>CM060919.1:677524659-678791801 GCA_030737875.1 Allium sativum
AATTGAATTGAAAACGATTTCGAAATGAAATGAATTGAAAACGATTTCGAAATGAATTGAATTGAAAACGATTTCGAAATGAATTGAATTGAAAACGAATTCAAAATAAATTGAAAACGATTTCGAAATGAAATGAATTGAAAACGATTTCGAAATGAATTGAATTGAAAACGATTTCGAAATGAAATGAATTGAAAACGATTTCGAAATGAATTGAATTGAAAACGAATTCAAATGGAATAGAAAGCGAATTGAAATGAATTCAAATTGAATTGAAATTCGAATTGAATAGAAATGAATTTTAAAACGAATTTATAGAGAAGAATTCAATTTTGATTTGAATTGAAATGGAAGTTGAAAATGTTTTTGAAACGAATTCAAAACTATTTATATAATTCGTTTTAAATAGAAATCGACGAAATATATATTATATATATTATATATAATATAATGGCCTGAATAGAACGCGCCGCGCCGCGGCAGTTCGCGAATTTCGACCATTTATTTCAAACGGACATTACAGGAGATCCGACCGTCGGATTCTCCTAAAACCGGAACCGTTGGGTTCGTATCGAAAAGAGCTTTCTAATTAATGTTAGAAATTTGAAATCTAACGGTTGGATTTGGAGATACGTCCAAATCAAATTCGAAAAAGGTCGTTGTAAGTGCAGTTCGATGGCCATTGTTGGAAATCGACTGTACGGGCCTTGATAAAATTATTAAAAATAGTAATAATTTGTGTAAAATCATAAGAAATGATTTGTGAAAGTTTGGGGTGAAAATCTCCATATTTGAAAAGATAAAAAAATGGATTTTTATCGAAATGAACTAGTTTTGAACTAGAATTATAATTCTATTTATTTTTAAATAAATAAATTGAATTTGAAATGGTTTTGAAAATAACCAAAATTTCCAATGATTGCATTGGAGTGGATTTGAATCGAAATTGTCTTCGGAATATTTCGATGTTGGAATTCGTGACATTACAGGTGTTGTTATGGAAATTTGAAAGATATATATTTGTATCGTTATTTCCAATACGACATTTGTTAGTCGTAGAATTCGATATTGAATATAAGCCGATATATTTTCTATTCAGAGCCTTGTATTGAATATCGAATGTGATTTGGGTTTGTCGTGAATGGTGTCTTCACTAACACTGTTCTTGAACCCAGTTGAGAAAAGATTAAATCTTTTTATTTAGATTTAATGAAGTGTACCAATTAAATGATATTTAATTGGAATTGAATTGGTATTGATTTTTGGGTTTATCGTGAACAGTGTTTTAAATAACACTTGTTCTTTAACCCGATAATTAATGGAATGTGATTTTGGGTTTATCGTGAATCGTGTTTTAAATGACACTGATTCTTTAACCCAGATAATGATTAAAACTAAGTGGAGTTTTAATGAATCTTTAATTAGATTGAAAAGATCGAGAATGGAGTATCACCAGTTTTGCTCCAGGCGATAGATAAATCTGTAATTAGATTTGAATGTGAAATTTAGAAACTAACTGGCGGTTAGCCAAGCAGAATGGTTTTCTGGATATTGATCTGATGTTGGTTTCGGCCTTCGGGGTTAATATTTGGGGAATTATTCTCTTGATTAATTTACGGTTAGTGACTAATGAATTGGAATGAGGCGTATGTTGTGTTTGTGTAACACTTATTTAAAATATACGCGAGTTATTCGGAAAGACCGGGTTTATCCCATTCTGAGTAACTGATACGACGATAAGTCGAAGACGAAGACGATGGTCGAAGACCGGAGGTCTTCACGTCGTTTGGGTGATAACTGATGATCTTGATTGGGCTGTACACCCAAGAAGATGGAAACAGTTAGTGATCGTCCAGACGTACTTGGAGATCGATGGATATGCGGGGTACTAGGTGCCTCCGGTTTCGTTCAGACCCAGAACGGACTTGTAAATGGACTGTGTGTCTGACATCGGATTTCATTCTGTGTGACTGATATCGGTTGCATAGGATGGCTTGCCTGTGTGGCATGCTAAGATGCAAATGATCAAGGCTTCTGTTGAAAAGCAAAGTCTTGTGGTTGATGATCAAAGCACGACCTTTGTGGCGTAGCTTTGTGTAACGTTTGATTCGCGAGTTTCACACCCGGTATGAATCAAAAACGGGAGACGGACCTCAGGGAGGGCATGCGTTTCTTTCTAGTTAGAAGTGGCGTCAGTGGTTTTACACGCCCTGACGAGTTTGACTTATGTTGTTGTTGCTGTTGCGAGGCGCCTCGGTTATATCGGTTTCGGCCGAATGCATTCTGGTCGGCTGACGGACCAGACTTACACCCCATAGGGTGGGGAGACGTATTGTTCAGGCATAATAATCCACTCCGTGTGGACCGGCCCTGACGATCCAAGGGGCAGTTGCGGCTGTTCCTGAGGGGCGGGCTAGAGCGTCTCGAATCGGTTGAGGATCTTGCCCCTAGCCTCGGTTCATAGATGGAAACCCAATTTCCAAATACGTGACATTTGCGGTTTTATTTGTAAACCTATATATGGCGACATAGTGGTATGGGGCATTCATGCCGCCTATGATTGATACTTATGATTTGAAGTTGTTTTATACTCTATGCACTTATAATAGTATCAAATGATTTGTTTTAAACGTATCAAGCATTCTTTGGCTGTTATAAGGGAAAACCCTATCCTCGACTGCGTTGCATTGTGTGATGGGACCTGGGTCTTATAACAGCTTCATTTTTCTTTATTTAGCATTGCGTTGTTTGTCTTATGCACTGGTATTCTTGGGAGGAAACCCGTTCCGTGTTATACGGCGTGGTCCCTTGTTTTACCTAGCTTTGAAAATAAAGATTTATAACTGCTTTAGTTCTCACACCAGTCACATGACTGACCTGGAGTTTATTGTTTTGACCTAAACTCTGGGTGCCCTTATTTTGACACGGGCAGCTAGTAGTTTTGGTTTTGCAGATTTATATTCACAGGATCCTGGTTTACGACTGGAACGATATCCGGGAAGCTTTGTATCCGTATATCTCATTCTAGTTGTGTATTGTATTATTTTCCGCTGCTATGTATTTAAATGTAATTTAAATCTCTGATATTTCTGTGTAATATTCTTTTATACTCTGTATATTCTTGTAATCTGATGCATTGTTGTTATATACAATGAAATGTTCTTCTATATGCGTTCTGTTGTGGTTTGTTCTCGAACTATCCGACGCTTTCCTTTACGGGGAAGTTACGGGTCTTCACAGTTGGTATCAGAGCTTTGGTTTACAAAGCAGAGAACAAGACACATTAGAACCGTACGAAGGAATTCATCAGATATTGGATTAGTAATATCCAATGGAATGACTCGTTAGAGATGGGATCAGTAGTATCCTAGAACGAGTGTGAAGAGTATATTTTTAAAATGAAAACGATTTTTGATTTGAAAATTTAAATCAATTATTCGTATTTGATTATTTATTTTATATTGATTAGGACAATCCAAAATATAAAGATTTTTGCGTATGCGCCTAGCTAGCGTGTATTCGAAGTTTTAATATATTGGATAGATATAGCACCACACCCTAGTCGCCCGGAGATGATATTGATGATAGCGATCGCATCATCAACATTTATGTTCGTGTTTCGAAGGTTTGATATCTATATATTTCCTATTGACTGGTGTGAGAACCAAAATTAGATAGGGCTAATTGTTGTGATTTGGCATCAAAAATCTGATTTTTGTATATATATCGAAATTATGAATTTGAAACGTTAATCCACTAATTGATTGAAGTTTGTGTTGTTTGTTTAATTGTTTGCTAATTTTGAACAATTATGCCTAATTGAATCAAATATTGAACTCTATTGAAAATTGGTCGCATTTGTTTGCATATACATATATATCATTGAACAGGTCATAGCAAGGAGGCTAGAGCAGAGAATAAAATTTGTTTGCCCGACAAATAGGTACATGTTTATTACATAATTTACTGTTTTGTTTGGGTGATGATGATTTTATGAGCCTATTGGCTAGCCGCTTGGCTTTTTCTTTTTCTTTTTGAGATCTGAAGGACCGGGAACGCTATTTGCAATTTCCCGATGCTCCCGGTGCAGGGGAGGTTATGGCGAAATTTTTCAAAAATTTAGGGTGTTAGCCAAATTTTTGAAATTTTAAAAATTCTCAGAAACTAAAGAGTTGGAGAATGGAAGCCAGATCAAATGTGGAGCTGAATAATCAAACCACTTTCGACTTTGTTCCTTTTCGGGGACGAAAAGTTTTAAGTGGGGGAGATTGTAACAACCCGTAAAATCTGGGCCAGTTTAAAATTTTTATTTTGGCCATTTTAGCGAATTTAGATTATTTAAAATGAATTATTTTAAATAATATCGACGAGAAATTTATTTTGAATATATTCGAACGTATATATTATACGCGTCGTCGTTAGAATATAAATAATTATATATAATTATAAATAGAATTGAAAATGGCGCGGTAGTTCGATAATTCGATTTCAAACTTCAATTGAATGTACCGGGTGCAAAACAATCCGGATTTTAGTGAAACCAAAAATAATGGAATCTAATAGTGAATATCTTTCCAACGAACCCGAATGATCAAAATTTCTTAGCGGGAATCAAAAGATATGTCCAGTTGAAAATTCTGAATAGTCGCTATGGAATTCAGGCCCTTAAAAATGGACATTTTGCAAACGACCTCGGATTTCGACGAAACCAGTTTTGTTGGGTCCGTGATGTAAAGTTATTGCTAGATTTCAAATTTCATAATTTTTCGAATCAATATGTGAGCGTGGCAAAGGAAAACGCGTTTGACCAGTTTCAGTTGATTTTAATCGACTGGAAATTGGCCATTTTTCTAACGGTCTCAGATTTCGACGAAACTAGTTTTGTTAGGACCGTATCGTCAATACGAAGCTAGAAAATATTTTTCTAGAATTTTTAAAGTTAGTATGTGACCCCGGTAAATTGAAATGTACGTTTAAAATTGAATATATAGATTTATACATTAATTTCAGCGAAAACTGAGCGTAACAGCCGAACTGGCTTATGAAACATATCCCATTGTATTCGGAATGGGGGTAATTAGCTAGGGACGACAGTCATTGGGCCTCGTTCGGAGATCGAAATTTAAAGTTACTTTATGGAGAAATTAATTATTTAAATAATTAAAATATTATATAACCCCCTTGAGCTCTCTCTTTCCTCACAAGTCAAACCACGGTCAAAATATAAAAAAAAAAAAAAAAAAAAAAAACCCCTTCCAGTTTCAGATCGCGACGCCTCTTCCTCCCCCTTGCTGACGCCGACGATGGACCGCCGCTCCCCCCTAAAGTCGCGCCTTCCTCTCCCCTCTAGCTCATCTCCTTCCTCCCTTCGAATCGAAGACGAAAACGCCAGAGCTTTCCCCCCCCACAGTGATGACCGCCGACGAACTGAAGGCCGCCCCAACCCTCCGCCTCCTCCTGCCGCCGACCCAGAGCCACCCGAAGCCTCTCCGATGGTGGTGAACCCCCCCCTTTCGAACTGTAAGTTTTTACTTTATTTATAAAACTGATTTTTACTTAATTTATAAAACTGATTTTGTTAATATTAAAAACCGATTTTTATGTTTTTAAAATTCTGATTTTAGGTAGGTTTAAAACTGAATTTTATTTTAGGTTTAAGACTGAATTTTATTTTAGATTAGAAAACTGATTTTTAAATGATTTTTAAACTGAATTTTTAAATAAGGCAAAAACTGTATTTTTATTTTTTAAGTTATGAAAAAACTGCATTTTTATGAAAGCGAAAAACTGATTTTATTTTGAACTTTAAAATAGGAAAAAAAGTTTAATCTTTTAGTAGAAAAAGATTTGAACTTGCAAAAGAAAAAAAATTCGATTTTTATATATTGAATAGCGAAGTCAAAATTCGATTTTATATATTGAATAGCATAGTAAAAATTCGATTTTTACATATGTAGTGGCTACGGGCAGCGAAGATGACGAAGATGCGATAGCGATGAAGATTTCTATCAATGAAGTGCCGTGGAGCTAGGATAGCTAATCGGTGAGAATTTCTCACCTTTCTATTTATTTTCTAGTTATATATATATACTAGGATGCAGACGGTGCTTAGTAGCACCCGACACAATCGTCCACAGACCATGGACTTGTTTGTTTGACAGTTTGGTGATTGATTGCGATATTGTTTGAATGTGGTTTGTGGTGTGAAAAATCGAATCGATAAATTGGTTAGGATTAGACGTGCGCCGTTATAAGGCGAAGGAGTAAGGCTAGGTTAGATCCTTACTCCAAAGTTTGCGGTTTGCATAACGAATTGATTTGATTGATGTGTGAATGGCGTGGGCCTTCACTAGACCGGGGATAAGGCTAGGCCTTGTCCCGTTTCTAGTATCGTGCCGTTATGCCGCCGAAATTTTCTAAAACATGTTAGAAAAATAAAAATATCATTTTATTGAATAAATGAATTGAATAGAAATTCATAGGTTGAAATAAAATGTTTTATCGTTAAAAATATAATTTTTAACGTGAATATGAAAATAGTGAAGTGAATAAATAAATATTCATTTACAAACCAGATGGTTTGTTTATGTACACTTATTTGAATGATATTGATTGGGTCGATAAATTTCACACATCGCCCAACTGCACAAATAAAATCTGTGTTTGATTGTTTGAAACCCCACACGGGTGTTAGGATGAAATATGCAGTTCACTCATCCTGATTGATTAAATATGTCGATCGATTGATTGACAGGCTGTTATAAGCGTTGAATATCTGTATTTGATGCTTATGCAGTGTAGTGCACTTTGGTTGATGGTTGATTATTTTTCAATGCTATGATATACATGTGTTGTATGAAAATCCATATAATTAACTTTATATGGTAATTGATTGGGCCTCATTCCAATTTGAAAAATAAAGAATATTATAAAATAAAAGTTCATGTGTTGACAGTACTCATTCATTGAGATTGGTCATGTGTTGAACGAAATATTTTGATAATAACAACTATTTTGAAAAAGAAATATTTGAAATAGAATATTTGAAAATAGAAATTTATGAAGCCGTGTATGGACGCCATTTTGACGTGAACGATATTTATATCGAATTGAAAACGATTTCGAAATGAAATGAATTGAAAACGATTTCGAAATGAATTGAATTGAAAACGATTTCGAAATGAAATGAATTGAAAACGATTTCGAAATGAATTGAATTGAAAACGATTTCGAAATGAATTGAATTGAAAACGAATTCAAAATAAATTGAAAACGATTTCGAAATGAAATGAATTGAAAACGATTTCGAAATGAATTGAATTGAAAACGATTTCGAAATGAAATGAATTGAAAACGATTTCGAAATGAATTGAATTGAAAACGAATTCAAATGGAATAGAAAGCGAATTGAAATGAATTCAAATTGAATTGAAATTCGAATTGAATAGAAATGAATTTTAAAACGAATTTATAGAGAAGAATTCAATTTTGATTTGAATTGAAATGGAAGTTGAAAATGTTTTTGAAACGAATTCAAAACTATTTATATAATTCGTTTTAAATAGAAATCGACGAAATATATATTATATATATTATATATAATATAATGGCCTGAATAGAACGCGCCGCGCCGCGGCAGTTCGCGAATTTCGACCATTTATTTCAAACGGACATTACAGGAGATCCGACCGTCGGATTCTCCTAAAACCGGAACCGTTGGGTTCGTATCGAAAAGAGCTTTCTAATTAATGTTAGAAATTTGAAATCTAACGGTTGGATTTGGAGATACGTCCAAATCAAATTCGAAAAAGGTCGTTGTAAGTGCAGTTCGATGGCCATTGTTGGAAATCGACTGTACGGGCCTTGATAAAATTATTAAAAATAGTAATAATTTGTGTAAAATCATAAGAAATGATTTGTGAAAGTTTGGGGTGAAAATCTCCATATTTGAAAAGATAAAAAAATGGATTTTTATCGAAATGAACTAGTTTTGAACTAGAATTATAATTCTATTTATTTTTAAATAAATAAATTGAATTTGAAATGGTTTTGAAAATAACCAAAATTTCCAATGATTGCATTGGAGTGGATTTGAATCGAAATTGTCTTCGGAATATTTCGATGTTGGAATTCGTGACATTACAGGTGTTGTTATGGAAATTTGAAAGATATATATTTGTATCGTTATTTCCAATACGACATTTGTTAGTCGTAGAATTCGATATTGAATATAAGCCGATATATTTTCTATTCAGAGCCTTGTATTGAATATCGAATGTGATTTGGGTTTGTCGTGAATGGTGTCTTCACTAACACTGTTCTTGAACCCAGTTGAGAAAAGATTAAATCTTTTTATTTAGATTTAATGAAGTGTACCAATTAAATGATATTTAATTGGAATTGAATTGGTATTGATTTTTGGGTTTATCGTGAACAGTGTTTTAAATAACACTTGTTCTTTAACCCGATAATTAATGGAATGTGATTTTGGGTTTATCGTGAATCGTGTTTTAAATGACACTGATTCTTTAACCCAGATAATGATTAAAACTAAGTGGAGTTTTAATGAATCTTTAATTAGATTGAAAAGATCGAGAATGGAGTATCACCAGTTTTGCTCCAGGCGATAGATAAATCTGTAATTAGATTTGAATGTGAAATTTAGAAACTAACTGGCGGTTAGCCAAGCAGAATGGTTTTCTGGATATTGATCTGATGTTGGTTTCGGCCTTCGGGGTTAATATTTGGGGAATTATTCTCTTGATTAATTTACGGTTAGTGACTAATGAATTGGAATGAGGCGTATGTTGTGTTTGTGTAACACTTATTTAAAATATACGCGAGTTATTCGGAAAGACCGGGTTTATCCCATTCTGAGTAACTGATACGACGATAAGTCGAAGACGAAGACGATGGTCGAAGACCGGAGGTCTTCACGTCGTTTGGGTGATAACTGATGATCTTGATTGGGCTGTACACCCAAGAAGATGGAAACAGTTAGTGATCGTCCAGACGTACTTGGAGATCGATGGATATGCGGGGTACTAGGTGCCTCCGGTTTCGTTCAGACCCAGAACGGACTTGTAAATGGACTGTGTGTCTGACATCGGATTTCATTCTGTGTGACTGATATCGGTTGCATAGGATGGCTTGCCTGTGTGGCATGCTAAGATGCAAATGATCAAGGCTTCTGTTGAAAAGCAAAGTCTTGTGGTTGATGATCAAAGCACGACCTTTGTGGCGTAGCTTTGTGTAACGTTTGATTCGCGAGTTTCACACCCGGTATGAATCAAAAACGGGAGACGGACCTCAGGGAGGGCATGCGTTTCTTTCTAGTTAGAAGTGGCGTCAGTGGTTTTACACGCCCTGACGAGTTTGACTTATGTTGTTGTTGCTGTTGCGAGGCGCCTCGGTTATATCGGTTTCGGCCGAATGCATTCTGGTCGGCTGACGGACCAGACTTACACCCCATAGGGTGGGGAGACGTATTGTTCAGGCATAATAATCCACTCCGTGTGGACCGGCCCTGACGATCCAAGGGGCAGTTGCGGCTGTTCCTGAGGGGCGGGCTAGAGCGTCTCGAATCGGTTGAGGATCTTGCCCCTAGCCTCGGTTCATAGATGGAAACCCAATTTCCAAATACGTGACATTTGCGGTTTTATTTGTAAACCTATATATGGCGACATAGTGGTATGGGGCATTCATGCCGCCTATGATTGATACTTATGATTTGAAGTTGTTTTATACTCTATGCACTTATAATAGTATCAAATGATTTGTTTTAAACGTATCAAGCATTCTTTGGCTGTTATAAGGGAAAACCCTATCCTCGACTGCGTTGCATTGTGTGATGGGACCTGGGTCTTATAACAGCTTCATTTTTCTTTATTTAGCATTGCGTTGTTTGTCTTATGCACTGGTATTCTTGGGAGGAAACCCGTTCCGTGTTATACGGCGTGGTCCCTTGTTTTACCTAGCTTTGAAAATAAAGATTTATAACTGCTTTAGTTCTCACACCAGTCACATGACTGACCTGGAGTTTATTGTTTTGACCTAAACTCTGGGTGCCCTTATTTTGACACGGGCAGCTAGTAGTTTTGGTTTTGCAGATTTATATTCACAGGATCCTGGTTTACGACTGGAACGATATCCGGGAAGCTTTGTATCCGTATATCTCATTCTAGTTGTGTATTGTATTATTTTCCGCTGCTATGTATTTAAATGTAATTTAAATCTCTGATATTTCTGTGTAATATTCTTTTATACTCTGTATATTCTTGTAATCTGATGCATTGTTGTTATATACAATGAAATGTTCTTCTATATGCGTTCTGTTGTGGTTTGTTCTCGAACTATCCGACGCTTTCCTTTACGGGGAAGTTACGGGTCTTCACAACAGTGCATGCAATTTTTTTTTTTTTTGGAAAACAGTTTTGGGCAAGAAGATCAAGTTTATTTTGCTTCCAACATTTCCAGAAATCCAGAATCATTATTTGGTTCACATGAATGGTCAAGAAATTTGGAAACAAAAATCAGGCAAGATTTCAGGACAGTATGTATGTGCAAATGGTTCAAGTACAACGTAGTCAAGCTGTAAGCAACATGGAAGAAATCAGTTCCATTATAACAAATATTTTTGGCAAGAAGGAAATTTCATTCTAGATTTTTTACAAACCATTTTGGCAACAAGAAATGTTTATTTCCAGAAATCTCAAGGGGCCACAAATTTAATTCGAGTTTTTTTTCCGGAATTTACAGAGACAAATTTGGAATGCAACTTTTAATTTATTTCCAGATTTTATTAAACACATTTTTGGAAAATTCTGCAAATACTTGTCTGAATAAATCACGCAAGGATAAATTCAAGGGGCCACAAACAATATCATTTATTTCTAGAATTCTCATACATCATCAAAGTCGAATCATTCAAACAAGGCAACTAAAATCAAGCAATCAAGTCAAGCTAATTTTATGGAAATTAGAGAAGATTATAGGATTATATAATCACCATTATCATTACAGGCTATGCTTATCGAAAAACCCATGAAGCAATAATTCACAAAGGAAACAAATTGAAATCAGAATAACTCACGTTTTTCGATCGTGTGTTCCAAATCATCGACCAAGAACAAACATTACTCGAAGATCGTCAGGGGTTAATTTTTCCAGAGATTGAAGTTGGGATTTGGAGCAAAAAGTTAAACCCTAATTCCAGTGATCGGCCACCATTTTTATTTCTAGAGAGAAAGAGTAATCAGGCTAAATAATAGGAAAGGGGGTCAGCTTATATTATTTGTGTAAAGGGGGTTTTTAATTTTTCCTTTTGTTTATTTAATCGTTTTGTTTTTTATTTTTATTTTGAAAATCAACCAACAGTTTTCTAGTGTCTGTCATAACTAGTTTTACTAGCTACGGGTTTATAGCTAGGAGAAAATCTAGTTTCTAGGACAGAAATTAGTGTAGGATTTTGAGCATAGGATTAGAACAGCAGCAGGATTTGCGAGTATACAAAACTGTATAGGCGGTTAGCGAGGGGTTCGTGAGTTTGTAGTTTTTTGTATGTAGGTGTCTACTTAATACCTAGTAAAAAACCTTGGGAATGCAGCAATGGGCAGGGTTTGCCGAAGCTTGGTAAAATCTTTGTGTCATTTACTTTCCGCACTTATTTACTCCTCTGCTATCTATGCCGTGATTATTATTCTATGTTGTGATTTGTTTTAATGTCTCGAATTAATTTAATAAACCCTATTCACCCCCTCTAGGGTTAATCTAGATCCGACATACCCTGGTAATGAAGAGGTCTTATCCTCTTGCTTAGAGGTTATAATATGCCTGAAGTAGAGTTTTTGAAAACACGAGGGCCTTCTTCAAAGCCTCCATTTTTCACAAGGTTGTCTTTTGTAGGCATGGGAGGCTTGAGCTGCTTAATGGAAACATGATCGAACAATGGGCCACATGTAGGGTCCTAGACCCCAATATTTTGGAATACCACGGTGACATTGGGGATCTGGGGGCAGAAGCCCCAGGCATACGTGTCTGTGCCAAAGCTGGTGCAAAGGATCTAGAGAGTGAGGTCGTCTACAAGGGGAGGGATGGAGACACGTAGGACCTCGTCTTGAGCGCAGGTTTTGGATGCGCTGAAGGTGTAAGAGTAGAGGGAGTCGAGATTGAGGTTGGAGATGTTCTGAGAGATGGTGGCCTCGTTGCCAAGCCCGACGGCGTGGACGTCGTGTGACACTAGGAAGTACATGCCCCCTGGTTGGGGCCCTCTGGATATGTACTCAACAAAGCCGTGAATGGTCCAGCTTGGGAGGGCATGTCGTCCTTTTATCACCATTTTGTTCAGATTTGATGGATGTGAGGGTATTTCAAAGTTTCCATTTGGTAGGAGTGCATCAAGATCTTGAAGAGGAGCAACAAAAGAACCTAAGAAAAAGGAAACTGAAATACAAAAAATCAAACACATTTGCCTCATATTTACTTTAATATGAGAAATTACAGTCGCTTTAAGGGGTTGACCTGAAATTGATCCGCATTTTTAAACATGTCCCGCAAACAAGTCTATTTACCAATTTCCTTCGAGTCATGTCAGAAATTGACTTCCTTAAGTACACATTCAAAATTTTTACTTTGAAGTAGAGACCATGTACATGTTTGGATTTTCGCTCCAGACCTGAGACCCATATGGATCAGATTAGATTTGTCCCACCCTGAGGCCCGTTGAAGCTATGCATATTTATTCAAGATTATGTAATAGTGTATATATATATTTAGTTACTTTATTTATAAGATGGGTCGTTACTGAAAAATATAATATAAATAACAATGTATCATAATGATAAAGGAACATGATAGAATTGAACAATAAAATTTCTAAAAAAAGCATATGCTAATTATTTATGATGCAAGTTAATATTATAGAAAAGGAAAGTCTATTTAATTACATAACATAGATACATTTGTGACATAAAGAATCTCCACCATTGGATTGCCCTTTGAATTTCACATTTTACGTAAAAAAACCAATGATCCATATCCTTTATGTCATTGTATTCAAATAACCGATGTCTTATAAATATCATATGACTTATTTAATAAACGTTATACTATCTATGTTATAATCACTTATGACTTGTATATTACTGAATCATTATAATAATAAAGCGATTTTACCAGACCATAGTTGTGCATGTTTGGTCAACTGACCCAAGCTTAGACCCTAAACTCGAATCTCTCAAAAACTAATTATGGATCTATCTGCCTCGATGACCCAATGGGTCGGTCCATCGCGGGTCAAAACGAGGGTGGTCTACCGGGTTTATAGCCCAGGCTCATTCCATTGTCCTTAATCAGGAGTAATTTAATGTAAAAAGGTGGATCAATTTATTTTATTTTGATTTATTTTTTATATGCTTTACATTTCACATGCTAAGACGGTTTGAGTGGAGAATAAAAAAAATCCTTTTTCGTCTTTATAGCATGAATTTCTAATCTGTTTTCAAAAACCATTTGTAATTTAAATACATTTTAGAAATTAGGAGGAATAATTCTTTAAAACCATTCAAACTTTAAATGTAACGACCCGTGTTTTTCGACCATTTGAATCTGAATATTTAAATTGGTTTTAAATATTTTATTTGAAATATAAATGGATTTTTATGTTTAAATCGCTATTTAAAACGAAGTTGAACGATATATATATATTCATATATAATATAAATCGAGCTTGAAAATGGCGTGCAGTTCGTAATTTGGGGTTTTGAACTTCAAATGGATATACAGAGTCCGATATAAGTCAAATTTCTGTGAAACGAGAAACATTGGAACCGTAGTGACGATAGTTTTCATTTGAAAGAGAAAAATACAGATTTCGTGTTATAGATTGTAAGTTATGGCTAAATCAAATTTTGAAATAGTCGCTGTGGAAATCGTTATTTAAATATAGACCTTTGAAATGGCCATTTTGCAAATGGACTCAGATTTCGACAAAACTAGTTTCATTAGAACCGTATCGTCAAATTATTGTTAGAAAATCAAATTGTGTGGCAAACCGATGTCGTATGTGACCACGGTAGCCGTAAACGCCCATATAATTTCTATATCGTGCAATTATTTTAATAAAGAGATATTTGGGTGTAACTGGAGCAGACGATCGAATTAAGCCACGAAACTAGTTCCACTGAGTTCGTATAGATGATTAGAGTCAGGATAGGTATATAGTTTGCTATTTTTGGAGACTGGGTAATTTGGCGTCTAAAATGGCATCGTGGTAAAAAAATAGCCTGCCGGGGAAACAGTCTCAGAATGCGACGAAACTGGTGCCGTTGGGTTCGTATTGAAGAGTTATTATAGGATTGCAAGGTTTCAAGTTGATTTAATTTATCTGGTGATCGTGGAAAAATTAAACGCATGTCTATTTCTGGTTTTATAAAGGAATTTTTTTCAAACGATGTCGGATTTCGACGAAACTTGCCCCTTTGGGTCCGGAATACCTTTTTACACCAAGATTAGCTTTTTTATTAGAAAACAAAAATCATTTGTAGTTTTTTTTATCAAATACTTCACAACGAAGTTGGTATAATAATATAATAATATGTTTATTAATCAATTAAAGCTTCTTCACCGCTAATTTTCTCATTTGCGTGCCAAATGACTTCCTTGCGTCCCAAAACCTGATTCCTTGCGTCCCAATTTACCATTTGTCGTGCCAATGAAGTATATTTTCTTTTTACGAGCCATACAGCTACTCTATTTCGCTGCATGCCTATTTACCTAAAGTTTGGCTCCCACGTTAGTCCCTTCTATATAAACACAGCTCTATGTCAACTTTTCTTTCGCTCCAGTAAAGAGAAAAACGCGAGCTTCCTCGAAAATAAAATCAAAGCTGAAGTTTTACTCCACTACAAATAAACGCAATCTGCTAAAGGGGGCGCCATACGTTGAGATGCAGGTGAGTGGGTTGCCGCGCTCGGGTGGAGGAAGGATTGACGGATCTCAGGTGGGTCGGTGTTGAGGAAAAGGGATGAAGGAACACGAGACTGTCGGCCCGATGGATGGAAAATGAAACAGTAGAGAGTTGTGTGAAGGAGAGTAGAGCACTGGGGGACACACGATGCAGTGGGAGCGTTGGTCATTGGACTGATGGGGCGTGCAGTTGATTGGAAATGCGCGGCTTTGATGAATTGAGATAGTGCATGGGAAGCAGGTGTTCGAAACAACAATATACAATGAGGAAAATGATGGGAGAGCATTGGTTTAAAGCTAGTATGGTTGTATGAAAGGAGAGTAGTTACAGGAAGGGAGTAAAACGAGAAGTAACAGGGTGGGCCGAATAGTTATAATGTGATTAGTTTCAATGGTAATTTATTTTAACTAAGTAAATATATAATGATAAATCAGTTGATTAATTTACGTAAATTAATCGGATATTAATTTAAAAAATGAATCTGTTACAGGAATCGGTTAATGAGGAGAGGCATGGTTTTGTGTGGTCCTGATACGAAGAGAACGAAGTCAGTTATTCGTGGGAAACAAAGGCAAGTGTGGGAAGTTGATAATCCGGCCGAATAAAATAAACGAAGTAATGAATTTATTAAATCAAGATTTAGGATTTGAGTAAGTAATTAGAAATTGGTTAGTTATATTATTTTTGGACAGGAGGTGCCTTCATGGACAACAAATGGATCGGAATTTTGAAAATCGAATGGGATTTGAAGATGAGCACGGGTTCTACCTTTCTGGAACTACAAAGAAGTAATGAAAAACAGTCGCCTCCTATTTGTGGTAAAGACATGAACAAATTTTACCGCAAATTGAATATTCCAAAGTCATATAATCTGACAAGTTGATTAAGGAAAATATATTATTAACTATAATTTGAATTGTTTTAGGAAATACACGGTGCATTTCAGAACGGTGGAAGCTGAAAGAAAAACTAATCGACCGATTTCCCATATTAAGTGTAATTACTTATTACGACCATTTTTAGAAGTAAATTAGTTTTAAATAAAATGGCATTTGTTCAAACTTAAATAATTCGTATTTTGTAATCAGAATTGAACGGAACAAAGGATGTGGAACCATATGCTCGAGCACTTCATCATGGAACCAATCTGGACACGGTCTGAATCAACTGATATTTTCAGTTTAATTAAACACTTGTTTAATTAAACTGAAACGAACCGTTTAAACCGCAAAATCAGATCAAGGTGAGTTAAACTCACTCAGTGTTTTTCCCATTTATATTTTATATAAATTGGGTTTTTATATTGCGTGCCCTGCTTGCCAATGATTGACTGTTTGCTAATTATATATTTATTTGCTGATTTAACAAATGAAATTAAACCGTCCTTTAATTTCAGTGAAATACCAAATCGTATTCTAACGATTGGTCCCAATCAGGGTAACTTACCTTGTTGGTCACGTTTATAAAATAAACGTGTTTAATTGGTTGAATTGTTTGAATTGCTTGTGGTTGGAATAAATGGTTGTCTTGTATTATTATCAGCTAAGTGATTGAATGATCAGATTTGTGATAACCATTGGAATACAGTGAAGGACAGGTTGGAGGGATCCGACCGAATTCCTCAAATATATTATTTAATTCCATAAATCCATATATGAACTGTCATGATGGGATGGTTGATTTAAATTGTGATCATTGACTGATAAGTCAACCTGTGTTTTGTTTTAACCAATGGGTGATATTGGTTGGGTAATCGACAGTAATGGCCTAAGAGTAAATTGTTTGTTTATATTGATTTACCATCAGGTAGATCGATAGAACCAAAGTTATAAAATTTATTTAATAATTATATATAGCTTTTGAAATATACTATTTAGAATAAAAGTTTGTTTAAAGGAAATAAATATTTATTATTCAAATTTATAATTAATTATAAATTGATTTTTTGTTATAATGTAAATTCTGATGTTAATCAGATCAATAAACTTATGAATAGAAATTTATATAACAGTTAATTTGGAAAATTGTTTTGTTGAGGAACAATTAAAGGGAACTTATTTAAATTAATTATATTATTAATTAATTTAAAAGGGAAAACAAATTTAAATCGATTAACGAGATAACCGTGTTTAGAATTGACCAAATTGAGCATTTTTAACTGGAATTATCATTTTTTCAGTTTATTTGGATTAATCTAATAAAATTGTTTAAAAGAATATTTGTTTAGATTTAATGAAGTTTATAAAAAGAGATTTACTATATATTTCAATAAATAAAGAGATTAACTACTTTTATAGCAGTTAATGATAAAAATGAATTATTATCCTGATAAATAGTGATTTGGGAAATTAGTTTTAACTGAATAAATAATCGAGGTTGAAGTGGAATCAAATTGAAAGGTGAAAGAATTCTATGAACGACTTTTATATTTTAAATACCGAATTTGTATAACAATGATGTAAAAGGAATTTAAGTGACCATGATAGCTTAAATTAGAATGATTCAATATTTGAATCAAGGAAAAAAAGAATTGTGAACAGAAAGGGTTTAGACTAAACCATAATGGATTTTAACAAGATTTATAAACGGTGAGGCGTTATATCGTTAATTCCAAATTAACGTTACTTAATAATGTGGTCAAGGAAAGGTGGGGAATTAAAATAAGAGATTCAAAACAGGGAATGGCCGAAAGGATTTGAAAAAGAATTCGTGAAACTAAATTGGTAAAGGAATTGGGATTTTGTAAGCAAATCCAAATGTAGAATGAAATTGTGTTAAAAGGGTAAAGGTTAAAAAGTGGTGTTTTATAAGGAATTATTTAATTATAGAATTAAGGAATAATGATTATATCTGAGAAAGAGATTTTCAAAGGGTAAGAAAGTTTTATGAAACCGTATCTTGAATAAATAGTTAAATGGAATTTGAATTGATATTAGATTGAAAAGATTTGGTTTTGGATTACAACTGGTATCTATCTTAAGGTATGAACGTCGTTGATCAAAGTCTGAGAGGTAATTAAAATACCCCAACTTGAACGACATCAGGATTATCTGAGGATGATATTAGTTGGTAATGATTGGAGGGGGTTTGTAATAGTTATTATTTCCATAAAGTAAATAATAATGCAACGTTTAATGAGAATTGGGAAATATATAATGAGGATTTCAAAGTGGAAAGGAAATATAAGGGGTGATGTGAAAGTTTAATGATATGTTTGAATTAGAAAGGAAATGTATCGTTGAGTTTTATTCAATAAGAATAAATATGGATTATGGTTTTTAAGTGATAAATAAAGATATTCTGTGACGTTGTTTTAGAGTATAAAAATGAATTGTTTAAAGAGAAAACTTATGTTAAACAAGAAGCGATAAGTTATATTTATAATATCGAAATATTTAAGAGTTCAAATCTACTTTTGTTTTAATTAAAAAGGCCAAGTGGTGCTGAATACTGAACCAGTGAACTCATTATGTTTGTCAGGATTAAAACATTGTTTATTTTGATAGCTATTTGCCGACTATCAAATCTGAACCATACGATTGTTGGTAAGAAAAGACTGGGATCGAACTTAGGTTCGAAAAACATTCTGACCAACAAATACGTGAAGATATCAGAAGACGGTCGAGATGGAGCATTGAAGACCGTGGATCTTCATAAGTGGAAGGATTACTAAAAATCTCTTGTTTAGCGGCCAAAGGTAAACTGTGATTCTGTCGTGGTTGGAATCTACGGGTTGCGAGGACTTCTCGCTACTGATCCATGGGGTGACTCCTATACTGGAGGCAGTCGGAGAGTACCTTCGGTTCATCCTATTCCTGGATGACTTGTATAGACGGATGTCTGACAGAGTATTTCCAAAGGGATCGCGTACGTTGATTTCTTCAAATGTACCATAGTTGGTGGCGGAGAAAAGGCCTTTCTCTTAGCTTATCAACTAAGAGTATTTTTGTGGACGTCAATTAGTGACATCTGGCGGATTTGACGATGTGGCATTCAAAGTGATTGATGACCAGATGTTCAAAAGTTAATCTAAACCTCAGGCCTCGTCACCGGGAAATGACATAAATCGGGCAGGCAACATGGCTATGTGGGTCGCTCTCATTAGGGTGTATAATCACCTATCTAGAGAAAATCCTATTGTTTCTTTAATCTATTTCGATGCTGTCCCTTTTTAGGAGACGGTGGTTTGAGCCCAACCGCTGGTGATATACATTCGATACACTCAAGCGAAATGAGTGGTCGGTAATGTGAGGGTCGGGTTGCAAGACGTTCTTGTTGAACCCAGTGTATTCGCCTCTAGAGATACACTATCGGCTGATGGTCCCTGAAACACCCCACCTCCGTTAGGGTCACTCTCAAAGGGAATGCCCTAATTTTGGTGGAGGTTTATAAGTATAAGTCACAGATATACAAGACAGATATAAGAACACATATTTTTGATCAGCGGAAAAACAACAACTTTTATTTCATTAAAAATACGTGTTACAACAACCATACCATAATTGTCTTACAATACTTCCAAAAACATAACATCTTCATAACTGTCTTGATTACATTATTTAAAGAAGCATAAAGAAAACATAAATAAACTGCAAAAGTCCCATAGTTGCTGTCCAAAGCCATAGTCCAAAACGAAAAGATCCAAGCAATACATTCTTTCTCTTCAAGCTGGATATGAAGGCTGGTCAAGCTGCGGTATTCCCTCCCTGTGGACCGGGAGGGGGGGGAACGGAAGAAAAGAAGGCGAAAGAAAAGTAAAGTCAAACATAAAGCCTGAGTAAGTCTAGGACTATTCAGTCTATGAATAAAGAACTGGGTATGATAAGTATAAACTAGAAATGGGAAAGCACCATAAACTTAGTTAAGTTGTCTAGGGTCGAATATACTATCGTACCCCACATTAATCTCTGTACCCATATAAACTAGTTCCCAACAGGCACCCCATAATCAGGGTGAAGTGGTCCATTTTATGATGATCGGCTCCTATTCGCATAGTTACATGTGTCTTACGGCCCCCGATGTTGTAGTTACCTATGCTGGTCCCACCATGGGGTGTATCAAGTCCCATGGTGGCGTCCCGACACAATCCTAGAATGCACAGGTATGCTACTGGTGCCCAGTGCCTTATTTTTCTACGCCGGAGTGTGTGCACGCCCGCACCCCGTTAGAACCTACACTGCTGCACCACCGCCGTCGATTTGACCTCTTACAATCAGCCCAGTAATCGTGCCCCACCCTGCCTAGTTTCAGGGTATCATGATACCTTATAGGGTTACTGCTGAAAAGGGTCCCCCGCTACTAAATTTTTCTATTTCTAGCCAACATGCTAAGTTGGTTAAGTGTTTTATAAACCTAACCCCCAATCAGTCTGTTTAGTTTAGCATGTTCCATTTTGATTAAGTATTAATATAATTTACTTAATCCTATCAATCCAGACTCAGCCTTAATTGTCTTATTAAAGCCTTGACCTCTCACATTAGACAGGTATTGTTGTGGCTACCTGTTGCCGGTTGGGTCCGGGCAGTCTTACGCCACAACTCAGTCTAATCTCGGGTCCTTATTGGGCTCCGTGTTTAACCACCCACATTGGATAGGTATTGTTGTGACTACTGGACAGCCGGGCGGTTCCGGGCAGGTTTACATCACAACTCAATCCAACCTCGGGTTAAACACATCGTATTTTCTACATTTACATATTTTGTCTCTTTTCTTTTTTATTTTCTTATATGTAAATATTTGCGGCCCATTATTCAAAATCAATTTAAGTTAATGGTGTAAAGGTTTACACCAAATCATGGGCCCAACCCATTCTTGAATTTGGGCCAATCTACTTTTATATTTTCATTTATTAATTAATTTGGCCCAACGCTATTTCCCTCGTTTAATACGTTCGTTTATTATAATATATGTTGGGCTTAGCCTTTTAAGCCCAACTTAGCCACGTGAAAAAGGGGAGGCTTAAAACGTGATTATATACACAAAAAGGGGAATGTGAACGCATGAACTTGCAACATAACGTTGGAACTACAAAATAGAAACTGGTGTACTTGCATTGTAGTAACATATACTTTGGTCATAAAGCATAAGTGACATGAATCAAACCATGTAAACTTGTAGTTAAGTTAAGAATCTAACTAAATTAGATATCATTATTGACACATAGTCTTAACTACAACATAAACCTATATTTTTACTTAGGCATAATGTCAAACATAAGCAAATCATGTTTATAAAATTACTATATGTTTACAAAGGTGCTTACTTTTGTTACTAATACAAAAGTATAGTTCAACTAGAATTATTCCAACTTAATCATGATTTTTAATCTATTCACATAATCATGGCGCAAATATACCCAAACATGAAATCATGGTTTTTGATCTATTCATGTAATCATGGCATAAATATTCCTAAACATGAAATCATGTTTTTTTACTTTATTCATGCAAACTTGCAATTGGAATGTAAATCTAACTTAGCTATGTGTCACATATATTATCATATAATTCTTGTTAACAATATAGGCCTAACATGTTTTTCAATTAGGCATAATATCAAACATAGCCTAGTCATATTCATAAAATCAACATAAGTTCACAAAGAGGCTTACTTTTGTTTCTAATACAAAAGTATGGTTTTATACATTGATCATGATGCCAATTCCAACATAATTTCATATGAATCATAATACCCCAAATTTGATCCAATTACACAAAAAGTGATTTTGTACAAAAATATACATTATGTTGGCATAGTAGCAAAACAACATACTTGCATGAATCTCAATTAAACAACCACAAACATGTAGCTTCAACATGAATTACATACTTGCGAATATCCAATCGTATACTTGCATGAATCTCAAATAAACTACCGCAAACATGTAGTTTTTATCATGAATTACATACTTGCGAATATCCAATCGTTATATCACAACATTCCAAATCGATTAGAATCATAGCAACGCACAAATATGAATTACTATCACCACAAATCAAGTGTAATTCTCATTTTTACCCAAATCAAACACAGTTATTTATTCGCATCGGAATAGTACTCTACTTACAATTGTGTGACGAATTCTTCAATTCAGGAATCTGAATTCTGGATTTGGAGATGCTATTCCTTTGATGTAGGCGTTGATTTGATTTGTTTAAGTTTAACTTGTAGTTGCTTTATGCTTTAGAGTTAGTCTCCTAATTGTCTCTCAAATTGGTGGTTACTCCTAGTCGTTCCTCAGCAGCATGATGGCCTCATTCTTATTTTTGAATGAATAGATTAGGTAGAGTCTAGGGTCATTTTTATAGAGTTTATGAACTGATTAGGACCGTCGATGTAGCTTGGGTTAATCGTAGCCATTCATTCGAAAGAGTGACCAATCAGGAGCTGACACCTAGCCCTCATGACAAAGCAAGCCTCAGAAATTCGGACCCAGCACAGACCAGGCCAGCCAGGCCGACCTGCAAGTCGACACCCGTGTCGACTGGGCAGTCGACACGGGGGGGGGGGGGGGGGGTCGACTGGCAAGTCGACACCCCTGTCGACTTGTCCTGGGCGGGAACTTTCCCGCCCTGCCTCCCTGCGTGTTTGAAATTCGAATCTTCGAGCTGTTTTCTAAATTTGAAATTTTCTGAAAACTTTGACGGGCCATAACTTGTTCATACGGACTCCGATTTTGGAAAACTCGGACTCTATTTCACGTATTTTTCCGAGACGAACACAATGGCGTATCCCGTTTCCCTTAATTCTTTGATTTGTAATTAATTATACTTTAATTTGTGAATTTCACTGTTATAGAATACACGGGGTGTTACATTCTCCCCCACTTAAAAGGATTTCGTCCCCGAAATCTTCAAGTTTAGGAAATATATATATATATATATCCTAACATCCAAACATCCATCTACTCATCCATCAAACATGAGTATCCATTGTCCTTAAAAGATTTCTAATGCTTCATGATCATATGCGAAGTGTGTGTGTACATGTACTTACCTAATGCAAAATCAGGCGGTCTACTGATTCAGTTGACCTCCTTAATGCGAATTATGTGAGTGCCATGAATCCATTATGTATGCAAATTTTCCTATTCATGATTCTACATGAGTGCACAATCATTCATACAAATGCAACATCCATATGATAACACATTAAAGTTCAACCATATACGAATGCAAACATATATGCATATGCAATATGAAGTGACTGAGCCGATCTAAAACCTAGATTGTGTGTGTATATGCAACCACGAGCAACCACTAGCAATCACTTGCAACCACTTGCAACCATCATCCATAACATGTTTCAACTACATGTTTTCATCCAAAGAGTTTCTACCTAAAAGATAGGGTCGAGGAGATATACCTAAAAAGATAGATAAAAGCGCAACTTAAGGAAAAAGAAAGATCAAGGATGTACCCTCGAAAAGAAAAGGGTAGGCAGTGCGTATTCTAGCTTCAGTTTCCCAAGTCGCGTCTCCCTCGGCGTCGCTCCACTGAACTTTGACGAGCTTGACTTGGCGGTTGCGTAGCTTCTTCACTTCCGTTCCTAATATGCGGGTTGGAACTTTCCTCACGGTTGCTTCGCGCTTCACTTCAGCTTCTTCTAGGATATTTGGCTCTACCACTTCAGCAGACTCATGTAGACATTTTCGGAGATGTGAAACATGAAAAACATTGTGAACTCCGGCCAGCTTTTCGGGTAGCTCTAATCTATAGGCCATTTTCCCAATTTTCTCGATGATTGGGAATGGCCCTACGAACCTTGGTGCTAGCTTTCCTGTGGGTCCAAAACGAACAACGTTCCTTAGCGGAGATACCTTAAGAAAAACTCTGTCCCCAACCTCAAATTCAAGGTCGGTCCTCCTCTTGTTGGCGTAGGACTTTTGTCTGTCTTGGGCCGTCTTCATCCTTCTTCGTATTAAGTCTACTTTCTCTGAAGTCTCTCGGATCATATCTGGTCCAAGTATGAGCTTATCAGTAGACTCCCACCAACAAGTGGGCGTTCGGCACGGTCTTCCATATAAAGCTTCGAAGGGCGCCATTCCGATGGTTGCTTGATAGCTGTTGTTGTAGGCAAATTCCACCAAAGGAAGATGGTCTTCTCACGTTCCTCCGAAGTCAAGGACGCACAGTCTTAAAAGGTCCTCCAAAACTCTGTTCACTCTTTCTGTTTGGCCGTCGGTTTGGGGATGATAGGCTGTGCTCAAGCATAACTGCGTGCCTACCGCTTCTTGCAGACTCCGCCAAAACTCACTTGTGAAGATAGGGTCTCGGTCACTAACAATGCTGGATGGTATTCCGTGGAGTCGGACAATTTCCTTGAGGTAAAGAGATGCTAGAGATGAGGCAGTTCTTTTACTTTTGACAGGTAAGAAGTGGGCGCTTTTAGTAAGCCTATCCACTATTACCCAAATGCTAGTGTTGCCTCTCCTAGACCTAGGCAGCCCATCGATGAAGTCCATTGAGATGCTATCCCATTTCCACTGCGGGACCTCTAGAGGATGTAGCAGTCCGCCAGGCTTTTTCTGTTCCGCCTTAACCTGTTGGCACACCATACACTTAGAAACGAATTCTGCCATGTCCTTTTTCATGCCGTTCCAGAAGAAAGTTCTTTTTATATCTTTGTACATTTTATCTTCGCCTGGGTGTATCGTCATCTTGGAGTGATGTGCTTCCTCCAGAACCTACTTTACTAAATCCCTTGTCTGTGGGATGCATAGTCTTCCGTCTCGGCTTAGCAAACCCTTATCGTCGATGGAGTATCTGTTGAGGTGACTCGAAGTCTCACCCCTAATTAGCTTATCAATCGTTTCCACGAGCTGAGGGTCTTCACGTTGTGCTGTCCCTATTGAGTCCACTAAAGTCGGGCGCACTTCGAGAGATGCTAACAAGCCTGGTACAAAATCGGAGGAAGGCCTAAAGTCGAAGCTGGCTATAAACTCTAGGCTTTGTCTTTCAACAAACAGCGGGCTTAAGGTCAGTTTCTTTCGGCTTAACGCGTCTGCTACTACGTTGCCTTTGCCCGGAGTGTAGGAGATCTCGAAATCATACGAGGCAAGAAACTCCATCCATCTATGTTGCCTCAAGTTAAGATCTTTCTGCGAGAAAAGATATTTCAACGATTTATGGTCAGTGTAAAGTTCGAACTTCTCACCTAGGAGATAGTGTCGCCAAGACTTGAGTGCAAAGACGATGGCAGCTAACTCAAGATCGTGGGTCGGGTAGTTCTTTTCGTGCACTTTCAACTGCCTCTCGCCATAAGCTACTACCCTTCCTTCTTGCATTAAGACGGCGCCTAGCCCTGTCCCACATGCATCTGTATAAACAGTGAACATCTTGCTCCCATCTGGCAACGTCAGAACTGGGGCTGTTGTAAGAGCCCTTTTCAGTCGCTGGAAAGCAAACTCACAATCCAAGTCCCAATTGAACACTAGATTCTTCTTGGTCAATTTCGTGAGCGGAGCTGAGATTTTCGCAAAATCCCTTATGAACTTTCGATAGAAACCTGCTAGTCCTAGAAAACTTCGGACCTCAGTTGCATTCCTTGGTGTCTTCCAATCCTGTACCGCCACTACCTTAGCAGGGTCCACTGCTAACCCTTGTTTGGATACTATGTGCCCAAGGAACCTCACTTCTTCTCTGTAAAAGTGGCATTTGGAGAATTTGGCTTTTAGCTGATGGACTCGCAGAGTTTCCATGATTGCCCTTAAGTGGCGAGCATGTTCCTCTTCACTCTTTGAGAAGATAAGGATATCGTCTACGAAGACCACTACGAACTTATTGAGGAAATCTCTGAATACCCTACTCATCAGCTCCACGAAGTAAGCAGGTGCGTTTGTCAAGCCGAAAGGCATGACAAGCCATTCAAAGAAGCCGTCTGGGGTTCTGAATGCCGTTTTATCGACACTATCTTCAGCCACCCTTAGCTGATGAAAACCGGTCGCTAAATCGAGTTGGGAGAAAACAGACGCTCCTACAAGCTGATCAAACAAATCGTCAATTCTGGGGAGAGGGTGCCTATTCTTTTTCGTTAGCTTGTTGAGCTACCTATAGTCAACACATAGACGGAGTGAACCATCCGCCTTTGTAGCGAACACCACTGGAGCGCCCCATTCTGAAATGCTCCTCCTAATGAACCCCTTTTCTAGAAGCTCTTTAATCTGTTTACTGAGCTCTTTCCTTTCCCGTGGAGCCATGTGTCTAACGGGCAACGCAACGGGCTTTGCATTATCTACAAGGTATATGCGGAAGTCTATTTCCCACTTCGGAGGCAAGCCCTTCACCTCTTCGAAGACATCCGGATATTCCCGGACCACTCTAACTGATTGCAAATGTTCAACAGAGGCATCTAGCGATTCAAGATAACTAAGCATAACCACATACGAGGGATTACAAGAAATTTCCAAAGTATTACCGAGCTGGGTTAGGAGCCTAACAACCCTTTTCTCACAATCAAGGATGGCCCCGTTACTGGATAGCCAATCCATGCCCAAAATCAAACCATATCCCGAAAAGCCCAAAACAAAGGCACTACATTGAAATTCTACGCTTAGAATAGAAATTTTCAATCCCAAACAGTTCATGGACAAATGAGCTGGGCCCCCAATTGGGTTTGAAACAATTAAGGGGTCCTCTACCATACTAGTTTTTAGGTGCAGAGATCCTACTAAAGCAGACAAGATAAATGAGTGTGATGCGCCAGAATCAAATAAAGTGCGAACGGGGTGATCATAAAGATAAACTACACTTTCTACAGAAGTATTTATACCTCGTTGTTGCAGAGGTGGCGCTTCTAGCACATGAACTTGTGCCCCTGAGGTGGATCCAGCCCTCTGCCCCTGTCCTCGTTTCTTTGGGCAGTCCTTAGCCCTGTGGCCTGTCTCACCGCAAGAAAAGCACCCACCATTCTCCTTGGCCTTCTTTTTCCGGCAATCTTTCACTAAGTGCCCCATTTTGCCACAGAAAATACACTTCCTCTTCTCTTTGTTGCCTTTCCCGCCCTTATTAAAGTCTGTCTTCTTAGGCTGCAAACCCTCTTTCTTCCCTTGAGAGCTTTCTGCCTTTGTCTCCTTCTTGCCCTTATCCTCTTCGTTCAGCAATGCCATTTGTACCAACCTTTCATACGTGGCTCCCATGGGTATATGGGTCATGGCCAAACTGTGTAATGGCTCATTCAACCCTTTGACGAAATGGAGAGCCTTCTTGTGCGGGGTGTTGACTAGGTCCAGCCCAAACCTAGCCAGCTCATCGAACTGATTAACATACTCTTTGACTGTCTTGTTCCCTTGCTTAAGAAATGAGAATTTTTCCAACTGCAAACTCCTTTCCGCATCTGAGAGAAATTTAGCCTCAAACCTTGCCCTAAAGTCCTCCCATGTCTCCACTGGTCCTTCTGCATTAGTGACTTCCCACCAGTAGGAAGCCTCGCCCTTTAGTAGCCAAACTGCCAGTTGTACTTTCTGTCTATCTTCTACCTCAAAGATGATGAATAAGTCCTCGGTTTCTTTCAGCCAATTTCTAGCTGCCACGAAGGACTCAGTTCCATGAAAATCCTTTCCTCCCATAGCTTTAAAATCTTTACATATCTTAGCAAACGTGTTTCCCCGCGGAGGAGGTGGAGGAAGAGGTGCCGCTGCAGCTGGATGATTTCCTGCAGCTGGGGGAGGAGGAACGGTAGGACCTGGCTGAGTGGCCCTTGCTTCTAAGAACCGTCTAAACCAAGCAGGTATTGGTACACCCTCTGGCAAGTTAAGTTCTTCGGACATGCTGAAACAAAAAGGATAGATTCAAAACGAAGGATAAGAGATAGTACCTATGGCTTTGGGGAGTGGACTTTGCCTTTTAAAATAAAAAAATATTTTAGCTTTTAAAAATGCTTCTTTAAATTTCTTCTTTTTTTGAAAAATAAATTTTCAAAACTTTTTATCTTATCTGGTAAACCTATGCTCTGATACCAAGTGAAACACCCCACCTCCGTTAGGGTCACTCTCAAAGGGAATGCCCTAATTTTGGTGGAGGTTTATAAGTATAAGTCACAGATATACAAGACAGATATAAGAACACATATTTTTGAACAGCGGAAAAACAACAACTTTTATTTCATTAAAAATACGTGTTACAACAACCATACCATAATTGTCTTACAATACTTCCAAAAACATAACATCTTCATAACTGTCTTGATTACATTATTTAAAGAAGCATAAAGAAAACATAAATAAACTGCAAAAGTCCCATAGTTGCTGTCCAAAGCCATAGTCCAAAACGAAAAGATCCAAGCAATACATTCTTTCTCTTCAAGCTGGATATGAAGGCTGGTCAAGCTGCGGTATTCCCTCCCTGTGGACCTTGGGGGGGGGGGGGCACGGAAGAAAAGAAGGCGAAAGAAAAGTAGAGTCAAACATAAAGCCTGAGTAAGTCTAGGACTATTCAGTCTATGAATAAAGAACTGGGTATGATAAGTATAAACTAGAAATGGGAAAGCACCATAAACTTAGTTAAGTTGTCTAGGGTCGAATATACTATCGTACCCCACATTAATCTCTGTACCCATATAAACTAGTTCCCAACAGGCACCCCATAATTAGGGTGAAGTGATCCATTTTATGATGATCGGCTCCTACTCGCATAGTTACATGTGTCTTACGGCCCCCGATGTTGTAGTTACCTATGCTGGTCCCACCATGGGGTGTATCAAGTCCCATGGTGGCGGCCCGACACAATCCTAGAATGCACAGGTATGCTACTGGTGCCCAGTGCCTTATTTTTCTGCGTCGGAGTGTGTGCACGCCCGCACCCCGTTAGAACCTACACTGCTGCACCACCGCCGTCGATTTGACCTCTTACAATCAGCCCAGTAATCGTGCCCCACCCTGCCTAGTTTCAGGGTATCATGATACCTTATAGGGTTACTGCTGAAAAGGGTCCCCCGCTACTAGGTTTTTCTATTTCTAGCCAACATGCTAAGTTGGTTAAGTGTTTTATAAACCTAACCCCCAATTAGTCTGTTTAGTTTAGCATGTTCCATTTTGATTAAGTATTAATATAATTTACTTAATCCTATCAATCCAGACTCAGCCTTAATTGTCTTATTAAAGCCTTGACCTCTCACATTAGACAGGTATTGTTGTGGCTGCCTGTTGCCGGTTGGGTCTGGGCAGTCTTACGCCACAACTCAGTCTAACCTCGGGTCCTTATTGGGCTCCGTGTTTAACCACCCACATTGGATAGGTATTGTTGTGACTACTGGACAGCCGGGCGGTTCCGGGCAGGTTTACATCACAACTCAATACAACCTCGGGTTAAACACATCGTATTTTCTACATTTACATATTTTGTCTCTTTTCTTTTTTATTTTCTTATATGTAAATATTTGCGGCCCATTATTCAAAATCAATTTAAGTTAATGGTGTAAAGGTTTACACCAAATCATGGGCCCAACCCATTCTTGAATTTGGGCCCATCTACTTTTATATTTTCATTTATTAATTAATTTGGCCCAACGCTATTTCCCCCGTTTAATACGTTCGTTTATTATAATATATGTTGGGCTTAGCCTTTTAAGCCCAACTTAGCCACGTGAAAAAGGGGAGGCTTAAAACGTGATTATATACACAAAAAGGGGAATGTGAACGCATGAACTTGCAACATAATGTTGGAACTACAAAATAGAAACTGGTGTACTTGCATTGTAGTAACATATACTTTGGTCATAAAGCATAAGTGACATGAATCAAACCATGTAAACTTGTAGTTAAGTTAAGAATCTAACTAAATTAGATATCATTATTGACACATAGTCTTAACTACAACATAAACCTATATTTTTACTTAGGCATAATGTCAAACATAAGCAAATCATGTTTATAAAATTACTATATGTTTACAAAGGTGCCTTTTGTTACTAATACAAAAGTATAGTTCAACTAGAATTATTCCAACTTAATCATGATTTTTAATCTATTCACATAATCATGGCGCAAATATACCCAAACATGAAATCATGGTTTTTGATCTATTCATGTAATCATGGCATAATTATTCCTAAACATGAAATCATGGTTTTTTACTTTATTCATGCAAACTTGCAATTGGAATGTAAATCTAACTTAGCTATGTGTCACATATATTATCATATAATTCTTGTTAACAATATAGGCCTAACATGTTTTTCAATTAGGCATAATACCAAACATAGCCTAGTCATATTCATAAAATCAACATAAGTTCACAAAGAGGCTTACTTTTGTTTCTAATACAAAAGTATGGTTTTATACATTGATCATGATGCCAATTCCAACATAATTTCATATGAATCATAATACCCCAAATTTGATCCAATTACACAAAAAGTGATTTTGTACAAAAATATACATTATGTTGGCATAGTAGCAAAACCACATACTTGCATGAATCTCAATTAAACAACCACAAACATGTAGCTTCAACATGAATTACATACTTGCGAATATCCAATCGTATACTTGCATGAATCTCAAATAAACTACCGCAAACATGTAGTTTTTATCATGAATTACATACTTGCGAATATCCAATCATTATATCACAACATTCCAAATCGATTAGAATCATAGCAACGCACAAATATGAATTACTATCACCACAAATCAAGTGTAATTCTCATTTTTACACAAATAAAACACAGTTATTTATTCGCATCGGAATAGTACTCTACTTACAATCGTGTGACGAATTCTTCAATTCAGGAATCTGAATTCTGGATTTGGAGATGCTATTCCTTTGATGTAGGCGTTGATTTGATTTGTTTAAGTTTAACTTGTAGTTGCTTTATGCTTTAGAGTTTGTCTCCTAATTGTCTCTCAAATTGGTGGCTACTCCTAGTCGTTCCTCAGCAGCATGATGGCCTCATTCTTATTTTTGAATGAATAGATTAGGTAGAGTCTAGGGTCATTTTTATAGAGTTTATGAACTGATTAGGACCGTCGATGTAGCTTGGGTTAATCGTAGCCATTCATTCGAAAGAGAGACCAATCAGGAGCTGACACCTAGCCCTCGTGACAAAGCAAGCCTCAGAAATTCGGACCCAGCACAGACCAAGCCAGCCAGGCCGACCAAGCAGGTCGACCTGCAAGTCGACACCCGTGTCGACTGGGCAGTCGACACGGGGGGGGGTGTCGACTGGCAAGTCGACACCCCTGTCGACTTGTCCTGGGCGGGAACTTTCCCGCCCTGCCTCCCTGCGTGTTTGAAATTCGAATCTTCGAGCTGTTTTCTAAATTTGAAATTTTCTGAAAACTTTGACGGGCCATAACTTGGTCATACGGACTCCGATTTTGGAAAACTCGGACTCTATTTCACGTATTTTTCCGAGACGAACATAATGGCGTATCCCGTTTCCCTTAATTCTTTGATTTGTAATTAATTATACTTTAATTTGTTAATTTCACTGTTATAGAATACACGGGGTGTTACAGTCCCAGACCTTGTCAAGGTAAGAATCCAATCTCCAATAAGCGCTCGCGGTTTTGATTGTATACTATATATGTGGAGCGTGAGATGTAAGCCTTCCACTAGATTGCTATTTACTTGTATTTAGACATTATGATAATACCAGAAAAGATATTGATTCCAAAAATGGTTTGGGTTATCGTAAGGTAAAAACCGTCCGTATTTATGTGTGGATTTGGTCTTACGATTATCCTTTTCTTTGATTTTTTTTTACTTTAAAATCAAGTTGGTGTTATCTAAATACTGTGCGAGTTTTTCTCACTCTGGTTCACCAGACTGACCCGGTGTTTTGTAAATGCTCGGGTTAGCCCGGGATGTACAGGTTCAGGTTATTGAATGCTGTGAACAGACTAGCTGGAAGAGTCCAGACGTATGATACCGTATAGCTACTATTCCGTTGTGTGTTGTATATGAGGACAGGTTATTATAACTATCCAAGTTTGTGATGTACTCTGATAATTGTAAGTATTTTTAAAGCTCTCAGTAAAGTTTTATTTCCATATTATATTTTGTTCCGCTACGATGTGAGACTCTGATTCTGTGTTGTGGTGTTTCCTCTTCTTCTTCTATTCTAATATTTCTTTCTTTCTTATCTCACCCTCTAATTTCTTTCTAATAACATTCCAGTGTTTTCGGTGTTTGGAAGGTCGGCATGAGTTACGGTAAAGGTATTTATGTCGATTTTCGGGGCCGAAAATCGCTGGTCGTTACATTAAAATTATTTTTATTTACTCATTTTATCTTATTATATTGTTAAATTAATATATCTTAGTAAATTTTCATATATTTTTTAATGACAACCAGTAATAAAAATACATTGTTTGCATCTTTGCAAATTTATTTTATTACTTTTTCTACATTTTATTGAACTTGCGCTTCCCCGATTTTTATCTTTCATCTTCTTTTGAGAAGAAACGATTGTAATATAACTAAAAAATGTGATTAGTAGGTCACTAGCCATGCATTATAAAGTCGTTTGCTTTTTTGTTCTTCGATAATGATCTTTTACTTGATTCTATTATTTTAGAATGATTTTTTACCACACTATTTAAAATTCTTAAAGCAAAAATTATTTGATTACTTCCACTCCTTTAGTGACAGCTAATATCGAGAAATTATTTGATTGGCCAAGAAATTTTGAAGATACATTTAAGTAATCGGCTTCTAGATATCTTTTTGATCGACAATGTCTTCATTTTGATTTGACAAATGGTGCCTCCAATTAAGAATTCTAAATTTCTCATGCCCTTTGAAATTGATTTTGTAATTACCACAACATATATTTATCACATTTCAATTTTAAACGATTGTCAACTTCTTAGCTTACTTGCACTTTATGTCTTTAAACGAGCACTTTAATTGGCATTATGGGTCTTGTTGTAAATGAATTTGAAAGAAGATTTTCTATCGATTGGAAAACCACTAATATTTTTTACAAAACTAAAACCATAAGAACACGGTATATAATTATAATATGTATGTGAGTATCGGTCGATACATAGGGAAATTTTTGAATTCAAAAAATATCTAATCAAATTAAACCGAATATTATAGGTTTGTATTTAGCTAAAAATTAGTAAAAACTAGAAAAGAGTTTTGAGTTAAACTATTAGAGCAGAGAGTAATTTAGAAGCCAATACACTCTCATGAGAGTAATTAGAAGCCAACACTCTCATGAGCACACGAATCAATGTAAAATGATTTTATGATCTTTGTTTATAATCATTTGTGAATTAGTAGATGCTTTTATCATAAGTTGTAACAACCTGAATTTTTAATACATTTGACATTAATGATTTGACTGAACTTTAGTATTTAAGCATTAATTTATTCTGAATGGAATGAAATGAATGAATTGATTTTTGTAAATAAACAATAATAAATACCATCTGAATAGCGAGATGCAATAGCGGTCTAATTTTAATTTAATTGCTAACTGACTCAATATGTGTTATTTGAATTTAAGTAAACTTATAAAAAATTTAAATAAAAAAAGTAATGAATATTTTAATTTACCAAATTTACTAAAATGTAAAATTTTCTAAAAAGGCCAGTACTGGTCAAATTTGGTTAAATTTTGAATTCAAACTAAAATTTAAAAGTTGTCAAAATTTAAATTTATCTTTTTTATTCTTCTCTAAATTCTGAGTTGAGTAGTATTTTTCGTTTCATGGAAATCCGTATTTGTTTGCTTTAAATATGAGTTTTATAGTCAGCAAAAAGCGCAAATAGACATCATTTTTATGTTCATATTTACATGACAGCTTTGGCTTTATTGAGATGTTAATTTGACTTCCTGGGAAAGTTTAGCCACCTTACACCTCAATAAAGTTACGTATTCTTTTTCTCAGCTTCCCCTTTTTCATTTCTCCGAAGGTCTCTGCCATTCTCCATCTTTCTTCCTTCTTCCTCTTCAAACCTATCTTTCAGTCTAAAATTTATTTCTTCCGCAAATCAATCCCAAGGTAAATTCTAATTTTTCGAATTGAATCATATTCTCAATCTTTATTTTCTAATCTATCGTAATTTCATGATTTAATTGATTTGGGGACTGTAAAAACCTAGATCTAGAAGTGCAAATAACCACTTTTCTTTCCAACCAAAACTTAGCTGCACCTCCTTCCTTTGGCCACCACCTACACTAATGACCTAACCACACCTATCTGACCTTTCTCCACCTCCAGCAAGCCGACCCCACCTGAAAACCCTAGTCATAACCACTTTTTCCTTTGAAATCAAAGATCTTATTTATAGTTTTCCCAGTTTTTTCGCCAATGTTGCAGTGGTCCTAACTTCCTATTAGAAAGTCGAAATTCACGTTTTCTTTTATTAAAATTGTGTAAAATTGAAATAGCTACAAATTTTATGTTGAACACTTTTTCAAATTTTGAATATATTTTGGTCGAAACTGCTAATCTTTTAGATGCATTTTTGGACCCAGATTTCTGACTTAAGAATTTGGTTGTCGCCATTTTGGTCATTCCTCCCTCAATTTTTTATTGAAATCCAATTTTTCTTTTTTTAAATTGAAGAGAAAAGAATTTACAATAACTTTTCTATTTAAGATATTGTCAGATTCCAATGTCTACTAGTACAAAAATTTATTTTAAGATGACTAAAATTTGTTCACTTTAATAAAAGTTTTGTAAAAAACGAAATCCATCTTCCTGCCAAAAAATTTCTACTTTCTTCATTTAAATTGCTTGGGGAATTGTTTTGTGAATATGTTCATACCATGGTATTAAAGAGAGTGTAGTTGTGCTTCTAATTGGAATGGTGTATCATTCGTTTCGTATCTGTGTTCGTATCAACCTGTATCATCTTTCTTTTATACACCATGAAAGGTGGTTTATCTCACACTTGAGTTATATTTTTGTAGAAGTGAAATTCATCACACTTGAAATGGAATGAAATGTAATATATGTATATATATATGTGTGTGTGTGTGTGTGTGTGTGTGCGTGTGTGCGTGTGTGTGTTACACTGATGATACCCATTTATGACACGACTTGTATATATGAGATGAATGTGCACATGTGACATGTATTACTTCATATATATGTTTGAATTGCTGGGTTTACTTCATGTGTATGTTTGATATGTTCGATTTGTTGCGTTTATTGATATTGTTTATTTATGTGTTCCCATTTCGCAAGTTCCCTATGCGTTGAAATGATACATACCTGAATCACTGTATAGATTTAGTAACTAAATTGAATCAATTTGGGATTTAGGTTGAAATGATATATACCCAGGATTCGAATTTTAAATTTTGGATTCAAATGATATATATCTGTATCACTTGACCTAGACAAAAAATTATATAGTGACACCGTTGGTCTATTTTGAAAGTATTTATCCTAGTTTAACATATTTTGATTTTACAAAATTATTTTATAACTATTTTACTTATAATATTTCTTAAAATTTAAATAATTTAAGTCATTTTATAAGTAATATAATAAATCTTTTATTATAGTTTAATATTATTTAAACTTTAAAACTTAATATACAAATATAGATTTTAAGAAAATATAAACATAGATTTCCTTAATTAATAATGGTTCAAAAAAGAGGTTTTGAATTTAAATTATGACTTAATCCAGTTAATGTTTTAGTTGAAATGAATTTCATAATTAAGCTAAATTGATTTAAAATATGATTTAGAAATGATGAAATGAGTTTCACATGAAATTTGTTAGGGTAATGAAACTCAATAAACTGATTTGATAATAATTTATGACATAAATGGTTTGAATCCAAATATGATTAAAGTTAATATAAAGAGTTGATTAAATTTGAAATTCGAGATTAATTGTCATGAAATGAAAGAAACATGATTTGAAATTTGATTAAACTAATAAATTTTGAACCCAACTTGAATAATATCTATAATGTATTGGAATTTGAATATACTATTAAGTTGGAATAATTTGGACTGAAATTTTGATAGCGGAATTGATTATAAGTTGAACTTGGACATGTGGATATATGATTTAGATTAGATTAAAAATAAACTAAAATTAATATTACAAAAACTCCAATGGTCAAATAAATGGCGGCTTCCCTCTGAACAACGTGAAATCCTTTATCGTGAATCTCTTCTCTCCGCTTCGCTTTCTCTATAGTCTTTTGTTTATTTTATTCGTCTCTGCTTTAATACTGTGGTTGAGGCTTTGTTCCTTTTCGGTTTTTTGAGGTGGCCCTTTTTCTCTAGGGTTATGTTTTCATCTTCTCTCTCTGGTGAATTTATGGTGCGTGGTTCCTTTTTGAAGCTATGTCCGGCGTTTGCCAAGATAGCTGCGTCGGTCTTGGCCGTGATTCCTGGTCCACTATCTGTTGCTTTTACTGGTTCCACATCGATTGAGATCCATGTGTGTTCTATTAGCTCTTTTGTAGAGCTGACGAGGTCCAGATTCTTGCTTGTTGATGGGTGTTTTTTAGAACTATTACCCCATTTCTCTGGTGTGCTGGTCTCCGATCTCTCCCCTAGTGGGCCTTTCTGTCGCGCACCAACGCTGGAAGAAATGGGCAGTTTTTGTAGCGTTGACATCAATCGAGCAAAGAGGGATTTCGTCACCCTATTTGTACCTCGACTGAGCTTCAGTGGCTCGAGTTCTTCACTGTGCATGGTTGTTCACGGTTTTATGGTCGGTTCTTTGATCTGAGGAGGTGTCTTTGGTTAGGGTTTTGGACATGCAGTCTTTGCTGCAACGGCTGATGATGGGGATTTGATCACCCCTCTCCACCCAACGTTGATCGAACATTGCAGCAAGGGTTTTAGCACAACTGCTGGTGGGCAGCGGGATGGTTCTCGACGTTGTCGTCGATCATTTTGATGTCATGTGAGAACCAGAGTATCTGTTTCACCGACTGATGGTGCTCTGCCTTTTCCCCCTACTCTTTTGGGAAGGTCTGTTGATCTTTCGCTTGCTAGTAAGCAGGCTGCATCTGCTTTAGAACTGTCCAACGCCTTTGCTGTGTTAGAAGGGTCTTCACCTTTGCTTGACAGTATCAGAGTTGTTGGCTACAATGGCAGTGTGGTGTTGGGAACTAGCGTGCAGTTAGCTGATTTTGGTTCTCCGGTTCCTGTGTTGGAGAATTTCACCACCTCTGCTTCTGTTGTGCTAGCTGTCCCCGAGGCTCCTCAGTTTGTTCAGGGTATTGGTTCCCCTTTGAGGTCGAAGGAAGGGGTTGTGAGCGGAAGATTGGAGCTTGTCGAAGATGACGCTGTCATGCTCGTTGTTCGACGAAAACCAAGTCTGCAGAAACAACCTTTGCTCAACCTTTTCGGACAGTCTCTTCGGATCACTTGGCAATTTCTGGTTATGAAGGTCCAATCTTTTTTCTCGAGCAGGAAGGTCGTTAGTAGATAGGCTTATTTGGTGGAGCAGTCGATGGGTGCTGAGTCTTTTTTATGCTCGACTAGGATAGTGTAACGACCCGTATTCTACGCGTCATAGGATCGTAGGATATTTATTTCTTTCACATACGAAGTCGTATGGTCATGTAACTTTGGGAGACGACTATTGTGGTCATTTCCCATGTTCATGATTTTTCCCGATTTTTAAATGACCATTTTACCCCTAGTTGGCACTGTTTTGGCCATAACTTTTGACTGGGAAGGAATTTTGACCTGAAACAACTTCCATTGGCTTCGGATGATGGTTTCTCTTTCCGTAGAGTGGTCTCATTAGCCAAACGGACTTACCGTTTGGGAGATATGGCTGAAACAATTTTCAGACGGTGAAAAACAGCTTAATTGGGCTTAACCGGGTGATTAGCAGCTAGGCCCAGAGGGGAATTTCGGGTTTAGAGGTATAGGAGGACTGATTAGGGTTAGGTTATCACTTTCATTTCAGTTTTGAGCCGCCACAAACCTTCTTGAAACCTTAGTAATGGCTTCCATCCTCTAAAACCATCCCAAAACACATTTTTAGTAAAGATTAAGCCTAAACTACATCAAAGCAAGGCCAAATAGCAACAAAGCAAGGTTGGAGCTGCTTCTATACATAGGAATTCGACCCAAACAGAGAGTATTTCAGATTTGGTGTTTCATTTGTGGCCAAGGTGAGTGATTTGCATAGTTTTTGCACTAATTACGGTGATTAAGGGTAATTAGTGAAGATTAGCGAATTTATACGTAAATAAATTCTGGAAAAATTCTTAAAATTCTAAAATAATGTTTTAAGGTTCTGTTAGAAATTTGGGTTAATTTCGATGTGTTTTGTTAATGGTATGCTTAAACATGATTAAGAGGGATTATAGGAAAATGTGAGGTTTTAGCCACTTTTGATCCATTTTGGTTCATTTAAATTGTTGTTAGGTGTTTGTGGTTGTTCTTACATGTTGCTATGACTCTATGGTATGTTTTATGATTGATTAGAATAGTTAGATTGGTCGAAAATGCCGTTGAATGGCGTAGAAAGCTCGCTGGAAAGTTGCAGAAGTGTGCAGGTTCTGAACCGGTTCGGATCGGAGAAAGGGGTCGGATCGGATTTGTGAACTGACCAAGGGAATTCGAACTGGATTGGAACTTGTCACTGGAGGAAGCTTGGCGAGAAGGAAGGCCGTTTACTTGGAGTTGGAGTGGACAAGGGGATCGGATCGGAAGAATAATTGGAGGCCAGATCGGACTGAAGTAAGGCGAAGTGATCGGATCGGATCGGAGTAGATGGGAACGAGGGAGCTGATCGGGAAGGAGCATGAGCTGGAAGGAGGATAGCAACCCGACCCGACCTGGAGGAGGACACCGACCCGACCCGGAGGAGGATACCGACCCGACCCGGAGTGAAGTACCCGACCCGAACCGAATGGAAGATGACAAGGATGGAGGACCGAACCGAACCGACGAGGGCAATGACTACCGAACCGAACCGAGTTCTAGGACTATTACTGCGCGACAACTCTTCTGAAGACCCACTCCAATTCGACCAAACCCGAGATGCAAAGGAAGTCCAAATGAGAAGTTAGAGCTCAGGATTCAGATGGGAATCAATGAGTTCGCTTCATGGTTGGGTTTTGCTGCGGGACGCGTGCCAAGGAGTTATCGACATCTATAGCATTGAACCACTATGGTAGGAGGTACGAAGGCGGATTCAGGGCCATTATGGCATCGGTAGAACCAAGGGCTACGACCAATGAAGTGAGTCATTGAAATGTTTGGTCATGACTCCAAGTGTTTGGCTTGGTCACAGCAGGGTTTCTACAAGTCGGGATTCGTCGTTACCTCAGTTTGTCTAGTGTTCCAAAGTGGTAGATGTTGTACGCTTTACGCACTGAGTGAGAGATGTGAGGATGGTTGTTATAGATGATTCGTTTGCTATCATTGTCACATGCACACCCCACCCCCGTATTCTTACACTATTCGTTATGGCGCCTTGGAGTATTGTACGGTATGTGGTACTAACTCTTTGGTTGCAGGTCCAGGTTCAGGTATGGCTTAGTATAACTGTTATTATTCTGTTTTTCATGCTTATCGCTCATACCAGGCTTTATGTCTGACCCAGAGTTTTATGTCTCTTCTTATTACTCTGGGTGCTCACACGAGCAGACTAGAGACAGGTTAGCTGGTGATGCACGGGTAGATGATCCGGAGACGAGCAGGAGGCTTCCACGTACTATATACATAATATTCTCCCTGTGTTGTTGAAGATCACTGCTTGGGCATTGGTGGTGTATCTTCTATTTTGGCTTTCTGTTGTTCAGAGACAGTAGATTTTGAAAAGTTGTAATAAGCTGTATTTGGATTTCCGCTGCTTTGAGATTGATGTTGGTTTTAGTTATCAGCTTATGCACTGTCTCGTCTGTTTTATGTCAAGTACATATTTATTATTATATTTTATTCCATGCGCTGTGAGACATTCTACAGGTTCTTTGATTAGTTCATTCCCTTCTTTCCTTTCTTATGGCGACCGTCTTGTGCTAGTCGGGCATGTGTACAGCGCACTTTTGGAGTAAATGCAGGCTGGTGCGGGGCGGGCCGTCACACTTGGTATCAGAGCTCTAGGTTGCGTAGTTAACCTAGGGAAGTCATCAGGGAGAGATAATATACGTATACGAGAGAGCGTATTTGTGATTACTTTGGTTTTTAAAAGCTATATATATATATACTATTAGTAGTATAAGGATGAAGTCGTACTGCACTAGCACCACTATGGAGTCGTTAATCATTTCCTTTTTCAGAATGACGATGAGCCGATATACTAGAGGTGCTGGTAGGGGAGCCAATAATGGGAATGCTGCTGACATGAGGACGATGTTTACTGACCTCATGAGAGAGATGCTTAGAGATGTACAGAGGGCAGCTCCCAATGGTGGAAATGGTGGTGGTCCAATAGTGCAGGCGCCAAGAGTTGACTTCGCCAAGCTGAATAAGGATTATACTAGCCTTGGTGGGAAGCCGTTCCACGGAACGGAGTCGGCTACGGATGTCCAGGATTGGGTGGATAGTTGCGAACGTATCTTCGAGGATTTGGGTATCGAGGATGCGATGAAGAGAAAGCTAGCGTCCCGTCAGCTGCAAGGGCGGGCAATGAATTGGTGGAATGCTATAAAGGCAGCTACTCCCGAAGATCAGATTACTTGGGAGCAGTTTAAGGCTCGCTTTAGTGAGAAGTTCATTCCAGCTGCTCAGAAGTCAATGTTGTTTAAGAAATTCTTGGAGCTCAAGCAGAATGGCAGGGCTGTCTCAGAGTATATTGCTGAATTTGTCACTTTGTCAAAATATGGGTTATCTCTTATTGATACTACCGAGAAAAAGAATGAGAAATTCATAACTGGTTTGGATCAGTACTTGGGGGAAAAACTTATTAACCACATCGATGAGACGTTTGAATCGATTGTGGGGAAAGCATTAAGATCGGAAAGTCTTTACCCTAAGTCGAAGACTGAGGTTGCATCTGCAGATGAGCCAAAGCCACAAGCTAGTGGTGGAGGCAAAGGTGGTTCCCAGAATAAGAGAAAGCAGAATCAGGCTAAGGATGGCCAGAAGAAAAAGAATAAACAAGATGTGGAGTGCTTCAGCTGTGGTAAGAAGGGCCATTATGCTAGTAATTGTCGGGCCAAGCCAGCGGATAGGAAGTGCTTCAACTGTGGCCAAATGGGACATCACAAGGATAAGTGTCCACAGCCCCCTAAGGAAAAGCAAATGGTGAAAGCATATGCTCTTAATGCTATTCCTTCTTCGTCGAATGCCCCAACTGCGGCGGAGAAGGGAAAGAATGTCGTCATTCAAGGTATGCTTTCTGTTTATGATGTTCCTGTTAGAGTTTTGTTTGATACCGGAGCTTCCAGTTCTTTCATATCTAATGACCTGGTAGATAGGTTGGGATTGGAGCCCGAGATTGTCGATAGACCTTTAGTAGTGACGAACCCGATTGGTGGTTCGACTAGCCTTAGCATGATTTGTCGTAATGTGGTCTTATCGAGTCATGGATGCATGTTTGTTTGTGATTGCTTTGTTTTGGGCTTTACTGGGTTTGGCATTATTTTGGAAGTAGATTGGCTCCGAAGGTACGGGGTGGTGGTAGGCTGTGAGGGCTTTTTGGTGACAGCTAGAGCGGATGATGGGCGGAGGATAGTGTTTGGTGGTCTACCCAGTAAGGGGGTATTGGCTAGTTTTCTAAACTCCCTCGACATTCCGCATAGTGAGTTGTCAGGTTTGCCCGTGGTTGGCCAGTATCCGGATGTTTTCGAAGAAGTGACCGGACTTCCACCACACCGAGAGATTGAGTTCCGTATTGATTTGGTAAAGGATGCCAGGCCTATAGTGATGCCACTTCGTCGTATGGCACCAAGAGAGCAGCGAGAGCTCGAGGTGCAAGTCAGCGATCTTTTGAGGAAGGGATTTATCAGAAGGAGTGTTTCTGAATGGGGAGCACCAGTTGTGTTTGCTACCAAGGCGGATGGTTCCCTTCGTTTGTGTGTAGACTACCGCGAGTTGAATATAGTGACGAGGAAGAACAAGTATCCTCTACCGCGGATAGATGATTTGTTCGATCAGTTGAGTGGCGCGAGAGTATTTTCTCAGTTGGATCTCGCGATAGGTTTTCATCAGCTTAGAGTGGAAGCTGAGAGCATAGCTAAAACGGCATTTCGAACGCCGTCTGGATTTTATGAATGGTTGGTTATGCCATTTGGGCTGACTAATGCCCCGGCATATTTTGTGGATCTTATGAATAGGGTATTCAGAGATCAGTTGAATAAGTCTGTTCTTGTGTTCGTGGATGATATTTTGGTCTATTCGAGGACAGAGGAAGAACACAAGGAACATTTAAGAGTAGTGATGGAGGTGTTGAGAAAACACCAATTGAAAGCCAAGTTTTCTAAGTGTCACTTCTGGAAGAGGGAAGTGAGGTTCTTGGGCCATGTTGTATCAAAAAACGGTATTGCCGTGGACCCAGCAAAGGTGGCTACGGTACAAGATTGGCCTACGCCCAAGAATGCAACAGATGTAAGAAGTTTCTTGGGATTAGCTGGATATTATCGTAAGTTTATCCAAGGTAGCAGCACCATTGGCCCAGTTGACCAAGAAGAATCAAGCTTTTGTCTGGGATGAATGGTGCGAGAATGCATTTAAAAACCTAAAGGACAAATTGACAAGCGCACCAGTGTTAGTCATTCCTAAGGGGGATGAAGAGATGACGGTATACACGGATGCCTGTGGTACCGAACTGGGTGCTGTATTGATGCAAGGCGGTAGGGTTGTAGCTTATGCAAGTCGGCAGTTGAAACCGCACGAGAGAAGATACCCTACCCATGATTTAGAATTGGCAGCAATCGTGTTCGCGTTAAAGATGTGGAGACACTATCTCTTGGGAGAAAGATTTGAGCTGTTTACAGATCATAAGTCGTTGAAGTATCTATTCTCCCAGAAGGATTTAAATCTCCGTCAGCAGAGATGGTTAGAGTTCTTAGCTTCCTATGATTTTGACATCGCATACACACCAGGAAAGGGCAATGCGGTGGCTGATGCATTGAGTAGAAGACATGCCAGCTTAGGGGCTATGTTCCTTGAGTGGAAGCAACTGGAGTTTATCGCGGGGTTTGATTTCAGACCAAAGTGCGAATTGGATCCAGAGATGTTAGCAAGTTTGACGATCAGACCCACTTTAATTGAACGGATCGGCTCTAGTCAGAGGGACGATCCTAACCTATTGGAAATCATCTCCAAGTTAGAGATGGGTATCGATGAGGAGATGAACAAGTATGGGCTTGATCGAGATAGATGGCTTAGAAAGAATGGAAAGCTTGTTGTGCCCAATGTCAATGGATTAAGAGATGAAGTGCTTAGAGAATGTCATCACTCAAAGCTGACTATACACCCTGGTGGTAACAAGATGTATTGAGATATGAAGCAGACTTACTACTGGGAAGGGATGAAAAGAGACGTTGGGAAGTTTATATCCAAGTGCATGAATTGCCAGCTAGTTAAAGCCGAGCAAAAGAAGCCTAGTGGGTTGTTACAGCCTTTAGAAATTCCCGAATGGAAATGGGAGCAAGTCTCGATGGATTTCATCGATGGTTTACCAAGGACTAGATCGGGATATGACAGCATTTGGGTAATTGTAGATCGACTGACTAAAAGTGCAAGGTTTATACCAGTCAAATCAACCAGAACAGCAGCTAAGTTAGCAGAATTGTATATGAAGTGGGTAGTGAGATTTCATGGAGTACCTAAAGGCATTGTGAGCGACCGAGACCCGTTGTTCACTAGTGGGTTTTGGAAGAGCTTACAAGAGGCTCTAGGGTCAGAACTACATCTCAGTACCGCATATCATCCTCAGACCGACGGTCAGACGGAAAGGGTGAATCGTATTTTGGAAGATCTCTTGAGAGCATGTATATTGGATTTTGGTGGATCATGGGATGACCATTTGCATCTAGTAGAGTTTGCATATAATAATAGCTACCAATCCAGTATCGGTATGGCTCCATTTGAAGCTTTGTATGGAAAACCGTGCAACTCACCATCATGTTGGATAGAAACTGGCGAGAAGTTTATGCTTGGACCAGATGTGGTGAGGGAAACTTCAGATAAGATCAAGATCATTCAACAACGAATGAAGGCTGCCCAAGATAGACAGAAGAGTTATGCTGATAAGAGGAGAAGAGACTTAAAATTCTCCGTTGGCGACTTGGTGTTTGTCAAGATTTCTCCGTTGAAGAGCGTAATACGATTTGGCAGGAGAGGCAAGTTGGCACCAAGATTCGTTGGCCCATTCCCTGTTCTTGAACTAGTTGGGAATTTGGCATACAGAATGGACTTACCGGAGAAGATGGCGGGAGTTCACGACGTATTTCATGTTTCCCAACTAAGGAAGTTCGTTCACGACTCAGATATGACTATTTCACCTGATCAGTTAGAAGACTTCGAAGTAGAACCCGAGGCGGTTGGGAACCGCAAGCCGGCCCGTATTGTCGAGCACGACATGAAGCAACTTCGAAGGAAGGCGATGAAGCTAGTCAAAGTTCAGTGGGGCGAGGACGAAAATGATTGTACTTGGGAGACAGAGGAGAACATTAGGAAGTCACACCCAGAACTCTTTGCCTGGTAAGATTTTGGCTTCAATTTAGTTTTTCCGCATGCTAGGATAGGCTTGTTTGCTTGTTTTGCATGATTGATTGTTGTATGTGGTTGTTAGGCATGCGGGATCCTTTATATGTTTTGGGTTAAGGAATTTCGGGGGCGAAATTTCTTAAGGGGGGGAGAGTGTAACGACCCGTATTCTACGCGTCATAGGATCGTAGGATATTTATTTCTTCCACATACGAAGTCGTATGGTCATGTAACTTTGGGAGACGACTATTGTGGTCATTTCCCATGTTCATGATTTTTCCCGATTTTTAAATGACCATTTTACCCCTAGTTGGCACTGTTTTGGCCATAACTTTTGACTGGGAAGGAATTTTGACCTGAAACCACTTCCATTGGCTTCGGATGATGGTTTCTCTTTCCGTAGAGTGGTCCCATTAGCCAAACGGACTTACCGTTTGGGAGATATGGCTGAAACAAGTTTCAGACGGTGAAAAACAGCTTAATTGGGCTTAACCGGGTGATTAGCAGCTAGGCCCAGAGGGGAATTTCGGGTTTAGAGGTATAGGAGGACTGATTAGGGTTAGGTTATCACTTTCATTTCAGTTTTGAGCCGCCACAAACCTTCTTGAAACCTTAGTAAATGTTTCCATCCTCTAAAACCATCCCAAAACACATTTTTAGTGAAGATTAAGCCTAAACTACATCAAAGCAAGGCCAAATAGCAACAAAGCAAGGTTGGAGCTGCTGCTATACATAGGAATTCGACCCAAACAGAGAGTATTTCAGATTTGGTGTTTCATTTGTGGCCAAGGTGAGTGATTTGCATAGTTTTTGCACTAATTACGGTGATTAAGGGTAATTAGTGAAGATTAGCGAATTTATACGTAAATAAATTCTGGAAAAATTCTTAAAATTCTAAAATAATGTTTTAAGGTTCTGTTAGAAATTTGGGTTAATTTCGATGTGTTTTGTTAATGGTATGCTTAAACATGATTAAGAGGGATTATAGGAAAATGTGAGGTTTTAGCCACTTTTGATCCATTTTGGTTCATTTAAATTGTTGTTAGGTGTTTGTGGTTGTTCTTACATGTTGCTATGACTCTATGGTATGTTTTATGATTGATTAGAATAGTTAGATTGGTCGAAAATGCCGTCGAATGGCGTAGAAAGCTCGCTGGAAAGTTGCAGAAGTGTGTAGGTTCCGAACCGGTTCGGATCGGAGAAAGGGGTCGGATCGGATTTGTGAACTGACCAAGGGAATTCGAACTGCATTGGAACTTATCACTGGAGGAATCTTGGCGAGAAGGAAGGCCGTTTACTTGGAGTTGGAGTGGACAAGGGGATTGGATCGGAAGAATAATTGGAGGCCAGATCGGACTGAAGTAAGGCGAAGTGATCGGATCGGATCGGAGTAGATGGGAACGAGGGAGCTGATCGGGAAGGAGCATGAGCTGGAAGGAGGATAGCAACCCGACCCGACCCGGAGGAGGACACCGACCCGACCCGGAGTGAAGTACCCGACCCGAACCGAATGGAAGATGACAAGGATGGAGGACCGAACCGAACCGACGAGGGCAATGACTACCGAACCGAACCGAGTTCTAGGACTATTACTGCGCGACAACTCTTCTGAAGACCCACTCCAATTCGACCAAACCCGAGATGCAAAGGAAGTCCAAATGAGAAGTTAGAGCTCAGGATTCAGATGGGAATCAATGAGTTCGCTTCATGGTTGGGTTTTGCTGCGGGACGCGTGCCAAGGAGTTATCGACATCTATAGCTTTGAACCACTATGGTAGGAGGTACGAAGGCGGATTCAGGGCCATTATGGCATCGGTAGAACCAAGGGCTACGACCAATGAAGTGAGTCATTGAAATGTTTGGTCATGACTCCAAGTGTTTGGCTTGGTCACAACAGGGTTTCTACAAGTCGGGATTCGTCGTTACCTCAGTTTGTCTAGTGTTCCAAAGTGGTAGATGTTGTACGCTTTACGCACTGAGTGAGAGATGTGAGGATGGTTGTTATAGATGATTCGTTTGCTATCATTGTCACATGCACACCCCACCCCCGTATTCTTACACTATTCGTTATGGCGCCTTGGAGTATTGTACGGTATGTGGTACTAACTCTTTGGTTGCAGGTCCAGGTTCAGGTATGGCTTAGTATACCTGTTATTATTCTGTTTTTCATGCTTATCGCTCATACCAGGCTTTATGTCTGACCCAGAGTTTTATGTCTCTTCTTATTACTCTGGGTGCTCACACGAGCAGACTAGAGACAGGTTAGCTGGTGATGCACGGGTAGATGATCCGGAGACGAGCAGGAGGCTTCCACGTACTATATACATAATATTCTCCCTGTGTTATTGAAGATCACTGCTTGGGCATTGGTGGTGTATCTTCTATTTTGGCTTTCTGTTGTTCAGAGACAGTAGATTTTGAAAAGTTGTAATAAGCTGTATTTGGATTTCCGCTGCTTTGAGATTGATGTTGGTTTTAGTTATCAGCTTATGCACTGTCTCGCCTGTTTTATGTCAAGTACATATTTATTATTATATTTTATTCCATGCGCTGTGAGACATTCTACAGGTTCTTTGATTAGTTCATTCCCTTCTTTCCTTTCTTATGGCGACCGTCTTGTGCTAGTCGGGCATGTGTACAGCGCACTTTTGGAGTAAATGCAGGCTGGTGCGGGGCGGGCCGTCACAGATAGGCTCTTCCTCTTTTCTTGGCTTAAAGGAGGTGGGTTCTTCGACAACTTTGGATGGGGTCACTGTCTTTGATTCGGCTATGGTAGAGGCTGAGTCTGGGTAACCACAGATGATGGGAAGCGCTTGCTCTTCGCTCCGCGAATGTTCTCCATTTCAGGTTCGGTTCCCTATTCTAGTATTTATTTCTTACTGTGAAACTGTTGTGGTTAGTTGCGATAGTTTTGGATGGAAGTTTTCTTTTTTAGCTTCTCAATAGAGTTATGGTTCTTGTAAACCTTTGCCTTTGGAGGACCAGTTGTTGCCATGTTTAAAGGTGGGCCTATTTCCTTTTCTTTGATGCATGCATAGGGTGCAAGTTGGTTCCCTGATGTCGTCCAATTTTGTGGCTCGCTAAGTCTTTCTATAGTTGGGAACATTTGGCTCTTGATTTTTTCGATAGTAGGTCTGTTTGTAGTGGTTTGGTGTTTAGCAGGGTTTCACACGTTATCAGGCTTGTGGTTTTTTGTAGCATGGTCCAATCATAGTCCATCTGTTAGTTTCTTTTTTGGGTCATGCATTGATAGTCGGTGAATCGGTGTTGTTGACATTGGCACTCAGATGTTAGCCCGGGTTTTCTCTACTTCTATGATGTGGCTTATCGGTCAATACCTATAGTTGTTCAGTTGTTGAATATCTATACGGCCTTACCATATGCCCACTATCCTAGGTTGAGCAACCCTACTATCATCCGTGTGCTTCGTCGGTCTGGACCGGTTTCCCAGCTAGTTTGTAGACGGTACCACTTCTATGGGGTAATCAATCCTATGACAACCGGGTATTGGTAGCGTCCATACATGATCCGGTGATGCTTCTCTTACTCGTCCCTACTTTTCTCTGTCAGTTTTTAGTTCCTTCTATTGTTCCTGTGGGTTTGTTGCCTCCCACATCAGCATGAGAGGTTACATCCTCTCCTATCGCTGTTTCCCACCCCCTTCTTTGTAAGGAAGAGACATCGATCATTAACGATCGGCAATCTCGCCTTACTAAGAATTCGTATCCATCGCGAAATGATGTTTCACGATCGGACTTTTCCTCAGTTTCCTAGGATGTCTCAGTGCGCTAAAGAACGAAAGGGACTCCCCGTACTCCCCGTGCCATTAGCACACGCTCTATAGCGGCGTCCGAGTGGATCATTAGATCTACTCGACAAATGCTTTATCTTATCTGAGCGGGGTCTAGTGCTTTCTATCGTAGGAATTCTATTTTTGGAATGTTAATGGAATTGGAAACAATGCGTCTTTGGCTACAATGAAGCGCATCATCATGAAACAATCAGTTTGTTTGGTAGCGCTTTTGAAGCCTTTATTGGGTCCGGAAGAGACCAGTGTCGCGCTATCGCTTGGTTTTGGTGGTGTTTTAGCCAATATGTTCGAGAAGATTTGGATCCTTTGGTCCGAAGAAGTCTTGGTCCACTCGATTTTTGATTCACCTCAGCTTATGTCAGTTGCTTGTTTCTTTTCCTTCCTTCTCCTCCAGTTTTCTTTTCTCGATGGTGTATGCCAGATGTGATCGAACTGAGAGACTAACCCTTTGGGCCGACATCATTTCTCCTTCTGCCTTAGGCTTCGACACTTTGGTTCTAGGAGGCGACTTTAATGTTGTCACTAGCCAAGCCGAGAAACGGGGAGGCATTGCCGTTAACCGTATAGTGGTAGAGGATTCTAATGCTTTCATTGTTGGTTCGGGCCTATCTGAGGACTCGTTCATTGGATCGTCTTTTACTTGGTGTAACAACCAAGAAGGGACGAGTCGGATTCTTTCTAGACTCGATAGAGTTTCAGTTCGGAAGGTTGGTTCAACCTTCCTTTCGCATTCTCTATTTCCCACCTCCACCGGACCTTCTCCGATCATGCTCATATGCTTTCTGTTGTTCTCCCACCTCTCTTTCGGGCCCTTCCTCCTTTAGGTTCCAAAGTATGTGGAGATCACATCACTTGTTCCATCGGGTTGTGGAAGATTCTTGGACATCCCCGGTAGTAGGATTTCCAGCTGTTTTCTTCTCTCGTAAGCTTAAACGTCTTAAGTCTTACCTCAAGACTTGGAATGTGCAAGTGTTCAAGAATATTTTCGATCGTGTCAGGGTAGTCGAAGAGAGTCTTGTTCTTGCACAAGCATCTTTCGATGAAGATCCTTCTTCTGCTTACAAGGAGGCATGGACTCTGGCCCAGTTATCCTTTTCGTTTGAGCTCCGTGTCGAGAACGACTATCTTTGATAAAAGGCTAGGATCAAGTAGGTGTCGATGTGGACTCAAACTCCAAGTTCTTTCACTCTTTCGTTTGTAAGAAGAATAAACTTTTTATGATTCTTCATATCCAATGCCCTGAACTCTCAGTGGCCTCCACTCCAAGGGAAGTCAAGGAGACCATCCTCTCTCACTTCCATACCTTTCTTGGCTCTCCCTCGATGTCGGTTTTTGATCCGTCATGGCTAATCGTTATACCCAGACTGGTTATTCCTGAGGAGAGCGCTGAACTTGCAGTACCTCCTTCCATGGAAGAGATACGGGCTTGTGTCTTCGCTCTAAGAAAGGATAGTGCTAGTGGGCCTGACAGCTATAATGGGGTCTTCTACCGAAGTTTCTGACCGATCATCCAGTCGGATTTCTATCAAGCAATCAGGTTTTTCTTCACTGGTGGGGATCTACCTCAAGGCTGGACTTTCGCCAACTTTGTGATTATCCCTAAGTGTGAGAATCCTAGATTGTGTTCGGATTTTCGCCCAATCAGCTTGTGCAACTTCTCTAACAAGGTTATTTCTGAGGTTCTAGCCACTAGGCTAGCTTCGTTTCTTCAGCGGATCATCTCCTCTTCTCAAGCTGGGTTCGTAAAAGGATGCTTTATCATGGATAACATCCTTTTAGCCCAAGAGTTGGTATCCCAGATTGAGCGGAAGGTTAAGGAATCTAATGTGATCGTGAAGCTGGACATGGCTAAAGCTTACGATCGCATGTCCTGGTTTTCATCATCAAGGTTCTTAGAGCTTTCGGGTTTCCCAAACCCTTTATTGGATGCTCATCTCCAACTGCTAGTTTTTCGTCCTCGTCAATGGATCAACCAATGGGTACTTCAAAGTAGAAAGGGGACTACATCAGGGAGACCCTCTTTCCCTTTATCTGTTCGTTATCGCTGTTGAGGCTTTTGTATGTGGTTTACATTCGCTTACAATAGCAAATCAAATTCATCGCTTTGGCATCCCATCAGGCTGCCCACACATTTCTTCCTTATCCTTTGCTGACGACATTATCATTTTCACGAATGGAAGTCGTTGCTCTATTCGCTGCCTTGTCTACCTCATTCAGTAGTACGAGAGGCGGTCAGACTAACTCGTCAATACCGCTAAAAGTTGCTTCGTTTTGGCAAATGGTTTGTCTGCGGTTAGGTATTCGTGGATTGTAACCTCACTGGTTTTAAAGCTACGTCGCTTCCCTTACCGTACCTCGGCGTTGTTCTATACAGAGGTCGTAAGATCAATGCCATTTTCGACCCCTTAACTGATAGGGCTAGGGGAAAGATCATCAGGTGGAATGCGACACCTCTTTCTCAAGCAGGAAGACTGGTTCTCATAAAGTCAGTGCTTGACTCTATAGGATTGCACTTCTTCACTGTTGTGACTCCCACCATGCCTTTCTTCCTATCGTACTAGTCCTTGGCTTCGTCCTTTTTCTAGGGGAAAAAGGATAACGCTAATCGTCATCATTGGATTTTGTGGGATGTCGTTTGTCGTCCAAAAAGTGAAGGGGGCTTGGGCCTTATAAATCCAAAGGATATGTGTTCTGCCTTTGCTTGTAAGCTATGGGCAAGGTTTGACGCGAACGACTCCTTATGGGCGACGTTCCTTCAAGCTAAGTACTGGAGACTTCAGGATACATGTTCTGTTTATGTGGAGGACCCTACACGATGGGCTTTCGGTATACGAGAGCCTTCAAAAGATTGGCATCCCTTTTATGTCCCGTTGCAAGTATTTTCGGTTTAGTGACATGGAATCCATAGCTCACTTGTTCTTCCTTGGTTTATCAGCAAAAGCTATTTGGAATTATTTTGGAAACTTGGTTGGTCTTCGAGGTATTGCGTCTTCTCTGGCGGATTTACCAAGTTATTGGTGGAACAGAAACTTAGGTAAATCTATTAGATCGATCATCTTTTGGTTGATCCATTGTCTTATCTGCTGGCATATTTGGTGCTCAAGAAATAAGGCAAATTTTGAAGACGTTTCTATGGATACGTCTTCCATCATCCAAAAGGTAAGGAATGATGTATTCCTTGCATTTCATGCCAGAACTTTTAGAGGTTCAATTAGTTCCCGAACGATGCAGTTGGCTGGAACCTTTGATATTACATCAGTCCTAACCACCCCTCGAGAGTGGGTTGGTTGAACTTTTATCTTTTGGGATTAGCGGGATCCGTCCCGCTTTCCTTTATTCTCATGCCACCCCTCCCCCTAAGCTCTGATATGGTTTGCTATTGTTACAGGGACTAGATATATAGGTACACTGGATCGCTGGACTATGGATCCCTTGGATTTGGAGTAGCTATCTTGGTTTTGGAGTTTATGGACGGACTTGGATTATGGTAGTGTCTCTAACAGCCTACACCTCCATTCACGCAAGATATTGTCCCCAACTTAGCCACCGTATAGGTGTGGAGTTTTGTTCCTCAAAAAGCCTCGGCGTTAGTAAGAGATGGGCTCTACTATATAAGTACCCACTTCACATAGGCTTCCACGATGTGAGAATTAGGGGTGTTACATTCTCCTCTCCTACAGAGCCCAACATCCTCATTGGCTCAGAAACACGTCCCCCAGGCGCTGTGGTCCACATAGAATCCACAATTCGGCTGGGTATTGGCTCTGATACCAACTGTAACATCCCGCACCTCCATTCACGCAAGATATTGTCCCCAACTTAGCCACCGTATATGTGTGGTTTTTTTTTCCTTAAAAGGCCTCGACGTTAGTAAGAGATGGGCTCTACTATATAAGTACCCATTTCACATAGGCTTCCACGATGTGGGAGTTAGGGCTGTTACAGTATCTGTTCTCAGAGCTGATCGACCTTTTTTAGGTCCAGAGCCTTGTCTAGCGGGCTATTTTGTTGGGATGGTTTCCTCTTTCATCGATCACAGTTCCGAGTTGCAGCGGAGTTGGCCTTGTTGATCGTATGTTTTACCACGGTCTTCTTCCGCTTTGTGTATCATGTAACTTATTTTATTGTTGGTGTTCTGTATCGGCTTTTGTTTATTGCACTATTTGGCATGTTGTGTGTACAGATCTCGTAGCCAGTTCTACAGATCTGTTTTTGTGAGCCATTGAAGAATGGCTAGATCCACCTTTTGTTATATATATATTGCCTTTTTAAAAAAAGATTTAGGCTGGATTATTATTTAAAACTAGATTTTTAAAACTACTATTATTTTACACTAAACTAATTTACATTACTTTATATGATTGTTATTTTATACCTATTTATATTATATTTAACTATTAAACATCTTATAATTATTTTAAAATTCAATTATTTTATTCAACTACTACTTTACGTATTTCATAATCATTTTAACCAATTTATTTTATGCAAATCTATTTATTTTTTAATTAAACACTTTATATTATATTAGCTATTTTAAATAAAAGTTTATTTTCAATATGATCTTTTAGATCCAAAATGTTTAATATGAGAATTTTGAATAACGATGATTATGATATACAAATTTGCAATCAAATGAAATTTTTCTAAAAAACCATTTGGAAATATAAAATCTGGAATTTGAATGTAAAAATGATAATGATTTGGTTGAAATATTTAAACTTCATTGTTCGAATATAAAAATAATATATGGAGTAAATTGATTCATGATATTTTAAAATATCATTTCAAACATAAATGACCACGGTGTAAAAAATGTAAACGCTTGGTTGTTAAAGAGTTTGGGATCTAATACTGTCATACTCTTTGCCAATACTGATACCGCTTTAACAATTGTGAATGTGGTGGAGAATCCAGAATGAAGTAGGATGCATTTGGAGGCGATTACTAGATCTGAAGAAAGAGAATGATGATGGACGTCCTTGACCTTTGGGTCATAATTAAAATGACTAAAACATGAGCCATATCTAGGCCAATGTGAGTTAGCCAGCAGACATGCTTCTTCGATACCATATCTCCTATTTTGTGACTGATTGGGTGCACCTTTGAATTTGGGAGTATTGTCTGAGGTGGGCGGTAGCTGGAGGCTATGCGTTACCACCAATCCTGATCGAGCCCCCTACGACTTTGCTATACCTAAGGAATGCCCTCTGATAGCCACTAGTTTACAATGGACTTTATGGTATCTGTATAGAGTACGGTATTATAAATGGTGTAAGGGTAATAATGGTAATCCCACTTATGCTACTTTCAATAGTATATTTAACCATAGATACTATTATAATAACGTATTGTATTATATGATATCTAGTTTGACGGATCCTTGGAGGATGAAAATCCCAAACATATTTTAAGTTATTGGCGCATTTCATTTAATATTTCACTTGAGTTGATTCACTTATATAAGAATATTAATCCTGATCCAAGTTGTTTTGTTTTACATTATTGCTCGGGTCAAACCGAGTATTGCAGTATTGAGATTTCACCTTCTGAAGCCGGGGACTATTGAAGACATCATCCCCATCTATTGGTTCTGGTTATTTATCCCTTGTATTAAAAATTATTGTATTTAGACTTCCGCTGCTTTTGATTCTGTAACTCTGATATTATGTACAGAATTGGAATTTTATTTAGTAGCTTTTAGAACTACTATGGTATTTTATTTATTTCGCTGTGAGATATTCTTTTATTCTGTGTCTATGATTCTATGATTTGTTTTATTAAAACCCATAGTTAAAAACAATCTATCGTTTTAAGCGGTTCCAGTTGGTTTTATTATTGGCTTGAAGAAGTCGAAAAGGAAGATCGTTACAGTTGGTATCAGAGCTTTGGTTTAATTAAAACCTTAGCTTATAGGGTTTAAAGCTCATTAGAGATGGTGTAGCAATACCCTAGAATGAGTAAGAATCAATGCAAAATCATTCTTGAGAGCGCATATTTTGAAAAGTATAATTAGTTTTAAAACTGATTTTAAAGTGTTTTTGATAAAAAAGATTGTTTTAAACTTTAACTTTTTCTAGGTGATCCTTTTTTGGGTCCTGTTTCTTTTATAGGTCTCTCTTTAATTAGGATTTCCTAAATCTAAATCTTGATCCTTATTTTAAATCTATCATAGAATACTTATAATAGATGGTTTCCAAAGTACTAAATATTCTTCGATTTGGTCTAATTAAGGTATACCTCCTTTATAGATTCCTGTTTGGTTAGGTTCTTCGTTATTTGTCACTTAGCTCAGGTTATAAATTATCTTGCCCTAACTTGATAAATAGTGAAAAGTGATTTTAAGTATAACCCATGTTAAATGTTAATGAAAATAATGTGTTAACAAGTAGAGCAAAGTATTTTATTACTTTATTAAATGGAATAATAGAAATATTGAAATGTTATATGAATTTAACTTGTATTTGGAAATTTATAAGATGATTTATAGTAAATAAAAGTAATCTATTGGATAATATGAATTGATTTTGAAAAAGGAAGTATATGATTTGTGACATTAATATTTATATTAGTTGTACTTCTTAAACACGATTCCTTGAAATGTTAGCCTCAATAAATATAAATATTGATTTGACTCAGGTAAATGTAGTAATAATGGTGATTTTGAAATTGGCAATATAAGTTAAACTTGTTAAGGTTAAATGGACCATAAATGTGATTTCGAACAAACTATAGTTTATACAAATGTGTTAAGTTTATGAACTTGTATTAGTTTCAGCCTAGTTATTCAGTAAGGGTTGGGTTTGGAAAGGTTGGAATTGATTTAAACAAGCTTATATTAATGCTAGTAGAGTAATATTGATATGAAATTGATCCAATAAAATTGAACTAGATATAAACAAAAATTGCATATGATAGGAATTTAGTTAGTATTTTAATGATGATAAGGTTTAAAACTAAAGTAAGTTGAAATGTAATGCAAACTTCAATATTGAAAATGAAAATGAATTTGTATACTAAACAAAAAGTAACTTAAAGTTAGTGTATGTTAATATAATATATTATTCCGAAATATGTTTTGAAATATTATATCATTTTCATTGCAAACTTTAAGATTAATTATATTTATTAAAGATTGAAGTTGAATTTTAATAAATAAATGAGCAGGGGAAGAGTTATAGTTTTCCTACTTAAAAAAAATTGTAATAAATAAATGGCTTGAAATATATTATTTATAATATATGATTGGAAAGTTTAGTTCTATTCTTTTTAAAAAGGGAAAGATGTTTTGTAACACCCCACCTCCATTAAGGTCACTCACAAAGGGAATGCCTTAACTTTGGTGGAGCATTTTAGTAGACAGAACATAAATTTACAAGACAGATAAATAATACTAGAGAAATTATAACTTTATTACAGTGGAAAACAGAAACCAGTTTGGTTACATCTTTACCAAAAACTCAAGTACATAAATATCAGTCTTGTTCAGAAAATCATCAGAGTACAAAAGTGTAAAATCATAATCCCCACAGAAGCTGCCATAAGGAGTCAAGCCGTACATTAAGCACTCTAAGTACTTCAAGCAGAAGAAATCCGGATCAAGCCAAAGTATTCCCTCCTTGGAAAACCTGGGGGGAGGGGGGAAACGGAAGAAAAAGGGGCGAAAACAAGCAAGGTCAGACATAAAGTCTGGCAAGTCCAGTGACTTTCAGCATATGGACAGATAATATTAATTACGACATGAAAATAAGCTGGATAAGAGATAACAGTAACAGGAGCAGCAGATGTACTTAGGTTAAATAGAAGAAACAGAATAATATTACTTTTCATTTCTCTGCACTAATACTAGTGTAACAGGATTAGGTGTCACCCCAATGTCTAAACTGAAACAGAAACGGGAATAGAATAATTTCCACAGAAGAGAATGCTAGTAATGGGCCTTTACCACCCCAACAAAAACAGACAGAAACAGAATGCTAATAATGGGCCTTTACCACCCGAACAGAAATAGACAGAAACAGAATGCTAATAATGGGCCTTTACCACCCGAACAGAAGGAACAGAAACAGAAACAGATTAATCCCTTCGGAAACGGAATGTAGAATTAGGTGTACACTAGTAAATGGGCCTTTACCACCCGAACAGACGGTACCACGCAGAAACAGACAGGTGTTACCACCCAATAGAAACAGACGGTACCAATAGAAACAGACAGAACTAAGTGTACCCTAAAATCCTACCCTAAGCGATCGGCTCCCTAATACATAAATACCCTGTGTCGGCCCCACAGTAGGGTGTATCACTCCCTAAAGTGACAACCAATTGGCACAGACCTATTTACAGATGTCACGGCGTCTTACATCCTCAGAGGCAGACCGGGATCCATGCACGCACATGACCCGGTTGGAACGCACCATCAACACCCCTCGCCGTTATCATAATGAACTGCTTATAATTAGTTCAGTAAGCGTGCCCCGACCTTACCTACTGTTGGGTCAAAGTTTGATACCAGAAAGGGTTACTGTCTAATATGGGTCCCAAACAACAGATGACACAAGTAATTTCCCTCCTAACCTTGTGTCCCCAGACTAACATATTTTCAGATTAACTTGTTTACAAGTTTAGACATACAGAGTTCAGATCAACTAGTTCATAGATCAGACAAGTTTCAAAATAACGTATCAGATATACGAATTTAACAGATTTGTCTAACTTTGTAATTGGGCCTACAGATTCACGAAACGGGTTTTTTAAATTCATTAGTCCAATTGGTTTAACCCTACCCACCCAACACGTTTTAGACATCATATTTATCTCAGATTTGTATCAATTAAAAATTAACGCGCAGACCTCTCACATTAGACTGACAGTTTGCGGCCACTGGTTAGGCCGGTTGGTTCCGGGCAGGTTTCTGCCGCAAACTGAGTCTAACCTCGGGTTTCAAGCACGTTATGACTAACTTCTCACATTAGAACCTATTGTTTGCGACCACTGGATGTGCCGGGCGGTTCCGGGCAGGATTACGACGCAAACTCATTCTAACCTCGAGTTAGCCATGTTTCATGTTTAGCCAATACATTCATTAACAGATTATGCTAATATCAGACTAGTCATGCTAATTTAACAAACTAACTTATGTACAAGTTACAACAGATTATTCGAGGTTCTATAACAAGTTTTGCTCAATTTTAAATCGAGCATACAGATTTACATACTTCAAATTTCAGCATTTCAGTTCCAACAGATTACACCATTCAACAGACTATACAGATAACAGATCTTGCAGATTAGGCGATTTAGCAGGTCTAGCAGATAAAGCAATTTTAACATAATTAGCAGATTAGGCAATTCAATCTAATTAGCAGTATAGGCAATATAACAAAACTAGCGGATTAGGCAATATAACAGATTTAATCATTCCTTAAAGTTTCATTGACATATCTTGCCTAATTATAAATTTAGCCTAAACTTACATGCCCAAATCAAGGTCATAATTCATAATACAATATATGCCCCAAATTTTAGCCTTAATATTCCCATTTACAGTTCATGTCAAAACTAGATTTAATATTCTAGTTTACCATTTATGTTCAGGACTAATACACATGTAAATCATTCTCTATTATAGCCAATTCAGATTATGCCAACATACTTGCTATGCCAAATTAACTTAATTAAGCTACGCCCAATCCCCATATAACATGTTTCCATAAGTTCTCTAAATACTCATGAAATGGTCCTAGCAAAAGGAATAGGGGATAAACACAAGAAAGAATAGGCATGCAATAATGAACCAAATACAATGATAATGGCTCCTCTAGGCTCGATGTACATAACAGTGAATGGGAATAAACTAGCAAAGTTACATACTAAATATGAGATCTAACATCATTAAGGGAATAGGCATAAGAAACTAACTACAATATTTATAGGCAACTAACCACAATAGTCATGGGCGACTAATTACAATAGTTTCTTATTCAATGTCATAGGCAATAGTCTCATAGTCATGAATCATAGTCATAGGCAATAGTCTCATAGGCAACAGTTTCATGTCCAATTATGCATTATTCATTATTTGTCCCAAAATTTAGCGTGCATGCGTTAATCTCTTATGAGATTCGGCGCAAGCTCGTAGTAGTCTGGCTATAGAACAGGAAGAAGAAAAAGGTACAGAATAGTCACAAAAAAAAAACAGATCTGACAGATAAGAATATACATAACCTCAGATTCAGATTTATAATCATGCCATAACCATAATTAAAGTTTATATCGGAAAATAACTGTACTTGCCTTTCGTGGTTTTAAGAAAGGATAATAAACTGTTGTTGATGCAGAAATGTTTAATTACTCCTCTTTAATTGTTGTAGTAGCTCTAAACTTTGATTTGAGATTTGATTTAGCTTTTAATTCTATTCAGGTTGGAAGAAGATGCATCAGTCCAAGTTTTGATTCCAGCAGAATAGCGACGCCAATTTTATTTTTAATTAGAACAGAGGCAAAATATAGACAGAATGAAATTGAGTAGAGAAAATGAGGCTAGGGCGTTGTTTATATAGGATTAGGCGGAGGAATCTAGACAGAAAACGAGATCGGATACATCAGAATGAACCAGGTTCAAAAACTGGGTTTCGGGGGCAGGTCGACTCCCAAGTCGACCTGGTCATGGGGAGGTCGACACCCCAGTCGACCTGGTTGGGGGGGGGGGGGGGTTCGACTCCCCAATTGACCTGGGTATATGGGCGGGAATTTTCCCGCCAGCCTTCTCTGGGTTTGAATTTTGAATTTCTGGCTTTATTTTCGAGCTGTTTTATTTTATTTAAATTCCTGAAACTTCGGAGGGTCATAACTTGGTCATACGGACTCCGTTTTTCGAAAACACGGACTCATTTTCAAGCAAAATTTCGAGACGAACGCAATGGCGCAACCCGTTTCCCTTGATTCTTATTTTAAAATTTAATTATTCTCTGATTTGTTACTTATACGTTCACAGAAAATACGGGGTGTTACATGTTTTAAGTATTTACCCGACCTATAACAACCCGAAAAATCTGAGCTAGTTTAAAAAATTTAAATTGGCTATTTTAGTGGATTTTAGATATTTAAAATAAAATATTTTAAATAATAACGATGAAAAGTATGTTTGAATCAATGTTTGAAAATAAATATACTTATTTTAAATTATAAACAAGGCCTGAAATGGCGTGGCAGTTTCAAAATTGAAATTCAAACTTTGACTTACTGTACCGGGTGCAAAATAAAACGGATTTTAGTGAAACTAAAAATATTTAAATCTGTTAGTGAATATCTTTCTAACGAATCTCAAAAATCAAAGTTTCATAGCGGGAGTCAAAAGTTATGGCCAAATGAATTTTTAGAAAGGTCGCTATAGAGAATATATAGCCTGTGAAAATAGGCATTTTGCAAACGACCTCGAAATTCGACGAAACCACTTTTGTTGGATCCGGGATATCAAATTATTGCTAGGTTTCAAATTTCATAATTTTTGAAGTTAATATGTGAGCGTGGCAAAAAAAAATGTGTTTGGTGAATTTCTGTTAAATTGGATCGACCAGAAAATGGCCATTTTTCAAACGGTCTCAGAATTCGACGAAACTAGTTTTGTTGGGATCGTATCGTCAGAACATAGCTAGATTTATTTTTCTGGAATTTTTAGAATCAGTATGTAGCCCCGGCGAATTGAAATGTTCGTTCAAATCAAATATTGAATGTTTTATATTTTAATTTAAAGGAAAACTGACTGAAACTGTCGAATGGGCCTACGAAACATATCCCATTGTGTTCGGATTGGGGGTATTTAGCTAGGGACGACAGTCGTTGGGTTTGGATTTGTAACAACCCGCAAATTCTGGACCAATTTAAAAATTTTATTTTAGAAAATTTTAATGAATTTCGAGGATATAATATAATTTATTTTAAATAACAATGGCTAGAATTCATTTTAATCGAAGTTAAAACGAATAAATTTAATTTAAATATAAAAGGAGTTAGAAATGGCGCGGTAGTTTTAAAATTTAATTCTGAACTTTAACTGAATGTACAACATTCAGAATAAATCAGAATTGAGTGAAACCAGAAATATTTAAATCTGTTTAACCATATCTTTCTAACGAATCTGAAAAATTGAAATTTCATAGCGGAAATCAAAAGTTATTGCCAATTCAATTTTTAGAAAGGTCGCTGTAGAATTTAAATATATAATATATATGGCCCAAAGGGCTACTTTTCACATATGAAGGAATTTGGACTCGAAACCACTCCCATTGAGTCTGGAATGATGTTTCTGCATTTAAAAAATATAAACACTTATATATTTTGAGTTTCCGAAATTATTTGTTTAAAAATGTATTTTTAATATTAAATATATAGCCCTTGAAAATAGTCATTTTTCAAACGACCCCCGTTTTCGACGAAACCACTTTTGTTGGAACCGGAATGTCAAATTATAGCTAGGTTTCAACTTTTAGAATTTTTCAAATTAATATGTGAGCGTGGCAAAAGAAAATGTGTTTTGACTATTTTAGTTAAATTTAAACGACTTGAAAATAGCCATTTTTCAAACAATCTCAGAATTCGACGAAATTGGTCTTGTTAGAACCGTATCGTCATAAGAAAGCTAAAAATAATTTTGTTGGAATTTTCTGAGGTCATATGTGGCCCCGACATATTTAAATGTACGGTCAATAATTAATTAATTAATTTTTAGTGGGATTTTAAATAAATTTCTACAGATTTCGGAATTGGACCCCGAGACCCATCCCATTGCATTCATAAGGCCTCAAAACATTAAGATCGACAGTAAGCAAGCCCAATTCAGAGACAGTCCAGAAATCCACCTTTAAAACACGTTTTTCAGTGAATTTAATAATAAAATAAAATAAAAATTTAACCTTAACCCTAATGGCCAGCCGCCGCCTACTCTATTCGAAGGCCAGAAAGTTCCCAATTTCAAACACTAATTTCTCTCAATCCGTTCAGGAAAAATCAACAAATTATATATCAAATCGAAGAGATTTCCGAGAGCTATAAATCCATACGGTTAAGATCGGGTTTCAGTGCACGGATTTCGCGAATTCTGGTGAGGAAGGCGGCGCTTTCGGGTTCGGATTTCGAGGCGAGGAGGGGGCCGAGCTTGGTGGGCTTCTAGGCGGTGGTGGCTCGTGGTTCGGGCTTCGGAGTGGCGGTGTTCGATCGCCACCAGGGTGGCCGAGGGTGCGCGCGCAGGGAGGATTGGACGGTGAAAATTAGGTTCGGCCGTGACGTTTGAACGAGGGAGAAAGGGTATTATTTTTATATTATTTTGTTTATTAAATATTTAATTTATGCAATCTTTAAAAATCAATATCTCTTTCATACGAGGGACGATTTACGAACCGTAAGTTGCGTTGGACTCGTCTTTCCGAGATCTTCGCGATGGCGCAAACCAGAGCTGAAACCGAGACAGTCGAATTTTCAGCAAAAATCAATGTGAGAATCTCTGATTTAAAGATTTAATTAATTTAATTAATTATTTTATTGTTGTTAAATAATTATCCGATTGTTGTTTAATTAGATCTGCGTCGTGATGAATTTATAGATTTTGTTTTTGATTGATTGTAATGTTTTGTGTTAGATCTGTTATTGTGTATGTATCAGTGTGAAAATTTTCATACTTAATAAAATGGGATTAAAACTGAAATCTTTATCCAATTGAAATTATCACCTTAACTGTGTATTGGAAAAAAAAACAATTGGGAATACCATATTGGTTGTGCTTATTTTATTGTTTATTTTATTAACATTAAATTGTCGAAAATATTATGTTGAGTGCAGTAATTGAATAAGATGGTTAAACCAAAACAATTATTATGTTTAATGACATTAAATTATAATTTTCAAGTTTAAAATTTTATGTTATTTTATTTTATTGAATTTAAACAGTTTGTCAATTAAATAAAATTACCAATTTGTCATGTTGGTCAAAATGAACAATGAAATTTGAACGACAAATAAAAAATTATTTTTATTTGTTGATGTTACAATGAAATTTGAACGACGAATAAAAACTCATTTTTTATATTTGTTGATATTACCATAGAAAATGAACAACAAATAAAACCTTACTTTTATTTGTTTACTTTGCAATAAGATTTGAACGACAAATAAAATATTATTTTTATTTATTTATTTACAATAGAATATGAACAACAAATAGAACATATTTTCATTTGTTCCATTACAACAGAATTTGGCTAACGAATAATTCCTATTTTTATTTGTTTACATTTAGAACACGATTTATGAATTACAGTAAAAATTCTTCTTTTTACTGTCACATTAAACGTAATATGTTCTAGGATTAGAATAACAATAAAATACTAAATTTTATTGTTGATATTAAAGCATTTTTATAAAATAAAACTTTGTTTATATTACATTTATAAATCAAAGGTTATATTTGGAAACCACCTTTTTGTTTACATTTTTATGTTAAAAAATCATGTTTTGGAAATCACAATTTTGTTTACATTTTATATGTAAATAAGAAATTATTTTCAGAAGTTACATAGAAATTGGATAGATATTTTATTCGTGTTTTTCAACGCAAAGATATACATAGAAAAATAAGTTTTACTTTTTATTTGCATTCCACCATGCAAATAAAATGTTGGAAATAAAAGTATACTTTTTATTTGCATTCTACAACGCAAATAAACATAGAAATTAAAAGTTTGCTTTTCATTTGCACTTTTCAATGCAAATATAGCATGAAATAAAATTCATTTTTTTTATTTGCATCTCACAATGCAAATATAACTTGAAAATAAAAGTACATTTTTATTTGTGTTCGACAACACAAATAAAACTAGAAAATAAAACATATATTGAAAATAAAGTTTTGTTCTTTATTTTGCGTTCAAAAATGCAAATATATTTTGAAAATAAAGTTTATTCTTCTATTTACATTCACTGATGCAAATATAACATGGAAAAATAATTTAACTTTTTATTTGTGTTCTTCAATGCAAATATACATTGAAATTAAAGATTATTCCTTTATTTACATTCACAAATGTAAATATACATTGAACTTAAAGTTTATTGGCATTCTCTAATGCAAATATACATAAAAATATAAATTGTTCTTTTATTTGCATTCCCTAATGCAAATATATTTTGAAAATAGAGTTTGCCCTTTTATTTGCATTCACAAATGCAAATATATTCTGAAAATAAAATTTGTTCTTTTATTTGCATTCTTCAATGCAAATATACATTGAAAATATAATTATTTCTTTTATTTGCATTCACAAATGCAAATATATATTGAAAATAAAATTTGCTCTTTTTACATTCACAAATGTAAATATACTTTGAAAATCAAGTTTGTTCTTTTATTTGCATTCCACATTGCAATATAACATCAAAAATAAAAGTTACATTTTTATTTGCAAACATAAAAATGAAAAAAACATCTTTGTCAAACTTGACTTAGTTAAAATGAAATAAACATTTTTGCCAAACTTGATTAGTTAAAATAAAATAATCACTTTTGTCAATTTATACTAGTTGAAATAAAATAATCACTTTTATCAATTTATACTAGTGGAAACAAAATATGCATTTTTGTCAATTTATGATTAGTTGAGATGATAATAACATTTTTGTCAATTATATTAGTTGAGAAAAAAAATGTACATCTTGTCAACTTTAGACGGTTGAAAACAAAAAGGACATTTTTGCTAAATAAAAGAATTAAGCACAAATAGCATTTTTATAATTTATATGCAAATTTAATAATTGTCTTTATTTGCATAACATGTAGAAGAAATTATAAGCAAATATAAAAATCATTTCTTTATTTTACGAATTTACATTAGCAACTATATCTAAATATTAAAATCATATTATTGGTCAACACATACATTAGGATGTGTAGGTGAGTTAAAGTAACATCCTTTGCATACATTAGAATTTGTGTGCAATCTAAATTAAACATTTTATGTGCTAGGATATACCTTGAAAACATTTGCCAATAAGGCTATTTCACTTATGTGTAAATGTTAAGAATATGTACATATAAATAAAAGAAAATAGAAAATTATCTTTTATTTGTCATCCACAGCAATGCCACATAAATAAATTATAGTTTATTTGACCTTAGAAATGTATAGGGAAATTATACGAATAAAAATACATTTTTTATTCGGTATTAGAAATATTATAACATGTTAGTTCATTATCATCAACATGTTAGTAGAATTAAATTGGTTGAATTCTTTAACCAATCAATTATTTTTATGAACTGTTATTGGCTGAAAACCCCACACGGGTGTTGGGATGAAAATTTACATACACTAATCGCAATATTTAGTTGTATGTTGATCGTTAGATCGACAGGCTGCGATGATCGTTATTATTTAATTTTAACGCTTACACAGTGGAAATTACACTCTGGATATAGACGGACGATTTGATGATTATGCCGTTCTCGTCATATATATGATGTGTGTGAAATCCATGTAATCCAAATTATATGGTAAATGATTGAGTCGCATTTCGATTCAGGTGTTCTTTTAAATAAGAATATTTTTACATTAGAAATCTTTTTTTATAAAGTATATATTTTCATAAAAGAGAAAATATTTTTAATCAAATATATGTTAAACAAAGAATGTTTGTAAAAGACAAAAATCTGTAACACAAAGAATACTCCTTATTTAGAATCTTTTATATAAAGAATATTTTTAATGATTATTTTAAATATGTTTTATTTTGAAGATTATCAGGATTTGCAATTACAATTTGTGATATGAAATAAATTGAGATGTGAAGCGGATTTATCGTGGACGGTGTTTTTAAACGACATTTTTCCTTTAATCCAATTTAAATTGAAATTATTATTTGGAATTTATGAATCTATTTTATAGATTTAAAAAGGCATTTTTCTAAAAAAATCAAGTTTTCCAATTTAATATATTAAATTGGAATTAAGTGGAAATTCGATTGGTAATAATCGAAATGGGCTTCTGTAAAAGAAGACCGATATTATATATGGAATTTAAGAGGTTTTACCGTTATTCCATTTATATTATTAGTCCAATACAGAATTTTATATCGATTATGTATTGATTTGATTTCTGTGAGATTCCATATTTTGGAAATTGATTTATAGACTTATCGTGGACTGTGTTTTAAAGGACACTAGTTCTTTAACCTGTTTAAAACAAGATTTATTCCTTAAAATAAATGATCTTGTAATAATGATTTTTGATATCAAATCAAAACTGGAGTTTTAATAAATCTTTTAAGGAAGATTTAAGATTTTATTTTCAGAGTTTATTTTTGATAAAATTAATGAGAATCTTTTAAACGAATATCTTATTAAAAGAATACTCGGAGTTGGAATGTGGCGTAATGTGTGATTTTCCAATATTTGCTTTCTAATCACAAAATACGCGAGTTATTCAAAAAGACCGGGTTTAACCCATTCTGAATAATCATCACGACGGTCAAGAGTCGAAGATGAAGACGGTGGTTGAATACCGAAGGTTTTCACATCGTTGGGATAATGATGACTGGTATCTTGAATTGGGATTGGCCTCCTAAGGCAAGGTATTTAGTAATGATCGTCCAAACGCATTTGGAGATCGACGGACACGTTGTTTCGCTCAGACCCAGAGCGGACTTGTAAATGGATTGCGTATCTGACATTGTATTCCTTTCTACTGTACTTGTTGAACGCTACTGATTATATATTTCTGTTTGGTGGTGAAGAATTTATTCTTTACTTAATCACCATTCTCTAAGACGTATGAGCTTAGAGGTTATATATATTGGTAGATGATCAATAATATGGTAGGGTCTGACAATGTGACATGTTAAGATGCAATTGATCAAGGCTTTGTTGAAAAGCAGGCCTTGTGGTTGATGATCAAAGCACAGTCTATTTAGGCACAGCTTTGTGTATATCGTGACTTCGCGAGCCTCACACACCGGTTGAGTTTAAAACGGGAGAAGGGAACGCAGGGAGTGCTCACGTTTCTTTCTAGCTAGAAGTGGTGATTGGGCTTTAACACGGCCCGACATTTGCTTATGTGGTTTGTGGAATTTTTGCGAGGCCTCGGTTTATTCTTATCGGTCGCCCTCAATTGATTTGTAGGTCCAATAGGATCGAGGAGCGTGTGTTCAGGCATAACTAATCCACTAAAGTATTTGTGGACCGGCCCTGCTGTATCCAAGGGTTCGCCAGCGTCCGAATCCTGAGACATTGCTAGAGTGTCTCGAATCGGTCAGGAGCTCCTCCCTAGCATTGACTCATGATGGAAACCCAATTTCCAATACGCCCCTTGCGGTTTTGATTGTATAACTAGTATGGCGACATAGTAGATGGTAGCTATGCCGTCTAGGATTGATATTATATTTGAAATGTTTTAAATATATATATATATATATACACATTAGTAATAATATCGTTTTTATGTATCAAGCATCTTTTGACCATTATAAGGTAAAACCCTATCCTCTGGTGTGCGTTGCATTGTGTGATGGGACCTGGGTCTTATAATGGTTTCATTTTTCTAAAAAGCATTACGTTATTTGACGATTTACTTTATTTATGCACTGGCAATCCAATGGAATAAACCTGTTCCGCATTAGCGGCGTGGTCCTATGATTAGCCTACTTATTAGATAAGTTAAGTATAGAATTCTCACACCAGTCCCACGACTGACCTGTAGTTTGTTTCACTTTGCAAACTCGGGTGCCCTCTTTCCACACGGGCAGTCGAGTAGCTTTTTGCAGATATAGTTAAGCAGGATCCTCTATTGAAGTCTGAAGCTGGGTCCAGAATATTGATGGCCTCCCGCTGAGATTAGTTCCGCTGCAATGTATTTAATCTATTGTAATTTATCTTCCGCTGTATTATTTATCGACGTACTCTGATATTCTGTACTCTGATGTAACATTTATTATTGATGTTATAAAAGTCTTTGTTGTGGTTCTGATGTTGTTGTATGCCCAAAGTTAACGTACACGGAATTTGAACGGTCTTGATCGATCTTGTGATCGATTGGGGTCGGGCGAAATCCGGGTCGTTATAGCTGGTATCAGAGCCAGGTTAGCTCAAATCTTTGGGGTACAATTCATTAGAACTGAATAGAAGACTCATCAGAGGTTGGATTAGTAATATCCAATAAGAATACTCATTAGAGATAGGATCAACAGTATCCTAGAATGAGAATACTCATTAGAGATGGGGTTAGCAATGCCCTAGAATGAGTCAGAGTGGAAAATTTATAATTAACGTACTTGTTATTATATATATAATTCGATTTTAGAAAATATGATTTTGAATATATAAAAGTTATATATTTTTCAAAATTTAATCAACTGATTGATTGATGATTGTGTTGTGTGAATATGAATTCAACTAATAAAATGATTAAACAATTAAAGAATGGAAAATTAAATTAGTTAAATAAATAATTTTAGCTTCATTTCCTTTTTGAGGACGAAAAGATTTTAAATGGGGGAGATTGTAACAACCCGCAAATTCTGGACCAATTTAAAATTTTTATTTTAGAAAATTTTAATGAATTTCGAGGATATAATATAATTTATTTTAAATAACAATGGCTAGAATTCATTTTAATCGAAGTTAAAACGAATAAATTTAATTTATATATAAAAGGAGTTAGAAATGGCGCGGTAGTTTTAAATTTTAATTCTGAACTTTAACTGAATGTACAACATTCAGAATAAATCAGAATTGAGTGAAACCAGAAATATTTAAATCTGTTTAACCATATCTTTCTAAAGAATCTGAAAAATTGAAATTTCATAGCGGAAATCAAAAGTTATGGCCAATTCAATTTTTAGAAAGGTCGCTGTAGAATATATATATATATATAATATATATGGCCCAAAGGGCTACTTTTCACATATGAAGGAATTTGGACTCTAAACCACTCCCATTGAGTCTGGAATGATGTTTCTGCATTTAAAAAGTATAAACACTTATAAATTTTTAGTTTCAGAAATTATTTGTTTAAAAATGTATTTTTAATATTAAATATATAGCCCTTGAAAATAGTCATTTTTCAAACGACCCCCGTTTTCGACGAAACTACTTTTGTTGGAACCGGAATGTCAAATTATAGCTAGGTTTCAATTTTTAGAATTTTTTGAATTAATATGTGAGCGTGGCAAAAGAAAATGTGTTTTGACTATTTTAGTTAAATTTAAATGACTTGAAAATAGCAATTTTTCAAACAGTCTCAGAATTCGACGAAATTGGTCTTGTTAGAACCGTATCGTCATAAGAATGCTAAAAATATTTTTTTTTTGGAATTTTCTGAGGTCATATGTGGCCCCGGCATATTTAAATGTACGATCAATATTTAATTAATTAATTTTTAATGGGATTTTAAATAAATTTCTACAGATTTCAGAATTGGACCCCGAGACCCATCCCAATGCGTTCAGAAGGCCTCAAAACGTTAAGATCGACTGTAAGCAAGCCCAATTCGGAGACAGTCCAGAAATCCACCTTTAAAACACGTTTTTCAATGAATTTAATAATAAAAAAATAAAAATTTAACCCTAACCCTAATGGCCAGCCGCCGCTTACTCTATTCGAAGGCCAGAAAGCTCCCAATTTCAAACACTAATTTCTCTGAATTCGTTCAGTAAAAATCAACAAATTATATATCAAATCAAAGAGATTTCCAAGAGCTATAAATCCATATGGTTAAGATCGGGTTTCAGTGCACGGATTTCGCGAATTCTGGTGAGGAAGGCGGCGCGTTCGGATATCGAGGCGAGGAGGGGCCCGAGCTTGGTGGGCTTCTGGGCGGTGGTGGCTCGTGGTACGGGCTTCGGAGTGGCAATGTTCGATCGGCGCCAGGGTGGCCGAGGGTGCACGCGCAGGGAGGATTGGACGGTGGAAATTGGGTTCGGCTATGACGTTTGAACGAGGGAGAAAGGGTATTATTTTTATATTATTTTATTTATTAAATATTTAATTTATGCAATCTTTAAAAATCAATATCTCTTTCATACGAGGGCCGATTTACGAACCGTAAGTTGCGTTGGACTCGTCTTTCTGAGATCTTCGCGATGACGTAGACCAGAGCTGAAACTGAGACAGTCGAATTTTTAGCAAAAATCAATTTGATAATCTCTGACTTAAAGATTTAATTAATTTAATTAATTATTTTATTGTTGTTAAATAATTATCTGATTGTAGTTTAATTAGATCTGCGTCGTGATGAATTTGTAGATTTTGTTTTTGATTGATTGTAATGTTTTGTGTTAGATCTGTTATTGTGTATGTATCAGTGTGAAAATTTTCATGCTTAATAAAATGGGATTAAAACTGAAATCTTTATCCAATTGAAATTATCACCTTAACTGTGTATTGGAAAAAAAAAACAATTGGGAATATCATATTGGTTGTGCTTATTTTATTGTTTATTTTATTAACATTAAATTGTCGAAAATATTATGTTGAGTGCAGTAATTGAATAAGATGGTTCAACCAAAACAATTATTATGTTTAATGACATTAAATTATAATTTTCAAGTTTAAAATTTTATGTTATTTTATTTTATTTTATTGAATTTAAACAGTTTGTCAATTAAATAAAATTACCGATTTGTCATGTTGGTCAAAATGAACAATGAAATTTGAACGACAAATAAAAAATTATTTTTATTTGTTGATGTTATAATGAAATTTGAACGACGAATAAAAACTCATTTTTTATATTTGTTGATATTACCATAGAAAATGAACAACAAATAAAACCTTATTTTTATTTGTTTACTTTGCAATAAGATTTGAACGACAAATAAAATATTATTTTTATTTGTTTATTTACAATAGAATATGAACAACAAATAGAACATATTTCATTTCTTCCATTACAACAGAATTTGGCTAACGAATAAAATCCTATTTTTATTTGTTTACATTTAGAACACGATTTATGAATTACAGTAAAAATTCTTCTTTTTACTGTCACATTAAACGTAATATGTTCTAGGATTAGAATAACAATAAAATACTAAATTTTATTGTTGATATTAAATCATTTTTATAAAATAAAACTTTGTTTATATTACATTTATAAATCAAAGGTTAAATTTGGAAACCACCTTTTTGTTTACATTTTTATGTAAAAAAATCATGTTTTAGAAATCACAATTTTGTTTACATTTTATATGTAAATAAGAAATTATTTTCAGAAGTTACATAGACATTGGATAGATATTTTATTCGTGTTTTTCAACGCAAAGATATACATAGAAAAATAAGTTTTACTTTTTATTTGCATTCCACCATGCAAATAAAATGTTGGAAATAAAAGTACACTTTTTATTTGCATTCTACAATGCAAATAAATATAGAAATTAAAAGTTTGCTTTACATTTGCACTTTTCAATGCAAATATAGCATGAAATAAAATTCATTTTTCTTATTTGCATCTCACAATGCAAATATAACTTGAAAATAAAAGTACATTTTTATTTGTGTTCGACAACACAAATAAAACTAGAACATAAAACATATATTGAAAATAAAGTTTTGTTCTTTATTTTGCATTCAAAAATGCAAATATATTTTGAAAATAAAGTTTGTTCTTCTATTTACATTCATTGATGCAAATATAACATGGAAAAATAAGTTAACTTTTTATTTGTGTTCTTCAATGCAAATATACATTGAAATTAAAGATTATCCCTTTATTTACATTCACAAATGAAATATACATTGAAATTAAATTTTATTCTTTTATTGGCATTCTCTAATGCAAATATACATAAAAATATAAATTGTTCTTTTATTTGCATTACCTAATGCAAATATATTTTGAAAATAGAGTTTGCCCTTTTATTTGCATTCACAAATGCAAATATATTCTGAAAATAAAATTTGTTCTTTTATTTGCATTCTTCAATGCAAATATACATTGAAAATATAATTATTTCTTTGATTTCCATTCACAAATGCAAATATATTTGCATTCACAAATGCAAATATATATTGAAAATAAAATTTTCTCTTTTTACATTCACAAATGTAAATATACTTTGAAAATCAAGTTTGTTCTTTTATTTGCATTCCACAATGCAATATAACATCAAAAATAAAAGTTATATTTTTATTTGCAAACATAAAAATGAAAAAAAAACATCTTTGTCAAACTTGACTTAGTTAAAATGAAATAAACATTTTTGCCAAACTTGATTAGTTAAAATAAAATAATCACTTTTGTCAATTTATACTAGTTGAAATAAAATAATCACTTTTATCAATTTATACTAGTGGAAACAAAATATGCATTTTTGTCAATTTACGATTAGTTGAGATGATAATAACATTTTTGTCAGTTATATTATTTGAGAAAAACAATGTACATATTGTCAACTTTAGATGGTTGAAAACAAAAAGGACATTTTTGCTAAATAAAAGAATTAAGCACAAATAGCATTTTTATAATTTATATGCAAATTTAATAATTGTCTTTATTTGCATAACATGTAGAAGAAATTATAAGGAAATATAAAAATCATTTCTTTATTTTACGAATTTACATTAGCAACTATATCTAAATATAAAAATCATATTATTGGTCAACACATACATTAGGATGTGTAGGTGAGTTAAAGTAACATCCTTTGCATACATTAGAATTTGTGTGCAATCTAAATTAAACATTTTATGTGCTAGGATATACCTTGAAAACATTTGCCAATAAGGCTATTTCACTTATGTGTAAATGTTAAGAATATGTACATATAAATAAAAGAAAATAGAAAATTATCTTTTATTTGTCATCCACAGCAATGCCACATAAATAAATTATAGTTTATTTGACCTTAGAAATGTATAGGGAAATTATACGAATAAAAATACATTTTTTATTCGGTATTAGAAATATTATAACATGTTAGTTCATTATCATCAACATGTTAGTAGAATTAAATTGGTTGAATTCTTTAACCAATCATTTATTTTTATGAACTGTTATTGGCTGAAAACCCCACACGGGTGTTGGGATGAAAATTTACATACACTAATCCCAATATTTAGTTGTATGTTGATCGTTAGATCGACAGGCTGCGATGAGCGTTATTATTTAATTTTAACGCTTACACAGTGGAAATTACACTCTGGATGTAGACGGACGATTTGATGATTATACTGTTCTTGTCATATATATGATGTGTGTGAAATCCATGTAATCCAAATTATATGGTAAATGATTGAGTCGCATTTCGATTCAGGTGTTCTTTTAAATAAGAATATTTTTACATTAGAAATCTTTTTTTTTATAAAGTATATATTTTCATAAAAGGGAAAATATTTTTAATCAAATATATGTTAAACAAAGAATGTTTGTAAAAGATAAAAATCTGTAACACAAAGAATACTCCTCATTTAGAATTTTTTATATAAAGAATATTTTTAATGATTATTTTAAATATGTTTTTTCCAAGATTATCAGGATTTGCAATTATAATTTGTGATATGAAATAAATTTATATGTGAAGCGGATTTATCATGGACGGTGTTTTTAAACGACATTTGTCCTTTAATCCAATTTACATTGAAATTATTATTTGGAATTTATGAATCTATTTTATAGATTTAAAAAGGCATTTTTCTAAAAAATCCAAGTTTTCCAATTTAATATATTAAATTGGAATTAAGTGGAAATTCGATTGGTAATAATCGAAATGGGCTTCTGTAAAAGAAGACCAATATTATATATGGAATTTAAGAGGCTTTGCCGTTATTCCATTTATATTATTAGTCCGATACAGAATTTTATATCGATTATGTATTGATTTGATTTCTGTGAGATTCCATATTTTGGAAATTGATTTATAGGCTTATCGTGAACTGTGTTTAAAAGGACACTAGCTCTTTAACCTGTTTAAAACAAGATTTATTCCTTAAAATAAATGATCTTGTAATAATGATTTTTGATATCAAATCAAAACTGGAGTTTTAATAAATCTTTTAAGGAAGATTTAAGATTTTATTTTCAGAGTTTATCTTTGATAAAATTAATGAGAATATTTTAAACGAATATCTTATTAAAAGAATACTCGGAGTTGGAATGTGGCGTAATGTGTGATTTCCCAATATTTGCTTTCTAATCACAAAATACGCGAGTTATTCAGAAAGACCGGGTTTAACCCATTCTGAATAATCATCACGACGGTCAAGAGTCGAAGATGAAGATGGTTGTTGAAGACCGAAGGTTTTCACACCGTTGGGATGATGAAGACTGGTATCTTGAATTGGGATTGGCCTTCCAAGGCAAGGTATTTAGTAATGATCGTCCAAACGCATTTGGAGATCGACGGACACGTTGTTTCGCTAAGACCCAGAGCGGACTTGTAAATGGATTGCGTGTCTGACATTATATTCTTTTCTATTGTATTTGTTGAACGCTACTGATTATATATTTCTGTTTGGTGGTGAAGAATTTATTCTTTACTTATCACCCTTCTCTAAGATGTATGAGCTTAGAGGTTATATATATATTGGTAGATGATCAATAATATGGTAAGGTCTGACAATGTGACATGCTAAGATGCAATTGATCAAGGCTTTGTTGAAAAGCAGGCCTTGTGGTTGATGATCAAAGCACAGTCTATTTAGGCACAGCTTTGTGTATATCGTGACTTCGCGAGCCTCACACACCGGTTGAGTTTAAAACGGGAGAAGGGAACGCAGGGAGTGCACACGTTCCTTTCTAGCTAGAAGTGGTGATTGGGCTTTAACACAGCCCGACATTTGCTTATGTGGTTGATGGAATTTTTGCGAGGCCTCGGTTTATTCTTATCGGTCGCCCTCGGCTGATTTGTAGGTCTAATAGGATCGGGGAGCGTGTGTTCAGGCATAACTAATCCACTAAAGTATTTGTGGACCGGCCCTGCTGTATCCAAGGGTTCGCCAGCGTCCGAATCCTGAGACATTGCTAGAGTGTCTCGAATCGGTCAGGAGCTTTTCCCTAGCCTTGACTCATGATGGAAACCCAGTTTCCAATACGCCCCTTGCGATTTTGATTGTATAACTAGTATGGCGACATAGTAGATGGTAGCTATGCCGTCTAGGATTGATATTATATTTGAAATGTTTTAAATATATACATACACACTAGTAATAATATCGTTTTTATGTATCAAGCATCTTTTGACCATTATAAGGTAAAACCCTATCCTCTGGTGTGCGTTGCATTGTGTGATGGGACCTGGGTCTTATAATGGTTTCATTTTTCTAAAAAGCATTACGTTATTTGACGATTTACTTTATTTATGCACTGGCAATCCAATGGAGCAAACCCGTTCCGCATTAGCGGCGTGGTCCTGTGATCAGCCTACTTATTAGATAAGTTAAGTATAGAATTCTCACACCAGTCCCACGACTGACCTGTAGTTTGTTTCACTTTGCAAACTCGGATGCCCTCTTTCCACATGGGCAGTCGAGTAGCTTTTTGCAGATATAGTTAAGCAGGATCCTCTATTGAAGTCTGAAGTTGGGTCCAGAATATTGATGGCCTTCCGCTGAGATTAGTTCCGCTGCAATGTATTTAATCTATTGTAATTTATCTTCCACTGTATTATTTATCGATGTACTCTGATATTCTGTACTCTGATGTAACATTTATTATTGATGTTATAAAAGTCTGTGTTGTGGTTCTGATGTTGTTGTATGCCCAAAGTTAACGTACACGGAATTTGAACGGTCTTGATCGATCTTGTGATCGATTGGGGTCGGGCGAAATCCGGGTCTTTACAGGATTGGTGTTCGTATGAGATAAGGGGTATTTTTGGATTTTCTAAAATATATAAATAAAAGAAAAAAATCTGATTGGCCACTTTATTTTTCTCTCTCCCCGATTCTTCCTGTTGCGAACGACGACCAGAGCTCCCCCTTCTCTCCTCCATAACTCCAAATCCACGCAATAAATTCGAGTGTCCCAGCTAGGGATTTTGAAGTACTCCTCTCAAGCTCCACGTCCATACTTGTCTCGCCCTGTATCATTGGGTATTTCGCCCGGATCGACCCTCGAAATCCGTAGTGTTTCGAACGCCGCCGCCGTCGACTAGAGCCACCTAAGTGGGCCCCACTTCCGATGCAGGTGCGCTCCTCTCTCCTCTTCGACGTGGTACAACCCGATCTTCGTATCGCGTAGCGGATTGAAAGCAAGAATCAAACCTAGTTTTGAACAATTTCTGAGAGGTAACGGCCTATTTTATTCTAAACTATTCTATAGCATTTTAAAGCACTACGGTTTCTGATTTCACTATAAAAATCATATCTTTTTCGTTTGTGTTCGAAATCCAGTGAAACAAGAGACGCCGGGACCATGAGGACGTCTTCTACATTTTAGAAGAGACCGCATATTTTTTTGAGCCTTCTGCAAATTTTGGAGGAGTGGAACCCAATGTGAGATTTCTAAATTATAAACGATATGGAAAACAATGATGTATAAATTATATAGTCGATGTATGAGTTATATAAGCGTTGTACACCTCATTTATAAGCGTTGTATAAGTTGTATGTTCGATGTATAAGTTATATATGCATTGTAAAAATTATATATGCATTGAAATGATTGAAATAAAGTGAAATGAAATTGAAATATATTTATATACGAATATATATATATATACTCCCCTCGTCCACAGACCATGGACGATATTTATTGGTTGTGATATTGTTTGGATAATTGGTTGATGTGAAATATGGTGAAAATCATGATTGATAGTGGTTGAAAAATACTTGTTTTTGGTTGAGAATTATTTTGGATGAAACCACATAGGATTAGTTTGTGGAAAACAAAAATAAACATGCTCGTCTACGTAAGAATTAGATGCATGAAATCCCCATTGTCAAAAACCGCGAGGTTTTAAGGTAGAGCGCGGAGCCGTACTAGGGACGGTCCCGGTTTTAACTACCCTGCCGTTATGCTGCCGAAATTTTCAATAAAATTCATGTGTTGAAAACTATATTCAAGTGTTGAATAGAAATTCGTGTGTTGAGTAGAAATTCATGTGTTGAATAAATTCTTTGAAAGATAAAAATAACATTTTATTATATATATAGACCATATAAAATATTAGTATTTTAAATAAATTGTTTTAACACCAAAAATAACATTTTTACCTTATGTATAGACTATATGAAATAATCGTGTTTTGAAATAAATTGTTTTACAATAAAAATCACATTTTTATTATATATATATAAACTATAGAAAATATTCATGTGTTGAATAAAGGACTAGAACGATAAAAATCATATTTTTATCGTATTTGTGAAGTCGAACTCATTTATGTGTTGAATATATAGATTGAACAATAAAATCTACATTTTTATTGTGAATATGAAGTGCTAAAAATATTCATGTGTTGAATAAGTATTTTTGATGATAAAAATATCATTTTTATCAAAGATATGAAATGAATATGGTTTTGAAATCGAAGAAAGAATTATATTTATATACATTTATATTAATATAATTTAAATAAATCGAATAACGAAGCTGCAGTTCATGTTTTGAAACCGTGATTTCAAACGATTATTGCGGGAGATCCGACCATCGGATTTTCCCGAAACCGAAACGTTGGCTTCGCTTTGGAAATATCTTTCCAATGACACCCACTTTGTGAGGATCCAACGGTTGGATTGTCTGGAATGTTTAATTCAAATTTGAAGAAAAACAGTGCCAGAATCGATTATATATATATAATTAAATTAAATCAAATAACGACGCTGTAGTTCGTATTTTGAAATCGTAACTTCAAACGATTAGTGCGGGAGATCCGACCGTCGGATTTTCCCAAAACTAAAACCGTTGGATTCGTGTTGAAAGGATCTTCCTAGTGAAATAAAATTTGTGAAGATCCAACGGTTAGATTTTTCAGATATATGTAAATCAAATCTGAAGAAAAACAGCGTCACAGCCGCGTTATGGCCTGAAGCGTCGTTTGAATGAATCGGCTATTTTTAAATAAATAAAAATAGCGATAAATAGTGATAAAATATTATAAATGATATGGAATGGAAATAAACTGAATTTGCTCGGTTTATGTGATATTTGATGGTTGAATGTGTTTGGCGTGAAAATTACATTAAAGAACAGAATTAGTGATGTCGAATAATTTAACCATTGAAATGAATTGATTTGAAATTCTAAATATACGTGAATTATTTGAAAAGGCCGAGTTAATTCTCATTTCAAATAATTGATTGACTATTGAAAGTTGAAGATATGAAGACGGTGCAAGACCGATGATCTGCACGTTGAATGGAGGGGTGCTACTGATGCTCATGATAGGAGTAGCTACCTTGAAGGGGCGGAAGTAGTAGCCGTCCGGACGTACTTGTTGATTGTGCGGATATGTGAGGTATTGAGTGCCTTCGGTTTCGTTCAGACCCAGAACGAACTTGTAAATGGACTGTGTGTCTGACATAGGATTTTGTTCTGTGCTGATGGATCTTTATTAAATATATATCTGTGGCGGCGGAGAATTTATTCTCTTGCTTAATGCCCTTCTGTGAGATGTACGAGCTCAGAGGTTATATATTGATAGAAATCAGTCACATGGAGTGAATTGCCTGTGTGGCATGCTTAAGTGGAAGTTGATCAAGGCTTCTGTTGAAAAGCAAAGTCTTGTGGTTGATGATCAAAGCACGGCCTGTGTGGTATAGCTTTGTGTATTACGTTGATTCGCGAGCCTCACACCCCGCTATGAGCCTGAAATGGGAGAGGACCTCAGGGAGGACCTGTGTTTCTTTCTGGCTAGGAGTGGTGTTTTGGGTTTGACACGCCCGGGCATTTTACTTATGTGGATGATGGATAGCGAGGCGCCTCAGTTAGATCGATCTCTTCGGAGCCGATAGTTTGGTCGGTGGATGACCAGTTTACGCCCCATTGGGTGTGGAAACGTAGTGTTCAGGGTTTAAGTTCAATCCACATCGGTGGACCGGCCCTGATGATCCAAGGTGCAGTTGTGGCTGTTCCTGAGACATGGTAGGCTAGATTGTCTCGAAACGGTGAGGACGATCCCTGGCCCTGGTTCATGACGGAAATCCAATTTCCAAATATGACATAGTGCGGTTTGATTGTATATATATATGGCGACATGATATATGGTACCCATGCCATCTATGATTGATAGTTATGATTGAAATTTGTTTTTGAAACATATAAACACTAGTAATAATATAAAATGCTTTTGTTTTATTCGTATCAAGCATATTTTGGCCATTATAAGGTAAAACTCTATCCTCCGGTTTGTGTTGCATTGTGTGATGGGAACTGAGTCTTATAATGGCTTCATTTTTATAAAAAGCATTGCGATGTTTAAAGATTTACTTGTTTTGAGGCACTGGCAATCCAATGGAGTAAACCCGTTCGGCGAAAGTGGCATGGTCCTGTGATTAGCCATTTTATAAAATGTCTCATGACTGACTCGTAGTTTGTTTCACCTGCAAACTCGGGTGCCCTTATTTCTACACGGGCAGCCTTGTATTCAGGTTTTAGCAGGCTCTTTCTGGATAGCTGGAGCTGAGGATGGATTCTATCATTTATCTCTTTTTATGCTGTTCAGCTCCTATTGTACATATATGTTTATTTTCCGCTGTGGACATTTATGTATAGCTGAACTGTATTTTGTACTAAGTATGATCCTGTATACTGTGTAACTCTGATGATTATGTTCATCCAGTGTATTCTATTGTACATTATCTGGTGTATTTATTTATTTCTGTTCTGCTATTATCTATTTGTGTGTTATATTCCAAAGATTACCCTTGCTACCGTGTTATGGGGTTTGGGGTCGTCACAATCGTGGTATCTGAGCTTTGGTTAAGCTTAGTTCTGGAATATAACATATTAACGAACTCATCAGAAGTAGAACCAGTAGTGTTCTAGGACGAATGACTCATTACAGATAGGATCAGTAATATCCTAGTATGAGTATAGCACATTGAAATACACCCGATAGACACATTTTCATTCAAGTATATTTTTGAAAAGTTAAAAACAAATTGTTTGTTGGTTGTGTCGTGTGATTGTGAACTTGATTAATTAAATTATTAGAATGATAGTTAATTTAATCAATGGAAGAATTTGTACAATAAAATCAAGTATTGAACTGATTTGAAATAGATAGAAATATATACATGTGCATTATATATGTTTGAACAGGTAAATGGATTAGCTGTTGAGTAAAGAATTTATTTGCATGCCCGACAAATAGGTAAACCTTAATGAGTTGGATGCGCAATTTTATTATTATATCAACTCCTGTGAATGCCATTGGATGCGGAGTGCTAGTTGTTCTGTGTGTAATAATAAATATCGCCATAGGATAGTAACAATTAGTTTTGAACTACACTGTATGGCATACTTTTTGAAGATTGGCATACTTCATCAAATGCCGCATAAGCATTTGGAGCTTGTGTGACGAGGTTGAAGATTTACCATACGAACGAGAGGCTTGTATGGCGATGACTATATTTTACAGGCTGAACTGATGACTCATATGAACCATATAAAATGTAACGGTAAATAGAAAGATTAATAAAAACCCCACACGGGTCTGGAGATGACAATAAACATGTCTCTCTGGTCATTAAGGCACAAAAAAACCATTTATAGGGTGACGAGAATTTATTCTCTGGAGTTATGATCTATACACACTCCCCTGTGGACACCGGAATATATCACTATAAATATGTGCATGCTTATTAGGATTTATTGTGTACCTAATACGACCCAATAAATTTCCAACCCCTCCCCGTACAAAGGAGGTTATGGCGAAATTTTTCGAAAATTTAGGGTGTTAGCCAAATTTTTGAAGAATTTGAAAATTCTTAGAAACTGAAAAGTTGAATGATGGAAGCCAGATTTAAAGTAGAGTTGGTTAATTAAACCACTTTCGACTTTGTTCCTTTTTGGGGACGAAAAGTTTTAAGTGGGGGAGGTTGTAACAACCCGGAAAATCTGAGCCAGTTTAAAAATTTTAAATTGGCTATTTTAGTGGATTTTAGATATTTAAAATAAAATATTTTAAATAATAACGATGAAAAGTATGTTTGAATCGATGTTTGAAAATAAATATACTTATTTTAAATTATAAACAAGGCCTGAAATGGCGCGGCAGTTTCAAAATTGAAATTCAAACTTTGACTGACTGTACCGGGTGCAAAATAAAACGGATTTAGCGAAACTAAAAATATTTAAATTTGTTAGTGAAGATCTTTCTAACGAATCTGAAAAATCAAAGTTTCGTAGCAGGAGTCAAAAGTTATGGCCAAATGAATTTTCAGAAAGGTCGCTATAGAGAATATATAACCCGTGAAAATGGGCATTTTGCAAACGACCTCGGAATTCGACGAAACCACTTTTGTTGGATCTGGGATATGAAATTATTGCTAGGTTTCAAATTTCATAATTTTTGAAGTTAATATGTGAGCGTGGCAAAAGAAAATGTGTTTGGTGAATTTCTATTAAATTGGATCGACCAGAAAATGGTCATTTTTCAAACGGTCTCAGAATTCGACGAAACTAGTTTTGTTGGGACCGTATCATCAAAACATAGCTAGATTTATTTTTCTGGAATTTTTAGAATCGTATATGGCCCCGGCAAATTGAAATGTACGTTCAAATCAAATATTGAATGTTTTATATTTTAATTTGAAGGAAAACTGACTGAAACTGTCGAATGGGCCTACGAAACATTTCCCATTGTGTTCGAAATGCGGGTATTTAGCTAGGGGCGACAGTCGTTGGGTTTGGATTGGAGTTCGTATGAGATAAGTTTTTTTTATTTTTAAAATATATAAATAAAAGAAAAAAATCTGATTGGCCACTTTATTTTTCTCTCTCCCCGATTCCTCCTGTTGCGAACGGCGACTAGAGCTCCCCCCTTCTCTCCTCTATAACTCCAAATCCACGCAATAAATTCGAGTGCCCCAGTTAGGGATTTTGAAGTACTCCTCTCAAGCTCCATATCCATACCTGTCTTGCCCCGTATCATTGGGTATTTCGCCCGGATCGACCCTTGAAATCCGCAGTGTTTCAAACGTCGCCGCCGTCGATTGGAGCCATCGAAGTGGGCCCCAATTCCGGCGTAGGTGCGCCCCTCCCTCCTCTTCGACGTGGTACAACCTGATCTTCGTATCGCACAACGGATTGAAAGAAAGAATCAAACCTAGTTTTGAACAATTTCTGAGAGGTAACGGCCTATTTTATTTTAAACTGCACTTTAAAGCGCTAGGGTTTCTGATTTCACTATGAAAATCATATCTTTTTCGTTTGTGGTCGAAATCCCGTGAAACAAGAGACGCCGGGACCGTGAGGATGTCTTCTACATTTTAGAAGAGACTGCATGTTTTTCTGAGCCTTCTGCAATTTTTGGAGGAGTGGAATCCAATGTGAGATTTCTAAATTATAAACGATATGGAAAACAACGATGTATAAATTATATAGTCGATGTATGAGTTATATAAGCATTGTATACCTCATGTATAAGCGCTGTATAAGTTGTATGTTCGATGTATAAGTTATATATGCATTGTAAAAATTATATATGCATTGAAATGATTGAAATAAAGTGAAATGAAATTGAAATATATTTATATACGAATATATATACACACACACACACACACTCCCCTCGTCCACAAACCATGGACGATATTTATTGGTTGTGATATTGTTTGGATTATTGGTTGATGTGAAATTTGGTTAAAATCATGATTGATAGTGGTTGAAAAATACTTGTTTGTGGTTGAGAATTATTTTGGATGAAACCACATAGGATTAGTTTGTGTAGAAGAAAAATAAACATGCTCGTCTGCATACGAATTAGATGCATGAAATCCCCATTGTCAAAAACCGTGAGGTTTTTAGGTAGAGCAAGGAGCCGTACTAGGGACAGTCCCAGTTTTAACTACCCTGCCGTTATGCTGCCGAAATTTTCAATAAAATTCATATGTTAGAATTATTTTCATGTGTTGAAAACTATATTCAAGTGTTGAATAGAAATTCATGTGTTGAGTAGAAATTCATGTGTTGAATGAAGTTCATGTATTGAATAAATTCTTTGAAAGATAAAAATAACATTTTTATTATATATATAGACCATATAAAATATTAGTATTTTAAATAAATTGTTTTAACACCAAAAATAACATTTTTACCTTATGTATAGACTATATGAAATAAATTGTTTTACAATAAAAATCACATTTTTATTATATATATAAACTATAGAAAATATTCATGTGTTGAATAAAGGACTAGAACGATAAAAATCATATTTTTATCGTATGTGTGAAGTCGAAAACATTCATGTATTGAATATATAGATTGAACAATAAAATCTACATTTTTATTGTGAATATGAAGTGCTAAAAATATTCATGTGTTGAATAAATATTTTTGATGATAAAAATATCATTTTTATCAAGGATATGAAATGAATATGGTTTTGAAATCGAAGAAAGAATTATATTTATATATATTTATATAAATATAATTAAAATAAATCGAATAACGAAGCTGCAGTTCGTGTTTTGAAACCGTGATTTCAAACGATTATTGCGGGAGATCAGACCATCGGATTTTCCCAAAACCGAAACCGTTGGGTTCGCTTTGGAAATATCTTTCCAACGACACCCACTTTGTGAAGATCCAACGATTGGTTTGTCTAGAATGTTTAATTCAAATCTAAAGAAAAACAACGCCAGAATTGATTATATTTATATATATAAATATAATTAAATTAAATCGAATAACGACACTGTAGTTCGTATTTTGAAATCGTAACTTCAAACGATTAGTGAGGAAAATCTGACTGTCGGATTTTCCCAAATCTGAAACCATTGGATTCGTTTTGAAAGGATCTTCCTAATGATATAAAATTTGTGAAGATCCAACGGTTAGATTTTCAGATATGTGTAAATCAAATCTGAAGAAAAACAGCGCCACGGCCGCGTTATGGCGTGAAGCGTCGTTTGAATGAATTGGCTATTTTTAACTAAATAAAAATAGCGATAAATAGTGATAAAATATTATAAACGATATGGAATGGAAATAAACTGAATTTGCTCGGTTTATGTGATATTTGATGGTTGAATGTGTTTGGCGTGAAAATTACATTAAAGGACAGAATTAGTGATGTCAAATAATTTAACCATTGAAATGAATTGATTTGAAATTCTAAATATACGTGAATTATTTGAAAAGGCCGAGTTAATTCTCATTTCAAATAATTGATCGATGATTGAAAGTCGAAGATATGAAGACAGTGCAAGACCGATGATCTACATGTCGAATGGAGGGGTGCTACTAACGCTCATGATAGGAGTAGCTACCTTGAAGGGGCGGAAGTAGTAGCCGTCCGGACGTACTTGTTGATTGTACGGATATGCTAGGTATTGAGTGCCTTCGGTTTCGTTCAGACCCAGAACGAACTTGTAAATGGACTGTGTGTCTGACATAGGATTTTGTTCTGTGTTGATGGATCTCTATTAAATATATATCTGGTTGGCGGCGGAGAATTTATTCTCTTGCTTAACGCCCTTCTCTGAGACGTACGAGCTCAGAGGCTATATATCGATAGAAATCAGTCGCATGGAGTGAATTGCCTGTATGGCATGCCTAAGTGGAAGACGATCAAGGCTTCTGTTGAAAAGAAAAGTCTTGTGGTTGATGATTAAAGCACGACCTGTGTGGCATAGCTTTGTGTATAACGTTGATTCGCGAGCCTCACACCCTGGTACGAGCCTGAAATGGGAGAGAACCTCAGGGAGGACCTTCATTTCTTTCTAGGTAGGAGTGGTGTTTTGGGTTTGACACGCCCGGGCATTTTACTTGTGTGGATGATGGATAGCGAGGCGCCTCAGTTAGATCGGTCTCTTCGGAGCCGATAGTTTGGTCGGTGGATGACCAGTTTACGCCCCATAGGGTGGGGAAATGTAACGACCCAGCGTTTTCGGCCCCGAAAATCGACATAAATACCTTTACTGTATCTCATGCTGACCTTTCAAATACCGAGAACACCAGATTGTCAATGAAAGAAATTAGAGGGTGAGATAAGAAAGAAAGAAATATAAGAATAGAAGAAGTAGAAGAACACAGCACAGAGTCTCACATCGCAGCGGATCAAAGTATAATATAGAAATAAATCTTTATTGAGAGCTTTAAATAAACTTACAATATCAGAGTACATGAACACATCTGGACAGTTATAATAATCTGCCCTTATACAACACAGCGGAATAATATCATGCGTCTAAACTCTTCCAGCCCATCTCTTCATAGCATTCGATAACCTGAACCTGTACATTCCGGGCTAACCCGAGCATTTACAAAACACCGGGTCAGTCTGGTGAACCAGAGTGAGATAAACTCGCACAGTGTTAAGGGTAAATCATCCAATCCTGATTTTAAAGTCGAAATCTTTCAAAAGAAAAGGATAATCGTAAGACCAAATCCACACATAAACTCGGACGGTTTTTACCTTACGATAACCCAAAACAGTTTGGAAACAATATCTTTTCTGATATTATAATAGTGTCTAAATACAAGTAAATAACAATCTAGTGGAACGCTTGCATCTCACGCTCCACATATATAGTATACAATCAAAACCGCAAGCGCTTATTGGAGATTGGATTCCAACTTTGACAAGGTATGGGACCACCTGCCGATCGTGTATCTCTAGAGACGAATACACCGAGTTCAACAAGAACGTCTTGCAACCCGGCCCACACATGACCGACCACTCATTTCGCTTGAGTGTATCGAATGTATACCACCGACAGTTGGGATCAGCAACCGCCTCCCGAAAAGGGACAACATCGAATATATATTTAAGAAACAAATGGAATTCCTCTAGATATGTGATCATACACCCTAATGGGAGCGACCCACATAGCCATCCTGCCTGCCCGATTTTTGTCATCTCCCGGTTGATGAGACTTGAGGCTAGAATTTCCTTTACAGCACCTGGCCACCATTCACTTTGAATGCCACATCGTCAGATCCTCCAGATATCACACTGATTGACGTCCACAAAAATACTCTAGTTTATTTGGCTAGAGAATAACCATTTCTCCGCCATCAACTATGGTACGTTTGGAGAAATCAACGCATGTAATTCCTTTTGGAAATACGCTGTCAGACATCCGTCCATACAAGTCATCCAGGAACAGGATGAACCGAAGGCACCCTCCTACTACATCCTAGGAATCACCCTATAGATCAGTAGTGAGAAGTCCTTGCAATCCGTAGATTCCAAATCACGACAGAATCACTGTTGAGATATCCCCAGCCGCTAAACCAGAGAAATCCAATCAGTAGTTCTTCCGCTTATGAAGATCAACGGTCTTCCATTGCTCCATCTTCTTTCATGTATTCGCTGGTCGGAATGGTTTTCGAATATATATTCGATCCCGGTCTTTCCGTACCAATGATCGTATGGTTCATGTTTGATAGTCGGTGATTTAACTATCAAATAAATAATTGTGTAAATGAGTTTTCCAGTTCAGTACAACACTACATGGCCTCTTTAATTCAAAACGATTAACGATAGTTAATCTCTAACCCTTAAACATTTCAAATATACTTATTTGACGTAAGGTTCTTATTTCAAACATTTCATTTTCATATTTAAGAAAATATTCTATAATCATATTCAATCCTTGTTTCAAACCCATTTACTATTTTGTTAACCATATTGGGAAAACGACTTACTTTACTTCAAGTGAAACAACGTTATAAAATCTTCTTTATTTCATCACTCGAATATATTGACCATGTATTATACTTTTAGTATAAACCATTCGCAAACCTTAACGTTTCAATTTCCTTCTATCTCGAAAACACCATTTTAAATTCCCACCATTTCTTTTGCATTTATTTCACTTTGGACATTTATATAAAAAAATATACCAAATCTTCCCACTTCCATTATTTGGGAAAAGTCTCATTATATATATACCCGATCCTTTCTTATTGGCATTCCGTTATTATTCCTCCTATGGAAATATAAATTATTCCTTTCCTTTCATATTACAAACTAACATCATCCTTAGATAATCCCGACGTCGTTCAAGTTGGGGTACTTATTTACCTCTCGGACCTTGACCAACAACGGTCTTACCTTCAGATGAACATTAGTTGCAATTCAAAAGACGATCTTTATATTAATACCAAACGCATCTCATCTAACTGTTTTATAAAACTTCTTGTTTTGAAATCCCTTTCTCGAGTATAACCCTCGTTTCGCAATCCATGGATTAAGAAATCATTTACTAGATATTACCTTTCCTTTATTTCTATAAAACGATTCCTTTCGTTGCTTGGATCTTTGTCAAGCCAAGGCATGACTACCCCATTATACATTTTCAAATAATTCTTTATTTAAATTAATTAAGAATATAATTAACTTAAATAACCCCTTTTAATTATCTCTCAAGCGATTATTCAAAACCCTAACACTTATTTAATTTCTACAATTCAGAAATTTCCTTTATAACATCAATTATAAACTTATTATAAACTAAATAAATAGTAAATATTTGTTTTCTTTTTACAACTTTAATTCAAATAATAGATTTAAAAATCTATTTTTAGTTATAAAATAAATTTTATAACTTTGACTCGTCGATTTACCTGACGGTAGATCGATATTTATAAAACGGTGAATTCACAGGCCATGTACTGTCAATCACTCAACCAATAATACCCATTGGTTTAAACCAAACAAACAGTGAGTTTCAGGTCAATATTCAACCATCTAATCAAAACAATTCAATAATGGTCTCATAACATTCTATAACGACAATTCAATATCAGCCACAACAATCAATCAAACCAATTCATTTATTAAAACACGTTTATTTTATAAACGTGACCAATAAGGTAACTTACCTTAATTGGAACTAATCGTTAAAAATAACGATTTGGATTTCACTGAAATTAAACGACGTTTAATTTCATCAGTTCAACAATATATGAATATCTATCATCAACCAGTCAAAACACTAGCAACCATAACACACAAAAATAAAAACCCAACTTATAAAATATAAGCGGGAATAACTGAGTGAGTTTAACTCACCTCGATTTGATTTCGTCGATAGACCGGCTTGTTTCAGTTAAATTAAACGACGTTTAATTTAACCGAGAAATCCAGCTGTTGTCTGCCCTGCTCAGTTCCCATCCATCACGTAGTACTCGTTTTCACGGTTCCAGTGTTTCTCGTTTCATTGACTTCTGTCTACGTACGCGTTTGGAATTAAAATTTGAAATTTATAAAACCTTAAACTAAGAAAACTTTAAATCAAAATAAATTGGGCCTTACCAAATATTACTGTTCAGCCCAATCGAAATGACCTAGGCCTGCTTCCCCTCTATTTCCGTAAAACATTGAAACCCTTTCCTTAATCAAACCGTCAGACCCTTTCTTCAAACCCTCAGATTATTCCGCCGCCACAAAAAAATGGGGAAAAATAAACCCTTCTCGGCCGAAACCCTCCATCGCTCCCTTCATCGCAACCCCCGCCGCCACGCTCCAGTCATGTCGTCGCCTCCTAGCTTCCGTCGTCCCCCCCCCCAAACCCAAACTCTTCGATCCCTCCTCCGCAAACCCAAAGCTAAGTAATTTTTACTCAAATTTTAAATTTCTGTTTTTGATTTTGTTCTTCTTTGAATTCAGTTTCTTTCTTTGCTGTGTTGATTGGTTTGTGGTGCGCGGTTATGTATTTATAGTAGAAAGGGTTCAGTGATTTATGAATTGTTAAATCCTAGCTTAGATTTAGTTGTACCTAAACCCTAGGTGCTTTTCAGTCCTGCTTTGATCTGTTCGTGATGGTTTGCGTGATGTCTTATAACATGGATGGATTTTATGTATTGTCTCTGATCCAAAATATACCAATATCGAACTTCTCCTATGTTGATTTGGTGAACTGTATACTGTAAATTCGTATTGTCTATTCAGCTATTAAAATTTCAGATTTGCATTTGATTTTTTTTCCATGTGCAAACCTGCTTAGAAAAACACACCGAATCCTACCTATATATGGTACAGCTATACGTTTTTAGTTTAATACAATTTTTGATATGGATTGTGATGTGGTAAGTATTTCAGAACAATTGTACAGGGATTAAATATATATATAAAGATATATAGCAGTTTTAATTTCCTTTGTTCACATGGTGCTCAGATTTAGGTCTATATTAGTCCATCTAGCTGTTTAGCTGGTGCATTACTATTCCAATCCATTTCGAGATTTGAAACAAATAGGAATTGTCATGTCGACTAATTTGCATTGTACAACATGTATATGCTAGCTCTAGTCATATTATTCTAGCTGTTTTGATTTTGTTGAATCCATATCTTTCTCTTTTCCTGAATACATATATATATATATGCAGATTTGATTTGGTTTCTGTTGGATTTCTTGATTATAGAAACACATGTATGAGATTTTTTTTCTTGTCCCATTATACTATACCCTTCACTGTTCTATAGCTGTTCCTATTACTGATTTGCATAGATCTTAGCTGTTGAATTCATATATTTTTTTTCTTTTCAAATCTTTAAACTTCAAATATATTTATTTTTACTAGCTACTCATAGCTTTATTTTTTTTCTTTTTCCCAAGTTGATTCGGTGGATAATGGTGCATTGACCGCTGCGCTTTTAGGCAGTGGAGATTGTATGGGATTTTAAGTACCATACACGGCCTGTTTGAAATAGATTTTGGTCAATCTATGTATTGGTTTGGTTCAGAGTTGTATTCACTTCAAGATTTGAGTTGTATATATTTTCTTTTTTTTCTTTTCTTCATTCTAAAATGTATGAAAATAATGACAATACATGAGATTTTCCTGTATACATTGGATGGTGTAGATATATTTTGTTTACTGTTTCTTTAACTGTTCCTCATTGTATTCATCTTTTATTATATACATGTGTATGTCTCTTTAAAATTTTGGTTAAGATTATGACGGCTGAAAAGAATACATGTCGCATATGTTATTAGTGGAAAATAAACTACAAAATTTTGGGTTTGATGCATGAACACATGCATAGGGAAATGTGTGGATAAAAATGTCTTTTAATGGGTTTGGTTTGGCAAAAAAAATGAGTTTTGATAATAAATGCCACTATCTTCTAAATCGAATGAGTTGGAGGGGAGTTTTACGCTTCTATTTTGGTTTTATTGTTAAGAAAAATTGTTATCGTACAAACAAAATATAAGGTAGCCATTAGCATAACAACTATATGTTAAGTGAATATTTAGCGGTGTTTTTCAATGTCAACAATATAATCTGAATTATATTTACAAATATATATATAAATAAATTATAACGTTTGAGCTTCGTCTTATAAACGGAATATATAATTTAAATTCACACATATTCTAGATAAATATTTAGAAATAAATTATTTGACTACAGAAACACGGGACATTACATTCTTCCCCCCTTAAAATAATTTCGTCCTCGAAATTGCTAAGGTAAGAAAAAGGTTGCAAATCCTATTAACTTTAAAAAATATAAAAAAAAACACTTCATTTATCGACTAGTGTATCAAACTGGTGCTACCAATTCCTTTGCAAATGCAGAGCTGAACCGTTAGTTTCACTTATATGCAGTTTCATTTTGACTACATTATACTGAAATTCATTTTCTGGGCTTTCAGTTTATTCAATTCTTTATTAATCCCTGGATGAAATATATTCAACCAATCTAACAAACAGAAATCAATCAACAACCAGGGCACAACCACTTAATCAATTCAACTGAATCCACATTCAATACTACTATTTAATTCAACATATTTGAATATCAATCGATTTATTTTCAATTGATTTCTTCTTAATTACTATTAATCCAATTTCCAAATTCCAAATCAACGTTATTTACTTTCAACATTATTCCTTAATTTATTTTCAATACCATTATTACTTATAAATTCAATTCCACTTAACCCAGTTAAGTTCAATTCAAATCAATCAATACTTCAATAATTTCATAAAATTACTTCTTTTCTATACAAAAATAAATTTCGGGTAAAATTATTTTGTTTACCCCCTCTTTCAAAACATACTGTGTCGGTTTATCGTACTTGAGTGTTTAGAAACCCCTATCGATACAGTGGATCAAACTGATCGACCAGAATTCATATACAACTCAACCAATAAATCTCCACAATATAAAACAATTTTTATAAAATCTACAAATACGTTCACTCGTATATATACACTCAAACTCAATCTAGGGTATTGCTAACCTCATCTCTACTGAGTCACGCCACAGAGCCAAGGTAATTACTTAACCTTTAGCTCTGATACCACTATAACGACCCAGTGTTTTCGGCCCCGAAAATCGACATAAATACCATTACTGTATCTCATGCCGACCTTTCAAATACCGAGAACACCAGATTGTTAATGAAAGAAATTAGAGGGTGAGATAAGAAAGAAAGAAATATAAGAATAGAAGAAGTAGAAGAACACAACACAGAGTCTCACATCGCAGCGGAACAAAGTATAATATAGAAATAAATCTTTATTGAGAGCTTTAAATAAACTTACAATATCAGAGTACATGAACACATCTGGACAGTTATAATAATCTTCCCTTATACAACACAGCGGAAAAATATCATGCGTCTGAACTCTTCCAGCCCATCTCTTCATAGCATTCGATAACCTGAACCTGTACATTCCGGGCTAACCTGAGCATTTACAAAACACCGGGTCAGTCTGGTGAACCAGAGTGAGATAAACTCGCATAGTGTTAAGGGTAAATCATCCAATCCTGATTTTAAAGTCGAAATCTTTCAAAAGAAAAGGATAATCGTAAGACCAAATCCACACATAAACACAGACGGTTTTTACCTTACGATAACCCAAAACAGTTTGGAAACAGTATCTTTTTTGATATTATAATAGTGTCTAAATACAAGTAAATAACAATCTAGTGGAACGCTTGCATCTCACGCTCCACATATATAGTATACAATCAAAACCGCAAGCGCTTATTGGAGATTGGATTCCAACTTTGACAAGGTATGGGACCACCTGTCGATCGTGTATCTCTAGAGACGAATACACTGGGTTCAACAAGAACGTCTTGCAACCCGGCCCACACATGACCGACCACTCATTTCGCTAGAGTGTATCGAATGTATACCACCGGCAGTTGGGATCAGCAACCGCTTCCCGAAAAGGGACAACATCGAATATAGATTTAAGAAACAGATGGAATTCCTCTAGATATGTGATCATACACCCTAATGGTAGCGACCCACATTGCCATGCTGCCTGCCCGATTTTTGTCATCTCCCGGTTGATGAGGCTTGAGGCTAGAATTTCCTTTACAGCACCTGGCCACCATTCACTTTGAATGCCACATCGTCAGATCCACCAGATATCACACTGATTGACGTCCACAAAAATACTCTAGTTTATTTGGCTAGAGAATAACCATTTCTCCGCCATCAACTATGGTACGTTTGGAGAAATCAACGCATGTAATTCCTTTTGGAAATACGCTGTCATACATCCGTTCGTACAAGTCATCCAGGAACAGGATGAACCGAAGGCACCCACCTACTACATCCTAGGAATCACCCTATAGATCAGTAGTGAGAAGTCCTTGCAATCCGTAGATTCCAAATCACGACAGAATTACTGTTGAGATATCCCCAGTCGTTAAACCAGAGAAATCAAATCAGTATTTCTTCCGCTTATGAAGATCAACGGTCTTCCATTGCTCCATCTTCGATAATCTTCTTTCACGTATTCGCTGGTCGGAATGGTTTTCGAATATATATTCGATCCCGGTCTTTCCGTACCAATGATCGTATGGTTCATGTTTGATAGTCGGTGATTTAACTATCAAATAAATAACGGTGTAAATGAGTTTACCAGTTCAGTACAACACTACATGGCCTCTTTAATTCAAAACGATTAACGATAGTTAATCTCTAACCCTTAAACATTTCAAATATACTTATTTGACGTAAGGTTCTTATTTCAACCATTTCATTTTCATATTTAAGAAAATATTCTCTAATCATATTCAATCCTTGTTTCAAACCCATTTACTATTTTATTAACCATATTGGGAAAACGACTTACTTTACTTCAAGTGAAACAACATTATAAAATCTTCTTTATTTCATCACTCGAATATAATGACCATGTATTATACTTTTAGTATAAACCATTCGCAAACCTTAACGTTTCAATTTCCTTTTATCTCGAAAACACCATTTTAAATTCCCACCATTTCTTTTGCATTTATTTCACTTTGGACATTTATATAAATAAATATACCAAATCTTCCCACTTCCATTATTTGGGAAAAGTCTCATTATATATATACCCGATCCTTTCTTATTGGCATTCCGTTATTATTCCTCCTATGGAAATATAAATTATTCCTTTTTCTTTCATATTACAAACTAACATCATCCTTAGATAATCCCGATGTCGTTCAAGTTGGGGTATTTATTTACCTCTCAGACCTTGACCAACAACGGTCTTACCTTCAGATGAACATCAGTTGCAATTCAAAAGCCGATCTTGATATTAATACCAAACGCATCTCATCTAACTGTTTTATAAAACTTCTTGTTTTGAAATCCCTTTCTCGAGTATAACCCTCATTTCTTAATCCATGGATTAAGAAATCATTTACTAGATATTACCTTTCCATTATTTCTATAAAACGATACCTTTCGTTGCTTGGATCTTTGTCAAGCCAAGGCATGACTACCCCATTATCCATTTTCAAATAATTCTTTATTTAAATTAATTAAGAATATAATTAACTTAAATAACCCCTTTTAATTATCTCTCAAGCGATTATTCAAAACCCTAACACTTATTTAATTTCTACAAATCAGAAATTTCCTTTATAACATCAATTATAAACTTATTATAAACTAAATAAATAAATAGTAAATATTTGTTTTCTTTTTACAACTTTAATTCAAATAATAGATTTAAAAATCTATTTTTAGTTATAAAATAAATTTTATAACTTTGACTCGTCGATTTACCTGACGGTAGATCGATTTTTATAAAACGGTGAATTCACAGGCCATGTACTGTCAATCACTCAACCAATAATACCCATTGGTTTAAACCAAACAAACGGTGAGTTTCAGGTCAATATTCAACCATCTAATCAAAACAATTCAATAATGGTCTCATAACATTCTATAACGACAATTCAATATCAGCCACAACAATCAATCAAACCAATTCATTTATTAAAACACGTTTATTTTATAAACGTGACCAATAAGGTAACTTACCTTAATTGGAACCAATCGTTAAAAATAACGATTTGGATTCCACTGAAATTAAACGACGTTTAATTTCATCAGGTCAACAATATATGAATATCTATCATCAACCAGTCAAAACACTAGCAACCATAACACACAAAAATAAAAACCCAACTTATAAAATATAAGCCGGAATAACTGAGTGAGTTTAACTCACGTCGATTTGATTTCGTCGATGGACCGGCTTGTTTCAGTTAAATTAAACGACGTTTAATTTAATCGAGAAATCCAGCTGCTGTCTGCCCTGCTCAGTTCCCTTCCATTACGTAGTACTCGTTTTCACGGTTCCAGTGTTTCTCGTTTCATTGACTTCTGTCTACGTACGCGTTTGGAATTAAAATTTGAAATTTATAAAACCTTAAACTAAGAAAACTTTAAATCGAAATAAATTGGGCCTTACCAAATATTACTGTTCAGCCCAACCGAAATGACCTGGGCCCGTTTCCCCTCTATTTTCGCAAAACATTGAAACCCTTTCCTTAATCAAACTGTCAGACCCTTTCTTCAAACCCTCAGATTATTCCACCACCACAAAAAAATGGGGAAAAAGAAACCCTTCTCGGCCGAAATCCTCCATCGCTCCCTTCATCGCAACCCCCGCCACCACGCTCCAGTCATGTCGTTGCCTCCTAGCTTCCGTCGTGCCCCCCCCCCCAAACCCAAACTCTTCGATCCCTCCTCCGCAAACCCAAAGCTAAGTAATTTTTACTCAAATTTTAAATATCTGTTTTTGATTTTGTTCTTCTTTGAATTCGGTTTCTTTCTTTGCTGTATTGATTGGTTTGTGGTGCGCGGTTATGTATTTATAGTAGAAAGGTTTAAGTGATTTACGAATTGTTAAATCCTAGCTTAGATTTAGTTGTACCTAAACCCTAGGTGCTTTTCAGTCCTGATTTGATTTGTTCGTGATGGTTTGCGTGATGTCTTATAACAGGGATGGATTTTATGTATTGTCTCTGATCCAAAATATACCAATATCGAACTGCTCCTATGTTGATTTGGTGAACTGTATACTGTAAATTCGTATTGTCTATTCAGCTATTAAAATTTCATATTTGCATTTGATTTTTTTCCATGTGCAAACCTGCTTAGAAAAACACACCGAATCCTACCTATATATGGTACAGCTATAAGTTTTTATTTTAAAACTTCAATTTCTGATTTGGATTGTGATGTGGTAAGTATTTCAGAACAATTGTACAGGGATTAAATATATATATATAGATATATAGTTGTTTTAATTTCCTTTATTCACATGGTGTTCAGATTTAGTTCTATATTAGTCCATCTAGCTGTTTAGCTGGTGCATTACTATTCCAATCCATTTCGAGATTTGAAATAAATAGGAATTGTCATGTCCACTAATTTGCATTGTACAACATGTATATGCTAGCTCTAGTCATATTTTTCTAGCTGTTTTGATTTTGTTGAATCCATATCTTTCTCTTTTCCTGAATACATATATATATGCAGATTTGATTTCGTTTCTGTTGGATTTCTTGATTATAGAAACACATGTATGAGATTTTTTTTCCTGTCCCATTCTACTATAACCTACACTGTTCTATAGCTGTTCCTATTACTGATTTGCATAGATCTTAGCTGTTGAATTCATATATATTTTTTCTTTTCAAATCTTTAAACTTCAAATATATTTATTTTTACTAGCTACTCATAGCTTTATTTTTTTTCTTTTCCCCAGGTTGATTCGGTGGAAAATGGTGCATTGACCGCCGCGCTTTTAGGCAGTGGAGATTGTATGGGATTTTCAGTACCATACACGGCCTGTTTGAAATAGATTTTGGTCAATTTGTGTATTGGTTTGGTTCAGAGTTGTATTCACTTCAAGATTTGAGTTGTATATATTTTCTTTTTTTCTTTTCTTCATTCTAAAATGTATGAAAATAATGACAATACATGAGATTTTCCTGTATACATTGGATGGTGTAAATATATTTTGTTTACTATTTCTTTAACTGTTCCTCATTGTATTCATCTTTTATTATATACATGTGTATGTCTCTTTAAATTTTTGGGTAAGATTATGACGGCTGAAAAGAATACATGCCGCATATGTTATTGGTGGAAAATAAACTACAAAATTTTGGGTTTGATGCATGAACACATGCATAGAGAAATGTGTGGATAAAAATGTCTTTTAATGGGTTTGGTTTGGCAAAAAAAATGAGTTTTGATAACAAATGCCACTATCTTCTAAATCGAATGAGTTGGAGGGGAGTTTTACGCTTCTATTTTGGTTTTAGTGTTAAGAAAAATTGTTGTCGTACAAACAAAATATAAGGTAGCCATTAGCATAACAACTATATGTTAAGTGAATATTTAGCGGTGTTTGTCAATGTCAACAATATAATCTGAATTATATTTACAAATATATATATAAATAAATTATAACGTTTGAGCTTCGTCTTATAAACGGAATATATAATTTAAATTCACAAATATTCTAGATAAATATTTAGAAATAAATTATTTGACTACAAAAACACGGGACATTACAGGAAACGCAGTGTTCAAGGTTTAAGTTTAATCCACATCGGTGGACCAGCCCTGATGATCCAAGGTGCAGTTGCGGCTGTTCCTGAGAAATGGTAGGCTAGATTGTCTCGAAACGGTGAGGACGATCCCCGGCCCTGGTTCATGACGGAAATCCAATTTCCAAATACGACATCGTGCGGTTTGATTGTATATATATATATGGCGACATGATATATGGTACCCATGCCGTCTATGAGTGATAGTTATGATTGAAATTTGTTTTTGAAACATATAAACACTAGTAATAATATCAAATGCTTTTGTTTTATTCGTATCAAGCATATTTTGGCCATTATAAGGTAAAACTCTATCCTCCGGTTTGTGTTGCATTGTGTGATGGGAACTGAGTCTTATAATGGCTTCATTTTTATAAAAAGCATTGCGATGTTTAAAGATTTACTTGTTTTGAGGCACTGGCAATCCAATGGAGTAAACCCGTTCTGCGAAAGTGGCGTGGTCCTGTGATTAGCCATATTATAAAATGTGTTTAGATTTCTCATACTAGTCCCATGACTGACTCGTAGTTTGTTTCACTTGCAAACTCGAGTGCCCTTATTTCTACACAAACAGCCTTGTATTCAGTTTTTAGCAGACTCTTTCTGGATAGCTGGAGCTGAGGATGGATTCTATCATTTATCTCTTTTTATGCTGTCGAGCTCCTATTGTACATATATGTTTATTTTCCGTTGTGGACATTTATGTATAGCTGAACTGTATTTTGTACTAAGTATGATCCTGTATACTGTGTAACTCTGATGATTATGTTCATCCAGTGTATTCTATTGTACATTATCTGGTGTATTTATTTATTTCTGTTCTGCTGTTATCTTTTTATGTGTTATATTCCAAAGATTACCCTTGCCACCGTCTTATGGGGTTTGGGGTCGTCACACGACCTTAAATTTGGCCTATAAAATACTTAGTGATTTGGGGTGTACGTTTTATAAACGTATGAATTAAATCCTATATGTACGAGATAAATATAGTATCATACTCTTGTAGCTTGGGGATAATTCTTTTGATGACCGCGTGTAACAACCCGGAATTTCTGAACCAGTTTAAAAAATTTATTTTAGCTACTCTAATGGATTTTGAATATTTAAAATGATTTATCTTAAACAATTATGATTTAAAATTTATTTAATTTGAAGTTAGATCATATATATTTATTTCAATTATAAATAGAGTTTGAAATGGCGCGGTAGTTTGAAAATTCGATTTTAAATTTCAATTGAATGTATAGGGTTCAAAATAAATCGATTTCAGTAGTACAAGAAATATTTGAATCTGTGTAATGATATCTTTCTAATGAATGTGAAAAATTCAGACTTCATAATATAGATTGAAAGTTATGTCCAGTTTAAAATTTAAAATAGTCGCTATGGAATTTATATATATTTTTAATATAATATAGAACCCTTAAAAATAGCCATTTTGCAAATGACCTCCATTTTCAACAAAACCACTTTTGTTGGATCCGGAATGTCAAATTATTGTTAGGTTCTAATTTCATAATTTTTGAAATTAATATGTAAGCGTAGTGAATTTAAACGTGTTTGGTAATTTCAATTTGAATTTAATCGACAGGAAAAAGGGCCATTTTCTAAATGGACTAAAAATTCAATGAAATTAATTTCATTAGGACCATATTGTCAAAACATATCTAGATATAATTTTTCTGTAGTTTTTGGAGTCAGTATATGTCCCCGGTAAGTTAAAATGTACGTTTAAATTCAATAAATACTAAATTATATTTTAATTTTGACGAAAACTGATCGAAATAGTCAAATTGGCTTATGAAACATATTCCATTGTGTCCGGAATGAGGGTGTTTGGTTAGAGGCGACAGTCGTTGGGTTTGATTTGGAGTTTGGGTGTGAAATTCACTTTTAAGAAATAATTAAATATTAAAAAATATATATATTACTATATATATACCCAAGAGCAAAATATTGGCTCAACCCTAATTCCTTTATTCTAAGCGCCGCCGAAAATGTATGAACAGCCAAAATTATTCCGATTTATTTCCTTAATTTCTCCCAAGATTTGAAGATATAACCTATGATTTATATACAAAAGTTGAAGAGAATCTCAATGTCTTTATTTCATATGGAGATGATGGATATTCTTAGAGAATTCTGTTTGGATTTCTGGCTCGAAGACCCGTCATTTGTACACCATTTCACGGCACTGGAGATGGGCAAGCTCGATATGGTTGAAGGAGATAGAAGGCGGCGGTAAGGCGCAGGGTGTGGTGGAGTTCGATCAAGTTCCGGGGGCTTGAAAGGAGGAGCGACGGTTAGGCTTTAGGGTGAAGATGGTATCGCGTTTTTGCTGTAATCGATTCCAGGAAGAAGGATAAAGGGGGTAGCCAATCATGTGAAATACATGAGAGGGGTGAGGGTATTTAAATTTAATTAATTATTTAACGTATAATTATTAATGTACTTAACATATAAACAACTGTAACTTATTCATCTAGAATCAGAATTCGACAAAACGAATTGCGTTGGAATCGCGTCATCAAATTCTACATTTCAGAACTGACAGAACTGAAACGAGGCAGATTAGAATTATAGGCAACTTAACACCCAAACTGTATAGAAATTCAGAAACAAAGAATGATGTAGTGGAACCCAAAGTGAGAATTCTCTCACTAAAATTTTGTGCAGTTATTTAATTTATTTTATAACTATAAATGTATAGAAATTGCCAGTATTGATTTTTATCTGTTATATGGAGTTCAACACACGAATTCGCACAAATCACATAAATTGGAAGCGATGTATGGATATTACTAACAGTCGGGTTTCATACTCTACGAATGACCACTTATGGCGCCGTAAATGGCATTGGGTACTTGACTATTTATTTATATGGATGATTTGATGATTTGTGTGGTGATTGTGATGATTAACATATTAAAATAATATTAACATTAAAGTGGTAGTTGAAATTAAAATTATAAATATCCATTTATAATTTAAACAGTAAAATTGGTTAATTAAAAAATTAATTCAAACTGAATTAGAATTAGTTAAATTTATTAACCAATGATTTATTTAAATAGACCGTTGTTGTTTGAAAACCCCACACTGGTATCGGGATGATATTTGATATACACTAATCCCAATATTTAGTTGTATGTCAATCGATGGGTTAACAGGCTGTGAGGAGCGTTATTTATCGATTTTGATGCTTATACAGTTGTAAAACGCACTCTGGATTATGGTTTAATGTTGAATGATTATTCATCATTATTGTTGAATATATGCGATGTATGAAATCCATATAACTAGAATTATATGGTAATTGATTGAGTCGCATTCCGATTAAGAAATAACGAGTATGTTAAAATAACGAATATTTTAAAATAATTAATATTTTAAAATAGTATTCAGTGAATAATCAAAATATGATTTTGATGTCCGATTTTGGATGGACACGAAAATATATAAAAATATATGAAGTCGAGTAAGTAGATATTCGCCATTTTAACCCGAACGGATTTTTCTGTCAATTTTATTCATTTTATAATGAATACAGAAAAGAATTGATTTCAAAATCTGTATTTTGAAAATATTATCATTTTAACATTATAATGATATAGAATATTCAACTTTGATTTGAAATTGAAAATGAAGTTGAAATCATTTTAAAATGAATTTATAAATGTTTTATAAAATATGTTTTAAATAGAAATCGACGATATATATTATATATTTATTTAATGGTCTGAATAGAACACGCTACGCAGCGACCATTCGTAAATTTCGACCATTAACTTCAAATTGATGTAACGGGAGATCCGACTATTGGATTCCCCTAAAACCAGAACTGTTCGTATTGAAAAGATCTTTCCAATGAACCTATGAAATTTAAATTTGAACAGTTAAATTCCAAATTATGTCTAAATCCCTTTTAGAAAAGTTCGTTATGGATGCAGTTCGGTGGCCGTTATTGGGAACCGACTGTAGGGGCCTTAATAAAATCATTAAATTATGGAAAAATATGTAAAATTATAATAAATGATATGGAAAGATTTTGGATGAAAACTTCCAGTTTTGAAAAGATAAAAATATATTTTTATCTAAATGAACTAGTTATTAAATAGAGGGATAATCCAATGGTTTTAAATAAATAAATTGGCTTTGTAAATGGGTTTTAAAATAACAAAAAGTTTCCAATATTAAATTGGAAATGATTTGAATGGAAATAATCTTCGGAATATTTTGATATTGGATTCTGTGATTATACAGATATTGTTGAGGAATTTGGAAGATATATATATATCGTTATTCCCAATGCGATATGTAATAACCCGGAAAATACGAGCCAATTTAAAATTTTTAAATTGTTGATTTCAAAGGAATTTGAGCAATTGAAATAGAATATTTCAATAAAATAGTGAATTAGAAATAGTGGGTCAGTTTGAAATTTTGAATTCAAACTTTGACTGACTGTGCAAGGTGGAAAATATAACGGATTTTAGCGAAACCAAAAATATTTAAATCTGTTAGTCAATACCTTTCTAACGAAACTGAAAAATCGAAGTTTCATAACGGGAATCAAAAGTTATGGCAGAATGAATTTTCAGAATGGTCGCTATACATAATATATAGCCCTGGAAAATTGATATTTTGCATATGACCTCGGAATTCGACGAAACCACTTTTGTTGGGTCCGGGATGTCAAACTATTGCTAGATTTCAAATTTCATAATTTTTGAAGCTAGTATGTGAGCGTGGCAAAAGAAAATGTGTTTGGTCAATTTCTGTTAAATTGGATCGACCAGAAAATGGTCATTTTTCAAACGATCTTAGAATTCGACGAAACTAGTTTTGTTGGGACCGTAGCATCAAAACATAGCTAGATTTATTTTTCTGGAATTTTTCGAATCAGTTTGTGGCCTTGGCAAATTGAAATGTTCGTTCAAAGTTAAAAATTAAATGTTTTATACTTTAATTTGAAAAATAACTGACTGTAATAGTCGAATTGGCCAACGAAACATATCCCATTGTGTCCGGGATGGGGGTATTTAGCTAGGGGCGACAGTCGTTGGGTTTGAAAAGGAGTTCGTTTGAGAAAACACTATTTAAAAATTTATTAAAACCATCGACCAATCATATTTCTCCATTGATTATTTTAAAGATAAAAAAAACAAAAAAACCAGAACCAACGGCGAAACCCATTTCCCCTCTTCCAGGCCCGATCGCCGCCGCTACAGCCGCTTCCAGACGCCGCCACCACCGCCGTTCGCTTCGCCTCCGCCCCCTCGTCAGATCCGACCCCAACTCGACCACCCTCGACGCCTCCTCCGCCTAAATCGAGGCCAGAAAGTTCCGACCTTTCTGGAGCCGCCGCCGACGATCCCGACCACCGAACGCCACCAAACCACCACCGACAGGAAGCCCTCGCTTCCCTCTTCCACGTCCAACCCGCCGATCATCCGCTCGTGCCTCGGTTCTCGCGAAAACCGCAAACCTAGTTTTGAACCATCGTGAAAGGTGATTTCTTTTTGATGTTCACACTTTGAAAAATCATATCTTTTTGATGTGTTAACGAAATTCGATGAAACAGGAAACATCACGACCGCAAGGAAGCTCTCTACACTCTAGAAGAAGCCGCGGATTTTTCTGACATCGTATCTATTTTTAGCGAAGCAACAAACCAATGTGAGAAATCTAAATTAAATAAATTTGAATGGAAAATGTCGTGTATAAATTATATTAGCGAAATATAAATTACACACGTGTTGTATACCTCATGTACATGCGTGGTGTAAGCTATATAAGCAAAGTATGAATTATACATGCATAGAATAATTGATATATGTGTTGAAATGTAAGTGAAATATAGCAATTATATATATATATATACTCCCCTCGTCCACAAACCATGGACGATATTTATTGTTGTGAATTGGTGTGAAACATTGGATGAAAAATACGAATGGTTGAATAATTGTTTGTGGTTGATATTGTTTGGTTGAGGTTGAAAAATACCCATTGGTGATTGAAATGAATTGGAGATATTTGTGGAAATAAAAATAAACACGCCGCCTGCGTGCGAATTAGATGTATGAATCTCCATTGTCAAAAACCGCGAGGTTTTAAGGTAGAGCGAGGAGCCGTACTAGGGATAGTGCCGGTTTTAACTACCCTGCCGTTATGCTGCCGAAATTTTGAATAATCTTTGTGTGTTAGAATTATTTTCATATGTTGAAATTATCTTCATGCGTTGAAATTAAAGTCATGTGTTGAAACTATATTCATGTGTGGAAATGTTCATGTGTTGAAAAGTGATGTGTGAAAATTAAATTCATTTGTGAATGAATGAAGTGTTTAAACAATAAAAATCACATTTTTATAATATATATGAAGTATGAAAAATATTCGCCTTATATATAAATAGTTTTAACAATAAAAATACTATCTTTCTTATATGAACAACATAAATAAAATATCCATGTGTGGAAATGCTCATGTGTTGAGAAGTGTGTGTAGTGGAAAAGTTCATGTGTTGAATAAAAAGATCAAACAATAAAAATTACATTTTTATTGAAACTATGAAGTGTTGAAAACATCCATTTGTCAAATAAATATTTTAAATGATAAAAATATCATTTTTATCATATATGTGATGTGCTAGAGATATGCGGACGTTGAAATAAATATTGGTGAAGGAATATTATTTTTAACATGCATAGGAACTAAATAAAATAGTCATGTGTTGAAATCTATTTTAGTTCGCCAAAATTAACATCTATGAAATGTGAAGTGTTAAAAATAGCCACTTGTTCAAATAAATGTGCATGAGTTGAAATATACATTAATTAGCTAATGATATGATTTAGCCTATGCATGCAACATTAGAATGAATGGTGTTTTTAAACCAAAGTAAATCAAATATGAAGTTGAATGGAAAATGATAAGTGATATAAATTGTATATATGTACATGCATATTTGTTGAACAGGTTATAGCAAATGGGCTAGAGAAGAGGAATAAAATTTTGTGCCCGACAAATAGGTACACATTTACTGTTTTGTTTGGGTGATGATTTTATGAGCCTGTTGGCTAGCCGCTTGGCCTTTTCTTTTTCTTTTTGACATGAGACGCCCGTGTGGCTATTTGGGAATTTTCCCAGCCCCTCCCGTACAAAGGAGGTTATGGCGAAATTTTCCGAAATTTAAGGCGTTAGTGAAATTATTGAAGTGGAAACGATATAGGAATTTTTGAATGAACTATATATATATATATATATATAATTAAAACGAAACGTGGCCGTGCAGTTCGTGTTTTGAAACCGTGATTTCAAACGACTAGTGCGGGAAATCCGACCATTGGATTTTCCCGAAACCGCAACCGTTGGGTTCGCCTTGGAAATATCTTTCCAACGACACCAACTTTGTGAAGATCCGACGGTTGGATTGTCTGGAATGTTTAATTCAAATCTGAAGAAAAACAGCGCCAGAAATGATTATATTTATATATATATATAAATATAATTAAATTAAATCGAATAACGATGCTGTAGTTCGTAAATTGAAATCGTAACTTCAAATGACTAGTGTGGAAGATCCGACCGTCGGATTTTCCTAAAACCGAAACCGTTGGATTCGTTTTGAAATGACCTTCCTAATGATATAAAATTTGTGAAGATCCAACGGTTAGATTTTCAGATATGTGTAAAACAAAATTAGTGAAAAGCAGCGCTAGTGCATCGACACGACCTGAAACGTCGTTTAATTAAATATGGCCGTTTTAAATTGAATTAAAATGGCGATATATCGTTATAAAATACTATAGACGATATAAAGTGGAAATAAACCAATTTCGTTGTGTTTGCTTGATATGTGATGGTTGAATGTATTTGACATGAAAACTATAACTAAAGAACGGAAATGTGAATGTTGAATAGCCCAACCATGTGATAAACTGATTTGAAAATCTAAATATACGTGGATTATTTGAAAAGGCCGAGTTCATCTCATTTCAAATAATCGATCGACGTTGAGAAGTCGAAGAGTCGAAGACGGTTGAAGACCGACGATCTTCACATTGGATGGATGGGCGCTACTGATGCTCGTGATTGGAATAGCTACCATGAAGGAACTGAAGAAGTAGCCATCCAAACATACTGTTGATTGTACGGATATGCAAGGAATTGGTGCCTCCGGTTTCGTTCAGACCCAGAACGGGCTTGTAAATGGACTGTGTGTCTGACATTGGATTTTGTTCTGTGTTGATTGATCTCTGTTAAATATATATCTGTTTGGCGGAGGAGAATTCATTCTGTTGCTTAACGCCCTTCTCTAAGACGCACGAGCTCAGAGGTTATGTATTGATAGAAATCGGTCGCATGGAGTGGATTGCCTGTGTGGCACGCCTAAGTGGCATATGATCAAGGCTTCTGTTGCAAAGCAAAGTCTTGTGGTTGATGATCAAAGCATGGTCTATGTGACGTAGATTTGTGTATGACGTGAATTCGCGAGCCTCACACCTCGGTATGAGTCAAAAACGGGAGAGTGACTGCAGGGAGAGCACGACGTTTCTTTCTAGCTAAGGTGGTGTCAGTGACCTACCAGCCCTGACATTATATATACTTTTCACCTATGTGGTTGTTGGAATGCGAGGCGCCTCGATATAGGTCTGTAAGGATCGGGAAACGTGTGTTCAGGAATAACTAATCCTCAAAAGTAAGAGAGGACCGGCCCTGAAGATCCAAGGATCATAGTGGGGTCCTGGGACATTTGCTAGAGTGTCTCGAATCGGAGAGGAGCTTGCCCCTTGGCTCGACTCATGAAGGAACCCAATTTCCAATACGAAATATGCGGACGTGATTGTATTACTAGTATGGCAACATAGTGGTATGGGTCATTTATGCCGCTTATGATTGATATTTATGATTGAAATCGCTTTTGAAATATATATGCACTAGTAATAATATCAAACACTTTTGTTTAATTCGTATGAAACATTTTTGGCCATTATAAGGTAAAAACTCTATCCTCCGGCTTGCGTTGCATTGTGTGATGGGTCCTGGGTCTTATAATGGCTTCATTTTATAAAAAGCATTGCGATGATTTAATCATTTACTTTATTTCATGCACTAGCACTCATTGGAGTAAATCCGTTCCGCGAAAGTGGCGCGGTCCTTTGATTTGCCATATTATTGTGTTAATAAGTTAAGTAGATTTCTCATACCAGTCCCATGACTGACTCGTAGTTTGTTTCACCTTGCAAACTCGGGTGCCCTCATTTTCACACGGGCAGCCTAGTTACAGGTTTCTGACGCACCTTTTGGCTCATGGCGAGGCTTGACTACACCGTGCTGACTTGGATTTTCTCCGCCATTATTGTATTTATATTATGATTTCGCCATTGGCGATGTAGACTGATATTTATTTTGAGTACACTTTATGTATGATTCCGCCTCAGGCGATGGTGACTGACTATGTATCATTATGCACTAAGTTGTATCCTGTACTGTGCTTCTCTGATGTGATGACATCTATATAATTCCGCTGTCATATGTGTGTAAATTATTCTATTTTCTGTTTATGCTATTATCTGTGATCTGCTAATGATGACTAATGTGTTATATTCCAATGATTATCCTTAACACCGTGTCACGGGGTTTTGGGATCGTCACACGATATCTGGTGGTTTCAGAATTTGATATTGAATATAAGCCGATATCATTCCTATTCGGAGCCTTATATTTAACATCAAATTGGATTTTGGGTTTATCGTGAACAATGTTTTAAATAACATTTGTTCTTTAACCCAATTAACAGTAAAGAATTAATATTGAATTTATAAATCTTTTTATTAAGATTTAATGGAAATTTTCCAAAGTAAAGTTTTCCAATTTAATATATTAAATTGGAATTGAATGGAATTCGATCTGGTAATAATCGAGATGAGCTTCCGTAAAGGAAGACCGTTGCTATATGTGGAATTTAAAATGCTTCGCCGTTATTCCATTTATATTATTAGTCTGATATGGTAATTTATATCGATTATATACTGTTATGATTTCCATGAAGATTCTATTTTGATGGAAGATGATTTTGGGTTTGTAGTGAACTTTGTTTTAAATGACATTGATTCTTAAGCCCAGTTAATGGCGGGATTAATTTCCATAAAATTGAACAATAATTAAGTAATGATTTTTGATACTAAAACCAAGGGGGGTTTTAATTGAGTCTTTAACTAGATTGGAATGTGAATAAGAGAACTAAATTTATCAAATTCATGAAATGATCGAGAATGGAGTACCGCCAGGTTACTTCAATTGATAGTTATATCTTTAATTATATTTGAACGTGAAATGGTAATTAATTTTACCTAGAGCACAGTGGGTGTTAGATATGGAGTACTACCAGTTTTTCTCTGTGGGATGAATAGGCTGGGATTGGAAAAATAAATGATTACTTCGGCAATGCTCGATAATCACTATTAGTTTTATAAACCATAATTTGGTTTAGAATTAAGGATAAATAAAAGAAAATCTTTTGAAAGGATATTGAAAGGAAGACTAAAGAAATAGTTTAAAAGAATTTACCTTTGATAAAATTAATGGGAACCTTTCCCGAAAGATGTGAATACTTAAATTAAAGAATATTCTGAATTGGAACGAGGCGTAGGATGTGTTTTTACAGCACTTGATTATTGATTGTAAAATACGCGAGTGATTCGGAAAGACCGAGTTTAACCCATTCTGAATAAGTAATACAACGACTAAAAGTCGACGATGAAGACGATGGATGAAGATCAGATATCTTCACATCATTTGGATGATTACTGATGTCTTGATTGGGTTGTAGACCCAAGACAAGGTAATAAGTGGTGATCGTCCAGACGTACTTGGAGATCGACCGGATATGCGAGGACCTCTCTCCTGTATTGGACATATGGGATGAGAAATAAGGTGCCTCCGGTTTCGTTCAGACCCAGAACAGACTTGTAAATTGATGTATGTTTGACATTGGATTTCATTCCATGTTGATTGATTTCTATTAAATATATATTTGTTTGGCGATGGAGAATTTATTCCCTTGCTTGGCGCTCTTCTCTGAGACGTACGAGCTTAGAGGTTATATATTGATAGACATTAGTTGCATGGAGTGGATTGTCAATGTGGCATGCTAACAAGCAAATGATCAAGGCTTTTTCGAAAAGCAGAGTCATGTGGTTGACGATCAAAGCATAGCTTTGTGTATAGTGTTAATTCGCGAGCCTCACACCCCGGTATGAGTCAGAAATGGGATCGTGACTGCAGGGAGTGCATGCGTTTCTTTCTAGCTAGAAGTCGTGTCATGGTATGGATCTTGGACATTTTTACTTATGTGGATGATGGATTGCGAGGCACCTCGGTTATGATTGTTCGACGTACTGACCATTGTGTAGGTCCGATAGGACCGGGAAACGTATTGTTCAGGAATAATTAATCCACTAAAGTATGTGTATATCAGCCCTGAAGATCCAAGGGCTCTCCAGCGTCCGAGTCCTGAGGCATTTGCTAGATTGTCTCGAATCGGGAGGAGCCATCCCTAGCCTTGACTCATGATGGAAACCCAATTTCCAATACGACATTACAGATTTGATTGTAAACCTATATAGCGACATAGTATATGGTAGCTATGCCGTCTAGGATTGACTTTACATTGAAAGTGTTTTAAACTAACTAGACACTAATAATAATATCAAATAATTTTGTTTTATACGTATCAAGCATATTTGGCCATTATAAGGGAAAAGTCTATCCTTCGGCTTGCGTTGCATTGTGTGATGGGACTTAACCCTTATAATAGATTCATTTTCCAAAAAGCATTGCGTCGTTCTATTTTAAACTGAGGTTCATGTGGAGTAAACCTGTTCTATGTTATACGGCGTGGTCCCATGATTTCGTAACTTTTAAAGTAAAGATTTAATAACTGTTTTAGTTCTCACACCAGTCACATGACTGACTCAGAGTTTATTGTTTCTACCTAGACTCTGGGTGCCCATATTTTCCACACGGGCAGCTAGTAGTTTTGGTTTTTGCAGACACTTTTTTTAACAGGATCCTGGATTTACAGCTGGAGTTATATTCGGAAAGGTTTGTATTCGTGTATTTCTTTCAGTTGTGCTAGTTGATGTATTTCCATTGTACATTGTATTTATACATTTAATTTTTGTTGTTATGTACTTTAATCTCTGATATTGTATTTCCAATGTGTAATATTATTCATACTCTGATATATTATTGTACTCTGATGTAAATTGTTGTAATAACAATGACATGTTCTTCTGTTTGTGTCTGATGCGTGTTGTCCTCAATTCAATTCGGGCCTTCCCGTAAGGGGAAGGTTGGGCCGTTTTAGTTTGGTATCGAAGCTTTGGTTTACAAAGCTCGGAGAACAAGACACATTAGAACCAAACAAAAGAATTTATCAGAGATGGGATCAGTAGCATCCTATAAGAATAACTCCTTAGAGACAGGGTTAGTAATATCCTAGAACGAGTTAGAAGAGTATTATTTATAAAAAACAAATTTAGTTTTGAAATTATATCTTATGATACGTATTTGAGTATTTATTTTATATTTTGTTTGGTATATCAAGTATATGAAGATTTTGCATATATGCGTCATGAAAGTATATACGAAGTCTCAAATATACTGGATGGATATAGAATCACACTCTAATCGCCCGAAGATGATTACAATGATTGACGCGTCATCATTAGTATTCATATTCGAGTTTCTAAAGTGGGATATCTATATATTTCCAACTGACTGGTGTGAGAACCAAACCTTACCTAGAAATTATTGTTTGTGATTTGGCATTGAAAATATGATTTTTGAGTATATATAGAAGATTTGTTTTTGGAAAGTTAATAAAATAATGGATTGTTGGTTGTGATGTGTGATTAATAGTTTTATTTAAAAAAAATTGGAATGATAAAACCAATAAAAGAAAGAAGGTTAAATAAAGCTAAATCAAATTTAATATTGAATTAAATCGAAAATTGATTGGAATTGCATACATATACATGTATATATATATATATATATTGAACAGGTTATGGATTTACTATTGAGTAGAGAATCTGTTTGCATGCCCGACAAATAGGTACAACTTAATGAGTTGGTTGCGCAATTTTATTTATATAAACTCCAGTGAGTTAAATTGGATGCGCTGTGATGGTTGTTCTGTGTGAGATTATAAACCACGCCATAGGATAACAACAACAAAAATTTGAACTGCACTGCATGGCATAATACATGAAGACAACATACCATATCATATTCCATATAAGCATTTGGCGCTTATATGACGAGGTTTGATTTACCATACGGGCGAGATGCTTGTAGGACGATGACTATATTACAGGTTGAATAGAAGACTGATTATGGGCATAATTAAGGAATACATGTAACGACGCTCGGGGCAGGATTTAATAAAAACCCTACACAGGTCTGGAGATGACAATAATTCATGTCTCTCTTCTTGTTAATTAAGGCATATGGATTATTTATTTTTCAGCACTGGGCAAGGTAGTGAGATTATGATTTTTACACGTCTCCCTTAGGCATAGATAAGTCACAAAAATTGTGTATGCTTTTGTTTGATTTATTGGGTGCATAATAAGGCCCAATAAAATTTTCAAACCCTCCCCGTACAAAGGAGGTTATGGCGAAATTTTTCGAAAATATAGGGTGCTAGCCAAATTTTTGAGAAATTTGAAAATCTTATAAACTGAAAAGTTGAAGAATGAAAGTTGAGTTGGTTAGTTAAACAACTTTTAGCTCTGTTCCTTTTCGTGGACGAAAAGATTTTAAGTGAGGGAGATTGTAACAACCTGGAGTTTCTGAATCAATTTAAAATTTTTATTTTAGCTATTTTAATGGATTTTGAAAATTTAAAATGATTAATTTTAAATAATTAGGATTTTAAATTTATTCAAATCGAAGTTAGAACGTATATATTTATTTTAATTATAAATAGAGTTTGAATGGTGCTGTAGTTTGAAAATTCGATTCTAAATATCAGTTGAATGTATATGATTCAAAATAAATCAGATTTCAGTAATAAAGAAATATTTGAATCTGTGTAACGATATCTTTCTAACGAATGTGAAAAATTCAGACTTTATAATATAAATTGAAAGTTATGTCCAGTTTAAAATTTAAAATAGTCGCTATGGAATTTATATATATTTTTAATATAATATTATAGTGAAAATTAGGCACACATCCCTAAAATGAAACTTAATTAGGCTCACATCCGGTCTAACTTTTCATGTAAATTAGGTCCCTATTTTTCAAAAACATATAAAAAAATATAAAAAATCACGAAAATTCATTATTAAATAAAACATGTTCACGCCAAAAAAATCAAGTGGAAAAACAATCGATAAACAAGTCAAAATCAAAAAATACACAAAACAGCGGAATATGCAGTAAAATGCATGAAAACATGCACATATTTCAAATATTTGCATACATGTATGCACATATTGCCATGCCCCTGCCTTTCAATGCATTACTGCATGCAAGTATGCAGCTATTCTGAATAGCAGCATATTTGTATGCAAATATTCAGCAGGTTTGCGGTTTTTTTTGCATGTGTATTTAAATAGTTGCATACATGTATGCAATTTTTTTTTGATTTACATCGACTAAGGGGAATATTTCCAGATTTTAGATTTTTTTTAATGCAAGAGTGCATTTTTTTATGAAAAAATGGAAAAGGCGAAGTGGAAGGAGGTGGAAGGCGGAAGGGACAAAAATTATTAGACGGCAACTCAAAAAGAGGGGGCAAAAATGAATGGAAACTTTGTCCCTTTTTTTTATTCTGCCTTTTCTTTATATTTAAAAAAAAAGCGCTACAACATAAAAAAAATTCTAAAATCTGGAAACATTAACAGAAGTTCACGAAAAAAAAACTTGCATACATGTATGCAACTATTTAAAATACTTGCACACATGTATGGAAGTATTGCATGTAAAAATATGAAGCCAAAACTCTGCCTGAAGATAGTTGCACACTTGTATGCAAGAATTTGTTTACCTTGCATACATGTATGCAAAAAAACAAACGCAAATTCAATATTTGAAATACTTGCGCAAATGAATGCATGTATTGCAAATATGCGCATGATTTGATGCAAATTACTGCATTTTTCGCTATTTTATTGTATTTTTTTATTTTGATGCATTTTTTGATTTTTTTACGAGCTGTTTTTTTGGGTGAGTATATGTTTGATTTAAATACAAATTTTCATGATTTTTTTATATTTTTTTGTTTTTAGTGTAATTTTTGAAAAATAGGGACTAAATTTACATGAAAAGTTGGACCGGATGTGAGCCTAATTTTCCAACTTAATAGGGACCTATGCCAAACGGACCCAAATATATAGCTCTTAAAAATAGACATTTTGCAAATGAACTCTGTTTTCGACGAAACCACTTTTGTTGGATTCGGAATGTCAAATTATTGTTAGGTTTCAAATTTCATAATTTTTGGAATTAATATGTGAGCGCAGTGAATTTAAACGTGTTTGGTAATTTCAGTTTGAATTTAATCGACTGGAAAAAGGGCCATTTTTCAAATGGACTTAGAATTCGACGAAATTAGTTTCATTAGGAACGTATCGTCAAAACATAGCTAGATATATTTTTTCTGTAGTTTTTGGAGTTAGTGTGTGGCCCTGGTAAATTTAAATATACGTTTAAATTCAATATATATTAATTTATATTTTAATTTTAACGAAAACTGATCGAAACAGTCGAATTGGCTTACGAAACATATTCCATTGTGTCTAGAACGAAGGTATTTGGTTAGTGGCGACAGTCGTTGGGTTTGATTTGGAGTTCGGACATGAAATTCACTTTTAAGAAATAATCAAATATTAAAATATATATTACTATATATATGCCCTAGGGAAAAATATCGGCACAACCCTAATTCCTTTATTCTGAGCACCGCCAAAAATGTATGAACAGCCAAAACTATTCCGATTTATTTCCGTAATTTCTCCCAAGATTTGAAGAAATAACTTAAGATTTATATACAAAAATTGAAGAGAATCTCAACGGCTTTATTTTCATACGGAGATAACGGATGCTCGTGGAGAATTCTGTTTGGATTTCTGGCTCGAAGAGCCACCGTTTGTACACCGTTTCATGGCACTGGAGATGGGCGAGCTCGATGTGGTTGTGGGAGATAGAAGGCGGCATCAAGATGCAGGGTGTGGTGGAGTTCGATCAAGTTCAGGGGGCTTGACAGGAGGGGCAACGGTGAGTGTTTGGGTAAAGATGGTATCACGTTTTTACTGTAATCGATTCCAGGAAAAAGGAAAAAGGGGGTAGCCGGTCACGTGAAATGCATGAGAGAAGTGAGGGTATTTAAAATTTAATTAATTATTTAACATATAATTATTAATGTACTTAACATATAAACATCTGTAACTTATTCGTTTGGCATTTGAATTCAATAAAACGAATTACTTTGGAATCGCGTCATCAAATACTACACTTCTGAACCGTCCAGGAATGAAATGGAGTAGATTAGAATTTCTGGCAAATTAACTCCCAAACTATACAGAAACTCAGAAATAAAGAATGACGGAGTTGAACACAAAGCGAGAATTCTCTCACTAAAATTTTGTGCAGTTATTTAATTTATTTTATAACTGTAAATGTACAGAAATTGCCAGTATTGATTTTTATCTATTATATGGGGTTCAACACATGAATTCGCACAAATCACATAAATTGGAAAGCGATGTATGTGTAACACTCGGATTTCATACTCCGCGAATGACCACTTATGGTGCTGTAAATGGCATTGGGTAGTTGAGTATTTATTTATGTGGATGATTTGATGATTTATGTGGTGATTGTGATGATTAACATATTGAAATAATGTTAACATTAAAGTGGTAGTTGGAATTAAAATTATAAATATCCACTTATAATTTAAATGTTAAAATTGGTTAATTGGAAAAATGATTCAAACCGAATTAGAATTGGTTAAATTTATTAACCAATGATTTATTTAAATAGACTGTTGTTGTTTGAAAACCCCACACGAGTATTGGGATGATATTTGACACGACCCGAAATTCCCCATAAAGGAAAGCCCGGATAGAATTGAGTACAAGACAAAATAGAACGCAGACGGAAGAACATTTCATTGTTATTACAACAATTCCATCAGATACAAGAATATACAGAGTATAAATGAATAAATTACATTCAACAAATATCAGAGATTACAATAAATTACATAGCAGCGGAAAAATATACAAAACACAACTAGAAGTGATACACGGATACAGAGCTTTCCGAGCATCGTTCCAGCTGTTAATCAGGACCCTGTGAATATAAATCTGCAAAACCAAAACTACTAGCTGCCCGTGCGGAAAATAGGGGCACCCAGAGTTTAGGTTAAAACAATAAACTCCAGGTCAGTCATGTGACTGGTGTGAGAACTAAAACAGTTATTTAAAACTTTACTTTAAAAGAGAGTAATTCAAGGGACCACGCCGTATAACACGGAACGGGTTTCCTCCCAAGAATACTAGTGCATATAACAAAACAGCGCAATTCTCTTTGGAAAAATGAAGCTATTATAAGACCCAGGTCCCATCACACAATGCAACGCAAGCCGGAGGATAGGGTTTTCCCTTATAATAGCCAAACATGCTTGGTACGTTTAAAACAAATCATTTGATACTATTATAAGTGTATAGTGTCAAAACAATTCAAATCATAAATATCAATCATAGGCGGCATGGGTACCATCTATCATGTCGCCATACTAGTTCTACAATTAAAACCGCAATACACGTATTGGAAATTGGATTTCCGTCATGAGTCGAGGCAAGGGGCAAGCTCCTCTCCGCGTTCGAGACACTCTAGAAAATGTCCCAGGACCCCACTATGATCCTTGGATCTTCAGGGCCGGTCCTCTCTTACTTTTGAGGATTAGTTATTCCTGAACACACGTTTCCCGGTCCTTACAGACCTATATCCGAGGCGCCTCGTATCCAACAACCACACAGGTGAAAAGTATATAAATGTCAGGGCTGGTAGGTCACTGACACCACCTTAGCTAGAAATAAACGTCGTGCTCTCCCTGCAGTCACTATCCCGTTTTTGACTCATACCGAGGTGTGAGGCTCGCGAATTCACGTTATACACAAAGCTACGCCACACAGGCCGTGCTTTGATCATCAACCACAAGACTTTGTTTTTCAACAGAAGCCTTGATCAATTGCCACTTACGCGTGCCACATTGGCAATTCACTCCATGCGACTGATGTCCATCGATATACAACCTCTGAGCTCGTACGTCTCAGAGAAGGGCGTTAAGCAAGAGAATAAATTCTCCGCCGCCAAACAGATGTATATTTAATAGAGATCAATCAACACAGAATAAAATCCAATGTCAGACACACAATCCATTTACAAGTTCGTTCTGGGTCTGAACGAAACCGGAGGCACTTTCCTCGCATATCCATCCATCTCCAAGTACGTCTGGACGATCACCAACTGTTTCCCTCATCTTGGGTGTACAGCCCAATCAAGATCATCAGTAATCACCCAAACGATGTGAAGACTTCCGGTCTTCAACCACCGTCTTCATCTTCGACATCTCGTCGAATCGGTTATTCAGAATGGGTATAACCCGGCCTTTCTGAACAACCCACGTATATAATAAACAAATGTTACACAAACACAATGAACGCCTCATTCCAATTCAGAATATTCTTTTATTCACAAAATCACATTCTTAGGGAAATGTTCCCATTAATTTTATCCAAGATAAATTCTTCTAAATTTATTCTTTAATCCTCCTTTGGATATCATTTCTAACTAGTCGGGATTAACGAACCACACCGAAGTAATTATTTAGTTTATTTCCCAATCCCAACCTATATCCCATGGAGAAAACTGGTAATACTCCACATCTAACACCACTGTGTTATCGGTAAAATTAATTACCATTTCACGTTCAAATCTAATTAAAGATTTAACTATCGCTTTGGAGCAAAACTGGTGATACTCCACTCTCGATCACTTTTCAGATTTGATAATTTAAATCATCAATTCACATTTTAATCTAATTAAAGATTCATTAAACTCCACTTAGTTTTAATCTTCTCAACAATTGATATCTTGCCTTTAACTGGGTTAAAGAACCAATGTCTTCTAAAACACGATTCACGATAAACCCAAATCACATTTGATATTAAATACAAGGCTCTGAATAGAAAATATATCGGCTTATATTCAATATCAAATTCTGAAACCAACATATATCGTATTGGAAATAACGATATAAAATATATCTTTCAAATTCCCATAACAATATCTGTATAGTCACGAAATCCAACATCGAAATATCCCGAAGATAATTTCGATTCAACTCCAGTCCAATCCACGTATTGGAAATTATCGATTATTTTCAAAATCACTTTCAAATTCAATTTATTTATTTCAAAAATAAATTGATTTTAATTCTAGTTCAAAACTAGTTCATTTCGATAAAAATCTATTTTTACCTTCTAATGTGGAATTTTCCAGCCCAATTCTTTCCAATTCACATATTATATTCTTACACAAATTATCAATATTTTTAATAATTTTATCAAGGCCCGTACAATCGATTTCCATCAACGGCTATCGAACTGCACTTACAGCGACCTTTTTCGAATTTGATTTGGACATAATTCCAAATCCAACCGTTAGATTTCAAATTTCTAATATTCATTGGAAAGCTCTTTTCGATACGAACCCAACGGTTCCGGTTTTAGGAGAATCCGACGGTCGGATCTCCCGCAATGTCCGTTTGAAATAAATGGTCGAAATTCACGAACAGCCGCGGCGCGGCGCGTTCTATTCAGGCCATTATATATATATAATATATATATTATATATATTTCGTCGATTTCCTTTTAAAACGTATTTTATAAATCGTTTTAAATTCGTTTTTGAAACCATTTCAACACTACATTCAATTTCAAATCGATTTGATTTCAATTCAATTCTAATTCTAATTCGTTTCAATTCAATTCAATTTGAATTCATTTTTATTCAATTCGAATTCAAATTCACTTTCTATTCAATTCGAATCGAATTCATTTACTATTCGATTCGAATTCATTTCAAATTGATTCAATAAAATTTCAATTTGAATTTTTAATCTAATTTAATTTGAATTTCATTTCAAAATATTTAATTTTGAAATCACTTTTCAATATTCATTATAAAACGAATAAAATCGATATATAAATGTCGTTCACGTCAAAATAGCGCATCTCTAATCCACACGGCTTTATATATTTCAATAAATTCGTTATTCTATTCAACAAATGAATATTTATTCTATTCAACACATGAATCTATGTTTCTTTCAACACACGACTAATCTCAACACATGAGTACTGTCAACACATCACTATTTTTGTTATGCAAAATATTTTATAAAACTAAGGTATCTATCGTTTGATTTTCAATTAGACTTCTACTGGGAAGTAGTTCTAATTTTAAATATGATAAAGATGTAAATTTCATTGTATAAAATATTTCACTCAACACATGCACATCGTCAACACATGACTATTTTTATATTCAACACATGAATTTTCTTTTATAATATTCCTTGTTGTCCCAATTGGAATGAGGCCCAATCAATCACCATATAACGTTAATTATATGGATTTCCATACAACACATGTATATAATAGAAATAATAAACAATCAACCTTCAACCAAAGTGCACTGCACTGTATAAGCATCAAATATAGATATCTAACGCTTATAACAGCCTGTCAATCAATCGATCGACATATTTAATCAATCAGGATGAGTGAACTTCAAATTTCATCCCAACACCCGTGTGGGGTTTCAAGCAATCAAACACAGATTTTATTTGTGCAGTTGGGCGATGTGTAAAATTTATCGACCCAATCAATGTCAGTCAAATCAGTGTATATAAACAAATCGGCCGATTTGTTTATAAATATTTATTTATTCACTTTCACGTTAAAAAATATATTTTTAACGTCAAAAATATTTATTTTAACACTTGAATTTCTATTCAGTTCATTTATTCAATAAAATGATATTTTTATTTTTCTAACATATTTTAGAAAATTTCGGCGGCATAACGGCACGATACTAGAAACGGGACGAGGCCTAGCCTTATCCTCGGTCTAGTGAAGGCCCACGCCATTCACAAATCAATCAAATCCATTCCATTTCACCAAACAATTCAATTCAAACCAATTTAGACTAACCAACTACTCAACCAAACAATTTAACAAACAAGCCATCCATGGTCTGTGGATGACGGGTGTCGGGTGCTACTAAGCACCGTCTACATCCTAGTATATATATATATATATATAACTAGAAAAAAAAAGAAGTTTAGAGTGAGAAGTTCTCACCGATAGCTATCCAATCATCTTGACTCTTCTTTTATAAAAAAAATCTCGTCGTTCTCGCCTTTTCATCTCCTTTGTTGCCCGTAGCCACTACATATATAAAAATCACACATTTTTATATTTCGATGTCTTTAAAATAAAAATCACATTTTTATTTATTCACTTTCAATTTAAAAATCATATTTTTATAATCACTTCATATATTTAAAAATCTAATTTTTACTACGATGTTTTCTATATAAAGATCTCGTCTTTTCAAATATTTTGCCTTTTCTACTTTAAAGATTTCACCTTTTCTAATTTAAAGATTTCACCTTTTCTAATTTAAAGATTTCACCTTTTCTAATTTAAAGATTTCACCTTTATAAAAATCTCATTATAAAAATCACATTTTTATTTTTCTACACATATAAAGATGCTATTTTTGATATTGCTATCATGTAAAAATTATATTTCTAATTCTCTACATACACGAAAATCATATTTTACATCATCTATATGGTAAAGACTATATTTTTAATACTTTAAAAATATAAAGATCATATTTTTAATTCTTTAAAAATATAAGAATCATATTTTTATCTATTCTCTATATACAAAAATCACATTTTTCATCTTCTACAATATAAAAGATCATATTTTTATTATCTATATAACATGAAAATTATATTTTCAACCTTTACATACGATAAAAATTATATTTTTAACTTCCTTATCATATAAAAATCATATCTTTAACTTTCCTATCGAATAAAATTCAGTTTTTAAATTTTCTTATCGAATAAAATTCAGTTTTTAAATTTAGAAAAATAAATAAAACTTGAATTTAAAACTTACATGGTTTTCAAATGGGGAGGAGGGGTCCTTGCGCTCGGTAGAGGGTTGTCGGGGTTGTCGGCTAGGGTTTCAGGCGGGAGGGGGTGCGGGCGATGCTGGGGAGGGCGCCTGAGGCGGTTGTCTTCATCGAAGGGCGGAGGGAGGAGAAGAAAGGAGGCGGCGGCAGGCAGGGCGGTGCGGTGGGTTGTGGGTGTCGCGGTTTTTACAGAGGAGCGAGGAGAGAGAGAGAGGATCGCGGGAGAGAGAAGCAGGCGGAGGAGAAGCAGGAAGAGGGGCGGAGGATCGGAGGGGGGGGGTGGGCGCCAGGGCGCGGCGGCCCTGGTGGCAGCGGCGGTGGCGGCTTTGGTCCCCCCGTCGTTCGCCCTTTTTTTTTTTTTTTTTTCGTTTCTGAATGAAAACGAGAGGGGGGGGGGTTATATATTTTTTTTATTATTATTTTATTTAATTTATATTTCAAAAAGTTGACTTTTACATACGACCTCGAAACGAGGCCCACCGCCTGTCGTCCACAGCATATTACCCCTATTCCGAACACAATGGGATATGTATCGCAGATTGATTTGATCGTTTGAATCAGTTTCCGTTAAATTTACATTTAAACCACTATATTGAATTTTAAACATACATTTCAAATTACCGGGGTCACATACTAACTCTAAAAATTCTCGAAAAATATTTTCTTGCTTCGTATTGACGATACGGTCCTAACAAAACTAGTTTCGTCGAATTCTGAAACCGTTAGAAAAATGGCCAATTTCCAGTCGATTAAAATCAACTTAAACCGGTCAAACGCGTTTTCCTTTGCCACGCTCACATATTGATTCGAAAAATTATGAAATTTGAAACCTAGCAATAGTTTGACATCACGGACCCAACAAAAGTGGTTTCGTCGAAATCCGAGGCCGTTTGCAAAATGTCCATTTTTAAGGGCCTGAATTCCATAGCGACTATTCAGAATTTTCAACTGGACATATCTTTTGATTCTCGCTATGAAATTTTGATCTTTCGGATTCGTTGGAAAGATATTCACTATTAGATTCCAATGTTTTTGGTTTCACTAAAATCCGGATTGTTTTGCACCCGGTACATTCAATTGAAGTTTGAAATCGAATTATCGAACTACCGCGTCATTTTCAATTCCTTTTTATAATTATATATAATTATTTATATTCTAATGACGACGTATATAATATATACGTCGAATTATATTCAAAATAAATTTCTCGTCGATTTTATTTAAAATAATCTATTTTAAATATTCAAAATTCGCTAAAATTGCCAAAATAAAAATTTTAAACTGGCTCAGAATTTGCGGGTTATTACACTCTCCCCCACTTAAAACTTTTCATCCCCGAAAAGGAACAATGTCGAAAGTGGTTTGATTAATTAGTCCTACGTTCGATCTGGTTTCCATTCTCCAACTTTTTAGTTTCTGAGAATTTCCAAAATTTCAAAAATTTGGCTAACACCCTAAATTTTCGAAAAATTTCGCCATAACCTCCCCTGCACCGGGAGCATCGGGGAATTTCAAATAGCTTCCCCGGTCCTTCAGATCTCAAAAAGAAAAAGAAAAAGCCAAGCGGCTAGCCAATAGGCTCATAAAATCATCATCACCCAAACAAAACAGTAAATTATGTAGTAAACATGTACCTATTTGTCGGGCGAACAAATTTTATTCTCTGCTCTAGCCTCCTTGCTATGACCTGTTCAAGGTAAGTATATGTATATACAAGCAAATGCGACCAATTTTCAATATAATCCAATATTTGATTCTATTTAGGCATAATGGTTCAAAAATTATCAAACAAATAAACAAACAACACAAACATCAATCAATTAGTGAATTAGAGTTGCAAATTCATAAATTTTTGACATATATACGAAAATCATGTTTTTGATGCAAATTCACTACAATGTGTTTTAACTATATTAGTTTTGGTTCTCACACCAGTCTAATGGAAATATATAGAAATCACACCTTCGAAACACGAACATAAATACTGATGATGTGGCCACATCATCAGAATTATCCCCGGGTGTCTAGAATGTGATTCTATATCTATCCAGTATATTAAAACTTCGACTATACGTTCATGACGCGTATACGCGAAATCTATATATACTCGATTGTCCATATTCAAAATAAATAAATATTCAAATACGTATAAAACGATTTAAATTTTAAAACAAAATTGTTTTCATTTGAAAAATATACTCTTCACACTCGTTCTAGGATACTACTGATCCTATCTCTAACGAGTCATTCTAATTGGATATTGCTAATCCAATATCTGATGAATTCTTTCGTATGGTTCTAATGTGTCTTGTTCTCGAGCTCTGTAAACCAAAGCTCTGATACCAAACTGACACGACCCGAAATTCCCCATAAAGGAAAGCCCGGATAGAATTGAGTACAAGACAAAATAGAACGCAGACGGAAGAACATTTCATTGTTATTACAACAATTCCATCAGATACAAGAATATATAGAGTATAAATGAATAAATTACATTCAACAAATATCAGAGATTACAATAAATTACATAGCAGCGGAAAAATATACAAAACACAACTAGAAGTGATACACGGATACAGAGCTTTCCGAGCATCGTTCCAGCTGTTAATCAGGACCCTGTGAATATAAATCTGCAAAACCAAAACTACTAGCTGCCCGTGCGGAAAATAGGGGCACCCAGAGTTTAGGTTAAAACAATATACTCCAGGTCAGTCATGTGACTGGTGTGAGAACTAAAACAGTTATTTAAAACTTTACTTTAAAAGAGAGTAATTCAAGGGACCACGCCGTATAACACGGAACGGGTTTCCTCCCAAGAATACTAGTGCATATAACAAAACAGCGCAATGCTCTTTGGAAAAATGAAGCTATTATAAGACCCAGGTCCCATCACATAATGCAACGCAAGCCGGAGGATAGGGTTTTCCCTTATAATAGCCAAACATGCTTGGTACGTTTAAAACAAATCATTTGATACTATTATAAGTGTATAGTGTCAAAACAATTCAAATCATAAATATCAATCATAGGCGGCATGGGTACCATCTATCATGTCGCCATACTAGTTCTACAATTAAAACCGCAATACACGTATTGGAAATTGGATTTCCGTCATGAGTCGAGGCAAGGGGCAAGCTCCTCTCCGCGTTCGAGACACTCTAGCAAATGTCCCAGGACCCCACTATGATCCTTGGATCTTCAGGGCCGGTCCTCTCTTACTTTTGAGGATTAGTTATTCCTGAACACACGTTTCCCGGTCCTTACAGACCTATATCCGAGGCGCCTCGTATCCAACAACCACACAGGTGAAAAGTATATAAATGTCAGGGCTGGTAGGTCACTGACACCACCTTAGCTAGAAAGAAACGTCGTGCTCTCCCTGCAGTCACTATCCCGTTTTTGACTCATACCGAGGTGTGAGGCTCGCGAATTCACGTTATACACAAAGCTACGCCACACAGGCCGTGCTTTGATCATCAACCACAAGACTTTGCTTTTCAACAGAAGCCTTGATCAATTGCCACTTACGCGTGCCACATTGGCAATTCACTCCATGCGACTGATGTCCATCGATATACAACCTCTGAGCTCGTACGTCTCAGAGAAGGGCGTTAAGCAAGAGAATAAATTCTCCGCCGCCAAACAGATGTATATTTAATAGAGATCAATCAACACAGAATAAAATCCAATGTCAGACACACAATCCATTTACAAGTTCGTTCTGGGTCTGAACGAAACCGGAGGCACTTTCCTCGCATATCCATCCATCTCCAAGTACGTCTGGACGATCACCAACTGTTTCCCTCATCTTGGGTGTACAGCCCAATCAAGATCATCAGTAATCACCCAAACGATGTGAAGACTTCCGGTCTTCAACCACCGTCTTCATCTTCGACATCTCGTCGAATCGGTTATTCAGAATGGGTATAACCCGGCCTTTCTGAACAACCCACGTATATAATAAACAAATGTTACACAAACACAATGAACGCCTCATTCCAATTCAGAATATTCTTTTATTCACAAAATCACATTCTTAGGGAAATGTTCCCATTAATTTTATCCAAGATAAATTCTTCTAAATTTATTCTTTAATCCTCCTTTGGATATCATTTCTAACTAGTCGGGATTAACGAACCACACCGAAGTAATTATTTAGTTTATTTCCCAATCCCAACCTATATCCCATGGAGAAAACTGGTAATACTCCACATCTAACACCACTGTGTTATCGGTAAAATTAATTACCATTTCACGTTCAAATCTAATTAAAGATTTAACTATCGCTTTGGAGCAAAACTGGTGATACTCCACTCTCGATCACTTTTCAGATTTGATAATTTAAATCATCAATTCACATTTTAATCTAATTAAAGATTCATTAAACTCCACTTAGTTTTAATCTTCTCAAAAATTGATATCTTGCTTTTAACTGGGTTAAAGAACCAACGTCTTCTAAAACACGATTCACGATAAACCCAAATCACATTTGATATTAAATACAAGGCTCTGAATAGAAAATATATCGGCTTATATTCAATATCAAATTCTGAAACCAACATATATCGTATTGGAAATAACGATATAAAATATATCTTTCAAATTCCCTTAACAATATCTGTATAGTCACGAAATCCAACATCGAAATATCCCGAAGATAATTTCGATTCAACTCCAGTCCAATCCACGTATTGGAAATTATCGATTATTTTCAAAATCACTTTCAAATTCAATTTATTTATTTCAAAAATAAATTGATTTTAATTCTAGTTCAAAACTAGTTCATTTCGATAAAAATCTATTTTTACCTTCTAATGTGGAATTTTCCAGCCCAATTCTTTCCAATTCACATATTATAATCTTACACAAATTATCAATATTTTTAATAATTTTATCAAGGCCCGTACAGCCGATTTCCATCAACGGCTATCGAACTGCACTTACAGCGACCTTTTTCGAATTTAATTTGGACATAATTCCAAATCCAACCGTTAGATTTCAAATTTCTAATATTCATTGGAAAGCTCTTTTCGATACGAACCCAACGGTTCCGGTTTTAGGAGAATCCGACGGTCGGATCTCCCGCAATGTCCGTTTGAAATAAATGGTCGAAATTCACGAACTGCCGCGGCGCGGCGCGTTTTATTCAGGCCATTATATATATAATATATATATTATATATATTTCGTCGATTTCCTTTTAAAACGTATTTTATAAATCGTTTTAAATTCGTTTTTGAAACCATTTCAACACTACATTCAATTTCAAATCGATTTGATTTCAATTCAATTCTAATTCTAATTCGTTTCAATTCAATTCAATTTGAATTCATTTTTATTCAATTCGAATTCAAATTCACTTTCTATTCAATTCGAATCGAATTCATTTACTATTCGATTCGAATTCATTTCAAATTGATTCAATAAAATTTCAATTTGAATTTTTAATCTAATTTAATTTGAATTTCATTTCAAAATATTTAATTTTGAAATCACTTTTCAATATTCATTATAAAACGAATAAAATCGATATATAAATGTCGTTCACGTCAAAATAGCGCATCTCTAATCCACACGGCTTTATATATTTCAATAAATTCGTTATTCTATTCAACAAATGAATATTTATTCTATTCAACACATGAATCTATGTTTCTTTCAACACACGACTAATCTCAACACATGAGTACTGTCAACACATCACTATTTTTGTTATGCAAAATATTTTATAAAACTAAGGTATCTATCGTTTGATTTTCAATTAGACTTCTACTGGGAAGTAGTTCTAATTTTAAATATGATAAAGATGTAAATTTCATTGTATAAAATATTTCACTTAACACATGCACATCGTCAACACATGATTATTTTTATATTCAACACATGAATTTTCTTTTATAATATTCCTTGTTGTCCCAATTGGAATGAGGCCCAATCAATCACCATATAACGTTAATTATATGGATTTCCATACAACACATGTATATAATAGCAATAATAAACAATCAACCTTCAACCAAAGTGCACTGCACTGTATAAGCATCAAATATAGATATCTAACGCTTATAACAGCCTGTCAATCAATCGATCGACATATTTAATCAATCAGGATGAGTGAACTTCAAATTTCATCCCAACACCCGTGTGGGGTTTCAAGCAATCAAACACAAATTTTATTTGTGCAGTTGGGCGATGTGTAAAATTTATCGACCCAATCAATGTCAGTCAAATCAGTGTATATAAACAAATCGGCCGATTTGTTTATAAATATTTATTTATTCACTTTCACGTTAAAAATTATATTTTTAACGTCAAAAATATTTATTTCAACACTTGAATTTCTATTCAGTTCATTTATTCAATAAAATGATATTTTTATTTTTCTAACATATTTTAGAAAATTTCGGCGGCATAACGGCACGATACTAGAAACGGGACGAGGCCTAGCCTTATCCCCGGTCTAGTGAAGGCCCACGCCATTCACACATCAATCAAATCCATTCCATTTCACCAAACAAATCAATTCAAACCCATTTAGACTAACCAACTACTCAACCAAACAATTTAACAAACAAGCCATCCATGGTCTGTGGATGACGGGTGTCGGGTGCTACTAAGCACCGTCTACATCCTAGTATATATATATATATAACTAGAAAAAAGAAGAAGTTTAGAGTGAGAAGTTCTCACCGATAGCTATCCAATCATCTTGACTCTTCTTTTATAAAAAAAATCTCGTCGTTCTCGCCTTTTCATCTCCTTTGTTGCCCGTAGCCACTACATATATAAAAATCACACATTTTTATATTTCGATGTCTTTAAAATAAAAATCACATTTTTATTTATTCACTTTCAATTTAAAAATCATATTTTTATAATCACTTCATATATTTAAAAATCGAATTTTTACTACGATGTTTTCTATATAAAGATCTCGTCTTTTCAAATATTTCGCCTTTTCTACTTTAAAGATTTCACCTTTTCTAATTTAAAGATTTCACCTTTTCTAATTTAAAGATTTCACCTTTTCTAATTTAAAGATTTCACCTTTATAAAAATCTCATTATAAAAATCACATTTTTATTTTTCTACACATATAAAGATGCTATTTTTGATATTGCTATCATGTAAAAATTATATTTCTAATTCTCTATATACACGAATCATATTTTACATCATCTATATGGTAAAGACTATATTTTTAATACTTTAAAAATATAAAGATCATATTTTTAATTCTTTAAAAATATAAGAATCATATTTTTATCTATTCTCTATATACAAAAATCACATTTTTCATCTTCTACAATATAAAAGATCATATTTTTATTATCTATATAACATGAAAATTATATTTTCAACCTTTACATACGATAAAAATTATATTTTTAACTTCCTTATCATATAAAAATCATATCTTTAACTTTCCTATCGAATAAAATTCAGTTTTTAAATTTTCCTATCGAATAAAATTCAGTTTTTAAATTTAGAAAAATAAATAAAACTTGAATTTAAAACTTACATGGTTTTCAAATGGGGAGGAGGGGTCCTTGCGCTCGGTAGAGGGTTGTCGGGGTTGTCGGCTAGGGTTTCAGGCGGGAGGGGGTGCGGGCGATGCTGGGGAGGGCGCTTGAGGCGGTTGTCTTCATCGAAGGGCGGAGGGAGGAGAAGAAAGGAGGCGGCGGCAGGCAGGGCGGTGCGGTGGGTTGTGGGTGTCGCGGTTTTTACAGAGGAGCGAGGAGAGAGAGAGAGGATCGCGGGAGAGAGAAGCAGGCGGAGGAGAAGCAGGAAGAGGGGCGGAGGATCGGAGGGGGGGTCGGCGCCAGGGCGCGGCGGCCCTGGTGGCAGCGGCGGTGGCGGCTTTGGTCCCCCCGTCGTTCGCCCTTTTTTTCTTTTATTATTTTTTTTTATTTTTCGTTTCTGAATGAAAACGAGAGGGGGGTTATATATTTTTTTTATTATTATTTTATTTAATTTATATTTCAAAAAGTTGACTTTTACATACGACCTCGAAACGAGGCCCACCGCCTGTCGTCCACAGCATATTACCCCTATTCCGAACACAATGGGATATGTATCGCAGGTTGATTTGATCGTTTGAATCAGTTTCCGTTAAATTTACATTTAAATCACTATATTGAATTTTAAACGTACATTTCAAATTACCGGGGTCACATACTAACTCTAAAAATTCTCGAAAAATATTTTCTAGCTTCGTATTGACGATACGGTCGTAACAAAACTAGTTTCGTCGAATTCTGAAACCGTTAGAAAAATGGCCAATTTCCAGTCGATTAAAATCAACTTAAACCGGTCAAACGCGTTTTCCTTTGCCACGCTCACATATTGATTCGAAAAATTATGAAATTTGAAACCTAGCAATAGTTTGACATCACGGACCCAACAAAAGTGGTTTCGTCGAAATCCGAGGCCGTTTGCAAAATGTCCATTTTTAAGGGCCTGAATTCCATAGCGACTATTCAGAATTTTCAACTGGACATATCTTTTGATTCTCGCTATGAAATTTTGATCTTTCGGATTCGTTGGAAAGATATTCACTATTAGATTCCAATGTTTTTGGTTTCACTAAAATCCGGATTGTTTTGCACCCGGTACATTCAATTGAAGTTTGAAATCGAATTATCGAACTACCGCGTCATTTTCAATTCCTTTTTATAATTATATATAATTATTTATATTCTAATGACGACGTATATAATATATACGTCGAATTATATTCAAAATAAATTTCTCGTCGATTTTATTTAAAATAATCTATTTTAAATATTCAAAATTCGCTAAAATTGCCAAAATAAAAATTTTAAACTGGCTCAGAATTTGCGGGTTATTACAATATTTGACATACACTAATCCCAATATTTAGTTGTATGTTAGTCAATGGGTTGACAGGCTGTGGTGAGCGTTATTTATTTATTTTGATGCTTATACAGTTGTAAAATGCACTTTGGATGATGTTTGAATGTTGAATGATTATTCATTATTATTGTTGAATACATGCGATGTATGAAATCCATATAACTGAGATTATATGGTAATTGATTGGGTCACATTCCGATTCACAAATAACGAATATTTTAAAATAACGAATATTTTAAAATAATGAATATTTAAAAAAAATCAGTGAATAATCCAAATATGATTTTGATGTCCAATTTTGGATGGACATGAAAATATATAAAAATATATAAAGATGAGTAAGTAGATATTCGCCATTTTAACCCGAACGATTTTTTGTGTCGATTTTGTTCATTTTGTAATGAATACAGAATAGAATTGATTTCAAAATCTAATATTTTGAAAATATTATCATTATTTTTAAACAAGAATGTGTGATCTTCTAATAAGAAGAGAGCACACATATCATATAAAACAAACAAAACTACAATATCCAACAACAAGACAAAATAATACAAAGAAAAAAAACAAAACACGACTCAGAACATGTAAGGAAAGTAGATCGATGAGCTCTGGATAAACCACCACCTACCATACTCCAATATCGAATTCCAGCAAAGCCACCACCTGATAATTAAGTATATCTACTCCAATACAATAGTACAGTCTCACTAAGCAAGAAAAAAAACAAAAATAAAGCAATACAATCTCAATAAACACCCCGAAACCAAGCAAAATAATGAAACTCCAAAGCTAAAGCCAGACCCCAGCCCAATTGGCAATCCACTAAGCTCCACAACAATAGTCTACAACCTGAAACCTGTAAGAAACTAGACCAACCGTAAGAACCCATCACATATATATATGAGTATATGCATGTGTGTGTATATATATGTATATCAAAAAAGATATATATATATATACACAAATATATATCCATATATGTATGTGAAAAAGAAGAAATAAGAACGAACAAGAGACAAACAAGCAATTAAAAATAGGAATTAACGACAAATGCAATATCTATCACCTCTAAAATAACTAATGATTCTAATAAATAAACTCAAATTAAATCTAACCTTAAGCAAAAAATAACCAAAGCGCGAATCACCAAAAAACTTGAAGAGCGAGTTGGACATCCAATCCAGACAGTAATTAACCGTCTTAATGATTAAATTATCAGCGAACACTGAAAAGGAATGGAAAAATCTATGATTCCTCTCCAACCATATGAACCAACTAATGATAATAACTAATGAATCTAAAACAAATCTCTGTCTAGAAATATAAACAAATCTACTCCGATCCCAATACTCAGCACAACTACTAAAAGAATTAAAACAATAAAAAACAAAAATCCTCCAAACCATAGTTAAAATATAATTAGAATATATTATCATTTTAATATTATAATGATATAGAATATTCAACTTTGATTTAAAATTGAAAATGAAGTTGAAATCGTTTTAAAATGAATTTATAAACGATTTATAAAGTACGGTTTAAATAAAAATCGACGATATATATATATATATTTAATGGTCTGAATAGAACACGCTGCGCAGCCACCATTCGCGAATTTCGACATTAACTTCAAATTGATGTAATGGGAGATCCGACCGTCGAATTCCCCTAAAACCAGAACCAAATATCTTTCATATGAAAATATGGGATTTAAATTTGAATGGATGAATTTCAAATTATGGCTAAATCAATTTTATAAAAGGTCGCTATGGATGTAGTTTGGTGGCCGTCATTGGGAACCGATTGTAGGGGCCTTAATAAAACTATTAATATTATGGAAAAATCATGTAAAATCATAATAAATGATTTGGAAAGATTTTGGATGAAAAATTCTAGTTTTGAAAAGATAAAAATATATTTTTATATAAATGAACTAGTTATTAACTAGAGGAATAATCCAATGGTTTTAAATAAATAAATTGGCTTTGTAAATGGGTTTTAAAATAACCAAAAATTTCCAATATTAAATTGGAAATGATTTGAATGGAAATAATTTTCGGAATATTTCGATATTGGATTCTGTGATTAAACAGATATTTTTAAGGAATTTGAAAGATATATATATCGTTATTCCCAATGCAATATCTGGTGATTTCAGAATTTAATATTGAATGTAAACCGATATTATTCCTACTTGGAGCCTTATATTTAATATCAAATTGGATTTTGGGTTTATCGTGAACAATGTTTTAAATAACATTTGTTCTTTAACCTAATTAACAGTGAAGAGATGATTTGGAATTTATATATCTTTTTATTAAGATTTAATGAAAATTTTCCAAAGTAAAGTTTTCCAATTTTATATATTAAATTGGAATTGAATGGAATTCGATTTGGTAATAATTGAGATGAGCTTCTATAAAGGAAGACCGTTACTATATGTGGAATTTAAAAGGCTTCAACGTTGTTCCATTTATATTATTAGTCTAATATGGAAATTTATATCGATTATATACTATTATGATTTCCATGAAGATTCCATTTTGATGGAAGATGATTTTGGGTTTATAGTGAACTTTGTTTTAAATGACTATGATTCTTTAACCTTATTAATGGCGGGATTAATTTCCATAAAATTGAACAATCATTAAGTAATGATTTTTGATATTGAAACCAAGCGGAGTTTTAGTGAATCTTTAACTAGATTGGAATGTGAATAAGAGAATTAAATTTATCGAATTCATAAATGATCAGGAATGAAGTACCACCAGTTTACTTCAAGTGATAGTTAAATCTTTAGTTATATTTAAACGTGAAATGGTAATTAATTTTACCTAGAACACAGTAGGTGTTAGATATGGAGTACTACCAGTTTTGCTCCATGGGATGAATAGGTTGGGATTGGAAAAATAAATGATTACTTAGGTATGGCTCAATAATCCCTACTAGTTTTATAAACCTTAATTTGGTTTAGAATTAAGGATAAATAAAAGAAAATCTTTTGAAAAGATATCGAAAGGAAGATTAAAGAAATAGTTTTAAAAAATTTATCTTTGATAAAATTAATGGGAACCTTTCCCGATAGATGTGAATATTTAAATAAAAGAATATTATGAATTGGAATGAGGCGTATGATGTGTTTTTACAAAAATTGATTATTGATTATAAAATACGCAAGTGATTCGGAAAAACCGGGTTTAACCCATTCTAAATAAATAATACGACGACTAAAATTTGACGATGAAGGCAGTGGTTGAAGACCGGAGATCTTCACATCGTTTGGATGATTACTGATGACTTGATTGGGCTGTACACCCAAGACAAGGTAATAAGTGGTGATCGTCCAGATGTATTTGGAGATCGAGTAGATATGCAAGGACCTCTCTCTTATATTGGACATATGGGATAAGGAATAAGGTGCCTTCGGTTTCGTTCAGACCCAGAACGGACGTGTAGATGAATGTATGTCTGACATTAGATTTCATTTTGTGTTGATTGATTTCTATTAAATATATATCTGTTTGGCGGTGGAGAGTTTGTTCTCTTGCTTAACGCCCTTCTCTGAGGCGTACGATCTTAGAGGTTATATATTAATAGACATCAGTTGCATGGCGTGGATTGTCAATGTGGCATGCTAAGATGCAAATGATCAAGGCTTTTGTTGAAAAGAAGAGTCTTGTGGTTGATGATCAAAGCATAGCTTTAATTAGCATAGCTTTATGTATAACGTTAATTCGCAAGCCTCACACCCCGGTATGAGTCAGAAATGGGATCGTGACTGCAAGGAGTGCATGTGTTTTTTTAGCTAGAAGTGGTGTCATTGTATGGATCCCAGACATTTTTACTTATGTGGATGATGGATTGCGAGGCGTCTCGGTTATGACTGGTCGACGTACTGACCATTATGTAGGTCCGATAGGATCGGGAAACGTATTGTTTAGTAATAATTAATCCGCTAAAGTACGTGTGGACCGGCCCTGAAGATCCAAGGGCTCGCTAGTGTCCGAGTCCTGAGGCATTTGCTAGAGTGTCTCGAATCGGGAGGAGCCATCCCTAGCCTTGACTCATGATGGAAACCCAATTACAATACGACATTACGGATTTGATTGTAAACCAATATGGCAACATAGTATATGGTAGCTATGTCATCTAGGTTTATTACATTTACATTAAAAGTGTTTTAAACTGACTAGACACTAGTAATAATATCAAATAATTTTTTTTTATACGTATCAAACATATTTGGTTATTATAAGGGAAAACTCTATCCTCCGGCTTGCATTGCATTGTTTGATGGGACCTAAGTCTTATAATACCTTCATTTTCCAAAAGGCATTGTGTTGTTTTATTTTAAAACGAGGTTCATGTGGAGTAAACCTGTTCCATGTTATACGGCATGGTCCCATGATTTCCCAACTTTTAAAGTGAAGATTTAATTACTGTTTTAGTTCTCACACCAGTCCCATGACTGACTCGGCGTTTATTGTTTCTACCTAAACGCTGGGTGCCCATATTTTCCACATGAGAAACTAGTAGTTTTGGTTTTTGCTGATACTTCTTTTTAATATGATCCTGGATTTACAGCTGGAGCTATATTCGGAAAGCCTTGTATTCGTGTATTTCTTTCAGTTGTGCTAGTCGATGTATTTCCGCTGTACATTGTATTTGTGCATTTAATTTCCACTGCTATGTATTTTAATCTCTGATATTGTATTTCCAATGTATAATATTATTCATACTCTGATATATTCTTGTACTCAGATGTAAATAGTTGTAATAGCAATGAAATGTTCTATTGTTTATGTTTAATGCATGTTGTTCTCAATTCAATCTGGGCCTTCCCGTAAGGGGAAGTTTAGGTCGTCTCACCACGACATCATTAATATTTATTTTTGAGTTTTGAAAGTGAAGTGGATATATAGTGCCAATTGAGATGTTGAGTGAATACTTAAAAATATTTTGAAATATGTGAGAAATGCACTACTACAAAAGTGGGCATATTCGACACTATTTTACTGTGGCTGTAGATCAAAAAAGCGTTGCAGTAGCCCCTTTTTTCAAATAGGCAACACCAGGGGGGCGTGGCATCCGCGGCCGTTGCATTAGCCATCTAAGGCAACGCTTTAGCACAACTACTGCCACAGAAAGAAAGTGTTCGGTTATAGAGGTAATGCAACACTAATTGTACATAATGCAACATTATTCAGCGTTGCTTGAAAATTAGTTAGATCCTGGGTACCAGGTCACGATAGCGGCGGCCACATCAGCTTTCCATGTCAGCTGCCACTGTGTCACACGACACGTCAGATCTCCACGTCAGCTGCACACGTGTCACATGCCATGTCAGCTGTGGCGTTTACGTGCCACGTGCACTTACTACTATTTTACGTAATGCAACATCACTGTATTATGGAATGCGACACCATTATCTTGAAACACGACATCAGGAAAAAAGCAAATGCAACAGTAAAAGAAGGAAAATACAACGCTTTAATTATAAATTTTGCAATATCAGTTTTTTACATAGAAGAAACACAACCGTTACATTCATCATCACATTCAAACCTTCAATACATACCGCCTTTAATACATCCGATCAAATATATAACACATACGATCAAATACATAATTTAAAAGTAGTAAAAGTGCCAACACATACCACCTTCAATACAAGTGCCAATAAATACGATTAGTGTGCATTCTACAAAGTAGCAATGCCATGAACCAGAAACTGTATCTCTATGTCATTTCAGGTCCTCCACTTGCCGGCTGTATCTCCCCTCGTCATTTCAGATCCTGCAATTTGAATTTACAAATTATTAATTTGATAAGTGCATATGTGCTGTGTGCATGCATCTGTGCATTTGGCCATCTAATTAACTTATAAATCTTAGTGAGTTATGCATACAATTATAACAGTTGACCAATCAGCATTGGTCACTACGTGCCACCTCATCAGAAATAGAATTGAGTATGCTTCGTCTTCTGTGCAAGCATTTCCAGTTCACATATCTGCCTGACACCATCCATTGGGTCCCTCGCACATCCTTTCCAGCGTCAGAACATCATCTCCTCCATATCCCCTAAACCCCAATCTTCGAAATTTTAAAAAGAAACAAAAACAATGGACTCGTCTCTATACATCACATTCACTGTTATTAAGGGACATTGGAATTTCGAAGCTGTGTAAGACGTTGTTAAGGTGGCTCTCAATCATAATTCGTGGCCTATACGGGTAATATCCAACAACTCTTTTCTAGTATCATGCCCATCGTACAGAATTCGTGATCATGCCCTAATGTTGAAAGTTTTTACAAAACTTGGTGGTGCTATTTACCTGCAATCATGGTCTGATGAAGAATTTGAGCCCTCACCAGCGTTAGAAGTGGAATCATGGGCTAAAGTTGATGGCTTTCCCGAGTTCCTAAAGAGTAATGTTCCTGCTGTTGAAGAAGTAATGAAGCCAATGGGACGTGTGCTTGCAATTGACGACTGTTACTGGTCTCAGTATGACCATACATCTTTCTACCTGAAAATGCAATTTTATGAAGGGATTGGCAATATAAATACTTTTGCTGCTCAAATCAATAACAAGGTTTACTTCATTAAGGTTCAGCGCTGTACCCATGCTCATCCTGGGACAAGGCCTGAACTTCTTTTTGTGAGCAATAGGGAGGAAGAGGTGGTTCCATGTTTGCATCATTACGGATGAGAATGGGAAATGGATTCAGATAAAAGATTTAATGCAATGATACAAGAAGCTGCTGAGCTACCGCCCTTGCCAAGCTTATTTCCGGAAGCCGCCCATGACATACATGTTGATAACCAAGCCCCAATGAACCAGAGGAATGATCAGTGGGTAGATATAGAAGTTGATCAGGAATTTGACTGGCCAAACTACCTCACCCCTTGTCCTGATGCTGCGGGTCCATCACATGCGGCTGCTCACTTCGGACCGACTCTCCCACAGCCGCAAAGCCCTAACGAATCAGTTAGAAGTTCCACTGCCCCGCAACCCTGGTCTGGTATGAATTGATGCTACTATAATTTCATTTTTTGGATGTGTATATATTAAGTTAACTTTATGATACTTTTGGATGTGGATGTGTATGTTATTTTTTGGATGTGTATGGTATGAACTGATCAATGCTGCCTTATTATACTTGTGCGTGTGTATATACTTGTGCGTGTATGGTATGAACTGATCGATGCTGCCTTATGATACTTGTGTGTGTGTGTGTATACTTGTGCGTGTATGGTATGAACTAATGTGTATTGTATGGACTGATGCTGCCTTATAATACTTGTGCGTGCGTGTTAGATACGGGTATTTGTATCACAAAACCGCAGTGCGACACATGTATTTGTATCACAAAACCTCAAGCATACAGTTGTATGTCATTTTTTGGATGTGTATGGTATGAACTGATGCAAAACTGAGCATATGTTTCCAAAATCGAAACATTGAAATTGGTAGTTTCCAAAATCAAATGGAAAATACCTGTGCGTGTTATAAGATACGGGTGAACGACTCGTCCAGATCGGGAAATTGTTAGCCTCAAGCACACCGCAGTGCAAACACACCGCATTACTACACATGTATATGTATCACAAAACCTCAAGCATACAATTATATGTCAGTGTAAATGAACGCAAAGTGCAAATCACTTTCGACTGTACAGTCCCCATTCCTTAACTAGCTCGATGTCTATAATAAACCAATGTCTTTTTCATGCCAATAGCCCGGTTCTCATGGTTTATTGCTGGGTACAATTTTCGAATAAACCTCAGCATAATCCCAAATCCCAAATCAATGGTCAAAGCGCAACTAATTACTCATAATCTAATATTTCATCGACTAATCACTCATAAGCGAACGGGTTTCCCTAAGTTTGGGATGTCCAAGCAACTAATTACTCATAAGCGAATGGGTTTTCCAAAGTGTAACAAATGAACTACTTACTAATTACTCATAATCCAATCTATAATAAGCGTAACTAATTCACAGTGCTATACAAACTGAACCTGAGTGAAAAAACTGGCGATGTCAATGCCCTGAGCAATCAAAGCTAGAAAGCATTTCAAAGCTTCAACCTTTTCAGAATAGAATTTGTTGTCGAGGAGAGGAGTGATACTGACGTGATTTTAGGTTTAAATTTTTGTCAATAGTAAAAAGGGGGAAAACGATTAGATGATAGAGAAGAAAACAATTTCGTGAAGGGAGAAGATCGCGCCAAAATTTTGTCAAAATAATGCAATGACGTGGCTGTCAATGATTGGATGATGGCTATCGTTAAGATCATCAGACCAACAGATGGTTTGAACCGTTGGATTAATCTTGCATCTACGGTTGGGGTTTTGATATATTGATAAGGCGGATCGCTGAGCTGGATTATATATATGTAATGCTACGCTTTAAACTGGTGTTGCACGTCAAAACACTAGAATTCCCACCGCAACAGTGCATTCACATATAATGCAACAACATATGAATATTGTTGCAGAAGATCAAAGAAAGCATAGCTTTCGCCACACTTTTCATGCAACGCACACAAATTAGTGTCGAATATGCCCACTTTTGTAGTAGTGATGTCTTAACTTTTGATTTAAATATATATATTTTAATATATATATATATAAGTATGATGATAGATTAACAATTAAGTTTTGAAATATATTGAAATTTCTTTATTACTATTTTCCTACCTCATTTCTTTTCGGGGACGAAAAGGTTTATGTGGGGGAGATTGTAAGAACCTGAATTATTAATAGATTTGAAATTAATGATTTGACTAAAATTTAAAATTATAATATTTGAGCATTAATTTATTCTGAATGGAATGAGATAAATGAATTGATTTTTGTAAATGAACAATAATAAGTACCTTCTGAATAGTGAGAGCAACTACGGTCTAATTTGAATTTAATTACTAATTGACTCAATTTGTGCTATTCGAATTTAAGTAAACTTATAAAAACTTATATTTAAGTAATGAAAATAAATTAACGAATATTTTAGTTTACCAAATTTAGTAAAATGTAAAATTTTCTAAAAAGGTAAGTTAAAATTTAAAAGTTGTCAAAATTTAAAGTAATCTTTGGTATATTCTTCTTTAGACTGAGTTGAGTAGAACTTTTTGTTTCACGGAAATCCGCATTTGTTTGCTTTATGAGTTTTATAGTGTGCAAAACGCGCAAACAAACATCATTTTTGTGTTCATACTTACATGACATCTTTGGATTTATTGAGATGTTAATTTGGCTTCTTGGGAAAGCTTTTCCACCTCACACCTCATTAATAATTTTATGTTTGAATTTCAAAAGTCTTATGAATAAATAAAGGTACATATTCTTTTTCTCAACTTCCCATTTTCATTTCTCTGAAGCTCTCTGCCATTCTCCATCATTCTTCCTTCTTCCTCCCCAAACCCATCTTTCGATCTAAAATTTCTTCCTTTCACAAATCAATCCCAAGGCGTATTCTAATTTTTCTACTCGAATCATAATCTCTATCTTTATCTTCTAATCTATTATAATTTCAAGATTTAATTGATTTAGAGACTGTAAAAACCTAGATCTGAAAGTGCAAACAACCAGCTTCCTTTCCAACCGAAACCTTGCTACACCTCCTCCCCTTGGTCACCACCTTCACCACTGACCTGACAACACCTATCTGACTTTCCTCCACCTCCAGCAAGCAGGCCCTACCTAAAAACCCTAACCATGGCCACTTTTTCTTTTGAAATCAAAGACCTTTTTATTTATAGTTTTCAGATTTTTTTGCCTGTGTTGCAGTGGTCATAACTTCCAGTTAGAAAGTCAAAATTCACCTTTTCTCTTTTTCATAATTGTGTAAAATTGAAATAGCTACAACTTTAATGTTGAACACCTTTTCAAATTTCGAATATATTAAGGTCGAAACTGCCAATCTTTCATATGCATTTTTAGATCCAGATTTCTGACTTAAAAATTTGGCGTCGCTGTTTTGGTCATATCTCCCTCATTTTTTTTTACTGAAAAACAATTTTTCCTAAAAAAAATTGAAGAGAAAAGAATTTGCAACAACTTTTCTACATACAACATTTTCATATTCCAATGTTTACTGATCCAAAATTTTATATTAAGATGACTAAAATTTGTTCACTTTTATAAAATTTTGTAAAAATATAAATCCATCTTCCTAAGCCAAAACCTTTCTACTCCCTTGATTTAAATTGCTTGGTCATTAATTTGCGGATATGTTCATATCATGGTATTAAAGAGAGCGTAGTTGTGCTTCTAATTGGAATGGTGCTTCATGCTTTCGTATCCGTGTTCATATTAACCTGTATCATCTTCCTTTTATATGCCATGAAAGGTGAGTTTATCTCACACTTGACTTACATTTTTATAAAAGTTAAATTCTTCACACTTGAAATGGTATGAAATGTATAAGATTGTTGCTAGATAATCTTATATATACATACATACATACATACATACATATATATATATATATGTTATACACCGATGACACCTATTTATGACACGACTGGTATATATGATATGAATGTGCACACGTGACATGTATTACTTTATGTATATGTTTGAATTGCTGAGTTTACTTCATGTATATGTTTGATATATTCGATTTGTTGAGTTTATTGATGTTGCTTATTTATGTGTTCCCATTTTACATGTTCCCTATGAGTTGAAATGATACATACCTGAATCATTATATAGATATAGTAACTGAATTGAATCAATTTGGAATGTATGTTGAAATGATATATACACAGGATTCAAATTTTAAATTTTGGATTCAAATGATATATATCTGTATCACTTGACATAGGTAGAATATTATATACGGACATTGTTGGTCTATATTAAAAATATTTATCCTAGTTTAATATATTCTGATTTAACAAAATTATTTTAAATATATTATAATTATAAGATTTTTTTAAAATTTAAATAATTTATATCATTTTATAAGTAATTTAATAAATCTTTTTTTTGGCAAGGTCTACTGGTTTTTATAGTGATCCGTAACACTCTTTTATCTATTCCAAAATAAAAGGTACATGAAAGATCAGGTGATATGCATTGTACATATCAACTATTCTACCTTCCATAATAGGAAGTAGAGAACACAACCACAAAGCCTACCATATGACATAAATTGCATAACTTGAATATACATATAACAACTCATGTCTTTGGCATAAACACAAGAAGAAAAATTAAATCTTTTATTATAGTTCAATATTATTTAAACGTTAAATCTTTATATACAAATATAGATTTTATGAAAATTTAAACATAGATTTCCTTAATTAATATAGGTTTAAAATCGAGGGTTTGAATTTAAATTATAACTTAATTTGGTTAATGACATAATTGAAATGAAATTTTATAATTAAGCTAAATTGATTTGAAATGTGATTTAGGAATGATGAAATGGGTTTTATATGAAATTTGTTAGGATAATGGAACTTAATAAACTGATCTGATAATAATTTATGAAATGAATGGTTTAAATCCAAATATGATTGAATTTAATATTAAAAGTTTATTAAATTTGAAATTTGAGATTTAATTGTCATGAAATGAAAGAAACGTGATTTAAAGTAAAACTGAAATTTTGAGAATTTGATTCAAGTAATTAATTTTGAACCTAACTTGAATATTATCTGTAATATATTAGAGATTGAATATACTATTAAGTTAGAATAAGTTGAACCGAATTTTTGGTAACTAAATTGATTATAAGTTGAACTTGGGCATATGGATATATGGTTTAGATTGGATTATTATTTAAAACTTGATTTTTAAAGCTACTATTATTTTATACTAAACTAATTTAGAATACTTTATATAATTATTATTTTATAACTATTTATATTAAATTTAACTATTAAACTTCCTATAATTATTTTAAAATTCAATTATTTTATTCAACTACTACATTATGTATTTTATAATCATTTTAACCAATATATTTTATATAAATCTATTTATTTTTAAATTAAACTACTTTATATTATATTAGCTATTTTAAATAAAAGTTTACTTCTGACCCGAGCTATTAGATCCAAAATGTTTAATATGAAGATTTTGAATAACGATGATTATAATATAAAAATTTGAAATTAAATGTAATTTTGTTAAAGAACCATTTGGAAATACGAAATCTGGAATTTGAATGTAAAGAAAATAATAATTTGGTTGAAATATTTGAACTTCATTATTTAAATATAAAAATAATATTTAGAGTAAATTGATTCACGATATTTTAAAATATGATTTCAAACACAAATGACCATGGTGTGAAAAATGTGAACGTTTGGTTGTAAAAGAGACCGAAAACGGATATTGTCATACTCTCTGCTTATACCGATTTCACTTTAACAACTGTGCACATGGTGGAAAATCCAGAATGAAGTAGTGTAACAAACCGGAAAATTAGAACCAATTAAAAAATTTTATTTTGGAAAATTTAATGAATTTTGGATATTTAAAATGAATTATTTTAAATAATAACGATGAGAAATTTATTTTGAATAGAATTAGAACGAATATACTTATTTGAATCGTCGTTAGAATATAAATATTTATTTTAATTATAAAAGGAATTGAAAATGGCCCTGTAGTTTGAAAATTCGATTTCAAATTTCAAACGAATGTACATGATTCAAAATAAATCGGATTTTAGCAAAACCAAAAATATTAGAATCTATTTGAAAATATCTTTCCAATGAATCTGAAAAATCCAAATTTCATAGCGGGGATAAAAAGTTATGCCTAGTTGAAAATTCAGAATAGTCGCTATGGAAATATAGCCCTTAAAAATAAAAATTTTGCAAACGACCTCCGTTTTTGACAAAACCACTTTTGTTGGATCCGGAATGTCAAGTTATTGCTAGATTCCAATTTTCATAATTTTTCGAATCAGTATGTGAGCGTGACACAAGAAAACGTGTTTTGACAGTTTTAGTCAATTTGGATCAATCAGAAAATGGCCATTTTTCAAACGGTCTCCAAATTTGACAAAATTAGTTTTTTTAGGACCGTATCGTCAAAATATAGCCAGATTTATTTTTCTGGAATTTTTAGAGACTGTATGTAGCCCAAGTAAATTGAAATGTATGTTTGAATTAAATATAGATAGATTTATATTTTGACTTTAGCGAAAACTGATCGAAACAGCTGAACTGGCTTACGATACATATCCCAATGAGTTCGGAATGGGGGTAATTAGCTAGAAACGATAGTCGGTGGGTTTGATTTCGAAATAAATAGTTGCTTTTTGAAATTTAAATATAATAAAATATATAAATTAAATAAAAACCCCCTCTCCTTTCCTTTTCAAAGTCAAACCCCCCGTTCATTCTTCTCAGATCGAATAAAAAAAGGAATCACGGAGGCGACGGAATCCTAGTCCGCCGCCGCAGCCGCCGTCGCGGCCTCTTCTAGAGGTGCCGCCGATCACGCCGTGGCCCCCCTCTTCACTTCGACGCCCCTCCTTGTTCTCTCTCTCTCCTCCTTCTCCTTCTTCAAACAACCCCAAAGCCACGAAATCCGCAACCGCAGCCACCCCTAAGCAAGCCTCCAACTGCCACACCCTCCAGCAGCCTCCCCGAACCCGTGCGCCGCCTCCCTCTTCATCTTCTTCGGCGTGAAACCCCCCTTCCCGATTAAAGACTGTAAGTTTTTATATTTTATTTTTATTTTATCCTTTTCTTTTTAATTGTTTATTTTATGAATAAAATAGGGGAATTAGTTTATCAAAAAATATGATTTTTATATTATAGAAATAATAAAAATATGATTTTTATATTGTATAGATAATAAAAATTTGATCTTTATATATGTAGCGATAGGATAAAAATACGATTTTTATATATGAAGTAACGATATAACAATGTGATTTTTTATCATATATTTAGCAAAGTAAAAATATGATTTTTATCGTTTGAATGGGAATGTAAAAATGTGATTTTTATATATTCATTAGCGATAGAAAGATTTGATTTTTATCTATATAGTAGCGGCATAAAAACGTGATTTTTATATATTCATTAGCAGTAGAAAGATTCGATTTTTATCTATATATTAGCGGTATAAAAATGTGATTTTTATCTATGTAGTGTTGTTATGAAAATATGAAACTATTTTTAGAAAGATAAAAATATAATTTTTAGCCTGTGTATGTTATTTATAAAATAATCATACAAAGAAATAATTATTGATTGGTTAAAAATATAATTTTTAACGTAGGCATACTACATAGATTGACAATCAAAGCACGGCGGAATGGAACCAAAGGTGAGAACTTCTCGCTTTAATGTTATTTTCTAGTTGAAATATATACTAGGATGCAGACGGTGCTTAGCAACACCCAACACCCGTTGTCCACAGACCATGGACGACTTGTTTGTTTGGTTATGTTGTGAAAATTGATTGTGTGATGTGGAATGGAATAAAATATTTTATAGTTAAAAATATTTTACAGTTAAAAAATATAATTTTTAACGTGTATAGGAATAAAATAAATATTTATAAACAAATTAGACGATTTGTTTAGGTACACACATTCGACTGATATTGATTGGGACGATAAATTTTACACATCGCCCAACTGCACAAATAAAATTAATTATTTGTTGATTGAAACCCCACACGGCTATTGGGATGATATATGACATACACTAGTCCCAATAATTAGCTGTATGTCAACCGGTTCGTTAACAGACTGTTATAAGCATTGAATATTTATATTTAATGCTTATATAGCGTAGTATACACTTTGGTTGATGGTTGACTATGTTTGATTGTTGCTGTGTACATGTGTGTATGAAATCCATATAAGTCAAATTATATGGTGATTGACTGTGTCTAATTCAAGTTCAGAAAGAATAAATATTTTAAAATAATGAATATTTTAAAATAATATTCGGTAAAAGATCAAAATTTGATTTTGATGTCCGATTTGGGATGGACACGAATATATTTAAATATATATAGCCGTGTTGATTAGATTAACGCCATTTTGACGTGAACGATATTTATACCGATTTCATTCATTTTTATAATGAATATTGAAAAGGAAATGATTTCAAAATCTAATGTTTTGAAAATATTATCATTCATATATTGATGATATGGAATATTTAATTTTGATTAGAAACTGAATATGAAGTTGAAATCGTTTTGAAAACGAATTTAAACGATTTATAAAATACGTTTTAAATGGAAATCAACTAAATATATATAATATTATATATATATAATGGCCTGATTAGAACGCGCCACGCTGCGGCAGTTCGCGAATTTCGGCCATTGACTTCGAACGGATATTAGGGAAATCCGACCGTTAGATTCTCCGAAAAGCAGAACCGTTGGGTTCGTAACAAAAAGAGCTTTCCAATGAATATTAGAGATTTGAAATCTAATGGTCGGATTTGGAATTATGTCCAAATCAAATTTGGAAAAGGTCGCTGTAAGTACAGTTCGACAACCGTTTATGGAAATCGACTGTACGGGCCTTGATAAAAATATTAAAAATATCAATAATTTGTGTAAAATCATAAAAAATGATCTGGAAAGAATTGGGATGAAAAATTCCATATTTGAAAAGATAAAAATATATTTTTATCAAAATGAACTAGTTTTGAAATAGAATAATAAATCCAATATTTTTAAAATAAATAAATTGGATTTGAAGTGGTTTTAAAAAGGGGATTGTTAAAGGGACTCCATATTTGGTTAAGGGGAAAATAATTTTAAGAGGACTCCAGCTTAAAAATTTTTGTTAAGGGAGGGTTTGGTTTATTTTAAATTAAACTAAAAAGAGACCTAACTACCCCTAGCTCGTCACTTATGTTAAACCCTAACTTACTAAATTCAATGCAGGTAACAAACTTGCAAATAACTAGACATCTCAATTACGCAAATTTGATACAGCGTATTGGATCAAAATTTTCGTTTTTGCATTTATTTTAAATTAATCATACAAATTCCAATAAGAAATCACAATTAATTACCTAATCGGATGCCTTATGATCATCGACGAAACTTTTTTATGTCTCTACTGCATTAACTATATCCATTTTTTTATTTTTACATGCAATATTAAATCGTAAGCATTAATAAAAGTTTAGATTTTCTGGTTTATATTAATGAGGATTATAGGGGTTAATATCGGAATTTTAACTTATATGTTTAAGGGGAGACTAATTTATTTTGTTCTCCCCATAACAATTATACAATAAATAAAACTTGGTCCTCCCCTTAACCAAATATGGGGTCCCTTTAACAATCCCCTTTAAAAATAATCAGGATTTCTAATATATGAATTGGAATGGATTTGAATCGAAATTATCTTCGAAATTGTTCGATATTGGATTTCGTGATTATACAGGTATTGTGGAGGAATTTGGAAGATATAGATATATATAAGATGATTGGAAAGAGAAATCAAACCTTCCACAGAAACTTCCTACCTCGATCTGGAGCACAGATCGCGAGAGCATGCACTTGCCCTCCAGAAGCTCCTGCCCTTTGACCCTGTCCTTATTTCCTTGGGATATCCTTAATAAGATGCCCAACCTCTCCACACTGGAAACAAGCGTTCTTCCTTCTTCTGCAATCTTTGCTTACATGACCCACGTTTCCACAATTAAAACATTTCCTCTTGTCTCGAGCTTTGTCGTTCTTTCCTCTCTTCTTTTGGGTCTCCTCAACCGTAGCTTCTTTCTTTTCAGCCTTATCTTCCTCATGCATTAATGCCATATCAACGAATCTATCAAAAGTAGCTTCCATTGGAATATGAGACATAGCTAACCCATGAAGAGGTTCATTTATTCCATTAACAAGCCATAAAGTCTTCTTATGCGGAGTGTCTACTAGTTTCAAACCGAATATAGCTAGCTGGTTGAATTTGTTCACATATTCTTTAACAGTCATGTATCCTTATTTGAGCGCCAAGAACCTCTCCATTTGCTTGCATTTCTTAGCATGAGAAAGAAACTCATTTCAAACCTCTGTCTAAAGTCATCCCAAGTGTGACGATCCCAAAATCCGAGGGGCGGTATTAAGGATAATCATTGGAATATAACACATTAATCATCATAGCAGAGAACAGATAATAGCAGAACAATAAATAGAATAATTTTACATGGGTATGACAGCGAAATCACAACATGTAATAACATCAGAATAGCATAGCATGGGATATAACTTAGTAAATAAAAAGGAAAGTGATCAGTCATCATCGCCAGAGGCGGAATACATACATGCAGTGAGACATAATAAGGGTATCAGTCTACATCGCCGAAGGCGGTACATATACATACAATAAGAAATACGGAAAGTAAATCAGTCTGCATCGCCCGTGGCGGAATCATAATATAGGTACAGTAATGGCGGAAAAAGTCAAAGTCGTTTTTGTGAAGTCAGCCTCGCCATGAGCCAAAAAATGCACCCTATGCAGCAGTGCAGAGCCAAAAACAACCTGTCACCTGTGTACTAGGCTGCCCGTGTGAAAGTAAGGGCACCCGCATTTGCAAAGTGAAACAAACAACGAGTCAGTCATGGTGACTGGTATGAGGAATCTATTTAACAGTTAAACAACAGTAATAAGCAAATCATAGGACCACGCCACTTTCGCGGAACGGGTTTACTCCAGTGATTGCTAGTGCATTTAAAACAAAGTAAATTCTTTCAAAACGACGCAATGCTTTTAGAAAGAATGAAGCCATTATAAGACTCAGGTCCCATCACACAATGCAACGCAAGCCGGAGGATAGAGTTTTACCTTATAAGGGCCAAATATGCTTGATACGTATAAAGCAAAATCATTTGATATTATTACTAGTGCATATATGTTTCAAAAATGAATAGCATCATAAATATCAATCATAGACGGCATAGCTACCATATACTATGTCGCCATACTAGTTCTACAATCAAGTCCGTTATTTCGTATTGGAAATTGGATTTCCGTCATGAGTCGAGGCAAGGGGCAAGCTCCTCTTCGCTTCGAGACACTCTAGCAAATGTCTCAGGACTACGGACTCTGGGTAACCCCTGGATGCTTCAAGGCCGGTCCTCACTTACGTTAGAGGATTAATTATGCCTGAACACACGTTTCCCGGTCCTTACAGACCTATAATCGAGGCGCCTCGCATTCCAACAACCACAAAGGTGAAAAGTAGATATATATGTCAGGGCTGGTAAGTCACTGACACCACCATAGCTAGAAAGAAACGTCGTGCTCTCCCTGCAGTCTGTATCCCATTTTTAATTCATACTGGGGTGTGAGGCTCGCGAATCTACGAAATACACAAAGCTAGGCCACGCAGACCTTGCTTTGATCATCATCCACAAGACTTTGCTTTGCAACAGAAGCCTTGATCACAGCATCTTGGCATGCCACATAGGCAGTACACTCCATATGATTGATTTCCATCGATATATAATCTCTAAGCTCGTACGTCTCAGAGAAGGGAGTTAAGCAAAAGAATAAATTCTCCGCCGCCAAACAGATATATATTTAACAGAGATCAATCAGTATAGAACAAAATCCAATGTCAGACACACAGTCCATTTACAAGTCCGTTCTGGGTCTGAACGAAACCGGAGGCGTCAATCCCTCGCAAATCCGTACAATCAACACATACGTTCAGATGGCTACTACTTCCGTCCCCTTCTGGTAGCTACTCCGGTCAGGAACCTCAGTAGCGCCCATCCAACCGATACGAAGATCGTCGGTCTTGAATCGTCTTTGCATTTTCCAATTCGAATCGCTCGATAAATTATTTGAAATGAGGGTTAGCTCGGCCTTTTCAAATAATTCACGTCATTAGAATTTAAATCGATTCTTTTTATGGTTATATTATTCGACATCCATCTTTCGGTTATTTAGTGTTATTTTCATGTCAAACACAAACAACCATCAAATATCAAACAATTCAAGCCCAATTGGTTTATTTTCAATCAATGTTGCTTATAATATTTTATAACGATTTTTCGCCATTTTTATTTATTTAAAATTGGCCATATTTAATTAAACGACGTTTCAGGTCGTGCCGTGTCACTGGCGCTGTTTTTCCCTTAATTTGTTTTACACATATCGGAAAATCTAACCGTTGAATTTCTACAAAGTCTATATCAGTGGGAAGATATTCCCAAAGCGAACCCAACGGTTCCAGTTTCGTGAGAATCCGACGGTCGGATCTTCCACACTAGTCGTTTGAAGTTACGGTTTCAAAATTCGAACTGCAGCGTCGTTATTTGATTTAATTTAAATATATTTATATTTATAAATATAAACGATTCTCGCGCTGTTTTTCTTCAGATTTGAATTAAACATTCCGGACAATCCAACCGTTGGATTTTTACAAGGTTGGTGCCGTTGGAAAGATATTTCCAAGGCGAACCCAGCGGTTGCGGTTTCGGGAAAATCCGATGGTCGGATTTCTCGCACTAATCGTTTCAAATTACGATTCCGAAACACGAACTGCACGGCCTCTATTCCCTTTAATTATATTTATATTTATATATATAAATATAGTTCATTCTATTATTTCAACTATAGTTCATTCAATATTTTCAACTTCGTTTTCACTTCAAATATTTCACTAATGCCTTAATATTTCGAAAATTTTCGCCATAACCTCCTTTGTACGGGGAGGGGTTTGGAAATTTATTGGGCCGTATTAGGTACCCAATAAATCCTAAAAAGCATTCACATATTTATAGTGATATATTCTGGTGTTTACGAGGGAGTATGTACTGATAATCACTCTAGAGAATAAATTCTCGTCACCCCGTTTCCGTGTGGAAATAAATAGTCCATGTGCCGTATCTAATAACTAGAGTGACGTGATTATTGTCAACTCCAGACCCGTGTGGGGTTTTTATTAATCTGGCAATCTATCGTTATATTTTATATAGTCCATATCAGTCATCAGTTCAACCTGTAGTATATAGTCATCGCCATACAAGCCTCTTGCTTGTATGGTAAATCTTCCACCTCGTCACACAAGCTCCAGTTGCTTATGTGGAATATGATGAAGTATGCCTATCGTCAAGAAGTATGCCATGTAGTGTAGTTCAAAATTAATTGTTACTATCCTATGGCGTTATTTATTATTTCACACAGAATAACCAGCACTCCGCATCCAATGGCATTCACAGGAGTTGATATATAAATAAAATTGCGCAGCCAACTCATCAAGGTTTACCTATTTGTCGGGCACGCAAATAATTCCTTTACTCTACAGCTAATCCATTTTTCCTGTTCAACACATGTATATATATGCAGAACAAAGCTAATAATAATATTTCTAGCAAACTATTATTTATTTTAACACGTGTGTATTTTTAACTAAGCGTATACATGATAAAAGAAATATTTTTATCATCAAAAATATTTATTCGACACGTGTGTATTTTTAACTAAGCATATACATGATAAAAGAAATATTTTTATCATCAAAAATATTTATTCGACACGTGTGTATTTTTAACTAAGCATATACATGATAAAAGAAATATTTTTATCATCAAAAATATTTATTCGACACGTGTGTATTTTTAACTCTCCATATTCACAATAAAAATATGGTTTTTATTGTCTATTCATTTTATTTTAAAATACGATAACATTCAACACATGAATTTCAACTCGACGAACAAATTGCAATTCAACACATGAATATTCTATATCGTTTGTATATATATATAAAAATGTGATTTGTATCGCTAAAGCCATTTGTTTAGATTCAAATAATATTCAACACATGAATTTCAAATCAACGAATGAATTGCAACTCAACACATGAATATTCGATATCGTTTGTATATTCGACACGTGTGTATTTTTAACTAAGCATATACATGATAAAAGAAATATTTTTATCATCAAAAATATTTATTCGACACGTGTGTATTTTTAACTAAGCATATACATGATAAAAGAAATATTTTTACCATCAAAAATATTTATTCGACACATGTGTATTTTTAACTCTCCATATTCACAATAAAAATATAGTTTTTATTGTCTATTCATTTTATTTTAAAATACGATAACATTCAACACATGAATTTCAACTCGACGAACAAATTGCAATTCAACACATGAATATTCTATATCGTTTGTATATATATATAAAAATGTGATTTTTATTGCTAAAGCCATTTGTTTAGATTCAAATAATATTCAACACATGAATTTCAACTCAACGAATGAATTGCAACTGAACACATGAATATTCGATATCGTTTGTATATATATAAAAATGTGATTTTTATCGCTAAAGCCATTTGTTTAAATTCAAATAATATTCAACACATGAATTTCAACTCAACGAATGAATTGCAACTCAACACATGAATATTCTATATCGTTTGTATATATATAAAAATGTGATTTTTATCGCTAAAGCCATTTGTTTAGATTCAAATAATATTCAACACATGAATTTCAACTCAACGAATGAATTGCAACTCAACACATGAATATTCGATATCGCATATGTAATTTATTTCAACGAATGAAAATTATTCTAACACATAAATATTTCAGAAAATTTCGGCAGCATAACGGCAGGGTAGTTAAAACCGGGACCGTCTCTAGTACGGCTCCTCGCTCTACCTTAAAACCTCGCGGTTTTTGACAATGGGGATCATGCATCTAGTTCGCACGCAGGCGGCATGTTTATTTTCAATTCCACAATTCTATTCTAATTTGTTTCAACCACAAGAGGGTATTTTTCAACCACAAAGGTATTTTTCAACCATAAAGGTATTTTTCAACCATAATATCAACCACAAACAATTATTTCCAACCATTCGTCATACCATATAATATCACGTCAATCACAAGCAATAAATATCATCCATGGTCTGTGGACGAGGGGAGTATATATATAATATAATAATTCACTTGCATTTCATCACAATTCAAAGCATATATGTTTCATTCAACGCTTGTATAATTTATACATCGCTAATATAACTTATACAACACATGTACATGAGGTATACAATGCGTATATAATTTACACTTCGCTTATATAATTTATACAACACGATTTCATTCACACAAATAGTTTAGATTCCTCACATTGGTTATTGCAGTGCTAAAAATCGTAGGAAGGTCAGAAAATTCCGCGGCTTCTTCTAGAATGTAGAGAGCCTCCTTGCGGTCACGGTGTCTCCTGTTTCATCAAATTTCGTTAAAGAACGAAAAAGATATTATTTTTCAAAGTTTTGCAACACTTAAAAGTGTTATTTTCATTTCATAATTTTACATCAGAAAAGTTTTTTAAAACTTCGAAACTAGGTCTCGATTTTTAAGCCAAACCGTACCTCGATGCTTCGATCAGACCACGCTGCGTCAGAGAGCTACGAACCACCTCCAGATCGGCGGTGGTGGCGATGGGTTCGGTGGCTTGTGGAGGTCACGGCGGCGCTCTGAAAGGCGCAACTTTCTGGTCGATTTCTGACGCCTACGGTCGATGGAAGGAGGCGTGGCTTGGTCGGATGTGGAGAGGAGGCGAAGGCGGTCAGAAGCTTCAACAGGCGGCGGCGGCGAAATCGCCTGAGGCGGCGGCAAAGTTGTCGAGAAGATTCGAGCCCTCTGAGTCGTCCAGATCGCTGGCGGCTAGGGTTTCGTTCTGATTTTATTTTATTTTTTTTTAAAAGAAAATTTCCTATTGGCCGGAGCTTTATAGAAATTTTTAAATAGTGTTTTTGCAAACGGACTCCTTTCTAAACCCAACGACTGTCGCCCCTAGCTAAATACCCCTATTCCGGACACAATGGGATATGTTTCGTTGGCCATTTCGACTGTTACACTCAGTTATTTTTCAAATTAAAATATAAAACATTCGATATTTAATTTAAACGTACATTTCAATTTGCCAGGGCCACAAACTGAATCGAAAAATTCCAGAAAAATAAATCTAGCTTTGTTTTGATGATACGGTCCTAACAAAACCAGTTTCGTCGAATTCTGAGTTCGTTTGAAAAACGGCCATTTTTAGGTCGACCCATTTTAACAGAATTTGACCAATCACATTATCTTTTGCCCCACTCACATACTAGCTTCAAAAATTATGAAATTTGAAACTTAGCAATAATTTGACATCCCGGACCCAACAAAAGTAGTTTCGTCGAATTCCGAGGTCGTATGCAAAATCTTAATTTTCAAGGGCTATATATACTATATAACGACCTTGCTGAAAATTCATTTGGCCATAACTTTTGATTTCCATTATGAAATTTCGATTTTTCAGATTCGTTAGAAAGGTATTGATAAACAGATTTAAATATTTTTAGTTTCGTCAAAATCCGTTATATTTTCCCCCCGGTACAGTCAGACAAATTTTGTATACAAAATTTCAAACTGCAATACTATACCCAATTCTATATTTTATTGAAATAGGCTATCTCAATTATTCAAATTCTTTGGTAATAACCTAATTTAAAAATTTTAAACTGGTTCACATTTTCCGGGTTATTACAATCTCCCCCACTTAAAACTTTTCGTCCTCGAAAAGGAAATAACAGCTAAGCAGGAATTAAAATGTAAATGCAAAGTATTGTAAAGGTACCTTGCACCGGAGTTAGTCAGAGATGTCCACTCTGCATTTGGGATAGGCTTGTTTAATGCTTTCCTCAGTCTCCCAAGTACAGTCTCTAGGATCACTACTCCACTGCACTTTGACTAAATGTATCTTTTTCCTCCTTAGATCTCTAGTTTCTTTGCCAACTATCTTTAATGGCTCTCTTCTGAGTGCTAATTCTGGAGTTATGTCAATATCATGTTGCGCTGCTTCTTCCACAACAAGATCGGGATCATGAACATGTTTTCTGAGTTGAGACACGTGAAACACATCATGTATACTAGGCAACCAATTAGGTAATGAAACCCTATATGCAAGAGTTCCAATCCGTTCAAGTATAGGAAAGGGACCAATAAATCTCGGTGCCAACTTCCCAGTCTTGCCAAATCTGATTACTCCCCGCATTGGAGAAACTCTTAAATAAACATAATCGCCAACGGCAAACGATATATCCCTTCTTCTCGCATCAGCATAACTTTTCTGTCGGCTCTGTGCGGTTTTCAATCGCTTCTTAATGAAATCGACTTTATCCGATGCTTCTTGAATCATATCGGGCCCTAACACAAGTTTGTTGCCAGGTTCTACCCAACATGCGGGAGATCTGCACGGTCTACCGTATAATGCTTCAAATGGAGACATTCCCAAACTTGCTTGATAGCTATTGTTGTAAGAGAATTCGGCTAAATGTAAGTGATCTTCCCATGAGCCTCCAAAATCCATAACGCAAGCCCGCAGCAAATCTTCTAGAATTCTATTCACCCGCTCAGTTTGGCCATCTGTCTGAGGGTGATAAGCGGTGCTTAAATTCAATTTGGTTCCCAATTCTTCCTGGAATGCTTCCCAGAATTTGCTAGTAAACAGGGGATCCCTATCACTGACTATATTGAGTGGCACTCCATGAAGTTTAACTATTTCTTTGAAGTAAATCTGTGCTAGACTTTGAGCCGTTCTGTTGGATCGGACAGGTATGAAATGGGCAGTCTTCGTGAAGCGATCTATGATTACCCATATACTATCGTTTCCCTTTCTAGTTCGAGGCAATCCATCAATGAAATCATTCAAGATTTGTTCCCACTTCCATCCTGGAATTTCCAATGGTTGTAATAATCCAGCTAATTTCTGCTGATCACTCTTAACTAGTTGACAAGTGGGGCATCTGCTAACATATAATGAGATATTTCTTTTCATTGACCTCTACCAGAATGTGCGTTTGATATCGTTATACATTTTGCTCACACCGGGATGGATACTCAATTTGGATTTGTGGCACTCATCAAGTATTTCTCTTCTGAGCTCAGGAAGATTTGGGATGCAAATTCTGCCCTTTAATCTAAGAACTCCTTTGTCATCGAGTCGGAAACTTGTGGATTCACCTCCTTTGACTCTCTGACTGATTCTTTGAATAAATTCATCGTCTTTCTGAAGGGTCGAGATCCTGTCTATTAATGAAGACGTGATGATAAAACTGGCGATGATTTCATTCTTCCTGTTGAGCGCATCTGCTACAACATTGGCTTTCCCTGGAGTGTATAGAATTTCAAAATCATATGCCGCAAGGAATTCTAACCAACGCTGTTGTCTCAAGTTTAGATCTTTCTGAGTGAACAGATATTTCAAGGATTGATGATCGGTAAATAGTTCGAACTTCTCGCCCAGTAAATAATGCCTCCAGATTCTTAAAGCAAACACGATAGCTAATAACTCAAGATCATGAGTTGCATAGTTTCTTTCATGCAGCTTTAATTTACTACTGGCATAAGCGATCACTTGGCCTTTTTGCATTAACACTGCGCCTAGCCCTCTAATAAAAGCGTCTGTCCATACTGTCAAGTCTTGGTTACCTTCTATAATGGTCAATACTGGAGCAGTTGTCAATTTCAGTTTCAGCTCCTGGGAAGCTTCTTCACATTCGGGAGTCCATTTGAATTTCTCATGCTTCTTTGTAAGCTTTGTCAATACTCCTGATATCTTTGAAAAACCCTGAACGAATTTCCGATAGTAACTAGCCAATCCAAGGAAACTTCGAACTTCTGTGGGGGTAGTTGGTTTTTTCCAGTTCTGAATCGCTGTAATTTTGCTTGGATCTACAGCAATTCCTTCTTTTGATACGACATGGCCTAGGAACTTAACTTCATTCTGCCAGAAGACACATTTAGAAAATTTAGCTTTCAAGATATTTCTCCTTAGAATTTTCAACACTTGCTCTAAATGTTTTGCATGTTCGTCTTCCGACCTGGAGTAGATTAAAATGTCATCGATGAAGACTAGAACAAATTTATTCAATACACCACGGAACACCCTGTTCATGAGATCAACGAAGTATGCCGGAGCGTTACACAAGCCGAACGGCATTACTAACCATTCGTAGAATAAATCGGGACCCCTGAAGGCTGTCAAAGGAACACAGTCTTCGGCTATACGCAATTGGTGGAAACCTGTGGCTAGGTCCATTCTGGAGAATACTGTTGCTCCATTTAATTGATCTAACAGATCATCTATTCGGGGCAAGGGATATTTGTTCTTCAGTGACTGCTTATTGAGATCTCGGTAATCAACACAAAGTCTTAGAGTACCGTCTGATTTCGGGACAAATACTACTGTTGCTCCCCATGCTGAAAAGCTCGGTCTGATCAGACCTTTCCAAAGCAATTCTCGGGTTTGACTACTTAACTCTTCTTTTTCTTTCGGGGCCATTCTTCTAATTGGATGTACTACTGGTCGGGCGTTAGGAATTAGATATATTCTAAATTCAATTTCTCTTTGCGGCGGTAAGTTTTCTACTTCTTCAAACACATCCGCATAGTTTTTAACGACCGGTATCTTTTCTAATGAAGGGGAAGTAACTTCTAAAGAAGACCAAAATTCTGTTCTATTAATTTCTGAGCCATGGCATGGTATATATATAGGCCCAAGCTTCGTTTCGACTTTAACGATTCTCTCGGCACATCTAACTTCGGCCTTATATTTGGTTAACCATTCCAAACCAAGAATAACATCGAATTCCGATAAATCCATCACAATTAAGTGGATGGGAAACTTGTAACATGAATAAGAGATAGGCACTCTGCAGTATAAACTGAGACTAACAGAACCTCCTATCGGGTTTTGAACTTTAATTGGTTCTTTAAGTTTTCTTCGTTTCAATTTTAACTTATGAACAATGTTAGCAGAAATGAAGCTACATGATGCACCAGTATCAAAAAGTACAGAAACAGGAATATTTTTAATGGTAAGGGTACCTCCCAAGACATCGGGTTTACCTGTTCTATCGGTGATAGCTGGCGGGGTCTTCCCGTCATACACATGAGCCACTTGTGCATTCTGCTTCAGAGGACAGTTCCTGCTATAGTGCCCCTTCTTATGGCAGTTGTAGCATTCGGCTGAGTCATTTGCCTTTGGTTTCCTCGGAGCTTTGCATACATTAGAAAAGTGACCTGGCTTCCTGCAGTTGTAGCAATTTCCTTTCCGGATCTTTGTAGGTTTCTGAGTAGCGGCCGCGGTAATGCTGGACTCGGGTTGATCTGCTGAGGCCTTACGCTTATTCCCAGCTTGGCTTTTGGCGCGGTCTTGGCTAGCGTGCCTTTCATCCATGTCTTCGTAATTGCAAGCCATCTCCACTAATTCTGAAAAGGAGAGTTTGATGTTGCTCATTGCTCTGTCGTGGTACTTGCGCTTCAGCCCATATATGAATCTCTTGTTCTTTGCTTTGTTGGTCAAAATCAGCTCTGGAGCATAGCGCGACAACTGGGTGAACTTATTTAGATAATCCTGAATAGAGAGATCTCCTTGGTGGAGATTAGCAAATTGCTCTCGCATCCTCTCTAGAGTTTGTTCAGGTACAAAATTCTCATTGAACATAGTTCTGAATTGCTCCCAGGTCCTGACAGTACCTGCTGCATCTTCTGAGGTAATGGCATCCCACCACAGCTCTGCTTCCTCCTGAAGGAGCCAAATGCCAAGACGGGCTTTGTTGTTGGTTCCCATACCCATGACTTCAAAGATTTTCTCACAGGTCTTCAACCAAGCTATAGCCTCGGTCACTGTACCAGTGCCAGTAAAGGGTTTTCCCCCAAGATTCCTGTACCTCTTTGCTACTTTATCTAGCTCAAAGTCTTCGAGTGCTGGTGGATGAACAATAGGGCCTTCCACTACTACGGGGATATTCCCCCGTCCCCCTGCTGCATCTCCTCGTCCTCCACGGCCTCCTCTAGCTGTTGCTGCTCGTGTAGCCATCTAAGAGAATACTGTATAAGCAAGAAAAGAGTCAAGCTCAGAGATTTGATAATTTTCATAAATGATAAAGCAGGGGAATACAAGGAAAGATAATGATGATGTACTGATCAAATTGTTTTGCTAATCTGCTTAGCTCATTCTAGGACATTGCTAATCCTATCTCTAATGAGCTACTCGCATTAGAACACTACTGATTCTATTCTGACGAGGTGTTTAATGTGTTAGATCCTGGAACTAAGGTTAACCAAAGCTCTGATACCAACTGTGACGATCTCAAAATCCGAGGGGCGGTATTAAGGATAATCATTGGAATATAACACATTAATCATCATAGCAGAGAACAGATAATAGCAGAAACAATAAATAGAATAATTTTACATGGATATGACAGCGGAATCACAACATGTAATAACATAAAAATAGCATAACGTGGGATATAACTTAGTAAATAAAAAGGAAAGTGATCAGTCATCATCGTCAGAGGCGGAATACATACATGCAGTGAGACATAATAAGGGTATCAGTCTACATCGCCGAAGGCGGTACATATACATACAATAAGAAATACGGAAAGTAAATCAGTCTGCATCGCCCGTGGCGGAATCATAATATAGGTACAGTAATGGCGGAAAAAGTCAAAGTCGTCTCTGTGAAGTCAGCCTCGCCATGAGCCAAAAATGCACCCTATGCAGCAGTGCAGAGCCAAAAACAACCTGTCACCTGTGTACTAGGCTGCCCGTGTGAAAGTAAGGGCACCCGCGTTTGCAAAGTGAAACAAACAACGAGTCAGTCATGGTGACTGGTATGAGGAATCTATTTAACAGTTAAACAACAGTAATAAGCAAATCATAGGACCACGCCACTTTCGCGGAACGGGTTTACTCCAGTGATTGCTAGTGCATTTAAAACAAAGTAAATTCTTTCAAAACGACGCAATGCTTTTAGAAAGAATGAAGCCATTATAAGACTCAGGTCCCATCACACAATGCAACGCAAGCCGGAGGATAGAGTTTTACCTTATAAGGGCCAAATATGCTTGATACGTATAAAGCAAAATCATTTGATATTATTACTAGTGCATATATGTTTCAAAAATGAATAGCATCATAAATATCAATCATAGACGGCATAGCTACCATATACTATGTCGCCATACTAGTTCTACAATCAAGTCCGTTATTTCGTATTGGAAATTGGATTTCCGTCATGAGTCGAGGCAAGGGGCAAGCTCCTCTCCTCTTCGAGACACTCTAGCAAATGCCTCAGGACTACGCACTCTGGGTAACCCCTGGATGCTTCAGGGCCGGTCCTCACTTACGTTAGAGGATTAATTATGCCTGAACACACGTTTCCCGGTCCTTACAGACCTATAATCGAGGCGCCTCGCATTCCAACCACCACAAAGGTGAAAAGTAGATATATATGCCAGGGCTGGTAAGTCACTGACACCACCATAGCTAGAAGAAACGTCGTGCTCTCCCTGTAGTCTGTATCCCGTTTTTAACTCATACCAGGGTGTGAGGCTCGCGAATCTACGAAATACACAAAGCTAGGCCACGTAGACCTTGCTTTGATCATCATCCACAAGACTTTGCTTTGCAACAGAAGCCTTGATCACAGCATCTTGGCATGCCACATAGGCAGTCCACTCCATACGATTGATTTCCATCGATATATAACCTCTAAGCTCATACGTCTCAGAGAAGGGCGTTAAGCAAAAGAATAAATTCTCCGCCGCCAAACAGATATATATTTAACAGAGATCAATCAGTATAGAACAAAATCCAATGTCAGACACACAGTCCATTTACAAGTCCGTTCTGGGTCTGAACGAAACCGGAGGCGTCAATCCCTCGCAAATCCGTACAATCAACACATACGTTCAGACGGCTACTACTTCCGTCCCCTTCCGGTAGCTACTCCGGTCAGGAACCTCAGTAGCGCCCATCCAACCGATACGAAGATCGTCGGTCTTGAATCATCTTTGCATTTTCCAATTCGAATCGCTCGATAAATTATTTGAAATGAGGGTTAGCTCGGCCTTTTCAAATAATTCACGTCATTAGAATTTAAATCGATTCTTTTTATGGTTATATTATTCGACATCCATCTTTCAGTTATTTAGTGTTATTTTCATGTCAAACACATACAACCATCAAATATCAAACAATTCAAGCCCAATTGGTTTATTTTCAAACAATGTTGCTTATAATATTTTATAACGATTTTTTGCCATTTTTATTTATTTAAAAATGGCCATATTTAATTAAACGACGTTTCAGGTCGTGCCGTGGCACTGGCGCTGTTTTTCCCTTAATTTGTTTTACACATACAGGAAAATCTAACCGTTGAATTTCTACAAAGTCTATATCAGTGGGAAGATATTCCCAAAGCGAACCCAACGGTTCCAGTTTCGTGAGAATCCGACGGTCGGATCTTCCACACTAGTCGTTTGAAGTTACGGTTTCAAAATTCGAACTGCAGCGTCGTTATTCGATTTAATTTAAATATATTTATATTTATAAATATAAACGATTTTGGCACTGTTTTTCTTCAGATTTGAATTAAAAATTCCGGACAATCCAACCGTTGGATTTTTACAAGGTTGGTGCCGTTGGAAAGATATTTCCAAGGCGAACCCAGCGGTTGCGGTTTCGGGAAAATCCGATGGTCGGATTTCTCGCACTAATCGTTTCAAATTACGATTCCGAAACACGAACTGCACGGCCTCTATTCCCTTTAATTATATTTATATTTATATATATATATATAGTTCATTCTATTATTTCAACTATAGTTCATTCAATATTTTCAACTTCGTTTTCACTTCAAATATTTCACTAACGCCTTAATATTTCAAAAAATTTCGCCATAACCCCCTTTTACGGGGAGGGGTTTGGAAATTTATTGGGCCGTATTAGGTACCCAATAAATCCTAAAAAGCATTCACATATTTATAGTGATATATTCTGGTGTTTACGGAGGAGTATGTACTGATAATCTCTCCAGAGAATAAATTCTCGTCACCCGTTTCCGTGTGGAAATAAATAGTCCATGTGCCGTATCTAATAACTAGAGTGACGTGATTATTGTCAACTCCAGACCCGTGTGGGGTTTTTATTAATCTGGCAATCTATCGTTATATTTTATATAGTCCATATCAGTCATCAGTTCAACCTGTAGTATATAGTCATCGCCATACAAGCCTCTTACTTGTATGGTAAATCTTCCACCTCGTCACACAAGCTCCAGTTGCTTATGTGGAATATGATGAAGTATGCCTATCGTTAAGAAGTATGCCATGTAATGTAGTTCAAAATTAATTGTTACTATCCTATGGCGTTATTTATTATTTCACACAGAATAACCAGCACTCCGCATCCAATGGCATTCACATGAGTTGATATATAAATAAAATTGCGCAGCCAACTCATCAAGGTTTACTTATTTGTCGGGCACGCAAATAATTCCTTTACTCTACAGCTAATCCATTTTTCCTGTTCAACACATGTATATATATGCAGAACAAAGCTAATAATAATATTTCTAGCAAACTATTATTTATTTTAACACGTGTGTATTTTTAACTAAGCGTATACATGATAAAAGAAATATTTTTATCATCAAAAATATTTATTCGACATGTGTGTATTTTTAACTAAGCATATACATGATAAAAGAAATATTTTTATCATCAAAAATATTTATTCGACACGTGTGTATTTTTAACTCTCCATATTCACAATAAAAATATAGTTTTTATTGTCTATTCATTTTATTTTAAAATACGATAACATTCAACACATGAATTTCAACTCGACGAACAAATTGCAATTCAACACATGAATATTCTATATCGTTTGTATATATATATATATATATATATATATATATAAAAATGTGATTTTTATCGCTAAAGCCATTTGTTTAGATTCAAATAATATTCAACACATGAATTTCAACTCAACGAATGAATTGCAACTCAACACATGAATATTCGATATCGTTTGTATATATATAAAAATGTGATTTTTATCGCTAAAGCCACTTATTTAAATTCAAATAATATTCAACACATGAATTTCAACTCAATGAATGAATTGCAACTCAACACATAAATATTCTATATCGTTTGTATATATATAAAAATGTGATTTTTATCGCTAAAGCCATTTGTTTAGATTCAAATAATATTCAACACATGAATTTCAACTCAACGAATGAATTGCAACTAAACACATGAATATTCGATATCGCATATGTAATTTATTTCAACGAATGAAAATTATTCTAACACATAAATATTTCCGAAAATTTCGGCAGCATAACGGCAGGGTAGTTAAAACCGGGACCGTCCCTAGTACGACTCCTCGCTCTACCTTAAAACCTCGCGGTTTTTGACAATGGGGATCATGCATCTAGTTCGCACGCAGGCGGCATGTTTATTTTCAATTCCACAATTCTATTCTAATTTGTTTCAACAACAAGAGGGTATTTTTCAACCACAAAGGTATTTTTCAACCATAAAGGTATTTTTCAACCATAATATCAACCACAAACAATTATTTCCAACCATTCGTCATACCATATAATATCACGTCAATCACAAGCAATAAATATCGTCCATGGTCTGTGGACGAGGGGAGTATATATATATATAATATAATATAATATAATATAATATAATATAATAATTCACTTGCATTTCATCACAATTCAAAGCATATATGTTTCATTCAACGCTTGTATAATTTATACGTCGCTAATATAACTTATACAACACATGTACATGAGGTATACAATGCGTATATAATTTACACTTCGCTTATATAATTTATACAACACGATTTCATTCACACAAATAGTTTAGATTCCTCACATTGGTTATTGCAGTGCTAAAAATCGTAGGAAGGTCAGAAAAATCCGCGGCTTCTTCTAGAATGTAGAGAGCCTCCTTGCGGTCACGGTGTCTCCTGTTTCATAAAATTTCGTTAAAGAACGAAAAAGATATTATTTTTCAAAGTTTTGCAACACTTAAAAGTGTTATTTTCATTTCAGAATTTTACATCAGAAAAGTTTTTTAAAACATCGAAACTAGGTCTCGATTTTTAAGCCAAACCGTACCTCGATGCTTCGATCAGACCACGCTGCGTCAGAGAGCTACGAACCACCTCCAGATCGGCGGTGGTGGCGATGGGTTCGGTGGCTTGTGGAAGTCGCGGCGGCGCTCTGAAAGGCGCGACTTTCTGGTCGATTTCCGACGCCTACGGTCGATGGAAGGAGGCGTAGCTTGGTCGGATGTGGAGAGGAGGCGAAGGCGGTCGGAAGCTTCAACAGGCGGCGGCGGCGAAATCGCCTGAGGCGGCGGCAAAGTCGTCGAGAAGATTCGAGCCCTCTGAGTCGTCCAGATCGCTGGCGGCTAGGGTTTCGTTCTGATTTTTTTTTAATTTTTTTTTAAAGAAAATTTCCTATTGGCCAGAGCTTTATAGAAATTTTTAAATAGTGTTTTTGCAAACGGACTCCTTTTTAAACCCAACGACTGTCACCCCTAGCTAAATACCCCCGTTCCGGACACAATGGAATATGTTTCGTTGGCCATTTCGACTGTTACAGTTAGTTAATTTTCAAATTAAAATATAAAACATTCGATATTTAATTTAAACGTACATTTCAATTTGCCAGGGCCACAAACTGAATTGAAAAATTCCAGAAAAATAAATCTAGCTTTGTTTTGACGATACGGTCCTAACAAAACCAATTTCATCGAATTCTGAGCTCGTTTGAGAAACGGCCATTTTTAGGTCGACCCATTTTAACAGAATTTGACCAATCACATTATCTTTTGCCCCGCTCACATTCTAGCTTCAAAAATTATGAAATTTGAAACTTAGCAATAATTTGACATCCAGGACCCAAAAAAAGTAGTTTCATCGAATTCCGAGGTCGTATGCAAAATCTCAATTTTCAAGGGCTATATATACTATATAGCGACCTTTCTGAAAATTCATTTGGCAATAACTTTTGATTTCCGTTATGAAATTTCGATTTTTCAGATTCGTTAGAAAGGTATTGATAAACAAATTTAAATATTTTCAGTTTAGTCAAAATCCGTTACATTTTCCCCCAGGTACAGTCAGACAAAGTTTGTATACAAAATTTCAAACTGCAATACTATACCTAATTCTATATTTTATTAAAATAGGCTATCTCAATTATTCAAATTCTTTGGTAATAACCTAATTTAAAAATTTTAAACTGGTTCACATTTTCCGGGTTATTACACAAACTTTCCACCAGACGGCCTGCTTGGGTTACCTCCCACCAAAATGAAGCTTCATCCTTCAATAGCCAAGCAGCTAACTGAATCTTTCTTCGATCCTCTACTTCAAAGATTACAAACAAGTCCTCAGTCTCCTTGAACCAGTTTCTTGCTTCCACAAACGTCTCGGTTCCATGGAATGTCATCGGTCACATAGCACAGAAATCTTTGCAGAACTTTGAGAAGTTGTCTGCATACGGAGGAGGAGGAGGAGCAATGGGTGTAGCTCGGGGAGGAACGTTTCCTTGGCCTTCGGCAGGCATTGTGGACTCCAGATACTTACGGAACCATCCAGGTATCGTAATGCCCTCTAGAATGTTGGGTTTCCCAGACATGCTGAAAAAGAAAAGGAAAGAGATTCAGATAAGGGATCGAAGGATACTACTTATGGTTTTTGGGGAATGTTTTTCAAAATAGACTTTGCTTTTAGAAAATGCTTTCTTTTAAAACCTTTTTGAAAATAGTTTTCAAAAACTTTTATATAATCTGGTAACCTTCTGCTCTGATACCAAGTGTGACACCCCACGTCCGTTAATGTTACTTATTAAGGGAATGCATTAAGTTTCATGAAGCGTTATAGGTAAATAGAAACAGAAATATTACAAGACAGATATAAAAGCAACAGCGCAATTTAAAACTTTATTTATAATAAAGCATCATGGTTCAAAGACAGCATATATATGAAATACACATAAACCATTAAATCATAAAAACTACTGCCTTGTACTTTAAAACATCAGAGTACATAAAAAGAATAATTCCCCAGATAAAGCATAACCATAGTAACAAGAATAAAAGCTTGAGCCATACGTCAAAGCAACTCCAATAAAAGTATGCAGAATCACGGTCAAGCCTGAGTATTCCCGCCTTGAGAACCTGGGGGGAAATGGAAGAAAGAAGAGGAAACAAAAAGTGTCAGACATAAAGTCTGGCATGTCCAGTTACTTTTAGCATGTAAATAAATAAAAGAAGCATGACAGGCATATAACGTGGATAAGAGAGAGATAACAACATAAAAGGCAAGTGTGACAAGGTGAACAGGATAGGGTGTATATGCTTATAATGATTACTCTGCACTACTACTAGTATATCCTAAACGAGATGATCCCCAACATGTATGAAGTGGTAAACTTAGGCGTACTTTTGGTGAAAGGTTTTAACCGCATACAATCCACAGGTAACCCTAATAACGGACTCCTAAATTAACCAGAGTCTATATGTACCCTAACTACTACCCTAGTTGATCGGCTCCCTACTCTGTAGATACCTTGCACCGACCCCACAATAGGATGTATCACTTTCTAAAGTGGCAACCCTTCATTTTCAAGATGTGCACAACCATATCTATTGATGTCAGAGCGTCTTAATTCCCATGGCAAGCCGGACACTTGCACACACATGACTTCGTTGGTTTCCTATGTTGTTGACGCAGCCCCTTCGTTTTGGATCTCTTAAAATCAGCCTAGTAAGCGTACCTCTACTCTGACTTAGTTCAGAGTACTCGTGTGATACCTAGATGGATTACTGACTGAAGCGGGTCCCACACACAAGATGATACAAGCTCGCCCTAGTCTGGCATCCCCACTATTAGGATTTCAACTGGTTATGCCTAACAGTCCAACATGTAAAACATGTTAAATTGTCGGGCCTATATATGTAAATATTACCCCACCGCCACAAGATTTACTTAACCCTCACCGATCCAAGCAAGTTTACTTAACAAAGTTGTATAACTCCAAGGTATAAAATAGGTTAAGTTTATGGGCCTATATATAAATATTACCCACGCCACAAGATTTATTTAACCCACCCACTGTTTCAACCAAGTCCCCTATTCAAGTTAACATGTTCATACAAACCCAATGGATTCATCTAGGTTAAGTATTCCAATTCGTTACCAAGTCCATTTATGGTTATAATGGGCTACACCTCCCACATTAGGCCTACAACTTGTGGATGCTGGATATACCGGTCGGGTCCAGGCAGACTTCTTCCACAAGTTGGGCCTAACCTCGTGTCTTAGCCCGTCTCGTATTTGTGCACATAGACCCCTCATATTAGATTCAACATTTGCGATTGCTGGATATGCCGGTCGGGTCCGGGCAGACTTCCACCACAAATGCAATCTAACCTCGTGTCATAAGTGACATTACAGTTTTCTAATTACTGTAATCCTAGGCATTTTAATTATTAACCAATTAATTATACCTATGTCTTTATAGGTGTTCATGCCCATTTACCCAATTATATTCATAATGGATTATATGTCCAAATTCATACTTGTCATTCAAGTTATGCCAATTCTAATGTTTTCCCCTATTCCCTAACTAACGCATTCGCATATATTTTGCGTCATGTCTGGGCTAGAAAGTAGCCTAGCAATAAACAACAAAAGGGATAGATGACAATAGTGATTATTTTCACAAAAGTGACATAAACATGTAATTGGCATAGTGATAAGGTGGACATATAAAATTAGATCTAGTGAGCATGTGATAATAAAATTAGATCTAACATACCAAGGATGTCATAATAGGCATGAATAAATAAGGATTCATATTTTCAATTAATGATGATCTAAATTAATCACCACATGATAGGTAAAGTTTAAGATCGACAAATGTGACATGATAAATTAACCACAAGCGAATTAGATCTATGAAGGCAGATCTAGCCTGAAATGATAAATTAACCATAAGTGAATTAGATCTATAAAGGTAGATCGAGAAAATATGATAAATTAACCAGAAGTGAATTAGATCTAAATAAATCTAGCATGACATGATAAATTAACCACAAGCGAATTAGATTTATAAAGGTAGATCTAGTATGACATGATAAATTAACCACAAGCGAATTAGATCTAAAATGGTAGATCTAGCATGACATGATAAGGTCTAGGCTTCAAGAATATTGTAGATTAACAAATTATGATAGATCCAATATGATTCAGTCACAGGCATGTATATATCCAAATCACAGTCATATCACAAAATACTTATAATTATTTAAATCTAAAAATAACTAACTCACATTGTTTGGATTAAGAAGAGAGAACTAGAAAAGAAGCTTGTTGGGTTGTAGATCTACGCTTGAATCTCTAATTGATTTGCTTTAGTTGATTGTTGTAGAAGATAATTCGGTTCAGTTCTGTTACCGGCAGAATTTGGCCCCTACGGATTCTCAAATGAAGAAAATAAAAGAAATGGACCTCTGTATATAGTTGCTAGCCCCTCTGAAACTGCATGCCACCTCAGCCCTAGGGGTGTCAACACCCCTGTAGGGGGTCGAACCCGGCGTCGACACCTCTTAAGGGGCGTCGACCCCGGTGTCGACACCCCCTAGAGAGGGAAATTTGCCGCCTTACGACATTTAATTTTTGAACCCTTTTCTGGATAAGTTCTGACTCATATGTATAAATATAATTCTTCTACGTGTATGCAAACTTAAAATCCTCATAACTTCTTCATACGTTGTCCGTTTTACACAAACCAAATGTCTATCTTGAACAGAATTTCGAGACGAACGCAATGGCACTGTCCATTTACGTTATTTACGAGTATTAAATTAATTATTATTTAATTTATCCTCATTATTGTCAATAAAATTACGGGGTGTTACATTCCCCTCATACTTAGAAGCTTTCGTCCCCGAAATCTCCAAGTTAAGAAGAATGTATATCCTACCATCCAACACCCATGTAACACCCAGTATTTTCTGTGAATATTAAATTTAACAAATCTAAGAACACTTAATTTTTAAAAGAAGAATTGGGTGAAACGGGTTACGCCATTGTGTTCGTTTCGAATTCTGCTAGAGATAGTGTCCGAGTTTGCGTGAATCGGACTCCGTATGAATAAGTTATGAAGGTTAGAAGATTTCTAGTGTAAGAAGAAATTAAATTAAAAATAATTACTAAATAATCAATTCAGTTCGAAATTCAAAAACTCAGAAATCAGCTGAGCGGGAAATCTCTCGCTCAAGGGTGTTGACCCCCCTAGGGGTGTCGACATTGGTGTCGACCCCCCGTAGGGGTCGACCCCTGCCAACTGTGCTGGGCAGTGATGATTTTCTGAGTCATAGGGCTACGTAGCAATTTCTGATTGGCCTGATGACGCATTTTCTTGGACTAGACGGTTCTGATGATTCCTAGGTTGATCTAAAGGTCCATATTAATGCTAAACTTCTATATAATCACCCAAACCTCAAAACCTAGACCTCATAACCCTTTTCAATGAAGCCGTCATGCTGTCCAAGTCTAAGCTAGCCTAGCCTCCATCTTCTCCAAACTAGAAATCAAGTTTGAAAGCTCCAAACCAAATTCAAACTAGAGAATCAAATGTCTACATCAAGGGTTAAGCTTAACAAATTCAAAAATCAGATCCCAGAATAAAAGAACCGTTCTTTTTCTGTAAGTTCAGTAATTATTCAGACTTAAACACCTAACAGAAATCGTGACTGTAATAATCAGATCAAGAACTAAGCCTAATTCTGATTCATGCTTATCCTTTTGTCAAATCTGAATTGCCTATGCCTATGAGACTATTGTGATTGATATAATGAAACCTATTATGCCTATGAGATTGTTGTGAACGACATAACGAAACCTATCATGCCTATGAGACTGTTGCGATTGACATAATGAAACCTATCATGCCTATGAGACTGTTGTGATTGATATGATGGAACCTATCATGTTGTACATCATATGCGTATGAGACTATTGAGATTGATATAATGGGACTTATCGTGTTGTACATCAAAATTAGTGATTCTCTTAAGTCCAATTCTATCTAATCTTTATACCTATGGTGTAAATTGCTTAGCTTGTCCACACTTATTGCTAATGTACAACATGCCTATTGAAACATGATTCTTGAATTTGGTACACCTTTACATGCCTATTTTTCCTTATGTCAATTCTTATGCTCCTTCTCTACTTTCCCCTTTTATTTTCTTCTATGAATACTAAGTTCATTCAGAACTTAGATTGAATCTCATTGTGCATGCGATTATAATGCGGGAAAATTGAGCATAATTTGATTGAGTAAATTTTGGGCATAACAAGTGAATGTGGCATAAAACTTGTACTAACTACACTTTGGGAACATTGACATAAAAAGTCCTAAACTTGGACACGTACGACAAATATGTAAATTGGCTAAAGATGAACATGCCTAACCCGAGGTTAGATTGAGTTGCGGTGTAAGAATGCCCGGAACCGCCCGGCACATCCAGCGACCATAACATTATATATCTAATGTGAGAGGTTAGTGCATTAAGCCCCAAAAACCAAGCTTAGATTGAGTTGCGGTGTAAGACTGCCCGGAACTGCCCGACACATCCAGCGACCGCAACAATATAGATCTAATGTGAGAGGTTGGTGCTTTAATGAATGAATTAAAGCTAAGGGACGGATTGGCTAAGAATGGTAGGGTTAAGTTAATTAAGACAACACTTAACAAATACAACATGTTAATTAAACAGATGGGTGGGGTTAGGTTAATTTGAGAACACTTAACCGTTATAACATGTTGGTTAGGAAACCCAAGTAATGGGGACCCATTTCAGTAGTAACCTACATAGATGTATCACGGTACCCTGAACTAGGCAGGGTGGGGCACAATTTCTGGGCTGATTATAAGTGGCCAAAATAGCGGTGGGTGGTGCAACAGTGTAGGTTCCGGCGGAGTATGGGCGTGCACGTACTCCGGAGTGGAAAAAGCAGGCACTGGGAATCAGTAGTATACACTGTGCATCTTGAATTTGTGTCGGGTTGCCACCATAAGAATTGAAACACCCCATGGTGGGACCAGCACAGGTATCTACAATCAAGCGGGGCCGAATGACACAAGTAATAAATGCATGTGAGTAGAAGCCGATCGGAAAAGGGATCATCTTGTTATGAACACATGATGGTAGTTGAAACATTCGTTAGTAGGTGCAGAGAAATGGAAATAAGCGCGATAGTATATTCAGCTTATGTTGCCTTATCTTATGTTATCTTATTGCTATGTTATTGTCCTATGTTCAGTTTATTCATGTCATGATTCTTTGACCTGTTTACATACTGAATAATCGTTGGACTTGCCAGGCTTATGTCTGACTCGTTTTCTTTCTCCTTCTTTTCTTCCGTTTCCCCCCAGGTCCTTAGAGAGGGAATACTTCAGCTTAGTGCAGACCTTTTCCAGCTTGAAGAGAGTAGATGTATTGCTTGGATTCTCTTTTCTTGGGCTATGGCAGTGGTTACACTTTTATTGGGGATTTATGCCGCTTTACTACTGTTTTATGCTTCTTTTTGTATTTGGAGTTTTAAATCAAGAAAGATGTTTTATTGTAATAATTTATAAGTTGGGTTTTGAGACAATGCTTGTAATGTTTTGATTGAACCACTCTATTTATGAAAAGATTTTTGTTTTCCGCTGTTTATATGTCTGTCTTGTAAATTATTTGTGCCTTTTACCTAAAATGCTTCACCAAAGTTAATGAATTCCCTTTGTGAGTGACCTTAACGGAGGTGGGGTGTTTCACTTGGTATTAGAGTGATGGTTTACCAGATCAGATAAGAGCTTTTGAAAACTATTTTTCAAAAAGAAGTTTAAAGAAGCATTTTCAAGAAAAGTGTTGTTTTATTTTAAAGGCATAATCCCCAAAGCCATATGCGCTATCTTTCTATCCTTTGTTTTGAACCTTTTCTTTTTGATTTAGCATGTCTGTGGATCTTAATCTTCCCGAGGGCGTACCGATACCTGGCTGGTTCAGAAGGTATCTGGAGGCTAAGGCTAATGGCGCAGGCCCAGCAGACGTTCCTCCTCCCCCAGCTGCAGCCGTTCCTCCTCCTTCTCCTCCTCCTCGTGTGAATGCTTTCTTGAAGATATGTAGAGACTTTCGAGCTATGGGTGGAAAGAACTTTAATGGGGCCATTTGCGGAAGCAAGAAACTAGCTCAAGGAAATAGAAGATTTGTTTGTTATCTTCGAAGTGGACGATAGGCAGGCGATACAATTGGCTGTATGGTTACTTAAGGACGAAGCCTCTTACTGTTAGGAAGTTATTAATGTTGAGAGACCAGTTGAAACTTGGGAGGATTTCAGAATGAGATTTGAAATGAAGTTCCTCTCGCAAGATGAACGAAGCCTATAGATGGAGAAGTTCTTAGCACTCAAACAGGGAAGCCTATTGGTTAAGGAATATGTTAACCAATTCAACCAGCCGGCTAGATTCGGACTAGAGTTAGTAAACACTCCACATAAAAAGGCTCTCCAATTCGTTAAAAGGGTTAAATGAGCCACTGCACAACCTAGCTATGTCCCATATACCTATGGGTGCGACTTTTGAGAGGCTGGTGGACATGGCACTGTTACAGGAAGAAGACAAGGATGGCAAGAAAAAGGCAAAGGTGGAAGAACCTCTAGACAAGGAAGTTGAGGGATTGCACAATAAGAAGACGGATTCCAAGAAGGGAGGGAATAATAACAAACCCCATGACAAGAGGAAGTGTAAATTTTGTGGCATACTTGGACATTTAATTAAAGACTGCAGGAAGAAGAAGAGGAAGATAGGTGGTTGCTTTCAATGCGGCGAGACAGGACATATGGCTAAGGATTGCCCAAAAAGGCAAGGGCAAGGGCAGAGGACTGGATCTACTTCTGGAGGGCAGATTCACGCTCTCATTGCACCTCCGTAAGAAAGAGGTAGAAATATTTCTGTTGAGAGTTTAATTTATCTTTTTGATCATCCAGTTCATACTCTTTTTGATTCTGGCGCATCGCACTCTTTTATATCTACTGCTTTAGTTGAATCTCTACACCTAGATACCAGTATAGTAGAGGATCGCATGGTTGTTTCAAATCCAATTGGGGGTTCGGCTTATTTGTCAATGATTTGTTTGGATTTGGAAATTTATATACTAAGTTTCGGGTTTAGATGTAATGCTTATGTTTTGGGTTTCACGGGCTATGGGTTGATTCTAGGCATGGATTGGTTATCCAGTAATGGTGCCATCCTTGATTGTGAAAGGAGAGTGGTTAGACTTATGACTTGTCTCGGTAACACTCTCGAAATCTCTTGTAATCCCATGAATTCTGTTATGCTTAGCTATCTAGAATCTCTTGATGCGTCTGTTGAAAACTTGCAATCTGTTAGAGTCCGTGAATACTCGGATGTCTTTGAAGAGGTGAAGGTTTTACCTCCGAAGCGAGAGATAGACTTCCGCATATACCTTGTTGATAATGCAAAACCTGTTGTTTTACCCATTAGACACATGGCTCCAAGGGAAAGGAAAGAGCCCAGCAAGCAAGTTAAAGAGTTGCTTGAAAAGGGGTTCATAAGGCGGAGTATTTCTGAATGGGGTGATCCAGTGGTGTTTGCAACCAAAGAGGATGGTCACTACGCCTCTGCGTGGACTATAGGGAGATAAACAAGTTGACCAAGAAGAATAGGCACTCACTTCCTAAAATAGACGACTTGTTCGATCAGCTCGTAGGTGCATCAGTTTTCTCCCAACTAGATCTGGCTACCGGGTTTCATCAGCTAAGAGTGGCTGAAGACAGCATAGACAAGACCACATTCAGGACCCCAGATGGTTTCTTCGAATGGCTTGTCATGCTTTTTGGCTTAACAAACGCACCCGCCTATTTCATAGACTTGATGAGTAGGGTGTTCAAATAGTTCCTTAATAAATTTGTAGTGGTCTTCGTGGAGAAAATTTTGATTTTCTCAAAAAGTGAGGAAGAACATGCTTTGCATTAAGGGAAGTTATGGATACTCTTCGAGCACATCAGCTAAAAGCAGAATTCTCCAAATGCCATTTTTGGAGAGAAGTAAGGTTTCTTGGAAATGTGGTTTCCAAAGAGGGGTTAGCTGTGGATCCCGCAAAAGTAGTTGCGGTGCAAGATTGAAAGATTCCATGGAATGCAACTGAAGTACGAAGTTTTCTTGGGCTAGCGGGCTTTTACAGAATGTTCATTAAGGACTTTGTGAAGATCTCAGCCCTACTTACTAGGTTGATGAAGAAGAACCTAACTTTTGCCTGGGATTTGTATTGTGATGTTGCTTTCCAACGACTGAAAAGGGCTCTGACAACTGCCCCAGTTCTGACATTGCCTAATGGGAGTAAGATGTTTACTGTATACGCAGACGCATGCGGTACCGGACTAGGCGCTGTCTTGATGCAAGAAGGTAAGGTAGTTTGTTATAGGGGAAGGCAGTTGAAGGTACATGAGAAAACTACCCAACTCATGATTTAGAGTTAGCTACCATTGTTTTTGCTCTTTAGTCATGGTGTCATTATCTACTAGGAGAAAGGTTTGAATTGTTTACTGACCAGAAATCATTGAAGTACCTTTTCTCACAGGAAGATCTTAACTTAAGACAACAAAGGTAGATGGAGTTTCTTGTCTCGTATGATTTTGAGATTGCTTATGCCCCTGGCAATGGAAATGTGGTAGCAGACGCCTTAAGTTGGAAAAAGCTGACCTTAAGTCCTTTCTTTGCAGAAAGGCAAAGCTTGGAGTACATGGGAAACTTTGACTTTAGACCCTCCTTTGAATTTGTACCTGGTTTGTTAGCATCGCTAGAGGGGCGGCCTACTCTTTTAGACTCAATAGGATCCACGCAATGTGAAGAGCCTCGACTAGTTGATGTGATGGATAAGCTAATTAGAGGTGAGACTTCTAGTCACCTCAATAGATACTCCATCGATGACAAGGGTTGGTTGAGACGGGACAGAAGACTATGCATCCCACAAGCAAGGGATTTGGTGAACACCATCCTCGAAGAAGCACACCATTCTAAGTTGACCATACACCCAGGTGGAGACAAGATGTATAAAGACATAAAAAGGATTTTCTTCTGGAATGGCATTAAGAAGGATGTAGCTGAGTTTATCTCTAAATGCTTGACATGCCAGCAAGTCAAGGCAGAGCAGAAGAAGCCTGGTGGTCTGGTTCATCCTCTCGAGGTCCCACAGTGGAAATGGGATAGCATTTTGATGGACTTTATTGATGGGTTGCCTTGGTCAAGAAGGGGCAATACTAGTATTTGGGTAATAGTGGACAGGCTCACTAAAAGCGCTCACTTTATACCTGTTAAGAGTAGAAGACTGCCTCATCGTTAGCATCTATTTATCTTAAAGAGGTGGTTCGACTGCATGGAATACCCTCTAGCATAGTAAGTGATCGAGATCCTATCTTTACGGGCGAGTTTCGGAAGAGTTTGCAAGAGGCTGTAGGCACACAGCTTTGCTTAAGCATTGCCTATCACCCTCAAACCAATGGTCAGACGGAAAGGGTGAATAGAGTATTAGAAGATCTCTTAAGATTGTGCATTCTTGATTTTGGAGGAACATGGGGGGATCATCTTCCTTTGGTGGAGTTCGCCTACAACAATAGCTACCAAGCCACCATAGGCATGGCACCCTTGGAGGCTTTATATAGAAGACCATGCCGATCACCAACTTGTTGGTGGGAGTCTACAGACAAGCTTGTACATGGTCCTAGCATGATCGGAGAAACTTCAGAGAAAGTGGACTTGATACGAAGATGAATGAAGACCGCACAATATAGACAGAAGTCCTACGCTGATAAAAGTAGGACCCACCTTGAGTTTGAGGTTGGAGACAGGATTTTCCTTAAAGTATCTCCTTTGAGGAATGTCATTCACTTTGGATCCATAGGGAAATTGGCACCAAGGTTTGTAGGGCCATTTCCTATCATTGAGAGGATTAGGACGATGGCTTATAGAGTAGAGCTACCCGAAAGACTGGCTGGAGTTCATAATGTTTTTCATGTCTCTCATCTACGGAAGTGCTTACATGAGTCCGCAGAAGTTGTGGAGCCGAGCATACTATAGGAAGTAGAAGCGGAGAGAGAAGCGACGGTGAGAAGAGTTCCAACTCGTATCTTAGGTACAGAAGTTAAAAAGCTACACAATCGTGAGGTCAAGCTAGTTAAAGTATAGTGGAGTGACGCTGAAGGAGACGCGACTTGGGAGACTGAAGACAAGATACGCGCATCCTACCCTTTTCTTTTTTAGGGTACATCCTTGATCTCTTTTTCCATAAGTTTATGCATGCTTGTATCTATCTCTTAAGTATATCTCCTCGGCCCTATTCTTGATCCTTAGGTAGAAACCAATGAATGTAAACATGTATTTGAAAACATGTTATGATTGCTGGTTGCAATGCAAGTGGTTGCTCGTGGACGCATATACACACACACTAGATACTGGATCAGCTCAGTCACTTTCATATTGCATATGCATATATTTATTTATATATGGATTGAAACTTGATGTGTTATCATGTGGACGTTGCATTTGTATGAATGATTGTGCACTCATGTAGAAGTTACAAAATACGATTAGGAATAATTGCATACATGATGGACTCATAACACTGACATGATTCGCATTAAGGAGGTCTACTAAATCAGTAGACCGCCTGATTTTGCATTAGATAAGGACATATACACAAACTATGCATATGATCATGAAAACATTAGAAATCTTTTTAAGGACAACGGATGCCTGTGATTGATGGTTGAGTAGATGGATGTTGGATGTTAGGATACGTTCTTCTTAACTTGGAGATTTCGGGGACGAAATCCTTTAAGGAGGGGAGAACATAACACCCCGTATTTTTTTTGAATATTAAATTTAACAAATCTAAGAACACTTAATTTTTAAAAGAATAATTGGGTGAAACGGGTTACGCCATTGGGTTCGTCTCGGAATTCTGCTTGAGATAGCGTCCGAGTTTACGTGAATCAGACTCCGTATGAAGAAGTTATGGAGGCTAGAAGATTTCTAGTGTAAGCCGAAATTAAATTAAAAATAATAATTAAAAATTCAATTCAGTTTGAGATTCAAAAACTCAGAAATCGGCTGAGCGGGAAATCTCCCACTCAGGGGTATCGACCCCCCTAGGGGTGTCGACATGGGTGTCGACCCCCTGTAGGGGTCGACCCCTGCCAACTGTGCTGGGCAGTGACGATTTTCTGAGTCATAGGGCTATATGGTGACTTCTGATTGGCCTGATGACGCATTTTCTTAGACTAGACGGATCTGATGACTCCTAGGTTGATCTAAAGGTCCATATTAATCCTAAACTTCTATATAATCACCCCAAACCTCAATCCTAGACCTCATAACCCTATTCTATGAAGCTGTCATGCTGCCCATGTCTAAGCTAGCCTAGCCTCCATCTTCTCCAAACTAGAAATCAAGTTTGAAAGCTTCAAATCAAATCCAAACTAGAGAATCAAACGTCTACATTAAGTGTTAAGCTTAACAAAATCAGAAATTAAATCCCAGAATACAAGAACCGTTCTTTTTCTGTAAGTTTAGTTATTATTCAGATTTGAACACCTAATAGAAATCATGACTGTAATAATCAGATCTAGAATTATGCCTAATTCTGATTCATGCTTATCCTTTTATCAAATCTGAATTGCGTATGCCTATAAGACTATTGTGATTGATATAATGAAACCTATCATGCCTATGAGACTATTGTGACTGACATAATGAAACCTATTATGCCTATGAGACTTTTGTGATTGACATAACAGAACCTATCATGCCTACGAGACTGTTGTGATTGATATGATGGAACATATCATGTTGTACATCCTATGCCTATGAGACTGTTGTGATTGATATAATGGGACTTATCATGTTATACATCAAAATTAATGATTCTCTTAAGTCCAATTCTATCTAATCTTTATACCTATGGTGTAAATTGCTTAGCTTGTCCACACTTATTGTTAATGTACAACCTTCCTATTGAAACATGATTCTTGAATTGGGTACACCCTTACATGCCTATTTTTCCTTATGTCAATTTTTATGCCCCTTCTCTATTTTCCCCTTTTTATTTTCTTTTATGAATACTAAGTTCATTCGGAACTTAGATTGAATCTCATTGTACGTGCGATTATAACGTGGGAAAATTACGCATAATTTGATTGAGTAAATTTTGGGCATAACAAGTGAATGTGGCATAAAACTTGTACTAACTACACTTGGGGAATATTGACATAAAAAGACCTAAACTTGGACACATATGACAAATATGTAAATTGGCTGAAGATGAACATGCCTAACCCTAGGTTAGATTGAGTTGCGGTGGACCGCAACAATATAGATCTAATGTGAGAGGTTAGTGCATTAAGCGCCAAAAACCCGAGGTTAGATTGAGTTGCGGTGTAAGACTGCCTGGAACCGCACAACACATCCAACGACCGCAACAATATAGATCTAATGTGAGAGATTGGTGCCTTAATGAATGAATTAAAGCTAAGGGACGGACAAGCTAAGAATGGTAGTGTTAAGTTAATTAAGGCAACACTTAACCAATACAACATGTTAATTAAACAGATGGGTGGGGTTAGGTTAATTTGGGAACACTTAACCGTTATAACATGTTGATTAGGAAACCCTAGTAACGGGGACCCATTTCATTAGTAACCCACATAGTATCATGGTACACTGAACTAGTTAGGGTGGGGCACGATTACTGGACTAATTATAAGCAGTCAAAATAGCGGCGGCTGGTGCAGCAGTGTAGGTTCTGGCGGAGTATGGGCGTACACGTACTCTGGAGTGGAAAAAGAAGACACTGGGCATCAGTAGTATACACTTTGCATCTTGAATTTGTGTCGGGTTGCCACCATAGGAATTGATATACCCCATGGTGGGACCAGCACAGGTATCTACAATCAAGCGGGGTCAAATGACACAAGTAATAAATGCATGCGTGTAGAAGCCGATCGGAAAAGGGATCACCTTGTTATGAACACATGATGGTAGTTGAAACACTCGTTAGTAGGTGTAGAGAAATGGAAATGAGTGCGATAGTATATTCAGTTTATCTTGCCTTATCTTATGTTATCTTATTGCTATGGTATTGTCCTATGTTCAGTTTATTCATGAAATGATTCCTTTACCTGTTTACATGCTGAATAATCACTGGACTTACCAGGCTTATCTCTGACCCGTTTTCTTTCGCCTTCTTTTCTTCCGTTCCCCCCTTCCAGGTCCTCAGGGAGGGAATACTTTAGCTTAGTGCAGACCTTTTCCATCTTGAAGAGAGTAGATGTATTGCTTGTATTCTCTTTTCTTGGGTTATGGCTATGGTTACACTTTTATTGGGGATTTACGCTGCTTTACTACTGTTTTATGCTTCTTTATGTATTTTGAGTTTTAAATCAAGACAGATGTTTTAGTGTAATAATTTATAAGTTGGGTTTTGAGACAATGCTTGTAATGTTTTGACTGAACAATGCTATTTATGAAATGATCTCAGTTTTCCGCTGTTTATATGTCTGTCTTGTAAATTATCTCCTTTTACCTAAAATGCTTCACCAAAGTTAATGCATTCCCTTTGTGAGCGACCTTAACGGAGGTGGGGTGTTTCAACCCATCTACTCATCCATCAATCACAGGAGTCCATTGTCCTTAAAGACTTCTAATGCTCATATGAATATATGCAAAGGTGTTTGCATATGTATCAATACTAATGCGAAGATTATGTGGTCTACTGATTCAGTTGACCTCCTTGATGCAATGTATGTTAGTGCCATGAGTCCAATATGTATGCAAATAATCCTATTATAATATGTAATTTATATATATGTGTACAATCATTTGACCAAATGCAACATCCACTTGATAATACATCCATTTTCATCCATTAAAAGAAAAGAAAAATGCACACACATCCATATGCAGTATGAGAGTGATTGAGCCGATCTAGTGCCTAATGTGTGTGTATATGCAACCACAAGCACCCACTAGAAAACACTTGCATCCATCAAACATAACATGTCTCAAACACATGTTTACATCCATGGGTTCCCTACCTAAAGGTCGAAAATTCGATCGATAAGATACAGACAAATGGTAAAAACAAGTGTGAATAAAATCTTTGGAAAAAAAGAAATTAAGAACATATTCCAAAAAGGAAAGGGTATGAAGCGTGATCTTTGTTTTCAGTCTCTCAGGTCGAATTCTCGTTGTCTTCTCCCCATTGCACTTTTATTAACCTAACCTCTCTGTTGTGCAGTTTCTTAACCTCTGATCCAAGTATACGGGTAGGAACTTGTCTAATTTTCACCTCCCGTACTACCTCTAACTTCCTCACGCATGTCCGGCTCAACTATCTCTGCTGTATGATGTAGACACTTCAATAAATAAGAAATAAGGAAAAACATCATGAATATCCACACATATGCGAAGCGAGTTGTACGCCGTAGTTGCAAATACCATCGGAGCACCCCATTCGGATATGCTTTGACTAATAAACCCTTTCTCAAGCAGCTCTCCTACTTGCTTGCTAAGCTTCCGCCTTTCTCGTAGAGCCATGTGGCGCACAGGTCATGCAACTGGCTTTGCATTATCTACCAATTATATACAAAAAATCAATCTTGCGCCTTGGAGATAAACCCCGAACCTCCTCAAAAACATACAGATACTCACAGACTACCACTATAGACCATAGATCATCGATAGATGCATCAAGAGATTCTAAGAAACTAAGCATGACAGACCCTTTTGGGTCATAAGAAATCTCGAGGGTCCTCCTATGGCAAGTCATAAGTCTAACGACTCTCCCCTCACAATCGAAAATGGCACCGTGCATGGCTAGCCAACCAAAACCTAGAATCAAATCATATCCCCTAAAACAGAGCGCATATGCGTCGCACTCGAACTTGACGCCCAATATAGATATTCTCAAACCCCGAAAAATCATGGATAAATGAGCCAAACCACCAATGAGGTTTGAGACAACAATGAGATCCACTACCATACTAGTATTTAAGTGCAGATATTCAACCACAGAACTAGATATAAATGAATGCGAAGTGCTGGAATAAAAAAGAGTTCTTATAGGATGATTGGAAAGAGAAATCAAACCTTCCACAGAAACTTTCCTACCTCGATCTGTAGCACCGATCAGGAGAGCATGCACTTTCCCTCCAGAAGCTCCTGCCCTTTGACCCCGTCCTTGTTTCTTTGGGCAATCCTTAATAAGATGCCCAACCTCTCCACAATGGAAACAAGCGTTCTTACTTCTTCTGCAATCTTTTCTTGCATGACCCATGTGTCCATAATTAAAACATTTCCTCTTGTCTCGAGCTTAGTCGTTCTTTCCTCTCTTCTTTTGCGTCTCCTAAACCTTAGCTTCTTTCTTTTCAGTTATCTTCCTCATGCATTAATGCCATATCAACGAGTCAATCAAAAGTAGCTCCCATTGGAATATGGGACATAGCTAACCCATGAATGGGTTCATATAGTCCTTTAACGAACCGCAAGGCCTTTTTATGCGGAGTGTTTACTAGTTCCAAACCGAATCTAGCTAGCTGGTTGAATTTGTTCACATATTCTTTAACAATCATGTCTCCTTGTTTGAGCGCCAAGAACCTCTCTATTTGCATGCTTTTCTCGGCTTGAGAAAGAATCTTCATTTCAAACCTCTGTCTAAAGTCATCCCAAGTTTCCACCGGACGGCCTGCTTGGGTTACCTCCCACCAAAATGAAGCTTCATCCTTCAACAGCCAAGCAGCTAACTGAATCTTCCTTCGATCCTCTGCTTCAAAGATTATAAACAAGTCCTCGGTCTCCTTGACCCAGTTCCTTGCTTCCACAAACGTCTCGGTTCCATGGAATGGCTTCCCTCCCATAGCACAGAAATCTTTGCAGATATTTGAGAAGTTGTCTGCACGCGGAGGAGAAGGAGGAGGAGCAACGGATGCAGCTGGGGGTGGAACGTTTCCATTGCCTTTGGCAAGCGCCGTGGCCTCCAAATACCTACGGAACCATCCTAGTATCGTAACTCCCTCTGGAAGGTTGAGTTCCCCAGACATGTTGAAAAAGAAAAGGAAAAAGATTCAGACAAGGGATCGAAAGATACTACTTATGGATTTTTAGGGAATGTTTTTCAAAACAGACTTTTCTTTTTGAAAATGCTTTCTTTTAAAACCTTTTTGAAAATAGTTTTCAATTTTTTTATATAATCTAGCAACCTTCAACTCCGATACCAAGTGTGACACCCCACGTCCATTAAAGTCACTAATTAAGGGAATGCATTAAGTTTCGTGAAGCGTTATAGGTAAACAGAAACAAAAATATTACAAGACAAATATAAAAGCAACAACGGAATTTAAAACTTTATTTATAATAAAGCATCGTGGTTCAAAAACAACACATGTATGAAATTCACATAAACCATTACATCATAAAAACTACTATCTTGTACTTTAAAACATCAGAGTACATAAAAAGAATAATTTCCCAAATAAAGCATAGCCATAGTAGCAAGGATAAAAGCTTGAGCCATACATCAAAGCAGCTCCAACAAACGTGTCAAGCCTGAGTATTCCCGCCCTGAGAATCTGGGGGAAAACAGAAGAAAGAAGAGGAAACAAAAAGGGTCAGACATAAAGTATGGCGAGTCCAGTTACTTTTAGCAAGTAAATAAATAAAAGTTGCATAACATGCATATAACGTGGATAAGAGAGAGATAACTACATAAAGGGCAAGTATGACAAGGTGAACAGGATAGGGTGTATATGCTTCTAATGATTATTCTGCACTACTACTAGTGTATCCAGAACGAGATGATCCCCAACATGTATGAAATGGTAGACTTAGGCATAATGAGAGGTTTTAACCCCATACAATCCACAGGCATCCCCAATAACGGACTCCTAAACTTACCAGACTCTATATGTACCCTTACTACTACCCTAATCGATCGGCTCCCTACTCCCTAAATACCTTGCGCCGCCCAGCAGTAGGATGTATCACTTCCTAAAGTGGCAACCCTTCATTTTCAAGATGTGCACAACCATATCTACTAATGTCACAACGTCTTAATTCCCATAACAACTAGGACCCATGCACGCACATGTTTCCATTGGTTTCTTGCGCTGTTGACATCGCCCTTTCGTTTTTGGATCTCTTACAATCAGCCCAGTAAGCGTGCCCCTACTCTGACCTAGTTCATAGTACTCGTTTGATACCTAGATGGGTCACTGACTGAAATGAGTCCCACACACAAGCTCACCCTAGTCTTGCATCCCCACTGCTAGGATTTCAACTGATTATGCCTAACAGTCCAACATGTAAAACATGTTAAGTTATCGGGCCTGTATATGTAAATATTACCCCACCGCCACAAGATTTACTTAATCCTCACTGATCAAAGCAAGTTTACTTAACAAAGTTTCATAACCCGAAGGTATAAAATAGGTTAAGTTTATGGGCCCATATATATAAATATTACCCACCACCACAAGATTTAGTTAGCTCACACACTGTTTAACCAAGTTTACTTAACCCCTATTCAATTTAACATGTTCATACAATCCCTTTGGATTCATCTAGGTTAAGTATTCCAATTAGTTACCAAGTCCATTTATGGTTATAATAGGCTAGACCTCCCACATTAAGGCTACAACTTGTGGATGCTGGATATGTCGGTCGGGTCCGGGTAGACTTCTTCCACAAGTTTGGCCAAACCTTGTGTCTTGCCCGTCTCGTATTTGTGCACTTAGACCCCTCACATTATATTCAACATTTGCGTATGCTGGATATGTCGGTCAGGTCCGGGCAGACTTCCATCACAAATGCAATCTAACATCATGTCATAAGTGTCATTACAGTTTTCTAATTACTGTAACACTAGGCATTTTAATTACTAACCAATTAACCATACCTATGTCTTTATAGATGTTCAGGCCTATTTACCCAACTATATTCGTAATGAATTATATATCCAAATTCATACTTGTCATTCAAGTTATGCCAATTCAAATGTTTTCCCTCGTTCCCTAACTAATGCATTCACATATATTTGGCGTCGTGTCTAGGCTAGAAAGTAGCCTAGCCATAAACAATAAAAGGGAAAGATGACAATAGTGATTATTTTAACAAAAGTGACACAAACATGTAATTGGCATAGTGATCAGGTGGACATATAAAAATAGATCTAGTGAGCATGTGATAATAAAACTAGATCTAACATACCAAGGATGTCATAATAGGCATGAATAAATAAGGATTCATATTTCCAATTAATGATAGATCTAAATTAATCACCACATGATAGGTAAAGTTTAAGATCCACAAATGTGGCATGATAAATTGACCACAAGCAAATTAGATCTATAAAGGTAGATCTAGCATAACATGATAAATAAACCACAAACGAATTAGATCTATAAAGGTAGATCTAGCATGACATGATAAATTAACCAAAAGTGAAATATTTCTAAAAAGATCTAGCATGACATGATAAATTAACCACAACCAAACTAGATCTATATAGGTAGATCTATTATGAAATGATAAATTAACCACGAGCGAATTAGATCTAAAAAGGTAGATCTAGCATGATAATAATTTAAGATCCACGATTGTGACATGACAAATTAACCACAAGTGAATTAGATCTAAAAAGGTAGATCTAGCATGAAATGATAAGGTCTAGGCTCCAAGAATATTATAGATTCACAAATTATGATAGATCCAATATTATTCAGTCACAGGCATGTATATATCCAAATCACAGTCATATCACAAATTACTTTTAATTATTTAAATCTAAAATTAACTAACTCATAGTGTTTGAATTAAGAAGAGAGAACTAGAAAAGAAGCTTGTTGGGTTGTAGATATACGCTTGAATCTCTAATTGATTTGCTTTAGTTGATTGTTGTAGAAGATAATTCAGTTTAGTTCAATCACCGGTAGAGTTTGGCCCCCATGGATTCTCAAATGAAGAAAACAAGAGAAACAGACCTCTATATATAGCTACCAACTCCTTTGAAACCGACAGCCACTTCATACCTAGGGGTGTCAACACCCCTTAAGGGGGGTCGACCCCGACCTCGGTGTTGACACCCCCTAGGGGGGTCGACCCACTAGAGCAGGAAATTTTCCGCCTTACGACATTTGATTTTTGAACCCTTGTCTGGATACGTTCTGACTCATATGTATAAATATAATTCTTCTGCGCATATACAAACTTAAAATCCTCATAACTTCTTCATACGGTTTCCGTTTTACACAAACCAAATGTATATCTTGACCAGAATTTCGAGATGGACGCAATGGCACAGTCTGTTTTCCTTAATTCCAAATGTTAAATTATTTATTATTTATTTTGTCCTCTTTATTGTTAACAAAGTTACGGGGTGTTACAATGACATTCCTTAAACTATCTTAATAATACACTAAGACAATTCAAACTATTTATACTAGACTGTACAGCTGCAGTTATATGATATTCTAAAGTTCACTTTAATCTTCCATTCCGAAGTCTATCGTCACTCCTTATTGACCAATAAAGACGATATAACATTAAAGGCCAACTGCATGTGAATTCTGACAGACATGCAAATCTAGGAAACGTAAATACATGCATAAGACCCAAACTATATTAAGGCAATAACAGGTATACGGGAACCAACATGAAATCCGGAAACTACACCGGAATATATTACCCAAATTTAGAGCAACTGAGTCATCGCATGGATCAATATGATACTCAAAATTCATACTTATCAAAGCGCTACATAGAATTGAAAATAATGGGACTTGTTGATTTAAATAGCTATCATCTAAGTAATGCATAACCAATGAATTTCCCTTTTACAACCATGAAAGCTATTGACAATAATGTCAACTCGGACATAGAATTTAAACAGTCGATGAGTTGATGACTGTGAATTTTTAAAAGGAAAAAACCCCAATTATTAGCAGTATAACATTTTCAAGACCAAAGTGCAGTACCAAACAACGAAAGTGATACAACATGCAAAATCAACAAAAGGCAACCAAGGCGTGGAAAGACCGAACGGTTCGTGATCGTCGGCGTGATGGTCAACACAGTAAACGACAACCTCAAATTGATCCTATTCAATGGAACAAAGTGAAAAACTTGTAATAATTTTGACTGTAAGAAAACTTACAATTTCATGGTGGCCAACTGGAGGAGATTGCAGCCGCGAATAGCGGTAGGTCTGCTACCATCGCGGAAGGAGGAATACTAAGCAACGAAGAAACAGTGTTTGACAAGAATTGGCCGAAGTTGGTGAAGAGCAAACAACTATACAGGTTCAGCGCCCAATTCTAGGAGGTTGAATCGACAAAGGCAGCTAGGGCTTTGATTGTAGGGCGAGGCGGAGCGACGGAAAGATCCAATTTTAGTGGTAGCCACGGACTTTAATTTAGTATTTTGGGGATCACGTATTTGGGGGGAAAATGGATTTTTTTTCCAGAGAAAGAAAGAATGAGAATAGGAAGGAGTGGTGGTATGTGTTTTAGGGAGTGCGCTATTTTTAAAGTTGGAACGAAGGATCGAGACACACATAGAGAAAAAAAACGTGGTACCCAATTCATATGGTAAAGGACAAGTGGAAAAATTCATTAAACAAATATTTCCTCTAATACATACTGACCTTATATTAACCCATTTATATGTTATGTATACAAATTTAATACATTGTATTTATTTATTTCCTAATACAATCCTTAAATCTACTTGTAGAACCAATTCAACAAAACAAATTTATGCATATTGATATAATCCTATAACTAAATTGAAAAGCCAAATTCAACATAAAAGATTTATGTTTCAAAACTTTGGATTTATTTCCAAAATTTCATTTTCGAGTATTTCATTGAATCCTAATCAGCTAGTAACGTTAATGTCGCGTGATTTTTACAAAAAAGCTCGTATTAAATTTATGAAAGAAATGTCACTTAAATATATCCAAACTTCATTCAAAAGATAAAATTCATATTTTAATTTGAATTTCAAATATAACTTTTATTTAGATCTCAATTTAATTCATTTCCTAAACACCAAAATTCCTAAATCGTTACTATTACCCTCCAAAAATCGGTGTTGTTACAGACTCCCCCTAATTAAATTGCGTCCTCGCAATTTACTTATTCAAAAAATATTCCAATGTCGCATTATAACTTGTTCCCTTTTATTAAATGTCCAACATATAGAATCTAAAACTTCTGAAATCTTCCCTAACTTATTTAGATTATAGCGACAGGAAATTTCATACTTTGGTTGCTTAATTCCGTAGAAAATTTCAATTCTCTTCCCAAATAAAATACATATTTGAGAATATCCACTCTTCATTTTCAATATAAAAGTATCGTATATAAATCAATACGATTCCATTTATAATAATTTTAGAAATATGATAAATTAGACATGATATCATATATAAACTAATATGATATCCATAAATATCTTATACAAGATGTTAACTAATTAAGTCAGAGAGTTATATATAAGCCAATAATTCGTTATTGCATTTATCATGTATGAAATAATATGATAAACGAATTAGGTCAGAGTATCATTTGTAAATCAAAACGATACTCGTAACAGATACAACAAGAAGGTAAAACAAACTATAACGGAGTAATATATATAAATCAAACATTTCGTGACATTTATCATATATAAAAACATTATGATAAAATAAATCGAGCTAAAATACCATATTTAAACCAATATGATACTCTTAATCAATCTGGCCAGAGTATCACACATAAACCAATGCGATGCTCTTAACAAGTATAATATATATAAATCAATATGATACATTAAATCATAACAGTATCGCATATAAACCATTACGAAGCTCTCAACAAGTCAAATATAAACTAATAGTATACTCATAATAATTATGTCAGAGTATCATAAACTAATGAAATCCACATAACATTTATCATATATGATAAAATAACCCAAAACAAAGTACCATATATAAATCAATTCGATACTCATAGCAAATGCAAATACAAAACAATAAGATACTTATAATAAATTTCTTATGAAAATTAATTAAGTCAATAAAATCTTCATGGCACTTACCATATATAAAAGCAATATGATCAAATCCGAGTATCATATGTAAATTAATATGATACTCATAACAATTGTCATATATAAATCAATATGATTAAATGAATCAAAACAGAGTACCATATACAAATCAATGCAATACTCATAATAAATATCTTATCATAACCAATCAAGTAGATAAAATTTCCAAGCATTTATCATTTGTAAAACAAAATGATAAAATAAATCAAATCAGAGTATCATATATAAATCAATACGATACTCATAACAATTATCATTTATAAATCAATATGATAATAAATCAAATCAAAGTATCATATATAAATCAATACGATACTCATAACAATTATCATATATAAATCAATATGATAATAAATCAAATCAATTACAGTAATGTAATAAAATATTAGGGGATTATGGGATAAATGTAACCTGACTCATAACAAGTACCAAATAAATAGATGCAAGTATTGCAAAACCATAGTGGTAGAGCTCGAGCGCGCATCAAGACATCAGCACTGTAATCTACTTATAGCGCCATAACACACCTGGCGATCAACCCAGGATAACCAAGACAGTCTATGGCGAAGGTCATATGCTACCCGTTCACGGTACTACACGCGGGACCCCCACGCCTCCATTTATTGTAGTCCGTAACCCGTCGATCGAGAATCCCGATCGAAACAACAAAATTGCCCAATGTAGCAGACCGTTGACCTTTGGTGGTAGATGGGCGAAATTCAAAACTACCGATTCCGATAGCAATCCTGAATCAGGTCGACCAAGATGGAGTTTTGGTCTATTGGTACAACAGAGTCCAATCTATCCTAATCCAAAAATCAAATGTATTCTTGAAATGTTATCTTATAATTAATATGCTATGAAGTTCAAAGCGTTTATAACATCAAAACACTTTATAAACTCAGTTGTGATTCAAAATTATACCATCACATATAATGAAAATAATAATCACAATCCCAAATTTAAACAAAACAAAACCAATATATGACTTTATCATATGTGAAAACAATATGATAAAATAAATCAAGTCAGAGTATCATATATAAATCAATATTATACTCATAATAAATGTATAAAACAATACGACAAAATAAATCAAATCACGAAATTTGCAATAGAGAACAAAAAGGATCAACATATTAATGACATAAAAGCATGTTAACTTGGAAACACTTCAATTTAGTAATTGAAGTATACTTTCAAACAGTAATTATTCAAATATAACACATGCTCCTATATCACATTATGTTATTAGTATATTTCACAACTAAGAATACAAAAACAACCAAACATTCCATATGAGAAGTCAAGAGGGTAATCAGAAAAGTATTACCAAACGTCCCTTACCGCTTGGTACTACTAATCTGTTTACTCAAAATCCTTATCATGCAGAATTTCACAATGGAAATTGTATTCAATTCAGATAATATATATGTCAAAGTATTTATAAAATTTAAAAAAAATCAAAAGAAAATAATTAATTTATACTTGGTTGTTTTATTATTTATTATCACTGGTATTCTTACTTTATTTCAAATACCAATCCGTGTCAGATCCAATACTGGTTCTGCTCTTATTTCGATGTCCATTTCAAATCAAACATCGCCCAAATTCCGCTCGGTCAAGTTTCTAAGTTCCTTTCGAAAAATCCAGACTTAGTACAAAACTTTTATTTTTCAAGATTACTCAAAAGATTTCGAGAACACGTAGCGAAATTAACTCGCATTTTCTGGATGATGACCTCAACAATTCCGGTCGAAAAGAGCTTTTATATGGAAATTCCAAAGGAACTTATATTTCAAAAATATTTCCTTCACTTTATTTTTATTATATTTTTTTCCAAAATCTCTTCAAATTAATAATTTATATTTATTTATTTTTTCCCAAAATCTCATTAAAATATATTTTATTTTCCCAAAATGTGCTCCCTCTAGAGCGATTCTAGTGTCAATTCCACTCATTCTAGGGTTTCTCCACCCTATCTCTAACCAGTTTTTAAACCCAATAAGCTAAGTTTTATAAAAACAATAGCTCTGATACCAAATGTAATAGCCCACCATTTTAAACGCCTAAAGTAGGGGATTAAACCAACTCGAAGCGTTCAAAGTGACGGATTGTTATCGGCTTACAAGGTATTAAATAAAATTTAACACAGAATCACAAAAACGACAACAATATCTCACAAACGAAATTTTATTTCAAAAATATCGGATATTTACAGAATTGATACAGTGGAAAAATAAAATAAAATATATACATGAATTTTAAATAATAAAGTTTTACAGTTCAATCGAGCCTTGCACGCACATATGCATCTGCACATGCCCCTCCTCTTTAAGAGCTAAAAACTTTGCATCTGCAACACTTGGGGCCTGACCCGAGCATTCCATGCAAAAACATAAAACACTCAAGTCAGGATTAAACTTATTTCAAGTCAGTCACCTATAAATAAACACATAAATATAATTTTCTTAACCCTAATGGTTAATTAAATAATTCAAGTATTAACAATGAGTGGATTGCCAGAATATACATACCCAAAAAATGATCGAATATATGCATGCATCCAATAAGATGGTACAACAAAATGGCCTAATAATTCACATGTTTGAAATGGTAGCAATATATAAATTTGGACAATGCACGCAAAAGAAAAACGAATTGAATTAAAGGAATTACAGTAAAGCAAGTTGGATTAATGCATGCAAAACAAAAAAAGGTGCAATATACATGCAGTCAAGTCATTTTAATATGCACCTACATGTAAATCAAAGTGTTATCAGACTATGACATTTCTTTTTCTTTTTTCCCCATGTGGTATTTAGTTCCATTAATATATCGACTGGACAGGGATTTCAAAGCAAGAACAATGCAAATGGCATGCAATCTTATCATACATTCTTAATTATGTTCAATAGAATAAGGCAAATTTAGTGTGCAAAGGCTTGCAAGTTTATTGGACTATTAAACTATATAAAGAGACATCTAGTATCACTATCAAAACATGTTTAAGTTCACCGACTACACATCTATCAACTACATGGTTTAACATACATGAACACCTTTTTGTCTTTCTTTTCTTAATAAAGCATGTTATATACCAAAATATATGAAGCTTGCTGCAAGCTCTTCAAATGCCTTTATATTATGCCGATCGAAAAGTGCACATTAAGAACATTAGTGTTGCACTAAAACCACATTTGAAGTAATAAATTTGTATCCATGTATTATGCAGAATCTATATAATACATTCCTAATATTTCACAAATGATATTTTACAACGTATATTCATATATATTATTCCTGTACCTAGAAACCATAACAACCAAATGACAAAATAAGGTGAATAAAATGAATACGAGCCTGCACCTCATACGCACAAACATATGCACTATTGCATATATATCTATCAAACCAGTCAACAGGCAGGTATGTATGGCATGTTTTAGTGACCAATGATGAAATGAACATATAAGCAAAAATTACAGCAGGCATTGGTGTCAACCAGAAGATCAGAACATGCTAGAGATTTTAGGCATTGGTGCCAAAAATAATTTGTTAATGGAGTGGAAAGGTGGTAGCCAACTGCTAATTGAGAAGATATTCTACAAAATAGCAAAATCATTCCAACTATCTTATATTTAGACGTGTTTATTTGTAAAGATGTACATAGTTTAATATATGTTGACACGTGTGTTGAAAATTAGTGAGAAAACTGTTTTTCACTTTTAAGTACCAACAATAAAATATGTCACAACATGAGCGAAAGTAGTAAGAATTACCTGCCATTTTCCCATTCATGAAAAAGAAATTAATGAATTACATACTCCGTTATAAAATCAAAAACATTTTTGCTTATGACATTCCTTAAACTATCTTAAAAATACACTAAGACAATTTAAACTATTTATACTAGACTGTACAGCTGCATTTATATGATAATCTAAAGTTCACTTTAATCTTCTATTCCAAAGTATATCGTCATTCCTTATTGACCATAAAAGGCGATATAACATTAAAGGCCAACTGCATGTCAATGCTGACATACATGCAAATCTGGGAAGCCCAAACATATATACATGCATAAGACCCAAACTATGTTAAGGCAATAACAGGTGTAAGGGAGCCAACATGAAATCCGGAAACTACACCGGAATATATTACCCAGATTTAGAGCAACTGAGTCATCGCATGTATCAATATGAAACTCAAAATTCATACTTATCAAAGCGCTACATAGGATTGTAAATAATGGGACTCGCAAGTTTAAATAGCTATCATCTAAGTAATGTATAACCAATGAATTGCCCTTTTACAACCATGAAAGCTATTGACAACAATGTCAACTCGGTCATGGAATTTTAATAGTTGATAAGTTGATGACTGTGAATTTTTAAAAGGAAAAACCCCAATTACTAGCAGTGAAACATTTTCAAGCCCAAAGTGCAGTACCAAACAATGAAAGAGATACAACATGAAAAATCAATAAAAGGCAACCATGGCGTGGAAAGATCGAATGGTTCATGACAGTCGGCACGATGGTCAACATAGTAAACCACAACCTCAAGCTGATCCTATACAATGGAGCGAAGTGAAAAACTTGTAATAATTTTAATCGTAAGAAAACTTATAATTTCATGGTGGTCGACTGGAGGAGATTGCAGCTGCGAATAATGGTAGGTCTGCTACCATCGCGGAAGGCAGAATACTAAGCAACGAAGAAATAGGGTTTGACAGGAATTGCCCGACGTTGGTGAAGACCAAACAACTATACTGGTTCGGTTTCCAGGTCCAGGAGGTTGAATTGACAAAGGCGGCTAGGGCTTTGATTGCAAGGAGAGGCGAAGCGACAGAAAGATCCAATTTTAGTGGTAGCCATGGACTTCAATTTGGTATTTTGGGGATCACGTATTTAGGGGAAAATGCATTTTTTCCAGTGAAAGAGAGAATGAGAATAGAAACGAGCAATGGTATTTGTTTTAGGAAGTATGCTATTTTTAAAATTGGAATGAAGGATCGAGACACACATAGAGAAAAAAAACACATGGTACCCAATTCAGATGGTGAAGGATAAGTGGAAAAATTCATTAAACAAATATTTCTTCTAATATATACCTACCTTATATTATCCCATTCATATGTTATGTATACAAATTTAATACAATGTATTTATTTATTTCCAAATACAATCCTTAAATATACTTGTAGAACCAATTCAATAAAAAATATTATTCACATCGATATAATCTTCTAACTAAATTGAAAAGCCAAATTCAACATACAAGATTTATATTTCAAAACTTTGGATTTATTTCCAAAATTTCATTCTCGAATATTTCAATGAATCCTAATCAGCTAGTAACGTTAATGTCGCCTGTTTTTGATAAAAAAGCTCGTCTTAAATTTACGAAAGAAATATTACTTAAATATATCCAAACTTCATTCTAATGATAAAAATTCGAATTTCAATTTTAATTTCAAATATAAATTCTATTTAGATCTCAATTTAATTCATTTCCTAAACACCAAAATTCCTAAATCGTTACAATTACCCTCGAAAATTCCGGGTTGTTACATTACTCTTCGAGGAATTTTAAAGGTAGTCTACCATTATTCCACTTATAGTATGAGTTGGATACGAAGTTTGATATTGAGGATAAGTTGACGGTATTTCTAACCAGATCCACTATCAAGGGATTTGATAAATTTTCAAACTAAAATAAAGATTTCCCAATTTAGTTGAGATAAGTTGGATAGAAGTAATCTTAGGATATTTGATATGAAATTCCGTGGTGTAAACGTATACTACTTGAGGAATTTAAAAAATATTATTACCGCTATTCCTCTTATACTATTCGTTGATTACGAGAATATATATCGAATATAAGTAGATACAATTTTTGTGTAACTTATGTTCAATATCAATTAATTTGGGTTTTGTTGTGAATGGTATCTTCAATAATATCATTTTTGAAACTCGATGAGATTAATTTATGGAAATTCATATCGTAATTTGGGGATTTAACCAAATCTTTGATTTGAGAAAACTAAAAGTAAGGAATTAGGAAGGAAGTATTATCTTTTAATTAAGATTAAAGAGTTGAATGTTGGGGAATCGTTTTAATTGGGAACCATGGTTGAAATATGGATAAAAGGTTTTCAAGAGAAACTGGTCCAAATTGGAACGACCAGCCTTTTTGCCAATTTCTTGCTGGTAATTAAACAACTTAAACCTTTTATAAATACGAGTGGTTATGGTTCTAACATATTTACACAAAAATAAAAGAACTTATCATTTCATTACAAAATATTACATCAGAGTTACAAGGATACCAAAGTATAACATAGGCTCAACGGAAATAAAAACAAATATGCCCTCAATGGAAGAAGTAAAATCCAAAACATAACTCTAGCTCCAAACCTGAATCCAGCTCTGAAGACAAAACCTGCAAACCAAACCACTAGTTGCCCGTGCAAAAAAATATGGGCACTAGAGTTTAGGCATGGAAATAATAAACTCCAGGTCAGTCATGGGATGGGTATGGGAGCTCAAAACAATTGTTTTTAGTTTTTTTTTAAAGTTGGGTAATTAACTGGACTACGCCGCTAATGCAGAACAGGTTTACTCCATGTGAATACCCACGCATAGAAATCTGTAATGACTTTTTTGATAAATGAAGCAATCATAAGCTCGTCCTACATCACAAAATGCAAGCGCACACCATATGGACGAGTTTTTCCTTATGATAACCAAAAATACTTTCATACATGAAAATCCTCTTTCATATTATTATTATCGCATAGTGTGGAAACTATTTCTTAAATAACTATATTAATCTTAGCCAGCATAATGCCCAATCCCATTATGTTGACATATATGTATACAATCAAAACTGTACGAGCTCATAGTGGAGAGTTGGATTTCCAACATGACCAAGGAAAATTATCTTCCTTACTGAACCGTGGGAAATGCCTCTAGAGGGACGCTCCCGGGAGAAACAATTGATGAATCTTCTGCCAATACAAGATCAGGACATCTCTTTACACAGGCTCCACTAGATGGGCCAGAGTATGACATTCCCCAGTCGTTATCGACCTTTAACCAAGCGCTTGTGCCCAACAACGCATAGGAAAATACCTACGCTCCATACCATGGTACCACCTTTTATCTAGAAGGGAATGACCATACCCTAATGGGTGTGACCTACTTATCCTTGCTGCATTCATCCTGTTTTAGGTCATTACCGGGGTATGAAGATTGTCGAGGTCACAAAACTACACTTAAATAAGCCATGCTTTGATCATCCACAGATCATCACAAAACTTCAGTATGTCACATTGCCCATTCACAAACGTACCATTGATATCTACTAATATATAACCTCTGAGCTCAGGCGTCTCAGAGAAGGGTGTTAAGCTAAGAGAATAAATTCTCCGTAGTGCTACACAGTCAATTACAATGTTAGACACATAATCCATAACAGTCCATTCTAGGTCTGAATGGAACATCATTCAAAGATTTCCAAATACACCCAGACCTCATGCCACTATAACCTCATTTTGGTTGTACGGATTTATCCGAGACATCAACATTCAATCCAAATGATTCGAAAATTCCTGTGCTACACTCGTTGTTTTCCAAGTCTTCAATTGCTTCATAACGTCGTATTACTACTTGGAATGATTTTTGGACCTTTATCCGATCCCGATCTTTCCAAGTAATAAGTGTACTTTAAAAACAATATCTATGAACTACACAAGTTTTCAATTCAAATCTCCTTTCAAAACGTTACCGATTCATTTACAAAACAAGGTTGGATTTATTTAAACCCCGTTACCACCATAACTCTTCTTTTAAAATCCAATATTCGTTTTACCAACCTTATATTTCAAAACATAGTTCTTCGTTATCCTTTCCTTAAGCCTTCAAATTTACAAATCTTTATTTGGATTAAAATTTCATTTATGATCATCCAAACAATTGATACTCAAAAGTAAGTTTAAATAGAGTTTAATCGACTTATATTGAATATCAATTCACAAATTTGCTGAATATTATAAGCAGTTACCTGCCATAAAAATTTATGATTTTCAAATGGTATTCGCCTATCGAGGGAATCTCATATCGAATATTTGAAGACTAACTCTATCCAAACTCCTTTCCTTTTAAATTCAAACTTCAAAGTTAACTTGAAAACGGTAAATATTAATTAAATCTCATAAAAATAATTTAATCACTTTAAATCCATTCAATATATTTAACAAACCCTTTTTATAATAGCTTACGGTTTATAAACTATAAAACCCATTTATTTTCGAAGGAACATTATAGTAACGTTTAAAAACGTTTCTTAAAGTGCTGTAAAACAACTATTTATATCAAATAGACTTAAAATCACTCAAAATTTAGATATTTTAGCTCAGATCACTTTTAAATAATAAAATATGATTTATCATATATTTTTCGAATTTTTATTAATTTTTATAAACCTGTTTTATTCGATTTTTCATTACGGTCGCCGAACTACACGTATATCAACATTTTTCCAATTTTGTTTTAAACGTAACTTAAAAATCATACATTGGAATACGAAAATTTCTTTACTAATCAAAAGCTATTGCTATTAGAAATCCAATGTTTCTCGTTTTATGTAAATTCGATTTAATACATTCAAGTTATAACCATTTAAAAATTATTATTGATATTCACAAATTATTGCTATGCGACATGTTCAATTCAAACCATATAAGGATTTAAATTATAAATTGTCTGAGTATTCTCCAAAATAAAGTTAGATTTCCATAACTTTTTAAAATAATATTCCAAAACCCCTTTTTAAAATAATATATTTTTCCCAAAAATCGATCAATCGTTTCCAAGACTTACCGATAGTCGTTAAAAAGAATGGTTTCCAACTACTTGCATAAAAACCCAAATGTTTTAATACGTAATTCAAATCATTTTCCAATCTTAATTTCAAAATCCAATTCTTGCTTTAATAACCCATAATTAGTTGAAAATATTTCCAAACCCGTTTCGTCTCTTATAAATATCGTTTAATCATAGTTAACTTTGGTTTCCAAACAGTTTGGTTTCCAAACAGATTGGTTTCCAAACAGTTTAAAATATAAATTAAAAATTAAATTTTCAATCATTATTTTAATATTTAAATACTAAAATCGTTATCTACATGGAAGGAAGATTTAAGTCGCATAATCATATAATTCCACAACTATGGGGTGTGTGTGAGTGATTTCATGCAACTAGAATCAACCAATTAAAACAATCATATGAACAGGCATGAATTCATCCATCATAATCACAACAATTAATACAACCAATTAATTGTTCGTAAGCATTACGTACAATAACGCTTAACGTTTAGTGTGTTCTAACTACAGGAACGTCCATCAAACAACACATATAATAGCAACCATTCATAAAATCAATAATCGTCAACTAGTTATAACTATTAAATAATTATAATATACCATTTCTACTAATTTAAAAAATAATTTAAACTAGATGTTCTCACCTCATGCTTCCAAACTTCACTATCAAGATCTGTATCTACTGCGTACAAGCTTACGAACGATAAAAATGTCGTGCGCATACCGTCTTCTTTGCAAATTAACATATGTATATACACATACTTCCTTACAACTCTCTATTTATTTTTCACTCAAGGGATGATTAAGGAAAATGGGGTATATGATCGGACTGAGGGGAAGTATGGGCAGAGCTGGGTATCGGGGTAGGCTTTGGTCGTGCTAATGTGGCAAAAAGGAGAGAGAGAAGGTGGTGGGGGTCTTACGTGGTGTTCTTAAGAGGGGTAGCAACTTTTAGAGAACAGAGAGGGAGAAGTGTCCAAGTGGGGGAAGGTAATGGGGACTTGGGCGGCGTCAGGTGGTGCAGCTGGCTGTCGGAGGTGGATGGGTAGTTGCGGCGGCGGCGGTGCTTGGGAAGAGGAGGCCGAATGCAACAAAAGGGGAGGGACAGATTGTTTTAGAAGAGGAAGAGAAGAGGTGGGTTACTGGCTGAGGGGGTGGACTGGCGGCATACTGATGGTGTGCCAGAGAGTGGAAGGTGGGTAGCGGTGGTGGCTGATGGTGACACATGGGGTGGTGGAGCTGGAAACAGTTAGTGTCGTGAGCTGTTTTTAAAAAGAAGGGAAGGAAACGTGGGCTATTAAGTGGAGACGGAGGTGTTTGTGTAGGCTTTTGGTGAGGAGGTAAGGTATGTGACAGGTGGGATAGTGGAGGGAGCTGATAGTTGTTCGGTGGTAAGGTATGCAAGCGTAAGGGGTGGAAGAGGTAAACAATGGAGGTGCAAAGAAAAATGGGGAAAGGGTGGTGAAAAGAAATGGGCTTAGTTCTCTTTATATAGAAGATTTCATGGGTAGTTTTGTAAGTTTTAAATAAGCACACATGTGCTACCCACAAAGTCTACATGTAGAGACACTTGGCTCATTCACATAATTCTCTCCATGCACAATGACAAATAAGAGACATTTACTTATTTATTAAAATTGAATTTTTGTAACATTCTTGTAAAATATATATATATAGCCATTTTTCTACATTTATAAGTGTAACCATCATATTATTTAATTATATTATTAATAATATTTACAACTTATAAATATTGCAAAACATTTATTTATATTACTTGTAAAAAATATAATTTCCCAAATCTACATTAACCAAAAATAATTCTTAAATAAAACAATCTTTATGAAATTTATATTTTAAAAATATAATCATATAACATTGTCTTATGTTGTCAAAATAATGTTACTTATAAAAATAAAAATAATATTTATGTTTCTAAAATCTTATTAAATAACGTCTTTAAAAATAAATCACACTTTTATAAAACTAATATATTATCAAAATTAAATAGTATAATTTCTTATTAATATTAAAATATACATAAAATTCCATAAATTAAATAGTGAAAATAAGGGACATGTCTCTAAAAACTTTGGAAATATAAACAGCATCCAGTCCATGTTTCAAATGTAAAGCAGGTCCACATTTTGAAAGTTACGTATTTTTCACAGAAAATTATGCGTAGCGCAATAAAAAAATTCAAAAAATCGCAAATATTCCGAGAAGAAATTTGAAAAAAAAACAAAAAAAAATTGCATCCATGTATGCATTAATTGAATTTTATTGCACACATGTATGCAACAACTCAGGCAGTATTTCTATTGAAAAATCGGCATGAATTATTGTAGAAATGTATGCAATTATTCTCAATATATGCATACATATATATAACAATTCATGCAGAGTTTCTATTTGTTAGCCTACTTTGTGAACTAGGCTACACAAAGAACAAATAGTGAGAAAGACACCAATCGGTTCGAATCGAAAGAAGATAGTGCAGGAGGTGAGTAGAGATCAGAGACACAGAGGTCATGTCGGATCGGATCGGTAATACATCAGTAATATCAAAGGATAGCAAGTGGCCTTATCGGTTCGGAATGGAAGAGCACGTCAACGACATCAGATAACGAGCGGACTCATCGGATCGGATCGGAGGAGTATGGCAGCAACATCATATAGCAAGTGGCTTCGGTGGTTCGGATCAGAGGAACACTTCAGCGGCATCAGAATAAAGCAAGTAATCCCATTGGTTCGAATCAGATGAGTACGTCAGCAGCATCAAGGGACAGCAAGTTGCATCACCGGATCGGATCGGAGGCCCCGATCCGAACCCCTTTGAATCTGTAACCATTGCTGCGCATATCTCCTGAAGACTCGGACTAAGCCTGACCATTTCTCTCACGATCTCCTACTAATCCAATGCGCTGTCATTAGGGGTGAGCATTATTCGGTTAAACCAAATAAACCAACCAAACCAATTTATTTTGGTCGGTTTGGTTCGGTTTTGAAATTAAATCAGTTTGTAATCGGCCCAAAAAAATATTAAGTTCGGTTATCGGTTTAACCAAATTAACCGAACTTTTACTATATATTCAAAATTATCGGTATTATAATAAATATTTTAGTTTAGTTTAGTTATTTAAGCATATATTAATCATCACCTATGTGTCAAAATTAATATTAAAAAGCATAAAAATCAAAAATAATAATATTGTAATCATATATTTATAATTCGTTTCAAATTATAGTGAATATTTCAGACACAAAGTTTAAAACATTTTTAGTTCGGTTTAATCGGATAACCAACCGAACTAACCAAACTTAATTTGGTTGGTTTGGTTTGGTTTTCATTTTTATTGGTTTTAGTTTGGTTTGAAAAATTTATCATCGGATAAACCAAACCAACCAAACGCTCACCCCTAGTGCCTGTCATCATCTGGGAGCCTCCGAACCCGACTCTCATGGGATGGGTGCCACACAATTCCGAACCAGAGCCACTTCGAAGGGATTTTTCACCTATAAATACACCATCTAGAGGCATTTGAAAGGATCTTTTGGCAAATTCTTAGTCCATACTTCCTCCATAGCCGAATTCTACAATCATATTCAGATCAAAATCATCTTTTAAAGTCCATTTTTGAGAGATTTGATTGAGTTTTTGCGTTGTAATTGTGAAGTTGAGTGAATCATTGTTGTATTTGTATTCAAATCATCAATTAAAAGAATACAAAGTGGACGTAGGCTCGATAATGCCAAACCACTATAAATTGCGTGTTGTTTGTTGCTTTTTGATTCTATTTCATTGAATTCATATCTAATTGGGGTGTTAGAGCCAATTTTTGGTCTAACATTTTGGTGCTTTCACTGAGAAACTTCGAATTCTTAGCTTTTTTCGGGATTATCATTCTACTATTTGGACTCTCAAGTTCAAAGAAGTTAATCCCTTCTCTCTGACATCTTTCAGTACTTGTTGACTAACCGTTGAAGAATCAAATATTATGGCTAAGACCAAAGGAAAAGAAGTGCAAGGCGCTAGTGGAAATGATGCTAGAGAAAATCAGCAAGCTATCGTGTTAACAAGGTCACGCGCTCAAAGCTTTGGAGCAGATCATTCTAATCAAGAGGAAACGAATCTGATCGTGTTAACACCGATCCGAACTGATGATCCGATCCGTGGTGATGATCCGATCCGTGGTGGTGATCCGATCCGTGATGGTGATCCAATCCGAATCAGAATGAAGCTGGAACTTCTACTCGAGCTCCCTCCAATGCTCCGATTCCAGCCACGATGACTAATGTTCAACCTGACCCATCTGCACCCATTACTCAGGGAGATTTTTCACGTTTTCTTGACATGCTTCAGAGCACTAAAGAAGCATTGGAAGCCCAAAGGCGTGACAACCTTCACATGCAGGAAAACATGATCACCATGGGTAGAGAATTACAAGAGCTCCAGAGGCAGAGAACTCCTTCCCCCACCGCGCCACATTCCTGCAGATGATTCGTCTTCTTCGGAGGAGGAAAGTCCTTACGAGAGAAGGCCGCTTGAATGACCTCAGAACCTCGATCAATTGACTTTTGGATCTTTAGGATCCCGAGAAGATGTTGCCCGTGTATTAGGCCCTGATGACCTGAGTCTGCAACAGCCTATGTTGCTACCTATGCGCAGATCCCATGTCTTACCCAGGGATCCTAATATTACTAACCCCACACAGCAACAACTTCTCCAACCTCTACCTCCAGAGATCGACCGGGCGCGCAGAGAGCAACGTAGAGCGGCTGCCGCCAGAAATAGAAGGTCATCCCCTGATCAGGAACCCAGGGGTAATCCGAACATCAGATCTAGAGAGCCTGTGCAGACATTAACCAACGCCGATGTATGGGCAATGGTGCAACAGATTATGTCTGAAAGCCGGCAATATACCAATGAAGATTGGGGCATTGAGCGAAGTCATACCCCATTCATAGATGACATCCTGAATTTCCAGTTCCCCCGACGATTCAACTTGCCTCAGACGGATCGATATTCAGGAAGAACAGATCCAGGGCAATACCTAATGAGATATGCATCGTTCATGAATGCGGCAGCAGCTCCAGATGCCAGAAAATGCAAATCTTTTCCCATCTATCTTGAAGATGTAGCTTTAATGTGGTTCACTCGACTTCCTCCTCGGTCGGTGTCAAATTTCACAGAATTGAGTGAGCGTTTCATGAATTAGCTTTGAACCCATGCCCAAAAGTCCAAGACCGTCATAGAATTGTCACGAATTAAACAGGGCCCAGGAGAATCTTTGAAGTCATATTTGGATCGCTTCAACCTGGCCGTCACCAAAGTCACTGATCCCCATGAGCCCACTATCCTGATGGCCTTGATAAAAGGAGTAGATCCCGAAACAGAGTTCGGGGATTACTTGGCTGGAAAACCACCTCCTACTAGAGAATTATTCAATGAAAAGGCTAATGTCCGTTTAAGGCGAGAAGAAGCTAAAGCAAATCGAAAGAGAAAGTCTGAAGGGGTCTCGAAGGAGGGTGTCCAGAGTAACATTGCTGTGAAACAATCTGGTGACAGTTCAGGGAAGGTGGAAGTAAATGTTGGCAACCAAAATGGTGGTAATAGTAACATAAATGGGAACGGCAATAGAAGGAACAGAAACCGTGGGAATAACTCTAATAAAAGACCCCGATTCCAGAGTTTTGATAATTACACGCCGTTAAATGATACGTTGGAGAACATTTATCTAGACACATACAACATATTGCAGTATAAAAAACCACCACCCAGAGATTCCACTGAGAAGGAAATTGAAACAGGAAAGTTTTGCTTGTTTCATGGTACACACGGTCATTCCACCAATGAGTATCGTCATTTGAGGGATATCATCTAAAAATTGCCGGGAGAAGGGATGTTGGATGAGTACAAAGCCGCCCCAAGGGACAGTGGGCAAGGGGGACAAGCCCCGAACCAAGAACAACCTGCTTCAAAACCCACGGCTCACCAAAAAGGTAAGAGGATCGTCATCAACTCCATTATAGGCGGGCCTCACTTGGTTGGTCGTAGTTTTAAAGCAATGGACCAGTACGTCAACGCCGCCAAGCATTATGAAGTGGGAGAATGCAGCAGCTTTGAAGACGTCACTCCAATAAAACAGCAAAAAACGATGTCTGAAGATGTCGTATTCCGCAATAGAGACGAGTTTGGAGTTCAAGCTCCAACCGACGATCTGCTAGTGATAACCATGACAATTGGCCCTGCTCTGGTTCATAAGGTGTTAGTGGACAACGGAAGCTCGGTCAATATCCTCTTCAAAAAAGCCTTCGAACAAATGAGGCTCGAAGCCAAAGACATAAAGCCATGTTAAGGATGGATACATGGTTTTATCGGAGTATCCACAACTCCAATGGGTTTTGTGGAATTACCGGTCACACTAGGGCAGGGGGATCGCCAGAGACTAAGGATCTTGCCGTTTGTAGTTCTGGATTTGGAGTCGCCTTATAATGCCTTCCTAGGCCAACCAGCCCTTGCCGAATTTAGGGCATGTATTGCGCCTTGGTGTTTGCTGCTAAAATTCCCGACTGACTCGGGAGTTGGGACGATGAGAGGCGACAAAGCTACGGGACAAGCTTGTTATATGACAGAGTTAAAGATGCTAATGATGGGGCTGAATATAGATGCTAAAGACGATTCCGCCTCTCCAAAGGGGCCCTCAGCATAGCACTAAGGGGTTCTGCCCCAAGAGAGTCGCCCTCGGACGTGCTCGATGATATAGATCCTAGAGAGGATAGAGAACCTGGGGACATGAAGGAAACTCCCAATGAAATAACAATCGACATACCTATTGATGAAACTGATCCAATAAAATTACTAAAGATCGGCTCGCAACTGGATCCAGTTAGAGCGTGGGAATTGGCTGATTTCTTAAAGGCAAATATGGATGTGTTTGCTTGGACTCACGCTGACATGTGTGGGATTTCGCCTACCATCATGTGTCACTCTTTGTGTATTAATCCAAAACACCCACCAGTCAAGCAGAAAAGACGGATGTTGGGCCCAGAGCGGTCAGCGGCTTTGAAAGAAGAAGTAGAGAAGTTAAAGGTAATGGATTCATTAAGGATTCGAAATATCTCGACTGGATATCGAATCCTGTCCTGGTCAAAAAGTCAAATGGGAAATGGAGAACGTGCATCGACTTTTCTGATTTGAACAAGGCTTGCCCGAAGGATAGCTTTCCTCTCCCCAAAATTGATCAACTAGTAGATTCAACTACCGGGCACGAACTTTTATCCTTTATGGACGCTTATTACGAGTACAATCAAATTCCCATGCACGTACTAGATCAAGAGCATACAAGCTTTATTACAGACTTGGGATTGTATTGTTACGTCGTAATGCCATTTGGATTAAAAAATGCAGGAGCCACATATCAGCGCCTGGTCAACCACATGTTTTACAATCAAATTGGGAAGACCATGGAAGTTTACGTAGACGATATGCTAGTGAAATCCAAGCAATCTCCCGATCATACGAAGGACTTAGCAGAAATGTTTAGCATATTACGAAGGTATGGGATGAAGTTGAATCCCTTGAAGTGTTCTTTTGGCGTGGCATCAGGCAAGTTCCTTAGCTTTATCGTGAGTTCCAGAGGAATAGAAATCCATCCGGACCAAATAGCAGCAATCCGGAATATAGAGGAGCCGCGAAAGATTAGGAATGTTCAAAGCTTAGCTGGAAAGGTTGCAGCACTGGGCAGGTTCATCTCCAATGCGACAGACAAGTGTGCACCTTTCTTCGATCTCATAAAGCGTGGAAAGCGAAATTTCGAGTGGACTCCCGACTGTGTGGAGGTGTTCCAGAATTTGTTAGACTTCTTAGAAAAGACTCCAATATTATCAAAGCCTGTGCAACATGAGGATTTGTTCGTCTACTTGGCGGTATCATCTCACACCGTCAGTGCAACACTAGTACGTGAAGAGGATAAAGTCCAGAAACCTGTGTATTACGTAAGCAAAAAACTAGCTGCCGCAGAACGTAACTACCCAAAGATAGAGAAGCTTGCTTATAGCCTCCTGATTGCTTCCCGCAAACTCCGCCATTATTTTCAGGAACACCCAATAGTTGTGTATACCGACCAACCTTTGAGACAAGTGTTGCAGAAACCTAAAGCATCAAGGCGGCTACTTAAATGGAATATCGAGCCGAGCCAGTTTGATTTGAACTTTCAGCCACGAAGATCAATAAGGGGGCAGGCCTTGGCTGATTTATAGCAGAATTTACAATTCCTGAAGAGGAAACGGTGGGTGATAAGGTAGTTACTTTGGATCAAGAATTAGAGCTTAGTCTGTGGAAATTATATACGGATGGAGCCAAGAATGATAGAAAGTCCGGTGCGGAGTTGTTTTAATAACTCATGAAGGACGATCTATCTACTATGCGTTGCGGTTAGAGTTTGCGGCTACTAATAACGACTCCGAGTAGGAAGCCCTGATTGCCGGGCTGAAACTCGCCAAAGATTTGGGAGTGAAGACACTAGATATATATTGCGACTCCAAGATAGTTGTATGTCAAGTTCGGGAAGAATTTGCTGCTAAAGGACCTCGATTCATCACTTACCTCAAGAAGGCAAATGAGTTGTTGGAAGATTTGGAGCATTATAGCATAACACACATTCTGAGAGCGGAAAATCAGAAAGCAGATCGATTGGCGAAGCTAGCAAGTTCAAATAGTCTTAAAGAATCCGAAAAGGTTCCGATAGAGGTGTTGGATTCACCAAGTTTCGATCTAATGGAAACAGAGCTAGCCCTAGAAGTTGAACCATAAAGAGAATCCTGGATGACATCAGTTAAGAATTTTCTCAAAAATGGAACCCTCCCGTTGAAAAAGAGCGAAATGCGAGCTTTAAACATAAGGCCACAAGATACGTTTTACATGACGATGTCCTTTATCGTCAAGGGTTTTCGATGCCCTGCTACGGTGTATCGCACACGACGACATCAAACGTGTACTACAAGAGGTGCATGAAGGTGAATGTGGAGATCACACTGGGGGCCAAACTTAGCAAAGAAAGTGTTACGGTACGGATATTTCTGGCCTGCCGTGAACAAAGACGCGGCTGCTTATTCACGACGCTGCGATAGATGTCAAAGATATGCCAAAATTCCCAGAGCACCTCTGACTCAGCTCAAGTCAATGGTAAATCCATGGCCATTTTCCATGTGGGGAATTGACATTATTGGAGTGCTACCCATTGCCAGAGGAGGAGCGAAGTATTTGATCGTTGCCGTGGATTACTTCACGAAGTGGGTGGAAGATGAACCTCTAACAACCATCACGGCAAGGAAAGTGATCAGTTTTGTGGTAAGAAACATTATTTGTTGATTTGGGATACCGAAGACCATCATAACTGATAATAGGACGCAGTTTGACAGCATAGAGTTCAGAAACTTTTGCCAGAAATACAAAATTGATAAGCGATACACTGCAGTAGCTCATCCGCAGTCAAATGGGCAGGTTGAAGCCGTAAATAAAGTCATTAAATCAATTCTAAAGAAGCGGCTGAAATAGGCCAAAGCCAGATGGGTAGATTAGTTGCCGTTAGCTTTATGGGCATACAGGACAACCTTTAAGATGGCTACCGACCATACTCCCTATTCACTTTCATTTGGGTCTGAAGCTGTGATCCCGGTAGAATTGGAAATCCCTTCTCATCGAGTTGCGTACTATGACCCGATGACGAATAAAGCGCTCCTCCTAGAATCTCTTGATATGATTAAAGAAAAAAGAGATGAAGCCGACTTGCATGCCTCAAGACATCGACATCAAGTAGCATGTTATTATGACCAAAAGGTTCGCCTCAAAACCTTTGAACCAGGAGATCTAGTACTGAAGCGAGTTTTCCCGCCTTCAACCCAGTTGGGTCCAAAATGGGAAGGGCCATACACCATCCAACGGAAGCTTGATACATGAGCATTCAAGCTAACGACCGTGGACGGTGAGGAGATTCCCAGAGCATGGAACGCTCAACACCTACGACGATATCTGAGCTAAGTATGAAATGTCATTTCTTTTGTTTTCATAAGCTATGTAAAAAGGCACGACTTGCCTTAAGAAGTCTGTTTATGTGAACAAAAGATTATAAAGTGGATGTAGGCTACGACTTAGCCGACCACTATAAAAATATCGTGTGTCATTTACTTTCCTGCATTATTTATATCTTCAACTATAATTCTATTATGACTGTGAAACACGAAATGTTAAATTAAAGTTGGAGATGACCTATATGCAGGAACAAACAAGACGACTGTTTGTACGATAAGACATAGAAGAATGGGAAGACGACATTCTTAACTCTAACTCTCAAGAATCGAGAGAAAGTATAAAGGACGGGAAGACGACGTCCTCTGAGGCGTGAAGGTGCACCCAGATGAGAGACCGCCTCAACGAAAACTCTAACCTGGATATGAGACAGGAGAGTATAAAGATGCCAAAAAGAACAGGCGTCAATGATGAAAGGAATATGACCCCCATCAGAGAATCGGGGACATTCGGACTTTTTAATTTAATCTTGAATAGTTCTCCCTCAGTTATTCAAGGTTGACTGGGGGCATACATGTACACACATATTTCCCTCCACCATGACTTCATTACATAACTTTAGTATGACATGCTTTTGTATTTTTACATAAGTACTGAACTAACGACTATCAGGCATTGCAGGAAATAAGTTAATTTTATTTACAAACGTGTGAGTTTGTACAAGGAAAACAAGCAAAAAAATAGATGCGAGGGCCGCACTCGCTACAACAATTGCAAACCAATCAAATCCCAAAATAAAACAAAGCATTATATCATTTAGGCTTCGGGTCATACTTGGATTTTTTGGCAGCTTTCTGAGCAGCCTTAGCTTCCTTTTCAGCTTCGGTCATAACGCGTTTCAACTTTTTCTTCCCTGTAGCCGAAGTGCTAGAATTAGTTGGTTTTTTCCCAGGAGATGGAACGCTGGAATCAAAAGAAGACTTTTTAGCAAGTTCTTCTGTAATAGATCTAGTTGAAAGCTTAACAACTAACATTGATCCAGGGTCCACCACGGCAAGAGGCTTAAGGCTTTCGGAATCCAGGTCTTCAACCTTTAGCTGCATACGTTTATCTTGTTCGGCTTTCATTTCAGCCAAAGTGATGTCATCAGCGCTTTTTGGATCCCCGACTATAGCCACATCAGGGTCTTCCTCATGCCCCTCGCTACCGCCATCATCTTTCAAGGCGTCTATCATCTCGTCATCATGAGGAGCATCAGCCTTATCCTTTTCTCCTTCAGCCTTCTCCGCTTACTTTGCTCCGGCGGTGGTTCCCTGAGGCACGTCTGTCTTCTCGGACGGTTCAACACCTACAGAATGAGAAGCAACAGTTATCAACTCAGGAGAGAATAAAGGATTCTTCATTGATTTCCCGATTATGTATGGAAAGTGGAGACAACTTTGACGAATTGGGGTGAAAAGGTAGAAATACCTTCCGATGATTTCTCAGCTGGAGTGACTGCCGTCTCTGATGCCGTCTCGGCAATGGGGGATAAAAGAGATGCCTGAGGGATCTTCGGGTTTTTGGGGTCGTATCCCTCAACTTCAGAAGTTTCAGCAGTAGTAGAAGAAGAACCAGCCTCAGACATATACTTTTGTTTGGCCATCCTCTTTTCCTCCTCCATAGCAGCAGCGATGAGGCGACGCCCCTTGGCCGGACGTGCTGGCTCATCATCTCTTAGATATTTTTCCATGAGCTTGTCTTCATCGACGGAATCTACCTTGAGTTCCTCCTTCTCCCATTCAATAATTTGGCTCCACACGTGAACCAAGGTAGTCAAATAATCTTCGATCCAAGAGATGTTTCGACGATGAATTATATGCGCATAAATTTCGATCATCAATTCGCCGAAACCCTGCACATCCTCCTGGGTCTCTGACAGCTGCTTGCGGGTTTCTTCGGCGGATTTAATAACACTTTCAACATTACCCTCCGCTAGGGTAGCCCTATTCTCGGCCTCCATCAACTTGGAAGCCAAGTCAACGTTACGCTTTTCCAATTCAGTGTTCTTCCTCGCTAATTCGACCTTTTTTCGCTCAAGAGCAGCATAAGCAAGTTGCATTTTGGCGTTATCCGACTTAGCATCTTCGGCTTGCTTTTTCAGCTCTGAGCACTCTTGACTATGAGACTCGAGCAAGTCGTGATAACGTTTTTGTAGCTCTTCAAATTGCTGCTTGAAGTTGGAAGCATCCCGTTGAGCGATGACAAGTTAGGCCTGTGTATCCTCAAGATCTTTCCCCAAAATTTTCAAGGCTTTTGCGTCGGCTTCTACAGTCTTTTTCATCGAGTTAGTATCCGTGATTAGAGTTTGGATAATTCTGGAGAGGTTACGCTAATACTTGAACATCTCTGAATATTGTTTTTAGACTGCGTCAATTTTTTCTTTGGCCTCGTCTGCCCACCTCGAGGAAATAGGCTCAAGAGCGGGTAAGAAGGTCAGATTTTCAAAATAGTGTTCGGGGAATTGTTTCTCCAGATATGCCCGTTTAACTTTAGCTTCAGCATCCAATGGTGGAGGTGCGCTATATGTTAGCTCAGTATCCTTATGATGAGCGGGCACAATGGCCTCCTCACCCTTCCTAGGCCGTTTAGCATAAACCTTATGCTTGCCTCGTGAGTCGGTATCTTTCGGTGGGCTCCTTTCCCTACTGCATTTTTCTTGAGGAGAGTTTTGATCTTTTAACTGTGACGTGTCATCTCCTCGATGACCTTGGTAGCTTTTGTATCGCTCTGGATCCGACCGAATGGGAGAGCGAGAGCGCGAGGTCCGCGACTGATAAGAGTCATAAGGCCTTCTATCCTCTCTACCCCATCTTTCGCGGCGATCATGCTCAACATCAGAAGGGGGCCTAGTCATGCTGCGACGAATTTTCCTGATGTCATAATGAGGGCGAGACATTGTACCTTCGTAATAATGCAAGTGGAATTCAGAATCAGTATTCTCATGGGAAGTAAGTGCTGTGAAGTGTGGTGCTATTATGTTAAGTGCATCCTAAGTGGTGTGCCCCCCGACAAACCCGAGTCCGAAGCCAAGCCAGTGTGAGTGGGCTCTTTGGCCTTAACAGGAGTAGCCTCCCCTGAAGAAGTAAAAACTAAAGGATTTGTGCCAAAATCCTCGGAAGTATAGATAGTTTCAGGTAGGGGGAGATCTCCTAAGCCCTGAAATGTAGGATCATCAGTAGTAGGGGCATCTCCTTGGGAAGCGTCTGTTGGCAGTTCTTTAGGAGATAGTGATTTCTCAAGAGAAATAGCATCCCCAGGGACGATGTACCCTTCTCGGTGCTTTTCGGGTATGTTGGCCAGCTCATCGTCTTGAGTCGAAGATGGAGAAGGTGAAGTTCGAAGTGGTATTGTGGGGCTTTTCGAGCTCTCGCCCATTCCTGGAATTACATCCACTGGAGGGATGTATACATATGGACCCGACCCGTGACCTATGCTACGGGTAATGGACAGTAGCCCGTGATGATGAAGGTATTCATCCTTAAGGACTTCATCAATGGTTAGAAATTTTTGGTCGCCATTAAGGAGCTGATGCATCCGATCAAAGTACACTTGACCCGATATTTGTTTTGGATTATCAGCTGCAAAAAAAATAAAATGTATTAATGTGTTGGCGTGGACATTCAGAGTAGAAATTTAGAAAACCAATGCTTTACTTGATTTTGTCCGTCTCCTAGCACATCCCAATTGTTGCCTTATATAAAACCATTCTAGCTTGGAATCACCGGCCTTGCTGCTGAATGGCGCTGAAATTATTTTCCTTTTTGGGACTGATTCGAAGTAAGAGAAAGAAGGAGTTTCTCGAGTCCGATGCTTGAAGTTATAAAAGAAATGAACGTCATCGAAAGTGAGCTCTGTACCTAAGATCTTGTGGTATGCTACATATAAGGTATATAGGTAAGCATAGGAGTTGGGATGCTGCTGCATGGGGGCAATCCGCATCTGTCTTAGAAAGTCGACAACAGAAGGAGAAAACGGTGGAATAGCCCCAACCATGCACATCAATCGGGTGATTGCCATAAATCCTTCTGGAGGACTATGAGGACGGTCAGTTTTCGACGGCACCAGAGTATCCCATCTTAGTATACCGTGCTTTAGACATATGCGAGTCTATCATCGTCGATCGTTGATTCAACAGAGTCTGTGGGTGATTCCAAGATAATGGCAGACTCAAATTCGTCAGGAGCTCGGTAATCTCCAATCCCTCCTTCCTCCTCATAGCCCAGAGAAACTTCATTGTCCGAAGGTGTTTCGTTGTTATGCGCTCCCATTTCATAATCTGAGCCCTCGTCGTCCCATTCAAGGTCTGAAGAAGAAGATATGTCATCGAGAGTATATTTCTCAGAAGTTTCTGCAATTTCTGTCTTCTTTGCTAATCTAGAAGAACGTCTTTCGGCCATGATCGCTAGACTATTGAAGAAACAATGGCAAGGATTAGAGTAAAGTTGCCCGTGTCCCCGGTGTGTGTATGTGAACTAAAGTGTGTGCTACGTGTGACAAAGATGCAAAGTAAATACATGAAAGCATAATGTAAAGGTCCAAGGAAGCAGTGATGTTCAGAACGGTTCTTGATATTTGTTTATGTTCGCAAGACACTATCCTAACTGTCCATTAAGTTGAAGATTATATTAAGAATTGGTTTAACCAGCTAAGCAAGGTCTTATGTGCAATCTTGGACGTTTTTCGGTTCGGTTTGGATACACGCACTGGGGTTGGATCGGGGGAAAGCCTTGTGCTAGACTGGGATAAGAGTTGGTTCCCAATGACCAAAGTCGGATCGGTTCAGAGGGGAGTACTTGAACGGCCCGGATCGAATTGAATAGCCATGCTTCTCCCCTTCTTTGTTTCACATTCCGATCCAGTCCGGTCAAGTGGATCTTGTTCTTCTCTTGGCTCGCAAGACCGACCCGAGCCGGTCAGTTGAACCCCATTTTCGTCTCTGTCTTGTCACCCGAACCGATCCCCTGCATTTCTTCTCTCCCGTTTTCCCTCCTCTTTGGGGTCAAACTCGATCCTATGTTGAAAGTACCAACTGAAATCGAGTACTGATGCATTCAAACGCTCAACGAAGAATCTTAACCCCCTCCACCGCCGCCTCGAGAGAGACTTAACGCCATTAACGACGATGGCGGAGTGGAGGAGGTCATGACGACGAAATCCATTGAATACCTCGCTGGAATCGTTCAAGGAAACCGCGAATCTAAGCTAAAAGCAATTATAAAGATGAGATTCAAGATCATAAAACTACCTATGTGTTGGATTCGGGGATTAAAACGAGAGAGTTTCAGAGTTTTTAAAATTCTAGGGTTTTGGTGCAAATTTTGTTGGAAGAGAACAATAAAGAAGGAAGAGGAAGAAGGAGACGAGAGGGATACTAATACGAAATCGTAGTGACCACTCGTATTCCCAGTTTCCCCCAGCCCGTTCGGACCGAAAGTCAAGCCCACAAAGGCCCTATGGCCTGTTGATCCATGGGGAAGTGATACAGGTGTATCTGTTTGGATGTGCCACTAGAGGAAATCCATTCGGATCGGATTCCGAACCGAAAGAGGCTATATACACTGATTTGACACGCGGTGTGAATTTGAGGAAAAGTAAAGAAAAATCTTACCTGAAAGAATCACTGGACGTTAAATAAAAGCTCTCAAAGTTGTTTGAAAATGAAGAAAGTAATTCATACGGATTATGGATATATATAAGCAGCAAAAGCCACGACTTCATGAAGTGACACTATAAGTAGATGGAAGTGATCATTCAACGGTTCTAATTCAAAGGATGATTCGTGAACTGCTTCGGAGCACACTTTATCTCAGATAAGAGTGTACTTCGAGGGGACAAAATGTTAGCTTACTTTGTGAACTAGGATACACAAGAACAAATAGTGAGAAAGACACCAATCGGTTCAGATCGGAAGAAGATAGTGCAGGAGGTGAGTAGAGATCAGTGACGCAGAGGTCATGTTGGATCGGATCGGTAACACGTCAGTAATATCAAAGGATAGCAAGTGGCCTTATCGGTTCGGAACGGAAGAGCATGTCAACGACATCAGATAACGAGCGGACTCATCGGATCGGATCGGAGGAGTATGGCAGCAACATCATAAAGCAGGTGGCTTCGGCGGTTCGGATCGGAGGAACACTTCCGCGACATCAGAAGAAAGCAAGTAATCCCATCGGTTTGGATCAGATGAGTACGTCAGCAGCATCAAGGGACAGCAAGTTGCATCATCGGATCGGATCGGAGGCCCCGATCCGAACCCCTTTTCCCCTTTGAATATGTAACCATTGCTGCGCATATCTCCTGAAGACTCGGACTAAGCCTGACCATTTCTCCCATGATCTCCTACTAATCCAATGCGCTGTCATCATCTGGGAGCCTCCGAACCCGACTCTCATGGGATGGGTGCCACACAATTCTGAACCAGAGCCACTTCAAATGGATTTTTCACCTATAAATACACCATCTAGAGGCATTTGAAAGGATCTTTTGGCAAATTATCAGTCGATACTTCCTCCGTAGCCGAATTCTACAATCATATTCAGATCAAAATCATCTCTTAAAGTCCATTTTTGAGAGATTTGAGTCAGTTTGTGCGTTGTAATTGCGAAGTTGAGTGAGAATCATTCCTGTATTTGTATTCAAATCATCAATTAAAAAAAACAAAGTGACGTAGGCTCGATAACGCCGAACCACTATAAATTGCGTGTTCTTTATTGCTTTTTGATTATATTTCATTCAATTCATATCTAATTTGGGTGTTAGAGCCAATTTTTGGTCTAACACTATTGAAAAATCAGCATTAATTATTGCATACATGTATGCAATTATTGAAAAATCACGAACCCTAAATTCGTGATCGAGCCAAAAACTTGCTCGTACCCAAAACCGTCCATCAATCGAGTCAACGCTCCTCCAATCCACCAATAATTCGAGCCCTAACCATACTGCAGAACGTCGAGTTCCAAAGATGTTAATCAAGCCCCAAAAACACTACCCGAGATTGGAGTTCTTGATCAATAATTTTCGATTTTACTACCTCCGATTTTATAGGAATTTTCCCCTTTCTTCTCATTTCTTTCATTCTTGTTTGCAAAAAAAAGAGGAAGTGGAGGGATTTTACAATTGTGAAGGGAAAACAATAGTATGCATGATTTTAATTGAAGGTCGTGTTCTTATCTAAAGGAAGGGAACACAATGTACCGATTTTAAATGCTTAGGGTGTTATAGGATGGTTGATAAGGACATAGGCAGCTAATTTTTATTTTTGAATAGATTTGATTTGATTTCCAAATTAATATGATTTGATTTTGATCCTATCTGTTTAAATTTTACAAAAATATTTTTCCAGCGTCCTGAACTCCTATTTTGATTGTCTTGGGAAGATACAATTTAAATCAACTATTTTATTTTAAATTCAAACCAATCAAATTCACCAATAATAAATTATTATTATCGTTTTAATACATTGTAGAATTTATACTAATCGAAGAAATTGCTTCAGTTTAATTCTAACAATGAATTCAATTATTATCGTTTTTCATATTTCGATAATTCGATATTAAATCATGTTTCGATTATTAACTCGATAAACTCAATATAAAAATCCATTTATATTTCTAAATCAATATTTAAAATAAATTTGAATATTCAATATTAAATGGATAAAAATCCAAGATGTTACAAAATGAAATAGATATGTATAAGAATAATCTTCGTAAAAAGGAACATCTTGTTAAACGGGTTTTTAATGATAAAATAAGGTTTTGTCATAAATCGATGAAAACAGTTTTGTTTTGAAAAGGTGAAGTTTGGTTTTCATAGAAAATATATAGAAAATGATTTATATAAGTATATAATGGTTTCTAAAGTATTTTCAAGTAGTTCAGAATAATTTTTATGAGATTATATTATGGCCAAAATAGAGGTTGTCGCACAACAACAGATCGCGTTTTTTAATCGCAATCTTTGAACGTACATAACTTCTGCAATTTAAATCGGATTTCCACAAAACGAAAAATGTTTGATTTCTATTAACAAGGGATTTCAAATATGTGAAAGCAAATTTTAATTTCGACTTATAGTTTTCGAGTTATGTTTAAAACCAATTTGCAAAACGAACACTTTTAGTGCAGTTTGCTAACCATAACCTAAATAGCTATTTTAAATATTTTAAAAATATGGAATTTTTTTCTAAAATCATTATAATTTATATAAAAGTGTTTTGAATTGAAAATTTTAATTTTGGGATAAGATAAACGATATTTCGATCAAACTAGTTAAGATAAGTGTTAGCAACAATTTTGCAACGCTTTTGAAACACTGTTGTAACACTTCTTTTGCAAACAATCTGTTTTAAAGTTTTGACCCGTAAATTATTTTATGAATTATAAGTAGTCATTTTTAAATTATTTGTGAAATTTTTTCAAAGGTTTAAAAGTATTAAAAATATTTTATATGGAATTTAAGTTGATTTATTTAATATTAAAACGGGTTTTTCAATTTTATATAATTTGATATGGTTGGAGATAAATCATCGGAAGTTTGATATTAATTCGGTAGATGGTGACTCTTACTATTTATTGAACTTAAAATGTAGTTCACCCTTATTCCGCTTATCGTATGAGTTGGATACGGAGATCAATATTAAGGATAAGCTGATGGTATTTATATCCAGATCCAATGTCAAGGGGTTTGATAAATTTTCGAACTAAGATAAAGATTTCTCGATTTGTTTGAGATAAGTTGGATAGATATAGTCTTTAGATATTTGATATGGAATTCCGTGATGTAAAAGTCTACTATTTGAGGAATTTAAAAAAATATTATTATCATTATTCCTCTTATAGTGTTCGTTGATTATGAGAATTGATATCGAATATATGTAAATACAATTTCTGTGTAACTTATGTTCAATATAGATTGATTTGAGTTTTGTCGTTAATGTTATCTTCGATTATATTATTCTTGAAACCCGATGATATTGATTTGTGCAAATTCATGTCATAATTTGGGGATTTAATCAAATCTTTGATTTGAGGAAATTGAAAGTAAGGAAATGGGAAGGAAGTATAGTCTTTTAATTAAGATTAAAGAATTGAATGTTGGGAAATCGTTTTAATTGAAAAAAGAAACTAGATTTGGATAACATGTTATCAGACAAAAAGTTAGTTGAGGTTTTGAGACTATATTATCTTGATTTAAAGGATGTGTTTTAAAGGAGAAAAGTTAAAATATGGATTTTGTTAAAGATAATTTCAGAATTGATTTAAAGAAATTTAATTTAACAAATCCAAGATGGAAGGAGATTTGGTTGAAAGCCTGTGTGATCCGTTATTATATTTTAAAATTGTGCTTATTATTTGGAAAGATCAAGATTAGATTTATGTTCGAAAACCATTCCAAATAGTAATACGACGTCGTGGAGCAATCGAAGACATGGAAGACGGTATTGAAGACCGGGACCCTTCATATCGTAAGGACGACTTGCTGAAAGTCTCAAATGGGTAGATCCCATTTATAGATGGTTTTTATTTAAGTTAAGTGGCACGAAGCCCCAACATATGTGAAGGAACTCCGGATTTGTTATTTCGTTCAGACCTTGAACAGACATGTATGTATGTGTGTTTGACGTTGTAATTGACTTCATAGCATTGATTTCTGTTAAATCTATATCTTCTTGGTGGCGGAGAATTTACTCTTAATTTAACACTAGTCTCTAAGACGTATTTGCTCAAAGCTTATGCATTGATGGAAATCAGTGATGCGTTATGAATGGACAATGTGGCATACTTAACTTATGTGATGGGCTATTGATGATAAAGCATGGCTTATTTAAGCGTAGCTTTGTGTATATCGTGACCTCGACAAGCCTCACACCCTGATAAATGGCCAAAACATGAAGAAATGCAGCAAGGTTATGGAGTGTTGTCTCCTTCTAGATAAAAGGTATACCATGGTATGAAGCCCATGTACTAACCTATGTGGAAAAACATTTACCTTTGTGGTTGTTGTTGGCGCACGCTCGGAAAGGTTGATAATGACCAGGAGAAGACTTACTCAGGCATACTATAAGTTACCTAGTTACAAAGGTAACCTGACCTTGTATTTGCATGAGGAGAATGAGTTATTTCTCGGACATCCCTCTAGAGGTGTTAAAAATTCGGTTCGGTAAGGAAGTTCCTTTGCCTAGTCATTGTTGAAAACCTAATCTCCACTACGAGCCCATATGGTTTTAGTTGTATACCATGTCAGTATAGTATATGGTACCTATGCTAGCTATTTTAATATGTTTACTCTCATAAGGTTTTCACACTATTTGCTAATAATAATGTGAAAGAGGATTTTCGTGTATCAAAAGCATGTTTAACTGTGTAAGGAGAAACCTCGCCCAATGTTCTTTTTGCATGATATGTATGCCGCAAGACCTTATATTAGTTTCATTTTTCTAAAAGTCATTGCGAATTTATGTGCACTGGTATTCACATGGAGTAAACTCGTTCCGCGTTAGTGGCATGGTCGAATTACCTAACTTTAAAATAAAACCTAAACACAACTATTTTTGAGTTCTCACACCACTCCCTTGACTAACCTGGAGTTTATTGTTCCCATACCTAAACTCTAGGTTGCCATAATTCGTACACCGGCAACCTAGTTGTTTAATTTGCAGATTTAGCATTGGAGTTGGTTGGAGCAGGATTCTAATTTTTAGATTGAGCTATTATGTCTTGGAGCCTTAACATTCTTCTGTTGAGTTTAGTATCTTTTTCGCTGTGTAATTGTTGTACTCTGATGTATCTCTTGTAACACTGATGTAATATTATTGTAATAATAATGGAAAAGTTCATTCGCTTTTGTGCAAAATGTAAGTACCCCTAACAATCCATCTTTATGAATAGTTTAAGTTGGTTTAATTACCGGCGAAAATTGGGCAAAAAGGCGGGTCGTTACAAGATCCCTAGAGTAACATGGTAGACAAAGGAATAAGGAAGGGGACTAACATATAGGAAAGATTTATATTTATAGGCGATAATGTGTTTGTTCGGCCAAAATGGTTACAGATATATCCTCAATCAAAACATTATCTAAATTTTAAATTTTAATGTTAAATTTTGATTAAACATTATTTAAAATTGTATGAAAATTTTCAGGTCATTACAATCTTCCTCAGTCAAAACTTTTCTCCTTGAAATGGAACTATCAGGAATCTAGCATTTTAATATATTTTATAGTCTAGTTGTACACACTAAACTACTTATTTAATTTATATTTAGAACAAGAGATGATTAATCCAAAGTTTTGATATTTATTAGGTTTTCAAAATAGTTTTATGTATATACTTGACGCCTCTACTTGCACCATATATCCCTCTGACTTTTGTAACTAAAAATAAATACCGATGATGCTGCAGTCATCACCAAAATCATTTCCAAGTGACTATAGTATGATTTTATATCTATCTAGTATATACAGGATCTAGTACATGTAGGATTTAGCAAATATATTGATAAGGAACATGCGCAAAATCACAAATTACTGGTTATTCCAATCTTAACATCAAGGAAATATATTTGAAAATTTTCTTTTAAAGCAAAATATATTTTAAAATTTCCAAATATAAACATATTATAATTAATATCATTCAAATCATTTATTTATTATAAAATTTTTGATAGGAAAAATTATATATATAACTCCTCTTCTAATTAATATTAATAAATTCTTTATACTTGGAAACTTATGTAAGTCAAATTTGTATCAATTACCAGTAAATCTCAAAATTCAAAATTTTGATAATACTTTATTTATAAGATTTCCTACTTAACGTAAAACAAATTTCATTTATAACTTACCTTTTATAATAGTTCCTCTTACATGAAATCAACTTTTATAAAATTCTTGTTTTAAAAAACACTCATTTATTTTATCCGTATTTTGATTTTTATCATTATTCATATATAACTAATATTAAATTGCAATGGGAAATCATATAAATATTATTCTCTAAACATATATTATGTATGGTTTCTTAACATATATTTGTATTTAACTTAAATTATCATTTGCTAAATTTTCAATTCGTACCTCTAATCATTTTAAAGATTCACATTAAGATTATCGTTATTTTAGTGAGTACCCAAATCCTAACATTATTTAGAATATACTTGTTAAGTTTCTGTTTAAATATATATCAACAATTAAGTTTATATTCAATTCAATCTCAATAAATTAGATAAATATCAATATAATTCTTTACAATTCTAAATGTTAAAAAAGTTTAAATTATCGTTAATATTTATTTCAAACTTCTCTAAGTTCAAAATTACTTCAAAACGACAAAAACTCAAGTTCAAATGAACAATAATAAGTTTTATTTGCTTGGCGAGTATGCCAAAATTTAATGTTTGTCTAATTATGCTTATAAATCCATTTAGTTCATAAGTTAAATATATATGTATACATCACAAATCATTATCTTTTATGTACTATCGTTTACACAAGAATTATTCAAAGTTAATTTCTAAATAACCAAAGTAATTATTTAACAACAGCTATTTTTACCAAATTTATTTATATAAGTCATGCACAAAATCCTATGCTTATGTAACGGCCCTAAGCTTTGCAACCATCAGGCAGTGGGCTAACCTCCCACCGTGACATACAGTGATACCTCAGAACTGATTTTACGGCCAGCCTCTCGACTGCAACAACCAACCCAATCTTCCCATTGGGATGTGTAGGGGTAAGAGTCTCCTGATCGCCACCAAATAGCCAAGCGAGAAGCCCTTATCACGTTCTCTAACAAGCTCTGGTACCAAATGTAACATTTGATATTTTTAACCGTTCAAGTCGATAATGATCCTTAATGTTGACATAAACAGATCAAAAATACGGATAGTTATTGGGATTAAAATAAGAAAAAGAAGAAAGAAGAAAACAAATACAGAATCACACAGCGGAAGGACAAAATATAATAAATAAATAACAGTTCATGAAGCTGTTAAAACATACATTTTATTATATTTTACAACGACTATCAGAGTAAATTAACATACGACATACCAATGCATTTGCAACGGAAAAATAATAATAAGTCTGTTGAGCTTCATCTTCATAATGGTATCTTCAAAGCAAGTGAAACTTCACTAACTGCAACTCAGTCTGACCCGAGCGTATTGCAGAAAAAAGAAACATAACAATCACTCGGATCAAAACTAAATTATTCTCATATTAGTTAAATCAAATTTCATGTAATAATATGAGTGCAATAACTTAAGAGATGTTACAGGAATTTCCATCTCTTAAGGATCCATCAAACTAATACTACATAATATAATACGCTATTATAATAATGTCCATGGTTAAATATAACATAATGAAATAATGTAAGCGAGATTACCATTATTACCCTTACACCGTTTATACTGTTTCCGTACAGTTTGCATATAACACACCAGTACGTCAGCGGATAGGGACGCACCGTGATACAACAACATTAAATCAAAATCGTAGGGGGCTAGATCCAGATAAATATGACAAGGCATCAAGGCAATACCCATCAGTAGTGATTCTACCGGATTGCGGACTCAGGCCGGTGGTAACGCATAGCCGTAACTACAGCCCACCCCAGACATACCCTTAGGATCAATCAAAGGCGCCAATGAATCACAAAGTATATATATGGTATTGAAGAAGTATGCCTGCTTAGAGTAGCTAACTCAATTAACCTGGGTATGGCTCCTATTTTAGTCATTTCAATTATGACCCGAAGGTCAAGGCTATCCATCATCATTCTCTTTCTTCAAATCCAGTAATCGCCTCCAAATCCATCCAACACCATTTTTGGAACTTCACCGCGCACACAGTTGTTGAAGTGGTTTTCGGTATTGGCAGAGAATATGACAATATTCGATCCTGGTCTCTTTAATAACCAATCATTTACATTTTTCACACCGGTCAGTTCTTTTACATTTGGAAGAGGTTCATACTTCATATCAAAATATCAGATTTTCAAAATCATTCAATATTCAAGATAGAATATATTCATACTAAAATCTCCATTTAAACCAATCAAAATCTTGACACAATTCCAACTTTTAATAATTTGAAAATTAAAATAGTTAACAGCATATTTGAAATAGTTTAGATATATAATTGAAATAGTTTGAAAAAAAATAGTTTGTAATTTAAATTAGAATTTATCAAATTTATTAAAATATATAGTTAAAACACCGAGTAATTTATAAAATAAATAGTTAATTATAAAATGATTTATTTAAAATAATTTATAAAATAAAATAGTAATAAAGTAAAATAGTTTATAAAGAAAAAATATATAATTATTATTAAAATAGTTTATAAAATGATTTGAAATACTATAGTTGGAATTAGAATCGTTTCTCTAACCTTTTCAATTTAACTTGAAGTCATATTTCAACTTCAATTCAACCAACTCAATTTCAATAATTCCATCGATTAAACTTCCAATTTACATTCATTTCTATTCGATCAAATTAATTCATATAGTTACATTCCAAATCAGATTCTCATTTTCAATGATTTCAATTTTAAAAAATATCGAGTTCACAATTCATATATAATTCAAATCAATGTTGATTCATAATAAATTTCAAAGGTGGGTGAAACCATTAAATTTCAATAAATTCGATTTACATTATATTTCACTTTATTTAGCTTCGGTTACAATACTACTTTATTTCCCCTTTTTGTTTATATTTCAAAATTCAAGGTTCAAGTTCAAAGGAAATAAATTATAGAACATCGCTTATATGGTCTTTAAAACAATATTTCTAAATTCATGGTTAAAACAAATTTTATTTAACCAACCAGTGTCGTATATTATTTTCTATCCTATGGCTAAGTGATACATAAATTTTAATTTTAGTATTTTGGGAAAGGATATATATCATTTCAATCCAAATCAGGGTAATAAGTATCTATCATTTCAACTTACGTTCTTAATTCATTTTAATGATTAATCTCGGGTTTATTCGATGTCCGTAACATCTGGGGTAATGATTGGGATTAATCAGCACAAATAATGGTCATATATGAATAAATGTGAATAACAGGTAAGTTCACACAATTAACATCAATATATCAGACATATCAAATTCAAGCCATTATCACATAAATACATACAAAGCAGTCCAATATCATATAAACTTACAAATTTTCAGATGTCAGGTTTTAAATAGTAATTAAATGTCGAATTTTTACTTAACTGTAAAATTATATTTAACAGTCAAAATTAACTACACTATAGATGCAAATAAATGTAAATATGCTAATTTAAATTGTCAAACATCAATCCATACAATCATATCATGACATAATATTAATTTAACTAATATGAGAATACTTTAGTTACGCGTAAGTGGGTGTAATCACTCACCTTGGCTTTAAACGAGATTGAAATCCAATTTTTAGCCCAAAATTCAGCTTTCTCAGAATCGGCCCAAATCAGCGCCATCGCGAAGAGCTCGTTGATACGATTCCAACAGATCCAACCGCGCGTCATTCTGATTTCGTATGCAAAAGTTATACGTGTTTAAAGATTGAAAATTTAAATAAAATAAAAAAACAAAAGAAGGAACAAAATACTAATCTCTTGCCACATCAGCACCTCTTTGGACCGTTCTCCTCCTTCTTCGTGAATTGCTTCTTCAGGAAACCCATTTCCAGGTCGCTATCTTGATCGAATTTTTTCCACCTCTACGGTTCACGAACCCTGATCAAAACACCACCATAATGATGGTCATCGCCAACCGCACCTCCAGTCAAGTCGCGGCCTCCTCTGGCGTCTCGAACCATGTGCCATGAACTCAAAACCGTGCTGCCTTCATGCCAAAATTCTAGCGAATTCATGAAGCAATTGGTATCATCATTTGTATGGATGGAAAGATCTCACGGAATACTACGATTTTGGCTTTGGAATTTCTTGATTTTATTGATCGGATTGAAAGAAATTAAGGATTGAAGTTTGGAACGAACGTGGCCATCGAAATGAAAGTGGTGGCTAATGTAAATTAGGGTTTTAGAGTGAATAAGATAATAATATTCCTCGATTAGCATGATATATAAGCCAAAATTCGGACGGACTCCAAATCAGGCCTGCTTACTGCATAACAGTTAGGTTTTGACGCTTTCTGAACGCAGTGCGACTAGTTTCAAAGCCCAATTACGAAGTCTGTAATAGTTTCACTTAAAATGTAATATTTTTAATTAAACAACGTACAATTTTAGTGTACATTTTAATTTACCGGAGCCACATACTGACTCCAAAAATTGTGAAATTTGAAATGTAGCTATATTTTGACGATACGGTTCTAACAAAATAAATTGCATCGGTTTCTGAGATCGTTTGGAAAATGACAAATTTTCCTGTTCAACAATAAAATAAATATTCATTATTCATTAATTAACCGTTTAAATTAAATTCAACGGTTTATAAATATTATCAAAATAAAAATTCATGTACACATGTAAATCAACAATTGATTATTGCAACTACAATTATCATTATTTAAACAAATTAAATTATGTTTCAACATGAAATTTCACAGTTTAATCACTAAATATTATTTACCACTAGATAATATAAAAATCAAATTAAATTAAATAATAAAATTTATCGCAAAATCTTGGGATGTTACAGCTTACATAGATTAGAATTTTGAATGTACATAACTTTCACAAATTAGACTTCTATAGGTATTCCTTTAAATTAACTATCTTTGATACGCAACTAACATCATGTCCTAGTTGGTATTAGTATATTTAAAACATTATTTTCATGCTATATGTATAAAACTAAATTTATTCCATAAAATTGTCATTTTCTTTACAAATATTTCATATTTCACTTTCTTAAGGAAACCAATTAATTAAATAAGTCATAAAACCAAATCCTTATACTTTATTCTAATATAAAGATATTTCTTAAAATTTTAATAACATCATTTATAAATAATCTCCAATATATAATTTGTAACAACCCGGAAATGCGAGCCAATTTTTTTTGGCTATTTTAATGAATTTTGATTATTTAAAATAGATTATTTTAAATAAAAACGAGGAGAAATTTATTTTGAATAGAATTCGAACGTATATATTTATATAGCTCGACGTTGGAATATAAATAATTATTTATATATATAAAAGGAATTGAAAATGACGTGGTAGTTCAATAATTCGATTTCAAATTTTAAATGAATGTACCGGGTGCAAAATAAACCGGAATTTAGCGAAACAAAAAATAATAGAATCTATTTGAGAATATCTTTCCAACAAATTCGAAAAATCAAAATTTCATAGCAGGAATCAAAAGATATGTCCAGTTGAAATTTTAGAATAGTCGCTATGGAATTTCGGCCTTTAAAAATGGCCATTTTGTAAACGACCTCGGATTTCGACGAAACCGCTTTTGTTGGATCCACGATGTCAAGTTATTGCTAGGTTTCAAATTTCATAATTTTTCAAATCAATATGTGAGCGTAGCGAAGTTAAACGCGTTTGACCAGTTTCAGTTGATTTGAATCGACTGGAAAATGACCATTTTTCAAACGGTCTCAGAATTCGACGAAACTAGATTTGTTAGGACCGTATCGTCAATACGAAGCTAGAAAATATTTTTTTGGGAATTTTTCGAGTTTGTATGTGACCCCGGTAAATTGAAATGCATGTTCAAAATCAATATATAGAGTTATATTTTGATTTTGACGAAAACTGATCGAAACGATCGAATCAGCTTACGATAGATATCCCATTGTGTTCGGGATGGTGGTAATTAGCTATGGACGACAGGCGATGGGCATTGTTTTGAGGTCGAATTAAAAAATTAACTTTTTGAAAAAAATATATAAATAAAATAATAAATAACCCTCCTTACCCCCACATTCTCTCCCTCCCTCCCTCATCAGTTCATTTCGAACGAAAAAAAAGAGTCAACCCCAAATCGCGATGGAGGAAGTCGAAGTCGCCCCTCCGTTCAGCCCCCCCCCCCTCCCGTGGCCGTTCACCATCGAGAACCGTGACCCCTCTTCCGCGATCTCCTCCTTCCCTCTTCCTCTATACGAGACCCCAAATCGCCAGGAAAACCCTAGCAACTGCAGCGACACCCCCTTCGCGAGCCCCGCTATCACCGCACCACCCTCCCCCATCTCAGATGACCACCAGCGAGGTCCCCCCACGCTGTAAGCTTTATTTGTTTGTTTTATCATTTTTCATTCTTCTTTCCTCTGATTTTAGTTAGAGATAAAAACTGATTTTAGTTAGAGATTAAAACTGATTTTAGTTAGAAATTAAAAACTGATTTTAGTTAGAGATAAAAACTGATTTTAGTTAGAGATTAAAACTGATTTTAGTTAGAGATAAAAACTGATTTTTGTTAGAGATAATAAAAATATGACTTTGCGATAAATAAAAATATGACTTTCCGCTAAATAAAAATATAGATTCTTCTTTGAAAAAAAAAGATAATAATATAGCTTTGTTTTTAAATATAAAAGTGGCATTAGTTTTAGAAATAAAAATTAGAAATAAAAATATGAATTTTTATTTATGTATGAAGATAAAAATATGGCTTTTATATACATCGCCTTGAAATGAAAATGTGGTTTCGCTTTATATCATTTTTCTACATGAAAGGGTTAGATTGTTACTTTATAAAAGATATAATTTTTACGTGATAAAAAGAATAAAAATTCGATTTTTATCATATGTGAAGTATAAAAATATAATTTTTATAAAGTAGAAGTATTAAAAATACGATTTTTATATTATATAGATAGTAAAAATTTGACCTTTATATGTGTAGCGAAATCTTTATATAGAGAATAGCGTGATAAAAATATAATCTTTATTATATGAACACCGTTGTAAAAAAATAATTTTTATCTATATAGTAACAATATAAAAATGTGATTTTTATATATGTAGTGAATGCGGATGACGAATTTGACAAAAAGCGGAAACGACAAGATTTTCTACATATGAAGAGTGGCAGTGTTTGGTATAGCTTGGGTGAGAACTTCTCACTTTTAATTTAATCTTCTAGTTAAAATATATACTAGGATGCAGATGGTGTTTAGTAGCACCCGACACCCATTGTCCACAGACCATGGACGGCTTGTATGCTTCTTGGTTTGATTTTGATGTGTAGTGGATTGTGTAATGTGATGTGAAATGAAATAAAATATTTATATAGTTAAAAATATTTTATAGTTAAAAATAGAATTTTTAACGTATATATGAAATGAAATAGATTAATATAAACAAATCGAATGATTTGTTTATATACACACATTTGACTGATATTGATCGGGACGATAAATTTTACACATCGCCCAACTGCACAAATAAAATCTGTGTTTGATTGTTTGAAAACCCCACACGGGTATTGGGATGATATATGACATACACTAGTCCCAATAATTAGCTGTATGTCGATCGATTGATTGACAAGCTGCTATAAGCGTTAAATATTTATATTTGATGCTTATATAGTGTAGAACGCACTCTGGATGATGGTTGATTATTTATCGTTGTTATTTTATACATGTGATATATAAAATCCATATAATTAACATTATATGGTAATTGATTGGGCCTCATTCTAGTTTTGAAAAAGAATATTTGAAAATAGAAATATATGAAGCTGTGTTGATTAGATATACGCCATTTTGACGTGAATGATATTTATATCGATTTTATTCATTTTATAATGAACATCGAAAGTGATTTCAAAATTTGATATTTTGAATAGAAATAAATTTGAATTGAAATTGAATAGAAATGAATTCGAATGGAAATTGAATAGAAATGAATTCGAATTGAAATTGATTAGAAATGAATTCGAATTGAAATTGATTCGAATTGAAATAGAATTCAAAACGAACTGAAATTGAATTAAAAATCGATTTGAATTGAAATCAATTTGAAATGAATTTAAAACAAATTTATATTGGAAAGATTCAATTTTAATTTGAATTTGAGACAGAAACTGAAATCGTTTTGAAAACGAATTTATAACGATTTATAAAATTCATTTCGAAAGGAAATCGATGAAGTATATATTATGTATATAATATAATGGCCTGAATAGAACACGCCGCGCCGCGGCAGTTCGCGAATTTCGACCATTGACTTCGAACGGATATTACGGGAGATCCGACCGGCGGATTCTCCTAAAACCGGAACCGTTGGGTTCGTATCGAAAAGAGCTTTCTAACGAATATTAGAGATTTGAAATCCAACGGTTGGATTTGGAATTATGTCCAAATAAAATTTGGAAAAGGTCGTTGTAAGTGCAGTTCGATGGCCGTTGATGGAAATCGACTGCACGGGCCTTGATAAAATTACTAAAAATAGTAATAATTTATGTAAAATCATAAGAAATGATTTGTGAAGAATTGGGATGAAAAACTCCATATTTGAAAAGATAAAAATAGATTTTTATCGAAATGAACTAGTTTTGAACTAGAATTATAATTTATTTATTTTTAAAATAAATAAATTGAAATTGAAAAGGGTTTTAAAAGTAACTAGAATTTCCAATAATTGAATTGGAATGGATTTGAATCGAAATTGTCTTTGGACTATTTCGAGGTTGGATTTCGTGATTATACAGATGTTGTTATGGAAATTTGAAAGATATATTAATATCGTTATTTCTAATACGATATTTGTTGGTCGTAGAATTTGATATTGAATATAAGCCGATATATTTTCTATTCTGAGCCTTGTATTTAATATCAAATGTGATTTGGGTTTGTCATGAATGGTGTCTTCATTAACACTGTTCTTAAGCCCAGTTGAGAAAAAGATTAAATCCTTTTATTTAGATTTAATGAAGTGTACCAATTGAATAATATTTAATTGGAATTGAATTGGTATTGATTTTTGGGTTTATCGTGAACAGTGTTTTAAATAACACTTGTTCTTTAACCCGATAAATAATGGAATGTGATTTTGGGTTTATCGTGAACCATGTTTTAAATGACACTGATTCTTTAACCCAGTTAAAGATTAAAACTAAGTGGAGTTTTAATGAATCTTTAATTAGATTGAAAAGATCGAGAATGGAGTATCACCAGTTTTACTCTAGGCGATAGTTAAATCTTTAATTAGATTTGAACGTGAAATGGTAATTGAATTTACCGATAACACCTTGGTGTTTGATATGAAGTATTACCAGTTTTACTTCATGGGATGAATAGGTTGGGATTGGGAAATAAAATAAATGATTACTTCGGTGTGGTTCGATAATCCTGACTAGTTTGGAAAACCATAATTTGGTTTGAAATGATATCCAAAGGATGATTAAAGAATAAATTTAAAAGAATTTATCTTTGATAAAATTAATGGGAACCTTTCCCTAAGAATGTGAAATTTGGAAACTAGCTGTAGGTTGGCTAAGTAGAGTGATTTTCTGGGTATTGATCTGATGTTGGTTTCAGCCTTCGGGGTTAATATTTGGGGGATTATTCTCTTGATTAATTTACGGTTAGTGACTGATGAATTGGAATGAGGCGTATATTATGTTTGTGTAACACTTGTTTATTATATACGCGAGTTAACCGGGTTTATCCCATTCTGAATAACTGATACGACGATAAGTCGAAGGTGAAGACGGTGGTTGAAGACCGGAGGTCTTCACGTCATTTGGATAATTACTAATGATCTTGATTGGGCTGTACCCCAAGAGGAGGGAAACAGTTGGTGATCGTCCAGACGTACTTGGAGATCGATGGATATGCGGGGTACTAGGTGCCTCCGGTTTCGTTCAGACCTAGAATGAACTTGTAAATGGATTGTGTGTCTGACATTGGATTTCAATCTGTGCGATTGATTTCTATTAAATATATATCTGTTTAGCGGCGGAGAATTTATTCTCTTGCTTAACGCCCTTCTCTGAGACGTACGAGCTCAGGGGTTATATATTGATGGATATCCATCGCATGGAGTGAATTGCCTGTGTGGCATGCCTAAGTGGTAATTGATCAAGGCTTCTGTTGAAAAGCAAAGTCTTGCGGTTGATGATCAAAGCAAGGCCTTTGTGGCATAGCTTTGTGTAACGTTTACTTCGCGAGTTTCACACCCGGTATGAACCAGAAACGGGAGAGGACATTAGGGAGGGCATGCGTTCCCTTCTTGTTAGAAGTGGCGTCAGTGGTTTTACACGCCCTGACAAGTTTGACTTATGTGGTTGTTGGTTTGCGAGGCGCCTCAAATTTATCGGTGACTATGTGAAGCCGATGGAGTCATTCGTTGGCTCATTTACGCCCCATAGAGCGGGGAAACGCATGTTCAGGCATTTTAATCCACTCCGTGTGGACCGGCCCTGACGATCCAAGGGTCACTCGAGCTCTGAACCTGAGGGGTGGACTAGAGGCTCTCGAATCGGTGAGGACTATCTTTTGCCTTGGTTCATACCATAAATGATAACCCAACTTCCAATACGACATTTTGCGGTTTTTATTGTATACCTATATATGGCGACATAGTAGTATGGGACATTCATGCCGCCTATGATTGATATTTATGATTGTATATAAAATCAGAAACTAACTGGAAACGAGCTAAGATGAGTGGTTTCCTGGGTATTGGTCTGATGTTGGTTTCGGCCTTCGAGGTTAATACTTAGGGAATCGTTCTCTTACTAATTTGCGGTTGGAGTCTGATCAAGAATAAAAAGATAAAATTTCACGTATCAAGCATTCTTTGGCTGTTATAAGGTAAAAACCCTATCCCCCGGCTTGCGTTGCATTGTATGATAGGACCTGGGTCTTATAACAGCTTCATTTTTCTTTATTTAGCATTGCGCTGTTGTTATATGCACTGGTATTCTTGGGAGGAAACCCATTCCGTGTTATACGGCGTGGTCCCTTGATTTACCTAACTTTAAAATAAAGATTAATAATTGTTTTAGTTCTCACACCAGTCCCATGACTGACCTAGAGTTTATTGTTTTAACCTAAACTCTGGGTGCCCCTATTTTCGAGACGGGCAGCTAGTAGTTTTGGTTTTGCAGATTTATATTCACAGGAACCTGGTTTACAGCTGGAATGATATCTGGAAAGCTTTGTATCCGTATATCTCCTTCAGTTGTGTATTGTATTATTTTCCGCTGCTATGTAATTTATTGTAATCTCTGATAATTTGTGATGTATATTATTTATTTATACTCTGTATATTCTTGTAATCTGATGGAATTGTTGTAATATACAATGAAATGTTCTTCCGTCTGCATTCTATTGTGCCTTGTTCTCGACTCAATCCGGGCTTTCCTCACCGGGGAAGTTCGGGTCGTTTCATAATTTTACCCAAAAAATTTGTTAATCAGTATTTAGTTACCTTAAAAAAAAAACTTTTGCTTGCAAACTGTCATTTTCTAAATCCTATTCATATTAATTTCCTTAATATAACATCTTCGAATTTCATAAATAACTAAATGTTACATACTCATTCAAAGTGTTTCCTTTTTAAAATCAATAATCAATATTCTAAGTGATAATTCCCAAGGTTATCTAAATATTCTTATATTTTAATTTCTATATTTCTTCTTAGTTAAGTTTCAAAATGTAACGTCCCATATTTTTGGTAGCCAAATATTTAATTTAATTTTTTATTTTAAATATTATATTTCGAATATTTATGGATTTTTATATTTAATTCATTATTTAAAACGAATTTTTAACATTAATTTATTTATAATATAAAACGAGTTCGAAATGGCGCTGCAGTTCGTAATATGCAGTTTTGAACTTCAACTGAGAATGTAGGATCCGATATAGGTCGGATTTCTATGAAACGAGAAACGTTGAAACTGTATTGATGATAATTTTCATATGGAAGAGAAAAATCCAGATTTTGTTTTATAATTTGTTAGTTATGGCCAAGTCAAAATTTGAAATAGTCGCTATGGAAATCGTTATTAAAATATATGCGTTAAAATAGCTGTTTTGCAAACGGACTCAGATTCCGATGAAATCAGTATCATTGGAACCGTATCGTTAAATTATAACACGATGTTAAATGGCGTGGCCAACCAATGCCGTATGTGGCCACGGTAGCAGTAAACGCCCGTTCATTTTCTATAGCGCGTAATTAATTTAATTAAGGGTTATTTGGGTATAACTTGAACAGACGATCGAATTAGGCCGCAAAACCAATTCCATTGAGTTTGTATCGTCGATTTTAGTCAGGATAGGTATATAGTTTGTTATTTTTGGAGACCGGCTAAATTGGTGTCCAAAATGGCATTGCAGTGCGCGTAAAAATAGCCTACCGGGGAAACAGTCTCAGAATGCAACGAAACTGGTGTCGTTGGGTTCGTATTAACAAATTATTGTAGGATTTCAAGGTTTCAGGTTGATTTGATTTATCTAGTGATCATGGAAAAATTAAACGTGTGTTTATTTCTGGTTTTATAAAGGAAATTTTTCATACGACCTCAGATTTAGATGAAACCTGTCCCATTGGGTTCGTAATACCTTTTTACACTAAGATTAGTTTTTTTATCAGAAGACAGAAGTCATTTATGGTGGTTTCTGCGTGTTACTTCGTGACGAAGTTTCACATTATAATTAAATAATATATATCCTTTACTATATATATATATAACCAACCATCTGTAATACCCTAACTTTGTTATAAACAAGTTCTACAGTCAACCCAGTCTTTACGCTGCCACTTAAACAAAATGAACGAACCTTATAATTCCATTTCTTCAATCCCCCATTTGATTCCACAACCGTTCGACTGCAAAACCCTCAAGCTCGATGGGGGTTATCCATCCAATGGTCACGATTGAATTTTGTGTCTCCTGGGGACCGGAATCGAATAGAGAAGCACCGAGGGTTTTAGGTTCGCTGGCGAAGCATGGTGAGGCCAAGGGGGCTCGAGCTTTTGGCCGAAGGGGTAGCTCAGAATGACCTTCAGAATGGCACAACTGGATTCGACTCTGACGAGCTGATGATGGCGCTGATGGTGGTCAAAGGGTGGAGCGTTGTGGTATGGTGGTGGGTTTTGGATGTGGAGCTGAAGCCGATATGCGGTTTTGGAATGGAAACATTGTTAGTCGTACTGTGAAACGTAAATGAACTTTTAATGGTAATTTAATTAAACTAATTAAGGTTTAATGATTAGATTAGTTAACCAATGGATTATTTACTAAGTGATAACTCAGTACAAGCCATTGGAAGATGACCGAAACTGGGAACAATTGAAAGTCGGCTCTGTTCTTTTGGATATCTGGAACGACGGGGTAAAATTAGTCGGCCATCATATGTAAAGTAAATAATTAGTTAATTAATTATCAAGTTCAAAGTTGCTTAGTTTAAATTAATATCAATTATACTAAAATTAAAAACAACTTCTTACTATACCAGGTTACAAAGCCAAGAGGCGTGAATTCAAAAGACTTTGAACAATAGTAGACAGAAGGGAAGAGTTTATAATCCACCAAACCATACTAAACATAATAAAATGTTTAATTGAGTTTTATTTTAATTATATTAATTAATAATGGTGATTAGGTTAGGATAATTATATATATATAAAAGATTGTGTATAATTAAAAACATTATTAAGTTGCCTATGTCTTACCAGAATTGGACAAAGCTAGTACCGTTGGAACCGTGGTGACATGTACTACATTTTGGAATAGAAATGGACAGAATTGGAAACAACCGGAATTTTTAATTAAATTAAACTACTGTTTAATTTAATTAAAATGAGCTGTTGACAACCGAACCAACTCAAGGTGAGTTAAACTCACTCAGTTTTACCCATTTATATTTTATATAAATTGGGTTTTGATTTTTGTGTGCTCTGCTTGCTAATGGTTGACTGTTTGCTAATTATATAATTTATTTGTTGATTTAACTGATGAAATTAAACCGTTGTTTAATTTCAGTGAAATACCAAATCGTTATTCTAACGATTGGTTCCAACAAAGGTAACTTACCTTGTTGGTCACGTTTATAAAATAAACGTGTTTAATTGGTTGAATTGTTTGAATTTCTTGTGGTTGGATTAAATGGTCATTAGTTATTATTATCAGTTAAATGGTTGAATGACCTGATTTGAGATAACCATTTGAATACAAGGAAGAACATGTTGGAGGGATCCAATGGGATTCCTCAATATATATTATTTATTTCATATTATCAACATATGAACTGTCCTGTTTGGGTGATTTATTTAATTATGGATTATTGACTGAAAATTCAACATCTGTCTAGTTTAAACCAATGGGCAATATCGGTTGAGTATTGGGCAACATATGGCCAATAAAATCAATCATTTTATAAATATCGATTCACCGTCAGGTGAGTCGATAGAGATGAAGTTACAAAATTTATTTTATAACTCGGGGTAGATTTTTATTAATGTATTATTTTAAATAAAAGTTTATAAAAAGGAAATAAATATTTATTTTCAAAATAAATTGTAAATTGATTTTATAAAGGCAATTATGATGTTAATCAGATTTATAAATAGATATTACTTTAGATGCTAAGTTACTTTATATCTATATATAAAGTACATCCTGATAGAAATTCTGCAGCAAGAACATGCGTAGGTTATATAGGAGCAAGTTTGAGGATTGACTGAACTGTACAATGGTTGCTATCAAACATCACTTTCACCACTGCATATGAGCCTTCCTGCCTTAACTACCTACCCATGTTGAAGCCTCCATCCAATCGTCTATAAATACATAGAAATCCCTATCTTATACATCTACGTTTTTCCTAGGAATCAAAGGAGAAATGGCAGAAGGAAGCTTGGAGAACAGAGTGCTTAAGGCTCTTAGAAACATACCGAAAGACAGTAAACCCAATGGCAATAGCTAACTTGGAAGTAAAATAGCAAGAGGATATATGAAGTGAGTAAATACTTTAAAGTTCTATACTATTATTATATTTAGACCTTGTATAGCTATTATGTTCCTAACATATTGAATGCAATTAGTGAAGTATTTAAAGGTATTTAGCTTAAGATCAAAGTGTTTTGACAATTTGAGAAATAATATTTCAAAACAGCAGTGAATAATAGAATGTGAGTAAAACTATTAAATTTTTTTTATAGCTTATATTGAAAGTATTTGTGTGATGATATCTTGGACTTAACATTTATATTCAAACTCTAGAAATCTAATAAACAGAGTACTCAAAACCTGAAGAGACAATGGCAAAAGACAGTAAACCAATTAGCGAGTAAACTCTTATTCTCTCATCTATGAAAGTTCTACTATATTTCGTGTATACATATGTAGATACATACATTTAATTTATGATATGAGGATTAAGCATCATATGAGTAAACTGGGTATATTAGCAAGATAGTGAGAAAATACAGAGCACAGCAATATAACGTGTGAATGAACATTAAAATCATTTACTGTGTATATAAACAATTACCGGGTTCGAAATTGGTGCATGTTGACATGTACGCACACTATTGAATGTAAATATTTAGATGTTTAAGGAAATAATCTATGATGTGGCTCAGTGTGGACAATCTGAAAGGAAAACAGGGTTGTAATACAACAGTAAGCTATATTTTTAAGTAAACATATCCCTGCTGTTTAAAGCTATATTTGTGAGTAAACATATCTTTGCTGTTGATATAAGTTTTAAATGGACTCAAACAATGTATATGTTGATATTATACTGAATCCAATTATTAAGGTTATTAGATGGCTAGATCTGTTAAACTAGTGGCGTACTACTGTAGTTTATACATTGGACTTATTATCCTATATCACATGGAAATCAACCATTCCGAGATTAAAAACCTGAGAATGGAACTATGAAGCAATGATAGTAAATGAAAAGGAAAAAAAAGAGAAAAAGAAAAAAAACAATAAATTTAAGTAATTGGGTTCGGATCGGGAAACAAGATTTACGGCAATGAATGACGCCAAGCGGTGGTTAAGGGAAGAAAGAAGAAAGGAGGGAAGATGGGTCAGTGTACAATAGCATTGTTTTAATTATAGAAATGCCAGGTCATGGCCTTAGCAAACAATGGTTACATGAACTTTAAGTGGAATTGTGTACAGCTGCAGCTCATTCTATGAGAACAATGAGTGGTGCATGAAAACATAATGTACAATTGTATCATATTTGAGGAGCCTCAGTAGCTACAATTGTATCAAAGTCACTAAAAGTAGAATGCATCTTTGAACTAAAATTAGCAGTCAAAGCCATAGTCATCAAAAGATACACAGAAATGTACATAGCAAGATAACTGACAAAAGAATGAATCGTCCTTAGTGTCATGCCTCTAATAAACCAGCCATCTATAGAAGGGCTGAAATATCTGGTAAAGGGAGACATGTTTCGGGTTGGTGATGGCATGTGGGCTAATGGCGGCGGAGGTGTGATGATCAATAGGAGAGGGTGCAGGTGCACAGTGCACGTTGTGCACTGGTTTGAGCGAACAGTAAAGAAGAGAAGGGAAACAGGTGAAGAGAAGAAGATTAAGGAAAGAATGAGGATAGGAAGAAGTATAAAAGAGAAAAACTAGATTGAACTTATGTTTCTGAGTAGCCGAGACTATGGCTCATAAGAAGTTCTTTTGTTTAGTCCACCTGAAACAAAAAAAAAATGTGTACAAAATAAAAACAAACTAAACAAAAACAATGTTTTAAACCTCTTGAAGACTAAACCCAATTGTGTGTGCACGTACATGGTGCGACTGTGCACTGGAGGGTGAAACAGAAAGACAGGGAACTAGGAGAAGCAAGAAAAATAGTGGGCAAGCAAATCCAAACGTATTGATTGTACATTGTAGCTTGTGAGTATGGGTTGCGGTGACTGTGTAAATGATAGGAAGGAGTAAGACTAAGATGGAACTCAAGGTGTATAGTGAAATCAAAGTGCAGTAACAACTTAAATATAATGAATGAATATTTGTAGAGTTAAGATCGAACAACAAATGTGAAGCGCTGAAATGATTTTTTTTTTCTTTTTCAATCTAACAAATGGAAGTAGAAATACAGTATTTGCTGAACTGTAAATGTAAATTACTGGTAATAATATTATGAACGATAATGCAAGAATTAACAAGAACTAGAATTAAAAGAACTATGGTCATCAAACCTTTTGCCTGATTGACGGTTGTAGTTCAGAGTATTATTGCTTGCTTCTCATAAGCATTTCAGTGGGCATCTGTAACAACCCGTATTCTACGCATCGGAGGATCGTAGAATATTTATTTCTTTCTTATATGAAGGCGTATGGTTATGTAACTTTGGGAAACGACTATTGGGGTCATTCCCCATGTTCATGATTTTTGCCGATTTTTAAATAATCATTTTGCCCCTAGCTGATCTTGTTTTCGCCATAACTTTTGACTGGAAAGGAATTTTAACCTGAAATCACTTCCATTAGATTCGTTTGATGGTTTACCTTTCCGTAGAGTGGTCATAATAGCTAAACGGACTTACCGTTTGGAAGATATGGCTGAAATAAGGTTTGGAAGGTGAAAAACTGCTTAACCGGGCCAAATAGGGTGATTAGTGAATGGGCCCATAACCCATTTCGGGATTAGGGTTATGGGGAGGCTGAAAAGAGTTAGAGATTCATTCCATTTTAGTTTTCTAGCCTCCACTTACCTCTTAGAAACCCTAAAAATGGCCTCCAACCTCTAAATCACCTCCAAATCACTTTCTAATCAAGGATTAGGCTTAGCAACATCAAATCAAGGGAGATCTTCACCAAATAAAGATTAGAGCTGTTGGTTTGCATTGTTATTCGCGCCCAAACAGAGATTTACTTCAGATCTAAGGTTTATTTGTGGCTAAGGTGAGTGATTTGCATAGTTCCTCATAAATTATGGTTAATTAAGGGTAATTAGTGAAGATTAGCGAATTTATAATTAATAATTTCTGGAAAAATATTCATAAATTCTTAAATAATGTTTTAGACCTCTGTTAGAAATTTGGTTTAATTTGATTAAGTTTTGCTAATCATATAGTTAGTTTTGCCTAAACATGCTTAATGGAAAATATGGGATTTTGGGTAGGTTTGGTCCAATTTACATGCTATGGTTGTTGTTTTGATGTCTATGGTTGATTCTCCATGTTGCTATGACTGTATGGTATGATTTTTGGTTGTTTAGAAAAGTTAGATTGGTCGAAAACCTCGTCGAATGGCGTAAACAAGTCGCTGGAAAAAGTTGCAGAAAGTTGTGCAGAGTTTCGAATCGGAACGGATTGGGGGCTCGGATCGGATAGGAGAGCTGGGCAAGGAAATCTGAACCGGACCGAAGTCTAGCACAAAGGAAGCTTGGCAAGAAGGAAGGCCACTCGCATAGAGTTGGAGTTAGACTTGGACCAGGAGCAAAGAAGAGAGGATCTGATCGGAGCTGAGCATGAGGACCGGATAGAACTATGGAGTGGGATCGGGTCGGAGTAGGCAGGCTGGAGCAGGAGGGACGAACCGAACCGAATGGGGCGTGGCACCCGACCCAAACCGGATGGAGCGTGATTCCCGAGCCGAACCCAAAGTGGAGCACCGAACCGAATGGGAAGCCTGGAGATGATTTATCCAAACCGAACCGAATGACCAAATGTTCTACTATCACGCGACGATTCTTTTGAAGACCAACTCCAATTCGACCAAAACCCGAGATGCAAAGGAAGTCCAAATGAGGAGCTTTGACTTCGGATCCTGTTGGGAACCAATGAGTGGGCTTCATGAGTTGGGCTTTGCTGCGGGACGTGTGCAAAGGGGTTGTCGATGTCCGTAACTTTGGATCACTATGTGTAGGAAGTACGTGAACGGATTCAGGGCCATAGTGGCCTACGTATGACTAAAGGGCTATAGACCAATGAATTGGGGTCATTTGTAAAGATTTGGTCATGACTCCATGTGGTAAGCTTGGTAGTAGCAGTAGTTGTACAAGTCGAACTCCGTCACTACTTCGATGCGTCTAGTGATTGACAGTGGTGGACATCGTAGGCTTTATGCACTGAGTGAGAGATGTGAGGATGGTTACTATGTTTGATCTGTTTGCCATCACTATGACATGCACACCCCCACCCCCGTATGCTAGTACACCATATGCTAGTGGCACCTTAGAGTGTTGTACAGTATGTAGTGCTAACTCTTTGGTTGCAGGTCCAGGTTCAGGTATGGCTTAGTATACCTGTTATTGTTCTGATTAGCTGCTTATCACTCATACCAGACTTTTTGTCTGACCCAGAGTTTTATGTCTCTTCTTATTACTCTGGTGCTCACACGAGCAGAGTAGAGACAGGTTAGCTGGTGATGCGCGAGTAGCAGATTCGGAGGCGAGTAGGAGGCTTCCACGTATGATATGTATAGATATTCTCCCTGTGTCGTTGCTGGTCACTACTTTGGGCATTAGTAGTGTACCTTTCTTGTTTAGCTTTATGAGACAGTTTTAAAATTTGTAATAATGTTGGCTTTGGATCATAAGCTGTACTTTGGATTTTCCGCTGCTATGATAGTTTGTTTTCAGCTTATGCATTGTCTCACCTGTTTTATGTCAAGTATGTTATTATTATTATTATATTTTGTTCCATGCACTGTGAGACATTCTACAGGTTCCTTTTCGATTCTTCGTCTTCTTCCTTTCCTTCTGACAACTGTTCCATGATAACTGGACATGTATACAACGCACTTTTGGAGTAAATGTCAGTTGGTGTGTGTCGGGTTGTCACATTTGGTATCAGAGCTCTAGGTTGCGTAGTTAACCTAGGGAAAGACACTAGGGAGAGAAAGTACATATATGAGAGAGCGTATTTGTGATTACTTTGGTTTTAAAAAGCTATGTATATATTATTAGTATAGCTAAGGATGAAGTCGCACTGCACTAGCACCACTATGAAGATGGTTAATCGTTTCTCTTTACAGATTGAACGATGAGCCGATACGCAAGAGGTGCTGAATAATGGGAATGCTGCTGACATGAGGGCGATGTTTACTGACCTCATGAGAGACATGCTTAGGTACGTACAAGGGGCAGCTCCCAATCCCGGTAATGGTGGTGGTCCAATAGTGCAGGCGCCTAGGGTCGATTTCGCCAAGCTATGCAAGAATTACACTAGTCTTGGTGGGAAGCCGTTCCACGGAACGGAGTCAGCCACAGATGTTCAGGATTGGTTGGATAGTTGTGATCGTATCTTCGACGACTTGGGTATCGAGGATGCGATGAAGAGAAGGCTAGCATCTCGTTAGTTGCAAGGGCGAGCGATGAATTGGTGGAATGCTATTAAGACAGCCACTCCAGAGGATCAGATTACTTGGGAGCAGTTTAAGGCTCGCTTTAGTGAGAAGTTCATTCCAGCGGCTCAGAAATCAGTGTTGTTTAAGAAATTTTTGGAGCTCAAGCAGAATGGCAGAGCTATCTCGGAGTATATTGCTGAATTCGACACTTTGTCGAAATATGGGTTATCTCTTATTGATACTGTCGAGAAGAAGAACGAGAAGTTCATAACTGGCCTGGATCAGTACTTGGGGGAAAGGCTCATTAACCACGTCGATGAGACTTTTGAATCGATTGTTGGGAAAGCTTTGAGATCAGAGAGTCTTTACCCTAAGTCAAAGACTGAGGTTGCATCTGCAGAGGAGCCAAAACCACAAGCAAGTGGTGGAGGCAAGAGTGGTTCTTAGAATAGAGGAAGCAGAACCAGAACAAGGATGGCCAGAAAAAGAATAAGAAAGATGTTGATTGCTTCAGCTATGGTAAGAAGGGCCATTATTCTAGTAATTGTCGGGCCAAGCCAGCGGAGAGGAAGTTCTTCAACTGTGGCCAAGTGGGACATCACAAGGACAAGTGTCCGCAGCCCCCCTAAAGAAAAGCAGATGGTGAAAGCATATGCCCTTAATGCAATCCTTCTTCGTCGAATGCCCCAACCGCGGCGGAGAAGGGAAAGAATGTCATCATTCAAGGTATGCTTTCTGTTTATGATGTTCCTGTAAGAGTTTTGTTTGATACCTGGGCTTCCTGTTCTTTCATATCTAGTGACCTGGTAGATAGGTTGGGATTGGAACCCGAGATTGTCGATAGACCTTTAGTAGTGACGAACCCGATTGGTGGTTCGACTAGCCTTAGCATGATTTGTCGTAATGTGGTCTTATCGAGTCATGGATGCATGTTTGTTTGTGATTGCTTTGTTTTGGGCTTTACTGGGCTTGGCATTATTTTGGGAGTCGATTGGCTCCAAAGGTACGGGGTGGTGGTAGACTGTGAAGGCTTTTTGGTGACAGCTAGGGAGGATGATGGGCGGAGGGTTGTGTTTGGTGGTCTACCCGGTGATGGGGTAATGGCTAGTTTTCTAAATTCCCTCGACATCCCGCATAGTGAGTTGTCAAGTTTGCCCGTGGTTGGCCAATATCCGGACGTTTTCGAGGAAGTGACCGGGCTTCCACCACACCGAGAGATTGAGTTCCGTATCGATTTAGTGAAAGATGCCAGACCTATAGTGATGCCACTTCGTCGTATGGCACCAAGGGAGCAGCGAGAGCTTGGGTTGCAAGTCAGCAATCTTTTGAAGAAGGGATTTATCAAAAGGAGTGTTTCTGAATGGGGAGCACCAGTTGTGTTTGCTACCAAGGCGGAAGGTTCCCTTCGTTTGTGTGTAGACTACCGCGAGTTGAATAAAGTTACAAGGAAGAACAAGTATCCTCTACCGCGGATAGATGATTTGTTTGATCAGTTGAGTGGCGCGAGAGTATTTTCTCAGTTGGTTCTCGTGACAGGCTTTCATCAGCTTAGAGTGGAAGCTGAGAGTATAGCTAAAACGGCATTTCGGACGCCGTCTGGGTTTTATGAGTGGTTGGTCATGCCATTTGGGCTGACCAATGCCCCAACATATTTTGTGGATCTTATGAATAGGGTATTCAAAGATCAGTTGAATAAGTTTGTCCCTGTGTTCGTGGATGACATTTTGGTCTATTCGAGGACAGAGGAAGAACACAAGGAACATTTAAGAATAGTGATGGAGGCGTTGAGAAAACACCAGTTGAAAGCAAAGTTTTCTAAGTGTCACTTCTGGAGGAGGGAAGTGAGATTCTTGGGCCATGTTGTTTCAGAGAATGGTATTACCGTGGACCCTGCGAAGGTGGCTACGGTACATGATTGGCCTACGCCCAAGAATGCAACAAACGTAAGAAGCTTCTTGGGGTTAGCTGGATATTATCGTAAGTTTATTCAGGACTTCTCCAAGATAGCAACACTGTTGACTCAGTTAACTAAGAAGAATCAAGCCTTCGTTTGGGACGGAGTGCGTGAGAATGCTTTCAAGAGTCTAAAAGAAAAGTTGACGCGTGCGCAAGTGTTAGTCATTCCTAAAGGGAATGAAGAAATGACGGTATACACGGATGCTTGTGGTACCGGATTAGGTGCTGTATTAATGCAAGGAGGTAGGGTTATAGCTTATGGTAGTCGGCAACTAAAGCCGCATGAGAAGAAGTATCCTACCCATGATTTGGAACTGGCAGCGATTGTGTTCGCATTGAAGATGTGGAGACATTATCTCTTGGGAGAGAGATTTGAGTTGTTTACCGATCATAAATCGTTAAAGTATCTCTTCTCTCAGAAGGATCTGAATCTCCGTTAGCAGAGATGGTTAGAGTTCTTGGCTTCGTATGATTTTGATATCGCTTATACCCCTGGAAAAGGCAATGCGGTAGACGATGCCTTGAGTAGGAGACATGCCAGTTTAGGGGCTATGTTTCTTGAATGGAAGCAACTGGAGTATATTGCAAGGTATGATTTCAGACCAAAGTGCGAATTGGATCCAGTGACATTAGTTAGTTTGACGATCAGACCCACCTTGGTTGAGCGGATTAGTTCCAGTCAGAGGGACGATCCTAATCTACTGGAAATCATCTCCAAGTTAGAGACGAATATAGACGGTGAGGAGATGAGTTTGTATGGGCTTGATCGAGAAGGATGGCTTCGAAAGAATGGAAGGCTAGTGGCACCCAATGTGAATGGTTTGAGAGATGAAGTGCTTAGAGAATGTCATCACTCAAAACTGACTATACACCCCGGTGGTGATAAGATGTATCGAGACATGAAGCATACTTACTACTGGGAAGGAATGAAAAGTGACGTTGGGAAATTTATATCCAAGTGCATGAATTGCCAGCTAGTTAAAGCCGAGCAAAAGAAGCCTAGTGGTTTGTTGCAACCATTAAAAATTCCCGAATGGAAATGGGAGCAAGTCTCGATGGATTTCATTGATGGTTTACCATGGACTAGATCGGGACATGATAGCATTTGGGTAATTGTGGATCGATTGACTAAGAGTGCAAGATTTATGCAAGTCAGATCGACCAGAACGGCAGCTAGGTTAGCAGAATTGTATATGAAGTGGATAGAGAGATTTCATGGAGTACCTAAAAGCATTGTGAGTGACCGAGACCCGTTTTTCACTAGTGGGTTTTGGAAGAGCTTACAAGAGGCTCTAGTGTCGGAAGTACATCTCAGTACCGCGTATCATCCTCAAACTGATGGTCAGACAGAGAGGGTGAATCGTATATTGGAAGATCTCTTGAGATCTTGTATATTGGATTTTGGTGGATCATGGGATGACCATTTTCATCTACTAGAGTTTGCATATAATAATAGCTTACAATCCAGTATCGGTATAGCTCCATATGAAGCTTTGTATGGAAGACCGTGCAACTCACCATCATGTTGGATAGAGAGTGGCGAGAAGTTTATGCTTGGACCAGAAGTGGTGAGGGAAACTTCAGATAAGATTAAGATCATTCAACAACGGATGAAGGATGCCCAAGATATGCAAAAGAGTTATGCTGACAAGAGGAGAAAAGACTTAAAATTCTCCATTGATGACTTGGTGTTTGTCAAGGTTTCTCCGTTGAAGAGCGTGATACGATTTGGCAAGGGAGGCAAGTTGGCACCAAGATTTGTTGGCCCATTCCCAGTTCTCGAGCAAGTTGGGAATTTGGCGTATAGAATTGACTTACCTGAAAAGATGGCGGGAGTTCATAATGTATTTCATGTTTCCCAGTTAAGGAAGTTCGTGCACGACCCAGATATGACTATTTCACCTGATCAGTTAGAGGACTTCGATGTGGAACCCGAGGCGGTTGGGAATCGCAAGCCAACTCGTATTGTCAAGCACGATACGAAGCGACTTCGAAGGAAGGCGGTGAAGCTAGTCAAGGTTCAGTGGGGCGAGAACGAGAATGACTGTACTTGGGAGACAGAGGAGAGCATTAGGAAAACGTATCCAGAATTCTTTGCCTGGTCAGATTTACTTTGGAATTTAGTTATTCAGCATGCAAGGATAGACTTGTTTTACTTGTTTTGCATGTTTGATTGTTGTTTTATGGCTGATAGGCATGTGGGACCCTTTTGTGTGTTTTAGTTAGGGAATTTCGGGGACAAAATTTCTTAAGGGGGGAAGAATGTAACAACCCGTATTCTATGCATCGGAGGATCGTAGAATATTTATTTCTTTCTTATATGAAGGCATATGGTTATGTAACTTTGGGAAACGACTATTGGGGTCATTCCCCATGTTCATGATTTTTGCCGATTTTTAAATGATCGTTTTGCCCCTACCTGATCTTGTTTTGGCCATAACTTTTGATTGGAAAGGAATTTTGAACTGAAACCACTTCCATTAGATTCGTTTGATGGTTTAGCTTTCCGTAGAGTGGTCATAATAGCTAAACGGACTTAGCGTTTGGGAGATATGGCTGAAATAATGTTTGTAAGGTGAAAAACTGCTTAACCGGGCCAAATAGGGTGATTTGTGAATGGGCCCATAACCCATTTCGGGATTAGGGTTATGGGGAGGCTGGAAAGAGTTAAAGATTCATTCCATTTCAGTTTTGTAGCCTCCACTTACCTCTTAGAAACCCTAAAAATGGCCTCCAACCCAAATCACTTTCTAATCAAGGATTAGGCTTAACAACATCAAATCAAGGGAGATCTTCACCAAATAAAGATTAAAGCTGCTGGTTTGCATTGTTATTCGCGCCCAAACAGAGATTTAGTTCAGATCTAAGGTTTATTTGTGGTTAATGTGAGCGATTTGCATAGTTTCTCATTAATTATAATTAATTAAAGGTAATTAGTGAATATTAGCGAATTTATACTTTAATAAATTCTGAAAAAATATTCATAAATTCTTAAATAATGTTTTAGACCTCTGTTAGAAATTTGGTTTAATTTGATTAAGTTTTGCTAATCATATAGTTAGTTTTGCCTAAATATGCTTAAGGGAAAATATGGGATTTTGGGTTGGTTTGGTCCAATTTACATGCTATGGTTGTTGTTTTGATGTCTATGGTTGATTCCCCGTGTTGCTATGACTGTATGGTATGATTTTTGGTTGTTTAGAAAAGTTAGATTGGTCGAAAACGTCGTTGAACGACATAAACAAGTCGCTGGAAAAAGTTGTAGAAAGTTGTGCAGGGTTTCGAATCGGATCGGATTGGGGGCTCGGATCGGATAGGAGAGCCGGGCAAGGAAATCCGAACCGGACCGAAGTCTAGCAAAAAGGAGCTTGGCAAGAAGGAAGGCCATTCGCATAGAGTTAGAGTTAGGTTTGGACCAGGAGCAAAGAAGAGAGGATCGGATCGGAGCTGAGCATGAGGACCTGATCGGATCGAACTATGGAGTGGGATCGGGTCGGAGTAGGCAGGCTGGAGCAGGAGGGACGAACCGAACCGAATGGAGCGTGGCACCCGACCCGAACCGGATGGAGCGTGATACCCGAGCCGAATCCAAAGTGGAGCACCGAACCGAATGGGAAGCCTGGAGATGATTTATCTGAACCGAACCGAATGACCAAATGTTCTACTATCACGCGACGATTCTTTTGAAGACCAACTCCAATTCGACCCAAACCCGAGATGCAAAGGAAATCCAAATGAGGAGCTATGACTCCAGGTCCAGTGGGGAACCAATGACTGGGCTTCATGAGTCGGGCTTTGCTGCGGGACGTGTGCAATGGGGTTTTCGATGTCCGTAACTTTGGATCACTATGTGTAGGAAGTACATGAATGGATTCAGGGCCATAGTGGCCTAGGTACGACTAAAGGGCTATAGACCAATGAATTGGGGTCATTTGTAAAGATTTGGTCATGACTCCATGTGGTAAGCTTGGTAGTAGCAGTAGTTGTACAAGTCGAACTCCGTCACTACTTCGATGGGTCTAGTGATTGACATTGGTGGACATCGTAGGCTTTATGCACCGAGTGAGAGATATGAGGATGGTTGCTATGTTTGATCTGTTTGCCATCACTATGACATGCACACCCCCACCCCCGTATGCTAGTATACCATATGCTAGTGGCACCTTAGAGTGTTGTACAGTATGTAGTGCTAACTCTTTGGTTGCAGGTCCAGGTTCAGGTATGGCTTAGTATACCTGTTATTGTTCTGATTAGCTGCTTATCGCTCATACCAGACTTTTTGTCTGACCCAGAGTTTTATGTCTCTTGTTATTACTCTGGGTGCTTACACGAGCAGACTAGAGACAGGTTAGCTGGTGATGCGCGAGTAGCGGATTCGGAGGCGAACAGGAGGCTTCCACGTATGATATGTATAGATATTCTCCCTGTGTCGTTGCTGGTCACTACTTATGGCATTAGTAGTGTACCTTTCTTGTTTAGCTTTATGAGACAGTTTTAAAAGTTGTAATAATGTTGGCTTTGGATCATAAGCTGTACTTTGGATTTTCCGCTGCTATGATAGTTTGCTTTCAGCTTATGCACTGTCTCACCTATTTTATGTCATGTATGTTATTATTAATATATTTTGTTCCATGCGCTGTGAGACAGTCCACAGGTTCCTTGTCGATTCTTCGTCGTCTTCCTTTCCTTCTGACGACCGTTCCGTGCTAACTGGACATGTGTACAGCGCACTTTTGGAGTAAATGTCAGTTGGTGTTGGGCGGGTTGTCACAGCATCAGGGTTGCATGGTAATGTATATTTACTGGTGGATATCCTATGAGCTTTGACAGACAACGCCAGAAATGTCTGAGCCATGAATGAAGTCCAAAATACTTCCGCTGAGCACCAAGGAGAAACACAACAAGTTAAAAGATGGAAACTCGGTTGAAGCTGTGGATTGGATGGTGGATATGACATAGAGGAGCTGAGGAGGTTGGTGAAGTTGGGGGTGGTATGTACGTGCACAGGTGATGTGTGCACGAGGAAGAAAGGGAAAAGAAAGGTTGGGCAAAAAGAAAGAGATCGGATCAGGAAGGATGGTTGGGCAAGGGTTTTTAGCAATTCATGTTTTCATGTTGCCAAAGTCGGATGTTGCTGGGATTCTTGGATCGATGGGGTAGGATGTGTGACCATTTTTTTTTTATGAAAGCAAATACTGGGAGAAGATATAAGAGAGACGGGCTGTTTGGGATGGGCTGTAAGTTGGGCATGTGTGGGTATTGTTTGTTTAAGTTTTAATGTTTAAAATTTAAACATTGAGATATATATATACACACTTAATTAATTTAAAAAATGTATTTTTAATAAAAATTGAAATATACGAATAAATAAATTAAAAATAGAAGAAAAGAACGGGAAACCATTGGATCATTCCAAATGAAATGATAGACATCGTCGTCATATAACTTTAAGGTCGAAGTCCATTTCTTATATATAATCCATTGGAAACAAGAAAAGTAAAGGTTTAAATAAAATCGATAAATGCCAAAGAAATGAAGAAAAATATTATAAATTGTTATTCAAGATTAAACATTTTGAACTACTGTCAGATTGGAATTTAAACATCAATCGTTGGTGATTATTATTATAGTTATGAATAATTATTGTTAATTATCTGGTATGCTATGAGTCGATAAATCAGATCTAAATTAATAAACCGTTGACACATTTATTGTATCGAAATCGCCATGAACCGATTGTTGTTCTGAAATTAAAAATGGAGTTGTATAAGTTAATATAATGAACATGTATAAGAGAAAAATTATATATATAATATATTATAATTTAAATAAATAGTTTTTCTCATGTACACTGTTTAAATTTGATAGTTAAAACACCGACTATCAAATATTCCTTAAGTGCTAATTCGAAGAGACCGGGATGGGAACTGGACCCAAAACCACTTCGAATCGACTTTATGTAAACTAACGTGCTGGGATGTCTATAAGATTAGAATTGAAGAATGTAGATCTTCATGAGTGAAAGAAACACTTGTTGAAATTCTCTGGTTAGCTCCCAGAGATATTTCAGCAGTGATTATGTCATAATTGAAATCTTCGGATTCGCAAGGACTACTCGCTACTGATCCATGGGGTGATTCCTATATTGGATGCAATAGGAGAGTACCTTCGGTTCATCCTGTTCCTGGATGACTTGTATAGACGAATGTCTAACAGAGTATTTCCTAAAAAAACCACATACGTTGATTTTTACAAAGATACCAAGTTAATGGCAAAGAATGGCCATTTTTTTACATCCAGAGTATATTTGTGGACGTCAATTGGTGATTTGACGGATCTGACAATGTGGCATTCAAAGTAAATGGTGGCCAGATGTTCTCAAGGTAAATTCTAACCTCAAAGCCTCATCAGTTGGGCAATGACAAAAATCTGGCAGGCAGCATGGCTATGTGGGTCGCTCCCATTAGGGTGTATAATCACCTATCTAGAGAAATTCCATTTGCTTCTTAAATCTATCGATCTTGTCTCATTTCGGGAAACGGTTTCCGTACACAACTGTGGGTGATATACATTCGATACGCTCAAGCGAAATGAGTGGTCGGTCATGTGTGGGTCGGGTTGCAAGATGTTCTTGTTGAACCCAGTGTATTCCCCTCTAGAGATACACTAACGGCAGGTGGTTCCATACCATGTCATAGTCTGAATCCAATCTCCAGTATGTGCCCACGGTTTTGATTGTATACTGTATATGTGGAGTGTGAGATGCAAGTGTTTCCACTAGATTGTTATTTATTTGTATTTAGACATTATGATAATATCAGAATAATATTGTTTTCAAGAACATTTCGGGTTATCGTAAGGTAAAAACCATCCGTGTTTATGTGTGGATTGGTCTTACGATTATCATTTACTCCTAAAGGATTTCTGAACGTTAAATCAATCTGTTTTAAAATCATTTACTCACACCAGTCCCATGACTGACCCAGATTTTATTTTTCTGTGTTTTCCCTAAACTCTTGGGTGCCCAAATTTGTACGGGCAGTCAAGTAGTGTAGGTTTTTACAGATATCTTGAAGGAGCTTGGAGTAGGAGGCTTCAATATTAGATATATAGAGCTTAGTTCTGCTGTGTTATATATATGTTGCACTCTGATGATGTATGCAAGTACAAATACCAGTTTTGTATTTCAAAAATTGTTATATAATATATTTTATTTAGTTCCGCTGTGAGATCCGTGATACTCTAATTATGTTGTGTTCTTTAGGGGTGAGCAATATTCGGTTCAAACCAAATTAACCTACCAAACAGGTTCATTTCGGTCGTTTCGGTTCGGATTTAAAGCAAAATCAGTTTGAGTTCGGTTTGTAAAATTAATTTTTTTGGTTATCGGTTTAACCGAATTAACCGAACTTTTAAATTATTATCTAATTTTATGGTATCGTAGTACTTTAAATAATTAGTTCAATTTTATAATATAAAGACATTTGTTGCAAATAGATCAAATCTTATCATAAACTTAAAATTTACCATATAAAATTTCTCCAAACATGAATATATGTTTTACTTTGACTAAATCCATCATTTGAATAATAATACATTCATTAAGTTCGGTTAAATCGGTTACCGACCGAATTAACCAAAATTAATTTGATTCGGTTCAGTTTGGTTTGGAAAATTTTCGGTTCTAATTCGGTTTGAGTTTTTTTAGGTCCAAACCAACCGAACCAACCGAACCCTCACCCCTAGTGTTCTTCTTTTTCTTCTATTCTAACTTTCTTTCTTTCTATCTCTCACCCTCTAGCTTCTTTCTATTAACGATCGGTTAATTTCTGATGATTGATTAGTCGGTATGTGATACATGATATGTATTTTTGTCGATGATCAGAATCGGAAATTTTTAGGTCGTCACACACATATTTGAATTATTTGTCTCTTATTCTTTTCTAAAGTGGCAGTATGTACTTTTTCTTTTCTTTTATTTAGTATATTGTTATTTGAAGAATGATTCTGTCTATATGGATATGGACAATCTCCTTTCAAGTGTTCTGGTTCATCACAATTGTAACATATGATATTGTTTGGAATCTCGTTATTTTAGGATTCTTATACTCATTCTTTCTGAGATTGTTCATCTTCCTATATTTTAGAAATTTTCTAAAATTACTTATCATCAATGCTTTCTCTTCATCACTATCACAATTTGAGTCTGAATTTTCGGTTATTGCATTAATTGTTATTGACTTCTTTTCTAATGACTTGTTTTATTTCCTTCCTTGCACATGTACTTCAAAAGACATTAGATTTCCAAATAACTCTTCAATTTTTAGGGTATTGATATCATTGGCTTATTCAATCGCTAGAGAGTTTGATCTCATTTTGCAGCTTATGAATTCAGGATTTGTAATAACCCGGAAAATCTGGGCCAGTTTAAATTTTTTATTATGGCCATTTTAGCGAATTTTGATTATTTAAAATGAATTATTTTAAATAATATCGACGAGAAATTTATTTTGAATATAATTCGAACGTATATATTATACGCGTCGTCGTTAGAATATAAATAATTATATAATTATAAATAGAATTGAAAATGGCACGGTAGTTCGATAATTCGATTTCAAATTTCAATTGAATGTACCGGGTGCAAAACAATCCGGATTTTAGTGAAACCGAAAACATTAGGATCTAATTGATGATATCTTTCTAGCGAATCCGAAAAATTAAGATTTCATAGCGGGAATCAAAAGATATGTCCAGTTGAAAATTCTGAATAGTCGCTATGGAATTCAGGCCCTTAAAAATGGGAATTTTGCAAATGACCTCAGATTTCGACGAAACCAGTTTTGTTGGATCCGCAGTGTCAAGTTATTGCTAGGTTTTAAATTTCATAATTTTTCGAATCAATATGTGAGCGTGGCAAAGGAAAACGTGTTTTGGCCATTTCAGTTGATTTTAATCGACTGGAAATTGACCATTTTTCCAACGGTCTCAGAATTCGACGAAACTAGTTTTGTTAGGACCGTATAGTCAATACGAAGCTAGAAAATATTTTTCAGGAATTTTTAGAATTAGTATGTGACCCCGGTAATTTGAAATGTACGGTTAAAATTCAATATAGCGATTTAAATGTAAATTCAACAGAAACTGATCGTAACGTCCGAATCAGCTTACGATACATATCCCATTGGGTTCGAAATGGGGGTAATTAGCTAGGGGCGACAGTCGTTGGGTCTCGTTTGGAGGACGAATGAAAAGTCAACACCTTTGAAAAATAAATATTAATATTTTATATATATATAATAATATCCATACCCATACCTTCTCTCTCCCACTCAGATCGATTTAGAAAAAAATAATTAAACGAAGCCGCTCCCTCCCCGTCGCCATCGACGATCATCCGCCACGCCTGGGTGACCACCGCCCCTCTGGCATCGCCTCTGCCACCTCCCTCTGCTCGCCCCCTCGCTCCTCTCCCCCGTACGAAACCCTACCCCCAAATAACCCTGCGTCGCCACGCCCTAGCCAACCGCCCGCCTCGACATACCACGCCACCGGCCTCCCCAGCGCCGGACCCCACTCCTCCACCCCCTCTCTCTTCTTTCCCGCGTCCGAGCCCTCAGACCAACCCAAATCGCGAAGCACCTAAACCCATCGCCTAAAGCCGCCACCTCGACCTAGCTGCCACGAGCTGCTCCAACCACCTGAGCTACCACCAACGACTCCTTCGACCTCCAGTCAGCATGTAGGCCCCCCCCCTTTGCTGTGAGTTTTCCATTTTATTTACTTACAGTAATTAGTAAGGTGAAAGATGTAATTTTTATGATGTGAACGAAATAAAAATAGGATTTTTATATGTTGAACTTCGAAATAAAAATAGGATTTTTATATGTTGAACTTCGAAATAAAAATAGGATTTTTATATATTGAACTTCGAAATAAAAATAGATTTTTATATGTTGAACTTCGAAATAAAAATAGGATTTTTATATATTGAACTTCGAAATAAAAATATGATTTTTATATATTGAACTTCGAAATAAAAATAGGATTTTTATATGTTGAACTTCGAAATAAAAATAGGATTTTTATATATTGAACTTCGAAATAAAAATAGGATTTTTATATGTTGAACTTCGAAATAAAAATATGATTTTTATATATTGAACTTCGAAATAAAAATATGATTTTTATATATGAGATAGCGAAGTAAAAATTCGATTTTTACATAGGTAGTGAAAGCGAGCAACAAAGGAGATGAAAAGGCGAGAACGACGAAGATCCCTACAATAGAAGTGCCGTGGAGCTAGGATAGCTATATGTGAGAATTTCTCACCTTTCAATTTAATTTTTCTAGTTATATATATATATACTAGGATGCAGACGGTGCTTAGTAGCACCCGACACAATCGTCCACAGACCATGGACTTGTTTGTTTGGCTGTTTGGTGATTGATTGCGATATTGGTTTGAATGTGGTTTGTGGTGTGAAAAATCGAATCGATAAATTGGTTAGGATTAGACGTGCGCCGTTATAAGGCGAAGGAGTAAGGCTAGGTTAGACTCTTACTCCAAATTTTGTGGTTTTGCATAACGAAAGTGATTTGATTGATATGGGTATGGCGGTGGCCATTATTAGACCGGGGACAAGGCTAGGCCTCGTCCCGTTTCTAGTATCGTGCCGTTATGCCGCCGAAATTTTCTAAAATATGTTAGAAAATAAAAATATCATTTTATTTAAAGAATGAACTGAATAGGAATTCATATGATAAAATAAAATGTCTTATCGTTAAAAATATAATTTTTAACGTGAGAGTGAATAAATAGATATTTATAGACAAATCGGCCGATTTGTTTATATGCACTGATTTGACTGATATTGATTGGGTCGATAAATTTCACACATCGCCCAACTGCACGAATAAAAATCTGTGTTTGATTGTTTGAAACCCCACATGGGTGTTGGGATGAAATTTGAAATTCACTCATCCCGATTGATTAAATATGTCGATCGATTGATTGACAGGCTGTTATAAGCGTCGAATATCTATATTTGATGCTTAGGCAGTGTAGTGCACTTTGGTTGATGGTTGATTATTTTTCAATGCTATTATATACATGTGTTGTATGGAAATCCATATAATTAATTTTATATGGTAATTGATTGGGCCTCATTCCAATTTGAAAAATAAAGCATATTATAAAATAAAAGTTCATGTGTTGACAGTACTCATCCATTGTGATTGGTCATGTGTTGAACGAAATATTTTAGTAATAAAATTTACATCTTTATCAATATAAAATAAAAGTTCATGTGTTGACAGTACTCATCCATTGAGATTGGTCATGTGTTGAACGAAATATTTTAGTAATAAAATTTACATCTTTATCAATATAAAATAAAAGTTCATGTGTTGACAGTACTCATTCATTGAGATTGGTCATGTGTTGAACGGAATATTTTGATAATAACAACTATTTTGAAAAAGAAATATTTGAAATAGAATATTTGAAAATAGAAATTTATGAAGCCGTGTTGATTAGATTGACGCCATTTTGACGTGAACGATATTTATATCGATGTTAAACGATTTCGAAATGAATTGAATTGAAAACAATTTCGAAATGAATTGAATTGAAAACGATTTCGAAATGAATTGAATTGAAAACGATTTCGAAATGAATTGAATTGAAAACGATTTCGAAATGAATTGAATTGAAAACGATTTCGAAATGAATTGAATTGAAAACGATATCGAAATGAATTGAATTGAAAACGATTTCGAAATGAATTGAATTGAAATTTGAATTGAATAGAAATGAATTTTAAAACGAATTTATAAAGTAGAATTCAATTTTGATTTGAATTGAAATGGAAGTTGAAATTGCTTTTGAAACGAATTCAAAACTGTTTATAAAATTCGTTTTAAATAGAAATCGACGAAATATATATTATATATATAATATAATGGCCTGAATAGAACGCGCCGCGCCGCGGCAGTTCGCGAATTTTGACCATTTATTTCAAACGGACATTACGGGAGATCCGACCGTCGGATTCTCCTAAAACCGGAACCGTTGGGTTCGTATCGAAAAGCGCTTTCTAATGAATGTTAGAAATTTGAAATCTAACGGTTGGATTTGGAATTATGTCCAAATCCAATTCTAAAAAGGTCGCTATAAGTGCAGTTCGATGGCCATTGATGGAAATCGACTGTACGGGCCTTGATAAAATTATTAAAAATAGTAATAATTTGTGTAAAATCATAAGAAATGATTTAGAAAGAATTGGGATGAAAAACTCCATGTTTGAAAAGATAAAAATAGATTTTATCGAAATGAACTAGTTTTGAACTAGAATTACAATCCTATTTATTTTTAAATAAATAAATTGAATATTGAAATGGTTTTGAAAATAACCAGAATTTCCAATAATTGCATTGGAGTGGATTTGAATCGAAATTGTCTTCGGAATATTTCGATGTTGGAATTCGTGATTATACAGATGTTGTTATGGAAATTTGAAAGATATATATTTATATCGTTATTTCCAATACGACATTTGTTAATCGTAGAATTTGATATTGAATATAAGCCGATATATTTTCTATTCAGAGCCTTATATTGAATATCAAATGTGATTTGGGTTTGTCGTGAATGTTGTCTTCACTAACACTGTTCTTGAACCCAGTTGAGAAAAGATTAAATCTTTTTATTTAGATTTAATGAAGTGTACCAATTAAATGATATTTAATTGGAATTGAATCGGTATTGATTCTTGGGTTTATCGTGAATAGTGTTTTAAATAACACTTGTTCTTTAACCCGATAATTAATGGAATGATGATTTTGGGTTTATCGTGAACCGTGTTTTAAATGACACTGATTCTTTAACCCAGTCGAAGATTAAAACTAAGTGGGGTTTTAATGAATCTTTAATTAGGTTGAAATGATCGAAAATGGAGTATCACCAGTTTTGCCCGAGGCGATAGTTAAATCTTTAATTAGATTTGAACGTGAAATGGTAATTGAATTTACCGATAACACTGTGGTGTTGGATATGAAGTACTACCAGTTTTACTTCATGGGATGAATAGGTTGGGATTTAGAAATTAAAACAAATGATTACTTCGGTAAGGTTCGCTAATCCCGACTAGTTTGAATTGATATTCAAAAATAGATTAAAGAATAAATTCAAGAAATTTATCTTGGATAAAATTAATGGGAACCTTTCCCTATGAATGTGAAATTTAGAAACTAACTGTCGGTTAGCTAAGTAGAACGGTTTTCTGGATATTGATCTGATGTTGGTTTCGGCCTTCGGGGTTAATATTTGGGGAATTATTCTCTTGATTAATTTACGATTAGTGACTAATGAATTGGAATGAGGCGTATGTTGTGTTTGTGTAACACTTATTTAAAATATACGTGAGTTATTCGGAAAGACCGGGTTTATCCCATTCTGAATAACTGATGCGACGATAAGTCGAAGATGAAGACGATGGTCGAAGACCGGAGGTCTTCACGTCGTTTGGGTGATTACTGATGATCTTGATTGGGCTGTACACCCAAGAAGATGGAAACAGTTTGTGATCGTCCAGACGTACTTGGAGATCGATGGATATGCGGGGTACTAGGTGCCTCTGGTTTCGTTCAGACCCAGAACGGACTTGTAAATGGACTGTGTGTCTGACTTTGGATTTTAGTCTGTGTGGTTGATCTCTATTAAATATATATCTGTTTGGCGGCGGAGAATTTATTCTCTTGCTTAACGCCCTTCTCTGAGACGTACGAGCTCAGGGGTTATATATTGATGGATATCAAACGCATGGAGTGAATTGCCTGTGTGGCATGCCTAAGTGGCAATTGATCGAGGCTTCTGTTGAAAAGCAAAGTCTTGTGGTGATGATCAAAGCAAGGCCTTTGTGGCGTAGCTTTGTGTAACGTTTACTTCGCGTGTTTCACACCCGGTATGAACCAAAAACGGGAGGGGACGTCAGGGAGGGCATGCGTTTCTTTCTAGCTAGAAGTGGCGTCAGTGGTTTTACACGCCCTGACGAGTTTGACTTATGTGGTTGTTGCTGTTGCGAGGCGCCTCAAATTGATCGGTCGTTCTCGAACCGATGGAGTCATTTAGTTGGCTCACATACGCCCCATAGGGCGGAGAAATGCATGTTCAGGGTTTAAGTTTAATCCACATCGGTGGACTGGCCCTGAGGATCCAAGGGCCCACCTGAGTCTGGGTCCTGTGGCTCGGGCTAGAGAGTCACGAATCGGTAGAGGACTATCTTTTGCCTCGGTTCATAGATGGAAACCCAATTTCCAAATACGTGACTTTGCGATTTTGATTGTATAACCTATATATGGCGACATAGTGGTATGGGGCGCTCATGCCGCCTATGATTGATACTTATGATTTGAAGTTGTTTTATACACTATGCACTTATAATAGTATCAAATAATCTGTTTTAAACGTATCAAGCATTCTTTGGCTGTTATAAGGGAAAACCCTATCCTCGGCTGCGTTGCATTGTGTGATGGGACCTGGGTCTTATAACAGCTTCATTTTTCTTTATTTAGCATTGCGCTGTTTGTTTTATGCACTGGTATTCTTGGGAGGAAACCCGTTCCGTGTTATATGGCGTGGTCCCTTGATTTACCTAACTCTTAAAATAAAGAATAATAACTGTTTTAGTTCTCACACCAGTCACATGACTGACCTGGAGTTTATTGTTTTAACCTAAACTCTGGGTGCCCTTATTTTGACACGGGCAGCTAGTAGTTTTGGTTTTGCAGATTTATATTCACAGGATCCTGGTTTACAGCTGGAACGATATCCGGAAAGCTTTGTATCCATATATCTCTTCTAGTTGTGTATTGTATTATTTTCCGCTGCTATGTATTTAAATGTAATTTAAATCTCTGATATTTCTGTGTAATATTCATTTTTACTCTGTATATTCTTGTAATCTGATGCATTGGTGTAATATACAGTGAAATGTTCTTCCGTCTGCGTTCTGTTGTGGTTTGTTCTCGAACTATCCGTCGCTTTCCTTTACGGGGAAGTTACGGGTTTTCACAGTTGGTATCAGAGCTTTGGTTTACAAAGCTAGAGAACAAGACACATTAGAACCATACGAAAGAATTCATCAGATATTGGATTAGCAATATCCAATGGGAATGACTCGTTAGAGATAGGATCAGTAGTATCCTAGGACGAGTGTGAAGAGTATATTTTTCAAATGAAAACAAAATTTGTCTTGAAAATTTAAATCAATTATTCGTATTTGATTATCTATTTATATTGATGTGGACAATCCAGTATATATAGATTTTGCGTATAAGTCTGATCCGCGTGTATTCGAAATTTTAATATACTGGATAGATATAGAGTCACACTCTAGTCGCCCGGAGATGATTCAGATGATGAGGCATCATCATCAGTGTTTATATTCGAGTGACGAAAGTGAGATTTCTATATATTTCCTATTGACTGGTGTGAGAACCAAAAATTAGATAGGGCCCTATTGTTGTGATTTGGCATCAAAAACATGATTTTGTATATGTATCAAAATTATGAATTTGAAACTCTAATTCACTAATTGATTGATGTTTGGGTTGTTTGTTTATTGGTTGATAATTTTGAACCATTTAGCCTAATTGCATCAAATATTGAATTGTATTGAAAATTGGTCGCATCTGCTTGCATATACATGTATATCATTGAACAGGTCATAGCAAGGAGGCTAGAGCAGAGAATAAAATTTGTTTGCCCGACAAATAGGTACATGTTTACTACATAATTTACTGTTTTGTTTGGGTGATGATGATTTTATGAGCCTATTGGCTAGCCGCTTGGCTTTTTCTTTTTCTTTTTGAGATCTGAAGGACCGGGGAAGCTATTTGAAATTCCCCGATGCTCCCATTGCAGGGGAGGTTATGGCAAAAATTTTCGAAATTTTGGGTGTTAGCCAAATTTTTGAAATTTTGAAAATTCTCAGAAACTAAAGGGTTGGAGAATGGAAGCCAGATCGAGCGTACAGTTGATTAATCAAACCACTTTCGACTTTGTTCCTTTTCGGGGACGAAAAGTTTTAAGTGGGGGAGATTGTAATAACCCGGAAAATCTGGGCCAGTTTAAAATTTTTATTATGGCCATTTTAGCGAATTTTGATTATTTAAAATGAATTATTTTAAATAATATCGACGAGAAATTTATTTTGAATATAATTCGAACGTATATATTATACGCGTCGTCGTTAGAATATAAATAATTATATAATTATAAATAGAATTGAAAATGGCGCGGTAGTTCGATAATTCGATTTCAAACTTCAATTGAATGTACCGGGTGCAAAACAATCCGGATTTTAGTGAAACCGAAAACATTAGGATCTAATTGATGATATCTTTCTAGCGAATCCGAAAAATTAAGATTTCATAGCGGGAATCAAAAGATATGTCCAGTTGAAAATTCTGAATAGTCGCTATGGAATTCAGGCCCTTAAAAATGGGAATTTTGCAAATGACCTCAGATTTCGACGAAACCAGTTTTGTTGGATCCGCAGTGTCAAGTTATTGCTAGGTTTTAAATTTCATAATTTTTCGAATCAATATGTGAGCGTGGCAAAGGAAAACGTGTTTTGGCCATTTCAGTTGATTTTAATCGACTGGAAATTGACCATTTTTCCAACGGTCTCAGAATTCGACGAAACTAGTTTTGTTAGGACCGTATAGTCAATACGAAGCTAGAAAATATTTTTCAGGAATTTTTAGAATTAGTATGTGACCCCGGTAATTTGAAATGTACGGTTAAAATTCAATATAGCGATTTAAATGTAAATTCAACAGAAACTGATCGTAATGTCCGAATCAGCTTACGATACATATCCCATTGGGTTCGAAATGGGGGTAATTAGCTAGGGGCGACAGTCGTTGGGTCTCGTTTGGAGGACGAATGAAAAGTCAACACCTTTGAAAAATAAATATTAATATTTTATATATATATAATAATATCCATACCCATACCTTCTCTCTCCCACTCAGATCGATTTAGAAAGAAAAAAAATAAACGAAGCCGCTCCCTCCCCGTCGCCATCGACGATCATCCGCCACGCCTGGGTGACCACCGCCCCTCTGGCATCGCCTCTGCCACCTCCCTCTGCTCGCCCCCTCGCTCCTCTCCCCCGTACGAAACCCTACCCCCAAATAACCCTGCGTCGCCACGCCCTAGCCAACCGCCCGCCTCGACATACCACGCCACCGGCCTCCCCAGCGCCGGACCCCACTCCTCCACCCCCTCTCTCTTCTTTCCCGCGTCCGAGCCCTCAGACCAACCCAAATCGCGAAGCACCTAAACCCATCGCCTAAAGCCGCCACCTCGACCTAGCTGCCACGAGCTGCTCCGACCACCTGAGCTACCACCAACGACTCCTTCGACCTCCAGTCAGCATGTAGGCCCCCCCCTTCGCTGTGAGTTTTCCATTTTATTTACTTACAGTAATTAGTAAGGTGAAAGATGTAATTTTTATGATGTGAACGAAATAAAAATAGGATTTTTATATGTTGAACTTCGAAATAAAAATAGGATTTTTATATGTTGAACTTCGAAATAAAAATAGGATTTTTATATATTGAACTTCGAAATAAAAATAGGATTTTTATATGTTGAACTTCGAAATAAAAATAGGATTTTTATATATTGAACTTCGAAATAAAAATATGATTTTTATATATTGAACTTCGAAATAAAAATAGGATTTTTATATGTTGAACTTCGAAATAAAAATAGGATTTTTATATATTGAACTTCGAAATAAAAATAGGATTTTTATATGTTGAACTTCGAAATAAAAATATGATTTTTATATATTGAACTTCGAAATAAAAATATGATTTTTATATATGAGATAGCGAAGTAAAAATTCGATTTTTACATAGTTAGTGAAAGCGAGCAACAAAGGAGATGAAAAGGCGAGAACGACGAAGATCCCTACAATAGAAGTGCCGTGGAGCTAGGATAGCTATATGTGAGAATTTCTCACCTTTCAATTTAATTTTTCTAGTTATATATATACTAGGATGCAGACGGTGCTTAGTAGCACCCGACACAATCGTCCACAGACCATGGACTTGTTTGTTTGGCTGTTTGGTGATTGATTGCGATATTGGTTTGAATGTGGTTTGTGGTGTGAAAAATCGAATCGATAAATTGGTTAGGATTAGACGTGCGCCGTTATAAGGCGAAGGAGTAAGGCTAGGTTAGACTCTTACTCCAAATTTTGTGGTTTTGCATAACGAAAGTGATTTGATTGATATGGGTATGGCGGTGGCCATTATTAGACCGGGGACAAGGCTAGGCCTCGTCCCGTTTCTAGTATCGTGCCGTTATGCCGCCGAAATTTTCTAAAATATGTTAGAAAATAAAAATATCATTTTATTTAAAGAATGAACTGAATAGGAATTCATATGATAAAATAAAATGTCTTATCGTTAAAAATATAATTTTTAACGTGAGAGTGAATAAATAGATATTTATAGACAAATCGGCCGATTTGTTTATATGCACTGATTTGACTGATATTGATTTGGTCGATAAATTTCACACATCGCCCAACTGCACGAATAAAAATCTGTGTTTGATTGTTTGAAACCCCACACGGGTGTTGGGATGAAATTTGAAATTCACTCATCCCGATTGATTAAATATGTCGATCGATTGATTGACAGGCTGTTATAAGCGTCGAATATCTATATTTGATGCTTAGGCAGTGTAGTGCACTTTGGTTGATGGTTGATTATTTTTCAATGCTATTATATACATGTGTTGTATGGAAATCCATATAATTAATTTTATATGGTAATTGATTGGGCCTCATTCCAATTTGAAAAATAAAGCATATTATAAAATAAAAGTTCATGTGTTGACAGTACTCATCCATTGAGATTGGTCATGTGTTGAACGAAATATTTTAGTAATAAAATTTACATCTTTATCAATATAAAATAAAAGTTCATGTGTTGACAGTACTCATCCATTGAGATTGGTCATGTGTTGAACGAAATATTTTAGTAATAAAATTTACATCATTATCAATATAAAATAAAAGTTCATGTGTTGACAGTACTCATTCATTGAGATTGGTCATGTGTTGAACGGAATATTTTGATAATAACAACTATTTTGAAAAAGAAATATTTGAAATAGAATATTTGAAAATAGAAATTTATGAAGCCGTGTTGATTAGATTGACGCCATTTTGACGTGAACGATATTTATATCGATGTTAAACGATTTCGAAATGAATTGAATTGAAAACGATTTCGAAATGAATTGAATTGAAAACGATTTCAAAATGAATTGAATTGAAAACGATTTCGAAATGAATTGAATTGAAAACGATTTCGAAATGAATTGAATTTAAAACGATTTCGAAATGAATTGAATTGAAAACGATTTCGAAATGAATTGAATTGAAAACGATTTCGAAATGAATTGAATTGAAAACGATTTCGAAATGAATTGAATTGAAAATTGAATTGAATAGAAATGAATTTTAAAACGAATTTATAAAGGAGAATTCAATTTTGATTTGAATTGAAATGGAAGTTGAAATTGCTTTTGAAACGAATTCAAAACTGTTTATAAAATTCGTTTTAAATAGAAATCGACGAAATATATATTATATATATTATATATATAATATAATGGCCTGAATAGAACGCGCCGCGCCGCGGCAGTTCGCGAATTTCGACCATTTATTTCAAACGGACATTACGGGAGATCCGACCGTCGGATTATCCTAAAACCGGAACCGTTGGGTTCGTATCGAAAAGGGCTTTCTAATGAATGTTAGAAATTTGAAATCTAACGGTTGGATTTGGAATTATGTCCAAATCAAATTCGAAAAAGGTCGCTATAAGTGCAGTTCGATGGCCATTGATGGAAATCGACTGTACGGGCCTTGATAAAATTATTAAAAATAGTAATAATTTGTGTAAAATCATAAGAAATGATTTAGAAAGAATTGGGATGAAAAACTCCATGTTTGAAAAGATAAAAATAGATTTTATCGAAATGAACTAGTTTTGAACTAGAATTACAATCCTATTTATTTTTAAATAAATAAATTGAATATTGAAATGGTTTTGAAAATAACCAGAATTTCCAATAATTGCATTGGAGTGGATTTGAATCGAAATTGTCTTCGGAATATTTCGATGTTGGAATTCGTGATTATACAGATGTTGTTATGGAAATTTGAAAGATATATATTTATATCGTTATTTCCAATACGACATTTGTTAATCGTAGAATTTGATATTGAATATAAGCCGATATATTTTCTATTCAGAGCCTTATATTGAATATCAAATGTGATTTGGGTTTGTCGTGAATGGTGTCTTCACTAACACTGTTCTTGAACCCAGTTGAGAAAAGATTAAATCTTTTTATTTAGATTTAATGAAGTGTACCAATTAAATGATATTTAATTGGAATTGAATCGGTATTGATTCTTGGGTTTATCGTGAACAGTGTTTTAAATAACACTTGTTCTTTAACCCGATAATTAATGGAATGATGATTTTGGGTTTATCGTGAACCGTGTTTTAAATGACACTGATTCTTTAACCCAGTCGAAGATTAAAACTAAGTGGGGTTTTAATGAATCTTTAATTAGGTTGAAATGATCGAAAATGGAGTATCACCAGTTTTGCCCCAGGCGATAGTTAAATCTTTAATTAGATTTGAACGTGAAATGGTAATTGAATTTACCGATAACACTGTGGTGTTAGATATGAAGTACTACCAGTTTTACTTCATGGGATGAATAGGTTGGTATTTGGAAATTAAAACAAATGATTACTTTGGTAAGGTTCGCTAATCCCGACTAGTTTGAATTGATATTCAAAAATATATTAAAGAATAAATTCAAGAAATTTATCTTGGATAAAATTAATGGGAACCTTTCCCTATGAATGTGAAATTTAGAAACTAACTGTCGGTTAGCTAAGTAGAACGGTTTTCTGGATATTGATCTGATGTTGGTTTCGGCCTTCGGGGTTAATATTTGGGGAATTATTCTCTTGATTAATTTACGATTAGTGACTAATGAATTGGAATGAGGCGTATGTTGTGTTTGTGTAACACTTATTTAAAATATACGTGAGTTATTCAGAAAGACCGGGTTTATCCCATTCTGAATAACTGATGCGACGATAAGTCGAAGATGAAGACGATGGTCGAAGACCGGAGGTCTTCACGTCGTTTGGGTGATTACTGATGATCTTGATTGGGCTGTACACCCAAGAAGATGGAAACAGTTTGTGATCGTCCAGACGTACTTGGAGATCGATGGATATGCGGGGTACTAGGTGCCTCCGGTTTCGTTCAGACCCAGAACGGACTTGTAAATGGACTGTGTGTCTGACATTGGATTTTAGTCTGTGTGGTTGATCTCTATTAAATATATATCTGTTTGGCGGCGGAGAATTTATTCTCTTGCTTAACGCCCTTCTCTGAGACGTACGAGCTCAGGGGTTATATATTGATGGATATCAAACGCATGGAGTGAATTGCCTGTGTGGCATGCCTAAGTGGCAATTGATCGAGGCTTCTGTTGAAAAGCAAAGTCTTGTGGTGATGATCAAAGCAAGGCCTTTGTGGCGTAGCTTTGTGTAACGTTTACTTCGCGTGTTTCACACCCGGTATGAACCAAAAACGGGAGGGGACGTCAGGGAGGGCATGCGTTTCTTTCTAGCTAGAAGTGGCGTCAGTGGTTTTACACGCCCTGACGAGTTTGACTTATGTGGTTGTTGCTGTTGCGAGGCGCCTCGAATTGATCGGTCGTTCTCGAACCGATGGAGTCATTTAGTTGGCTCACCTACGCCCCATAGGGCGGAGAAATGCATGTTCAGGGTTTAAGTTTAATCCACATCGGTGGACTGGCCCTGAGGATCCAAGGGCCCACCTGAGTCTGGGTCCTGTGGCTCGGGCTAGAGAGTCACGAATCGGTAGAGGACTATCTTTTGCCTCGGTTCATAGATGGAAACCCAATTTCCAAATACGTGACTTTGCGATTTTGATTGTATAACCTATATATGGCGACATAGTGGTATGGGGCGCTCATGCCGCCTATGATTGATACTTATGATTTGAAGTTGTTTTATACACTATGCACTTATAATAGTATCAAATAATCTGTTTTAAACGTATCAAGCATTCTTTGGCTGTTATAAGGGAAAACCCTATCCTCGGCTGCGTTGCATTGTGTGATGGGACCTGGGTCTTATAACAGCTTCATTTTTCTTTATTTAGCATTGCGCTGTTTGTTTTATGCACTGGTATTCTTGGGAGGAAACCCGTTCCTTGTTATATGGCGTGGTCCCTTGATTTACCTAACTCTTAAAATAAAGAATAATAACTGTTTTAGTTCTCACACCAGTCACATGACTGACCTGGAGTTTATTGTTTTAACCTAAACTCTGGGTGCCCTTATTTTGACACGGGCAGCTAGTAGTTTTGGTTTTGCAGATTTATATTCACAGGATCCTGGTTTACAGCTGGAACGATATCCGGAAAGCTTTGTATCCGTATATATCTTCTAGTTGTGTATTGTATTATTTTCCGCTGCTATGTATTTAAATGTAATTTAAATCTCTGATATTTCTATGTAATATTCATTTTTACTCTGTATATTCTTGTAATCTGATGCATTGGTGTAATATACAGTGAAATGTTCTTCCGTCTGCGTTCTGTTGTGGTTTGTTCTCGAACTATCCGTCGCTTTCCTTTACGGGGAAGTTACGGGTTTTCACAGGATTTTTCTGACTTGGTCTTCCTTGCAGTATATTTTTCCGAAGGTAATCTGTGAATGCACAATATCTTGAAACATGCAGTACAAATCAGAGATAGTCTCATTCAAGTTCATTTTGAATAATTGAAATTTATAATTTAACATAAACATCTTAGTCTTTTTAACTCTGTTTGTTCCATTGAGTAACTTGCAAAGTTTTCCAAATTTCAGATGCAGACTTACAAACGGACAACCTATTAAATTCATTTCTACCAAGTGAACAAAATAAAATATTCACCGCTTTTGAATTGTTTTGTGCAACAGTTTTTTAATCAGAGGTTCATTATGAAAAATTAGTAGTGGGTAAAACATACTAAGTTTGTGTAATATTCCATGTATTTAATCCAATTGATTATAAATATATTTTCATTCTACATTCCAAATATGCATAATTACTTCCATTAAATAGTGGTGGTCTAGCAGTGGACTAGCCCTCTATAAATGAACTAGAACTACTAATGTTGACATTACAATGGTTGGTTTCCTTTTAAAAACTTTTCAAAAATTAGATTATGAAATTTTGAAAAACCAATGCTCTAATACCAGTTGTTGGGAATGCTGGTTCAAATTTTAAAGCTAACTTAACATTACAGGGAGGGTGAACGGTGTTTAATGGAATTTATGAATTTCTTGAAACCTTTTTGAATGTACCGGAATCAAATGCAAATCACATATACGAAACAATCACAAAATTCAAATAGAGATGCAAATAAAAAAAACAATAAAGGAAAGAACACATCCGGATTTTATAATAGTTCGGAGTTACCCTACATCCAGTCCCACATAACTCTGGGTTGTGCAGATTTCATTTCAAATAAACATCAATATTGCAATCCTCAATTTCAGGCCCATGAGGTCCACCCCAAGTGCTTCCGAGAACAAGGAGCTCTTTTGATTTAACCAAGCTACAAGATTACTTAATTGATTTATAGGCTACAATCACACCCAGTTTATTTGAACGGGCTATAACCACACCTTTTCAGTAATAGTTTGGTAGAGACACTCAATAGGACTTTGATCTTTGATTACAAATACTCCAATAACTCTGAATAACACTTAAATTTTTCCAAGAGAGTGATGGAGAATAAACTACAGATGATCTAGTTTGATTTTCTTTGAATTTTTGCAGAGTTTGGTTATGGAAACTTGAAAATTAAGAAGATAAATGGAGAGAAGAAGAAGGAATGATAGCATAATGAAAAGTAGTTAAAATTTTGATTTTAGATGGGCACTTATAAGAAATCAATATCCATGCCTATTTAGGAAAGATGTTTATTTAGAAAAGTATTTAAATGAATAGACACTTCTTTTAAAATTTGAATTTTTGAAAAAGTCGCTACTATGTTGACATGGGTGACCCCATATGTCGACATCCCCTATGAAATTTCAATTTTTTTTTAAAACAACATAAATGATGTTTAAATAAATCAGCCTAATTCTAGAATTTAAACAAACTATTTTCCTATAAATTAAAATAGCATAATAGAGTAAGAACATAAATTTAAAACATATATTTATAATCTATAAAAGTGATATCAAAACTTAATATAAAATTATAAATATAAGAAATTTAAAACTTAAGATATAATGCTAAAAATATAAATATAAGGATGAAAGAATATTAAAACTTAGTTAAATGTTAAACATATGTGTGTGTATATATATATATTTTAAAACTAAAATATAAAATATTAAAATTAGAATTTTGATTAAAAATATGAAAGTGAGGAGATATTTTTTAAACAGGAAGTCGTTTTGAAATATTTTGAAAATATACGAAGAGTTTAGAGTTAAAAAGGATTTTCAAAAGACAAAAATGGGCTTCATCGTGTGAGATTATTGGAATAAAGATTTTTAGTGTTATTATGGAGTTTTGACAAAAAAATGAAGACTCGATAACTCTTGAACTCTTATTGCTCATGAGTCTTCAATCTTGAATTCTTCATCTTTGTAATCTACAATCTTGAATCGTGAAACTGTATAGTCTTTATTTTGCATATATATCCTACCCACACATATATATATATCTAGATAAAAGTGTTAGCATTTATTTTATATGTGTAACGACCCACCATTTCGAACTATTCAAATCGACAACAATCCATACATGTCAGAATTGAATTGCTCAAAACGATAGATTGTTAATATAAATTGGCAAATAACAACATATACGGTAAATCAATCAATCACAAATCACAGACACGGAGTAACAAAATACTACACAACGGAACATATAGGATAGTAGTCCATAAGCTACTATATAACCATAGAGTCTAAAGCAAATACAACAGAGTACCAAACATAGACAAGTCTGCTAATGCATAAGGAAATAATAAAGTCTAAAATAGGAAATACTAGATAACTAGAAAGCTAAAATAACTGCAACGACTAAATAAATGATAGATATATCCAAGCAATGCTCCAAGCTCCAAGTGGACCAAGAAAGCTGATATCCTCAAGCTGACCCGAGTATCCATGTAAAACAAACACACACTCGAGTCAGGATTAACATTCTTATTTAAATGATAACTCAAGTGAAATGATTACCAAAATGCAAAGTAACTTAAAGGATGTTTGGGATCACCATCCTCTAAGGATCCATTAAAATAATACTATATTTTATAATACGCTATATACAGTAGTGTCTATCAGTAAAGTAAATATCAAAATAGCATAAGCGGGATTACCATGATTACCCTTACACCGTTTATATATTACCATAGCATATACAGTACCGTAATTCCTCCGTAAACTGGAGGGCTATCAGAGGGCACTCCAAATAAAATGGTACAAAACAAAATCGTATTGGGCTCGTATAAGGCATGTGACAAGGCACGCAAGGAATGCCAGGGTGGATTCACCGTTTGGATAACCAGACTGGTGGCAACGCATAACAACAACTACCGCCCACCTTGAGACACACTCCTATATCAGGGGTGCGCACCAGTCGAGTCACAAAAGTAATAGAATGGTTTCGAAGAAGTATGCTCGATAGGAGAAATCACCTCACTTGGTCTCAGTGTAGCACCTGTTTTAGCCACATCAAGCTGACTCAAGGTAATCAGGGTCTCGTAATTAAGATGAAATAGAAAATAGAGTCGATCGCCAAGCCATCCTACTTTATTCTGGAACTCCACTACGTACACAGTTGTTAAAGTGGTTTTCAGAATTGGCAGAGAGTATGACAAATCCGATCCCGGTCTCTTTAACAACCAATCGTTTACATTTTTCACACCGTGATCGTTTTATAATTTTTACTCAAAATAACTATCAAAATATAATATAAATCAAATACTTCCAAAATCACAACATATACTCTTCATTATTTTAAGTTTATAAAGTATAAAAGTTTATAAAATAAAATAAATAAATAAATTATAAAGATATTTAGTAATAAAATTTATAGAATTACAATATATAAAAACAGGTAATTATTTTATAAATCTTTTAAACAATTAAAATATAAGTAAAATCTTAAATGTCATTTATATCCATATTTACTTATAAATTAACTTTTCAAAGCATTTCCAAAATATATGTTTATCATTTGAAATCTAACTATATGTTATTATTATTAATGAAACTACTTGAATTAAATTTCCAAAATAAATCTTTTCAAATCATATATAATTATGATTTCAAAATATGACCAACAGTGTCCGTATATAATTTTCTATCCTTTGGTCAAGTGATACGGATATGTATCATTTCAGTCCATTTATTTTCAAGTACGGGTATATATCATTTCAACCCGTAATCCCAAGTTCAGTAAAAAATCGCTTGGGTCTATCATTTCATCCTATAACGATTTTTCCCTATTCTATCAAGTCGTTTGGGTATGTATCATTTCAACCCATTGTGATTTCCTAAACTAAGGGAACTTGTAATGTGAAAATCAGAACATAACAAATCAATCATCGACATATAATATTGATCCGTACATGTCATAAAGACACGTCCGTACATGTTCATATTACGTCTAAATATCAATCATGCATGTAATATGTCATTTATTTGGACATACATATGTAGAGTATATTCATGCGCGTATCCGTGTGCATGTCACATACACTATCGTGCATGTCACATGCACACATATCAAATTACATGCATGCTACACTGAACGTATTATATTCATATAAATTCCATTTACGTGTCCGAATGTATTTACATGTCATATCAACATATGTAGCAAACACGTGTCATATATCACATATGTAGATCCATATATATATATATATCGTCTAGTGAAAATTAGGGACACATCCCTAAAACCAAACTTAATTAGTGCCACATCCTCCCCAAAGTTTCCTTACATTTCCGGTCCTTGAAATCAGATGTCGCCCTCTTTTTTTTCTGTACTTTCGCTCCTGCCATGCCATGTAACGTGATTTCCCCTTTTAGACCAAAAAAAAATGTGATCTTACATAAAAAAAATAAAAAAAAAATCTAAAATCTGGAAATAATCCCGGAAGTTCATGCAAACTAAAAAAAAAGTTGCATACATGTATGCATCTATTTAAATACACATGCAAAATAATCCGCAAGCCTGCTGAATAATTGCATACAAGTATGCTGTTATTCAGAATAGCTACATACTTGTATGCAATAATGTGTTGAAAGCCGAAGGCATGACAATATGTGCATACTTGAATGCAGATTTTCTGCATAACAGCATACTCGTATGCACATATACAAGCATGCATGCTTTCCATGCAGAAATCGAATACATGCATGAAATCATGCATGTATTTCAGAAAATCTGCATATATGTATGCATATATGCTGCTGTATGATACAGAATTGAAATAGATGCATACATATATGCAAATATTTGAAATATGTGCATGTTTTCATGCATTTTACTGCATTTTTCACTGTTTTGTGTATTTTTCGACTTTGACGTGGTTTTTGATTGTTTTTCACCTGATTTTTTTTGGTGTGAACGTGTTTTATTTAGTAATGAATTTTTGTGATTTTTTTATAATTTTTTATATGCTTTTGAAAAATAGGGACCTAATTTACATGAAAAGTTGGACCGGATGTGAGCCTAATTTTGAAACTTAATAGGGACTTGTGACAAACAGACCCTATCGTCTATCACCAATTCACATAACAAACAGATAATATGTCACTTGCATTACATAGTGTCAGTAGCATGTTGATAATGAACATATGAGAATAGCATAATTTCTAGATCAATCCTAGCAATTCAGGTAATCAATTCACAGGTTTATACACCGAAATAGGAATGTTAATCGCGAGTAAGGATACTCACATTTCGTAACAAATAGAATTGAAGAAGACGATGCAGGTGGATGTGGAGCGAATGTCGAATGGATATTTATTTCTCTTTATACCTTTCCAAACTGAAAACAAAGAAAAACAAAATAAAATTATAAAACTTGCATATTATATTAATTCTGCTATGTACACATTTTTTCAAAACAAGTAGATAACACGTTTACCAAAACCAAAATCCAAACTTCAAATTTTTGATTTATTTGTTTCCAACAATAGCATGTTTATATATTCATTTCCAAACCCAACAAACAACATACATATATCATACAAACTCATTTCCAACCTGCATGTACTTATTCAAAGCAAGAAAAAAGAAAAAAAAATGTTTGTATATTTGGTTCCAGAAAAAAACTTTGCAAAATCCATAAGGCTAGGCTTCAAAGACTCCAAAGTTTTATAACATAAACAAATATATAAATTTTGCAAAAAAACATATATTATTACATAAATATACCAACGTATGCATTAAAATATTTATATGTAATAAGTATAAAGTTTAGTAATTAATACATTAGTCACACATGTTGTTTACAAGACCCTTACAAATTCATACATATATCATGGTGAGAACTCCCGCATGGACGAAAGGAGAAAAAAAAAAGGAAAATGAAAAGAGAGAAGAGGACTCACACCTAGAAGAAAGAAATGGGTTGGATGCAAATGGATTCTACAGGAGGATATGCTTTTCTTCCTTGGTAGCATGGAATGAATCGGTACATGACATATAAATGAATGGTTGGGAGAACGAAGACTTGTGCCATTCCATTAATTTGAACACTCTCTGGTTGCTTTTGGAGTTCAATTCATAGATCCAGAGTGAATAAATCTGGTGGACACAAAATTGAACACTTCAAACTTAAATAACCAGGTATCAAAAAGGGTTGTGCGGCTTATTTTAAATTTTCAATGCAAACCGAGCGCTCAAAAATGATAAATAAATACACTGCGATAATCAGCGTGACAATACAGACACAATGGTATAAAAATCTCAGTGTCATGACACCCCGATCAAAATCCCGTTAAGGACACCTTTTTATGTAGAAAAACATATAAATAAAACAAAATGAAGGTCGAAATGTCCGATTTTCACGAAATGGATTGCGCCGTCGAATTCAGATTAAGCAAAAGAATTTACTAACACCGAGCCATCAGTACTTTAGAAAAAAACTTTATGGACACTTACTTTGGTTAGATACTTGGTTTTACGAATGCCTGTTAGCTCATCTTTATCTTTCTATTTTTTCAATCACACCTAATCCCCACATAACCACCCAAAGGCTTTACAATGTGGCAATCCTACTATCATACCATACACCTACTTTCATCCTACCATCTAAGAGATTCGAGAAGTCCATAACATCATCCTTGCCACCTTCCTCTCATCCAACCCAGATACTTACACTGGGATTCTCACATCTAATCTCTCTTTTTCAGTTTAATCAGGCTAAAGGTACCTTTCTTTCGCTAGTAGGTCGTTCATTAACTCCAGAATCTAGAAGATCAAATCACCGCCTAGAACACGCTTCTTCCTTTGGTGCCTTACTCGTGGGAAGATAAATATCATAGACAGGTTGATCCGCAAAAGCATCCTAGTTAGTCCAGCTTGCACGCTTTTCCATCATGTCGATGAATCGATCCCACACCTTTTTGGTGATTGTGACCTTAGTTATTACTTTAGGTGACGGTTGCATCACACATCTTTGGTCACATTCCCCCTCGCTTTCATTCCTTTGATTACTGACAATACTCTTCCTCCTCTACCGAACTAGACACTTTTATCACTTTCATTTCTTGGACTATGTGGCTTGAATGCAACAGTTGTTGTTTCAATGGACGTTCGGCGTCGGGACTTCAGTAATGCTGCAAAATAACTTACTTTTATCACATTTGGATAGGTTCTTAGGTTGTCCCTTTCTTCCCGACGTTGATGGATACTGCAACCATCTAGAATGAATCAGAGAGTATCTCGGAGGCAGAGGGAATATGCTAGCGTAGACCATTCCTGTGACCATGGTGACTTCCTTATGTACTTCGCTTTGTAGTTCGTCTTGTGTTATGGAACCAATTTTTGGCTCGATTTCTTAGTTCTGCTATGGAGCCTTTATACTTTGGCTTGTACGTTGTATTTTATGTGGCTGGTTGTTTTGATCTGCTGGTGTTTATATATGTACATTATGATGTAGTATATATGCTATAATATCTAGCGCCTATTTGGCCAGCGATCAGGATCAGGCTCGTTGATTGCTTATTATATATCTATTTAATATGAATTGGCTGTGCAGATTCATTCTACACAACTGTCTTGCTTAAAAAAGTTCAATAAGAATAATCCTATGACTATGGTGCAAGTTGTGATAGAAAATTGAACTATATTCTATATTTGCATAAAATATGATAATTGAGAAGTCATAATGAACAAACATGGTTTATCTGCAAATACAAATATGACAGAAAATGATGGAAATGCTTTAATATGAACATATTGACTTAAAAGGTGTTAAATTACAGGCATAAAATTCTATGTTTGCCTTATGATTAGGTGTTTGATTTTGATATAAACATATTAACTTACAAGGTATTATGTTACGAGCCTAAAATTCTTGGTGGCCTTGCAGTTAGGCGATATTCTATGGTGACCTTGCAGTTAGGCGAAATTCTAAGGAGGCCTTGCGACTAGGAAATTCTTTCGTTATTAAATGGTTCAATGAAAACAAATAAATTTGATTTAACAAGTAATGAATAGATTAAATGGATTAAGAATATGGCAGTCGATTGAAATCTGTAGGGCTGATGAGATGATTTTTAGGATTCAATGGTTGTCTCGGCTTCGAGAGCAGGCTGCGTGGTTAGGACTCAACAAGGATAGTAAGTTTTCAGTTGCCTGTCATCATCAGTCGGAGCGAGTACGAGGAAGACTGAAGTTAAACCAGCATGCCAATGATCTTTCACTATCGGAACATTGGATGAGGGACAAAGCCAAATTGGATGCTTAGACTATTTGTTAAAGCCATGGTCACTTAACTCTTTGCATGGTCTTTCATTATTTAAGGGGATGAGTGGGGACATAGATATGGAGAAAAGAGACAGACCAAACTATGGATATCTGTATTCTAGGCCTAACGAAGTTGTCGTTTACATATATAGAAATCCACCGACTGAGTAACGTAGGGAACTCAAGATTAGGGTGCTTTTGTAGAGCGGCAATGGAGGCTTAGTACGTCTTTGTAGTGTGGCCTAATATTCTTTTGTAGCATGGTGATCGAGACTTAGTACGCTTTCGTAGCGTGGTTTAGTGCGCTTTCATAGTTTGACGATGGAGATTTAGTGCGTTTTCACAATATGATGATGCAGACCACACTACGCCATAGATTGCATACTGCAACACCAGAGAAGTGATGCAGGAGGTGCCAAAAATGTTGGTATAGGCCAAAAATGATCTATGGCAACACTTTTTCGAGGTTGCCTTTTGCGCTTTTCCTTAGAGTCAAAGGCAACATCTTCACGACCCTAAGGAAACATCAGCACTGTTGTTGCCATAGGTACTAAATTTACAAAAATGTGGGGCCCACTAAAATCTGTAACCCGGGTTCATGGAATTCTCTTGTGGTTGTAGCCCAAATTCATAGAATTCTGTTGTGGGGCCCACATTCATTAATCTATGCAACACTTTTACCATCCAATAGCAACACCATATCTAGCAATATTTAATATCACATATAAAAACATTATATAAGAGCTATGGCAACATTAAATCACATACTGCAACACTACAGAATTTAACATCACACTGAATTAAACTAACTTATCTAGGATTCACAAGCAACACAAATAGTACTTACAAACATACTTATAAACATAGTCAGAAAAATCATACTAACAGAGCATACTTACAAACACAGCTAGTACGCACTAAGTATCAATTCATGTTCATTGCAGTTGCACAAAGAACCCCAATATCAGTGACTAAGAGTGCGAGCCTCCACTGCGTTCACTGCTTTCAGTTTCAGTGCCTTCACTGCGAACTGTCACACAAAGATCCCTAATATCAATATACATGTTAGGGTTCGCTTCACCTAATTTCATAAGCATCCTTGTCAAGTTCTCCTGAACCTTTTCATTCAGCTTCGCATCAAATTCACTTTGGACCATCTTGTTCACCTTTGCTTCGACTTCATCGGCTATATCTTCCCTTATCTTCGTTGCCAGCTCTGTATGTATGTTCCTGCTGTTGGAGCAGCTTTTGAAACTTTTGAAGACTTTGTGTGCCGTCCTGTAAGCCATGATGGACTGTGTGACTTTCAATTAGAAATAAGTTTATGAATAACTCCATCACTGCCTCCTTCACCAATTGCTTTTTCAATCTTCCCCTGCAAAATAAAGCAGTTTTAAAATGTGACATTAAATAAAATTAACAATTTCTAAACAAGTTTCTTAAATAAGAATTGCGGCATATAACACACTGAAACCCAAGTAAAAGATCACACCCAATGCTACGATTCTACTATCGATTTCAACAAAACAGGATCTAATTCTACAATAACGATGATCATGTGCAAAATGAAACATTTTTTTGACATCTGATTGAAGAGAAAACAAAATTCTTACAATTCTGTAGTTTATTATTGTAGTGACCCGAAAATCCGGTCCAATTTGAGCTGACCAAAAACACAAGTCCAACCCCAAATTGCACTTGAAATTCAAGAAACTAATAGAAAGAAGATAGAGGGTGAGGATAGATAAGGTAGAACTAGTAGAATAGAAGAAGAAGAAGAACATCATCATCAGAGTAAACACGAATCTCATAGCGGAACGAATAAAATATAACATAACCTTTTGAAATACAAACAGTTATATATACAATAGCACTTATCAGAGTACAGCACTTACAACAACAACGGAAATAATAATAGCTATAGAATCCTGAAGCCTCCTACTCCAAGCTCTCCAAGTGTATCTGTAAAATCCCGACTACTTGACTGCCCATAAAATTTAGGCACCCAAGAGTTTAGGGAAAACAAACAAATAAACTCTGGGCCAGTCATGGGACTGGTATGAGTAAAACAGTTGAAAACAGTTTGAACAAGTACACGATATCTCATAAGACCACGCCGCTTAACGGAACGGGTTTTTCCCTTATGAGAATCCAACAACTTTGTAAACAATATCATTCTGATATTATAATATGTCTAAATACAATTGGATAACAATCTAGCAGAAACTCTTTCATCTCACGTTCTACAAATATAGTATACAATCAAAACCGCAAGCACGTATTGGGTAACGGATTTCCAACTATGACAAGGTATGGAACCACCTTCCGATCAGTGTACTCTAGGAACGATACACTGGAGTTCAACAAGAACATCTTGCAACTCAGCCACACATGACCGACCACTCATTTCGCTTGAGTGTATCGAATGTACATCACCAACGGTTGGGATCAGCAACCGTTTCCCGTATATATATAGGACAGCATTGATAGATTAAAAGAAGCAAATGAATATTCTCTAGATAGGTGATTATACACCCTACATCAATGCGACCGACTTAGCCAGGCTGCCTGCCCGATTTCTGTCATTTACCGGATGTGAGGCTAGAAGCTACGCTTACTTTCCATTCATTTATAACACGATCACTTTGAATGCCACATTATCAGATCCGTAAATCATTAGTTGGTTTATACAAATATCCTGGATGTTATGCTAAGGGATAAATCCGTTGCAACCATATATATTTATACATACCAACCCATTCGATCATTGGAAATACTTTTTCAGACATTCGTCCATTTACGTTCGTTCTGGGACTGAAAGAAACCGAAGGCACTATTCAGTACATCCATCTTAGTCCATTGTTATCTAAGATTTATACAACAGCCCTTGCACTTTACTTCATCTTCAATATATTCAGCATATATGATTCGCAACGCTTATGCCAATACAGAGTGGTTCTTTGGATAATAATCCAACCGGTCTCTCCATATTAACAACGTTAAAATGGTCAAAACATTGATAGTCTGTGATTTAACTATCAAAGAAAAACTCGTGTGCAAACAACAATATTATTTCCAGACGGAAATTATATCAACCAATCATCATTTAACATTTATCTCTTTAGTTCATTAATTTACTTATCTCCTGTTTCCCTATATTCTAAATTTCTTTTTTTTCTAATTTTAGAAAATATACTTTATTAACAATGGAAAACATTTCCATTTCCTTGTTTTCTATATTAGAAAACATTTCTGATTTCTTATTTGGAAAACATTTCCAAAATTCCTTTATTGGATTTAAACTGATGTTTAAATAAACATCGCTATGCCAACTCAAACCATTTACTGCATTCACTTAACCATCATTCACTATCAAACCTTACCATTCCTTAGTTAAGAAGGAAGTCAATCAAGTTGGGGTATAATTACCTCTCAGACCTTAACTGAACATCGTTATTACTTCGAAATAGTAACAGTTTATCTTTTAAACCTTTAACAACTTCTTTACGTAACTCTCGGATTCAATTTACGAATCCACTTCTTTATTGAAAACATTGATTATAACGATAACGTTATAATCCCTGCTTTCGCAATATCTAACTTCAATTATAACCTTTATTCTTTAATTCGAATAATTAAACATAACCCTAATTTATTAGTGTATACACTTGATTTAAAAACCGGAAAGTAAATATTACTTTCCCGAATTCGATATAGTTGAATTCGACGTAACATTCTCTTTCGAGTAATCTCTATTTGATTTACTCTTCTTCGAATAACCTATATTCGATTATCTCTCTTCGAATAACTTATATTCGAAATCTCTCTCTTTCGAATAAACTATATTCGATAATCTCCTTTCGATTAACTAATCGATAACTCCTTTCGATTTAAACTATAATCGATAATTCCTTTCCTTTAAACTATAATCGATAACTCCTTTCCTTTAACTCTATTCGAATAAACTATATTCGACTAACTCCTTAAACTCTATTCGAATAACCAATATTCGACTAACTCCTTAAACTCTATTCGAATAACCAATATTCGACTAACTCCTTTAACTCTATTCGAATAACCAATATTCGACTAACTCCTTTAAATCAACTCACTTGGATTTACTCGGTTTACTTAACTCATTTTGACTAACTTAACCTAATTAACTCGACTTATTTAACTCCTATCGAATAACTAATATTCGATTAACTTATATTCGAATTACAATGCCTATTTAACTTTATTTCGAATAACTAATATTCGATTTAACTCCATTCGCTTGACTCTAGATCGCAGCAATCTCAATGGTTACGCTTGATTCTCTCAGGAAACATCCGACGGCCTTAGGCTATTTACAGCCCTGCGAATTACACTAGCAGTCGTGCGGAAGGACACTAATCCTGAATAACTATGTTTGACTAACTTTACTCAAATAACTACACTTGATTAACTCTAGTGGTTTACTCTAATTGATTAACTCTACTGGTTAACTCCAACTGATTAACCCTAGCCGATTAACTCTAACTGGTTAACTCTATTTGACTAACACGACTCGACTAACCCCTTTCGAATATCATATTCGATTAACTAACTTCGAATACCATATTCGATTAACTAACTTCGAATACCATATTCGATTAACTAACTTCGAATACCATATTCGATTAACTAACTTTCGAATACCATATTCGATTAACTAACTTCGAATACCATATTCGATTAACTACTTCGAATACCATATTCGATTAACTAACTTCGAATACCATATTCGATTAACTAACTTCGAATACCATATTCGATTCCTCCTTTTTGATTAATGTTTATCCATTTAAAAAGATCCCCTTTTTACAACGTTTATTCATTTATAAAGATTCACTTTTTAGTAACGGTTCTTCACTTTATAAATGTTCATTTAATAACATTTTCCTTTTTATAACGGTTTCCTTTTTTATAACATCTTATTCCGTTATAAACCCATTTCCTTTTTATTAACTTTATTTATTTTCTAAATGTTCCCTTTTCAATTCTATTTGTAAATGGTTTACAAATATTTCTTTTTCTATTTTATTCTATTTGCAAATGGTTTGCAAATATTTCCTTTTCAAATTTATTCTTTAAAATATTCTAACTCCTTAAATTTCCGGGAAAATTCGCCATACCCTCCTTTGTATCGGGAGCATCGGGAAAATCCCCAAACCCGCCACACAGGCCTTTCTATTCAAAAAGAAAATGTTTTGAATTATTTCCTTTCTAAATATCTCCTATTTATAAATATTCCAATTTATAAATATTTCTTATTTATAAATATTTCTATTTATAAATATCTCTTATTTATAAATATTCCATTTATAAATATTTTTATTTCTATATCACTTTGAAAATCTCCTTATCAACATCCTGTATGTTATGGTATTCAATCATATCAAATCACGATGATAAATATCGTCCAAACACATATGATCGACAATAGATTATATATCACATCATATATTGCAATATATGAAACAAAACAGTATTAGAAATATTGAGGAACCCAGTTGGGTCCCTCCAACCTGTTTCCCTGCATCACAGATGTTACACAATAAAATCAACATCACTTTCAGTTCAGTACGGATTATTCTGATAACAGCATCAATATATAATATTTAACGGTTTATATATATATTTATATATATATATATATATATATATAATTTCCACTAACTGACTAGCAGTTCAATCAATCAACCAACACACAACAATCAACAGATGATTAACAGTTCTAAGAATACATTATAAAAATATAACTGTTCAGAGTTGGTGAGTTTTACTCACATTTGCGCGTTAGCCGTTAAATAACGGCTTGCGTTATTTGATTCAGTCACAATTTTTTTTGCCATAAATTGTAACTAGCTCCGATGGACTTCCAGTTAGTCCCATTGGGTAGCGTCCGTCCATACGATCCCAACGCAACTTACGGTTTGTGAAACTGATAACGTATGAGAGAGATATTAATTTAACAAGCTTAATCACTATTTAAATTAAAAATAAAAACATGGATTAAAAATAGAAATGGGCCTTAACCTATTATAACCCGCGGCCCATTCACCCTTAACCCCTTCGGCCTCAACACAGTGCGTCTTCCCAAATCAAAGACACAGGAAACCGCACCATTTCTGGTCACTTCAACTGCCGGCCGATCCTCCAATCCGTCGCCATTCCACTTGAAACCACCACCAACGAAACCCCCTCGAAAATCTCCTTCCACCAGTACCCTCAAAGTGAAACTCGACTTCGCGATTATATTTCCGTCGAACACCATTTTTGCGCACTCCAGGTAAAAGATCGACACCTTTTTCCTGATTTAATCCAAAAAAATACGAACTAAGTGCTGCTACTCCTTCTCAATCCCAATACGAACTCGAATTCAGCTCTTGCTCTCTTGTTTTCAAGGATTCGGGAACCCTAGCTTAACGCTGTATGTTTCCAGCGAACAATAACATGCATCGAACCACTTCAAACCAATACCAACGAGAAGAGAAACTCCCCAGGAAGCTAAATCAACTTGCTTTGGATTTTTAAAGTTTTCATTTGAATTGAAATGATTTTAGAAAGAGGATTTTTCTTTTTTCTGTAATGAAGAACGGCGGAAAAAATCCATTGACCAGAAATGAAGTTAGGTCTTAAGGAATGGTAGAAGTTAGATATTTATAGGGGATTATTTTTAGATATTTTGGTTAGGATATTTTCATTCATTTTTTTATATTCATTTTTCCTTCTAAAAATTCGTGTGATCACATACTACACCCAAAAATCATGAAAATTGACAGGCAACTACAGTTCGACATTACGGTCCCAACAAAACTGGTTTCGTCGAATTCCGACTTTGTTTGCTCACACAGCGTATTTTTAACCATCAAAATACTGACTGTTTTTCACTCTAAAAATCCGTACGGCCACCAGTGACTCTAAAAATCACGAAACTTGGAATCTAGCAATAATTTGATGTTGCGGATCCAACAAAATTAGTTTCGTTGAATTCCGACTTCGTTTGCAAAAGTGGTTATTTTTAAAGCTCTAAATAGCCCTTTTAAATATATAAATATATTTAAATAAATTAAATTAAATATTAATAAATTAATATTATCGTCTATATTCACAATAGAATATACCACAGCTCCAGAATATTCGTATATGGATTTATAGCTCGATATTCCAAATCCATATTGTATCGATATTCAATTTATATTGAAATTCCTTTTATAAATCGTTATAAATTATAAAGGGAATTCCACAGCGACTTTTCTAAAATTTGATTTGGACGTAAATCAAAATCTACACGACGAAATCCCGATTTTTCTCTTCCACTAGAAAGATATACTCCACCTGCTCCTAACGTATCTTGTTTCACAGAAATCCGATTTAAAACGGACCCTGTATACTCAGTTGAAGTTCAAATCGCCAAATAGCGAACTGCAGTGCCATTTCGAGCTCTATTTTAATTATATTATAAACTATATGTTATAACGCCGTCGATTCCATATATACGTTATTATATTTTGAATCGAAACTCAACCACATCTCATATACTATTCAATTCACACTCTATTGTGAATTCTACTATTTCCGACTATCTCGATATTATAATATATTATTATATTTTATAATATTAATTAAATAATCATTTTTATTTAATTTAGGTCATCGATATCGCCAAAACGATATTTAAATAATTAAATAAATTAATTATCGATAGCTAAAAATGCGGGTCATTACAATCTTTCCCCCTTAAAATAATTTCGTTAAGGTAGGGGACGACCTTATCTACTGGGTAAAAATTTATTTGTTTACCTCTTATCTCCGGTTTCAACTGAACCAATTAATATCGACTAAAACATTAATTTATTCCGGCTAACTAAATTTTCAAAAATTCTGAAAATTTTCTAACACCTTAACTTTTCGGAAAATTTCGCTATAACTTCCTTTGTACAGCCCTATCGGTAAAATCACAACTCGCCTCTTTAGGCCTTCTCCAACCCAAAAGAAAATCAAACAGCCAAGCGGCTTGCCAAATCGGCTCATAAAATCACCAACCTCATATACAATATAAACTTGTACCTTTTTGTCAGGCATATCAACTCTATCACTTCCATATGCTATCAACTCGGCATATACCAGTGTTATCTCAATCAAATTCCAACCAGTTCATATCCTCAAATCCAAATCGAATTTCATTCGAACCCCAATATCAAATTCCAAATTATTGACTTATCAATTTGGTTCCATTCTAGATTATTTCTAATCCAATTCAATTTTATTTAACTTAGTTCAAGTTAAATTCAATTTATTTTTACCATCTCATTTTTATTTAACTTCATTAGTTAAATTTTAATTCCAGAACTCAAATTCCTGGGTTTCTTTCAAATCAATTTGAAATTATAATACCAATTCAAAACCTTTGAATTTCTGAACACTTGTTTTCTCAAAACAATTCAAAAACAAAACCTTTGGTAGTAATCCGTCACTTAGAACTCGAAAATGAACACTGATGATGTCGCGATTCATCATCAGAATCTATTTTTCCAGCTATCGCAGTGAGTTCAATACTATATCACCTTCAGTTTGAAAAACGTTTTCAAAATCTCCCAGGAACGTAAAATTTCCTTATTTTAATCCCAATTCTGATTTACATTCAGATTTTATTCATCTTATTTCATATACTTTAATTATATGAATTCTGATTAATTATTTATAACCATTTCACCTTTTTATAATCTTACTCGATTATAATAACAACCAACACAACCAATATACTAAATCAAATATATTCGGGTAAAATTATTCCATTTACCCTCTTTCAAAACATACCTTGCCGGTCCATCGTATTCGAGTGTTTAGAAACCCCTACCGATACAGTGGATCAAACTGATCTACCAGAATTCACAAACAACTCAACCAATGAATCTCCACAATATAAAACAAATTTTTATATTAAATAACAAATACGTTCACTCGTATATATACACTCGAACTCGGTCTAGGATATTACTAGTCCCATATCTACTGAATCACGCCACAAAGCCAAGGTAATAACTAAACCAATGCTCTGATACCAACTGTAGTGACCCGAAAATCCGGTCCAATTTGAGCTGACCAAAAACACAAGTCCAACCCCAAATTGCACTTGAAATTCAAGAAACTAATAGAAAGAAGATAGAGGGTGAGGATAGATAAGGTAGAACTAGTAGAATAGAAGAAGAAGAAGAACATCATCATCAGAGTAAGCACGAATCTCACAGCGGAACGAATAAAATATAACATAACCTTTTGAAATACAAACAGTTATATATACAATAGCACTTATCAGAGTACAGCACTTACAACAACAACAGAAATAATAATAGCTATAGAATCCTGAAGCCTCCTGCTCTAAGCTCTCCAAGTGTATCTGTAAAAAATCTCGACTACTTGACTGCCCATACAAATTTATGCACCCAAGAGTTTAGGGAAAACAAACAAATAAACTCCGGGTCAGTCATGGGACTGGTATGAGTAAAACAGTTTAAAACAGTTTGAACAAGTAAATGATATCTCATAAGACCACGCCGCATAACGGAACAGGTTTTTCCCTTATGAGAATCCAACAACTTTGTAAACAATATCATTCTGATATTATAATAATGTCTAAATACAATTGGATAACAATCTAGCAGAAACGCTTTCATCTCACGTTCTACAAATATAGTATACAATCAAAATCGCAAGCACGTATTAGGTAATGGATTTCCAACTATGACAAGGTATGGAACCACCTTCCGATCAGTGTACTCTAGGAACGATACACTAGAGTTCAACAAGAACATCTTGCAACTCAGCCACACATGACCGACCACTCATTTCGCTTGAGTGTATCGAATGTACATCACCAACGGTTGGGATCAGCAACCGTTTCCCGTATATATATGGGACAGCATTGATAGATTAAAAGAAGCAAATGAATATTCTCTAGATAGGTGATTATACACCCTACTTCGGTGCGACCGACTTAGCCATGCTGCCTGCCCGATTTCTGTCATTTACCGGATGTGAGGCTAGAAGCTACGCTTACTTTCCATTCATTTATAACACGATCACTTTGAATGCCACATTATCGGAATCGTAAATCATTAGTTGGTTTATGCAAATATCCTGGATGTTATGCAAAGGGATAAATCCGTTGCAACCATATATATTTATACAGACCAACCCATTCGATCATTGGAAATACTTTGTCAGACATTCATCCATTTACGTTCGTTCTGGGACTGAACGAAACCGAAGGCACTATTAAGTACATCCATCTTAGTCCATTGTTATCTAAGATTTATACAACAGCCCTTGCACTTTACTCCGTCTTCAATATATTCAGCATATATGATTTGCAACGCTTATGCCAATACAGAGTGGTTCTTTGGATAATAATCCAACCGGTCTCTCCATATTAACAACGTTAAAATGGTCAAAACATTGATAGTCTGTGATTTAACTATCAAAGAAAAAATCGTGTGCAAACAACAATATTATTTCCAGACGGAAATTATATCAACCAATCATCATTTAACATTTATCTCTTTTGTTCATTAATTTACTTATCTCCTGTTTCCCTATATTCTAAATTTCTTATTTTCTAATTTTAGAAAATATACTTTATTAACAATGGAAAACATTTCCATTTCCTTGTTTTCTATATTAGAAAACATTTCTGATTTCTTATTTGGAAAACATTTCCAAAGTTCCTTTATTGGATTTAAACTGATGTTTAAATAAACATCGCTATGCCAACTCAAACCATTTACTTCATTCACTTAACCATCATTCACTATCAAACCTTACCATTCTATAACGACCCAGAAAATCTGAACCAATTTAAAAATTTTAAATTGGCTAAAATAATGGATTTTAAATATTTAAAATAAATATTTTAAAAAATGGCGATGAAAACGGAGTTTGAATCGACATTTGAAAACGAATATAATTAATTATAATTATATATAGAATTGAAAATGGCGCGGTAGTTTGATAATTCGATTTCAAACTTCAATTGAATATATCGGATGCAAAACAATCCGGATTTTAGCGAAACCAAAAATAATGGAATCTAATTGATAATATCTTTCCAACGAATCTGACCAATCGAAATTTGATAACGGGAATCAAAAGATATGTCCAGTTGAAAATTCTGAATAGTCGCTATGGAATTCAGGCCCTTAAAAATGGTCATTTTGCAAACGACCTCGGATTTCGACGAAACCACTTTTGTTGGATCCGCAGTGTCAAGTTATTGCTAGGTTTCAAATTTCATAATTTTTCGAATCAATATGTGAGCGTGGAAAAGGAAAACGCATTTGACCAGTTTTAGTTGATTTTAATCGACTGGAAATTGGCCATTTTTCAAACGGTCTCAGAATTCGACGAAACTAGTTTTGTTAGGACCGTATCGTCAATACGAAGCTAGAAAATATTTTTCTGGAATTTTTCTAATTAGTATGTGACCCCGGTAATTTGAAATGTGCGTTTAAAATTCAATATAGCTATTTAAATGAAAATTCAAAAGGAAACTGATTGCAACGATCAAATCAGCTTGCGATACATATCCCATTGTGTTCGGAATGGGGGTAAAACGCTATAGGCGACAGGCGGTGGGCCTCGTTTCGAGGTCGTATGTAAAAGTCAACCTTTTTGCGAAATTAAATAATTAAATAATAAAAATAATTTTAATTTCCCTCCCCTTATCCTTCGTTCTGCCCCCCCCGTTCATTTCGATTTCAACCAGAAAAAAAAAAAGCCCGATGACCTAAACCCGTCGCCCCCCCCCTCAGCCTCCCCATCGATCGACGCGCCGCCCCTCCATCCAGCCTCCTCCTCCCAGTGGCGAAACCCCCGAAGACCCCGTCCCCCTCGAGGCCATCGCGATGCGAATCGAGCAGCCCCCCCCCCCGAAGCATCGACGCCACCACCACCGAAGACCGCCCTGCCGCCGACGTCTTCTTCCTCCCCCACCCTTTCTTCGCAGGTTAAGGTAAATTGTTTTTATTTTATTTTATTTTCATCTGAAAATTTCGATTTGAAAAGATTTAAAAACTGATTTTTAAAAAGATGATTTAAAAACTAATTTTTAAAATGATTTAAAAACTGATTTTAAAAGATTTAAAAACTGATTTTTAAAAAGATGATTTAGAAACTGATTTTAAATGATTTAAAAACTGATTTTAAAAGATTTAAAAACTGATTTTTAAAAAGATGATTTAGAAACTGATTTTAAATGATTTAAAAACTGATTTTAAAAGATTTAAAAACTGATTTTTAAAAAGATGATTTAGAAACTGATTTAAAAAGATTTAAAAACTGATTTTTAAAAAGATGATTTAGAAACTGATTTTAAATGATTTAAAAACTGATTTTAAAAGATGATAAAACTGATTTTATAAAGATTTAAAAACTGATTTTAAAAAGATGATAAAACTGATTTTATAAAGGTTTTAAAACTAATTTTAATTTAAAAGAAGTAAGATATGAAAATTATATTTTTAAAGTAATAAAAATATAATTTTTACATCGTAGGAATATTAAAGATATAATCTTTATTTTTGAAAAGGCGGAATCAATATCTTTGAAATTCGATTTTTATATATTGAATAACATAGTAAAAATTCGATTTTTACATATGTAGAGAATACGGGCGAAAGCGACAAAAGGCGAGATTGGCGAAGATTTCTGTAAAGGAAAAATCGTAGTTGGATAGCTATTGGTGAGATTTCTGATTTAAAAATTATAAATGAGTGAGAATTTCTCACTCTTCAATTTCTTTATATATATATATATATATATATATATATGTGTGTGTTGAAATAAAAGTGAATTGCTATATAAATATATATATATATATATATATACGCCCCTCGTCCACAAACCATGGACGATATTTATTGGTTGAAATTGATTGATAGCGAATGATTGTTTGGGATTGTTTGTGATTGATATTGGTTGATTGTGGTTGAAAAATACCCATTTGTGGTTGAGAAATATTTGGTTGAAACCACATAGGATTAGTTTGTGGAAATGAAATAAATATATACATGCCGCCTGCGTGCGAACTAGATGCATGATCCCCATTGTCAAAAACCGCGAGGTTTTAAGGTAGAGCGAGGAGCCGTACTAGGGACGGTCCCGGTTTTAACTACCCTGCCGTTATGCTGCCGAAATTTTGAATAATATTCGTGTGTTTGAATTATTTTCATATGCTTAAACTATATTTATTCATTGAATAGAAAACCTTCATGTGTTGAATTGATATTCATTCGTTGATTAGAAATTCATGTGTTGAATGGTATTCGCGTTTTAAAATATAAAAGTCACATTTTTATCTATATATAGAAACTATAGAAAACATTCATGTGTTGAATTGATATTCATTCGTTGATTAGAAATTCATGTGTTGAATGGTATTCATATTTTGAAATAAATTGTTTGATAATAAAAATCACATTTTTATCTATATATAAAAACTATAGAAAACATTCATGTGTTGAATTGATATTCATTCGTTGATTAGAAATTCATGTGTTGAATGGTATTCATATTTTGAAATAAATTGTTTGACGATAAAAATCACATTTTTATCTATATATAAAAACTATAGAAAACATTCATGTGTTGAATTGATATTCATTCGTTGATTAGAAATTCATGTGTTGAATGGTATTCATATTTTGAAATAAATGGTTTGATAATAAAAATCACATTTTTATCTATATATAAAAGCTATAGAAAACATTCATGTGTTGAATTGATATTCATTCGTTGATTAGAAATTCATGTGTTGAATGGTATTCATATTTTGAAATAAATTGTTTGATAATAAAAATCACATTTTTATTGTATGCATAAATCGTTGAAATGTGAAGTGTTAAAAATAGCCACTTGTTCAAAATAAACATATATGAGTTGAAATATTCATTAAACAGCTAATGAAATGATTTGCACCTATTTATGTAACATTAGAATGAATGGTGTTTTTAAACCAAATAGAAATCAAATATGAAGTTGAATAGAAAATGATAAATGATAAGAACTGTATATATATGTACATGCATATTCATTGAACAGGTTATAGCAAAGGGGCTAGAGAAGAGGAATAAAATTTTGTGCCCGACAAATAGGTACACATTTACTGTTTTGTTTGGGTGATGATTTTATGAGCCTGTTGGCTAGCCGCTTGGCTTTTTCTTTTTCTTTTTGAGATTAGAAGGACCGGGAAAGCTATTTGCGATTTCCCGATGCCCCCGGTGCAGGGGAGGTTATGGCGAAATTTTCCAAAATTTTAAGGTGTTAGAAAAATATTTGAAGTGAAAACGATATGGAAATCATTGAATGAACTATATTTATATAAATATATAAATATAAATAAAATTAAAACGAAACAAAGCCGTGCAGTTCGTATTTTGAAACCATGATTTCAAACAACTAGTACGGGAAATCCGACCATTGGATTTTCCCGAAACCTTAACCGTCGGGTTCGCCTTGGAAATATCTTCCCAACGGCACCAACCTTGTAAAAATCCAACGGTTGGATTGTCTGGAATGTTTAATTCAAATCTGAAGAAAAACAGCGCCAGAAACGATTATATTTATTTATATATATAAATATAATTATATTTAATCGAATAACGACGCTGCAGTTCGTATTTTGAAATCGAAACTTCAAACGATTGTACCGGGAGATCCGACCGTCGGATTTTCCCGAAACTGGAACCGTTGGATTCGTTTTGAAAAGACCTCTCTAATGATGTAAATTTTGTGAAGATCCAACGGTTAGATTTTCAGATATGTGTAAATCAAATCTGAAGAAAAACAGCGCCACGGCCGCGTTATGGCCCGAAACGTCGTTTTGAATATATTAGCTATTTTAAAATAAATAAAAATAGCGATAAATCGTTATAAAATATCATAAACAATATGGAATGGAAATAAGCTGAATTTGCTCGATTTATGTTGTGTTTGATGGTTGAATGTGTTTGGTGTGAAAATTACATTAAAGAACAAAGTTGGTGTTGTCGAATAATTTAACCATTGAAATACATTGATTTGAAATTCTAAATATACGTGAATTATTTGAAATGGCCGAGTTAATTCTCATTTCAAATGATTGACCGACGATTGAAAGTCGAAGATGAAGACGATGGTCGAAGACCGAAGATCTTCACCTCGTCTGGATGGTAACCGAGGTCCTGATTGGGAGGCATCCCGAAATATGGATAATGAGTGGTGATCGTCCAGACGTACGTGGTGATCGATGGGTTTGCGAGGTATTTAGTGCCTCCGGTTTCGTTCAGACCCAGAACGGACTTGTAAATGGACTGTGTGTCTGACATAGGATTTATTCTGTGTGGCATGCTAAGATGCAGTGATCAGGGCTTCTGTTGAAAAGCAAAGTCTTGTGGTGATGATCAAAGCACCGCCTGTGTGGCGTAGCTTTGTGTATAACGTAAATTCGCGAGCCTCACACCCCGGTATGAACCTAAAACGGGAGGAAGGACCTCAGGGAGGACATGCGTTTCTTTCTAGCTAGGGTGGTGTCAGTGACCTACCAGCCCTGACATTTATATACTTTTCACCTATGTGGTTGTTTCTGTTGCGAGGCGCCTCGGTTTGATCGGACGATCCGGGTCCGATGGAGTCATTCGTTGGCTCGTTTACGCCCCAAAGGGTGGGGAAACGTATTGTTCAGGCATTTTAATCCACATCGGTGGACCGGCCCTGACGATCCAAGGGTCGATGCGCTCTGACCCTGTGGCTCGGGCTAGAGAGTCACAAAGTCGGTAAGGACTATCTTTTGCCTTGGTTCATGACGGAAAACCAATTTCCAAATACGTGACTGTGCGGTTTTGATTGTATACCTATATATGGCGACATAGTGGTATGGGGCATTAATGCCGTCTATGATTGATAGTTATGATTTGAAATTGCTTTCAAAACATATAAACACTAGCAATAATATCAAATGCCTTTGTTTTATTCATATCAAGCATATTTGGCTGTTATAAGGTAAAAACTCTATCCTCCGGTTTGCGTTGCATTGTGTTATGGGAACTGAGTCTTATAACGGCTTCATTTTTATAAAAAGCATAGCGATGTTTAAAAGAAATATTTGTTTTAAAGCACTGGCAATCCAATGGAGTAAACCCGTTCCACGAAAGTGGCGTGGTCCTGTGATTAGCCAAATGATATATGTGTTGAGTAGATTTCTCATACCAGTCCCCTGACTGACTCGTAGTTTGTTTCACTCTCAAACTCGGGTGCCCCTTCTTCCACACGGGCAGCCTTGTATTCAGGTTTAGCTGGTTCTTTCTGGATAGCTGGAGCTGAAGATGGATTCTATCATTTATTTCTTTTTATGCTGTTCAGCTCCTATTGTGCATATTTTGTTTATTTCCGCTGTAGGCATTTATGTATAGCTGAACTGTATTTGTACTAAGTAAGATCCTGTATACTGTGTAACTCTGATGATTACTTTTATCCAGTATATTCTATTGTTCATTCTGGTGTATTTATTTAATTCTGTTCTGCTATTATCTGTTTCTGTGTTATATTCCAAAGATAACCCTGTTTCCGTTTGAACGGGATTTTGGGTCGTCTCAACGTGGTATCAGAGCTTTGGTTAAGCTTAGTTCTGGAATATAACATTTGAACGAACTCGTCAGAAATAGAACCAGTAGTGTTCTAGGACGGGTAACTCAATACAAATAGGATCAGCAATATCCTAGTATGAGTAAAGCATAATGAAATAACACCTGGATAGACACATTTACATTCAAGTATTTGTCTCTATATTTTGAAATATCTTTTCTGTTGACCTGACACTTGATCTGCTATTTGCAGAAGAACTAGAAAATGAGTGCCAGAAACAGAAGAAGTAATACTGACTCGGATATAGAAGCTCTATTCATGAAGTATAGAAATCTGGGTGGAAAGTCGTTCTCGGGCGAAGAATCTATTATGAGAACACAAGCTTGGATTCGTTCAGCTGAGAAAATCTTCAAAGCATTAAAGCTGAGGGATGACCAGAAAAGATTACTGGCCTCCTGGGCTCTCAAAGATGAAGCTTTGTTCTGGTGGGATTCGGTTATGGAGAATAATCCATAAGGTGATATCACCTGGGATAGATTCAAAGTGATTTTCTTAGAAAGATTTACTCCTCCCGAAGCAACTGAGCGATTATGCGATGAATTTTCTTATCTAATACAAGGTGATATGACAATTCCCGAATATCATAAGAAATTCAATGAACTTTCTCACTTTGCTCCTCATCTAATTCAAAATCTGAAGAGGAAGAATTTGAGATTTATCAATGGGCTTCAAAGGAAATACCAGAATAAAGTATTGGGGCATGTAAAGCTTCCTTTTTCGGAAATGATTTATATGGCTTATCAATATGAAGATCTTCATAAGAAAGGAATGTTACGCGATGAAGAAGAAGTCTGTTCTAGTGACAAAGAAAAGTCGGAAACTGATATTCCTGAAGCCAGTAAGAAGCCCAGTGCCAAGAGAAAAAGGGCTAGATCTGAAAAAGAACCTGGCACGACTGCCATATGCAAGAACTGCAATCAGAGGGGGCATTTGTCCAGGAAATGTAAATCTTTAAAGAAACCAATAAAGGATGGATATAGAGCCAATCGAAAGCAAAAGAAGAAAAGGTTGGGAAAAGATGGGGAGTTTCAAGAGAATAGGCATTGTAAACAGTGCCGCGAGGCCGGTCATCTTGCAAAGGATTGTCCGCTCTTAAACAAGGCCGAAGCAGTACATGTAAATGAATTGGCAGAAACTTCTGAGCCCTCAGCTAGTCAAGAAAGGGCAGATGTCTTAGAAGGCACACTCAATGTCAAGAACATTCCAGTTAAAGTACTGTTTGATACTGGCGCATCACGAAGCTTTATTGCAAAGAGTGCAGTCAAGAAGTTGGATTTGAATTTGAAGAAGCTCAAAGAGCCAATGACTGTCCGAAATCCAGTTGGAGGTTCCATCAATCTCAGTTGGGTTTGTGCAGTACCCGTCTCTTTTTCTTGCTATAAATTCCCTATTATCTCTGTCGTCATGAACTTTGATGAATTCGATTTTATTTTGGGATTGGATTGGTTAACCAAATATGAAGCAGAGGTTAGATGCGCCGAGAGAGTTGTTAGAGCTAAGATTAAATCCGGGAGTTATATAACCATACCGTGTGAAGGTCAGAATGCTAATAGAAAAGACTTCTGGGCAGCTCTAAATGTTTCTCCAGCTCAAATAGAAAATATCCCTGAGGTCACAGAGAATATTCTTGACCTCATCACAGACATTCCTGTCGTCAAGAACTATGCGGATGTGTTCGAGGAAGTTGTTCGCTTACCTCCGCAAAGAGAAATAGATTTCAAGATTGCTTTGATTCCCAATGCAAGGTCGGTAGTTCACGCTATCCGAAGAATGTCCTTGAAAGAGAAGGAGGAATTAGACAATCAAACAAGACAGCTAGCATGGAAAGGTCTGATCAGGCCTAGTTTCTCTGATTGGGGAGCAGCAGTGGTGTTTGTCCCAAAATCTGACGGTACTCTACGGTTATGTGTGGATTATCGTGATCTGAATAAACAGACAATAAAGAACAAATATCCATTGCCGCGGATCGATGATTTGTTGGATCGATTAAATGGAGCACAAGTATTTTCACGAATGGACCTAGCTACAGGCTTCCATCAACTTCGAATCGCCGAAGAGTGTGTCCCAATGACAGCATTCAGAGGCCCCGACTTATTCTACGAGTGGTTAGTAATGCCGTTCGGCTTATGTAACGCTCAAGCCTATTTCGTCGATCTAATGAACAGGGTATTCAGAGGAGTTTTGAATAATTTTGTTCTGGTTTTTATTGATGATATTCTAATCTTCTCTAAATCAAAGGCCGAACATGAAAAGCATCTTGAACAGGTTCTAGAAATTCTGAGGCGGAATGTATTAAAAGCCAAATTTTCCAAATGTATCTTCTGGCAAGATGAAGTGAAATTTCTGGGCCATGTTGTATCGAAAGAAGGAATCGCTGTGGATCCAAGTAAAATCACAGCTATTCAGAACTGGAAACAGCCCAGCACTCCCACTGAAGTCCGCAGTTTTCTCGGATTGGCTAGTTATTACCGGAAATTCGTTAAAGACTTTTCGAAGATATCTGGTCACTTAACAAAGCTTACAAAGAAGCATTCTAAGTTCAAATGGACTCAAGAGAGTGAGGAAGCTTTCGAAGAGCTAAAGTTAAGATTGACGACAACTCCAGTGTTAACCATCATCGATGGCAACCAGGATTTAAAAGTATGGACTGATGCTTCTAGAGAAGGCCTTGGCGTAGTGTTAATGCAAAGAGGTCAAGTGATTGCTTATGCTAGCCATCAACTAAAGCCGCACGAGAAAAACTACGTAACTCATGATCTTGAGTTATTGGCTATCATATTCTCTTTGAAAATCTGGAGACACTATCTTCTGGGCGGATTTGAACTGTTTACTGATCACCAGTCGTTAAAGTATATGTTCACTCAGAAGGACTTAAATTTGAGGCAGCAGCGTTGGCTGGAGTTTCTTGCAGCATATGATTTTGAAATTCTATACACTCCAGGGAAAGCCAATGTCGTGGCCGATGCGCTAAGCCGAAAGAATGAGATGATCGCCAGTTTCATCATTGCGACTTCGTTGATTGATAAGATATCGGCTCTCCAAGAAGACGACCAATTTATCAAAGGAATAAGTCGGCGAATTCGTGAAGGCAATGCTTCGGATTTCCAGCTAGACAGCGAAGGGATTCTGAGGTTAGAAGGGCGAATTTGCGTTCCAGATATTCCTGAATTAAGAAGAGAGGTGCTTGATGAATGTCACAAATCTAAGCTCAGTATCCATCCAGGTGTGAATAAAATGTATAACGATATCAAACGCACATTCTGGTGGAAGTCGTTAAAAAGAGACATCTCGATATATGTGAGTCGATGCCCTACTTGCCAGCTAGTCAAAAGCGACCAGCAGAAATTGGCTGGATTATTACAACCGCTAGAAGTTCCTGGCTGGAAGTGGGAACATATTTCTATGGATTTCAATGATGGTCTGCCCAGAACCAGAAAAGGAAATGACAGTATTTGGGTGATCGTAGATCGCTTCACGAAGACCGCCCATTTCATACCTGTCAGATCAAACAGAACTGCTCAGAGTCTGGCGCAGATTTACTTCAGGGAAATAGTTAGACTGCATGGAGTGCCGCTCAGTATAGTAAGTGATTGAGATACAATATTCACTAGCAAATTCTGGGAAGCATTTCAAGTCGAGCTGGGAACGAAGTTAAACTTGAGCACCGCTTATCATCCTCAGACAGACGGTCAGACTGAGAGGGTGAATCGCATTTTAGAAGATCTATTGCGGGCTTGTGTTCTAGATTTCGGTGGATCATGGGAAGACCATCTGCATTTGGCTGAATTCTCTTATAACAACAGCTACCAGGCGAGTCTGACAATGTCGCCATTCGAAGCATTGTATGGTAGACCGTGCCGATCTCCTGCTTGTTGGGTCGAACCAGGAAATAGACTGGTGTTGGGTCCCGATATGATTCGAGAAGCTGCCGACAAAGTCGATTTTATTAAGAAGCGATTACTCGCCGCTCAAAGCCGACAAAAGAGCTATGCCGATAGAAGAAGAAGAGATATATCCTTTGAAGTTGGCGACTATGTATATTTGAAAGTATCGCCGATGAGAGGAGTTATCCGGTTCGGTAAAACTGGAAAGTTAGCGCCTAAATTTATTGGTCCGTTTCCTATTCTGGAACGGATTGGGACTCTCGCATATAAAGTTAAATTGCCAGACTGGTTGCCTGGAGTTCATGATGTATTTCATATATCTCAACTTCGAAAGCACGTTCATGATCCAGACTTGATCGTGGAAGAAGCAGCTCAGCAGGATATTGAAATTACTCCAGAATTAGCCGTGAGGCGAGAGCCGCTGAAGATCATCGGCAAAGAAACCAAAGAGCTGAGGAACAAGAAGGTTCACTTGGTCAAAGTGCAATGGAGTGGAGATCCGTGAGATTGTACTTGGGAAACTGAGGAGAGCATTCAGAAAGCTTATCCCAGATGCCGAGTAGATATCTCTGATTGACTCCGGTGCCAGGTACATTTACCCTACTTTGCACTACCATTCAATTCTCTATTCTATTGCTATCTTCTTTTCATAAATGTACACTTTTAATTATATAGTCTGAATGATCTTTAAAAGAATATAGAAGTTGATCAGAATATTTTTGAAAGGTTAGAAACAAATTGGTTGTTGTATTGTGGGATTGTAGATTTATCAAACCACTTTCGGCTTTATTCCTTTACGAGGACGAAAAGTTTTAAGTGGGGGAGATTGTAACGACCCAGAAAATCTGAACCAATTTAAAAATTTTAAATTGGCTAAAATAATGGATTTTAAATATTTAAAATAAATATTTTAAATAATGGCGATGAAAACGGAGTTTGAATCGACATTTGAAAACGAATATAATTAATTATAATTATATATAGAATTGAAAATGGCGCGGTAGTTCGATAATTCGATTTCAAACTTCAATTGAATATACCGGATGCAAAACAATCCGGATTTTAGCGAAACCAAAAATAATGGAATCTAATTGATAATATCTTTCCAACGAATCTGACCAATCGAAATTTGATAACGGGAATCAAAAGATATGTCCAGTTGAAAATTCTGAATAGTCGCTATGGAATTCAGGCCCTTAAAAATGGACATTTTGCAAACGACCTCGGATTTCGACGAAACCACTTTTGTTGGATCCGCAGTGTCAAGTTATTGCTAGGTTTCAAATTTCATAATTTTTCGAATCAATATGTGAGTGTGGCAAAGGAAAACGCGTTTGACCAGTTTTAGTTGATTTTAATCGACTGGGAATTGGCCATTTTTCAAACGGTCTCAGAATTCGACGAAACTAGTTTTGTTAGGACCGTATCGTCAATACGAAGCTAGAAAATATTTTTCTGGAATTTTTCTAGTTAGTATGTGACCCCGGTAATTTGAAATGTGCGTTTAAAATTCAATATAGTGATTTAAATGAAAATTCAAAAGGAAACAGATTGCAACGATCAAATCAGCTTGCGATACATATCCCATTGTGTTCGGAATGGGGGTAAAACGCTATGGGCGACAGGCGGTGGGCCTCGTTTCGAGGTCGTATGTAAAAGTCAACCTTTTTGCGAAATTAAATAATTAAATAATAAAAATAATTTTAATTTCCCTCCCCTTATCCTTCGTTCTGCCCCCCCCCCCCGTTCATTTCGATTTCAACCAGAAAAAAAAAAAACCCGATGACCTAAACCCGTCGCCCCCCCCCCCTCAGCCTCCCCATCGATCGACGCGCCGCCCCTCCATCCAGCCTCCTCCTCCCAGTGGCGAAACCCCCGAAGACCCCGTCCCCCTCGAGGCCATCGCGATGCGAATCGAGCAGCCCCCCCCCCCGAAGCATCGACGCCACCACCACCGAAGACCGCCCTGCCGCCGACGTCTTCTTCCACCCCCACCCTTTCTTCGCAGGTTAAGGTAAATTGTTTTTATTTTATTTTATTTTCATCTGAAAATTTCGATTTGAAAAGATTTAAAAACTGATTTTTAAAAAGATGATTTAAAAACTAATTTTTAAAATGATTTAAAAACTGATTTTAAAAGATTTAAAAACTGATTTTTAAAAAGATGATTTAGAAACTGATTTTAAATGATTTAAAAACTGATTTTAAAAGATTTAAAAACTGATTTTTAAAAAGATGATTTAGAAACTAATTTTAAATGATTTAAAAACTGATTTTAAAAGATTTAAAAACTGATTTTTAAAAAGATGATTTAGAAACTGATTTTAAAAGATTTAAAAACTGGTTTTTAAAAAGATGATTTAGAAACTGATTTTAAATGATTTAAAAATTGATTTTAAAAGATGATAAAACTGATTTTATAAAGATTTAAAAACTGATTTTAAAAAGATGATAAAACTGATTTTATAAAGGTTTTAAAACTAATTTTAATTTAAAAGAAGTAAGATATGAAAATTATATTTTTAAAGTAATAAAAATATAATTTTTACATCGTAGGAATATTAAAGATATAATCTTTATTTTTGAAAAGGCGGAATCTATATCTTTGAAATTCGATTTTTATATATTGAATAACATAGTAAAAATTCGATTTTTACATATGTAGAGAATACGGGCGAAAGCGACAAAAGGCGAGATTGGCGAAGATTTCTGTAAAGGAAAAATCGTAGTTGGATAGCTATTGGTGAGATTTCTGATTTAAAAATTATAAATGAGTGAGAATTTCTCACTCTTCAATTTCTTTTTTTATATATATATATGTGTTGAAATAAAAGTGAATTGCTATATAAATATATATATATATATATACGCCCCTCGTCCACAAACCATGGACGATATTTATTGGTTGAAATTGATTGATAGCGAATGATTGTTTGGGATTGTTTGTGATTGATATTGGTTGATTATGGTTGAAAAATACCCATTTGTGGTTGAGAAATATTTGGTTGAAACCACATAGGATTAGTTTGTGGAAATGAAATAAATATATACATGCCGCCTGCGTGCGAACTAGATGCATGATCCCCATTGTCAAAAACCGCGAGGTTTTAAGGTAGAGCGAGGAGCCGTACTAGGGACGGTCCCGGTTTTAACTACCCTGCCGTTATGCTGCCGAAATTTTGAATAATATTCGTGTGTTTGAATTATTTTCATATGCTTAAACTATATTTTTTCATTGAATAGAAAACCTTCATGTGTTGAATTGATATTCATTCGTTGATTAGAAATTCATGTGTTGAATGGTATTCGCGTTTTAAAATATAAAAGTCACATTTTTATCTATATATAGAAACTATAGAAAACATTCATGTGTTGAATTGATATTCATTCGTTGATTAGAAATTCATGTGTTGAATGGTATTCATATTTTGAAATAAATTGTTTGATAATAAAAATCACATTTTTATCTATATATAAAAACTATAGAAAACATTCATGTGTTGAATTGATATTCATTCGTTGATTAGAAATTCATGTGTTGAATGGTATTCATATTTTGAAATAAATTGTTTGACGATAAAAATCACATTTTTATCTATATATAAAAACTATAGAAAACATTCATGTGTTGAATTGATATTCATTCGTTGATTAGAAATTCATGTGTTGAATGGTATTCATATTTTGAAATAAATGGTTTGATAATAAAAATCACATTTTTATCTATATATAAAAGCTATAGAAAACATTCATGTGTTGAATTGATATTCATTCGTTGATTAGAAATTCATGTGTTGAATGGTATTCATATTTTGAAATAAATTGTTTGATAATAAAAATCACATTTTTATTGTATGCATAAATCGTTGAAATGTGAAGTGTTAAAAATAGCCACTTATTCAAAATAAACATATATGAGTTGAAATATTCATTAAACAGCTAATGAAATGATTTGCACCTATTTATGTAACATTAGAATGAATGGTGTTTTTAAACCAAATAGAAATCAAATATGAAGTTAAATAGAAAATGATAAATGATAAGAACTGTATATATATGTACATGCATATTCATTGAACAGGTTATAGCAAAGGGGCTAGAGAAGAGGAATAAAATTTTGTGCCCGACAAATAGGTACACATTTACTGTTTTGTTTGGGTGATGATTTTATGAGCCTGTTGGCTAGCCGTTTGGCTTTTTCTTTTTCTTTTTGAGATTAGAAGGACCGGGAAAGCTATTTGCGATTTCCCGATGCTCCCGGTGCAGGGGAGGTTATGGCGAAATTTTCCAAAGTTTTAAGGTGTTAGAAAAATATTTGAAGTGAAAACGATATGGAAATCATTGAATGAACTATATTTATATAAATATATAAATATAAATAAAATTAAAACGAAACGAAGCCGTGCAGTTCGTATTTTGAAACCATGATTTCAAACAACTAGTACGGGAAATCCGACCATTGGATTTTCCCGAAACCTCAACCGTCGGGTTCGCCTTGGAAATATCTTCCCAACGGCACCAACCTTGTAAAAATCCAACGGTTGGATTGTCTGGAATGTTTAATTCAAATCTGAAGAAAAACAGCGCCAGAAACGATTATATTTATTTATATATATAAATATAATTATATTTAATCGAATAACGACGCTGCAGTTCGTATTTTGAAATCGAAACTTCAAACGATTGTACCGGGAGATCCGACCGTCGGATTTTCCCGAAACTGGAACCGTTGGATTCGTTTTGAAAAGACCTTTCTAATGATGTAAATTTTGTGAAGATCCAACGGTTAGATTTTCAGATATGTGTAAATCAAATCTGAAGAAAAACAGCGCCACGGCCGCGTTATGGCCCGAAACGTCGTTTTGAATATATTAGCTATTTTAAAATAAATAAAAATAGCGATAAATCATTATAAAATATCATAAACAATATGGAATGGAAATAAGCTGAATTTGCTCGATTTATGTTGTGTTTGATGGTTGAATGTGTTTGGTGTGAAAATTACATTAAAGAACAAAGTTGGTGTTGTCGAATAATTTAACCATTGAAATACATTGATTTGAAATTCTAAATATACGTGAATTATTTGAAATGGCCGAGTTAATTCTCGTTTCAAATGATTGACCGACGATTGAAAGTCGAAGATGAAGACGATGGTCGAAGACCGGAGATCTTCACCTCGTCTGGATGGTAACCGAGGTCCTGATTGGGAGGCATCCCGAAATATGGATAATGAGTGGTGATCGTCCAGACGTACGTGGTGATCGATGGGTTTGCGAGGTATTTAGTGCCTCCGGTTTCGTTCAGACCCAGAACGGACTTGTAAATGGACTGTGTGTCTGACATAGGATTTATTCTGTGTGGCATGCTAAGATGCAGTGATCAGGGCTTCTGTTGAAAAGCAAAGTCTTGTGGTGATGATCAAAGCACCGCCTGTGTGGCGTAGCTTTGTGTATAACGTAAATTCGCGAGCCTCACACCCCGGTATGAACCTAAAACAGGAGGAAGGACCTCAGGGAGGACATGCGTTTCTTTCTAGCTAGGGTGGTGTCAGTGACCTACCAGCCCTGACATTTATATACTTTTCACCTATGTGGTTGTTTCTGTTGCGAGGCGCCTCGGTTTGATCGGACGATCCGGGTCCGATGGAGTCATTCGTTGGCTCGTTTACGCCCCAAAAGGCGGGGAAACGTATTGTTCAGGCATTTTAATCCACATCGGTGGACCGGCCCTGACGATCCAAGGGTCGATGCGCTCTGACCCTGTGGCTCGGGCTAGAGAGTCACAAAGTCGGTAAGGACTATCTTTTGCCTTGGTTCATGACGGAAAACCAATTTCCAAATACGTGACTGTGCGGTTTTGATTGTATACCTATATATGGCGACATAGTGGTATGGGGCATTAATGCCGTCTATGATTGATAGTTATGATTTAAAATTGCTTTCAAAACATATAAACACTAGCAATAATATCAAATGCCTTTGTTTTATTCGTATCAAGCATATTTGGCTGTTATAAGGTAAAAACTCTATCCTCCGGTTTGCGTTGCATTGTGTGATGGGAACTGAGTCTTATAACGGCTTCATTTTTATAAAAAGCATAGCGATGTTTAAAAGAAATATTTGTTTTAAAGCACTGGCAATCCAATGGAGTAAACCCGTTCCACGAAAGTGGCGTGGTCCTGTGATTAGCCAAATGATATATGTGTTGAGTAGATTTCTCATACCAGTCCCCTGACTGACTCGTAGTTTGTTTCACTCTCAAACTCGGGTGCCCCTTCTTCCACACGGGCAGCCTTGTATTCAGGTTTAGCTGGTTCTTTCTGGATAGCTGGAGCTGAAGATGGATTCTATCATTTATTTCTTTTTATGCTGTTCAGCTCCTATTGTGCATATTTTGTTTATTTCCGCTGTAGGCATTTATGTATAGCTGAACTGTATTTGTACTAAGTAAGATCCTGTATACTGTGTAACTCTGATGATTACTTTTATCCAGTATATTCTATTGTTCATTCTGGTGTATTTATTTAATTCTGTTCTGCTATTATCTGTTTCTGTGTTATATTCCAAAGATAACCCTGTTTCCGTCTGAACGGGATATTGGGTCTTCTCACATTCCTTAGTTAAGAAGGAAGTCAATCAAGTTGGGGTATAATTACTTCTCAGACCTTAACTGAACAACGTTATAACTTCGAAATAGTAACAGTTTATCTTTTAAACCTTTAACAACTTCTTTACGTAACTCTCGGATTCAATTTACGAATCCACTTCTTTATTGAAAACATTGATTATAACGATAACGTTATAATCCCTGCTTTCGCAATATCTAACTTCAATTATAACCTTTATTCTTTAATTCGAATAATTAAACATAACCCTAATTTATTAGTGTATACACTTGATTTAAAAACCGGAAAGTAAATATTACTTTCCCGAATTCGATATAGTTGAATTCGACGTAACATTCTCTTTCGAGTAATCTCTATTTGATTTACTCTTCTTCGAATAACCTATATTCGATTATCTCTCTTCGAATAACTTTTATTCGAAATCTCTCTCTTTCGAATAAACTATATTCGATAATCTCCTTTCGATTAACTAATCGATAACTCCTTTCGATTTAAACTATAATCGATAATTCCTTTCCTTTAAACTATAATCGATAACTCCTTTCCTTTAACTCTATTCGAATAAACTATATTCGACTAACTCCTTAAACTCTATTCGAATAACCAATATTCGACTAGCTCCTTAAACTCTATTCGAATAACCAATACTCGACTAACTCCTTTAACTCTATTCGAATAACCAATATTCGACTAACTCCTTTAAATCAACTCACTTGGATTTACTTGGTTTACTTAACTCATTTTGACTAACTTAACCTAATTAACTCGACTTATTTAACTCCTATCGAATAACTAATATTCGATTAACTTATATTCGAATTACAATGCCTGTTTAACTTTATTTCGAATAACTAATATTCGATTTAACTCCATTCGCTTGACTCTAGATCGCAGCGATCACAATGGTTACGCCTGATTCTCTCAGGAAACATCCGACCGCCTTAGGCTATTTACAGCCCTGCGAATTACGCTAGCAGTCGTGCAGAATGACACTTATCCTGAATAACTATGTTTGACTAACTCTAACTCAAATAACTACACTTGATTAACTCTAGTGGTTTACTCTAATTGATTAACTCTACTGGTTAACTCCAACTGATTAACCCTAGCTGATTAACTCTAACTGGTTAACTCTATTTGACTAACACGACTCGACTAACCCCTTTCGAATAACATATTCGATTAACTAACTTTGAATACCATATTCGATTAACTAACTTCAAATACCATATTCGATTAACTAACTTCGAATACCATATTCGATTAACTAACTTTCGAATACCATATTCGATTAACTAACTTCGAATACCATATTCGATTAACTACTTCGAATACCATATTCGATTAACTAACTTCGAATACCATATTCGATTAACTAACTTCGAATACCATATTCGATTCCTCCTTTTTGATTAATGTTTATCCATTTAAAAAGATCCCCTTTTTACAACGTTTATTCATTTATAAAGATTCACTTTTTTAGTAACGGTTCTTCACTTTATAAATGTTCATTTAATAACATTTTCCTTTTTATAACGGTTTCCTTTTTTATAACATCTTATTCCGTTATAAACCCATTTCCTTTTTATTAACTTTATTTATTTTCTAAATGTTCCCATTTCAATTCTATTTGTAAATGGTTTACAAATATTTCTTTTTCTATTTTATTCTATTTGCAAATGGTTTGCAAATATTTCCTTTTCAAATTTATTATTTAAAATATTCTAACTCCTTAAATTTCCGGGAAAATTCGCCATACCCTCCTTTGTATCGGGAGCATCGGGAAAATCCCCAAACCCGCCACACAGGCCTTTCTATTCAAAAAGAAAATGTTTTGAATTATTTCCTTTCTAAATATCTCCTATTTATAAATATTCCAATTTATAAATATTTCTTATTTATAAATATTTCTATTTATAAATATCTCTTATTTATAAATATTCCATTTATAAATATTTTTATTTCAATATCACTTTGAAAATCTCCTTATCAACATCCTGTATGTTATGGTATTCAATCATATCAAATCACGATGATAAATATCGTCCAAACACATATGATCGACAATAGACTATATATCACATCATATATTGCAATATATGAAACAAAACAGTATTAGAAATATTGAGGAACCCAGTTGGGTCCCTCCAACCTGTTTCCCTGCATCACAGATGTTACACAATAAAATCAACATCACTTTCAGTTCAGTACGGATTATTCTGATAACAGCATCAATATATAATATTTAACGGTTTATATATATATTTATATATATATATAATTTCCACTAACTGACTAGCAGTACAATCAATCAACCAACACACAACAATCAACAGATGATTAACAGTTCTAAGAATACATTATAAAAATATAACTGTTCATAGTTGGTGAGTTTTACTCACATTTGCGCGTTAGCCGTTAAATAACGGTTTGCGTTATTTGATTCAGTCACAATTTTTTTCGCCATAAATTGTAACCAGCTCCGATGGACTTCCAGTTAGTCCCATTGGGTAGCGTCCGTCCATACGATCCCAACGCAACTTACGGTTTGTGAAACTGATAACGTATGAGAGAGATATTAATTTAACAAGCTTAATCACTATTTAAATTAAAAATAAAAACATGGATTAAAAATAGAAATGGGCCTTAACCTATTATAACCCGCGGCCCATTCACCCTTAACCCCTTCGGCCTCAACACAGTGCGTCTTCCCAAATCAAAGACACAGGAAACCGCACCATTTCTGGTCACTTCAACTGCCGGCCGATCCTCCAATCCATCGCCATTCCACGTGAAACCACCACCAACGAAACCCCCTCGAAAATCTCCTTCCACCAGTACCCTTAAACTGAAACTCGACTTCGCGATTATATTTTCGTCGAACACCATTTTTGCTCACTCCAGGTAAAAGATCGACACCCTTTTTCCTGATTTAATCCAAAAAAATACGAACTAAGTGCTGCTACTCCTTCTCAATCCCAATACGAACTCGAATTCAGCTCTTGCTCTCTTGTTTTCGAGGATTCGGGAACCCTAGCTTAACGCTGTATGTTTCCAGCGAACAATAACATGCATCGAACCACTTCAAACCAATACCAACGAGAAGAGAAACTCCCCAGGAAGCTAAATCAACTTGCTTTGGATTTTTAAAGTTTTCATTTGAATTGAAATGATTTTAGAAAGAGGATTTTTCTTTTTTCTGTAATGAAGAACGGCGGAAAAAATCCATTGACCAGAAATGAAGTTAGGTCTTAAGGAATGGTAGAAGTTAGATATTTATAGGGGATTATTTTTAGATATTTTGGTTAGGATATTTTCATTCATTTTTTTATATTCATTTTTCCTTCTAAAAATTCGTGTGATCACATACTACACCCAAAAATCATGAAAATTGACAGGCAACTACAGTTCGACATTACGGTCCCAACAAAACTGGTTTCGTCGAATTCCGACTTCGTTTGCTCACACAGTGTATTTTTAACCATCAAAATACTGACTGTTTTTCACTCTAAAAATCCGTACGGCCACCAGTGACTCTAAAAATCACGAAACTTGGAATCTAGCAATAATTTGATGTTGCGGATCCAACAAAATTAGTTTCGTTGAATTCCGACTTCGTTTGCAAAAGTGGTTATTTTTAAAGCTCTAAATAGCCCTTTTAAATATATAAATATATTTAAATAAATTAAATTAAATATTAATAAATTAATATTATCGTCTATATTCACAAAAGAATATACCACAGCTCCAGAATATTCGTATATGGATTTATAGCTCGATATTCCAAATCCATATTGTATCGATATTCAATTTATATTGAAATTCCTTTTATAAATTGTTATAAATTATAAAGGGAATTCCACAGCAACTTTTCTAAAATTTGATTTGGACGTAAATCAAAATCTACACGACGAAATCCCGATTTTTCTCTTCCACTAGAAAGATATACTCCACCTGCTCCTAACGTATCTTGTTTCACAGAAATCCGATTTAAAACGGACCCTGTATACTCAGTTGAAGTTCAAATCGCCAAATAGCGAACTGCAGTGCCATTTCGAGCTCTATTTTAATTATATTATAAACTATATGTTATAACGCCGTCGATTCCATATATACGTTATTATATTTTGAATCGAAACTCAACCACATCTTATATACTATTCAATTCACACTCTATTGTGAATTCTACTATTTCCGACTATCTCGATATTGTAATATATTATTATATTTTATAATATTAATTAAATAATCATTTTTATTTAATTCAGGTCATCGATATCGCCAAAACGATATTTAAATAATTAAATAAATTAATTATCGATAGCTAAAAATGCGGGTCATTACAATCTTTCCCCCTTAAAATAATTTCGTCCTCGAAATTGCTAAGGTAGGGGACGACCTTATCTACTGGGTAAAAATTTATTTTTTTACCTCTTATCTCCGGTTTCAACTGAACCAATTAATATCGACTAAAACATTAATTTATTCCGGCTAACTAAATTTTCAAAAATTCTGAAAATTTTCTAACACCTTAACTTTTCGGAAAATTTCGCTATAACTTCCTTTGTACAGCCCTATCGGTAAAATCACAACTCGCCTCTTTAGGCCTTCTCCAACCCTAAAGAAAATCAAACAGCCAAGCGGCTTGCCAAATCGGCTCATAAAATCACCAACCTCATATACAATATAAACTTGTACCTTTTTGTCAGGCATATCAACTCTATCACTTCCATATGCTATCAACTCGTCATATACCAGTGTTATCTCAATCAAATTCCAACCAGTTCATATCCTCAAATCCAAATCGAATTTCATTCGAACCCCAATATCAAATTCCAAATTATTGACTTATCAATTTGGTTCCATTCTAGATTATTTCTAATCCAATTCAATTTTATTTAACTTAGTTCAAGTTAAATTCAATTTATTTTTACCATCTCATTTTTATTTAACTTCATTAGTTAAATTTTAATTCCAGAACTCAAATTCCTGGGTTTCTTTCAAATCAATTTGAAATTATAATACCAATTCAAAACCTTTGAATTTCTGAACACTTGTTTTCTCAAAACAATTCAAAAACAAAACCTTTGGTAGTAATCCGTCACTTAGAACTCGAAAATGAACACTGATGATGTCGCGATTCATCATCAGAATCTATTTTTCCAGCTATTGAAGTGAGTTCAATACTATATCACCTTCAGTTTGAAAAATGTTTTCAAAATCTCCCAGGAACGTAAAATTTCCTTATTTTAATCCCAATTCTGATTTACATTCAGATTTTATTCATCTTATTTCATATACTTTAATTATATGAATTCTGATTAATTATTTATAACCATTTCACCTTTTTATAATCTTACTCGATTATAATAACAACCAACACAACCAATATACTAAATCAAATATATTCGGGTAAAATTATTCCATTTACCCTCTTTCAAAACATACCTTGCCGGTCCATCGTATTCGAGTGTTTAGAAACCCCTACCGATACAGTGGATCAAACTGATCGACCAGAATTCACAAACAACTCAACCAATGAATCTCCACAATAAAAAACAAATTTTTATATTAAATAACAAATACGTTCACTCGTATATATACACTCGAACTCGGTCTAGGATATTACTAGTCCCATCTCTACTGAATCACGCCACAAAGCCAAGGTAATAACTAAACCAATGCTCTGATACCAACTGTAGTGACCCGAAAATCCGGTCCAATTTGAGCTGACCAAAAACACAAGTCCAACCCCAAATTGCACTTGAAATTCAAGAAACTAATAGAAAGAAGATAGAGGGTGAGGATAGATAAGGTAGAACTAGTAGAATAGAAGAAGAAGAAGAACATCATCATCAGAGTAAGCACGAATCTCACAGCGGAACGAATAAAATATAACATAACCTTTTGAAATACAAACAGTTATATATACAATAGCACTTATCAGAGTACAGCACTTACAACAACAGCAGAAATAATAATAGCTATAGAATCCTGAAGCCTCCTGCTCTAAGCTCTCCAAGTGTATCTATAAAATCCCGACTACTTGACTGCCCATACAAATTTATGCACCCAAGAGTTTAGGGAAAACAAACAAATAAACTTCGGGTCAGTCATGGGACTGGTATGAGTAAAACAGTTTAAAACAGTTTGAACAAGTAAACGATATCTCATAAGACCACGCCGCATAACGGAACGGGTTTTTCCCTTATGAAAATCCAACAACTTTGTAAACAATATCATTCTGATATTATAATAATGTCTAAATACAATTGGATAACAATCTAGCAGAAACGCTTTCATCTCACGTTCTACAAATATAGTATACAATCAAAACCGCAAGCACGTATTTGGTAATGGATTTCCAACTATGACAAGGTATGGAACCACCTTCCGATCAGTGTACTCTAGGAACGATACACTGGAGTTCAACAAGAACATCTTGCAACTCAGCCACACATGACCGACCACTCATTTCGCTTAAGTGTATCGAATGTACATCACCAACGGTTGGGATCAGCAACCGTTTCCCGTATATATATGGGACAACATTGATAGATTAAAAGAAGCAAATGAATATTCTCTAGATAGGTGATTATACACCCTACTTCGGTGCGACCGACTTAGCCATGCTGCCTGCCCGATTTCTGTCATTTACCGGATGTGAGGCTAGAAGCTACGCTTACTTTCCATTCATTTATAACACGATCACTTTGAATGCCACATTATCGGAATCGTAAATCATTAGTTGGTTTATGCAAATATCCTGGATGTTATGCTAAGGGATAAATCCGTTGCAACCATATATATTTATACAGACCAACCCATTCGATCATTGGAAATTCTTTGTCAGACATTCGTCCATTTACGTTCGTTCTGGGACTGAACGAAACCGAAGGCACTATTAAGTACATCCATCTTAGTCCATTGTTATCTAAGATTTATACAACAGCCCTTGCACTTTACTCCGTCTTCAATATATTCAGCATATATGATTTGCAACGCTTATGCCAATACAGAGTGGTTCTTTGGATAATAATCCAACCGGTCTCTCCATATTAACAACGTTAAAATGGTCAAAACATTGATAGTCTGTGATTTAACTATCAAAGAAAAAATCGTGTGCAAACAACAATATTATTTCCAGACGGAAATTATATCAACCAATCATCATTTAACATTTATCTCTTTTGTTCATTAATTTACTTATCTCCTATTTCCCTATATTCTAAATTTCTTATTTTCTAATTTTAGAAAATATACTTTATTAACAATGGAAAACATTTCCATTTCCTTGTTTTCTATATTAGAAAACATTTCTGATTTCTTATTTGGAAAACATTTCCAAAGTTCCTTTATTGGATTTAAACTGATGTTTAAATAAACATCGCTATGCCAACTCAAACCATTTACTTCATTCACTTAACCATCATTCACTATCAAACCTTACCATTCCTTAGTTTAGAAGGAAGTCAATCAAGTTGGGGTATAATTACCTCTCAGACCTTAACTGAACAACGTTATAACTTCGAAATAGTAACAGTTTATCTTTTAAACCTTTAACAACTTCTTTACGTAACTCTCGGATTCAATTTACGAATCCACTTCTTTATTGAAAACATTGATTATAACGATAACGTTATAATCCCTGCTTTCGCAATATCTAACTTCAATTATAACCTTTATTCTTTAATTCGAATAATTAAACATAACCCTAATTTATTAGTGTATACACTTGATTTAAAAACCGGAAAGTAAATATTACTTTCCCGAATTCGATATAGTTGAATTCGACGTAACATTCTCTTTCGAGTAATCTCTATTTGATTTACTCTTCTTCGAATAACCTATATTCGATTATCTCTCTTCGAATAACTTATATTCGAAATCTCTCTCTTTCGAATAAACTATATTCGATAATCTCCTTTCGATTAACTAATCGATAACTCCTTTCGATTTAAACTATAATCGATAATTCCTTTCCTTTAAACTATAATCGATAACTCCTTTCCTTTAACTCTATTTGAATAAACTATATTCGACTAACTCCTTAAACTCTATTCGAATAACCAATATTCGACTAACTCCTTAAACTCTATTCGAATAACCAATACTCGACTAACTCCTTTAACTCTATTCGAATAACCAATATTCGACTAACTCCTTTAAATCAACTCACTTGGATTTACTCGGTTTACTTAACTCATTTTGACTAACTTAACCTAATTAACTCGACTTATTTAACTCCTATCGAATAACTAATATTCGATTAACTTATATTCGAATTACAATGCCTTTTATTTCGAATAACTAATATTCGATTTAACTCCATTCGCTTGACTCTAGATCGCAGCGATCACAATGGTTACGCCTGATTCTCTCAGGAAACATCCGACCGCCTTAGGCTATTTACAGCCCTGCGAATTACGCTAGCAGTCTTGCAGAATGACACTTATCCTGAATAACTATGTTTGACTAACTCTAACTCAAATAACTACACTTGATTAACTCTAGTGGTTAACTCTAACTGATTAACTCTACATGTTAACTCTAACTGATTAACCCTAACTGATTAACTCTAACTGGTTAACTCTATTTGACTAACACGACTCGACTAACCCCTTTCGAATAACATATTCGATTAACTAACTTCGAATACCATATTCGATTAACTAACTTCAAATACCATGTTCGATTAACTAACTTCGAATACCATATTCGATTAACTAACTTTCGAATACCATATTCGATTAACTAACTTCGAATACCATATTCGATTAACTACTTCGAATACCATATTCGATTAACTAACTTCGAATACCATATTCGATTAACTAACTTCGAATACCATATTCGATTCTTCCTTTTTGATTAACGTTTATCCATTTAAAAAGACCCCCCTTTTACAACGTTTATTCATTTATAAAGATTCACTTTTTTAGTAACGGTTCTTCACTTTATAAATGTTTATTTAATAACATTTTCCTTTTTATAACGATTTCCTTTTTTATAACATCTTATTCCGTTATAAACCCATTTCCTTTTTATTTACTTTATTTATTTTCTAAATGTTCCCTTTTCAATTCTATTTGTAAATGGTTTACAAATATTTCTTTTTCTATTTTATTCTATTTGCAAATGGTTTGCAAATATTTCCTTTTCAAATTTATTCTTAAAAATATTCTAACTCCTTAAATTTTCGGGAAAATTCGCCATAACCTCCTTTGTATCGGGAGCATCGGGAAAATCCCCAAACCCGCCACACAGGCCTTTCTATTCAAAAAGAAAATGTTTTGAAATTATTTCCTTTCTAAATATCTTCTATTTATAAATATTCCAATTTATAAATATTTCTTATTTATAAATATTTCTATTTATAAATATCTCTTATTTATAAATATTCCATTTATAAATATTTTTATTTCAATATCACTTTGAAAATCTCCTTATCAACATCCCGTATGTTATGGTATTCAATCATATCAAATCACGATGATAAATATCGTCCAAACACATATGATCGACAATAGATTATATATCACATCATATATTGCAATATATGAAACAAAACAGTATTAGAAATATTGAGGAACCCAGTTGGGTCCCTCCAACCTGTTTCCCTGCATCACAGATGTTACACAATAAAATCAACATCACTTTCATTTCAGTACGGATTATTCTGATAACAGCATCAATATATAATATTTAACGGTTTATATATATATATATATATATATATATATATATATATATATATATATAATTTCCACTAACTGACTAGCAGTTCAATCAATCAACTAACACACAGCAATCAACAGATGATTAACAGTTCTAAGAATACATTATAAAAATATAACTGTTCATAGTTGGTGAGTTTTACTCACATTTGCGCGTTAGCCTTTAAATAACGGTTTGCATTATTTGATTCAGTCACAATTTATTTCGCCATAAATTGTAAATAGCTCTGATGGACTTTCAGTTAGTCCGATTGGGTAGCGTCCGTCCATACGATCCCAACGCAACTTACGGTTTGTGAAACTGATAACGTATGAGAGAGATATTAATTTAACAAGCTTAATCACTATTTAAATTAAAAATAAAAACATGGATTAAAAATAGAAATGGGCCTTAACCTATTATAACCTGCGGCCCATTCACCCTTAACCCCTTCGGCCTCAACACAGTGCGTCTTCCCAAATCGAAGACACAGGAAACCGCACCATTTCTGGTCACTTCAACTGCCGGCCGATCCTCCATTCCATCGCCATTCCACGTGAAACCACCATCAACGAAACCCCCTCGAAAATCTCCTTCCACCAGTACCCTTAAACTGAAACTCGACTTCGCGATTATATTTCCGTCGAACACCATTTTTGCTCATGCCAGGTAAAAGATCGACACCCTTTTTCCTGATTTAATCCAAAAAAAAACGAACCAAGTGCTACTACTCCTTCTCAATCCCAATACGAACTCGAATTCAGCTCTTGCTCTCTTGTTTTCGAGGATTCGGGAACCCTAGCTTAACGCTGTATGTTTCCAGCGAACAATAACATGCATCGAACCACTTCAAACCAATACCAACGAGAAGAGAAACTCCCCAGGAAGCTAAATCAACTTGCTTTGGATTTTTAAAGTTTTTATTTGAATTGAAATGATTTTAGAAAGAGGATTTTTATTTTTTCTGTAATGAAGAACGGCGGAAAAAATCCATTGACCAGAAATGAAGTTAGGTCTTAAGGAATGGTAGAAGTTAGATATTTATAGGGGATTATTTTTAGATATTTTGGTTAGGATATTTTCATTCATTTTTTTATATTCATTTTTCCTTCTAAAAATCCGTGTGATCACATACTACACCCAAAAATCATGAAAATTGACAGGCAACTACAGTTTGACATTACGGTCCCAACGAAACTGGTTTCGTCGAATTCCAACTTCGTTTGCTCACACAGCATATTTTTAACCATCAAAATACTGACTGTTTTTCACTCTAAAAATCCGTACGGCCACCAGTGACTCTAAAAATCACGAAACTTGGAATCTACCAATAATTTGATGTTGCGGATCCAACAAAATTAGTTTCGTTGAATTCCGACTTCGTTTGCAAAAGTGGTTATTTTTAAGCTCTAAATAGCCCTTTTAAATATATAAATATATTTAAATAAATTAAATTAAATATTAATAAATTAATATTATCGTCTATATTCACAATAGAATATACCACAGCTCCAGAATATTCGTATATGGATTTGTAGCTCGATATTCCAAATCCATATTGTATCGATATTCAATTTATATTGAAATTCCTTTTATAAATCGTTATAAATTATAAAGGGAATTCCACAGCGACTTTTCTAAAATTTGATTTGGACGTAAATCAAAATCTACACGACGAAATCCCGATTTTTCTCTTCCACTAGAAAGATATACTCCACCTGCTCCTAACGTATCTTGTTTCACAGAAATCCGATTTAAAACGGACCCTGTATACTCAGTTAAAGTTCAAATCGCCAAATAGCGAACTGCAGCGCCATTTCGAGCTCTGTTTTAATTATATTATAAACTATGCGTTATAACGCCGTCGATTCCATATATACGTTATTATATTTTTAATTGAAACTCAACAACATCTCGTATACTATTCAATTCACACTCTGTTGTGAATTCTACTATTTCCGACTATCTTGACATTATAATATATTATTATATTTTATAATATTAATTAAATAATCATTTTTATTTAATTCAGGTCATCGATATCGCCAAAACGATATTTAAATAATTAAATAAATTAATTATCGATAGCTAAAAATGCGGGTCATTACAATTATTGAAGCATTATTCTTATATACCTTTCCTTCTTTCCGCTGGCGAGTTTTAATATAATTTCTCCATCTGATTTCTTGGACTGATACAAAAAATATTATATACTAAAAGGATATCAAACCAATTGTTCCAGAACATATATCACTAATATTGCTAAACAAGTTAAATAAGGATATGTAGTTTATTAACAAGTTAAACAAGGACACTGCATTCGAGTTAAGCACACATACCTATGACCTATATTGTTAAACTAGCCAACCATAAAAATAAGCAAAATACATACCATCTTGTGCTGAATTTGGGAAAAAAGTTTGGGACCAGCAGTGTGTGTTAGTATACGATTTCCGATTTGCAGAATTTGTAAGGGCCATGGACTACAAAACAACATGAAATAAAGATGTTTATCTGACTGATTTGAATGAATAAAAAGGGAGGAAATTCTATGATAAAACCTAAAATTAAACCTGAACTTTTTCATCTCCCCAAAACTGCAAGAGTACTTTGCAATCCTGAAGTGGATTTTCATCCGGCCTATTTTCAAGCCTCTCTTCATCAGTTTCGTAAGCCGTATAATGTGTCTTTTTAATACGACTCTTGTACCCCTCCAAGCATCACGAATTGACCTCAAAGCCCAACATTCACATTCATTCGGAAAAATATACCGTTGCTTAAATACAAATCAAACATTAAAACGAACGGTCATGCTACTTTTGTGACAAGTTTCATATATTTGAGTAAAATTCAGCTAAGTTTGCAAATTACCTTCACATAGCTCCGCGGCATGACTTTCAAACTTGGAGGAACATCAAACCAAGACCTGTAAGTATGTGGAACACTCCTTTTCAGTGTTCCTAAAAAATAATTCAGTTTAGTCAACACTTGGTCATTGTCTGAAATAGGTTGGCCCCGATCATTCATTTGGATTACAACTCTTTTGTCATATGGCCTTGAGCGAACTTTATTTACCTTTGTTTTTCCCCTGAGCCTTCTGGGAGCTCCGACTACCGTTACAAAGTACATACAATAGTAATGAGAAGGCTAAGAAAAACATAAATGAGAACTTAAACTATTAAAATTAGAACTCAATCAAATACTACCTTCCTCTTCTTCTATATAATCTTTTTCGTTTTCAATATTTGTCGAGACATTTCCGACAACAACCTTATTCCTTGCACTTCCACTTCCACTACTGTTAATCTTGTGGCTTTCTCGCATAGCCAAATAAGCCACCATTGTTCCTATTCCTTCATTGTGTGGTAACTCAATGCTACATGGTGACCATCCGATTGCGTATGAACTTGTACTTCCCCTGCCTTCGGAGTTGCATTCTTATTAGTTGCAGATTCAACATTGTCTCGTGAATGAGTTGTTGGTCCAGACTGAGGCTTTGTAACCCTAACTTTTTTGGTTCCCTAAAATATGCACACAAAATCAATAAAATAAAAAATAATGAAGCTAGTCTATAATTACCAACATAAAATTAAATCTTCAGCTATAACGCACCTATTCCTGATTTTTTGAAGTATCATCTTCAAATTCTGGAACATAATTTTCGCTTTCCTCATCAAGAATCTTTGATTTTGCTTTATTTTATCCAAATTCATTTATCATTCCAAAAACTAATTTAGGCATCCTAAGTTTTTCAAAAGCACTATTCTTCGGTGAGACACTTTTGTCTCTCTCCCTTTCGTATTATGTAAGAGGTGGAGGTGGCGGAGGTGATAGATCGTCATTCTGAAAGTAATTAAACAAGACAATACTATAAATATTAGCAAAATATGTAGATCATATATTAGAAGATCAGATTGTAGTCTTCTTACTAGAAACTCATTTTCATTTGTATTTTCCACTTCATCATTTGGAGAATTATTGAAATCCAATTTACTCCTAACACCTGCTGAGTTGATATTCAAAGTTGCATCGCTGACTTCAATTGAATTTTCCTTCTCTAGCAACTTCATCGAACTACTGACTCTAATTGACTTCTTGCTGATCACCATTTTCTTGTTCATACGTGGACTCGCAGTAGTTCTGTTGCTCACTTCTGGATTATTCGTAACTGGATTATTTAGCCATGCCGACTTTCTAGGAGTAAAGGGATCAGTTTGCTTGTTGTTGATAGGTGGACTCATAGCAGCTTCATTGATCACTTGGGAATTGTTTAGCCGTGTCGACTTTCTAGGTGTGAAGACTTGATCAGTCTACTACTTTTTTGCTAACTGTTGCAGATGGTGAGCAGTGACAAACTGCCGTTTCTGTGATTTCGCAACTGCAACATACAAGTTCTTTATTATTCTACTAAGTGAACTAAAAATCAAACAAGTCCTAAATGAAAAACATATTAAGCAAAATGACCAAATTCAACAAAATAGTACAAATGAGAAGACATGTTTATACCTGGAAACATATTCTTCCTTGGGCGTACGATGAAATGTGGCTGCATTTGTTTAATTGGCTCGGTACTATCGTCGACGACAGTGTCGACATACAAATCAATGTAATCACCATTATTTTTTATTTGCAACATAAACAACAGCTCTACATCATCGGCCACCAATTTCCATCAGTACTATGTACGAAAACCTATCCAGATCAACTCCATTGACAATAGCCTCTTCTCCACCAACATATCAATTCTTCCCAAATTTTCGTTTGTGGTGGAACCTAAGATTTGCCTCCATCCTATGCAAAATGGAGAAATTATCATTAGATTGAAATAATTACAAAATAAAATAAACCAAGCGCATTATAAAATAAAATAGCCACTTCACTAACATGTAATATAGACAGAAACAGTAAAAAAGATACACAAAGAAGCCACAAATATGATACATCATTACAACATTTAATCAAGGCAGGAACATCATTTTCTTACTTAAATAACATGCAGTTATTTTCCTTGAAACACCACAAGCTTTGCAGTTATTTTCCTTTTCATTTTTTCCCAATATAGCATGCAGTCATTTGGACATGCATGTATTCTTTGGTAATTGAGGCCTAAATTTACACACAAATAACATGCAGCCATCTGAACTTAGGAAGTTCTGCCCATATTTTTTCCTCAATCATCACTAATTTGCACACAAATAACATACACAAATATTATTTAGCCATGACTACAAGGCAAAAAAACACAATAATATCATATAAGCACTGCTCAACATAAGTTTGTTACAAAAATAAACATAATAATAGAATCAGGAATATGATTACTCCTGAATACACAAGTAAATCCATAAATTAGGTAACACAATAATCAAATTAGGAAATACTTGAAATATACATTGAATGATACCTTAAGCAGCAGATTAAATTGAAGCCCCAACTGAAATTTGAGACCCAAACGAACCCTAATTGAAGACCTAATTGAAACACCGAAGCCCTAATTGAACTTGAACTTGAATTTGCCATAATCGAACGACAACTAAGCTTGTAAACTCGAACTTTTAGTTCTAATTGAAATTACGAGTGAAGGTCTTTGATAGGCAGAGCAACGGCGTATTTTCGATTGAAACCTTTGAAAATTTTGCTAAGTCTTTTGCTGCTTTGTTTTTGTTTTTTGTTTTTGCTTCCTACGTTAAAGATTATTTCACGCGAATTGCTAACGCGGACCGTTGGATCGTAATCACCCGGATTGATAAATTTATTCACGTGGCTACTACAACACCTTGGATTTTCTATGGTTACACTTTAAAGTGTGTGTTGTAATAGACAAAAATCAGCATACCTATCATTACATTGCAGCTAGCAACACCTTGGATTTTCGTTGCGGTAGGCCATCTATGGCATAGTGCCACTCGAGAAGGGTACTATCGGGAGTACCTGGAGATGAGGGAAATCAAAAGTATAATTTTTATATTCAACATTACTTTTTTCTGACCCCCCTCCTTATAAAAAACCCACAAGTTAAACGGGTGGAGAGACTATACAACTTAGAGACACTTATTAGACAATGTGATTATTATGGTAAGTATTTATATACTATTATATTTTATTTGTTCCATTGTGAGATATTTTATTGTGAGCTCTAATATATTTTATCTTTGCATTTATGTAGGATACCAAACAAACCAGCTCGGGTTTCAGTAGACTTGGATTTTTGCATTTTGCGAAAATTTCGGATCTACCAAAATTTGGGTTGTTACAGTCAGCATAAACATGACATGCACAAGAAAAATCTAGTAAATAGACAAAAATGGCACAACTGGTGTAACACCAAAGATTTCAGGTCATAACAAACAGATTCATGGCTCATGGCAAGCAACCGCACAAGTGATATAATGTTATGGCATACATCAACATTATGACAAGAACCAAAGCCAAGAAAAGATCAAATACACAAACTCAGTTACAAGTGACAATAACCAAGAACAACAAGTGCTAATAGCAGTATCATGATCATAACACAGCAGTACTATAATACCCCACGTCTGTTAATGTCACTCACTAAGGGAATGCATTAACTTTCATGGAGCGTTATAAGAGTATAGAACAGAACATCACAAGACATATATATAAAATGGTTCTTAAAAATTCAAAATTTATTCATTGTAGCGGAAAAGCAAAACATGTTTGGTTACAACATCAAAACCACAAACTAAAGCCAAGTACACAAATATCCATCTTGAACAAAATTATTATCAGAGTACATAAAAGCAAAACCATAATCCCACTCCAAATAGCCATACTGAAAAAGAGATAAAGATGAGCATTACTTTCAACACTTCCAAGCACTTCAAGAGGAAAGAGATCCAAGTCAAGCTTCACTAATCCCACCCTGAGGACCTTGGGGGGGAGAAAGAAAACAGGCGAAACAAAAAGGGGTCAGACATAAGTCTGGCAAGTCTAGTGACTTTAACAATATAATCAGTAAAGTAACAGGATAAGAACATAAACTGGATATAAGAGATGACTGTAATATAAGCAGATGTGATAAGGTAAACAAGGTAAGTAAGATAGGACATCGACTGCGCTCTTAACCACTATAAGTGTAGCACCCCACGTCCATTAATGTCACTCACAAAGGGAATGCATTAACTTCCATGGAGCGTTATTAGTGTATAGAACAGAATATAACAAGACATATACAAATATTGGTACTTGAAAATTTTAAAACAACTTTTATTATAGCGGATAAAAGGTTTGATTACAACAACTTCATAAACTAAGCACACTTAATACCCATATTGACAAGTTGTTTTCAGAGTACATAAAGTAAAAAGCATAACCCCAAACACAAGTACCCATAAAAGAGATGAGCTAAACTTTACTATCAGCAATCCAAGCACTTCCAAAAGAGAGAGAAAGAGATCCAAATCAAGCTCCGCTAGTACTAGTCCCACCCTGAGAACCGGGGGGGGAGGAAGAAAAGAGGCGAAAACAAAGGGTGCCAGACATGAAGTTTGGCGAGTACCATAACTTTAATAATACAATTATTAAAGTAATTAGGATAAGGCATAAACTGGTAAAACAAGGAATGACTGTGAAGCAAGTGGGAAAGACAAAGAAAACAGAGGAATATTTTGGCGTTAATTGCACTCCTAATCACTATAGGATAATTACTATACTGCACCAATGCTAATTACACCGCACCATTACTAGTCACCCTAAAAGTTGATCCCGCCCACTAAACAAAATAATAATAATAATTTCGTGTACCCCTAGCTGTCTTCATAGGTGCCACCTGCCCCTATCTCCACTATTTGTACCCACTACCCTCCCCATTCTAATTGCAATGTTTATTCATAATATGGTAGTTATACTCCTAGCTGTCTTCATAGGTGCCGTCTGCTCCTATCTCCGCTAGTTGTTCCCACTACCTTCCCCATTCGATCGGCTCCCTAACTCGTAGATACCCGTGCTGCTCCCACAGTGGGGTGTATCACTCCCCAAAGTGGCAACCCGATACCACTAAAGATGAACGACTTATATCTACACGATGCAACAACGTCTTACCTACTAGCCCGGGCCCACGCACAAACATGACCCTGTTGGACTTGCGTTGCCACCGCTAACCCGTTTTGACCTCTTACAATCAAACTCAGTAAGCGTGTCCCGTCCTCGACTTGGGTCGAGCTCACAAAGATACTTAATGGGTTACTGGTTTGAAAAGGGTCCCCACACAAGCTTTCCACCTATGCTTGGTCCCCACTAGAACTTTCCACTTAACCCCTTCTTATTCATGTCTTCTTACATGTTTTCAACTTGGTTAAGTGTTTATAATTATATCCTACATGTCACCCATGTTATTCACTAAACAAATCAGCATGTGTTATTGGTTAAGCTTGTCTTAACCCTATCCGCTTATTAGATCAATATATTATTGGTCAAGCTGGTCTTAACCCCATCCACTTATATCTTATTGGTTAAGTTGGTCTTAACCCTATCCGCTTATCAAGTCAATATACATTATTGGTTGAGTTTGTCTTAACCCTATCAGATCAATACATATTATTGGTTAAGTTTGTCTTAACCTTATCCGCTTATTAGATCAATATATTATTGGTTAAGCTTGTCTTAACCCCATCCACTTATCAGATTAATATATATATATATATATATTATTGGTTGAGCTGGTCTTAACCCTACCCACTTACCATGTTTTTTATGATTAAGTACATCTTAGTTCACAGATACATTGGTTAAGAGAATAATTCCCTAAGTACCAACCCCGAAGACCGAAATCAACATCAGATTGTTACTCAGAGAATCACTCACTCAACCAAACTTATGTTTGTCATTCATATTCGTCTTTGCTTAGCATTAATTAGTTATTAATGCACAGACCTCTCACATTAAGCCGATTGCTTGTGGCCACTGGATATGCCGGGCGGTTCCGGGCAGACTTCCACCATAAGCAAGACTTAACCTCGTGTCTAAGCATCTTTTAATTTATGCCTTTGACCTCTTACATTAGACTACGGTTTGTGTTTGTTGGGTTTACCGGGCGAGTCTGGGCAGTCTTACACCACAAACAAGTCTAACCTCGTGTCTTAGGCCTTTATTACTTATTTAATTTGTGCCTTTGACCTCTCACATTAGACTACCGTTTGTGGTTGCTGGATTTGCCGGGCGGGTCTGGGCAGTCTTACACCACAAACGAGTCTAACCTCGTGCCATAGGCATTTATTATTTCCCATTATTATTCAACCCCAATTTGAATTAATATACCTATTTCAAATTTCCAATAACTTCCAATTTTAATCCATGTCCATAATTATCACTTAAATTATGTCAATAATTACTATGCATATAAATTAGGTCAATTAATGTCTCAAATTAATTATATGCCTTTATGCCAGTTCACAATTATGCATATTTAATATTTTCCCATTATCCCCACGTCGTTCGTACATTGAACATGAAATATGTTAGACTCGCAAATAGTATAACTCATAAAAAGGAACGAAATATTACAGCTTGCATAACACACAAAATAGATCTTACTAGCATAACATGGATCAAAACTGGCATGATTATGATTCATATTAACATAAATTTGCATAATCAACACTTGCATAGGCAATAGTCATAAAACATAAATTTGTATAAACTATGTACTGTCATGGATCTAAATGTATAGATCTAAACATGTAATTATAAACTTGCATATGACTTGCATATGAATTTCATACAAACTTACATTCAAACTAGCATATGATTCACATACAAAACTAGCATAGGAAACATAATTTTGCATGGGTATGTTACTGCCTTGGATCTAAATATAGATCTAATATCAAAATGTGAACTTGCATATGGATCTAAACATAGATCTAAACATAAAAATGTGAACTTGCATATGGATCTAAACAAATAAATTAATGTCACACTTTTCGCTTATAAACTAGCATATGTATATACTTGATTCACATATGTTTTACATCCCAACTTGCATAAGATTCACATATGTTTCAACATCCTAAACTTGCATACATATGTTTTAACATCGCAAACTCGCATAAGATTCGCATATGATTTAACACATAAATTTGCATAAGATTCACATAACATAAACTTGCATATGATTCACAAATTAACATATGTAAACTTGCATAAAATGAATGTAATAACCCGGAAATTCCAAGGCAGTTTAAAATTTTTATTTTGGCAATTTTAATGAATTTTGAATATTTAAAATAGATTATTTTAAATAATATCGACGAGAAATTTATTTTGAATAGAAATCGAACATATATATTATGTACGTCGTCGTTAGAATATAAATAATCATATATAATTATAAATAGAATTGAAAATGGCGCGGTAGTTCGATAATTCGATTTCAAACTTCAATTGAATGTACCGGGTGCAAAATAATCCGGATTTTAGTGAAACCAAAAATAATAGGATCTAATTGATAATATCTTTCCAACGAATCCGAAAAATCAAAATTTCATAGCGGGAATCAAAAGATATGTCCAGTTGAAAATTCTGAATAATCGCTATGGAATTCAGGCCCTTAAAATGAGAATTTTGCAAATGACCTCGGATTTCGACGAAACCACTTCTGTTGGATCCGCAGTGTCAAATTATTGCTAGATTTCAAATTTCATAATTTTTCGAAACAATATGTGAGCGTGGCAAAGGAAAACGTGTTTGACCAGTTTAAGTTGATTTTAATCGACTGGAAATTGGTCATTTTTCTAACGGTCTCAGAATTCGACAAAACTAGTTTTGTTAGGACCGTACCGTCAGTACGAAGCTAGAAAATATTTTTATGGAATTTTTCGAGTTAGTATGTGACCCCGGTAAATTGAAATGCGCGTTCAAATTCAATATATAGAGTTATATGTTGATTTTAACGGAAACTGATCGAAATGATCGAATCAACCTACAATACATATCCCATTGTGTTCGGAATGGGGGTAAAACGCTATGGAGGACAGGCGGTGGGCCTCGTTTAGAGGTCGTATGTAAAAGTCAACTTTTTAGAAGTTAAAATAATAAAATAAATTAAAAAACCTCTTCCTCCTCCTTAAATCACTCTGCCCCCCCTTATATCTCAAACCCGATCTCAGAAAAAAAAGGGAAAAACCAACCGAACCCTAGGACGCGCCGCACCTCCTCCAGCGGCCACCGCTCCGTCGCCGCCTCCACCCTATCTCCGGCACCCCCTCCGATGCCCTGGTCTCCCTCCCCTCTTCTGTCAAAATCTGCGCCACAGCAAAGAAAAACCGCCATGCCCTGTCCTTAAAACCACCGCCCTGACCACCCTGGTCCCATCGTCGACCTGCCATGCCTCCCCCTAGCCCTAACGCCTGCCATTGACGCCACCGACCATCTCCGACGCGCAGAACTTTAGCCCCCTCCTTAAACCCTTCGTTGTAAGTTTTTTTTGATTTGTTTTATTTATTTACTTTTGTTTATTTTCTATGTAATGAATTTCATCAGTTTAAAAATATAATTTTTATAAGGTAAAGGAGATAAAAATTCGGTCTTTATATATGTAGCGTATTAAAAATATGATTTTTATATTTTTTAAAGTATTAAAAATATAATCTTTACTATATAGAAGACGTAAAAATATGATTTTTGTTTATGTAGATGATTAAAAATATAATTTTTACATGATAGGAATATTAAAAATACCGTCTTTATATGTGTAGAAAGATAAAATTGTGATTTTTATAATGGTAAATTTGAAAAGGCGAAATCTTTATTTTTATAAAGGCGAAATCTTTATAATTGAAAAGGTAAAATCTTTATAGTTGAAAAGGGCGAGATTTTTATATATTGAATAATGAAGTAAAAATTCGATTTTTGTATATTGAATAACCAAGTAAAAAATTCGATTTTTATATATGTAGTGAAAGCGGGCAATGAAAACGACAAAAGGCGAGCACGGTGAAGATGTTCTACATAGGAAGTGCCGTGGAGTTGGGATAGCTATCTGTGAGAATTTCTCACCTTTCAATTTCATTTTCTAGTTATATATATACTAGGATGCAGACGGTGCTTAGTAGCACCCGACACCCGTCATCCACAGACCACGGATGACTTGTTTGTTAAATTGTTTGGTTGTGTAGTTGGTTAGTATATTTGGTTTGAATTGAATTGTGTGGTGAAATGGAATGGATTGATTGATGTGTGAATGGCGTAGGCCTTCACTAGACCGGGGATAAGGCTAGGCCTCGTCCCGTTTCTAGTATCGTGCCGTTATGCCGCCGAAACTTCCTAAAATAAAAATATCATTTTATTTGATAAATGAAATGAATAGAAATTCATGTGTTAAAATAAAATATATTATCGTTAAAAATATAATTTTTAACGTGAAAGTGAATAAATAAATATTTATAAACAAATCGGTCGATTTGTTTATATACACTGATTTGACTGATATTGATTGGGTCGATAAATTTTACACATCGCCCAACTGCACAACTAAAATCTGTGTTTGATTGTTTGAAACCCAACACGGGTGTTGGGATGAAATTTGAAGTTCACTCATCCTGATTGATTAAATATGTCGATCGATGGATTGACAGGCTGTTATAAGCGTTAGATATCTATATTTGATGCTTATACAGTGTAGTGCACTTTGGTTGATGGTTGATTGTTTATCATAGCTAAAATATACATGTGTTGTATGGAATCCATATAATTAACATTATATGGTGATTGATTGGGCCTCATTCCAATCGGGAAAATAATGAATATTATAAAAGAAAATTCATGTGTTGAATATAAAAATAATCATGTGTTGACGATGTTCATGTGTTGAAAATATCCGTGTGTTGAGTAAAATATTTTAAATAATAAAATTTACATCTTTATCATATTTAAAATTAGAACTACTTTACGGTGGAGTCTAATTAAAATCAAATGATAGATACCATAGTTTTATAAAATATTTTACATAACAAAAATAGTCGTGTGCTGAAAGAAATATAGATTCATGTGTTGAATAGAATAAATATTCATTTGTTGAATAGAATAAAGAAGTTTTTGAAAAATATAAAGCCGTGTGGATTAGAGATGCGCTATTTTGAAGTGAACGATATTTATATCGATTTTATTCGTTTTACAATGAATATTGAAAAGTGATTTCAAAATCTAATATTTTGAAATGAAATTCAAATTGAATTAGATAAAAATTGAAATTGAAATTTTATTGAATCAATGTGAAATGAATTCGAATTGAATAGAAAGTGAATTTGAATTCGAATAAAATAGAAATGAATTCAAATTGAATTAAATTGAAATTGAATTAAAAACGAATTGAAATCGTTTTGAATGAAATTTAAAACGAACTGAAATTGAATTGAAATCAATTTGAAACGAATTCGAATTGAATCAAATAGAAGGTAAATTCGAATTGAATTGAAACGAATTTGAATTCAAATTAAATAAAATTAAAATGAATTCGAGTTGAATTGAAATCAAATCGATTTGAAATTGAATATAGTGTTGAATTGTTTTTGAAGCGAATTTAGAACTATTTATAAAATTCATTTAAAAGGAAATCGACGAAATGTATATATATAATACATATATATTATATATATATATAATGGCCTGAATAAAACGCGTCGCGCCGCTGCAGTTCGTGAATTTCGACCATTAACTTCGAATTGACTTTGCGGGAGATCCGACCGTCGGATTCTCCTAAAACCAGAACCGTTGGGTTCGTATCGAAAAGAACTTTCCAATGAATATTAGAAATTAGAAATCTAACGGTTGGATTTGGAGTTATGTCCAAATCAAATTCGAAAAAGGTCGTTGTGAGTGCAGTTCGATGGCCGTTGTTGGAAATCGACCGTACGGGCCTTGATAAAATTATTAAAAATATCTATAATTTGTGTAAAATCATAATATATGGATTGGAAAGAATTGAGCTGGAGAATTCCACATTTGAAAAGATAAAAATAGATTTTTATCGAAATGAACTAGTTTTGAACTAGAATTAAAATCAATTTATTTTTGACATAAATACATTGAATTTGAAAGTGATTTTAAAAATAATCAATATTCCCAATACGTGGATTGGACTGGAGTTGAATCAAAATTATCTTCGGGATATTTCAATGTTGGATTTCGTGACTATACAGATATTGTTATGGGAAATTGAAAGATATATTTTATATCGTTATTTCCAATACGATATATGTTGGTTTCAGAATTTGATATTGAATATAAGCTGATATATTTTCTATTCAGAGCCTTGTATTTAATATCAAATGTGATTTGGGTTTATCGTGAATCATGTTTTAGAAGACATTGGTCCTTTAACCCAGTTAAAGGCAAGATATCGATTTTTGAGAAGGTTAAAACTAAGTGGAGTTTTAATGAATCTTTAATTAGATTAAAATGTGAATTGATAATTTAAATTATCAAATCTAAAAAGTGATCGAGAGTGGAGCATCACCAGTTTTGCTCCAAAGCGATAGTTAAATCTTTAATTAGATTTGAACGTGAAATGGTAATTAATTTTACCGATAACACCGTGGTGTTAGGAATGGAGTATCACTAGTTTTGCTCCATGGGATATATAGGTTGGGATTGGGAAATAAAATAAATAATTACTTCGGTGTGGTTCGCTAATCCCGACTAGTTTGGAAAACCATAAAATGGTTTGAAATGATATCCAAAGGAAGATTATAGGATAAATTTAGAAGAATTTATCTTAGATAAAATTAATGGGAACATTTCCCTAAGAATGTGATTTTGTGAATAAAAGAATATTCTGAATTGGAATGAGGCGTTTGTTGTGTTTGTGTAACATTCGTTTATTATATACGTGGGTTATTCAGAAAGGCCGGGTTTATACCCATTCTGAATAACCGATTCGACGAGATGTCGAAGATGAAGACGGTGGTTGAAGACCGGAAGTCTTCACATCGTTTGGGTGATTACTGATGATCTCGATTGGGCTGTACACCCAAGATGAGGGAAACAGTTGGTGATCGTCCAGACGTACTTGGAGATCGATGGATATGCGAGGAAAGTGCCTCCGGTTTCGTTCAGACCCAGAACGAACTTGTAAATGGATTGTGTGTCTGACATTGGATTTTATTCTGTGTTGATTGATCTCTATTAAATATACATCTGTTTGGCGGCGGAGAATTTATTCTCTTGCTTAACGCCCTTCTCTGAGACGAACGATCTCAGAGGTTGTATATCGATGGATATCAGTCGCATGGAGTGAATTGCCAATGTGGCACACGTAAGTGGCAATTGATCAAGGCTTCTGTTGAAAAGCAAAGTCTTGTGGTTGATGATCAAAGCACGGCTTGTGTGGCATAGCTTTGTGTATAACGTGAATTCGCGAGCCTCACACCTCGGTATGAGTCAAAAACGGGATAGTGACTGCAGGGAGAGCACGACGTTTCTTTCTAGCTAGGGTGGTGTCAGTGACCTACCAGCCTTACATTTATATACTTTTCACCTGTGTGGTTGTTGGAATGCGAGGCGCCTCGGATATAGGTCTGTAAGGACCGGGAAACGTGTGTTCAGGAATTGCCAATCCTCAAAAGTAAGAGAGGACCGGCCCTGAAGATCCAAGGATCATAGTGGGGTCCTGAGGCATTTGCTAGAGTGTCTCGAACGCGGAGAGGAGCTTGCCCCTTGCCTCGGCTCATGATGGAAATCCAATTTCCAATACGTGATATTGCTGTTTTAATTGTAGAACTAGTATGGCGACATGATATATGGTACCCATGCCGCCTATGATTGATATTTATGATTGAAATTGATTTGACACTATACACCTATGATAGTATCAAATGATTTGTTTTAAACGTATCAAACATTATTTGGCTATTATAAGGGAAAACCCTATCCTCCGGCTTGCGTTGCATTGTGTGATGGGACCTGGGTCTTATAATAGCTTCATTTTTTTAAAGAGCATTGCGTTGTTTTGTTATATGCACTAGTATTCTTGGGAGGAAACCCGTTCCGTGTTATACGGCGTGGTCCCTTGATTTACCAAACTTTAAAACCAATATTAATAACTGTTTTAGTTCTCACACCAGTCACATGGCTGACCTGGAGTTTATTGTTTTAACCTAAACTCTGGGTGCCCCTATTTTCCACACGGGCAGCTAGTAGTTTTGGGTTTTGCAGATTTATATTCACAGGGTCCTGATTTACAGCTGGAACGATGCTCGGAAAGCTTTGTATCGTGTATCACTTTCAGTTGTGTTTTGTATATTTTTCCGCTGCTATGTAATTTATTGTAATCTCTGATATTTATTGAATGTAATTTATTCATTTATACTTTGTATATTCTTGTATCTGATGGAATTGTTGTAATAACAATGAAATGTTCTTCCGTCTGCGTCCTTTTGTGTGTTGTTCTCAAAGTATCCGCTCTTTCCTTCACGGGGAAGTTACGGGTCCTTACAGTTGGTATCAGAGCTTTGGTTTACAGAGCTCGAGAACAAGACACATTAGAACCATACGAAAGAATTCATCAGATATTGGATTAGTAATATCCAATTAGAATGACTCGTTAGAGATAGGATCAGTAGTATCCTAGAACGAGTGTGAAGAGTATATTTTTCAAATGAAGAAAATTTTGTTTTGAAAATTTAAATCGTTTTATACATATTTGATTATTTATTTATTTTGAATTTGGACAATCGAGTATATAAAGATTTCGCGTATACGCATCATGAACGTATAGTCGAAGTTTTAGTATACTGGATAGATATAGAGTCACATTCTAGACACCCGGGGATAATTCTGGTGATGTGGCCACATCATCGGTAATTATATTCGTGTTACGAAGGTGTGATTTCTATATATTTCCATTAGACTGGTGTGAGAACCAAAACTTATATAGTTAGAACACATTGTTGTGATTGGCACCAAAACATGATTTTTGTATATGTATCAAAATTATGAATTTGAAACTCTAATTCACTAATTGACTGATGTTTGTGTTGTTTGTTTATTTGTTTGACAATTTTGAACCATTTTGCCTAATTGAATCAAATATTGAACTGTATTGAAAATTGGTTGCATTTGCTTGCATATACATGTACTTACATTGAACAGGTCATAGCAAGGAGGCTAGAGCAGGGAATAAAATTTGTTTGCCCGACAAATAGGTACATGTTTAATATAATTTATTGTTTTGTTTGGGTGATGATGATTTTATGAGCCTATTGGCTTTTTCTTTTTCTTTTTGAGATCAGAAGGCCTATATGGAAATTTCGGGATTTTCCCGTGGCTCCCGGTGCAGGGGAGGTTATGGCGAAATTTTTCGAAAATTTAGGGTGTTAGCCAAATTTTTGAGAAATTTGAAAATTCTCAGAAACTGAAAAGTTGGAGAATGGAAGCCAGATCGAACGTAGAGCTGAATAATCAAACCACTTTCGACTTTGTTCCTTTTTGGGGACGAAAAGTTTTAAGTGGGGGAGATTGTAACAACCCGGAAATTCTGAGCCAGTTTAAAATTTTTATTTTGGCAATATTAATGAATTTTGAATATTTAAAATAGATTATTTTAAATAATATCAACGAGAAATTTATTTTGAATAGAAATCAAATGTATATATTATATACGTCGTCGTTAGAATATAAATAATCATATATAATTATAAATAGAATTGAAAATGGCGCGGTAGTTCGATAATTCGATTTCAAACTTCAATTGAATGTACAGGGTGCAAAATAATCCGGATTTTAGTGAAACCAGAAATAATAGGATCTAATTGATAATATCTTTCCAACGAATCCGAAAAATCAAAATTTCATAGCGGGAATCAAAAGATATGTCCAGTTGAAAATTCTGAATAGTCGCTATGGAATTCAGGCCCTTAAAAATGAGAATTTTGCAAATGACCTCGGATTTCGACGAAACCACATTTTTTGGATCCGCAGTGTCAAATTATTGCTAGATTTCAAATTTCAAATTTCATAATTTTTCGAATCAATATGTGAGCGTGGCAAAGGAAAACGTGTTTGACCAGTTCAGTTGATTTTAATCGACTGGAAATTGGCCATTTTTCTAACGGTCTCAGAATTCGACGAAACTAGTTTTGTTAGGACCTTACCGTCAATACGAAGCTAGAAAATATTTTTATGGAATTTTTCGAGTTAGTATGTGACCCCGGTAAATTGAAATGCGCGTTCAAATTCAATATATAGAATTATATGTTGATTTTAACGAAAACTGATCGAAACGATCGAATCAACCTATGATACATATCCCATTGTGTTCGGAATGGGGGTAAAACGCTATGGACGACTGGCGGTGGGCCTCGTTTAGAGGTCGTATGTAAAAGTCAACTTTTTAGAAGTTAAAATAATTAAATAAATTAAAAAACCTCTCCCTCCTCCTTAAATCACTCTGCCCCCCCCCCCCCTTATATCTCAAACCCGATCTCAAAAAAAAAAGGGAAAAACCCACCGAACCCTAGGACGCGCCGCACCTCCTCCAGCGGCCACCGCTCCGTCGCCGCCTCCGTCCTATCTCCGGCACCCCCTCCGACGCCCTGGTCTCCCTCCCCTCTTCTGTCAAAATCTGCGCCACAGCAAAGAAAAACCGCCACGCCCTGTCCTTAAAACAACCGCCCTGACCACCCTGGTCCCACCGTCGACCTGCCATGCCTCCCCCTAGCCCTAACGCCTGCCATTGACGCCACCGACCATCTCCGACGCGCAGAACTTTAGCCCCCTCCTTAAACCCTTCGTTGTAAGTTTTTTTTGATTTGTTTTATTTATTTACTTTTGTTTATTTTCTATGTAATGAATTTCATCAGTTTAAAAATATAATTTTTATAAGGTAAAGGAGATAAAAATTCGGTCTTTATATATGTAGCGTATTAAAAATATGATTTTTATATTTTTTAAAGTATTAAAAATATAATCTTTACTATATAGAAGATGTAAAAATATGATTTTTGTTTATGTAGAGGATTAAAAATATAATTTTTACATGATAGGAATATTAAAAATACCATCTTTATATGTGTACAAAGATAAAAATGTGATATTTATAATGGTAAATTTGAAAAGGCGAAATCTTTATTTTTATAAAGGCGAAATCTTTATAATTGAAAAGGTAAAATCTTTATAGTTGAAAAGGGCGAGATTTTTATATACTGAATAATGAAGTAAAAATTCGATTTTTGTATATTGAATAACCAAGTAAAAAATTCGATTTTTATATATGTAGTGAAAGCGGGCAATGAAAACGACAAAAGGCGAGCACGGTGAAGATGTTCTACATAGGAAGTGCCATGGAGTTGGGATAGCTATCTGTGAGAATTTCTCACCTTTCAATTTCATTTTCTAGTTATATATATACTAGGATGCAGACGGCGCTTAGTAGCACCCGACACCCGTCATCCACAGACCACGGATGGCTTGTTTGTTAAATTGTTTGGTTGTGTAGTTGGTTAGTATATTTGGTTTGAATTGAATTGTGTGGTGAAATGGAATGGATTGATTGATGTGTGAATGGCGTGGGCCTTCACTAGACCGGGGATAAGGCTAGGCCTCGTCCCGTTCTCTAGTATCGTGTCGTTATGCCGCCGAAACTTCCTAAAATAAAAATATCATTTTATTTGATAAATGAAATGAATAGAAATTCATGTGTTAAAATAAAATATATTATCGTTAAAAATATAATTTTTAACGTGAAAGTGAATAAATAAATATTTATAAACAAATCGGCCAATTTGTTTATATACACTGATTTGACAGATATTGATTGGGTCGATAAATTTTACACATCGCCCAACTGCACAACTAAAATCTGTGTTTGATAGTTTGAAACCCCACACGGGTGTTGGGATGAAATTTGAAGTTCACTCATCCTGATTGATTAAATATGTCGATCGATGGATTGACAGGCTGTTATAAGCGTTAGATATCTATATTTGATGCTTATACGGTGTAGTGCACTTTGGTTGATGGTTGATTGTTTATCATAGCTTAAATATACATGTGTTGTATGGAATCCATATAATTAACATTATATGGTGATTGATTGGGCTTCATTCCAATCGGGAAAATAATGAATATTATAAAAGAAAATTCATGTGTTGAATATAAAAATAATCATGTGTTGACGATGTTCATGTGTTGAAAATATCCGTGTGTTGAGTAAAATATTTTAAATAATAAAATTTACATCTTTATCATATTTAAAATTAGAACTACTTTACGGTGGAGTCTAATTAAAATCAAATGATAGATACCATAGTTTTATAAAATATTTTACATAACAAAAATAGTGGTGTGCTGAAAGAAATATAGATTCATGTGTTGAATAGAATAAATATTCATTTGTTGAATAGAATAAAGAAGATTTTGAAAAATATAAAGCCGTGTGGATTAGAGATGCGCTATTTTGACGTGAACGATATTTATATCGATTTTATTCGTTTTACAATGAATATGGAAAAGTGATTTCAAAATCTAATATTTTGAAATGAAATTCAAATTGAATTAGATAAAAATTGAAATTGAAAGTTTATTGAATCAATGTGAAATGAATTCGAATTGAATAGAAAGTGAATTTGAATTCGAATAAAATAGAAATGAATTCAAATTGAATTAAATTGAAATTGAATTAAAAACGAATTGAAATCGTTTTGAATGAAATTTAAAACGAACTGAAATTGAATTGAAATCAATTTGAAATGAATTCGAATTGAATCAAATAGAAGGTAAATTCGAATTGAATTGAAACGAATTTGAATTCAAATTAAATAAAATTAAAATGAATTCGAGTTGAATTGAAATCAAATCGATTTGAAATTGAATATAGTGTTGAATTGTTTTTGAAGCGAATTTAGAACTATTTATAAAATTCATTTAAAAGGAAATCGACGAAATATATATATATATATATAATACATATATATTATATATATATAATGGCCTGAATAAAACGCGCCGCGCCGCTGCAGTTCGTGAATTTCGACCATTAACTTCGAATTGACGTTGCGGGAGATCCGACCGTCAGATTCTCCTAAAACCGGAACCGTTGGGTTCGTATCGAAAAGAACTTTCCAATGAATATTAGAAATTTGAAATCTAACGGTTGGATTTGGAGTTATGTCCAAATCAAATTCGAAAAAGGTCGCAGTGAGTGCAGTTCGATGGCCGTTGTTGGAAATTGACTGTACGGGCCTTGATAAAATTATTAAAAATATCTATAATTTTTGCAAAATCATAATATATGGATTGGAAAGAATTGAGCTGGAGAATTCCACATTTGAAAAGATAAAAATAGATTTTTATCGAAATGAACTAGTTTTGAACTAGAATTAAAATCAATTTATTTTTGACATAAATACATTGAATTTGAAAGTGATTTTAAAAATAATCAATATTCCCAATATGTGGATTGGACTGGAGTTGAATCGTAATTATCTTCGGGATATTTCGATGTTGGATTTCGTGACTATACAGATTTTGTTACGGGAATTTGAAAGATATATTTTATATCGTTATTTCCAATACGATATATGTTGGTTTCAGAATTTGATATTGAATATAAGCCGATATATTTTCTATTCAAAGCCTTGTATTTAATATCAAATGTGATTTGGGTTTATCGTGAATCGTGTTTTAGAAGACATTGGTCCTTTAACCCAGTTAAAGGCAAGATATCGATTTTTGAGAAGATTAAAACTAAGTGGAGTTTTAATGAATCTTTAATTAGATTAAAATGTGAATTGATAATTTAAATTATCAAATCTAAAAAGTGATTGAGAGTGGAGTATCACCAGTTTTGCTCCAAAGCGATAGTTAAATCTTTAATTAGATTTGAACGTGAAATGGTAATTAATTTTACCGATAACACCGTGGTGTTAGGAATGGAGTATCACCAGTTTTGCTCCATGGGATATATAGGTTGGGATTTGGAAATAAAATAAATAATTACTTCGGTGTGGTTCGCTAATCCCGACTAGTTTGGAAAACCATAAAATGGTTTGAAATGATATCCAAAGGAAGATTATAGGATAAATTTAGAAGAATTTATCTTGGATAAAATTAATGGGAACATTTCCCTAAGAATGTGATTTTGTGAATAAAAGAATATTCTGAATTGGAATGAGGCGTTTGTTGTGTTTATGTAACATTCGTTTATTATATACGTGGGTTATTCAGAAAGGCCGGGTTTATACCCATTCTGAATAACCGATTCGACGACTTGTCGAAGATGAAGACGGTGGTTGAAGACCGGAAGTCTTCACATCGTTTGGGTGATTACTGATGATCTCGATTGGGCTGTACACCCAAGATGAGGGAAACAGTTGGTGATCGTCCAGACGTACTTGGAGATCGATGGATATGCGAGGAAAGTGCCTCCGGTTTCGTTCAGACCCAGAACGAACTTGTAAATGGATTGTGTGTCTGACATTGGATTTTATTCTGTGTTGATTGATCTCTATTAAATATACATCTGTTTGGCGGCGGAGAATTTATTCTCTTGCTTAACGCCCTTCTCTGAGACGAACGAGCTCAGAGGTTGTATATCGATGGACATCAGTCGCATGGAGTGAATTGCCAATGTGGCACGCGTAAGTGGCAATTGATCAAGGCTTCTGTTGAAAAGCAAAGTCTTGTGGTTGATGATCAAAGCACGGCCTGTGTGGCGTAGCTTTGTGTATAATGTGAATTCGCGAGCCTCACACCTCGGTATGAGTCAAAAACGGGATAGTGACTGCAGGGAGAGCACGACGTTTCTTTCTAGCTAGGGTGGTGTCAGTGACCTACCAGCCCTGACATTTATATACTTTTCACCTGTGTGGTTGTTGGAATGCGAGGCGCCTAGGATATAGGTCTATAAGGACCGGGAAACGTGTGTTCAGGAATTGCCAATCCTCAAAAGTAAGAGAGGACCGACCCTGAAGATCCAAGGATCATAGTGGGGTCCTGAGGCATTTGCTAGAGTGTCTCGAACGCGGAGAGGAGCTTGCCCCTTGCCTTGGCTCATGACGGAAATCCAATTTCCAATACGTGATATTGCGGTTTTAATTGTAGAACTAGTATGACGACATGATATATGGTACCCATGCCGCCTATGATTGATATTTATGATTGAAATTGATTTGACACTATACACCTATGATAGTATCAAATGATTTGTTTTAAACGTATCAAGAATTATTTGGATATTATAAGGGAAAACCCTATCCTCCGGCTTGCGTTGCATTGTGTGATGGGACCTGGGTCTTATAATAGCTTCATTTTTTTAAAGAGCATTGCGCTGTTTTGTTATATGCACTAGTATTCTTGGGAGGAAACCCGTTCCGTGTTATACGGCGTGGTCCCTTGATTTACCAAACATTAAAACCAATATTAATAACTGTTTTAGTTCTCACACCAGTCAGATGACTGACCTGGAGTTTATTGTTTTAACCTAAACTCTGGGTGCCCCTATTTTCCACACGGGCAGCTAGTAGTTTTGGGTTTTGCAGATTTATATTCACAGGGTCCTGATTTACAGCTGGAACGATGCTCAGAAAGTTCTGTATCCGTGTATCACTTTCAGTTGTGTTTTGTATATTTTTCCGCTGCTATGTGATTTATTGTAATCTCTGATATTTATCGAATGTAATTTATTCATTTATACTTTGTATATTCTTGTATCTGATGGAATTGTTGTAATAACAATGAAATGTTCTTCCGTCTGCGTCCTTTTGTGTGTTGTTCTCAAAGTATCTGCTCTTTCCTTCACGGGGAAGTTACGGGTCCTTACAATGAATCAAGTTAAACATGTATAATTGTACATATAAATCAATCTACCAATCATACAACAACAAAATTGTCATATGTTCACAAACAGACAATAACATCACATGTTTCAACAGACATGTTCTCATAATCCAATTAGAACCCATCATAATTAATTTATTAATTATATTGTGAAAGAAATAGCACTCACAATCAAAAGATCAGTCTTGTTTTTTCTGGGATCTGTATTCTGAAACTGAATTGATCGCCTTTGATGTAGACTAATTGTTATTCTAATTTGGATTTAGATTTGATTTTGATTCTTGCTTCTATCTTGCTTTTAAGTTGAAGAAGGAATGGTGGCTAAACTAGAACGATCATGGACGACATGGTGGCTCCTTGGAATGAATTTGTGTGATTTAGGGTTTTAGGATTATGGTTGCTTTTATAGAAGTTAAGTCTTATGTGAGCCGTTAGATCGTTTTAGGAGCAATCAGAGTCATCCAACTAAAGCAAGTGTCACTCAGCCAATCATAGCATGACACATAAACCCTAACACCTAATAATTTGTCACAAAGCCAATCAGAGAAGGCCACGTAAAAAAACAATCCTTGACCAACAAAAAATGCGCCACATGATACGTACACGTCTTATATATATATGTATGTATATGTATATGTATATATATATTTTCTATATATATATATATATTTTTTTTCTTTTTGTCTATCTTCCCAATTTTCCATTTTCACACTAAACCACTTTTTGAACTGCGTTCACACTAAGCCATTTTTAGCCATTCCCCTAAAACAAAAATATAGCGCTGGCGGGGATCGAACTCTGTACCTCTTGTATGCAGATCACATGTTCTAACCAAATGAGCTACTAAGTCTTTTGCTTACAAAATTTAGAAGAATGCTAAACATTTTTCTTTTCTCTTTCTTCTTTTTCATGTTTTGCAGCAATATTTAATTTAAAGATATCTTCTTCATACGGAGTCCGATTTACGCAAACTCGGAATCTATCTCAAGCAGAATTCCGAAGTGAAAGCAATGGTGCAACTCGTTTCCCTTAATTCCCACATTTGAAATTAAGTATTCCTTAATTCGTTAATTTTAATATTTCAAATTATGGGGTGTTACAATAAGGTATGCTCTGCACCGTACCAACATACTAGTTACATATTAAGAGATGATCCCTCCCTACTAATCATAATAATGGTAGCTTCGTGTATTCCTAGCTGCTCTCGTAGGTGCCCCACTTGCTCCTACCACCACTAGTTGTACCCACTACCATTCCCATTCGATCGGCTCCCTAACCTCATAGATACCTGTGCTGGTCCCACAATAGGGTGTATCACTCCTTAAGGTGGCAACCGCGATACTACTGAAATGCACAGCTTACACCTACACAATGCAACAACGTCTTACCTACCAGCCCAGACCCACGCATGCACATGACTCCGTTGAACTTGCATTGCCATCGCTAACTCTTTATTGACTTCTTACAATCAACCCCAGTAAGCGTGTCCATGTCCTCGACCTAGTTCGAGCTCGTATAAGTACTAAAATGGGTTACTGGTTGAAAAGGGTCCACATACTTGACACAAGCTTCGCTCCTAAGCTTGGTCCCCACTAGGAATTCCCACTTAACCCCTCTTTATTCCCATGTCTAATCACATGTCTCATCTTGGTTAAGTGCTTTAATTATGTTTCACATGCTACCCATGTTACCCACTTAAGCCTTTATTATCCCCATGTCTAATCACATGTCTTATCTTGATTAAGTGTTCATTAATTCATTATAACCGTAATCTTGCAAGACCTCCCACATTAGATTGCTGTTTTGCGGTTGCTGGATATGTCAGGCGGTTCCAGGCAGGCTTACACCGCAATCCGAATCTAACCTCGTGTCTTTGCATTATTACGCATCTAATTTCTGCCTTTGACCTCTCACATTAGATACCGTTTTGCGGTTGCTGGATATGCCAAGCGGTTCCGGGCAGGCTTATACTGCAATCTGAATCTAACCTCGTGTCTTAGGCGTTCATTTTCACTTTCTTGATTCAAGCCCCAGTTTCAAATCTTTGGATTACAATATTTCCCAATTACCCATAATTTCCAATCTAAATTATGTTTATAATCCCATGTGCCAAATCATGCCCAAACCCATTTTCATAGTTATTAACAACTTATGCCAAATCTCATGTATACAAGTCATACTCAATTATGCCCAAACCAATTTTCCATATTCATCAACAATTTATGCCAAATCTCATTTTATTGCATATTTCCCAATCGTTCCAACGTTATTCATACATAAATCTCAACACAATATGTTAGGCTTGAAGTTAGCCTAATCTTATAAAGAAAAAGGAAAAGGAAGAGAATCAAAACATCAAAACTGACATAAACGTATAAATGGGCATGTGAAATGAATAACGGCAAAGTAGATATGATAGGCATATGATAATAACAATTGGGTATGAATCTAAAGGATAACAAATTACAAAACTTGATATGATTCATTTTATTTACAGGCATATACATCAGATCCAATTTACAATCCTATCACAATTACTTTTTAATTTAATTATATGTGAAAGTAACATAGACTCACAGCGATAGGAATCATAGAAAAGAGAATTAGGCTTTGTTGTTGCGATTCTAATCTTGAATAATCTCTACTTTGATTTGTAGATCTGATCTTTTAATAGGAATACTCCTATTCTGATTTGTTTTGGTGGAGAAGAAAGGCTAGTTTAGATTAGAGCAGCATGGAGGCGCCACGGATGATAACAATGAGATTAGGGTTAGGTTTAGGTTTTTTTTATAGATGTGTTAGGTGAATTATGACCTTTAGATTAGATTAGATTAGAGACCATCAGAACCACTCAGATAAAAAAGACACGTCATCCGGCCAAACCCAAGTCAGTAATGGAACTCTCCAGAATTCTACAGAGCTGGCTCGGCCTAGGCGCACTTCCCAGGTGTGCCAATGCATTTTTGTTCTGGCGCACTTCACAAGTGCACCAGTTATCTCGGCATGTTTTCTGTTTTTTCTGCCAAACTTCCCTCCTCTATAACTCCTTCATACAGTATCCGTTTTATGCAAAATCGGCTCTATCTCAAACATAATTTTGAGACAAACGCAATGGCGTAACCCATTGAAACGACCCGTAACTTCCCCGGTCTCCGAAGAGAAGAGAAAGAACGAATTGTTTTGAGAACAGGACAAAACAGAATGCATACGGAAGAACATTTCATTGTATATAACAACAATGCATCAGATTACAAGAATATACAGAGTATAAATGAATATTACACAGAAATAACAGAGATTTAAATTACATTTAAATACATAGCAGCGGAAAATAATACAATACACAACTAGAAGTAGATATACGGATACAAAGCTTTCCGGATATCGTTCCAGCTGTAAACCAGGATCCTGTGAATATAAATCTGCAAAACCAAAACTACTAGCTGCCCGTGTCAAAATAGGGGCACCCAGAGTTTAGGTTAAAACAATAAACTCCAGGTCAGTCATGTGACTGGTGTGAGAACTAAAACAGTTAATCTTCATTTTAAAATTAGGTAAATCAAGGGACCACGCCGTATAACACGGAACGGGTTTCCTCCCAAGAATACCAGTGCATAAAACAACAGCGCAATGCTAAATAAAGAAGAATGGAGCTATTATAAGACCCAGTTCCCATCACACAATGCAATCGCAAGCCGGAGGATAGGGTTTTTACCTTATAATAGCCAAGAATGCTTGATACGTTTAAAACAAATCATTTGATACTATTATAAGTGCATAGTGTATAAAACAACTTCAAATCATAAGTATCAATCATAGGCGGCATGAATGCCCCATACCACTATGTCGCCATATATAGGTTATACAAATAAAACCGCAAATGTCACGTATTTGGAAATTGGATTTCCGTCTATGAACCGAGGCAAAAGATAGTCCTCACCCGTTTTCGTGACTCTCTACCCCGAGCCACAGGGTCAGAGCGCATCGACCCTTGGATCGTCAGGGCCGGTCCACCGATGTGGATTAAACTTAAACCCTGAACACTACGTCTCCCCACCCTATGGGGTGTAAGTCTGGTCCGTCAGCCGACCAGAATGCATCGGCCGAAACCGATATAACCGAGGCGCCTCGCAACAGCAACAACCACATAAGTCAAACTCGTCAGGGCGTGTAAAACCACTGACGCCACTTCTAGCTAGAAAGAAACGCATGCCCTCCCTGAGGTCCGTCTCCCGTTTTTGGTTCATACCGGGTGTGAAACTCGCGAATTCACGTTACACAAAGCTGTGCCACACAGGCTGTGCTTTGATCATCACCACAAGACTTTGCTTTTCAACAGAAGCCTCGATCAATTGCCACTTAGGCATGCCACACAGGCAATTCACTCCATGCGTTTGATATCCATCAATATATAACCCCTGAGCTCGTACATCTCAGAGAAGGGCGTTAAGCAAGAGAATAAATTCTCCGCCGCCAAACAGATATATATTTAATAGAGATCAATCACACGGACTAAAATCCAATGTCAGACACACAGTCCATTTACAAGTCCGTTCTGGGTCTGAACGAAACCGGAGGCACCTAGTACCCCGCATATCCATCGATCTCCAAGTACGTCTGGACGATCACCAACTGTTTCCATCTTCTTGGGTGTACAGCCCAATCAAGATCACCAGTAATCACCCAAACGACGTGAAGACTTCCGGTCTTCGACCACCGTCTTCATCTTCGATACCACGTCGAATCAGTTATTCAGAATGGGATAAACCCGGTCTTTCTGAATAACTCGCGTATATATTATAAAAGTGTTACACAAACACAACATACGCCTCATTCCAATTCAGAATATTCTTTTATCCAAATATTCCTATACTTTGGGAAAAAGTTCCCATTAATTTTATCCAAGATAAATTCTTTAAATTTATTCTTTAATCTCCTTTGAATATCAATTCAAACTAGTCGGGATTAGCGAACCACACCGAAATAATCATTTATTTTATTTCCCAATCCCAACCTATTCATCCCATGAAGTAAAACTGGTAGTACTTCATATCTAACACCACAGTGTTATCGGTAATTCAATTACCATTTCACGTTCAAATCTAATTAAAGATTTAACTATCGCCTGGAGTAAAACTGGTGATACTCCATTCTCGATCTTTTCAATCTAATTAAAGATTCATTAAAACTCCACTTAGTTTTAATCGTTATCTGGGTTAAAGAATCAGTGTCATTTAAAACACGATTCACGATAAACCCAAAATCACATTCCATTAATTATCGGGTTAAAGAACAAGTGTTATTTAAAACACTGTTCACGATAAACCCAAAAATCAATATCAATTCAATTCCAATTAAATATCGTTTAATTGGTACACTTCATTAAATCTAAATAAAAAGATTTAATCTTTTCTCAACTGGGCTCAAGAACAGTGTTAATGAAGACACCATTCACGACAGACCCAAATCACATTCGATATTCAATACAAGGCTTTGAATAGAAAATATATCGGCTTATATTCAATATCGAATTCTACGACTAACAAATGTCGTATTGGAAATAACGATATAAATATATATCTTTCAAATTTCCATAACAACATCTGTATAATCACGAATTCCAACCTCGAAATATTCCGAAGACAATTTCGATTCAAATCCACTCCAATGCAATCATTGGAAATTTTGGTTATTTTTAAAACCCTTTTCAAATTCAATTTATTTACTTAAAAATAAATAGAATTATCATTCTAGTTCAAAACTAGCTCATTTCGATAAAAATCTATTTTTATCTTTTCAAACATGAAGTTTTTCATCCCAAATCTTCACAAATCATTTCTTATGATTTTACACAAATTATTACTATTTTTAATAATTTTATCAAGGCCCGTACAGTCGATTTCCATCAATGGCCATCGAACTGCACTTACAGCGACCTTTTTCAAATTTGATTTGGACATAATTCCAAATCCAACCGTTAGATTTCAAATTTATAACATTCGCTAGAAAGCTCTTTTCGATGCGAACCCAACGGTTCCGGTTTTAGGAGAATCCGACGGTCGGATCTCCCGCAATGTCCGTTTGAAATAAATGGTCGAAATTCGCGAACTGCCGCGGCGCGGCGCGTTCTATTCAGGCCATTATATTATATATAAAATATATATAATATATACTTCGTCGACTTCAATTTAAAACGAACTATACAAATAGTTTTTAAAATTCGTTTCAAAAGCAATTTCAACTTCCATTTCAATTCAAATCAAAATTGAATTCTTCTTTATAAATTCATTTTAAAATTCATTTCTATTCAATTCAAATTTCAATTCAATTTGAATTCATTTCAATTCACTTTCAATTTAATTTGAATTCGTTTTCAATCCAATTCATTTCGAAATCGTTTTCAATTCAATTCACTTCGAAATCGTTTTCAATTCAATTCACTTCGAAATCGTTTTCAATTCATTTCATTTCGAAATCGTTTTCAATTCAATTCACTTCGAAATCGTTTTCAATTCAATTCACTTCGAAATCGTTTTCAATTCAATTCACTTCGAAACCGTTTTCAATTCATTTCATTTCGAAATCGATAAAATCGATATAAATATCGTTCACGTCAAAATGGCGTCAATCTAATCAACACGGCTTCATATATTGATATTTTCAAATATTCCACTTCGAATATTTCTATTTCAAATATTTCTATTTCAAAACTGGAATGAGGCCCAATCAATTACCATATAAAGTTAATTATATGGATTTTCATACAACACATGTATATAATAGCAACGATAAATAATCAACCATCAACCAAAGTGCACTACACTGTATAAGCATCCAATATAGATATCTAATGCTTATAACAGCCTGTCAATCAATCGATTGACATATTCAATCAATCAGGATGAGTGAACTTCAAATTTCATCCCAACACCCGTGTGGGGTTTCAAACAATCAAACACAGATTTTATTTGTGCAGTTGGGCGATGTGTAAAATTTATCGACCCAATCAATATCAGTCGAATCAGTGTATATAAACAAATCGGCCGATTTGTTTATAAATATTTATTTATTCACTTTCACTTTCACTTTCACGTTAAAAATTCTATTTTTAACGATAACACATTCTATTTTAACACATGAATTTCTATTCAGTTCATTTACACAATAAAAATGATATTTTTATTTTTCTAACATATTTTAGAAAATTTCGGCGGCATAACGGCACGATACTAGAAACGGGACAAGGCCTAGCCTTATCCCCGGTCTAGTGAAGGCCCACGCCATTCACACATCAATCAAATCCATTTCAATTCACCAAACAATTCAATTTCAATTCAATTAATCTAACCAACTACACAACCAAACAATTTTCAAACAAGCCATCCATGGTCTGTGGATGACGGGTGTCGGGTGCTACTAAGCACCGTCTGCATCCTAGTATATATATATATAACTAGAAAAAGAGAATTTAGAGTGAGAAGTTCTCACCTATAGCTATCCTAGCTTCACGGCACTTCATTGATAGAAATCTTCATCGCTATCGCATCTTCGTCATCTTCGTTGCCCGTCGTCACTATATATATAAAAGTCACACATTTTTATATTTCGATGTCTTTAAAATAAAAATCACATTTTTATTTATTCACTTTCAATTTAAAAATCATATTTTTATAATCACTTCATATATTAAAAATCGAATTTTTATTCCGTTATTCAATATATAAAAATCGATTTTTTTTTATTACTATGTTATATAGATAAAAATTATATTTTTATCACGCTATTTTCCATATAAAGACTTCGCCTTTTCAAAAATATAGATTTCATCTTTATAAAAATCATCACTTTATTTCAACGTATATAAAATAAAAATCAGATTTTTATTTCGCTACATATACAAAGATGATATTTTTATATTCTCTATCCTATAAAGATTATATTTTTAATATTTCTATATAGTAAAGATTATATTTTTAATACTTTAAAAATATAAAAATCATATTTTTATCACTCTAAAAATATAAAGATCATACCTTATACCAAATAAAAATCCTATCTTTTCACCTTTTAAAGTTCTAATCTTTTTCCATTTAAAATTCAAACCTCTTCTATTTTAAATTCTTTTTAAAATCAGTTTTAAAATTTAAAATCGAAATTAGTTTTAAACTTTTTAAAATAAAAACAGTATATAATTTTTTCAGTTTATATAAATCAAAAATAAAATAAATAAAAAGAAAAAAAAAGGACTTACAGGGGGGTTTGGGCGTTCGCTGTGGTTGGATGTTTCGAACGGGAGAGAGAAGGAAGGCGGGCGAGTAGAGGAGCGAGGGGGGGGGTTGATCGGAGGCCGGCGGTGGGTCGTGGTGGCTGCGGCTGTGAGCAGGTGGAGGGGGCTCGCGCGTTTCAGGAGGGGGAAGAGGGTTCGAGGGGGGTGCGGTGAAGGTGGAGAGGGAGGCGGTGGCTCACGCCACCAGCGGCGGTGGCAGTAGTGCCGCCGCGGCGGCGGTTTGGGGTCTCGCGCCCCCTTTCTCTTCTTCTTTTTTTTTATTTTGATTCAACTGAATTAATCGGGGGGGGGGGGGCAAAGGGGATATAGGAAGAGAGATATATATTTTTTTTTATTAATTAATTAATTTATTTTATCCTAAAGAGTTGACTTTTACATACGACCTCGAAACGAGGCCCACCGCCTGTCGTCCATAGCGTTTTACCCCCATTCCGAACACAATGGGATATGTATCGCAAGCTGTTTTGATCGTTACAATCAGTTTCCGTTAAATTTACATTTAAATCACTTTATTGAATTTTCAACGTACATTTCGAATTACCGGGGTCACATACTAACTCTAAAAATTCTCGAAAAATATTTTCTAGCTTCGTATTGACGATACGGTCCTAACAAAACTAGTTTCGTCGAATTCTGAGACCGTTGGAAAAATGGCCAATTTCCAGTCGATTAAATTCAACTGAAATGGTCAAACGCGTTTTCCTTTGCCACGCTCACATATTGATTCAGAAAATTATGAAATTTGGAATCTAACAATAATTTGACACCGCGGACCCAACAAAACTGGTTTCGTCGAAATCCGAGGTCATTTGCAAAATGTCCATTTTTAAGGGCCTGAATTCCATAGCGACTATTCAGAATTTTCAACTGGACATATCTTTCGATTCCCGCTATGAAATTTCAATTATTCGGATTCGTTGGAAAGATATTCACAATTAGATCCTAAGATTTTTGGTTTCACTAAAATCCAGATTGTTTTGCACCCGGTACATTCAATTGAAGTTTGAATCGAATTATCGAACTACCGCGCCATTTTCAATTCTAATTATAATTATATATAAATATTTATATTCTAACGACGACGTATATAAATATACACGTTCGAATTCTATTCAAAATAAATTTTTCGTCGATATTATTTAAAATAATTCATTTTAAATAATCAAAATTCGCTAAAATTGCCAAAATAAAAATTTCAAACTGGCTCGCATTTTACGGGTTGTTACAATCTCCCCCACTTAAAACTTTTCGTCCCCAAAAAGGAACAAAGTCGAAAGTGGTTTGATTAATCAACTCCACGCTCGATCTGGCTTCCATTCTCCAACTCTTTAGTTTCTGAGAATTTTCAAAATTTCAAAAATTTGGCTAACACCCTAAATTTTTGAAAAATTTCGCCATAACCTCCCCTGCACCGGGAGCATCGGGGAATTTCAAATAGCTTCCCCGGTCCTTCAGATCTCAGAAAGAAAAAGAAAAAGCCAAGCGGCTAGCCAATAGGCTCATAAAATCATCATCACCCAAACAAAACAGTAAATTATGTAGTAAACATGTACCTATTTGTCGGGCAAACAAATTTTATTCTCTGGCTCTAGCCTCCTTGCTATGACCTGTTCAATGTAAGTATATGCAAACAAATGCGACCAATTTTCAATGCAATTCAATATTTGGTTCAATTAGGCAAAATGGTTCAAAATTATCAAACAAATGAACAAACAACACAAACATCAATCAATTAGTGAATTAGAGTTTCAAATTCATAACTTTGATACATAGTCAAAAATCAGATTTTTGATGCCAAATCACAACAATAGGCCCTATCTAATTTTGGTTCTCACAACAGTCAATAGGAAATATATAGAAAATCACACCTTCGAAACACGAACATAAATACTGATGATGTCATGACAATCATCAGTACCATCTTCGGGCGAATAGAGTGTGATGCTATATCTATCCAATATATTAAAATTTCGAATACACGCGGATCAGACGTATACGCAAAATCTATATGTACTGGACTGTCCAACTCAATATAAATAGATAATCAAATACGAATAATTGATTTAAATTTTCAAAACAAAAATTTGTTTTCATTTGGAAAATATACTCTTCACACTCGTTCTAGGATACTACTGATCCCATCTCTAACGAGTCATTCTAATTGGATATTACTAATCCAATATCTGATGAATTCTTTCATATGGTTCTAATGTGTCTTGTTCTCTGCTTTGTAAACCAAAGCTCTGATACCAAAATGAAACGACCCGTAACTTCCCCGGTCTCCGAAGAGAAGAGAAAGAACGAATTGTTTTGAGAACATGACAAAACAGAATGCATACGGAAGAACATTTCATTGTATATAACAACAGTGCATCAGATTACAAGAATATACAGAGTATAAATGAATATTACACAGAAATAACAGAGATTTAAATTACATTTAAATACATAGCAGCGGAAAATAATACAATACACAACTAGAAGTAGATATACGGATACAAAGCTTTCCGGATATCGTTCCAGCTGTAAACCAGGATCCTGTGAATATAAATCTGCAAAACCAAAACTACTAGCTGCCCGTGTCAAAATAGGGGCACCCAGAGTTTAGGTTAAAACAATAAACTCCAGGTCAGTCATGTGACTGGTGTGAGAACTAAAACAGTTAATCTTCATTTTAAAATTAGGTAAATCAAGGGACCACGCCGTATAACACGGAACGGGTTTCCTCCCAAGAATACCAGTGCATAAAACAACAGCGCAATGCTAAATAAAGAAGAATGGAGCTATTATAAGACCCTGTTCCCATCACACAATGCAATCGCAAGCCGGAGGATAGGGTTTTTACCTTATAATAGCCAAGAATGCTTGATACGTTTAAAACAAATCATTTGATACTATTATAAGTGCATAGTGTATAAAACAACTTCAAATCATAAGTATCAATCATAGGTGGCATGAATGCCCCATACCACTATGTCGCCATATATAGGTTATACAAATAAAACCGCAAATGTCACGTATTTGGAAATTGGATTTCCGTCTATGAACCGAGGCAAAAGATAGTCCTCACCCGTTTTCGTGACTCTCTACCCCGAGCCACAGGGTCAGAGCGCATCGACCCTTGGATCGTCAGGGCCGGTCCACCGATGTGGATTAAACTTAAACCCTGAACACTACGTCTCCCCACCCTATGGGGTGTAAGTCTGGTCCGTCAGCCGACCAGAATGCATCGGCCGAAACCGATATAACCGAGGCGCCTCGCAACAGCAACAACCACATAAGTCAAACTCGTCAGGGCGTGTAAAACCACTGACGCCACTTCTAGCTAGAAAGAAACGCATGCCCTCCCTGAGGTCCGTCTCCCGTTTTTAGTTCATACCGGGTGTGAAACTCGCGAATTCACGTTACACAAAGCTGTGCCACACAGGCTGTGCTTTGATCATCACCACAAGACTTTGCTTTTCAACAGAAGCCTCGATCAATTGCCACTTAGGCATGCCACACAGGCAATTCACTCCATGCGTTTGATATCCATCAATATATAACCCCTGAGCTCGTACATCTCAGAGAAGGGCGTTAAGCAAGAGAATAAATTCTCCGCCGCCAAACAGATATATATTTAATAGAGATCAATCACACGGACTAAAATCCAATGTCAGACACACAGTCCATTTACAAGTCCGTTCTGGGTCTGAACGAAACCGGAGGCACCTAGTACCCCGCATATCCATCGATCTCCAAGTACGTCTGGACGATCACCAACTGTTTCCATCTTCTTGGGTGTACAGCCCAATCAAGATCACCAGTAATCACCCAAACGACGTGAAGACTTCCGGTCTTCGACCACCGTCTTCATCTTCGACACCACGTCGAATCAGTTATTCAGAATGGGATAAACCCGGTCTTTCTGAATAACTCGCGTATATATTATAAAAGTGTTACACAAACACAACATACGCCTCATTCCAATTCAGAATATTCTTTTATCCAAATATTCCTATACTTTGGGAAAAAGTTCCCATTAATTTTATCCAAGATAAATTCTTTAAATTTATTCTTTAATCTCCTTTGAATATCAATTCAAACTAGTCGGGATTAGCGAACCACACCGAAATAATCATTTATTTTATTTCCCAATCCCAACCTATTCATCCCATGAAGTAAAACTGGTAGTACTTCATATCTAACACCACAGTGTTATCGGTAATTCAATTACCATTTCACGTTCAAATCTAATTAAAGATTTAACTATCGCCTGGAGTAAAACTGGTGATACTCCATTCTCGATCTTTTCAATCTAATTAAAGATTCATTAAAACTCCACTTAGTTTTAATCGTTATCTGGGTTAAAGAATCAGTGTCATTTAAAACACGATTCACGATAAACCCAAAATCACATTCCATTAATTATCGGGTTAAAGAACAAGTGTTATTTAAAAAACTGTTCACGATAAACCCAAAAATCAATACCAATTCAATTCCAATTAAATATCGTTTAATTGGTACACTTCATTAAATCTAAATAAAAAGATTTAATCTTTTCTCAACTGGGCTCAAGAACAGTGTTAATGAAGACACCATTCACGACAGACCCAAATCACATTCGATATTCAATACAAGGCTTTGAATAGAAAATATATCGGCTTATATTCAATATCGAATTCTACGACTAACAAATGTCGTATTGGAAATAACGATATAAATATATATCTTTCAAATTCCCATAACAACATCTGTATAATCACGAATTCCAACCTCGAAATATTCCGAAGACAATTTCGATTCAAATCCACTCCAATGCAATCATTGGAAATTTTGGTTATTTTTAAAACCCTTTTCAAATTCAATTTATTTACTTAAAAATAAATAGAATTATCATTCTAGTTCAAAACTAGCTCATTTCGATAAAAATCTATTTTTATCTTTTCAAACATGAAGTTTTTCATCCCAAATCTTCACAAATCATTTCTTATGATTTTACACAAATTATTACTATTTTTAATAATTTTATCAAGGCCCGTACAGTCGATTTCCATCAATGGCCATCGAACTGCACTTACAGCGACCTTTTTCAAATTTTATTTGGACATAATTCCAAATCCAACCGTTAGATTTCAAATTTCTAACATTCGCTAGAAAGCTCTTTTCGATGCGAACCCAACGGTTCCGGTTTTAGGAGAATCCGACGGTCGGATCTCCCGCAATGTCCGTTTGAAATAAATGGTCGAAATTCGCGAACTGCCGCGGCGCGGCGCGTTCTATTCAGGCCATTATATTATATATAAAATATATATAATATATACTTCGTCGACTTCAATTTAAAACGAACTATACAAATAGTTTTTAAAATTCGTTTCAAAAGCAATTTCAACTTCCATTTCAATTCAAATCAAAATTGAATTCTTCTTTATAAATTCGTTTTAAAATTCATTTCTATTCAATTCAAATTTCAATTCAATTTGAATTCATTTCAATTCAATTTGAATTCGTTTTCAATCCAATTCATTTCGAAATCGTTTTCAATTCAATTCACTTCGAAATCGTTTTCAATTCAATTCACTTCGAAATCGTTTTCAATTCATTTCATTTCGAAATCGTTTTCAATTCAATTCACTTCGAAATCGTTTTCAATTCAATTCACTTCGAAATCGTTTTCAATTCAATTCACTTCGAAACCGTTTTCATTTCATTTCATTTCGAAATCGATAAAATCGATATAAATATCGTTCACGTCAAAATGGCGTCAATCTAATCAACATGGCTTCATATATTGATATTTTCAAATATTCCACTTCGAATATTTCTATTTCAAATATTTCTATTTCAAAACTGGAATGAGGCCCAATCAATTACCATATAAAGTTAATTATATGGATTTTCATACAACACATGTATATAATAACAACGATAAATAATCAACCATCAACCAAAGTGCACTACACTGTATAAGCATCCAATATAGATATCTAATGCTTATAACAGCCTGTCAATCAATCGATTGACATATTCAATCAATCAGGATGAGTGAACTTCAAATTTCATCCCAACACCCGTGTGGGGTTTCAAACAATCAAACACAGATTTTATTTGTGCAGTTGGGCGATGTGTAAAATTTATCGACCCAATCAATATCAGTCGAATCAGTGTATATAAACAAATCGGCCGATTTGTTTATAAATATTTATTTATTCACTTTCACTTTCACTTTCACGTTAAAAATTCTATTTTTAACGATAACACATTCTATTTTAACACATGAATTTCTATTCAGTTCATTTACACAATAAAAATGATATTTTTATTTTTCTAACATATTTTAGAAAATTTCGGCGGCATAACGGCACGATACTAGAAACGGGACAAGGCCTAGCCTTATCCTCGGTCTAGTGAAGGCCCACGCCATTCACACATCAATCAAATCCATTTCAATTCACCAAAAAATTCAATTTCAATTCAATTAATCTAACCAACTACACAACCAAACAATTTTCAAACAAGCCATCCATGGTCTGTGGATGACGGGTGTCGGGTGCTACTAAGCACCGTCTGCATCCTAGTATATATATATATAACTAGAAAAAGAGAATTTAGAGTGAGAAGTTCTCACCTATAGCTATCCTAGCTTCACGGCACTTCATTGATAGAAATCTTCATCGCTATCGCATCTTCGTCATCTTCGTTGCCCGTCGTCACTATATATATAAAAGTCACACATTTTTATATTTCGATGTCTTTAAAATAAAAATCACATTTTTATTTATTCACTTTCAATTTAAAAATCATATTTTTATAATCACTTCATATATTAAAAATCGAATTTTTATTCCGTTATTCAATATATAAAAATCGAATTTTTTTTTTATTACTATGTTATATAGATAAAAATTATATTTTTATCACGCTATTTTCCATATAAAGACTTCGCCTTTTCAAAAATATAGATTTCATCTTTATAAAAATCATCACTTTATTTCAACGTATATAAAATAAAAATCAGATTTTTATTTCGCTACATATACAAAGATGATATTTTTATATTCTCTATCCTATAAAGATTATATTTTTAATATTTCTATATAGTAAAGATTATATTTTTAATACTTTAAAAATATAAAAATCATATTTTTATCACTCTAAAAATATAAAGATCATACCTTATACCAAATAAAAATCCTATCTTTTCACCTTTTAAAGTTCTAATCTTTTTCCATTTAAAATTCAAACCTCTTCTATTTTAAATTCTTTTTAAAATCAGTTTTTAAATTTAAAATCGAAATTAGTTTTAAACTTTTTAAAATAAAAACAGTATATAATTTTTTCAGTTTATATAAATCAAAAATAAAATAAATAAAAAGAAAAAAAGGACTTACAGGGGGGTTTGGGCGTTCGCTGTGGTTGGATGTTTCGAACGGGAGAGAGAAGGAAGGCGGGCGAGTAGAGGAGCGAGGGGGGGGGGGGGTTGATCGGAGGCCGGCGGTGGGTCGTGGTGGCTGCGGCTGTGAGCAGGTGGAGGGGGCTCGCGCGTTTCAGGAGGGGGAAGAGGGTTCGAGGGGGGTGCGGTGAAGGTGGAGAGGGAGGCGGTGGCTCACGCCACCAGCGGCGGTGGCAGCAGTGCCGCCGCGGCGGCGGTTTGGGGTCTCGCGCCCCCTTTCTCTTCTTTTTTTTTTTTTTTTTGATTCAACTGAATTAATCGGGGGGGGGGCAAAGGGGATATAGGAAGAGATATATATATATATTTTTTTTATTAATTAATTAATTTATTTTATCCTAAAGAGTTGACTTTTACATACGACCTCGAAACGAGGCCCACCGCCTGTCGTCCATAGCGTTTTACCCCCATTCCGAACACAATGGGATATGTATCGCAAGCTGTTTTGATCGTTACAATCAGTTTCCGTTAAATTTACATTTAAATCACTTTATTGAATTTTCAACGTACATTTCGAATTACCGGGGTCACATACTAACTCTAAAAATTCTCGAAAAATATTTTCTAGCTTCGTATTGACGATACGGTCCTAACAAAACTAGTTTCGTCGAATTCTGAGACCGTTGGAAAAATGGCCAATTTCCAGTCGATTAAATTCAACTGGAATGGTCAAACGCGTTTTCCTTTGCCACGCTCACATATTGATTCGGAAAATTATGAAATTTGGAATCTAACTATAATTTGACACCGCGGACCCAACAAAACTGGTTTCGTCGAAATCCGAGGTCATTTGCAAAATGTCCATTTTTAAGTGCCTGAATTCCATAGCGACTATTCAGAATTTTCAACTGGACATATCTTTCGATTCCCGCTATGAAATTTCAATTATTCGGATTCGTTGGAAAGATATTCACAATTAGATCCTAAGATTTTTGGTTTCACTAAAATCCGGATTGTTTTGCACCCGGTACATTCAATTGAAGTTTGAAATCGAATTATCGAACTACCGCGCCATTTTCAATTCTAATTATAATTATATATAAATATTTATATTCTAACGACGACGTATATAAATATATACGTTCGAATTCTATTCAAAATAAATTTTTCGTCGATGTTATTTAAAATAATTCATTTTAAATAATCAAAATTCGCTAAAATTGCCAAAATAAAAATTTCAAACTGGCTCGCATTTTACGGGTTGTTACAATCCATTTTACTTAGTTCTTATTTTAAAAATTAATTATTCTTTAATTATCTCTTATGTCATGTTTTAAAATTACGGGGTGTTACAAGTACTAACAGTCCAGCTCAACAAATATAGCAAGTTTAACAATCGGCACTTCAGGTTCAAGCTAAACAGTTTCAGGTGAAATGTTAATGGACATGCAAATCAAATATTAAGCATTATAGGTCATGATCATAGCACAATATAGCATTTCAGATGACATAATCATTAATAACACATTTCAAGCATAGGTATGACACATAAAAAAGCACAAAGAAAGCAAAACAGTTGAATAGCTAGCTCAACAACAAACCATTACATTGATAAAGGCATTTCAAGACAGCATACAATAACAAATGCCAAAAATTTCAGGCATGCAACAGAGAAGTGTGTGCTAGCAAAAAGTGTTGCAGTGTACAGAGAAGAGGGTGAAAGCAATAAATGCTGCAGTACAAAGAGAAAAGTATCACCACAACATCAAGCAATACCAAGTATTATAGAAAGCATGTTTAAACACAAGTGTGTATCAACTAATCTGATCAGTTAGCATATCAGAGTTTAATAAAGTTGTAGTAACGGTTTTTATCATGGAAAAATAAGAAATAAATTACAGTGATTTCAAAATTCTAAAACGTTCAAGTCGAAGCATGCTGCAAATAATCAAAGTTGAAATGGTCAAATATATCAAGCCAAAGAATAGCCAAATTTCTTCAGTTATAAACAAAAAACAAAGAGTTCGAAATCATGTTGAATGAGTTAGAAAATTCAAGCCGAAGCCAAGTTATAAACTTACGTTCTCATAATCATGTTCGAGTATACGTCTAACAAAATCAAAACAAAAATCAGAGAAATAACAGGGAATTGAAACCCTGTAAATACCCAATCCATCACTGTCAATTTTTTCACCGAATTCGAGCAAACATCAGTTGAAAAAGGGGAAATAACATACCGAATAAGCATCATCCAATCTTAATAAGGAAGCCACCGCAATTAAGCAACAAAGAAAAGAATTGATCGACGAAGCTAATAGTAAAGCCATAAATCAATCGGTCGAAGCATAAGAAGAGCGGCAGGTTTCAAAATAAAAAAGCCCTACCTTTGAGTTTCACAACAAATAAGTCAACAAGGGAAAGAGAAGTGGACGAACTTTACAAAAGGGAGAATTTGGACTAAAAGAGGGTCGAGTATCTTAAATTTCATATCGATCGAATTAGCAGAGGAAGCAGCGGGTTTGATAAAAGAAACCGTAGACTGTGTTTTACAAAGAAAAGGGAATCAGATGAATGAAAGAGGATAGAGCCAAGAGACAAGGAAATAAAATAAAATTAACATTTCGCCTATGACGTCTAGAAAATTCAGTATGTTATTAATTACGTACTAATAAAATAAAATAATACATTCTCTTTAAATTTTATTTTTAAAATCTTTGTATATAATTACGTACTAACAATATGAAAGCAAAATTAATTCAATTTTAATATTGATCTAACCTCTTATGACATCTAAAAAGTCAAAGATAATGATAATCGGTTAAGGGTTATTACTTATTGATTAATAAGTATTAATTAACAGTACCATAATGAAACTATTAATTAAAGAAAATTTTATGATCAATGAAAATAACCATGAAAATTAATTATTTGATTGTAATTGTTAATTAGTAAAGATTAATTATTAAATGTTACTTCATATTAATTAATTATTACCTAATGTTAATTATTAATAAATAATATGTATATATTATTAGCAACTCATAACCGTTGTAATACTAAATATTAAAAAATATTAATTTTAAAAAATTATTCTAATGACTAATTATTGATTGTCGAAAAATTTGGGTAATAGACATTTATTACAACAGTTATTTAATGATTATTGCAAAACTAGCATTGGTTAAAACATGCATTTTATGACTGTTATATAATTGACACCTATTACAATGGCCATTTTTATCCCGTTATAAATTTGGCACCTATTACAATGAGCATGAACCGTTGTAAAATTGACATCTATTACATTGGTCATTACCCGTTGTAAAATTAATACCTCTTACAATGGGCGTCTTTGACCGTTATACAATAGACATCTATCGAAACATGCATTATGTGGAAGTTGTAAAATTGACAACTATTACAGCGTGCTTGAAATGGCCGTTGTAATAACATTCTATTACTACGGAAATACTTTGCCCATTGTAAATAGGGCGTTGGACATGACATTTATTACAACGATCAAGAAATGACTCTTGTAATAACATTCTATTACGACGGGCAGTCAAAGTCCGTTGTAAAAAGGATGTTGTAATAAGGGATTTTTATTGTAGTGTTTTCTCAATTTTTCTTAGGAAGAGAAAAGGAAAAATGAACAAACATAAGATACATACTACACATTTTGCTCTCTTCCAGAAATCTCTATGGGCTTTGGATTTAGAATTTACTAACCCAAAAGCTCAAGTGTTGCTAATTTATAAGTGTTGCTAATTTCACTCTTAAAACCACAACACAAAAATAACACAACATAACACATTTTCTATCTTTTTTTTGGACAATCCGACCGACTTTTATAATGATCCGTAATAATTTTTATTATAAAAAATAATTTAATACATTAAGTACCAGAGATAGACACATCGTTTATCTACTATGAACCGTTTTTAGAGTGGACCGACCACTATAGATGGTTTTTAGAGTGGTTCGACCACTTCAACTAACCTAGCTTACATAATAGGAGCTAGACCATATGTCTGACTACTTATAATAACATTGTACCAAATAGGATGCACAATTACATTCAACTCATGGAAGCCAAAAAACAAATGGCCAACATCACGTAGGATGTTCAAATTGCACAACATACAAAAGAGAACAACACAAATTATATATCTATGCAGTTAATGCCCCACTAAAGCCTCTCAGTATCCTCGATATAGTTCATAACGCTCTCTAACTGCTATGCTAATTCAATTTAGCATTGATGAACAGTAGATCCGTTTTTAGCCCTGTAATTTTCCGCTACATCCACTAAATCAAGGCTTTTTGGCATCCGTTTTAGCAGTTAATATAAAAAGCTTGATTTGACTAGTACTCTTTTAAAAATTTAATAAATATAACGTAAAGGGCTAAATTATACGCTAAACTTAAGGCATAAGTGCCTAATATATGGTGACAATCAAGTACACTCATCAAATTTAACATGCATAACAATGATATTTCTTTAATTTGTTATATAAGATTAATTAATATTAGTTTAGTGTACAAATATAATGTGAAAAAGATGATAATTAATTTTAAAATATTTGGTTTTACATTTAATGAACCTTTTTGCGCCTCCGCTATACCCCGCTTTATCCCCGCTACACCTTTCTACACCTCCACCACTATATTAAGCTATAACCAACAATAGTCGAAAGCTTAACATACACCATTAAGGATGAGGAGAGTATCACTAATACTGTGACCTAACTTACATCAGCTAGAGCAAGCTACCGTGACAATCTTTTCAACCACATGACTAACATTTCCAACACCACAAACTAAATTTTAAAGCAAATTATGCAAGCAACAAACAGAAATCCATTACGAGCTACAACATCAGACAAAATAGTCCGGTGATCATCTCTATTGCATTTCAATTGGCGAGAAGAAAAGAAACTGAAAAACAATCGAGTGAAGAGAGACGTAAGCAGTGGCGTAGCCAGGAATTGGCGCTGACGAGATCACAGATGGGAAAAGTGATGGGGTTTCGGGGTTGGTAGGCCCTAATTTTTTTTTGAAAGAGCGTTGTTCACAGCTATCATTGCAATAACCTATATTTGAAATAGAATGAGTCAGGATCATGGAGGCACTACAAAATATTGTCTTCAATCATTTAGGCACACATGAAGTATCTAAACTTAATCATCCAATCCATGTTAGTATAGAACGTTTACAACTGAAGCAATCCATGGCGTCACAAAGAAAACATCACTCAGGAAAATAGTAAATAAATCTACTACCAACAACATAAAATATTAAAAAACAATGATAAGGGATATTGACAACACCACTCAAATAGAAATGTGTAACAGATCAAGGATCTTAACAATCAAAACACAATAACGGATTAACATGCCTCCCAAATCTACAGCTCAATTCAAATGGAAATCAAATAAACGCTAAATAACTTTGTCAAATCAGTACAAATCATAATTAGGGTTAGTAAATTTACCCTTTTAAATCGTGAAATGAGAAGAAGGAAGGAAGAGGAAGTGGGATGGGAAGAACGCACAGGAAGAGGGCGAAATCTGGTTCTGCGATGCTGTAGGAGGAGGGTAAAATATCTTCCGTGATTAATGTGTGAAAGACAAGACTGCGAGAAACAAAAAAAGATGTACCATGGTTTTTTTTGGTAAAGTAAGGATTTCTGGTGAGGTCACGTGACCTCACTAGGAATAACGTGCCTCCGCCTCTAGACGTAGGGAAGATGAACTGTGTCACAAGACTAACTTAAATTTACATTCCAAACAAGTAAACTCAATAACTGCCTGCCCTACAAACTAAATCTGAGAACCAAAATAAAAATACCACAAGTTGACACACTTGAACGTAAACCACCCGAAATCCAAACCTAAAGCACAGAGGACTAGCAGAAATGCCACAAGCTAAGAATCTAAAAATCAAATTGAAAACCAATGTTGAAATCCAATCTGAGAGTTGCAATACCACCAAGCGATGTTGTGACGAGCTCATACCATAGTTATCCAACCACAAGTGGGGACAATAAGCTTATATGGTGAAACCAGAACATGGCAGAGAGAAAACCGCTTAGATCTGGAATGGGATCTGGAAGCAAGCATAAAGGCGGAGTCTCAAAACAAAGGCATGAATAACAAGTAAGGCAAAAGGGATGAGAAGATCAAGGGACACAACGAAGATTAAGCTAGAAGTCGGAGTTTAGAGGAAGAGCGAGATAAAAGAGATATGTAACGCAAGTGGATTTGTGAGAGCTCGCATTCTCCCAGCGATGGAGAAATATAGGAAGAGTGGGATAAAAGTAAATGAAAGCCAGGGAATGAACGAAGAAAGAAAAAAAGGAAAATGCGGTGGAGAAATAGGATGGAACCTTAGTCCCCATTGGTGGTAGAAAACGAGCTCGTCTACACCCTTTCTTTTCTTATACTTAACATTATAGAAACTCTACAATGTTATACAAACATGCAAATAAAATATTTTCAACATATTTTAATTTTAATTTTTATATAACCACATTAATATTTACATGTTTGTGAAAATTAATATTTCTCCTTTCTTAAATTTAAAACCCGCATATTTTAAACAACAAAATTTGTACCACTTTATTGTTGTGAACAAAAAAACATTACACTTTTATTAAAATGTTTTTGACCTTCAATTATTAATTATCAACCAATATTCACACTACTTGTTTTAAGAACAACAAAAAAAATCCACAAATATTGTTGTTACTGCTAAATTTCACTTTTGACAATAATCTACAATTTTATTTCATCTAAACACGATTCAATTTTATATTATTACTCTATAGGTTCGTCTTTAACTTTTGCAAATATTGTTTTAACACAACTTCTCTTTTATTACTCTAAAGGTTAATAACTGTTTTAGTTCCACACCAGTCACATGACTGACTTGGAGTTTATTGTTTTAACCTAAACTCTGGGCGCCCATATTTTCCGCACGGGCAGCTAGTAGTTTTGGTTTTGCAGATTTACATTCATAGGATCCTGATTTACAGCTGAAGCGATATTCGGAAAGCTCTGTATCTGTGTATTACTTGCAATTGTGTTTTGTATTATTTTCCACTGCAGTAATGTAATTTAAATCTCTGATAATTTTTGATGTGTAATATTTATTCATACTCTGTATATTCTTGTAATCTGATGGAATTGTTGTAATATATAATGAAATGTTCTTTTGTTTGCATTCCAATTTGTCATGTTCTCAAATCAATCAGGGGTTTCAAGCGGTCTTGGTCGGTTTAGTGATCGATTCGGACCGAGCAAAATTCCTTGTTGTCACATTGTGGTATCAGAGCTTTGGTTTACAAAGCTCGATAACAAGACATAGTAGAACCAAACGAAAGAACTCATCAGAGATTGGATTAGTAATATCCAATGAGAATGACTCGTTAGAGATAGGATCAGTACTATCCTAGAACGAGTGTGAAGAGTGATGTTTTTAAAATAAAATTGAAAACAAAGTTTGTTTTGAAAATTTAAACTTTATTATTTGTATTTGAATATATTTTTTATATTGATTTGGACAATCCAATATATAAAGATTTTGCATATACGTCTGATCCGTGTGTATTTGAAGTTTTAATATGCTGGTTAGATATAGAATCACACTCTAGTCGCCCGAGGATAATTCTAGTGATGGTGCACCATCACCAGTATTTACTTTCGAATTTCGAAAGTGGGATTTCTATATATTTCCAATTGACTGGTGTGAGAACCAAAACTAGGTAGGGCTTATTGTTGTGATTTGGCATCAAAAATCTGATTTTTTGACTATGTACCCAAGTTATGAATTTGAAAAGATAATCAACTAATTGATTGCTGGTTGTGTTGTTTGATTATTGTTTAATTAATTAAATGTTGAACCTGTTGGATCTAGATTAACCCAAGAGGGGGGTAAATAGGGTTTATCACAGTTTTTAGCTGAATTAAAAATCTAACGGGATATATATATAATAAACAGATCACAAAATATAACAGAAACAGAAATGCAAAAAGTAAATGACACAAAATATACCCAGCTTCGGCAAAATCCTACCTACTGCTGCATTCTAAAGGTTTCTACTAGGTGATAGAACAGACCCCGCTTACAAGACTATGTAAACTCGCACTCCCTGCCCCTGTACTAACCCTATGCTCAAAACCCTAGACTGGTCGATATCCCCTCGATCAGATTTCCGTTGATTACGATCTCGTAACCAGTAACCCAGATTTTACAGACTCTGTCAACTGTCAGTCAACATCCAGACTGAAACCCCCTAGATTTTACAGACTCTAGAAATGTTCGGTGACTTACAAAAAAAATTGAAAAATACAAACAAACAAAATTAAAAGAAAACCCTAAGAGAAAACAAATTTAAATCCTTCCCTTCTTAATAAACTTGGCTTAGCCAAAACTAAATAAGCCGACCACTTTAATTCACTTCTGCACGATTTCTTTGGTCTCTTGAAAATGGCGGCTTCAATAAGGAATTAGGGTTTCTCATCATCCCCAAATTGATTCGATGGCTTATTTGAATTGATCAGATCCTTATGGCTTTAAATCAGATGATGGAAATGTTTTAATCCTTGCATCTGCACCTTCTTGTCACCAATTCGAGGATTATTACGATCGAAAATCTCGTAAGTAATTTCTGAAAATATTACTCAAATTTTTGCTCTCGATTTTGTTGTTGATCTTCGATTGATACACCTAGCCGATGATGTATAGGATGTGTATATAATAGGGTAGAATCGAACCCTAGAACTCTGATTCCACGAATATGGCTTGAAATGATTTCGTCTAATATGGCCCGGTTTTCCTTTTCGATTTTGCATTAATGTCACTTGTGTGATTAACTCTCCTTGGCTCTTGTATTTGAATTGCATGATTGAAACACTGCCTTGAATAAAAGATTGATTTTAGGAAACAAAATTGAAATTGAAAAATGATTCCCTGAGTTTTTGAAACCGATTAAACCCTTGCCAAAAACATCATGCTATTTCTAAATTTGTTGAATCCAAAAAAGTCATTAAGCATTTGTCAAACTTGAATTTCTGAAAACATGGAAACAGTGCCGAATTGATTTTCACATGTTTCCTTGTGCGATTTGAATCATGTCATGAATAAAAACTCTAGTTCCTCTGTAAAAAAAATTGCCAAAGAATGCTTGCTTCATTTCTAGAAGTAAGAATGAAATCCTTCCCAAAATTTTCTGCATTGGTCTTTTTTTAACAATACTGTAATTTTGGCAGATAAAAACTGTAAAGAATTTTAGAAATTCTTTATGTCGATTTTATTCATCTTGCTAATTCTGGAAACTTTTTTAAACCTGATCTAGGCTTGGTTGTGTGGCTTGGTTCTGGAGAATTCCGAAATCTGATGGACCTAATTCAACTAAGGGTTAATCCTAAGGCTAATATCACTCTAATCTTCTATAAATATGACCCTAATCCTACCCTAAAACCCCATTATTCATTCTAGCAACCAAACTATGTCAAATTGATTTCTCAAATGGCCTGCACTTAAAAACCCTAGCCTCCACCCTCTTCATAAATCATTCCTATGAAGATTATGATGTTCATACAAGCATTTCTAAGTTGTATGAATGATCATTAGCTTGCATACATCATCAAGTTGCAAGTTTTATTTGCTAAGCTAGAGTTTTTGGGATTTTTGTTAAGAGTGTTTCTTATTGGAGCTTTGTTTTGGGTTTTTATGCTTGCATAAAGGGCTTCTCAATCTTTACTTGTAGATTTGTGGCTTCATAATATTTGTAAGCCCTCTTACCTTCATTTTAGAAACTCTAAAGTTAATATGTGATGAAAGTTGGGATTTATGCATGTTTAATAAGTTATGCATGCTTATGCGAGTTCACTATGCTATGTTACACATGTTTAATAAGTTATGCATGCTTATGCGAGTTCACTAGGCCATGTTACACATGTTTGATAAGTTATGCATGTTTATGCAAGTTCACTATGCCATGATTTGCAAGTTTAACAAGTTATGCATGCTTATGCGAGTTCACTATGCCATGTTACACATGTTTGATAAGTTATGCATGATTATGCAAGTTCACTATGCCATGATTTGCAAGTTTAACAAGTTATGCATGTTTATGCAAGTTCACTATGCCATGATTTGCAAGTTTAACAAGTTATGCATGTTTATGCAAGTTCACTATGCCATGATTTGCAAGTTTAACAAGTTATGCATGTTTATGCAAGTTCACTATGCTAAGTTATGCAAGTCCAACATGTTATGCATGTTTATTATGATATGTAAGATTCATCATGTATGTTGTGCCAAGTTCCCTCTTTCTATCCTTTATGCGTTATGACGAATATGTAAGCGATAGGATGACGTTGGGGGGTTTGGGTAAAACTTAAAATACATGAAAATATACGATTGGGAATTTACCTATTAAGTTAGGTCTACCCCTTGGGAATTTACCTATTAAGTTAGGTCTACCCAAGTATTTGTTAAACTTGTAATTATGTTTTGAAAATAAAGTGGACATGACACTTAGAAAACATAAGTGTGGCCAACTCGAGGTTGGGTTGAGTTTGTAGCGTAATTCTACCCGGAACCTACCGGTTTAACTAGTGGCTACAAACAATAGGACCCAATGTGAGAAATTGGTCATGTGGTGCCAAGACCCGAGGTTAGACCAAGTTGTGGTGTAAATCTACCCGGAACCCACCGGCTTAACTAGGTAACCACAACAAAGTCTAATGTGAGAGGTTAAGGTGCATTAAATTAATTAATGCCTCATGATTAGGGTTAAGTCAGGGTCCACTAATACTTAACCAATTTGGGGATTCGAGGGATTGAAATGGGGTTAAGTTGTGAACTGTCGGTTAAACTTAACCAATTTAATCCATGATTAGTGAAGGGTTAAATCACACTTAACCCTCTTAGGAAACCCTAGCAACGTGGTCTGTTCCAGCAGTAATCCCAGTTTGGTATCATCACAACCCTAGAGGCTAGGCTAGGGGCGGGGCACGATAACTGGACTGATGTAAGCGACCAAAGCGACGACTGAGTGGTACAGCGGTGCGGGTCCAGGCGGGCTACGGACGTGCACGTAGTCCGGTGTTGGACAAACTCGGGGCACGGGTACCAATAGGTTTAGACTGTGCATTATTGCTTAGGTGTCTGGGGTTGACACCCGAGGGCTTGATACACCCGAAGGTGGACCCAGCACAGTCTGACTACAACCATATGTGGGCCGTATGGACACCAACACTTGACGTGTTAGGTTTATAGGGAGCCGATCGACTAGACCGTTGGGCTGGACCTTGTATTAAGGTCACCTCATGTTATTGGGCCAAAGTTTGGGCTGAGGGATCAATACCTGTTATGTTAGTTTGCTAGTACACTGTGGTGCAAAGCTTAATCTTCTTTATGTGATGACGCCTTTATCTATTGCCAGTATGTTCATCTCAGTTTCCATCATGATGCTAACTTTATTAGTTTATAGACTGATCGTAGTAGGGCTTACCAGTCTTTTTGACTGACCTGTTTTCTTTTGCTTCTTTTCTTCCGTTCCCCTCCCCCAGGTTCTCAGGGAGGGAATAGTGGTGCTTAGCTTGGATCGCTTGCTTGTTTGCTGGATAGCTCATGTATGTCTGGACATTGAGCTCGCTGTGGTTTATCATCTTTATTTTAGGGATAGCACTATGTATTTCAGTATTTCTGTTTATGATGTACTAGACTTGTTTTGAGATGGTTTGAGATATTCCGCTGTTTTATTCTCACTTACTCTGTTTTACATATATATTTATGTTCTTATTCTGCCTTGATATATCATTATGCATGCTTACCCAGTTCTAACGCCCCCCAGAAGCTAGTGCCCCCGAAAGAGTGACCCTAGCGGAGGTGGGGTGTTACAAATTTGGTATCAGAGCATATGGTTTACAAGAAAGAACAAAAAGTTTTTAAAAGACTTTTGAAAAACTATTTTCAAAACAAGTATAAAGTATTTTCCAAGTCTAGTATTTTAAAAGGCTATTCCCCAAAAAGCCATTAGCGTTATCCTTCGTTCCCTTGACCTAATCTTATCTTATCTTTCGTTTCAGTATGGCTGAGAATCTTGCCATCCCGGATGGAGTAAACGTACCACTATGGTATAGGAGACTTCTAGAAGCTAGGGCGGCAGCTGGCCCCGCAAACCCTACTCCCACTCCTCCTCCTGTAGTTGAGAATCCTCCCCCTAATGTCCCTCCTCCGGTGGTTCCTGTTCCTCCTCCTCCAGTTGCTGAGGCTCCTCTTCCTCCTCCTCCCCCTCAGCATCCTCAGGTTGAGTTCACGAAGGTTTGTAAAGACTTCAAGGCGATGGGAGGCAAGAATTTCCTAGGCACGGAATCTTTTGTTGAAGCTAGGAATTGGCTGAAAGACACTGAGGACTTGTTTGCTATCTTTAGGATTGATGACGAGAGGAAGATCTTATTGACAGTGTGGCTTTTGAAGGACGAAGCAGCCTATTGGTGGGAGGTCACCAATGGGACGAGGCCCGTCGAGACTTGGGCCGATTTGAGGGCTAGATTTGTGGCCAAGTTTCTATCTTCTGCTGAGGCGAATTTACAGATGGAGAAGTTCATTGCAATAAAGCAAGGTGATATGTCTGTCAAGGAGTATGTGAACAAGTTTAATCAGCTGGCCCGTTTTGGTTTGGATATGGTGAACACTCCTAAGAAGAAGGCTCTTCGATTTGCTAGAGGGTTGAATGAGCCGCTGCAGGGTTTGGCGATGTCACATATTCCGCATGGGGCTACTTTTGAGAGTTTGGTCGATATGGCTCTACTTCAGGGAGATGGAAAGAAAGAGGTCAAGACGAGTGATACTCAAGCAAAGAAGACTGATTCTCAGGGTAAAGGCAATCAAGGTGGTCAAAGCAGTCAGGGGAATCAGAGCAAGAACAAGAAGGGGAACAACAACAAAGGCAAGGGAAAGTGCAATTACTGTGGTGTGCCTGGACACTTTGCTAAGGATTGTAGGAAGAAAAAAAGGAAGCTTAGTGGTGGATGTTTTTCCTGTGGCGAGACTGGACACTTCAGCAAGGAATGCCCGAAGAAGAAAGGGCAGGGTCAGACTCAGCGTGCTGGACCTTCAGGAGGGCAAGTTCATGCTCTCAATACCGCTCCAGTTCCCGATCGAGGTAGTGTTTCTGTTGAGAACCTTGTTTATATTTCCGATCTTCCAGTTCGTACCTTGTTTGATTCTGGTGCATCACATAGCTTTATTTCATCTGATCTTGTTGATAGTTTGCACCTTAGTACTAGCTTAGTGGATGATCCCGTTTGTGTTTCGAATCCCATTGGGGGTTCTGCTCATCTATCTATGATATGTGAGGATCTGAGGATCTCTATACTCAGTGTAGAGTTCTTGTGTAGTGCGTATGTTCTTGGTTTCAGGGGATACGGATTGATTTTGGGCATGGATTGGCTGTCTAGACATGGAGCCATTCTTGATTGTGAGCATAGGGTTGTGAGGCTTGTGACTCGCCTTGGCAACACCTTAGAGATTTAATGCAATCCGAAGGATCCCGTCATGTTGTGCTATCTTGAATCACTCGACTCGTCATAGGAAACCCTTCAGTCTGTAAGGGTGGTCTGAGATTATCCAGATGTTTTTGAAGAAGTTAAGGGGTTGCCCCCTAAACGAGAGATTGATTTTCGCATTTATCTGGTGGATAATGCTAAGCCTGTTTCTTTGCCCGTTCGGCACATGGCTCCGCGTGAGAGACGGGAGCTCAGCAAGCAAGTAAAGGAGTTGCTTGAGAAGAACTTCATCAGACGAAGTATATCCGAATGGGGAGCGCCTGTGGTGTTTGCTACTAAGGCAGATGGTTCTCTTCGACTTTGTGTGGACTATAGAGAGTTGAATAAGCTGACTAAGAAGAACAGACACCCATTACCGAGGATTGATGATCTTTTTGACCAGCTTGTTGGTGCTTCTGTTTTCTCTCAGCTTGATCTTGCTACTGGATTTCATCAGCTCAGAGTGGCTGAAGATAGTATAGACAAGACTGCATTCAGAACTCCAGATGGATTCTTTGAATGGCTTGTTATGTCGTTCGGTTTGACGAATGCACCCGCGTATTTCGTGGACTTGATGAGTAGGGTGTTTCGAGAGTTCTTGAACAAGTTTGTCGTGGTCTTTGTGGATGATATTCTGATCTTCTCTAAGGATGAAGAAGAGCACGCGAGGCATCTTGTAGAGGTGATGGATACGCTTAGAGCGCATCAGTTAAAGGCCAAGTTCTCCAAGTGTCACTTTTGGAGAAGGGAAGTTCGGTTCCTTGGGCATATAGTATCTAAGCAAGGCTTGGCGGTGGATCCCGCTAAAGTAGTTGCTGTTCAGGATTGGAAGACTCCAAGGAATGCAACCGAAGTGAGAAGTTTTCTAGGTCTTGCAGGTTTTTACCGGAAGTTCATCAAGGACTTCGCGAAGATATCCGCTCCTCTTACTAAGTTGACGAAGAAGAACTTAGTTTTTGCTTGGGATATGGACTGTGAGCTTGCTTTTCAGAGACTCAAGAGAGCCCTTACCTCAGCACCAGTTCTAGCTTTACCCGATGGTGGTAAGATGTTTACCGTGTACACTGATGCTTGTGGCACGGGATTGGGCGCTGTTCTGATGCAAGAAGGCAGAGTTATATGTTTTGGTGGTAGGCAACTTAAGGTGCATGAGAAGAATTATCCCACTCATGATCTAGAGCTGGCAGCGATAGTATATGCACTCAAGGCTTGGCGTCATTATCTTCTGGGAGAGAGATTTGAGCTGTATACTGATCATAAGTCTTTGAAGTATCTCTTTTCGCAGAAGGATCTGAACTTGAGGCAACAAAGGTGGATGGAATTCTTGGCGTCCTACGATTTTGATATAGCCTATACCCCTGGCAAGGGGAATGTTGTAGCGGATGCATTGAGTAGAAAAAGGTTGACACTAAGTCCTCTATTTGTTGAGATGAAGAATTTAGAGTTCTTGGCAACCTTTGATTTCTCTTTGGCAGTTGAGTCGATGACCGGTTCTTTAGCATCTCTTGAGCTCAGGCCTACCCTTCTGGATCAAGTTGGGGCTTCGCAGAAGGAAGACCCTCAGATAATTGAGATTATGGATAAGCTGATTCGAGGGGAGACATCTAGTCACCTTGCTCGATATTCTATAGATGATAAGGGTTGGCTGAGGAGAGACGGAAGGCTTTGTGTTCCGATGGTGGAAGACTTGGTGAGGAAAGTTCTTGAGGAAGCACATCGCTCCAAGTTGACTATACATCCGGGTGGAGATAAGATGTATAAGGATATGAAGCGCATTTTCTTCTGGCCTGGAATGAAGAAGGATGTGGCAGAGTTTGTCTCTAGATGTGTTGTTTGTCAGAAAGTAAAAGCCGAGTCGAAGAAGCCCGGTGGGCTATTGCATCCTCTAGAGGTCCCACTATGGAAGTGGGAGAGTATTTCTATGGACTTTGTTGACGGATTGCCAAGGTCAAGAAAAGGGAATACAAGCATATGGGTCATTGTGGATAGGCTTACGAAGAGTGCTCATTTCATTCCGATGAAGAGCAAAAGGACTGCATCTGGACTAGCATCAGTATATCTTCGTGAGATAGTACGACTACATGGAGTCCCTTCTAGCATAGTCAGTGACCGAGACCCCATCTTTACTAGTCAGTTCTGGAACAGTTTGCAGGAAGCTATGGGCACGAGGTTGAACCTGAGTACGGCTTATCACCCACAAACGGACGGTCAAACAGAAAGGGTGAATAGGGTACTTGAGGACTTGTTGAGGCTTTGCATTCTGGATTTTGGTGGTACTTGGGAAGACCATCTTCCTCTTGTGGAATTTGCTTATAATAACAGTTATCAGGCGAGCATTGGGATGGCACCATTTGAGGCTTTATATGGGAGACCGTGCAAGTCACTTACATGTTGGTGGGAGACTACAGATAAGCTTATACTTGGACCTGACATGATTAGAGATACATCTGAAAAGGTCGAGTTGATTAGAAGACGGATGAAGGCGGCCCAAGACAGACAGAAATCTTATGCTGATAGGCGAAGGACTGATTTGGAGTTTGATGTTGGGGATATGGTTTTCGTAAAGGTTTCTCCTTTGCGGAATGTGGTTCTGTTTGGAGCAGTAGGAAAGTTAGCACCAAGGTTTGTTGGACCGTTTCCAGTTGTAGAGAGGATCGGGCAGATGGCCTATAGAGTGGAATTGCCCGAGAAGCTAGCTGGAGTGCATAATGTTTTTCATGTTTCGCATCTTCGGAAGTGTTTGCATAAGTCAGCAGAGGTGGTTGAGCCAAGTGTTCTAGAAGATGTGGAAGTAGAGAAAGAAGCTACCTTGAGGAGAGCTCCGATTCGTATCTTGGGGACAGAGATCAAGAAGCTAAGGAGTCGTGAGGTCAAGTTGGTAAAGGTTCAATGGGGTGAAGCCGAGGAAGACGCAACTTGGGAAACTGAAGAGAAGATGCGTAGGCTTTATCCATTCCTTTTTGAGGGTACACTCTCAATCTCTTTATCTTTCCATGTCTATCTAGTTCATCTAGTTCATCGTGTCTATCTTATCCTGAGAACCTAAGTAGAATCCTTTGGGTGAAACATGTGTTTGAGACATGTTATGTTTGATGGTTGCAAGTGGTTGCAAGTGTTTGCAAGTGGTTACTCGTGGATGCATGATACACATTAGGCACTAGATCGGCTCACACACTCCTCATATTACATGTGCATGAGTGTTTATGCTTATTCTTGGATGAAATTTGTATGCTATCACATGGATGTGGCATATGGATGTATGATTGAGCACGCATGTAGATATTATACATTATGTTAGGGATTTGCATACATATGGATACATTTCACTAACATATTCTGCATTGATCTTTGCATTAGATAAGTACATATACACACACTTTTGCATATGTTCATACAGCATTTAGAATCTTTTAAGGACAATGGTTGCTCGTGGATGATGTTTTGAGTAGATGGATGATGGATGGTAGGATATGTTCTTCCTAACTTGAAGATTTCGGGGACGAAATCCTTTAAGGAGGGGAGAATGTAACAACCTGTATTTTTAATAACCTGTTAAGATATAAATTGAGGCAGAATTTAATTTAAAAATCTGAATCAAGGGGAAACGGGCTGTGCCATTGCGTTCGTCTCGGAAAAATACGCGAAATAGAGTCCGAGTTTTCGAAAATCGGAGTCCGTATGACCCAGTTAAGGCCCATTGAAGTTTTCAGAAATTTCCATATTAAAAACAGATTTAAATTTTAAGTTAAAAACAAGGGTTAGGGCACAACTGGCGTCAGCGGGAAAAACTCCCGCCAAGACCCCCAAGTCGACAGGGGTCTAAGGGTGTCGACTGCCCTGTCGACAGCCCTGTCGACACGGGGTGGCCGGGCAGTTTTGCCTGGCGCACCATTTCTGATCTGGGCTTAGTTGTGTGGCTTGGTTCTGAAGAATTCCGAAATCTGATGGACCTAATTCAACTAAGGGTTAATCCTAAGGCTAATATCACTCTAATCTTCTATAAATATGACCCTAATCCTACCCTACAACCCCATTATTCATTCTAGCAACCAAACTATGTCAAATTGATTTCTCAAATGGCCTCCACTTAAAAACCCTAGCCTCCACCCTCTTCATAAATCATTCCTATGAAGATTATGATGTTCATACAAGCATTTCTAAGTTGTATGAATGATCATTAGCTTGCATACATCATCAAGTTGCAAGTTTTATTTGCTAAGCTAGAGTTTTTGGGATTTTTGTTAAGAGTGTTTCTTATTGGAGCTTTGTTTTGGGTTTTTATGCTTGCATAAAGGGCTTCTCAATCTTTACTTGTAGATTTGTGGCTTCATAATATTTGTAAGCCCTCTTACCTTCATTTTAGAAACTCTAAAGTTAATATGTGATGAAAGTTGGGATTTATGCATGTTTAATAAGTTATGCATGCTTATGCGAGTTCACTATGCTATGTTACACATGTTTAATAAGTTATGCATGCTTATGCGACTTCACTATGCCATGTTACACATGTTTGATAAGTTATGCATGTTTATGCAAGTTCACTATGCCATGATTTGCAAGTTTAACAAGTTATGCATGCTTATGCGAGTTCACTATGCCATGTTACACATGTTTGATAAGTTATGCATGATTATGCAAGTTCACTATGCCATGATTTGCAAGTTTAACAAGTTATGCATGTTTATGCAAGTTCACTATGCCATGATTTGCAAGTTTAACAAGTTATGCATGTTTATGCAAGTTCACTATGCCATGATTTGCAAGTTTAACAAGTTATGCATGTTTATGCAAGTTCACTATGCTAAGTTATGCAAGTCCAACATGTTATGCATGTTTATTATGATATGTAAGATTCATCATGTATGTTGTGCCAAGTTCCCTCTTTCTATCCTTTATGCGTTATGACGAATATGTAAGCGATAGGATGACGTTGGGGGGTTTGGGTAAAACTTAAAATACATGAAAATATACGATTGGGAATTTACCTATTAAGCTAGGTCTACCCCTTGGGAATTTACCTATTAAGTTAGGTCTACCCAAGTATTTGTTAAACTTGTAATTATGTTTTGAAAATAAAGTGGACATGACACTTAGAAAACATAAGTGTGGCCAACTCGAGGTTGGGTTAAGTTTGTAGCGTAATTCTACCCGGAACCTACCGGTTTAACTAGTGGCTACAAACAATAGGACCCAATGTGAGAAGTTGGTCATGTGGTGCCAAGACCCGAGGTTAGACCAAGTTGTGGTGTAAATCTACCCGGAACCCACCGGCTTAACTAGGTAACCACAACAAAGTCTAATGTGAGAGGTTAAGGTGCATTAAATTAATTAATGCCTCATGATTAGGGTTAAGTCAGGGTCCACTAATACTTAACCAATTTGGGGATTCGAGGGATTGAAATGGGGTTAAGTTGTGAACTGTCGGTTACACTTAACCAATTTAATCCATGATTAGTGAAGGGTTAAATCGCACTTAACCCTCTTAGGAAACCCTAGCAACGTGGTCTGTTCCAGCAGTAATCCCAGTTTGGTATCATCACAACCCTAGAGGCTAGGCTAGGGGCGGGGCACGATTACTGGACTGATGTAAGCGACCAAAGCGACGGCTGAGTGGTACAGCGGTGCGGGTCCAGGCGGGCTACGGACGTGCACGTAGTCCGGTGTTGGACAAACTCGAGGCACGGGTACCAGTAGGTTTAGACTGTGCATTATTGCTTAGGTGTCTGGGGTTGACACCCGAGGGCTTGATACACCCGAAGGTGGACCCAGCACAGTCTGACTACAACCATATGTGGGCCGTATGGACACCAACACTTGACGTGTTAGGTTTATAGGGAGCCGATCGACTAGACCGTTGGGCTGGACCTTGTATTAAGGTCACCTCATGTTATTGGGCCAAAGTTTGGGCTGAGGGATTAATACCTGTTATGTTAGTTTGCTAGTACATTTTGGTGCAAAGCTTAATCTTCTTTATGTGATGACACCTTTATCTATTGCCAGTATGTTCATCTCAGTTTCCATCATGATGCTAACTTTATTAGTTTATAGACTGATCGTAGTAGGGCTTACCAGTCTTTTTGACTGACCTGTTTTCTTTCGCTTCTTTTCTTCCGTTCCCCCCCCCCCCCCAGGTTCTCAGGGAGGGAATAGTGGTGCTTAGCTTGGATCGCTTGCTTGTTTGCTAGATAGCTCATGTATGTCTGGACATTGAGCTCGCTGTGGTTTATCATCTTTATTTTGGGGATAGCACTATGTATTTCAGTATTTCTGTTTATGATGTACTAGACATGTTTATTTTGGCAGTTGACTTTATGATGTACTAGACTTGTTTTGAGATGGTTTGAGATATTCCGCTGTTTTATTCTCACTTACTCTGTTTTACATATATATTTATGTTCTTGTTCTGCCTTGATATATCATTATGCATGCTTACCCAGTTCTAACGCCCCCCAGAAGCTAGTGCCCCCGAAAGAGTGACCCTAGCGGAGGTGGGGTGTTACAATGTTCATATAAGTTGAAAAAAAAAACTGTTTAGGTCTTGTCACATGCTCGATCAAACAGTTTTGCTGCTGCCCATGTTTACTAAAGCCTCATGACATTTTTCACATGAGCTTGACTTACTATTGTTCATTCACCATTGCTTTGTCCACCATTCATGCTGTGTTTCTTTTCTCTGGCTATTGTACATGATATATGAACCTGCCTTAATTCCTACTTCATCATGCTCGAGCATTCCTTGTATTGTTGTACACTTTGGCTTTATTCCAATGTACATATGCAAACAACCAATTTATGACTAGTGATTCATGTATGTATATACATATACAAACAAGTATATGTATATATGTATGCATGTTACTCTGTATTGCTATATGAACCTATCTTGTTACACCTGCATATTCACATCCCTGAGCTGTTTTGTCTCGACCATGCAGACATGTTTCTAGTTGCACTATGCTGCTACGTATACTCCCCTGACTTTCACTATGCTTGCTGCATGTTTGGTATCCATGTATTTGAGCTTGACCTTGTGCATTAAAACTGACATGATCGTCTTCATTGTCCATCCATAGCCATGCCTTTTATTGTGTCATTGTTCATGTTGATATGCATATCTTTGAACTTCATTCACCATTGTATATTACTTGTGCTTGAGTCTTAATCTTGAAACAATACCATTGAGCTCGACCAACATGTTTCTATGCATGTGATGTGTCATTCATGTATGACATTTGGCTTATATGTTGTGCGCTTATGTATACCACTATGTACATGAAGTAATGTCCCTTATTTTTGCACTATTCCACTTGGCACTGAGTCGAGTTGGTCCATGTGGCTGCTCCTCAGTTGCTCGCTACTATATTCTGATTTGCGAGGCAGTGCACACGTGTATATCTATATACGTGTGTACATGCAGCCATCAGACAAGATTTCCTGTCCCTGTACTATACATATACAAACAAACTAGACACAGATGAATCAGATCAAGTCATGGAAAATGATGAGAAACACACCAGAAATTTGAGGCAAATAACATTTTTAAAAATAAAATTTATATTCACATGTATTTTGAAAAATATTTATGTTCCATATATTGTGTGTGTTTCTGTATATGACAGGTAAACAGGTGATGACTGGACTAACAGAGAAAGCTGTGAAGAGAGAAGACAAAAGACAGTTTTGTAAACTTGTAATTGAAAATGAAAATGTAACTGAGTGAATGTATGTATATATGACTGTATACTGAGTGTGAGTTTTGCATAAAGAGGAACAAATGTACTGAATGTATTGAAATGAAAGATATTAGTGAAGTGTACAAATAGTGGAGTTGTAAACTTTGTACTGTTTAGATATTGAAATAAAATATTTATATTTAAATAAAATACTGTGAATATTTTAATTTCTATATAGTCGTATTTTATTTAAATATAAATATTATTTTCATGTCTCTGAAGAAAGTATAGAACAGTACAATAACAAACACATTAAAATATTATTTATTTGGTTGTTATCGTCAAACAAAAATCATATAATTGTGTATACAACTACGTCATATACAACAATCTCCTCCCTTTGATGATGGCAAACAAATAGAAGATTTTGAGCATAATAGATGTGTTTGACAGTGAATATTGAACTCCCCCTATTCATTAGCTCCCCCTACAACAGACAACCCCCTCTATAACTGTGCATGAGTGAAATGTATGAATAATAATAAATTTTCAAAATTAAAAATATTTATAAAATATTTACTCATAAATCAAAATCTCAGTCCATTCTCCCCTTTTTCTTATCATTAAAAGGATACAGAGTTTAAAATACAGATGAAAAATGACTAAAAATATAATTTCAGCTTAAGAGGGAGAACGGTCATCATAAATCTCAATTAGTCAAACAAAAGTCATAATATTCTTAGAACAGGTGGCATATTTCACATTTTAGAGAATGACGGATTTACGATGAATTTTATATAAAATGGAGAGAGTTATATAAATATGAAAAACAATTATTTTCAAAAGAATTTTGTAAAATTTAGCACAAAAACAGTGATGGATTTGGACTATAGTTAATAATTCAATTTAAGTGACGAAATCGAATAATCTCAAATCCCAATACCCATCAATCAACAAATAATAATACGTCATAAGATTTCAACACATTTCACAGATTAGAACATGGACTGATAGGCTGGTTTTTATAAAAACCAAGGAGAATTTCAAATTAATTTCAATTTATAGCACATTATTTATTTATTATTTAAGAGCACACTGACCACGCATAACCAAAGCTTGGATTTCTAAATGAGGTCAGTCGCGACTTAAATTATAAGTTTTCTCTTAACCATGCATGACCAAAGCTTGGATTTTTAAATGAGGTTTGAGACACACTTATATATTAATTATATATTTATCGTTTTCAGCTTCAAAAGAAAAAACTCCTCGGTATATAAAACCAATATGGATGATAGAATTTTGGTAGGTACAGAAATGGACTGTAAAATAAATTTATAAATTAATTATATTGTGAAATATGCTCGACTATATCGGGATCATTGAAAATTTTCAGTTATCACTAATTCTGAATAATAAAAATAGTCCAATTTCTATCACAAATATTTTCACAATTTATTCAAAAAGATTTTAAAAATTATTAACTCTCCACATTAATATAAAATTATCATGGATGGCAGAAAGATTATAGCTAAAGGAGATGGTCGTGATATAATTGCCTATTCAAAGATATTATAATATATGTTCAACCATCATGAAAATCTAAATAAAATCTCCTCTTGTTATGAAATAAACTGCAGTCACAATTCATCAAAATCTCAAAATCTGTTAATAATTTTGATGAATTATAAATACAGTTCAATTTGGATATAGATTTCAATTTCTGAATGAATAATCAATAAATAATTTTAAAATTGAAAATCCATTACAAGAGGAAAATGAAGAGCTATACGGGACAAGAGGGTTAAAAAAATCCTGATACCAATTGGTGTCTCTATTAATGAAAAATGTAACAAGACACTGAAGACAAACCATGATATCACAGATAACAGAAATTCAAAGCCCAAGCAGACAAATTTATCGTAGAGCAGCAGACAGATAAAAAATAATCAGTTATCTAAGAACAGTATCAGAGCAGTACAAAGACAGTTTCCAATCAGACAAGTCAAGATGATGGTCACAAAAAATATTTCATGATCCCAGATTAAATAATATACTTTAGTTTAAATCATTTGAAGAAATGTGAAAGTATTAGGATTTACCGAATCAACCACACCGGGTTATATTTCAGATTCAAAATTATGTGTGAGATTCAATAAATCAATAATTTCAAATGATTTTAAACAAACATATATTCAAATCAAATAATCATGACATAACAATGATATTTATGACCATATTTTCAAAAGAATTTTCACAAATATTTTTGGCAAGTATAAAGAATATTCAGATCATTTACATCTAATTTGAAGGATATTCATGATCCAGAAAATTTATTTGAAATCACTTGAATCAATGTTAAGTTTTGAGATATAATGAATCAGTCACACAAGATTGGTAATTTCAAATTTAAGAGGTGTGTGGTATTCAAAATATCAAGGATTTCAGATGATTTTAGATAAACAAATTTCTACCATAATAATCATGAATAAAGGTGAAATTCAAGATGTATCACTGTGATTCAAGCCAATCCGAAAATCAATGAAATTGTCATGAATAATAAGAAGCAGTGTACTATAATGAGTATAATATTTTAAGCGTTTCCATAATGAATTGGAAGAAACTCAAAACAGCATAAGTGTGTGAAATTTCATTAATTATTTAGATCTTCAAATGTTTAGAATTCAAAATGACAGTGCTCAAGATATGATATTAATGCATCAACACTGTTATGAATCCAATAAATAGACTGAAAAAAACAATTGTAGATATTTACAAGATTAGATTCGAGATGTGAAAAAAAATTAAAACATCAGAGTTCTATCAAAACAAAGCGAATTTCCAAAAGATCATGAATACTGCAATTGGACGTTAATGAAGCCCCAGAAGAAGTTACAATGATATGGCAGTGACAAATCAAATATAAAACAAAAAAGAAGAAGATAGAAGAAGAAATAAACAAGAAAATAAGAAAAGAGAATATTTACAAAGATAGGTTCAGAGATCATACTTGACATTAGTATAAACCAGAATCTCTGACTCATCAAACTCGACTAAGGAACAGTGACTATTCTGATGATGTGAAGCAACTAGAGTTCAGTTTCTTTTTCGCAATACAGTTCCTTAGCCTCCTCTGGTACCTAACAGTTTAGAGAATCGAGTGGTCTAACAAAATTTGTAAAACCACTCACAGTTGTATTCTTACGTTTTGGTATCCAAACCTGTTTGTATAATAATCCATTCGAATCTATCTTCATACCCTTTGGAACCCAAATCTGTTTGAATTTAATGAAGTTTGTTTTATTTCTTTTTGAGATCTAGAATTGTTCAGTGGGATTATTATAAAACAAATTCACATCACGTTTATGATTCAAAAATCCTTTGCGATTATCAGAGTTTGAATTTTCATATCGATTCTTTCTAAAGTAGTTTAAAGGATTTTTAAAATCATTTGAGTTCTGATTTTCAAAAACATTATTTTTCTCAAAGCCGAGACCACTTTTATTACCAGTTGAAAATTGATTTTTAAACAACATATTCAGAGATTTTTCACCATTAGAAAATTTAGCCAAAGTTGTATCAAGTTGTTGAATTTTAGTTTTAAGATCACTATTTTCTTTGATTAAACATGAACAATGATTTTTAGTGATCTTACATCTTTCAAAATCATATTTTAAAGCCAAGTTTTCATCTTTAAGAGTTTTAATTCTGGCTTGGGATTTCATGATTTCAGAATCAAATCGTTTTTGCTTTTAAGACTCAAATTCCTTGGATTTTTCAGTCTCATTTTCAAGTTCTTCTAAAATCAAATTTGATTTCAACAAGTTCTCCTTTTCAGCAATTTCAAATTTGGAATTTATATCTGTTTTAAAATTTTCAAATTCCTTTTGCAGAAGGTTATTCAAATTTGATAACTCAGTCTTGTTCTCATTTAAGATCAAAATTTCATCTTCAAACTTTTGAATATTTTTATTGAGATGAACAAGATTGGTTTTCAATTTCAAACAATTTTTGCAAAGTGAATTTGAAGAATTTTAAACATATTCAAGTTGTGATTCCAAATCATCAATTTTGTTGGTGAACTTAAAATTCTTAGATTTCAGAGATTTATTTTTCAGTTGGAGTTTATCAACAGATTTCGTTAAATCAAGACACATTTAAACTAGATCTTCATATGAGAAATTCTCTGTTCCAGCATTTGTTGATTCTCCATCATCTGATCCATCTGAAGTTTCATATACATGACTTGTTAAGCATAGATCTGAATCTAAGTTGTCATCCTGGGGTTTTTAAGAGTTGTTGTCAATTGGTCCATACTTGGCATTAAGATTTCTCCAGATTTCCTGTGTAGATAAATAATGATAGATAAGATTAAACTGTTCGGTACTAACTTTGCATTAAGAGTTCTCCAGATTTCCTGTGTAGATAAACAATGACAGATAAGATTAAACTGTTCAGTGCTAAGGTAATCAAATATAATATTCATAGCACAAGCATTGAAAGTAATATCTACACTATCAAACCCATAGATAACCACATCCCAACATTTAATATTAATAGATTTTAAATAAAATTCCATTTTGGATTTCCAGTTTAGATAATCTGTTCCATCGAAAATAGTTGGAGATGAACTAGACTGACTCTCTATCGGTTGACAACTAGGATGACCCATGACTCTAGAGTTAATGAAATAACCTGCTATGATACCAATTGTTGGATCTAGATTAACCCTAGAGGGGGGTGAATAGGGTTTATCACAGTTTTTAGCTTAATTAAAAATCTAACGGGATATATATAATAAACAGATCACAAAATAAAACAGAAACAGAAATGCAAAAAGTAAATGACACAAAATATACCCAGCTTCGGCAAAATCCTGCCTACTGCTGCATCCCTAAGGTTTCCACTAGGTGATAGAATAGACCTCGCTTACAAGACCATGTAAACTCGCACTCCCTGCTCCTGTACTAACCCTACGTTTAAAACCCTAGACTGACCGATATCCCCTCGATCAGATTTCCGCTGATTATGATCTCGTAACCAGTAACCCAGATTTTACAAACTCTGTCAACTGTCAGTCAACATCCTGACTGAAACCCCATAGATTTTACAGACTCTAGAACTGGTCGGTGACTTACAAAAAAAATTGAAAAATACAAACAAACAAAATTAAAAGAAAACCCTAAGAGAAAAAAATTTTAAATCCTTCCCTTCTTAATAAACTTGGCTTAGCCAAAACTAAATAGGCCGGCCACTTCAATTCACTTCTGCACGATTTCTTTGGTCTGTTGAAAATGGCGGCTTCAATAAGGAATTAGGGTTTCTCATCATCCCCAAATTGATTCGATGGCTTATTTGAATTGATGAGATCCTTATGGCTTTAAATCAGATGATGGAAATATTTTAATCCTTGTGTCAGCTCCTTCTTGTCACCAATTCGAGGATTATTGCGATCAAAAATCTCGTAAGTAATTTCTTAAAATATTACTCTGATTTTTGCTCTCGATTTTGTTGTTGATCTTCGATTGATACACCTAGCCGATGATGTATAGGATGTGTATATAACAGGGTAGAATCGAACCCAAGAACTCTGATTCCACGAATATGGCTTGAAATGATTTCGTCTGATATGGCTCGGTTTCCCTTTTCGATTTTGCATTAATGTCACTTGTGTGATTAAATCTCCTTGGTTCTTGTATTTCAATTGCATGATTGAAACACTGCCTTGAATAAAAGATTGATTTCAGGAAACAAAATTGAAAGTGAAAAATGATTCCCTGAGTTTTTGAAACCGATTAAACCCTTGCCAAAAACATCATGCTATTTCTAAATTTGTTGAGTCATTAAGCAATTGTCAAACTTGAATTTCTGAAAACATGGAAACAGTGCCGAATTGATTTTCACATGTTTCCTTGTGCGATTTGAATCATGTCATGAATAAAAACTCTAGTTCCTCTGTAAAAAAAATTGCCAAAGAATGCTTGCTTCATTTCTAGAAGTTAGAATGAAATCCTTCCCAAAATTTTCTGCATTGGTCTTTTTTTAACAATACTGTAATTTTGGCAGATAAAAACTGTAAAGAATTTTAGAAATTCTTTATGTCGATTTTATTCATCTTGCTAATTCTGGAAACTTTTTTAAACCTGATTGCTGAATTTCTAGAATCTTTCCACTTTTGCTCATAAAAAAAGCTGAAATTTTGTGATTTCCAGATTGAAGAACAGATTCACTGCAAAAAGAAAAGAAAAAACAGATTTCTCGCTTTTGTTAATCATGTTCATATAAGTTGAAAAAAAAACTGTGTTTTGGTCTTGTCACATGCTCGATCAAACAATTTTGTTGCTGCCCATGTTTACTAAAACCTCATGAAAATTTTCACATGAGCTTGACTTGCTATTGTTCATTCACCATTGCTTTGTCCACCATTCATGCTGCGTATCTTTGCTCTGGCTATTGTACATGATATATGAACCTGCCTTAATTCCTGCTTCATCATGCTCGAGCATTCCTTGCATTGTTGTACACTTTGGCTTTATTCCAATGTATTTATGCAGACAACCCATTATTGACTAGTGATTCATGTACATATACAGACAAGTATATGTATATATGTATGCATGTGACTCTGTATTGTTGTATGAACCTATCTTGTTGCACCTGCATATTCAAATCCCTGAGCTGTTATGTCTCGACCATGCAGACATGTTTCTAGTTGCACTATGCTACTACGTATACTCCCCTGACTTTCACTATGCTTGCTACATGTTTGGTATCCATGTATTTGAGCTTGACCTTGTGCATTAAAACTGACCTGATCATCTTCATTGTCCATCCATAGCCATGCCTTTTGCTGTGTCATTGTTCATGTTGATATGCATATCTTCGAACTTCATTCACCATTGTATATTACTTGTGGTTGAGTTTTAATCTTGAAACAATACCATTGAGCTCGACCAACATGTTTCCATGCATGTGCTGTGTCATTCATGTATGACATTTGGCTTATATGTTGTGCACTTATGTATACCACTATGTACATGAAGTAATGTCCCTTATTTTTGCACTGTTCCACTTGGCACTGAGTCCAGTTGGTCCGCGTGGCTTCTCCTCAGTTGCTCGCTACTATATTCTGATTTGCGAGGTAGTGCACACGTGTATATCTATACACGTGTGTACATGCAGCCATCAGACAAGATTTCCTGTCCCTGTACTATACATATACAAACTGACTAGACACAGATGAATCAGATCAAGTCATGGAAAATGATGAGAAACACACCAGAAAACTGAGGCAAATAACATTTTTAAAAATAAAATTTATATTCAAATGTATTTTGAAAAATATTTCTATTCCATATACTGTGTGTGTGTTTCTGTATATGACAAGTAAACAGGTGATGACTGGAATGACAGAGAAAGCTGTGAAGACAGAAGACAAAAGACAGTTTTGTAAACTTGTAATTGAAAATGAAAATGTAACTGAGTGAATGTATGTATATATAACTGTATACTGAGTGTGAGTGTTGTGTAAAGAGGAACAAATGTACTGAATGTATTGAAATGAAAGATATTAGTGAAGTGTACAAATAGAGGAGTTGTAAACTTTGTACTGTTTAGATATTGAAATAAAATATTTATATTTAAATAAAATATTGTGAATATTTTAATTTCTGTACAGTCGTATTTTATTTAAATATAAATATTATATTCCTGTCTGTGAAGAAAATATAGAACAATACAGTAACAAACACATTAAAATAATATTTATTTGGTTGTTATCATCAAACAAAAATCATATAATTGTGTATACAACTACGTCATATACAACAGAACCTTTAGCCAAATTGAACCAAATAGTGAATTGTATTGAAAATTTGTCACATTTGCATACATATACATGTACTTACATTGAACAGGTCATAGCATGGAGGTTAGAGAAGAGGAATAAAATTGTTTGTCCGACAAATAGGTACATGTTTATTGTATTTCTTGGGTTTTGGATGATTTTATGAGCCGATTGGCCAGCCGCTTGGCTTTTTCTTTTTCTTTTGGATTGGTGAGCGCCATGGGAGGCTATTTGAAATATCTCGAAGCTCCCGGTGCAGGGGAGGTTATGGCGAAATTTTCGAAAATTTAGTTTGTTAGCCAAATTTTTGAAAAATTTGAAAGGTTCTTAGAAACTGAAAAGTTGAAGGAGTTAAGCTATAACGAATAATGAAAGTTGAGTTGATTTGTAAAACAACTTTTAGCTTTATTCCTTTTCGGGGACAAAAAGTTTTAAGTGGGGGAGATTGTAATAACCCGGAAATCTGAGCCAATTTAAAATTTTTATTTTGGCAATTTTGATGAATTTTGAATATTTAAATGAATTATTTTAAATAATAACGACGAGAAATTTATTTTGAATAGAATTAGAACGTATATATTTATATAGACCATCGTTAGCATATAAATATTTTATTTTAATTATAAAAGGAATTGAAAATAGCGCGGTAGTTCGAAAATTCGATTTCCAATTTCAAATGAATGTACAGGATTCAAAATAAACCGGATTTTAGCAAAACCAAAAATATTTGAATCTATTTGAAAATATCTTTCCAACGAATCCAAAAATTTGAAATTTCATTGCGGGAATCAAAAGTTATGCCCAGTTGAAAATTCAAAATAGTCGCTGTGGAATTCTGGCCCTTAAAAATGGAAATTTTGCAAACGACCTCTGTTTTCGACGAAAACACTTTTGTTGGATCCGTGATGTCAAATTATTGCTAGGTTTAAAAATTCATAATTTTCTGAATCAATATGTGAGCATGGAAAAGGAAAACGCGTTTGACCAGTTTAAGTTGATTTTAATCGATTGGAAAATGGCCATTTTTCAAACGGTGTCAGAATTTGATGAAATTAGTTTTGTTTGGACCGTATCATCAATTCGAAGCTAGAAATGATTTTTATAGAATTTTTAGAGTCCGTATGTGGACCCGGTAAATTGAAATGTACGTTTAAATTGAATATATAATGATTTATATTTTAATTTACAGAAAAACTGATCATAATAGTCAAATTGGCCTATCAGACATATCCCATTGTATCCGGAATGAGGGTATTTGGCTAGTGGCGACACTCGTTGGTTGGATTTGGGATTCGTGGTGTTAAACTGATATTTTTGAAATTAAATTAATAAAATAATATATGTAAATACCCTAGGTCAAAGTCAAAACCCCCATTTGTTTTTACCCCGTGGTCAAACCTCAGATGCACGCCTCCACCTTATTCAGCCCGTCGCCCCTCATTATCGCGCCTCCCCAGGCGGTGCGCACCCCCCTCCGTCATCGCCGACTCCGGCGACCCTCTCTCCCTTGACCGCGACGCCCCACCTTACCCTCCTCCTCACTCCGACCTCCTTCTCTATCAACACCTCTCCTGAGTTGAACCGCGAGCCCCTTTCCTCCTGAAACCGCGCCACCTCGACCTATCAATGCCGCCGCCACTCTCCTCTGGCACCACCACTCCGCCACAACCCCGCCTACATCACCATTCTGCTGTTCTCCGCCCCCGTTCGCTGAAAACCGACTGTGAAATTTTTATTTTTATTTTTGTTCATATTTATTTAAAATACTTAGTTCCAAAAAGGAAAAAAAATCAGTTTTGTTTATTATTTATATGAAATCATAATTTCAAAAGAGAATAAAAATTAGATTTTCATGTATAAGTATAACATATAAAGATTAGATTTTTATCTATATAAAGTTTAGATTTTTGAATAAGAAATGATGATTACAAAGAATAAAAATATGATTTTTATACTATAGAAAGTATAAAAATATGATTTTTTATATTATAGAAAGAATAAAAATATGATTTTTATATTATAGAAAGTATAAAAATATGATTTTATATTATAGAAAGAATAAAAATATGATTTTCATAGGGATAATAAAAATACGATTTTTATATTATATAGATAGTAAAAATTTAATCTTTATATATTTAGTAGCATTATAAAAATATGATTTTTATTTATATAGTAGCAGTATGAAAATGTGATTTTTATTTGAATAGCACTAGAATAAAAATACAATTTATGTACATGAAGTGATATTATAAAAATGGAATTTTTATACGAGTGGTGGTATAAAAATATGATTTTTATATACTAGAGAATATAAAATTGTGATTTTTATATATGTAGTGAACAGGAAGACGAAAGTGACAAAAGGCGAGCACGGCGAAGGTTTCCTACATAAGAAGAGTCGCGGCGTTTAGTTTAGCTCTTGGTGAGAAATCCTCGCTTTTATTTATTTTCTAGTTGAAATATATACAGGATGCAGACGGTGCTTAGTAGCACCCGACACCCGTCGTCCACAGAGCATGGATGGCTTGGTTGTTTGATTGATGTGTTGTGAAAATTGATTGTGTGATATGGAATGGAATAAAATATTTTATAGTGGAAAATATTTTATAGTTAAAAATATAATTTTTAACATGTATATAAAATAAATATTTTTAAACAAATCGGACGATTTGTTTATGTACACACATTTGATTGATATGGATTGGGACGATAAATTTTACACATCGCCCAACTGCACAAATAAAACCTGTGTTTGATTGTTTGGAAACCCCATACGGGTGTTGGGATGAAATTGGCCATACACTAGTCCCAATAATTAGTTGTATGTCGATCGATTGATTGACATGCTGTTAAAAGCGTTAAATATTTATATTTGATGCTTATGCCGTGTAGAATGCACTCTGGATGATGGCTGATTATTTATCGTTGCTATAATATACATGTGTTGTAGGGAATCCATATAATTAACATTATGTGGTAATTGATTGGGCCTCATTCCAAGTTGGAAAATAAAGTATATTCATGTGTTGAATAAAAGAAAATTTATGTGTTGAATATATATATATATATATATATATATTCATGTGTTGAATAATATATATTCATGTGTTGAATAAAAGAAAATTCATGTGTTGAATAAAATATACATTCATGTGTTGAATAGAAGAAAATTCATGTGTTGAATAAAATATATATTCATGTGTTGAATAAAAAAAAATCATTTGTTGAATAGAATAACGAAGTTATTGAAATATATCAAGCCGTGTTGATTAGATATGCGCCATTATGACGTGAACGATATCTATATCGATTTTATTCATTTTTATAATGAATATCGAAAAGGAATTGATTTCAAAATATAATATTTTGAAAATACCATCATTTGTATATCGATGATATGGAATATTCAATTTTGATTTGAAATTGAATATGAAGTTGAAATCGTTTGAAAACGAATTTTAAAACAATTTATAAAATACGTTTTAAAAGAAAAATTGACGAAATATATATTATATATATTATATATATAATATAATGGCCTGAATAGAACGCGTCGCGCTGCGACCGTTCGCGATTTCGACCATTGACTTCGAATGGATATTACGGGAGATCCGGCCGTCGGATTCTCCTAAAACCCGAACCGTTGGGTTCGTATCGAAAAGAGTTTTCTAACGAATATTAGAGATTTTAAATCTAATGGTCGGATTTGGATTTATGTCCAAATCAAATTTGGAAAAGGTCGCTGTAAGTGTAGTTCGATGGCCGTTGATGGAAATCGATTGTACGGGCCTTGATAAAATTATTAAAATATCAGTAATTATTGTAAAATCATAAGAAATGATTTGGAAAGTATTTGGATGAAAAATTCCATATTTGAAAAGATAAAAATAGATTTTTATCGAAATGAACCAGTTTTGAACTAGAATTATAATCCATTTATTTTTTGAAAATAAATAAATTGGATTTGAAATGGTTTTGAAAATAACCAGAATTTCCAATATATAAATTGGAAATGGATTTGAATCTAAATTATCTTCGGAATATTTCGATATTGAATTTCGTGAGTATACAGATATTGCTATGGAAATTTGAAAGATATATTTATATCGTTATTTCCAATACGATATTTGTTTGTTGTAGTATTTGATACTGAATATAAGCCGATATATTTTCTATTCAGAGCCTTGTATTTAATATCAAATGGGATTTGGGTTTGTCATGAATGGTGTCTTCATTAGCACTGTTCTTAAACCCAGTTGAGAAAAAGATTAAATCTTTTTATTTAGGTTTATTGAAGTGTACTAATTAAATAATATTGAATTGGAATTGATTTTTGAGTTTATCGTGAACTGTGTTTTAACGACATTCGTTCTTTAACCCAATAATTAATGGAATGTGATCTTGAGTTTATCGTGAAGCGCGTTTTAAATGACATTGGTTCTTTTACACAGTTAAAGATAGGATTTACTTCCTGGATTTGAATAATCCTTAAGTAATGATTTTTGGAAATTAAAACTGAATTAGAGTTTTAATGAATCTTTAATTAGATTGAAAATTGAATTTGATAGCTAAAATTATCAAATTCAAGAAATGATCGAGAATGGAGTACCACCAGTTTTACTCCAGACGATAGTTAAATCTTTAATTAGATTTGAACGTGAAATGGTAATTGAATTTACCGATAACACCGTGGTGTTAGATATGAAGTATTACCAGTTTTACTTCATGGGATGAATAGGTTGGGATTGGGAAATTTAACAAGTGATTACTTCGGTAAGGTTCGCTAATCCCGACTAGTTTGGATAAACCATAATTTGGTTTGAATTGATATACGAAAGAAGATTAAAGAATAAATTTAAAGAATTTATCTTTGTTAAAATTAATGAGAACCTTTCCAAAGTATAAGAATATTTGAATAAAAGAATATTCTGAAATGGAATGAGGCGTATGTTGTGTTTGTGTAAAACTTGTTTATTATATACGCGAGTTATTCTGAAAGACCAGGTTTATTCCATTCTGAATAACTGATTCGACAATGTGTCGAGGATGAAGACGGCGGTCGAAGACCGAAGGTGTTCAACATCGTTTGGATAATTACTGATGGTCTTGATTGGGCTGTACACCCAAGAGGAGGGAATTAGTTGGTGATCGTCCAGACGTACTTGGAGATCGATGGATATGCGAGGTACAAGGTGCCTCCGGTTTCGTTCAGACCCAGAACGGACTTGTAAATAGACTGTGTGTCTCACATTGGATATCATTCTGTGTGATTGATGGATATCGGTTGCATGGAGTGGTTTTCCTGTGTGGCATGCTAAGATGCAAATGATCAAGGCTTCTGTTGAAAAGCAGAGTCTTGTGGTTGATGATCAAAGCACGGTCTTTGTGGCGTAGCTTTGTGCAGCGTTAATTCGCGAGCCTCACACCCCGGTGTGAACCAGAAATGGGAGAGGACCCCAGGGAGGGCATGCGTTTCCTTCTAGCTAGAAGTGGCGTCAGTGGTTTGACACACCCTGACGAGTGTGACTTATGTGGTTGTTGGGTTGCGAGGCGCCTCAGATATATCGGTGATTATGTGGAGCCGATGGAGTCATTTGGCTCATTGGCACCCCAAAGGGCGGGGAAAGCCAGTGTTCAGGCATTTTAATCCACATCGTTGGACCGGCCTTGACGATCCAAGGGCCCACCTGAGTCTGGGTCCTGAGACACGGGCTAGAGCGTCTCGAATCGGTAGAGTACTATCTTTTGCCTCGGTTCATAGATGGGAATCCAACTTCCAATACGTGATTTTGCGGTTTTGATTGTAGAATCTATATATGGCAACATGATATATGGTACCCATGCCGTCAGTGATTGATACTTATGATTGAAATTGTTTTGACACTGTACACTTATAGTAATAATAAAAGATGAAATTTAGCGTATCAAGCATTCTTTGGCTATTATAAGGTAAAACCTTATCCTCCGGCTTGTGTAGCATTGTGTGATGGGACCTGGGTCTTATAATAGCTTTATTGATCTTTATTTAGCATTGCGTTGTTGTTTTATGCATTGGTATTCTTGGGAGGAAACCTGTTCCGTGTTATATGGAGTGGTCTCTTGATTTACCAAACTTTAAAATAAAGGTTAATAACTGTTTTAGTTCTCACACCAGTCACATGACTGACCTGGAGTTTATCGTTTTAACCTAAATTCTGGGTGCCCCTATTTTCCGCACGGGCAGTTAGTAGTTTTGGTTTTGCAGATTTATATTTACAAGATCCTGATTTACAGCTGAAGCGATATTCAGAAAGCTCTGTATCCGTGTATTACTTCCAGTTGTGTTTTGTATTATTTTCCGCTGCAGTAATGTAATTTAAATCTCTGATAATTTTTGATGTGTAATATTTATTCATACTCTGTATATTCTTGTAATCTAATGGAATTGTTGTAATATACAATGAAATGTTCTTCTGTTTGCGTTCCAATTTGTCGTGTTCTCAAAACAATCAGGGGTTTCGAACGGTTTTGGTCAGTTTAGCGATCGATTCGGACCGAGCAAAATTCCTTGTTGTCACAGTATTTCAAAAATATTGTTAATGTTCAAGATATTTTCTTATTTATACAAATCTTTATATTCAAAAACACTTTGCATAATTTCTCTTAATTTTATCAAAACACAAATCTTCATTTAATAACTCTTTAATTCATTTCGAATAATATTAAACCACCAAATTTATAGCGATTCTTCTCATTGTTTGATTGCAAAGTCGATATAATATCGTTGTAGCCTTGCCATTTTTTCTATAATTCTCTTCAACTGCTCAAAATAATGTGCTTAGTCGTCTTGTCTAAGTGTTTAAGAAATTCTTATTGATAAAATTGATCATACATATCGATCAAGACCCCTTAAAATACCCCCACAGACAATTTAATGCAAAAGATAACCATAGGTTTTTGGTTTAAACACGGTTGTATTTATTATTCCATTTCCACAAATATTCTTGCTTTATTTTCAATAAATACAAGTTAATGTTGGGTAAATTTATGAAAATTAAAACAAAAGACCAAACTCGAATTTAAATTCCAGCAAACTAGAGCATAGGAAACTATTCTAGTCATTACTATAGATTAGACATTAATTGGTTAGATCTAGAAATTTGATTTAGGAATTTCTTTTTTGGTCAAACTTCACTCGAAGACTAGAGATTAAAAAAAAGACAACCAAGTTTTGGGGATAAGAGGAAGAATCAACAACATAGATCTCTTACATAATAGGAATAATAATAGTATTTATAGGAGTAGCTTAATTATCTTTTTGGTATTAGTGGGTACCATTGAAGAATTTCAAGGTTGCCACTTAAAATACCAAAGGGTTGATGGGATGACCATTGACAAGTTTTAACTTGAACCAAATTTGGGGTTGGACTTTAGAAAAAGTCTAATTTGATTAGGCAGGCGGTAGAGGATAATGAATCGATAGTATACTTTGGGCTTTCCTTAAGATAGGGAGATATATGATGAAGTTTTATGTTTAATAAGACATCTCCACGGTACAATGAATTTTGGTAGGGCCTAATCAAGAAATGGGGGCAAAGACGAAACCTCGGAAATCTTGTGCCACCATAGATATTTTGGAGCACAGGATTTCGAGACTTTGCATTATTCAAATAGATTGGTTCGGGTACAGCAAGGAGAAAATTAGAGAGAAGGCGTGAAAAGTTAAAAAAAATTGTAGCCTCCATCGAAAATTTAGGATTTTTGGTTGCATTTTGGTTGCAAGATTGGATGGTAGGAGATGACTGCAACACAAATGCACCCCGCACTCATACAGAAATTATATGCATGTTAAGGTGTTCTGCATATATATCGCATCACTTATTACACAAACATGTTAGGATTGAGTTATTTTAGTAAGTCTGCAGTGCATAATCACTATGAGTCATGGATGTTTTACGGATATTGTAACGTCCCATATTTTTAGCCATCAAATATTTAATTTAATTTATTATTTTAAATATTATATTTGGAGTATTAATGGATTTAATATTTAATTTGTTATTTAAAACAAAGTTCGAACGTTATATATTTATATAAATATAAATTGAGCTTGAAATCGCACGGCAGTTCGTAATATTTGGTTTTGAACTTCAACCGAGAATACAGGATCCGATATAAGATGGATTTCTGTAAAACAAGAAACGTTGGAATGGTAATTTTCATATGAAAGAGAAAATTCAGATTTCGAGTTATAATTTATAAGTTATGGCTAAATCAAAATTTGAAATAGTCGCTATGGAAATCGTTATTAAATATCGGCCTTTAAAATGACCATTTTGCAAACGGGCTTCGTTTTCGACGAAATCAGTTTCATTAGAACTGTAACGTTAAATTGTTGTACGATGTTGAATTGCGTGGTAAACCGATGTCGTATGTGACTACGGTAGCCGTAAACGCCCAGTTATTTTCTATAGCGCGTAATTAAATTAAATTAATTTAATTAAATAAAGAGCTATTTGAGTATAACTTGAACAGACGATCGAATTAGGCTGCGAAACCAATTCCGTTAAGTTCATATCGTCGATTAGAGTCAGGATAGGTATATAGTTTGCTATTTTTGGAAACAGGGTAATTTGGCCTTAAAAATGGTATTGCGATGCGCGATACAAATAGCCTACCGGGAAAACAGTCTCAGAATGCGACGAAACTGGTGCCATTGGGTCCGTATTGATTAATTTTTGTAGGATTTCAAGGTTTTAAGTTGATTTGATTTATCTAGTGATCGTGGAAAAATTAAATGCGTGTTTATTTCTGGTTTTATAAAGGATTTTTTTCAAATGATATCGGAATTCGACGAAACTTGTCCCATTTGGTCCGGAATATCTTTTTATACTAAGATTAGTTTTTTTATCAGAAAACGAAAGTCATTTGTGGTGATTTCGGCGTGTTACTTCACGACGAAGTTTCGATAATAATATAATAATAGTTGTCCACCTTATAAATACATTTGCTCAAAGCCTCAAACCCTATTCTCGCGTCAAACTGCTATTTGTGGTCAACGAAAATAAAACTGCGCCTCCATTTATGAATGAACGATCCACGCTGCTGCATAATTTCCCTCTCTGATCTTAAAATCCACACACCGATATATGAGATTCTGAACTACAACGATGTCTGTCTCAGCGAGGTCTCACCACTGGACGGTGATGATCAGCCCCCATTAGTTATGGTGGCCGTGATTTGGCTTGAAAGCCACGATGCTTCGAGCTGTTTTGCTGGAGATGGGGGTGATGAGGTGTGACGAGAATTGGGGTGTTAGCTGAGGAAGCTCGGTTGCTTGTCCTGGCGGCGATGGATGGTGGCCAGGGTGCAGAGTTTGGTGCGGGGGTGATTGTTTTAGGCGGAGCGTGGGTTCAATGAAAGGAGAAAGATTTGTTGAAGGGTTCGGGTTGGTGTCATCGTGTTTTCAATAGGGATGAAACAGAGGATGAGCGAACAGAAACAGTATCGGCCGAGACCTGACACCCTTAAAACCGTAATCCTCTTGGTAATTTAGTGGTTAAATTAGACTAAAGGAGATTTATTTAATAACGTTAATTAATTAAAGGTTGATCCTGCAGATGAATTAAAGCCGTGTGGAATGGAAGCCGATCATTTTAGGATAACGGGAACAGTCAACCAAATTACCTTTGAACAAATGAAATGAGTTATACGTTAAACTACGATTAAGAAAATAACTAATCTTATTCTAATTTATTAATTTAATTAAGGAATAGTATTATAATTATAGTAATGTTATTGTTGTAGATTTAAGTAAGGGAATCTGGGTTTTCGGAAGTAACGAATGAGGATTCTGAGAAATAAACGTAATCCACCGACTTTTCAAAAAGTAATTAGTTTATTAGTAATCAATTTAATTTAAATAACTATTAAGGATTTATTTCGTGATTAAATTATATAAACCGTTAAACTGTATAATCTTATAATGTTTGTAACTTCTACTTATGTAATCAGAATTGGATCAAATTAGTTGCCTTGGAACTGCATTGTCAAGTACAGCATTCCGGGACTAATTTGGACAGTTCAGGACACAGCTGGGATTTACAGTTAAAATTAAACGACTGTTTAATTTAACTTTAACCGAACCATTTCAACAAATCAAATCAAGGTGAGTTAAACTCACTCAGTTTTTCCATTTATATTTTATATAAATTGGGTTTTTATATTGTGTGCTCTGTTTGATATGGTTGACTATTTGCCAGTATATATTTATTTGTTGATTAAACTGATGAAATTAAACCGTCGTTGTAATGACCCGGATCCTTATGGGTTATTTTTAAATATTTAATATTGATTTTAATATTGAATTGGATAATATAAATAAATATTTATATTAAAGTTATTAATCTAATAATCAATTTCGATTTAATATCGAATATATCAAGTTATCAGAATACGAAGTTGATTGAATTAAAATTTAATTCTGAATTAAATTACAGTTCAAATGATCAATAGAAAATTTTTGTTTGAATTCGAATAAGAATATTAATTTATGGTCACAGAATTTATTGTTTTGAAATTAATTTATATTTGTTTAAAATAAATATCTCCTTCATATGATCGAATTGGACCTCGTGACCTATCCCAGTGTGTCCGGAATAGGGGTATTACCCTAAGATTGACAGTTGTTGGGTTCAGAAAGGAGTTCGGCATCATAGGTAATTTAAATTAAAGGATATCAGTTTAAATTAAATTTAAATTAAAAAAACAAAATATTCGGTGTTGGTGGACCAGAACAAAACCCGTCCCTCCTACCCGTGCCCTCCTGTATTTCCACAAACTTAAAACAACCCCGTGCTTCTTCTTTAACCACGAACTAAACCAAACCCCTCTCCTTTATAAAACCGTCGGCCCTCATCTTTTCGTTTTTTTTTTACTTCATCCGTTCACGATGAAACCAAAGCAAGCAAAGAAAAAATCAAAACCCACCAAATCAAATCCAAATCGAGTTCGTTTCTGGTGCAATCATCGAGCGAGGGACGTGGTGATTTAGGCGTTGGTTCTGGTAAACAATGAAGTTCGAGAGGTTTCAACTGGCGGCGTGGGATCTAGGAAGAACAGCTCTGGTGGGACTCGTGGATCTCGAGGGTTAGTTCGAAGTCGCGGTTGGTCCTGACAACAAGGAGTTGAAGTCGCGACAGTCATGAGGCGATGGGTGTTGCGCGATAGTGGTTGCGATGTCCAGATGTTCGGTGGTTGTACCATGGGGTCAGTTCGATTGTAGATGGAGTTGGATGTCGATCTGGAGTGGGTAAGTGATTAAGGTGCTGAGGTGTTTTAAGGATCCGACAGAAGTATTTTTGAGGAGTTGGAGCACTGTAGACCTGATTCAAGAGGGTGGTGCTCAGTTTGGTGGTACTGTCTGAGAAGGAGGGTCGAGGTCAACAAGTTGGGGAAGTTGAAGCTGCTGTTGAGTTGCTCGACGAAATGTCCGAGTGAGATTTAGGTAATTTATTTAATAGTTGTCATTAATTTAATTAGAAAAAGTGTCATTAGAGAATTAGTTTGTCATTTATTTAAAGAAAATTAATTTATAAAATCAGTTACATAAGAAATTAATTGGTATAGAAATAAAATAAAATATGTAGACAAATAGTTGAGCATACAAAATAATGTTTAATTTGATTTGAAAAGGTAGGGTTATCATTTTTGGATTTATACCAGGTTTTAATCAGGGTTTAGATAATTGATCTAAAATAATTTGTGATGATTTAATTAAATGAAAAAGAAATTTATACATATATAAGGAATTTATTTATTCATAAATAAATAAATGTTAATCATTTAATTAAATAAAACGTAGGTAAAAAGGAGGAATACATTCGAGTAGATACATTGACGCAACAGCCTGGGAGATAAACAAGATTTTCCGCAGAAATAAAATCTGGTAAGTAAACCTCACTCACCATTTAATTAGAATTATTTCTAGTTGTTAAAAATAATTGCTATGCTTGTTTGAATATTGTTTGGTTGATTTAAAATATATATTAGTTATTTAGGACTATTATATATATATATATATATATATATATATATATATATATTGGGTTGATGATTGGTTGGATTCCCGCAGTCTCATTAGCGGATGCCCGCGGTACCATAGCGGATGATTACCCTATACGCCCCACGTTATGATTAGTGGATGACCTTCTATACCGCGATACCCTGCCTCGAAGCAGGATAGGTATTATTTATGTGCTAACATCTGTGGATGCAGGAAAACAGGTTGGAGGAATCCAACAGGATTCCTCAAAAATATATTATCTGTTTGTTTATTTATTTGCATATATACTGTCATATATGATGTGTTAAGAAAATAAATAACTGGTTGCTTTGTGTGTTTAAATAGCACTAGAGCATAAGTGTTGATATTTAAAAATATCATGAAAAAGGATATTTGAGATTTAGAAAGAAAATTCTATTTTTCTAAAATAGAATTTGAAATTTGAATATATAAGATTCAAATAGAATAGAATTTGAAATCCCGAATAGAATAAAAATATTAACTTGTTTTGAATATATATATAAAACAAGTATGGAATTTATAAACTTTGTTTATAAATGAAATTATGGGATTTGAATTGAATTTATAAACGTTGTTTATAAATGAAAAGGTGGGTTTTGAATCGAATTTATAAACTTTGTTTATAAATGAAATTATGGGATTTGAATTGAATTTATAAACTTTGTTTATAAATGGAAGATAGGATTTGAATCGAATTTATAAACTTTGTTTATAAATGAAAATATGTGATTTGAATTGAATTTATAAACGTTGTTTATAAATGGAAAGGGGGGATTTGAATTGAAGTTATAAACATTGTTTATAAATAATGCAGAGAATTCAAATGGACTTTAAACTATAGATTTGAATATAGAAATTCAAATGGACTTTAAACTATAGATTTGAATATAGAAATTCAAATGGACTTTAAACTATAGATTTGAGTATAGAAATTCAAACAGACTTTAAACTATGGAATTTGAATAATAGAAGCGAATTGGAGTTTGAATGTAGAATTCAAATATTAAAAGAGAAATGGACTAAAGAGATAATTAACAAATTGAGTTAAAACGATTTGGTATAATTAAATAGATTGGGCAGGTATAGACATACAGGAGACAGGTTTGGAATAAAGTATAGAAGTGAAATAAATAGAATGCCCGACAAAAAGGTACGTATTTAATTCATATATGAGATTTTATGCGCCGTATCGGCTAGCCGCTTGGCTTTTTCTTTTTCTTTTTGAGATGAGAAGGACCGGGAAAGCTATTTGAAATTTCCCGATGCTCCCGGTACAAAGGAGGTTATGGCGAATTTTTCAGGGAATTTAAGGAGATAGAATATTTTTAAGATAATTTGATAGTTAGAAATTAACATATCAAAATATATAGAAGTCGATAAGGAAACGAACTTAGAAATAGAATAGTAAAATCAAAAAAGGAAGACTAGAAATAAAATCTCATAGAAATAGAAAGAGAAAATATATATGTGTTAAAAGGTGAATAATCTGTTGTATGGTATTGGTTATTCGAGTAAGTAGTCTTGTCTGTTTTGACGTTAAATGTTACTCAGTCAAGGTCTGAGAGGTAATTATACCCCAACTTGGTTGATTTCATGATATACCGATAAGTAGCAAGATTCAGGCTCGAAGATCAATGTGGAATGAGAATTAGTTAAATATTGTATTTGGGTTGTCGTAACGATGTTTTACACAACATCTGTTTTAACCCAAATATGTGCAAAGCTTGGAAATAGAATAATGAATATTTCCTAGTATGGAAAATAAAGGAAGGCGATATATGGAAATGTTTTCCAAAGAACGTATAAGGCCAATATGGTTATTGAAAATATTTGGTTAACAAATATTGATAAAGAAATAGAAAAGAGATTTAATTAATGGATTATTAATTAAAGGTTCAGTGATTGTTGGATGTTTGGTTGAACACTTGTTTTATTCGATAGTTAAATCATCGACTATCGAAACACTTGTTTTTATTCGATAGTTAAATCACAGACTATCGAAGTTTTGACCATCGTTGTCAATATGGAGAGACCGGTTGGATTATTATCTGAAGAACCACTCCATATCGGCAGTAGCGTGCGAATCAGATTATATAAAGATAATCGAAGACGGAGTAGAGTGCAAGGACTTTTTCTATTAATAGAAATAGTGCCTTCAGTTCATCCTGTTCCTGGGTGACTTGTATGGATGAATGTCTGACAGAGTATTTCCAGACGATCACGTACATTGATTTCTTCAACCGTACCAAGAGTGGAAGCGGAGAAGGGAACTTCTTTTAGCTAACACGTAATGTACTGTTGAGGACGTCAATCGGTGATTTGATGGATTTGACGATGTGACTTTCGAAGTGAATCTGGTGTGATGATAAAGCGTAGCTTCTAGCCTCATCAACCGGTAAATGACAGAAATCGGGCAAGCAGCATGGCTATGTAGGTCGCACCTATTAGGGTGTATAATCACCTGATCTAGAGTTTCATTTACTTCTAAAAATCTATTGTCGATGCTGACCCATTCGGGAAACGGTTGCTGATCCCAATCGTTGGTGATATACATTCGATACACTCAAGCGAAATGAGTGGTCGGTCATGTGTGGCTGAGTTGCAAGATGTTCTTGTTGAACTCGGTGTATTCTCCTATAGAGATATACCAGCGGAAGGTGATTCCATACCTTGTCATAGTTGGAAATCCATTACCCAATACGTGCTTGCGGTTTTGATTGTATATATATGTGGAACGCGAGATGCAAACGTTCCACTAGATTGTTATTTAATTGATTTAGACATTATTATAATATCAAAAGAGTTTTGATATAAAGATAAGTCAAGTGTTTGGATTCTCATAAGGGAAAAACCCGTTCCATGTTATACGGCGTGGTCTTATGAGATATCATTTAGTTTTCTGAAATTGTTTTAAACTGTTTACTCATACCAGTCCATATTGCGTGCTTGGGGAATGTGTCGCATGATAGGGGGTTCTCGCTTTTCGTTAGGTGGCGAACGGGAGACTCTTACCCCTACATGTCCCGAAAATGAGGGTTGGTTGTGAAGTCGAAAGGCTGGCCGTAAAATGTGGTACTGGGGTACCAATGTAAGCCACAGTGGGGTATTACCTTGCTGCTTTGGGGAGGAGAGGATGGTTGCAAAGCCTACTTGAATTTCCGAGACATTACAGTTGGTATCAGAGCTTAGGTTTAGCGAATACCTAGGCTTGTTGGAATGTGCTCATTAGAGATAGGATCAGTAGTATCCTAGAATGAGTTTAGTGTATATATATACGAGAGAGCGTATTTGTTATTTGATATAAAAACTGTTTTATATTGTGTTGACTAGTCTGTTGAGTGGATTATAAATTTTGGTCGAATCGTGGGACGCCACGAAGTCGATAGGAATTTATGAACACTTGAGCAGAAGATTGGACACGATATTGTTTTCAAATAGTTGAGTTGATTGTTAGGATTATAATCAAATTAGATTATAAAACAGAAATAGTTATATATATAACCAATGGAATTTGTATATGAAATCAAATATACAAATGTGATAAATTGAAATTGAATTCCAACCAGAATTAAGAATTTAAAATCCTGGGAGTTTGGAAAATATTTTTCTAAATGGAGTTTGAAAGAAATAAAGCACTGAACTCATTCAGTAGCTGGGAAATAATTCTGATGATGGTCGCAACATCATCAGTGTTCATTTTCGAGTTTCTAAGTGATGAATTGCTGCCTTAGAAAAGTTTTGATGGAAATTTGTTTGAAAGAAACAAGTTGTTTGAAAATTCAAATGTTTTGAATTTGAGATAGATATAAATATATGTATATATTTATATAACTTCAAAGAAATTTTGAAATGGGAATTGGAATATAGATTTCAAATAGAAGTAAAATAAAGGAATTTGTATATATATATAATTCAAATAGAAGTGAAATAGAATTTGAATTCAAAGGAATTCAAATGAGTTTGAATAAAGGAAATTTCAAATAGAAATTGTATAAGAAAAATTGAAACGGAATTTGAATTCAAAGGAATTCAAATGAATTTGAATAAAGAAAAGTCAAATAGAGATTTGAATATTAGATTTCAAATGGAATTTGGCTAAATAGAATTCAAAGAAAATATAAAGTTTGAAATAGAATTTGAATTCAAAGGAGTTAAAGTAGAATTTAAATTCAAAGGATTGCAAATAAAAATTGAACAAAGGATTTCAAATAGAAATTGAAGATAAGAAATTCAAATAGAATTTGAAGATAAGGAATTGAAATAGAATTTGAATAGAAGGAAATTCAAATAGAAATTGAATAGAAGGAAATTCAAATATAGAGTTTGAATAAAGAAATTCAAATGGAATTTGAATATTGTAAATATATAGGATTTGAATATTAAAAGTGAAATATATCGGAAATATTATGTTGAAATGGAAAAATGGATTGGATATATATTAAAAATATATCAGAATGGAGTTAAATTTATTATAAACAAAGTTAAAACGTTTATATTTATAAATATAATTAAAACGAGTTCGCCATAGCACGGCAGTTCGTAAATTGGCGATTTGAACTTCAATTTAGTATACAGAACTCAATTGAAGTCGGAATTCTTTGAAACAAGAATCGTCGGGACCGGTTAAATAATAGTTTTCTAATGAAAGAGAAAAATCAGGATTTCGTCGTATAGATTTTGAGTTATGTCAAAATCAAATTTTTAGAAAAGCAGCGCCAGAACCATTATAAAACCATAACGGTTTAATTGAATAAACAAAAGGATTTTTTTGAAATAAAATCTGAGTTGGCACTAGAAAAATCCAGACTGGAGATATAAAATAAATATGAACTCCAGTGAAGTAAGTGAAATGATTTTTAAGACAAAAATCATATTTTAAATGGTTAAATAGAATTAACTAAATTGGAAAATAATTAGTCAAAGGAAATTTGAATCGAAATTGGGTTTTTGGATAAGTGAAAGAGATTGCGAATTTATATTCAAAATCGAATATATAACTCGAGTTGAAAATATATTTAGATTAGTTATAATTAAGTTGACACATATTTGAACAAGCTATATTCAAATAAAAAGGGTGAACTAGACAAAACGGTTAATTAGCAACTAGTTAATGGGAATTTGAATGATTGAAATTAAATTTAACTTAAGTAAGTTAAATGGATCGAAGTAAATAAATTGAGTAAAATCAATGTGAATGAAATATGAATTGGGTGTGAATAAAGGAAAAACCCAAAAGAGTTATAAAGGAAATATATTTGTAACACAAATACAAAGGAAGTTATGTGCAAACAAATAGAAGGAGAAATATTTGTAAAAACATTTACAAATAGAATTTAGAAGGGAATATTTGTAAAACATTTACAGATAGATTCAATGGAAATATTTATTTATAGAAAATAAATAGAATGTTATAGATGAGATATTTATTTGTTAAATAAATAGAATTTAATCAAAGGAATATTTAGAAGATAAATAGAAAATGGAAATCTGTTTTAACAGATAAATAGAAAAGGTTAATTTATAAATAACAGTTTATAAATTAAATTAAATATTTATCATTCGATAAATGGAATATATAAGTCTGAACTTATATAGAGAAGAGATATTGGTTTTTAACACCGATAGTTTTAAATAGAAGGGGTACACAACACTTGTATAAGTGAAGTAACGTTATTAAAGAGAACATTTATAAAGTGAAGAACCGTTACTAAAAGTAAATCTTTATAAATGAATAAACGCTATCGAATAGGAGTTATTCGAATAGGAGAAGTCGACTGGAGTTAGAAATAATCGATTAGACTTAGAATTAATCGATTAGAGAAAGAATTAATCAGTTAGAGTTAACCAGTTAGGGTTAATCCGTAGAGTTAATTGAATATTTGTTATTCAATTAGATTTTTTTTAATATTTGTTATTCAAATAAAGAGTTAACCAGATAAAGTTAATTGAACATAGTAATCGAATTAGGATTTAATTGAATGTTAGTTATTCAATTAAAGTTGATCGAATATAGTTATTGAGATAGAGTTAGTCAAACATAATTACTCAGGATAAGTTGCCATTTCGTACGACTGCTAGCGTAATTCACAGGGCTACAGATAGCCTAGGGCGGTCGGATGTTTCCTGGGGGAACCAGGCGTAACCATTGTGATCGCTGCGATCTAGAGTCAAGCGAATGAAGTTAAATCGAATATTGGTTATTCGGAAGGAGTTGTCGATTATTAGTAAATCGAAGGGGTTATCGATTATTTGTTAATCGAAATGAATTATCAATTATAGTTTAATCGAAAAGAGTTATCGATTAGTTTAATCGAAGTGAGTTATAGAATATTGGTTATTCGAAGGAGTTATCGAATTTAGTTATTCGATGGAGTTAATCGAAAAGAGTTAAATCCAATAGAGTTAATTGATAAGAGTAAATTGAATAGAGAAAATCGAATATAGTTTATTCGAAGAAAGATTTTCGAATCTAGTTATTCGATAGACAGATTATCGAATATAGTTATTCGAAGGGAGGAGTTATTGAATAGGGATTTATTCGTAAGAGAGTTACGTAAGGAAGTTGGAAATGTTGAGTATCAACATAAATAAGTTTTGGAAAGATAAATGGGTTTGTAGCACTTTTTCTACCTTAGCAATTTCGAGGACGAAATTATTTTAAGTGGGGAAGATTGTAATGACCCGGATCCTTATGGGTTATTTTTAAATATTTAATATTGATTTTAATATTGAATTGGATAATATAAATAAATATTTATATTAAAGTTATTAATCTAATAATCAATTTCGATTTAATATCGAATATATCAAGTTATCAGAATACGAAGTTGATTGAATTAAAATTTAATTCTGAATTAAATTACAGTTCAAATGATCAATAGAAAATTTTTGTTTGAATTCGAATAAGAATATTAATTTATGGTCACAGAATTTATTATTTTGAAATTAATTTATATTGGTTTAAAATAAATATCTCCTTCATATGATCGAATTGGACCTCGTGACCTATACCAGTGTGTCCGGAATAGGGGTATTACCCTAAGATTGACAGTTGTTGGGTTCAGAAAGGAGTTCGGCATCATAGGTAATTTAAATTAAAGGATATCAGTTTAAATTAAATTTAAATTAAAAAAACAAAATATTCGGTGTTGGTGGACCAGAACAAAACCCGTCCCTCCTACCCGTGCCCTCCTGTATTTCCACAAACTTAAAACAGCCCCGTGCTTCTTCTTTAACCACGAACTAAACCAAACCCCTCTCCTTTATAAAACCGTCGGCCCTCATCTTTTCGTTTTTTTTACTTCATCCGTTCACGATGAAACCAAAGCAAGCAAAGAAAAAATTGAAACCCACCAAATCAAATCCAAATCGAGTTCGTTTCTGGTGCAATCATCGAGCGAGGGACGTGGTGATTTAGGCGTTGGTTCTGGTAAACAATGAAGTTCGAGAGGTTTCAACTGGCGGCGTGGGATCTAGGAAGAACAGCTCTGGTGGGACTCGTGGATCTCGAGGGTTAGTTCGAAGTCGCGGTTGGTCCTGACAACAAGGAGTTGAAGTCGCGACAGTCATGAGGTGATGGGTGTTGCGCGATAGTGGTTGCGATGTCCAGATGTTCGGTGGTTGTACCACGGGGTCAGTTCGATTGTAGATGGAGTTGGATGTCGATCTGGAGTGGGTAAGTGATTAAGGTGCTGAGGTGTTTTAAGGATCCGACAGAAGTATTTTTGAGGAGTTGGAGCACTGTAGACCTGATTCAAGAGGGTGGTGCTCAGTTTGGTGGTACTGTCTGAGAAGGAGGGTCGAGGTCAACAAGTTGGGGAAGTTGAAGCTACTGTTGAGTTGCTCGACGAAATGTCCGAGTGAGATTTAGGTAATTTATTTAATAGTTGTCATTAATTTAATTAGAAAAAGTGTCATTAGAGAATTAGTTTGTCATTTATTTAAAGAAAATTAATTTATAAAATCAGTTACATAAGAAATTAATTGGTATAGAAATAAAATAAAATATGTAGACAAATAGTTGAGCATACAATAATGTTTAATTTGATTTGAAAAGGTAGGGTTATCATTTTTGGATTTATACCAGGTTTTAATCAGGGTTTAGATAATTGATCTAAAATAATTTGTGATGATTTAATTAAATGAAAAAGAAATTTATACATATATAAGGAATTTATTTATTCATAAATAAATAAATGTTAATCATTTAATTAAATAAAACGTAGGTAAAAAGGAGGAATACATTCGAGTAGATACATTGACGCAACAGCCTGGGAGATAAACAAGATTTTCCACAGAAATAAAATCTGGTGAGTAAACCTCACTCACCATTTAATTAGAATTATTTCTAGTTGTTAAAAATAATTGCTATGCTTGTTTGAATATTGTTTGGTTGATTTAAAATATATATTAGTTATTTAGGACTATTATATATATATATTGGGTTGATGATTGGTTGGATTCCCGCAGTCTCATTAGCGGATGCCCGCGGTACCATAGCGGATGATTACCCTATACGCCCCACGCTATGATTAGTGGATGACCTTCTATACCGCGATATCCTGCCTCGAAGCAGGATAGGTATTATTTATGTGCTAACATCTGTGGATGCAGGAAAACAGGTTGGAGGAATCCAACAGGATTCCCCAAAAATATATTATCTGTTTGTTTATTTATTTGCATATATACTGTCATATATGATGTGTTAAGAAAATAAATAACTGGTTGCTTTGTGTGTTTAAATAGCACTAGAGCCTAAGTGTTGATATTTAAAAATATCATGAAAAAGGATATTTGAGATTTAGAAAGAAAATTCTATTTTTCTAAAATAGAATTTGAAATTTGAATATATAAGATTCAAATAGAATAGAATTTGAAATCCCGAATAGAATAAAAATATTAACTTGTTTTGAATATATATATAAAACAAGTATGGAATTTATAAACTTTGTTTATAAATGAAATTATGGGATTTGAATTGAATTTATAAACGTTGTTTATAAATGAAAAGGTGGGTTTTGAATCGAATTTATAAACTTTGTTTATAAATGAAATTATGGGATTTGAATTGAATTTATAAACTTTGTTTATAAATGGAAGATAGGATTTGAATCGAATTTATAAACTTTGTTTATAAATGAAAATATGGGATTTGAATTGAATTTATAAACGTTGTTTATAAATGGAAAGGTGGGATTTGAATTGAAGTTATAAACATTGTTTATAAATAATGCAGAGAATTCAAATGGACTTTAAACTATAGATTTGAATATAGAAATTCAAATGGACTTTAAACTATAGATTTGAATATAGAAATTCAAATGGACTTTAAACTATAGATTTGAGTATAGAAATTCAAACAGACTTTAAACTATGGAATTTGAATAATAGAAGCGAATTGGAGTTTGAATATAGAATTCAAATATTAAAAGAGAAATGGACTAAAGAGATAATTAACAAATTGAGTTAAAACGATTTGGTATAATTAAATAGATTGGGAAGGTATAGACATACAGGAGACAGGTTTGGAATAAAGTATAGAAGTGAAATAAATAGAATGCCCGACAAAAAGGTACGTATTTAATTCATATATGAGATTTTATGCGCCATATCGGCTAGCCGCTTGGCTTTTTCTTTTTCTTTTTGAGATGAGAAGGACCGGGAAAGCTATTTGAAATTTCCCGATGCTCCCGGTACAAAGGAGGTTATGGCGAATTTTTCCGGGAATTTAAGGAGATAGAATATTTTTAAGATAATTTGATAGTTAGAAATTAACATATCAAAATATATAGAAGTCGATAAGGAAACGAACTTAGAAATAGAATAGTAAAATCAAAAAAAAAGGAAGACTAGGAATAAAATCTCGTAGAAATAGAAAGAGAAAATATATATGTGTTAAAAGGTGAATAATCAGTTGTATGGTATTGGTTATTCGAGTAAGTAGTCTTGTCTGTTTTGACGTTAAATGTTACTCAGTCAAGGTCTGAGAGGTAATTATACCCCAACTTGGTTGATTTCATGATATACCGATAAGTAGCAAGATTCAGGCTCGAAGATCAATGTGGAATGAGAATTAGTTAAATACTGTATTTGGGTTGTCGTAACGATGTTTTACACAACATCTGTTTTAACCCAAATATGTGCAAAGCTTGGAAATAGAATAATGAATATTTCCTAGTATGGAAAATAAAGGAAGGCGATATATGGAAATGTTTTCCAAAGAACGTATAAGGCCAATATGGTTATTGAAAATATTTGGTTAACAAATATTGATAAAGAAATAGAAAAGAGATTTAATTAATGGAATATTAATTAAAGGTTCAGTGATTGTTGGATGTTTGGTTGAACACTTGTTTTATTCGATAGTTAAATCATCGACTATCGAAACACTTGTTTTTATTCGATAGTTAAATCACAGACTATCGAAGTTTTGACCATCGTTGTCAATATGGAGAGACCGGTTGGATTATTATCCGAAGAACCACTCCATATCGGCAGTAGCGTGCGAATCAGATTATATAAAGATAATCGAAGACGGAGTAGAGTGCAAGGACTTTTTCTATTAATAGAAATAGTGCCTTCAGTTCATCCTGTTCCTGGGTGACTTGTATGGATGAATGTCTGACAGAGTATTTCCAGACGATCACGTACATTGATTTCTTCAACCGTACCAAGAGTGGAAGCGGAGAAGGGAACTTCTTTTAGCTAACACGTAATGTACTATTGAGGACGTCAATCGGTGATTTGATGGATTTGACGATGTGACTTTCGAAGTGAATCTGGTGTGATGATAAAGCGTAGCTTCTAGCCTCATCAACCGGTAAATGACAGAAATCGGGCAAGCAGCATGGCTATGTAGGTCGCACCTATTAGGGTGTATAATCACCTGATCTAGAGTTTCATTTACTTCTAAAAATCTAGTTTTCTGAAATTGTTTTAAACTGTTTACTCATACCAGTCCCATGACTGACCCGGAGTTTATTTGTTTTGTTCTACCTAAACTCTTGGGTGCCTAAATTTGTACGGGCAGTCAAGTAGTTTCAGGATTTTACAGATCTATCTAAAGGAGCTTGGAGCAGGAGGCTTCAGCGTTATCTAGTTATAGTGTTGTTCCGCTATGTTGTAAGTGTTGTACTCTGATAAGTGTATGATATACAGTTAAGATTTTGTATTTCAAAGATGTGATATATTATATTTTGTTCCGCTGCGATGTGAGATTCTGTGTTGTTATTTCTGTTCTTCTTCTACCTCTTTCTTCTAAAAAAAATGTCTCATATTTTTGTGATATTTGGGTTGGACGTATGATGTATATAGTCAACTCCGATGTTATGGAAATCTGGGTCATTACAGTCGTTTAATTTCAGTGAAATACCAAATCATTATTTTAACGATTGGACCCAATAAAGGTAACTCACCTTGGTTGGTCACGTTTATAAAATAAACGTGTTTAAATTGTTTGAATTGCTTGAAAATTGGTTAGTGTTGATGGTCGTTATTATTTGTTATCAGTTAAATGAAACTGAATGATCTGATTTGAGATAACCGTCGTGATTTCAGGGAAGAACAGGTTGGGTGGATTCAACCGGATTCCTCAAATATATTATTTATTTTCATATTATCATATATGAATTGTCATGTTTGGGGTGATTGATTTGATTGTTGATTATTGAATATTCAACAATTTGTTTTGTTTAAACCAATGGGCGGTATTGGTTGAGTATTTGGCAGCGTATGGCATATAAAATAAAATCGTTTTATAAATATTGATTCACCGTCAGGTGAGTCGATAGTGATGAAGTTATAAAATTTATTTTATAACTGGAGTTAGATTTTGAAATATATTATTTTGAATAAAAGTGTATAAAAAGGAAATAAATATATATTTTATTTATTAAAAACTTTGATTTATTATAAATTGATTTTATAAAATAAATATGAGATTAATCAGATTTTTGAATATGGGAATAGAAATTAACCGTAACGGTAAAAAGGTGGATAATTGGTTTGTTAAGAATTTATTTGATGAGATTATTTAAATTAATTATATTATTAATTAATTTAAAGTGGGAACGAATTGGAATGGATTAATAAGATAACCGCGCCTTGAGTTGACTAAGTCATCCATTGTAATTGGAATTGATTTTAAATTAATTTGATTTGAATTAATCTAATAAATTAGTTAATGAATATTGTTTTAATTTTAATAAGTTTTACAAAAGGGATTTACTATTTATTTTAGTAATAAGGAAATTAACTACTGAAGTAGTTAGTGATTAAAGTAAATTATTATTTTAATAATAATTTAGGAAAGTGTCATTTTAATAGAAATTCATTTAAAAATAATCGAAGTTGAAATGAAATCTATTTGAATGGTGAAAGTAGTTACGAACGGGTTTTATATTTAAAATCCGAACTTTTATAACAAAGTTATAAAGAGAATTCCAAGTGAATAAAATAGTTTGAGATCAATGTTACTTGGTTATTTGAATTAAATCAAAGGAAATCAAGATAAATGGTTTATAATAAACCAGGATTATATAAATGAGATTTAAAGTGTAAAAGCATTAATTTTAAATTAACGTTACTTGAAAATGAGATCAAGTAAAAAGGGAAAGATTGAAATAAGATTTTCAAAGCGGGGAATGGTTGAATAGATCTGAAAGGAAATTGGTAAAAGTGAATTTGGGCTAAAGAAGTGGGTCACAGGGTTGTATAACCAAATCCAATAGTTAAATAGTATTTGTTTGACTGGAATAGAATATGGGTTTTTGGATTACAACTTATATTTATTTGAAGATAAGAACGTTGTTGATCAAGGTCTGGGAGGTAATTAAAATACCCCAGCTTGAACAACATCAGGATTATCTGAAGATGATATTAGTTGTTAATGGTAAAAGAGGTTAGTGATAGTTCATTATTTCCATTTGTGAAATAATGCGACGTTTGGTGGAAATTTGGGAGAATATATATATAAAGAGAGATCCGAGGTAAAGAAATGTGAAGTTTAGTTTTATTTTACACTAATAAATATTAGTGGAATAACCAATATTACGTAACACTATTTTCGAATAATAAGTTAAATGGCTTTCCCAATTTTGAATAATAGAGAACGATGTAACATATGTTTTGAGAGGAGAATTAAGTAGAAATGAAATATGGTTATAAGTTATTTTTTTAAGTATTAGAATGAGATGGTTTTGAGAACATTAGTATATTAAACAAGCTTCAATTATCGTATTTTTAAATATTAACAGAGTTAGAAGTTTCAATTAAGCAGAAGTGAATTAGTTTGTTTTAAATTTAAAGGCCAAGTGATGCTGGATATTGAACCAGTAAACCCATTTGATTGTCATGACTGAAACACTGTTTATTTTGATAGTTAAATCACCGACTATCAAATCTGTCCAATACGATTGTTGGTATGGAAAGACCAGGATCGAATTTATATTTGAAAACCATTCCGACCAACAAATACTTGAAGATATTAAAAGATGATCGAGATGGAGCTGTGAAGATCGTAGATTTTCATAAACGGAGGAAATGCTAATAATCTCTGGGATTACAATCAAAGATAAATTGTGGTTCTGTCGTTATTGGAATCTAATGGTTGCAAGGATTTCGCGCTACTAATCCATGGGGTGATTCCTATGTTGGATGCAGTAGGAGAGTACCTTCGGTTCATCCTGTTTCTGGATGACTTGTATGGACGAATGTCTGACAGAGTATTTCCTGAAACCACGTACGTTGATTTTTACGAATATACCGAGTGGTGGCAAAGAGGGGCACTTCTTTAAAACCCAGAGTCTATTTGTGGACGTCAATTAGTGATTTGACGGATCTGACGATGTGGCATTCAAAGTGAATGGTGATCAAATATCCCAAAGATAATTTAAACCTCAAGCCTCATCAACTGGGAAATGATAAAAAAATCGGGCAGGCAGCATGGCTATGTGGGTCGCTCCCATTAGGGTGTATAATCACCTATCTAGAGAAAATCCATTTGCTTCTTTAATCTATTTTCGATGTTGTCCCTATTCGGGAACCGGTTGCTGATCCCAACCGTTGGTGATATACATTCGATACACTTAAGCGAAATGAGTGGTCGGTCATGTGAGGGCCGGGTTGCAAGACGTTCTTATTGAACCTAGTGTATTCGCCTCTAGAGATACACTATCGGTAGGTGGTCCCATACCTTGTCATAGTCGGAATCCAATCTCCAATAAGTGCCCGCGGTTTTGATTGTATAATTATGTGGAACGTGAGATGCAAGCGTTCCGCTAGATTTTATTTACTTATATTTAGACATTATTATAATATCAGAAAAGATATTGGTTTTAAAACTGGTTGGGTTATCGTAAGGTAAAAACCGTCCGTGTTTATGTGTGGATTTGGTCTAACGATTATCCTTTTCTTTTGAAAGATTTTTAAACTTTAAAATCATGATTAGATGATTTATCCTTAATACTGTGCGAGTTTATCTCACTCTGGTTCACCAGACTGACCCGGTGTTTTGTAAATGCTCGGATTAGCCCGGGGTGTACAGGTTCAGGTTATCGAATGCTGTGAAGAGACGAGCTGGAAGAGTTCAGTCGTATGATATTATATAGCTACTATTCCGCTGTGTGTTGTATATGAGGATAGGTTATTATAACTGTCCAGATGTGTGATGTACTCTGATATTGTAAGTTTTATTTAAAGCTCTCAATAAAGATTTATTTTTGTATTATGTTTTGTTCTGTTGCGATGTGAGACTCTGATTCTGTGTTGTGTTGGTTCTTCTTCTACTATTCTAATATTTCTTTCTTTCTTATCTCACCCTCTAAATTCTTTCAAATACTATCCAGTGTTTTCTGTGTTTGGATGGTCGGCATGAGTTACGGTAAAGGTATTTATGTCAATTTTCAGGGCCGAAAATCCCTGGGTCGTTACATTGGTATCAGAGCTATTGGTTTAGTGATAACCTTGGCTCTGTGGTGTAACTCGATAGAGATGGGGTTAGTGATACCCTAGATTGAGTTGAGTATATACATGAGAGCGCGTATTTGTAATTTGATATAAAATTATTTTTGAAATTTGTTTTGCCCAATTTATTTTATAAAATAATAAAAGTAAGGATTTTCACAAATTATTATGATATGGGTAAATCGATTGATTGGTTAATATTGATTTGAATGATATGCTTGGATTGTGCTATTGGTTGCTTGAATATAAATCTGAAAATCAATAGGCTTGGTTGAAAACCATACTGAAATAAATAAATTGGATAATCTATCCAATTAAAGAAATAAATGGATGGTTAAGAAATGATTATAAATAAATCCCATGTGAATTGGATTGTGTATAAATGGATGATGTGGATGTTTTGAATTTAATTGATATTGTTTTGATGACTAATGAGTGTAGTGAAGTTGAGAATAGGTGCAGAAGTGCCAATTCAGCTTTAAAATCCATCCAAGAGAAAATTCTGGAGTTAATTGAATCCAGTCTGAATAGAGCTACATAATAACTAAGCAGCTCTAATATAAAATATTGCTTATCGCAAAATAGCGCTCGTAAAAGTTACGCCTGCGAAAAATATGAAATTTTGGTTTTTATTTGGGTTTTGAGATTGGATTTTGATTTTTCCGACCCTGTTGTTCGATGTATATATATTTCTTGAACCTGTGATATTGCAGATGTCCCTCCGTACAAGGGAGACTCTACCAAAAATTTTCCAAAATTTTAGGTGTTAGAAAATTTTTGAAGATTTTTGGAAAATTCTTTTATTTGAATTAAATTGGTTTTAAAACCAATTAGATTTGTTTTGGAAATAAAAAAAGTTTTGATTAAATATTTTTATAAAGTTAATGGGTTTATTACGTTCTTTCTTACCTTAACAATTTCGAGGATGAAATTATTTTAAGGGGGAAAGAATGTAATGTCTCGTATTTTTGGCTGTCAAATATTTAATTTAATTTATTATTTTAAATATTATATTTGGAGTATTAATGGATTTTAATATTTAATTCGTTATTTAAAACGAAGTTCGAATGTTATATATTTATATAATTATAAATCGAGCTTGAAATCACGCGGCAGTTCGTAATATTTGGATTTGAACTTCAATTGAGAATACAGGATCAGATATAAGTCGGATTTCTATAAAACAAGAAACGTTGGAACCGTATTGATGGTAATTTTCATATGAAAGAGAAAAATTCAGATTTTGAGTTATAATTTGTAAGTTATGGCTAAATCAAAATTTGAAATAGTTGCTATGGAAATCGTTATTAAAATATCGGCCTTTAAAATGACCATTTTGCAAACGGGCTTCGTTTATGATGAAATCAGTTTCATTAGAGCCGTAACGTTAAATTATTGTACGATGTTGAATTTTGTGGTAAACCGATGTCGTATATGACCACCCTTTCTTCTCCCTTTCAGCTCGTCACCGCCCATACCCAGACAACCACCGCTCCGTCTTGAACATCACCAGCAGCGGTGCCTACCCCATCCGGTTCTCCCGTTTTTCCAGTATTTTTTTCTTTTTGGAACCCATCTTGTTTTGAAAAGTAACTCCTCCGTCTTCTCTTGACCTTCGAACTCCTCCACTAAACCATGTTGCGCCTCGCACCATCCCTCCAAACTCCGCTCCAAACCACTAGTTGTGCACAAGTGAAGATGTTGACCCCGGTGGTGTTATCAATCGGTCAAAGATAACGGGCTTGCGGTTTTTGATATTTAGACAAAGAGGAGCATTTTCATCTGTTTGTTGAGAGGAAGTTATCAGTTGTTGTTCCATGGATAAAAATTTCTATGATGCATCGTATTTATAGGAGTAGCATAAGGAGGATAAAAACGACATCCCCTCCACAGCGTACAAGTAGATTTGAGAGAAGCTCGGATGCATGAATTGTCTCTTCATAGATGTATGTGAGAAGAATAGGGCTGTTGAGGGCTTCGAGTGAAGAAAATAGGTTTGTAGGTGTATTTTCTTTTCATGAGTGATTCAGATGAAGGACCGATTAAAAGAATTAGAGTAACAGTGATAGTGTTGTAGTGGTTAGGTTCGATAAGGTAGGCTATTAGTTGTGTTAATACTTAATGGTGAATTTTCAATGTTAGTACGGACGGGGTAGGCACATTTTGTAGCAGATCGGCTCGTAGAAAATTAGTGTAGGTTTTATTTTGGTATTAAGCATGAGCAGGGGACGACAGAGGTGTAGAATCCTAGGGGTTACAGTATTTTCCTTTGATTTAATAGGTTAGGTTACAGTTGTATTTTCTTTTCTTTGTTCTCTGTACCTATTGAATTTTCAAGTTTTGATTGAATTCCATATGTAGTCTGCGTTCTTAAGGGGAAAAAGGTAGCGGGTACCTACTTGCTTCAGCACAAAGGATTGAACCGTTTAAATTACATGAATTCTTCTCATGAACTGGTAATAAATGTTGGCATTGGTTCTTGCTATAAATTCCTTTTAGTTGCGGTTATACGCAGTGATTTTCGTTTACCAATTAATGTTATATATATTTGTTTCCGTTAAGATTGGGTACTTATTAATGATACCCTATATCATAAAGTTTCGTTCATTTTACGGACTGATATTGACAAAAAATAAAAATACTGTTGTAATGAGCCATATGTCATGATCCCAAAAATATAATAAAATAGGCAAGATAGCTTATTCCGTGCAACCCTAAAATTCTGATATAAGGTGTAAAATACTTCAAAATAAAAAGTGCTTATCTTCCAAATTTAAAAATATTACAGAAAAATTCTATAAATTAAATTAAAAATATGTCTTGAAAATCTTATCTGAATTTGAAATAAATAATTTATTATGATTAAATAAATCGTTATAGTCTATAAATGATTCTATAACAACTATTTTAAAATTTGATTTGGACATAACTCGCAATCCACAAAACGAGATCTCAAATTTTCACTTCCATTAGAAAAATCAGCGAATCTTGTTTCATAGAATTTCGAGTAAAAACAGATTATGTATATTCAATTGAGGTTCAAAACTCGATTTTGTGAACTGTCGCGACGTTACACGCTTGTTTTATATTAAATATAAATTTAACGTTAAATCATCATTTAATAAGTGGATTAAATATTAAAATCCATAAATATTAATAATAAATTAAATTAAATATTTGACTACCAAATATACGGGACATTACATTCTTCCCCCCTTAAAAGAATTTTGTCCCCGAAATTGCTAAGGTGAGAAAAATGCTAGAAATCTCGTTAATTTCGAAATCCAATTTATTTTAAATCGAAAACCAATTTAATACCATCTATAAATATTTTTCAAAATATCGAAAATTTTCTAACACTTTAAATTCCCGGAAAAATTCGGCAGAGTCTCCCCTATACGGAGTGTCATCTGTGATATCGCAAAAACAAATAATATATGCATCGACCCACATGGTCGGAAAACGAAAATCAAAACCAAAAATTTTATATTTTCGCATAGGCGTACCTTTTACGAGCGCTATTGGGCATAATTGCTCAATGTATATGCGATTTACTTAACCAATATCAATCTGCCTAGCCATCTGACACCTATACTTAACTCAGTTCACATATAAGCAATATATGAAATTCGTAAGTAATATTTCTCTAATCAACGAGTATAACTACACCATTCCAAAATCAAACAAATAGCATCAATTAATTATCAAATACAGGGTTAAATCATAAATTATAATTCATAAGCAGTTTCAATCCAGTTTAATTATACTGGAAATTATTCCTTTGTTTATAATTCATTTAACTCCATTAAATCGTTGATTATTTCCATTCAAATCAACTATCATCAAACAATTCACAATCAACAATCAATACACAGCCAAACCAATTAATTTACATTCCATATTAATATTTTATTTTGGTTTCACATATTTGAACATCAGTCGATAAATATTCGATTGATTTCTATTTGATTATTTATTTATTCAACAAATTTCCAATTTATTTAAATTAGTTTAAGTATCATTCTTAATTTTAATTCCACTTAACTAAGTTAAGTTCCCATTGAAGTTTTAATCTAATTTGAACCTCATTCGGATCAATCAAACACACCAATAAATAATTTAATAAAATTATTTCTTTTCTATACAAAATATAGTTTAGGTAAAATTATTTCATTTACCCTCTTTACAAACCAATATTGTATCCACTGCCAGTTCAATGCTTCTTAACACTCAAACCGATCAAATAATACAATATAAAACATTTGTATATGAAATCTACAAATATGCTCTCTCATATATACGCACTCAACTCATTCCAGGGTATCACTAACCCCATTTCTATCGAGTTATACCACAGAGCCAAGGTTGTTCCTAAACCATTACTCTGATATCACTGTAACGACCCAGTAAAAGAATTCAACGCTCAAACTCTGACAATAACACATAAACTCGTATTATATGCTAAAACTCAAGCATCGAACACTCACCAGATGGTTATTAAAAAGAATATCAGAGGGTGAGATAAGAAAGAAAGAAATATTAGAATAGAAGAAAAGAAGAACCAACACAACATAGAGTCTCACATCATAGCGGAAAAAAATATAATATAGAAATAAATCTTTATTGAGAGCTTTAAAAATACTTACGATCATTAGAGTACATCAACACCTCTGGACAGTTGTAATAATTTGTCCTCATATACAGTCACACAGCAGAATAAAAACTAGATATCATACGTCTGAACATCTCCAGTCGTTAGAGGACTTCGCAGCATCCGATATCCTGGACCTGCACACCCCGGTCTAACCCGAGCATTTACAAAACATGGGGTTATTGTGGTGAACCATAGTGAGAAAAACTCATATAGTATAAGGGGAATCATCCAACTTGATTTTTAAGTTCAAAATCCTTTCAAAAAAAGGATAATCGTAAGACCAAATCCACACATAAATACAGACAGTTTTTACCTTACGATAACCCAAAACATTTTTGAAATCAATATCTTTTCAGATATTATAATAGTGTCTAAATACAAGTAAATAACAATCTAGCGGAATGCTTGCATCTCACACTCCACATACATAGTATACAACCAAAACCGCGGACGCTTATTGGAGATTGGATTTCGACTATGACAAGGTATGAAACTGCCTGCCGATAGTGTATCTCTATTGGGCAATACACTAGGTTCAATAAGAACGCCTTGCAACCCGGTCCACACATAACCGACCACTCATTTTGCTTGAGTGTATCGAATGTATATCACCAACGATTGGGCTCAAACCACTGTTTCCCGAAAAGTGACAGCATCGAAATAAATTAAAGAAGTAAATGGAATTTCTCTAGATAGGAGATTATACACCCTACTGGGAGCAACCCACATAGCTAAGCCACATGCCCGATTTTTGTCATTTCCCGGTTGATGAGGCTTGAGGTTAGAAATTTCTTTTTTCTAATAGCACACCACCATTCACTTTGAATGCCACATCGTCAGATCCGCCAGAAGATCACTAATTGACGTCCACAAAAATACCTTGATTGGGAGCGACCCTACTATGGTACGTTTGAAGAAATCAACGTACGCGACCCCTTTGGAAATACTCTGTCAAACATTCGTCCATACAAGTCATCCAGGAACAGGATGAACCGAAGGCACCCTCCTACTGCATCCTAGGAATCACCATATAGATCAGTAGCGAGAAGTCCTTGCAATCCACGGATTTCAACCACGATAGAACCACAGTTTATCTCTAGCCGCTAAACCGGAGATTATTAGCGGTTCTTCCGTTTATGAAGATCTATGGTCTTTAATGCTCCATCCTGATTATCTTATGATATTTTACAACGTATTTGTTGGTCGGAATGGTTTTCGAATATACATTCGATCCCGGTCTTTCCGTACCAACAAGCGTATATACCAGATTTGATAGTCGGTTATTCAATTATCAAATAAACTTAAATAAACAACCATTCATCCATAGAAACAAAAATGAATTCACTGATTCAGTATCCAACATTATTTAGCCTCTTCAATTAACCGTTTTTTAATTAAATCCTTATAAATCTTCCAATATGGGAATATCGCATTTACTTTATATTATCGAATAAGAATATTCTTAAAACCATTCATTCAACTTATAAACTTTTCAAATACAGCTTATAAAATCATTCACAAAAATCGTAACCTATGTTTCCCTCATTTCCTCTCGTTTATATACTAATACTATCCTTAGATAATCATGAAGTCATTCAAGTTGGGGAATTCTATTTACCTCTCTGACCTTAACCAACAACATTCATATCTTCAGAATAGATAATAGTTTATTAACACATCTGTTTTGCTTTTTAAAACTCTATTTAAAATCTCAAACACATTTACTAATTGATTAAGTAAACTTTTACTTACAGTTTTCTTCATTCCTTAAAAACACTTTACAGTATAATGTACGAGTCTCGATCTAATAATAAATCGAATCCTTTATAAATTTCATCAATATCTCTTTAAAAATATATTTTACCAACATTCGCAATAATCACTTTTTATTGATTACCGTAGTATATAAATATTTTTACAAATCTTATATAAATACCTTTACAATCTTATATGAGCACCCTTTTCAAATCTTAATTTGCGATCTTTTTCTGAATCTTATATTTTATTAATCAAATATTATAACTTAACTTTTGTATCAAATGTTGTCGATTATATTTCCAAATTTTCTTCCATTTATCAAATCCTTCCCAATCCTTTCCAACAATGTATTTGTTGTCTTAAAACCATATAACGGTCCTTTATAAAGATTTTCAGTTTATTAACCAAATAGTTCAATTTCTCGTTATAACAAATGTTATAAAATTCACTTTCCAAAATCTTAAACTTCATTTACAATTCATTAGCGACAATTTATAATTCGTTTCATTTCTCGGCTCTCACCTTCGATTTACATTTCGACCTTCAGAATATCACATTCTGAACTTCGGAATAACTCCAACTCAATAACCATTCCGAACTTCGGAATACAATATTCCAAACCTTGGAATAAAACTTATCTTAGCCATTTCACATCATTTCCCAACTTCTCGATTTATACTTATCCAATTTTGTTATACTTGGAATTTATTTTACCACTCTTTCACGTATAAATCAACTCATATTTGTATATCCAGTTACATTATACTTGAAAATCCATGATTTAACAATCTATTTCAGCTATCAGGTTTAAATCTAATTTTACATCCTTCTTTGTCATTTCGAACCAAATTCTATTTATAAATCTCAATCCCATTTATGAATCTCATTTAAAATCCATATTTATATTTTCAACTTTGATTCATTTTAAAACATGAAATCCCATTTCCAAATCATTTCTCAATTCCAGTTTTGTTGACTTGTTAATCTTATTCACGAAATGTTATTTAATCACATTTCGTATATTTAAAAATAGCATTTGTTTAAAACGATCATTTATTACAAAATTATCACTCCTTAATCTCTTTAATATACTCTTGTAAATCCACTATTTAATTATTTCATTTTAATATTTTGAAATTAATTTAAACTTCCTTTACAGCCGTTAAGACCTTCACAATCCATTTTACACATTTCAATGACCAATACGATACGTTTATATCGTATAACAATTTATTTAATAATATCTCAGGTCTCTATTAGTTATAAATTTAGTTAATTATAAAACTGGTAAGTTTGACTTTGATATTTATTTTTACTATAAAAATCATGTTTCAAATCCATATATAAATATATTTATATCTTCGAACTCGTTCGAAATCAATTTAATATTGATTTCGAAAATCATTTCCTTTAATGTGACGGTACAAAAGAGGCAAATGGCTACTATAGAACCAAACTGTGAAATATAAACCAATTTCACATTCAATAACAATTTATATAATCATATCGATAAACGTTATCAATATCATTGAGGGTAGATTCAGTATTTGACATATATAATCATATATGAAAATTTACATAACTATTGGTGAGGAATCCAGTTGGATCCCTCCAACATGTCCTTCCCTGCAAAACAATAGGTTACCATAATTTGAATCATTCGGTTTAATGTGGCCGATTAATATTCATTTTCCATCTAAACAGATGAAATAAACAATTTAATAATAACAGTCAATAATGGACAGTAACGGTCAATAATCAGCAACTGACAACAATTCGAGCATCAATTATTTATAACGTATATATTATTATAAACGTGACCATTGAGGTAAATTACCTTAATTGGATTCAATCGTTAGAAATAACGATTTTATTAAGTTAAACGAATGCTTAACTTAACTGTTCAATCAATATATGAATATATAGTTCAATAATCATTCAATAAAATCATCATAGCACACAAACAAATAAACCCAACTTATATAAAATAAGTGGGGATAACAGAGTGAGTTCAACTCACCTTGATTTGTCATTGGAACAGTTCGTTTAAATTAAGTTAAACAGGTGTTTAATTTAATTAGAAATTTTGGTTGACTCTTGAGTCGTCCAAGACAGCTCCATAATATAAATCTTGTGAGGACAGTGGTAATGAAACTTGAATCGTTTGATTCTAATAACATAGTAAAAAGTTACATTGTTATAAACATGCGTGAAATTAAATTAACAATTAACTTCTAATTATTATTATTATTTGATTAGGTTAATTACTCTAATTATAGTTCACATGAATTACATTGTTTAACACGTTTAACCGATTCCCAGGCATGCAGATTGCAGTTTTCCCTTCTTGGATTCCAGCTCCAATTTTGTTTAAACCAATAACGTTAAAACGTTCCATGATCAGATTTAAATATAAAATTAAGTATTCTAAATACAATTGAGTAAATGGTTTACTTTTCCTCTCCTTAGAAGATAACGACCGATCCGATTTGTTTGCCTTATCATCCACCTGGACGCAAACCATCAAAGTTTTAATAAAGATAATCATCACTAAATTAAACACTAATTAAATTCAATCGTTTAACTTAAACACTTTGGACGACGTTACGTTGTTTACCAAACCCAAGCCCATATAGTTACACGCCCACGTTAAACTCTTCTTCTCCAAATGTTCTTCCCTATCTGCCGTATTCTCCTGTACATTTTCTTCCTCCTCATCATTCGAAATACACAGAAAACATTTCCTTTATCCTTGTGTGACTACCACCCATCCACTATTCCAGAACCCAAGGTCACCAACCACCCTTTCTTCTCCTTTCCATCTCGTCACCACCCATGCCCAGACCACCACCGCTCCGTTTTGAACATCACCGGCAGCGGTGCCTACCCTATCTGATTCTCCCCTTTTTCCAGTATTTTTTTTACTTTTTGAAACCCATCTTGTTTTGAAAAGTAACTCCTCCGTCTGCTCTTGACCTTCGAACTCCTCCACCAAACCTTGTTGTGCCTTGCACCACCCCCGCAAACTCCACGCCAAACCACTAGTTGTGCACAACTGAAGATGCAGACCCCAGTGGTGTTATCAATTGGTTAAAGATAATGGGCTTACAGTTTTTAATATTTAGACAGAGAGGAGAGTTTTCATATGTTTGTTGAGAGGAAGTTATCAGTCGTTGTTGCATGGATAAAAATGATTATGATGCATCGTATTTATAGGAGTAGCATAAGGAGGATAAAAACGACGTTCCCTCCACAGCGTACAAGTAGATCTGAGAGAAGATCAAATGCATTAATTGTCTCTTCACTGATGTATGCGAGAAGAATAGGGATGTTGAGGGCTTCGGAGTGAAGAAATAGGTTTGCACGTGTATTTTCTTTTCATGAGTGATTCAGATGAAGGACTGATTAAAAGAATTAGAGTAACAGTGATAGTGTTGTAGTGGTTAGGTTCGACAAGGTAGGCTATTAATTGTGTTATTATTTAGTGGTGAACATTCAATGTTAGTACGGACGGGGTAAGCACATTTTGTAGCAGATCGGCTCGCAGAAAATTAATGTAGGTTTTGTTTTGGTATGAAGCATGAGCAGGGGACGACAGAGGTATAGAATAGGGTACGGCATCCTATGGGTTACAGTATTTCCTTTCATGCAATAGGTTAGGTTACATTTGTATTTTCTTTTGTTTGTTCTCTGTACCTATTGGATTGTCAAGTTTTGATTGAATTCCATGTGTAGTATGCATTCTTAAGGTGAAAATGGTAGCTGGTATCTACTTGCTTTAGCACAAAGGATTGAACCGTTTAAATTACATGAATTCTTCTCATGAACTAGTAATAAGTGTTGGCACTGGATCTTGTTGTAAATTCCTTTTAGTTGCGGTGATACACAGTGATTTTCATTTACTAATTTATGTTATATATATATTTGTTTCGGCAAAGATTGGGTATATATTAATGATACCCTATATCATAAAGTTTCATTCATTTTACAGACTAAAATTGACAAAGATAAAAATACTGTTGTAATGAGCCATATGTCACGATCTCAAAAATATAATAAAATAGACAATATAGCTTATTCCGAGCAACCCCAAAATGCTGATATAAGGTGTAAAATTCTTCAAAATAAAAAGTACTTATTTTCCAAATTTAAAAAAATTACAGAAAAATTCTGTAAATTAAATTAAAAATATATCTTGAAAATCTTATCTAAATTTGAAATAATTAATTTATTATAATTAAATAAATCGTTATAGTCTACAAATGATTCTATAACGACTATTTTAAAATTTGATTTGGACATAACTCGCAATCTACAAACGAAATCTCAATTTTTCACTTCCATTAGAAAAATCAACATTTCTTGTTTCACGGAATTTCGACTTAAAACAGATTCTATATATTCAGTTGAAGTTCAAAACTCGATTTTACGAATTGTCGCGACGTTATGTGCTCGTTTTATATTAAATATAAATTTAACATTAAATCATCGTTTAATAAATGGATTAAATATTAAAATCCATAAATATTACTAATATAATATTTAAAATAATAAATTAAATTAAATATTTGACTACCAAAAATACGGGACATTACACCGGTCCTCCCTTACGTCTGAGGATTAGTTATTCCTGAACATACGTTTCCCGATCCTATCGGACCTATTTATCGGCCCGTAGTGACCGATATATCCGAGGCGCCTTGCATTCCATCGTCCACACTGGTAAAAATATATAAATGTCTGGGCTCCATACCATGACACCACCCATAGGTAGAAAGAAACGTCATGCACTCCTTGGGTTCCCTTATCCTATTTTTGATTCATACCGAGGTGTGAGGCTCGCGAATTAACACTATACACAAAGTTATTCTATTTAAATCTGTACTTTGATCGTCAACCACAAGACTCTGCTTCTCAATAGAAACCTTGATCATTTGCATCTCAGTATGCCACATAAGCAATTCATGCCATGCGACTGATATCCATCGATATATAACCTCTAAGCTCGTACGTCTTAGGGAAGGGCGTTAAGCAAGAGAATAAATTCTCCACCGCCAAATAGATATATATATTTAATAGAGATCAATCAACATAGAATAAAATCCAATAACAGACACACGTCCATTTCCTAGTTCGTTTTGGGTCTGAACGAAACCGGAGGCACCTTATTTCTCGTCCCATATGTCTAATATAGGAGAGAGGTCCTCGCATATCTGGTCGATCTCCAAGTACGTCTGGACGATCACCACTTATTAACTTTTCTTGGGTGTACATCCCAATCAAGACCTAAGTAATCATCCAAACGATGTGAAGACCTCCGGTCTTCAACCACCATCTTCATCGTCGACTTATCTTCGAATCAATTATTCAGAATGGGTTTAAACCCGGCCTTTCCGAATAATTCACGTATCTTATAATCAAGTGCAATAAAAACACAATATACGCCTCATTCCAATCCAGAATATTCTTTTATTCAAATATTCATTTCACAATTTAAACCAAATTAAGGTTTTTCAAACTATTCGGGATTAGCGAACCTTATCGAAGTTATCATTTATTATTATACCGGCCCGGGGAAAATTGTGATCCTGATTATCGACAAAATGCGGCCGACTAACCAAGCACCTCAAATTCACCAGAACGTTAATGAAAGAAAATAGAGGGTGAGAATAGATAAGATAGAAAATTAGAATAGAAGAAGAAGAAGAACATACAACACATCAGAGTAACACGAATCCCACAGCGGAACGAATAAAACATAACTTTGAAATAAAACAGTATATATATGCAATAACATTATTAGAGTACAACACAGCGGAAATGATAATACTAGATAACGCTGAAGCCTCGTGCTCCAAGCTCCCCCAATAATATATGAAAATACCTGAACTACTTGACTGCTGCTGCAAATTTGGGCACCCAAGAGTTTAGGGAAAAACAAAACAAAAATAAACTCTGGGTCAGTGATAGGACTGGTGTGTGTAAACTCCAACCACTTGGTTTAACTTTTAAAAATCCTTTTAAAAAAAGGATAATCGTAAGACCGATCCATACATAAACACAGATGGTTTTTACCTTACGATAACATAAAGCATTCTTTGAAATCAATATTCGTCTGATATTATAATAATGTCTAATTACAAGTAATGTCAATCTAACAGAATGCTTACATCTTATGCTCTACATACATAGTATACAATCAAACTGTGGGCTCTTATTGGGTAATTGATTTCCAACTGGCAAGTTACGGGACCATATTCCGATAGTGTATCTCTAGAGAGGAATACACCGGGTTCAACAAGAACATCTTGCAACCCAGGCTAAACATGACCAGCCCATCACTTCGCTTGAGAGTACGAATGTATTATCACCAACGGTTGGGATTAGCAACCATTTCCCGAAGGTACAGCATCGGTTGATTTAAGAAGCAAAAGGAATTTATTTAGATCTGGTGATAATACACCCTAATTGGCAGCCAACCACTTAGCCATGCAACCTACCCGATTTTATACCATTTCCCGGTTGTGAGGCTAGAGGTCATAACGTATCTTTTGATAAATCACATCTTCATTCACTTTGAATGTCACATCGTCATACCCACCAAATCGAAATTTGATTCCCTCAAACATACTACGGGTATACAGCTAAAGAAACGAATTCCTCCGCCACCAAATGCAAATACGTTTGAAGAGATCAACTTATATGATCCTTTAGATATACTCTGTCAGATATTCTTCCATATAAGTTGTTCTAGGACTGGACAAACCGAAGACACTATTATGTAAATAGGACAAACCTTACATAACTCCGTCTTCAATTATCTTCATCATATTGGATCGCAACGCTAACGCCTGTACATAGTGGTTTTCAGATAATGAATCTTATCTCGGTCTCTTCGTATTGACAACGGAAAAATGGTCAAAAATTTTGATAGTCGGTGATCTAACTATCAAAGAAAAATATGTGTACAAACAACGATCTTATTTCTAGATAGAAATTCGATCGATCACTCATCAATCAACATTTATCTCTTTTTATTAAATTATCATTAATTTATCCATTTACCAATTTCCTGTTTCCATATACATACATTCTTATTTTCTAAACTTAGAAAATATACCTTATTAATATTGGAAAATGTTTCCATTTCTTATTTACGTGTCATTAAAGTATTTCTTAACAACAAAACATTTCATTTTCTATACTTAGATAACATTTCCGATTATATTTGGAAAAAAATTCCAAACTCATTTATATGGATTTCAAACGAACATTGTATAAAACATCATTACAACTACTCAATCCATTCATCACTTATTACTTTATGTTTCATCAATCAATCTTCGCCATCGAACTTCAACTATTCCTTAGTTAATTTCGAAGTCAATCAAGTTGGGGTATAATTACCTCTCAGACCTTAACTGAACAACGTCCATAACCTCGCAATAGATAAAGCTCAACAGTCTAATTTTTACAACCATTGCTTATGCAAATTCTCGGATTTATATTTACGAATTTCCTTCTTGGATAAAACATTGGTTATACGTTAACGATATAAACCTTACTTTCGAAATATATGACTTTAAAACTATAACTTTTATGTCTTAATTTGAATAATTTATAACTAATTTATTTATTAAATAAATAAATCTTTATTTAAAAATCGAAAAGTAAATAGTACTTTCCTGAATTCGATATAATCAAATTCGACGTATAACTCTCTTTCGAGTAATCTTTATTCGATTAACACTTTTTCGAATAACCTATATTCGATTAACTCTTTTTTGAATAACTTATATTCGATTAATTCATTTCGAATAACTTATATTTGACTTATTCACTTTGAATAACTTATATTCGATTTATTCACTTCGAATAACTTATATTCGATTAACTTACTTTCGAGTAATCTCTATTCGATTAACTCTCCTTCGAATAACCTATATTCGATTATCAAATATCGGTTTCCAACCGTATACTAATTATCTTGTTAAATCCTGATTTATTCAATATATAATTTCTACAAATAAATTATTTTATAACATCTGGCTTAGTCGAATTCTAATTACAAATCTTTATGGATTTTATTTAATCCTTTTTACATTTCGAATATCGAAATGGATTTCATCGTTTCTTTTTATTAAAACAACTCCAAATTTCCCATTTTATATTCACTATTGAATTTGCAATCTCAATTATCCACTGATAATTATATTTTAATTCATTTATAAACATTGTTTATAAATCACAACACTTGTTTTCATTATTAAACAAGTTATTTATTTCTAACCATTTTAAATTCCATTTCTGTTTAATTTCTATCTAAAAAATCCACTTTCCTTTATAAATGTGTTAATTTGCCAAATATATGCTTAAATCCATTGTTCACGCCAAATGTGAATAATATTTCTTTTATACAATCCATTTAGTTTGATTTCGTATTTCAAAATAATATCCCATTTTCCAAATTCTATTTATACTTCTATTTATAGAATTATTCATACGAAATCTCCTTTTTTATTTTTAACACTTTAATCTCATTTATAATTCCGTTTATAAATGCTGAGTGCACATTCTATTTAGAATATCAGTGTAAAAACAAATTTCTACTTCTCTATATAAGTTTGGACATATATATTCCATTTATCAAATGATAAATATTTTACTTAATTTATAAAATATTATTTATAAATTAATCGTTTCCATTTATCTATTAAAAAATATTTCTATTTAAAATCTACTTTGAAACAATCTTCTCGTTGTTCTTTTATATCTTGTCAATTCCCTTTTATAATTCTGTTTATTTCTCAAATAATTTCTTTTATAATTCTATTTGATTTTCAAAATATTTCCTTTTATAAATGCTGTTTATTTTCCAAATAATTCTTTTTATTAATACCTATTTATTTCTGGAATATTCCCTTTTTAAAATCCTATTCATTTTATAAATAATTCCTTTTATAAAATCCTATTCATTTTACAAATAATTCCTTTTATAAAATCCTATTCATTTTATAAATATTCTTTTTTATAATGTCTATTTATTTCTGAAATATCCCTTTTTAAATGTCTATATATTTTATACAAATATTTTGTTTCCAATATACATTTTAAAAATTCTCTTTGTTTTCCAGTCCCCCTTATGGTATTTAACATACCATATAAAAATGATTAACATCATCTAAACACACATAATCAACTATAGATTATATATCACATCATATATCACAATATATGAAAAACAATAAAATAAATGTTGACGAATCTAGTTGGATACCTCCGACCTGTTTCCCTGCATCCACAGATGTTACACAATATAATTCACATAAATTTCATTTCAATATGTACTATTTTGATAAACAGAGTCAATGTTTGTTTAACAATATGTGTATATATCGTTATCTATAAGTCCAAACAATAAACCAGCAATTCAACCAAACAATCAACACACAACAATAAACCATCATTTATCAATTCTAAAAGTACGTTATAAAAATATAAAATTATTAAAATAAGTGAGTTTTACTCACTTTGGTCGGTAGTCGTTAAATAACGATAACCGTTCAGTAGTTCCATTCTGACGTTTTATTTCGCCATAAATTAGGACGAGCTCCAAATCACTCTAAACCAATTCTTTTATAGTGTCTGTCCCTACGATCTCAACGTGACTAGTTTCGCTGAATTTCGTTCATGTATGACCAAGTTATGACTTACACAAGTTAATACATATTTAAATTAAATAAAACATGGATTTATATATTTTAGATGGGCCTTAACCTTTCCATACGCCGCCCATCTCAGCCCACTACCGCATTCCATCTCCTACACTTTTCCAGTAAACGTTCCTCCACCGAATCGTGGCCATTTTCGCCTCCTGCCAACGTCCATAGCTCCACCCACACTCCACCGAATCATCAGAAACCACCACCAAACTTCATATCGTAAAAATCTCTTCGACCTCGTATTCACCACATCCAACCAGAGCTCCACCCCGAAAATCGATCGATAACCTTCCTCTGTTTGACACAGTGAACGAATCGACACCAAATCTCGCCGTATACCCCCAAAAACTCGACTACATGTGCTATTCCACACTATGAACTCGAAAATGATATTAAAACTTGCATCGACGCTTGTATTGATCAAAAACCGCAACCCTAAGCAAATGAACCCATGCTGTATAATTTTCCAGTGACAGAAATCACCACCAAACCCAACAAAGTTGATATCAGATTGAAGAGCATCAAACAACGATCACAAATATACATCTAATTTGATTTATGGTATTTGTTTTGATTTTTGTTTAATTTTCAAAAGAAATAAATGATGATGGGTTTGAGTTGTGTTAACCAGAGGAAAAATTTTTTGGGTTAGAAAGAAGTTAGGGTATTTATAGGATAGGATAAATATTTGTTTTATTCGATTTTTAAATTTTATTTTAGTCCATCTATGTTTTTATTCGTCATTTAAAAATCCGCATGATTACATACAATATCAAAAATCTTGGAAATTGACATACAACTAGTGTTTGACATTACGGACATAACGAAACTTGTTTCGTCGAATTCCAACTCCGTTTGCTCACAGAGCATATTCTTAAAGGTCAAAATATCGACTGTTTTTCACGTTAAAATCGCGCACGACCACATACTGATTCCAAAAATCACGCAAATTGAAATATAACAATAATTTAATATTCTGGACCTAACAAAATTGGTTTCGTCGAATTTGGAGGTCGTTTGAAAAATGGCTATTTTCTAAGCCCCTAAATAGACCAATTAAATATTAATATATTTGACATAATCAAATTAAATATTAATAAATTAATATTATCATATATATTCACATATAATATCATATGGCTCCAAAACATACATATCTGGATTTATAACTCAATATTTAAAAATCTCAGATTATATCGATTTTCAATTTATATAAAACTCCATTTATAATATAAATAAATCATTTTAAATTATAAACAAATTCCACAGTGACTATTTTAAAATTTTATTTGGACATATCTTACAATCTATACGACGAAATTTCGATTTTTCTCTTTCATAAGAAAAATATAGTTTAAAGATCCGTACCTTTCTTGTTTCACAAAAATCCAACTAAAAACGGATTCTGTATATTCAATTGAAGTTCAAACCATTAAATTACGAACTGCCACTACGTTACGGGCTCGATTATAATTAAATTATAATTAATACGTTCTAATGTCTATTAAATAATATATTTGTTATCGTATTTCAATTCTAAACTGAATTAGATATTTTAAATGATCCAATTCACACAGTATTGTGAATTCAACTTTTTTCAACTAATTTGAAATTATAATATATTATTATATTACATACATTAATTAAATATTCATTATTATTTAATTAAATGCTACTTAAATCTCTAAATCATTATTTAAATAATCAAATAAATTAATTATTATACTGTAAAAATACGGGACATTACATTCTTCCTCCCATAAAATTATTTCATCCACGAAATTACTAAGGTAGAAAACAAACCCTGTTAACTAGTTAAAATTATTTGTTTACTTCTTAACTTCGGTTTCAACTGAACTGATTAATTTCAATTAAAATATTAATTTATTCCGAATAACAAAAAATTTCAAAAATTCTGAAAGCATGTGCATGATCCAGATCTCGTTGTAGAAGAGGCCGCACAACAGGATTTGAAAATCACTCCAGAATTGGCAGTTAGAAGAGAGCCGATGAAGATCATTGGCAAAGAAACCAAAGAGCTAAGGGAAAAAAAGGTTCACTTAGTCATAGTGCAATGGAGTGGAGAACCACGAGATTGTACTTGGAAAACTGAGGAGAGCATTAAGAAAGCCTATCCTAAGTGCAGGGTGGATGTCTCTGATTGACTCTGGTGCAAGGTACATTTACCATATTTTGCATTTCCATTCCGTTCTTTACTTTGTTGTTGTTTTCTTTGGATAGATGTAAACTTTTTAATTATATAGTCTGATTAATTTATAAGAGTATATGAATTAATTGGTATATTTTTGACAAGTTAAAGACAAATTGATTGTTGTTTGTGTTGTGTGATTGAGAACTTGATTAATCAAATTATTAGAATGATAGCTAATTTAATCAATGAATGAATGGTAGATATATGCAATTAAATCACACATTGAATAGATAGAAATATATACATGTGCATTACCTATGTTTGAACAGGTAAATGGATTAGCGGTTGAGTAAAGTATTTATTTGCGTGCCCGACAAATAGGTAAACCTTAATGAGTTGGATGCGAAATTTTATTATTATATCAACTCCTATGAATGCCATTGGATGCGGAGTGCTGGTTGTTCTGTGTGTAATAATAGATGTCGCCATAGGATAGTAACAATTAATTTTGAACTACACTACATGGCATACTTCTTGAAGATAGACATACTTCATCATATACCACATAAGCATTTGGAGCTTGTGTGACGAGGTTGAAGATTTACCATATGAGCGAGAGGCTTGTATGGCGATGACTATATTTTACAGGTTGAACTGATAACTGATATGGACTATGTAAAATATAACGGTAAATTGCCAGATTAATAAAAACCCCACACGGGTATAGAGATGACAATAAACACGTCTCTCTGGTCATTAAGGCACAAAAACCATTTATAGGGTGATGAGAATTTATTCTCTGGAGTTATGATCTATACACACTGCCCTGTGGACACTGGAATATATCACTATAAATATGTGCATGATTATTATGATTTATTGGGTACCTAATACGGCCTAATAAATTTCCAAACCCCTCCCCGTACAAATAAGGTTATGGCGAAATTTTTCGAAAATTTAGGGTTTTAGCCAAATTATTGAAGGATTTGAAAATTCTTAGAAACTGAAAAGTTGAAGGATGGAAGCCAGATTGAAAGTAGAGTTGGTAAATTAAACCACTTTCGATTTTGTTCCTTTTCGGGGACGAAAAGTTTTAAGTGGGGGAGATTGTAACAACTCGGAAAATCTGAGCCAGTTTAAAATTTTTAAATTAGCTATTTTTGTAGATTTTTAATATTTAAAATAAATATTTTAAATAATAACGACGAAAAGTAGTTTGAATCGATGTTTGAATATAAATATAATTATTTTAAATTATAAACAAGGCTTGAAATAGCGCGGGAGTTTCAAAATTTCAATTCAAACTTTGACTAACCGTACTGGGTGCAAAATAAAATGGATTTTAGTGAAACCAAAAATATTTAAATCTGTTAGTGAATATCTTTCTAACGAATCTGAAAAATCAAAGTTTCATAGCGGGAGTCAAAAGTAATGGCCAAATGAATTTTCAGAAAGGTCGCTATACAGAATATATAGCCCGTGAAAATAGACATTTTGTAAATGACCTCAGAATTCGACGAAACCTCTTCTATTGGATCCGGGATGTCAAATTATTTCTAGGTTTCAAATTTCATAATTTTTGAAGTTGATATGTAAGCGTGGCGAAGAAAAATGTGTTTGGTGAATTTCTGTTAAATTGGATCGACCAGAAAATGGCCATTTTTCAAACGGTCTCAGAATTCAACGAAACCAGTTTTGTTGGGACCGTATCGTCAAAACATAGCTAGATTTATTTTTCTAGAATTTTTTGAATTAGTATGTGGCCCCGACAAATTGAAATGTACGTTCAAATCAAATATGGAATGTTTTATATTTTAATTTGAAGAATAACTGACTGAAACAGTCGAATGGGCCTATGAAACATATCCCATTGTGTTCGGAATGGGGGTATTCAGCTAGGGACGGCAGTCGTTGGGTTTGGATTGGAGTTCGTATGAGATGAGGGTTATTATTGGATTTTTAAAAATATATAAATATAAAAAAAATCTCATTGGCCCATTTAAATTTCTCTCTCCCCGCTTTCTCTCTCTCCCTCTCCAGATCAACGACGACCCGTGCTCCTCCTTTCCCAGTCATTTTCTGGCGAAACCGCTCCACGAAACACCAGGCTCCAGTTGGGTTTTTGGTAGAGAATTCTCTCATCTCTAAATCCATATGACCCTCGCCTTCCCTCGTTGAGTATTGTGCCCGAATCGGGCTTGGGAAAGTCTGCCGTATCGCCCCCTTTTCCTCCTCGGATCTGCGTGCGAGTTCGACAAGGCTGGTACCCTCTGGTGCGCCTTTCAAGGCTCTTGAACGTGGTAGGGTTGGATCCTCTCGAAGCGCAACGGATTGGGAAGGAAATCGAAACCTAGTTTCGAAGATTCCAGCAAAGGTAACGGTTTAATTTTTCTGAACTGTTTTTAGCACTTTAAAGCGCTACGGTTTATGATTTCACTGTAAAAATCATATCTTTTTCATTTGTTGATGAAATTCATTGAAACAAGGGACAGTGCACTCATGTGGACGTCTTTTACATTCTAGAAGAGACCGCATATTTTTCTGAGCCTTCTGCTATTTTTGGTGGAATGGAACCCAATGTGAGATTTCTAAATTATAAACGATATGGAAAACAACGATGTATAAATTATCTCCCCCCATGCATCATTTTCTTTTAATGGCTCTTAATCCACAATCGCATCAATTCAAAAGACAGGTCTGCCGCTTTGGGATCGATGTCAACCCTATTTGCGTTCTTTGTAACCTGAGTAATGAATCTCTCACCCATCTTTTCTTTGATTGTGACTTTTCCTTTGCGGTTTGGGCCGCTGTTAGCTCATTCATTCTTGGTTTCATCCCTTCTTGGTTTCATCCCTTCTTTTCGCTCTTCCTTCGATTATTGGCAGCACAGCCCCCCTGATCCATCGTTTGACTCTCTGGTAGCGATCTTCTCCTGGTGTATCTGGTTAGAATGAAATGCATATGTATTCGGAAGACCCAAAAAGTTATTCTGGGGAACTTGTTTTCATATCCTGCATCTCTTCGAATTATGGACAGGCTCGGTCAGGCACGCTCGCTTCAGACTTTCCCTCCCCCAGCCTCGCTCGCCTGGATCTCAAGAAAGCAGCTCATTATTTCCTCTGTGATCAAGTATAAGTATGTAGTTCTATTTTGGTAGTGTAATTATCACTCAGTTATGATGTGGTTGCTATATGTACATCTTATTAGTAATCCTCAGACTGTATTATATATGACCATCTTGGTCTGTTCTTAGTTTGCTACTGGTTGGGCCTGTCAACCAGATATTATTACTAGCTTTTATGCATCTACGCATAACCGGCTGTGTAGTGCCCGCTACACGCCCGTTTTCCTCAAAAAAAAATGATGTATAAATTATATAGTCGATGTACGAGTAATATAAGTGTTGTACACCTCATGTATAAGCGTTCTATAAGTTGTATGTTCGATGTATAAGTTATATATGCGTTATAAAAGTGATATATGCATTGAAATGAATTGAAGTGAATTGAAATATATTTATATACGAATATATATATATATACTCCCCTCGTCCACAGACTATGGACGATATTTATTGGTTGTGATATTGTTTGGATTGGTTGATGTGAAATTTGGTGAATACCATGAATGGTTGATTGGAAATGATTGATTGTGATTGAAATCCCAATAGGATTAGAATATGGGAAAATTCGTCTGCGTATGAACTAGAAATTGAAAATCCCCATTGCCAAAAACCGCGAGGTTTTAAGGTAGAGCGAGGAGCCGTACTAGGGACGGTCCCGGTTTTAACTACCCTGCCGTTATGCTGCCGAAATTTTCAATAATATTCATGTGTTAGAATTATTTTCATGTGTTGAAACTATATTCATGTGTTGAATAGAAATTCATGTGTTGAATGAAGTTCATGTGTTAAATAAATTCTTTGAAAGATAAAAATAACATTTTTATTATATATATAGACTATATAAAATATAAGTATTTTAAATAAATTGTTTTAACACCAAAAGTAACATTTTTACCTTATGTATGAACTATATGAAATAATTGTGTTTTGAAATATATTTTTTTAAATAGAAATCACATTTTTATAATATATGTAAACTATAGAAAATATTCATGTGTTGAATAAAGGACTAGAACAATAAAAATCATATTTTTATCGTGTGTGTGAAGTCGAAAACATTCATGTGTTGAATATATAGATTAAACAATAAAATCTACATTTTTATTGTGAATATGAAGTGCTAAAAATATTCATGTGTTGAATAAAGATTTTTGATGATAAAAATATCATTTTTATCAAATATATGAGGTGAATATGATTTTGAAATCGAAGAATGAATTATATTTATATATATAAATATAATTAAAATATATTGAATAACGAAGCCGCAGTTCGTGTTTTGAAACTATGATTTCAAACGATTAGTGCGGGAGATCCGACCATCGGATTTTCCCGAAACCGAAACCGTTGGGTTCGCTTTGTAAATATCTTTCCAACGACACCCACTTTGTGAAGATCAATCGGTTGGATTATCTGGAATGTTTAATTCAAATCTGAAGAAAAACAATGCCAGAATCGATTATATTTATATATATAAATAGAATTAAATTAAATCGAATAACGACGCTGCAGTTCGTATTTTGAAATCGTAACTTCAAACGATTGTACCGGGAGATTCGACAGTCGGATTTTCCCAAACTGAAACCGTTGGGTTTGTTTTGAGAAGATCTTTCTAATGATATAAAATTTGTGAAGATCCAATGGTTAGATTTTCAGATATATGTAAATCAAATCTGAAGAAAAACTGCGCCACGGCTGCGTTATGGCCTGAAGCGTCGTTTGAATGAATTGGCTATTTTTAAATAAATAAAAATAGCGATAAATTGTGATAAAATATTATAAACGATATGGAATCGAAATAAACTGTATTTGCTCGGTTTATGTGATATTTGATGGTTGAATGTGTTTGGTGTGAAAATTACATTAAAGGACAGAATTAGTGATGTCGAATAATTTAACCATTGAAATGAATTGATTTGAAATTCTAAATATATGTGAATTAAATGAAAAGGCCGAGTTAATTCTCATTTCAAATAATTGATCGACGATTGAAAGTCGAAGATATGAAGACAGTGCCAGACCGATGATCTGCACGTCGAATAGAGGGGTGCTACTAATGCTCATGAGGGGAGTAGCTACCTTGAAGGGGCTGAAGTAGTAGCCGTCTGGATGTACTTGTTGATTGTACGGATATGCGAGGTATTGAGTGCCTCCAGTTTTTTTCAGACCCAGAACGAACGTGTAAATGGACTGTGTGTCTGACATTGGATTTTGTTCTGTGCTGATTGATCTCTATTACATATATATCTGTTTGGCGATGGAGAATTTATTCTCTTGCTTAACGCCCTTCTCTGAAACGTACGAGCTCATAGGTTATATATCGATAGAAATCAGTTGTATGGAGTGAATTGCCTTTGTGGCATGCCTAAGTGGAAGTTGATCAAGGCTTTTGTTGAAGAGCAAAGTCTTGTGGTTGATGATCAAAGCACGGCCTGTGTGGCATAGCTTTGTGTACAACGTGAATTCGCGAGCCTCACACCCCGGTATGAACCAGAAATGGGAGAGGACCTCAAGGAGGGCATGCGTTTCCTTCTAGCTAGGGTGGTGTCAGTGACCTACCAGCCCTGACATTTATATTACTTTCACCTGTGTGATTGTTGCTGTTGCGAGGCGCCTCGGATATATCGATGACTATGTGGAGTCGATGGATTCATTTGGCTCATTGACGCCCCAAAGGTCGGGGAAACGCAGTGTTCAGGCATTTTAATCCACATTGGTGGACCGGCCCTGACGATCCAAGGGTCACTCGAGCTCTGGTCCTGAGACACGGGCTAGAGCATCTCGAATTCGGTAAGGACTATCTTTTGCCTTGGTTCATGATGGAAATCCAATTTCCAAATACGACACCGTGCGGTTTTGATTGTATACCTATATATGGCAACATAGTGGTATGGGGCATTAATGCCGTCTATGATTGATACTTATGATTTGAAATTGTTTTTGAAACATATAAACACAAGTAATAATATCAAATGCTTTTGTTTTATTTGTACCAAGCATATTTTGGTCATTATAAGGTAAAACTCTATCCTCCGGTTTGTGTTGCATTGTGTGATGGGAACTGAGTCTTATAATGGCTTCATTTTTATAAAAAAGCATTGCGATGTTTAAAAGATTTACTTGTTTTAAAGCACTGACAATCCAATGGAGTAAACCCATTCCCCGAAAGTGGCGTGGTCATGTGATTGGCCATATTATAAAATGTGTTAAGTAGATCTCTCATACCAGTCCCATGATTGACTCGTAGTTTGTTTCACTTACAAACTCGGGTGCCCCTTTTTCTACACGGGCAGCCTTGTATTCAGGATTTAGCAGCATCTTTGGGGATAGCTAGAGCTGAAGATGGATTCTATCATTTATCTCTTTTTATGTTGTTCAGCTCCAATTGTACATAATATGTTTGTTTTCCGCTGTAGACATTTATGTATCGCTGAACTGTATTTTGTACTAAGTATGATCCAGTATACTGTGTAACTCTGATGATTATGTTTATCCAGTGTATTCTACTGTACATTATCTGGTGCATTTATTTATTTCTGTTCTACTGTTATCTGTTCACGTATTATATTCCAAATATTACCCTTGCCACCGTCTTATGGGGTTTGGGGTCATCACAAACGTGGTATTAGAGCCTTGGTTAACCTTAGTTCTGGAATATAACATATTAATGAACTCGTCTTAAATAGAACTAGTAGTGTACTTGGACGAATGGCTCATTACAGATAGGATTAGTAAGGTCCTAGTATGAGTAAAGCAGAATGAAATACACCTCGATAGACACATTTACATTCAACTATATGTTTCTATGTTTTGTAATATCATTTCTGTTGACCTGACACTTGGTCTGCTATTTGCAGATGCACTAGAAATGAGTGGCAGAAATAGAAGAAGTAATGTAGACCCAGATATTGAGGCTCTAGAAAGGAGGTATCGAAATTTGGGGGGTCACCATTCTTGGGCAAAGAATCCATTATGGAAACACAAGCTTGGATTCGTTCTGTTGAGAAAATCTTTGAAGGCTTAAAAGTGAGTGATGACCAGAAAAGATTACTGGCATCTAGGGCACTCAAAGAAGAAGCTTTTTTCTATTGGGATTCGATTATTAAGGATAATCCAGAAGGTAATATTACCTGGGATAGATTTAAAGAGATTTTCAGTGAAAGGTTTATTCCTCCAGAAGCAACCGAGCGGTTATGTGATGAATTTCATTATCTGATACAAGGAGATATGACTATTCCGGAATATCATAAGAAATTCAATGAACTTTCTCGTTTTGCCCCTCATCTAATTCAAGATCCAAAGAGGAAGAATTTGAGGTTTATTAATGGTCTTCAAAGAAAATACCAGAATAGTGTGATGGGCCATGTGAAGCTTCCTTTTCCTGAAATGATATACATGGCTTATCAATATGAAGATCTAGATAAGCGAGGCCTTTTTTTCGATGAAGGGGAAGTCAATTTTAGCAATAAAAGGAAGTTTGAAACTGATAGCCCAGAGACAAGCGCACAACCTGAGGCTAGTATGAAGTCTGAGTTCAGAAAGAAGCCTAGATTCAATCGAAAGAAGGTTAAATCTAAGAAAGTGCCAGTAACAACTGCCACCTGCTCTAACTGTAATCGAAAATGGCATTTTGAGATAAACTGTGGACCCTTAAAGAAGCGATTAAAAGGTGGACTTCAATCCAAGAAGGGATTTCAAGAGAATAGAAAATGCAGTCAATGCCATCAGGCTGGTCATCTTTCAAAGGCTTGCCAGCTATTCAAGAAATCTAAAAAGGTTCATGTAAATGAAGTAGCAGAAGTTCCTGGATTCTTATCTAGTCAGGAAAGGCCAGATGTTTTAGAAGGCACTCTTACTGTCAAGGATATTCCAGTTAAAGTACTATTTGATACAGGCACGTCGCAAAGCTTTATTGCAAAGAATGCCGTTAAGAAGCTGGATTTGAATTTGAAAAAGCTCAAAGAATCCATGACTGTCCATAATCCGGTTGGGAGTTTCGTCGATCTTAATTGGGTTTGTGGGGTGCCGGTTTCTTTTTCCCGTTATCGGTTCCCAACCTTCGCGATCGTCATGAATTTCACCGAATTTGATCTTATTCTAGGATTAGACCGGTTAACCAAATATGAAACTGAGGTTAAATGCGCCGACAGAGTCGTTAAGGCGAAGATTAAATCAGGTGACTATATAACCATCCCATGTGAAGGACCGAATTCTGATAGAGAAGATTTTTGGTCAGCTTTAGATGTTTCTCCTGCTCAAATAGAACCTGTCCCTGTCGTCCCGGAGAATATTCCGGTCAACATTGAAAATATCCCAGTTGTCAAGAACTATGCGGACGTGTTCGAAGAAGTTGTTAGCTTACCTCCACAGAGAGAAATTGATTTTAAAATCTCTTTAGTTGCGAATGCAAGGCCAGTAGTACACTCTATTCGAAGAATGACCTTGAAAGAGAAAGAAGAGCTAGATAATCAAACTCGACAGCTAGTATGGAAGGGTCTAATCAGGCCTAGTTTCTCAGATTGGGGAGCAGCTGTGGTATTTGTCCTGAAGTCAGACGGTACTCTCAGATTATGTGTAGATTATCATAACTTGAATAAGCAGACGCTAAAGAACAATTATCCATTGCCGCGGATTGATGATTTGTTGGATCGATTGAATGGCGCACAAGTGTTTTCACTAATGGATCTAGCTACAGGTTTCCATCAGCTACGTATTACCAAAGAGTGTGTTCCTTTGACAGCATTCAGAGGGCCGGATTTATTCTACGAGTGGTTAGTAATTCTGTTCGTCTTATGCAACGCTCCAGCTTATTTTTCCGATTTGATGAACCGAATATTCAGAGAAGTATTGAATAAATTTGTTCTGGTTTTCATTGATGATATATTGATCTTCTCTAAATCAGAAAGCGAGCATGAAAAACATTTGGAACAAGTGTTAGAAACTCTGAGAAAGAATGTTTTAAAAGCAAAGTTTTCCAAATGTATATTCTGGCAAGAAGAAGTCAAATTTCTTGGCCATGTCATGTCAAAGTAAGGAATTTCAGTGGATCCCAGTAAAATCACTGCTATTCAGAATTGGAAATAGCCTCGTACACCCACAGAAGTCAGAAGTTTTCTCGGGTTGGCCAGTTATTATCCGAAGTTCGTTAAGAATTTTTCGAAGAAATCCAGTCACTTAACGAAGCTTACTAAGAAACATTCGAGATTCAACTGGACTCCCGAATGTGAGGCGGCTTTCCAAGAGCTAAAGTTAAAATTGACAACTGCTCTAGTGCTCACAATTATTGAAGGCATTCAGGATTTAAAAATCTGGACCGATGCTTCTAAAGAAGGCCTTGGCGTAGTGTTGATGCAAAGAGGCCATGTAGTCGCTTATGCTAGCCGTCAATTGAAACCACATGAAAAGAATTATGTAACTCACGATCTTGAATTGCTAATTATCGTGTTTGCAATGAAAATCTGGAGGTATTATCTATTGGGTGAGAAGTTCGAATTATATACTGATCATCAGTCATTGAAATATTTATTCACTCATAAAGATCTGAATATGAGGCAGCAGCGTTGGTTAGAATTTCTCGCAGCTTATGATCTAGATATTTTATATACTCCGGGAAAAGCCAATGTTATAGCTGATGCGCCCAGCAGGAAGAATGTGATCATCGCCAGTATTATCATTACACCATCATTGATTGATAAAATAGCTATTCTTCAGAAAGACGATAGTTTTATTAAGGAGATGATCAGAAGAATTCAAAAGGGCGAAGTCTCCAGTTTCCAAGTGGATGGCGCAGGAGTTCTGAGATTGAAAGGTAGAATTTGTGTTCCCGACAATCTTGAGCTTAAAAGAGAAGTAATGGACGAGAGCCACAAGTCCAAACTGAGCATCCACCCAGGGGTTAGTAAAATGTACAATGACCTCAAGCGAACTTTCTGGTGGAAGGTAATGAAAAGAGATATCTCTAGATATGTTAGCCGGTGTTCCACCTGCTAGCAAGTCAAAAGCGATTAGCAGAAACTCGCTGGATTGTTGCAACCTTTAGAAATTCCAGGTGGAAAGTGGGAACAGATTTCTATGGACTTCATAGATGGTTTGCCCAGAACCAGGAAAGGGAATGACAGTATTTCGGTGATCGTAGATCATTTCACGAAGACTGCCCATTTCATACCTGTCAGATCGAATAGAACTGCTCAAAGTCTGGCACAGATTTATTTCACGGAAATAGTTAGACTGCATGGAGTTCCCATGAGCATCGTTAGTGATCGTGACCCGATTTTTGCTAGTAAATTCTGGGAAGCATTCCAAGCAGAATTGGGAACGAAGCTGAATTTGAGCACCGCATATCATCCTCAAATAGATGGCCAAACTGAGAGGGTGAATCGTATTCTTGAAGATCTATTGCGGGCGTGTATTATTGATTTTGGCGGATCATGGGAAGACCATTTACATTTGGTCGAATTCTCATATAACAACAGCTACCAGGCGAGCCTGAAAATGTCTCCATTCGAAGTATTGTATGGTAGACTGTGCCGATCCCCTGCTTGTGGGGTAGAACCTGGCAATAGACTCGTATTGGGGCCTGATATGATTCGCGATGATGCGGACAAAGTCGATTTCGTTAAGAAACGATAACTAGCCGCTCAAAGCCGACAGAAGAGCTATGCAGATAAGAGAAGAAGAGATATATCATTTGTTGTTGGCGACTATGTATATTTGAAGGTATCTCCGATGAGAGGAGTCATCCGATTCGGTAAAACGGGGAAATTGGCACCCAAATTTATTTGTCCATTTCCTATTCTTGAACGGATTGGAACTCTCGCATATAGGGTTCAATTGTCTGATTGGTTGCCTGGAGTGCATGATGTATTTCACATATCTCAACTGCGAAAGCATGTGCATTATCCAGAACTCGTTGTAGAAGAAGCCGCACAACAGGATTTGGAAATCACTCCAGAATTGGCAGTTAGAAGAGAGCCGATGAAGATCATTGGCAAAGAAACCAAAGAGCTGAGGAACAAAAAGGTTCACTTAGTCAAAGTGCAATGGAGTTGAGATCCACGAGATTGTACTTGGGAAACTGAGGAGAGCATTAAGAAATCCTATCCTAAGTGCAGGGTGGATGTCTCTGATTGACTCTGGTGCAAGGTACATTTACCATATTTTGCATTTCCATTCTATTATTTACTTTGTTGTTGTTTTCTTTGCATAGATGTAAACTTTTTAATTATATAGTTTGATTAATTTAAAAGAGTATATGAATTAATTGGTATATTTTTGAGAAGTTAAAGACAAATTGATTGTTGTTTGTGTTGTGTGATTGAGAACTTGATTAATCAAATTATTAGAATGATAGCTAATTTAATCAATGAATGAATGGTAGATATATGCAATTAAATCACACATTGAATAGACAGAAATATATACATGTGCATTACCTATGTTTGAACAGGTAAATGGATTACCTGTTGAGTAAAGAATTTATTTGCGTGCCCGACAAATAGGTAAACCTTAATGAGTTGGATGCGAAATTTTATTATTATACCAACTCCTGTGAATGCCATTGGATGTGGAGTGCTGGTTGCTCTGTGTGTAATAATAGATGTCGCCATAGGATAGTAACAATTAATTTTAAACTACACTACATGGCATACTTCTTGAAGATAGGCATACTTCATCATATACCACATAAGCATTTGGAGCTTGTGTGACGAGGTTGAAGATTTACCATACGAGCGAGAGGCTTGTATGGCGATGACTATATTTTACAGGTTGAACTGATGACTGATATGGACTATGTAAAATATAACGGTAAATTGCTAGATTAATAAAAAAACCCCACACGGGTCTGGAGATGACAATAAACATGTCTCTCTGGTCATTAAGGCACAAAAACCATTTATAGGGTGACGAGAATTTATTCTCTGGAGTTATGATCTATGAACACTCCCCTATGGACACCGGAATATATCACTATAAATATGTGCATGCTTATTAGGATTTATTGGGTACCTAATACGGCCTAATAAATTTTCAAACCCTTCCCCGTACAAAAGAGGTTAAGGCGAAATTTTCGAAAATTTAGGGTGTTAGCCAAATTTTTGAAGAATTTGAAAATTCTTAGAAACTGAAAAGTTGAAGGATGGAAGCCAGATTGAAAGTAGAGTTGGTTAATTAAACCACTTTCGACTTTGTTCCTTTTCGGGGACGAAAAGTTTTAAGTGGGGGAGATTGTAACAATCCGGAAAATCTGAGCTAGTTTAGAATTTTTAAATTGGCTATTTTAGTGGATTTTTAATATTTAAAATAAATATTTTAAATAATAACGACGAAAAGTAGTTTGAATCGATGTTTGAAAATAAATATAATTATTTTAAATTATAAACAAGGCCTGAAATGACGCGGCAGTTTCAAAATTTCAATTCAAACTTTAACTGATTGTACTGGGTGCAAAATAAAACAGATTTTAGTGAAACCAAAAATATTTAAATCTGTTAGTGAATATCTTTCTAACGAATCTGAAAAATCGAAGTTTCATAGAGGGAGTCAAAAGTTATGGCCAAATGAATTTTCAGAAAGGTCGCTATAGACAATATATAGCCCGTGAAAATAGACATTTTGCAAGCGACCTCAGAATTCGACGAAACCACTTTTCTTGGATCCGGGATGTCAAATTATTGCTAGTTTCAAATTTCATAATTTTTGAAGTTGATATGCGAGCGTGGCGAAGAAAAATGTGTTTGGTGAATTTCTGTTAAATTGGATCGACCAGAAAATGGCCATTTTTCAAACTTTCTCAGAATTCGACGAAACTAGTTTTGTTGGGACCGTATCGTCAAAACATAGCTAGATTTATTTTTTTGGAATTTTTAGAATCATCATGTGGCCCCGACAAATTGAAATGTACATTCAAATCAAATACGGAATGTTTTATATTTTAATTTGAAGAATAACTAACTGAAACAGTCGAATGGGCCTATGAAACATATCCCATTGTGTTCGGAATGGGGGTATTTAGCTAGGGACAACAGTCGTTGGCTTTGGATTGGAGTTCGTATGAGATGAGGGGTATTATTGGACTTTTAAAAATATATAAATATAAAAAAATCTCATTGGCCTATTTAAATTTCTCTCTCCCCGCTTTCTCTCTCCCCCTCTCCAGATCGACGACGACCAGTGCTCCTTTTTTCCCAGCCATTTTCCGGCGAAATCGCTCCACGAAACACCAGGCCCCAGTTGGGTTTTTTGTTGAGAATTCTCTCATCTCCAAATCCATATGACCCTCGCCTTCCCACGTTGAGTATTGTGCCCGAATCGAGCTCGGGAAAGTCCGCCGTATCGCCCCCTTTTCCTCCTCGGATCTGCGTGCGAGTTCGACAAGGCTGGTACCCTCTGGTGCGCCTTTCAAGGCTCTTGAACATGGTAGGGTTGGATCATCACGAAGCGCAACAGATTGGGAAGGAAATCGAAACCTAGTTTCGAAGATTCCAGCGAAGGTAACGGTTTGATTTTTCTGAACTATTTATAGCACTTTGAAGCTCTACGGTTTATGATTTCACTATAAAAATCATATCTTTTTTGTTTGTTGACGAAATTCAGTGAAACAAGAGACAGTGAACTCGTGTGGACGTCTTCTACGTTCTAGAAGAGACCGCATATTTTTCTGAGCCTTCTGCAATTTTAGATGGAGTGGAACCCAATGTGGGATTTCTAAATTATAAACGATATGGAAAACAACGATGTGTAAATTATGTAGTCGATGTATGAGTTATATAAGCGTTGTACACCTCATGTATAAGCTTTGTATAAGTTGTATGTTCGATATATAAGTTATATATGCGTTGTAAAAGTGATATATGCATTGAAATGAATTGAAGTGAATTGAAATATATTTATATATGAATATATATATACACTCCCCTCGTCCACAGACCATGGACGATATTTATTGGTTGTGATATTGTTTGGATTGGTTGATGTGAAATTTGGTGAATACCATGAATGGTTGATTGGAAATGATTGATTGTGATTGAAATCCCAATAGGATTAGAATATGGGAAAATTCTTGTGTGTACGAACTAGATATTGAAAATCCCCATTGTCAAAAACCACGAGGTTTTAAGGTACAGCGAGGAGCCGTACTAGGGACGGTCCCGGTTTTAACTACCCTTCCGTTATGCTGCCGAAATTTTCAATAATATTCAGGTGTTAGAATTATTTATATGTGTTGAAACTATATTCATGTGTTGAATAGAAATTCATGTGTTGAATGAAGTTCAGTGTTGAATAAATTCTTTGAAAGATAAAAATAACATTTTTATTATATATATAGATTATATAAAATAGTAGTATTTTAAATAAATTGTTTTAACACCAAAAGTAACATTTTTACCTTATGTATGAACTATATGAAATAATCGTGTTTTGTAATAAAATTTTTTACAATAGAAATCACATTTTTATTATATATGTAAACTATATAAAATATTCATGTGTTGAATAAAGGACTAGAACGATAAAAATCATATTTTTATCGTGTGTGTGAAGTCGAAAACATTCATGTGTTGAATATATAGATTGAACAATAAAATCTACATTTTTATTGTGAATATGAAGTGCTAAAAATATTCATGTGTTGAATAAATATTTTTGATGATAAAAATATCATTTTTATCAAATATATGAGGTGAATATGGTTTTGAAATCGAAGAATGAATTATACTTTTATATATATATAAATATAATTAAAATATATTGAATAATGAAGCTGCAGTTCGTGTTTTGAAACCATGATTTCAAACGATTAGTGCGGGAGATCCGACCATCAGATTTTCCCGAAACTGAAACCGTTGGGTTCGCTTTGGAAATATCTTTCCAACGACACCCACTTTGTGAAGATTCAACGGTTGGATTGTCTGGACTGTTTAATTTATGTCTGAAGAAAAACAATGCCAGAATCGATTATATATATATATATATATATATAATTAAATTAAATCGAATAACGATGCTGCATTTTGTATTTTGAAATCGTAACTTCAAACGATTGTACCGGGACATCTGACCATCGGATTTTCCCAAAACTAAAACTGTTGGGTTCGTTTTGAGAAGATCTTTCTAATGATATAAAATTTGTGAAGATCCAAAGGTTAGATTTTCAGATATGTGTAAATAAAATCTGAAGAAAAACCGCGCCATGGCCGCGTTATGGCCTGAAGCATCATTTGAATGAATTGGCTATTTTTAAATAAATAAAAATAGCGATAAATCGTGATAAAATATGATAAATGATATGGAATCGAAATAAACTGAATTTGCTCGGTTTATGTGATATTTGATGGTTGAATGTGTTTGGCGTGAAAATTACATTAAAGGACAGAATTAGTGATGTCGAATAATTTAACCATTGAAATGAATTGATTTGAAATTCTAAATATGCATGAATTATTTGAGAAGGCCGAGTTAATTCTCATTTCAAATAATTGATCGACGATTGAAAGTCGAAGATATGAAGACTGTGCAAGACCGATGATCTGCACGTCGAATGGAGGGGTGCTACTGATGCTCATGAGGGGAGTAGCTACCTTGAAGGGGCTGAAGTAGTAGCCGTCCGGACGTACTTGTTGATTGTACGGATATGTGAGGTATTGAGTTCCTCTGGTTTCGTTCAGACCCAGAACGAACGTGTAAATGGACTGTGCTTCTAAAATTGGATTTTGTTCTGTGCTGATTGATCTCTATTACATATATATTTGTTTGGCGGTGAAGAATTTATTCTCTTGCTTAACGCCCTTCTCTGAAACGTACGAGCTCAGAGGTTATATATCGATAGAAATCAGTCGTATGGAGTGAATTGCCTTTGTGGCATGCCTAAGTGGTAGATGATCAAGGCTTCTGTTGAAAAGCAAAGTCTTGTGGTTGATGATCAAAGCACGGCCTGTGTGGAATAGCTTTGTGTATAACGTGAATTCGGGAGCCTCACACCCCGGTATGAACCAGAAATGGGAGAGGACCTCATGGAGGGCATGCGTTTCCTTCTAGCTAAGGTGGTGTCAGTGACCTACCAGCCCTGACATTTATATTACTTTCACCTGTGTGGTTGTTGCTGTTGCGAGGCGCCTCGGATATATCGGTTACTGTGTGGAGCCGATGAAGTCATTTTGCTCATTGACGCCCTAAAGGGCGTGGAAACGCAGTGTTCAGGCATTTTAATCCACATCGGTGGACCGGCTCTGATGATCCCACTACTACAAAAGTGGGCATATTCGACACTAAATTGTGTGCGTTGCATGAAAAGTGTGGCGAAAGCTATGATTTCTTCGAGCTTCTGCAACAGCATACATATGTTGTTGCATTATACGTGGATGCACTGTTGCGGTGGGAATTTTAGTGTTCTGATGTGCAACACTAGTTAAAAGCGTAGCATTACGTATATATAATCCAGCTCAGCTATCCGCGTTATCAACATATAAAAACCCCACCCGTAGATGAAAGATTAATCCAACGGTTCAAACCATCTATGGATCTGATGATCTTAATGTTAGCCATCATCCAATCATTGACAGCCACGTCTTTTCATTCTTTTGACGAAATTTTGGCGCGATCTTCTCCCTTCATGAAATCGTTTTCTTCTCTATCATCTAATCGTTTTTCCCCCTTTTTACTATTGACAAAAAATTAAACCTAAATTCACGTCAGTATCGATCCTCTCCTCGACAGCAAATTCTATTCCGAAAAGGATGAAGCTTTGAAACGCTTTCTAGTTTTGATTGCTCAGGGCGCTGACATCGCCAGTTTTTTCCCTCGGTTTCAGTTTGTATTGCACTGTGAATTAGTTGCGCTTATTATAGATTGGATTATGAGTAATTAGTTCATTTGTTACATTTTGGAAAACCCATTCGCTTATGAGTAATTAGTTGCGCTTATTATTGATTTGGGATTTGGGATTATGCTGAGGTTTATTCGAAAATTATACCCAGCAATAAACCATGAGAACCGGGCTACTGGCATGAAAAAGACATTGGTTTATTATAGAGGTCGAGCTAGTTAAGGAATGGGGACTGCGGTTAATTTGCACTGCTTGAGGTTCATACCTTACACTGCGGTTAATTTGTATGCTTGAGGTTAATTTGCACTGCGGTGTGTATGCACTGCGGTAACATCCGAATTTTAAGCCTCTTACCGCAGATTTTGACAAAATCTGAAGCGGGCACTCAAGCATTTTCGTTTTATTACAATACACTTCATACACGCAGTGCATATATACACTCACAAGTATACACGCACGCACAAGTATACACGCACAAGTATCATAAGTATACACGCACAAGTATACACGCACAAGTATCACAAGTATACAAGCTCAAGTATCATAAGTATACACGCACAAGTACACACGCTCAAGTATCATAAGTATACACACACAAGTATACACGCACAAGTATCACAAGTATACAAGCTCAAGTATCATAAGTATACACGCACAAGTACACATGCTCAAGTAGACACACACAAGTATACACGCGCGCACAAGTATACATGCACGCACAAGTATCATAAGGCAGCCATCTGAAGGCACGCACAAGTATACACGCACAAGTATCATAAGTATACACCAGAGACGTACGCAGAGATTTTAAAAAATCACCAGCATTCACAAACAAAACAACGTACCATTCACAAACATTCAAAAACATTCACCAGCATCCATCATCAGTCATCACCAGTCATCAGAAACTTCCACAACCACACAAAGTTTCACAAATATTCACAAAATTTCAAGCCAAAAATCATTACCAGCAGAATAAAACCAACATCCACAAACATCACCAGTCATCACCAGCATCCACACCAGCATCAGCACCAGCATCCATGTCAGAGTCATTATCCATGTCAGAGTCATTGTCTATGTCAGAGTGGCTGTTATGGATAGAGCATAGTCAGCGACCAAACCAGAATTTCTTGTTGTGGAGGGCAAAGTGATCTTTGGATGATCAAACTTCAATAGGTATGTTAATTCTATTTCTGTAAACATTTTGTGATCCACCTAATATATTATATGATCAAACTTCTATTTCTGTAAACATTTTGTGATCCACCTAATATATTATATGATTCAATTCTCAAATAATGTGATCCACCTACGAGTTTATATGCCTTAATTATCAAACAATTTGACATGTAACACACATTAATTATCAAACAATTTGACATGTAACCACATCTGAAGGAAATTCAAGCCATACAATAACAGTGTCTCAAATTCAAGCCACACAACCACATCTATGTACAACTAACAGAGCACCAGTTTGTATTATTATTTCAGAATCTTGGGTGGGGCATTATAACCTTGTATGTATGTATGTGAGTGTGTGCATGTGTGGTTGTGTCTCACTATAAGAAACTGTGGATGGAAGTAAAATTTACCTATGATCACAAAAAAATGGTACCACCGGTTCCTCCCTATTGCTCACAAACAGAATTTCAAGCCTCGTCAAAGGATGAGTATGTGTGGTGCGCTCAACCCTAATGATGTATTTCTTGTTGTCGAATCGAGCAGCAAAAACATTATCCAAGCCAATGCCTTCATAAAAGTCCATTTTCAGGTATAATGATCTATGGTCAATTCGAGACCAATGACAGTCGTCAATTTCACACACATTTCCCATTGGCGTCATTAATTCTTTTATTGCAGGAACATTTGTCTTCAGGAACTCGGGAAAGCCAACAACTCTGGCCCATGATTCTGCCTCGAACGCTGGTTCAGGCTCAAATTCTTCAGCAGACCATTGTTGCACATAAAAAGCACCTCCAATTTTTGTAAAAAGTTTCAACATTAGCGCATGATCACACGTACTGTAAGATGGGCATGTTATTAGAAAAGAGTTTTTGGGTATAACCCGTATAGTCCACTCCTCATTAAGCTTCAGCGTATGCCTAAGCGTGAGATGCACAAATTCGTAAGTCCAATGTCCTGAAAGAACAGTGGCAGTGATGCATAGTGAAGAGTCCTCCATTGTTTTTTTTTAACTTTTGACGATGGAGTTTTGTTTAGGTGTTGAAGATGTAGATGACGATATGCTTCTGAAGCTTGACAGGATATGAAGTGACACATTGTACATGGCAGTAATATGGGAACCGAAAACTTTTTGCTCAGAAGACGAATGGCCATATGAAATTGCTTATTTGTTGGCTGGCATGAGTGACCAATCGCCAATGGTCAGTAAGTCAATTGTAATAATTGTGTTCATAACATTTTACTAAGAAGGCCAATGGCCATTCGATGCCACCACTTATCAAATAACTTGTTATCATTTGATCAGGTGCATATTTAATTATGGAAGGCAGAGGGATACATTTTGCAGATCGGATTGCTGCATATATATGATTCATATATAGGTACATACTAACATACATATATATTTCCTATTGCAATCGGATTGCTGCATATATATGATTCATGTAACGACCCGGAAAAATGCGATCTTGGTTATCCGATATACAACACATATCGAACATCCAAGGATCGAAAATAACCGAATAGTTAATGAAAGAAATTAGAAGGTGAGAATAGATAAGATAGAAACTTAGAATAGAAGAAGAAGAAGAAGAACACAACATCAGAGTAACACGAACCTCACAGCGGAACGAATAACATATAATAGATAACATAACTTTGAAATATAACAGTTATGTATACAATAGGACTTATCAGAGTACAGCACTTACAACACAGCGGAAATAACTATAGCTATAGGATCTTGAAGCCTCCTGCTCCACGCTCTTCCAGTATATCTGTAAAACCCGACTACTTGACTGCCCGTACAAATTTAGGCACCCAAGAGTTTGGGGAAAACAACAAATAAACTCCGGGTCAGTCATGGGACTGGTGTGAGTAAAACAGTTTAAAACAGGTATATGAACAAGTAAACGATATCTCATAAGACCACGCCGCATAACGGAACGGGTTTTTCCCTTATGAGAATCCAAAATATCTTTATATCAAAAACCTTTTGATATTATAATAATGTCTATGTACAAATAGATATCAACTAGCAGAAACGCTTTCATCTCACGTTCTACATATATAGTATACAATCAAAACCGCAAGCACGTATTGGGTAATGGATTTCCAACTATGACAAGGTATGGAATCACCTTCCGATCAGTGTACTCTAGGAACGATACACTGGAGTTCAACAAGAACATCTTGCAACTCAGCCACACATGACCGACCACTCATTTCGCTTGAGTGTATCGAATGTACATCACCAACGGTTGGGATCAGCAACCGTTCCCGTATATATATATATATATATATATATATATATATATATATATATATATATATATGGGACAGCATTGATAGATTAAAAGAAGAAAATGAATATTCACTAGATAGGTGATTATACACCCTACTTCGGTGTGACCGACTTAGCCATGCTGCCTTCCCGATTTCTGTCATTTACCGGTTGATGAGGCTAGAAGCTACGCTTTATCATCACATCAGATTCACTTCGAATGCCACATTGTCAGATCCATCGAAAATCACTAATTGACGTCTACAACCATACATTACGTGTCAGCTAAAAGAAGTTTCCTTCTCCGCTTCCACTCTTGGTACGGTTGAAGAAATCAATGTACGTGACCGTCTGGAAATACTATGTCAGACATCCATCTTCATTCACTTAGAAAGGTCACATCGTCATACCCGCCAAATCACAAATTGACTTATCCAAAAATAACACGGGTATACAGCTAAGAGAAACGAATTCCTCCGCCACCAAACGTGAATACGTTTGAACAGATCAACTTACGCGATCCATTGGATATACTCCGTCAGACCTTCGTCCATACAAGTTGTCCTGGGACTGGACAAACCGAAGGCACTATTCTGTAAACAGGATAGCCCTTGCATTTTACTCCGTCTTCAATTATCTTTGGCATATATGATTCGTGACGCTTATGCCAATACAGAGTGGTTCTATGGATAATAATCCAACCGATCTCTCCATATTAACAACGTTAAAATGGTCAAAACTTCGATAGTTGTTGAGTTAACTATCAAAGAAAAACAAGTGTGCAAACAACGATATTATTTCCAAATGGAAATTATATCGAACAAACATCATTTAACATAAATCCCTTTAGTTCATTTATTTACTTATCTCCTATTTCCCTATATTCTAAATTCTATTTTTTTCTTTTATCAGAAAACATTTCTGATTCTCGTTTGGAAAACATTTCCAAAACTCCTTTACGATCAAACCTTACCATTTCTTAGTCAAGAAGGAAGTCACTCAACTTGGGGTATAATTACCTCTCAAACCTTGACTGAACAACGTTATAACTTCGAAATGGTCAAAGTTTATCTTTTAATCTTTAACAACTTCTTTACGCCTTTCTTGGATCCAATTTTACTAATCCACTTCTATATTTAAAAGATTGGTTATAACGATAACGTTATAATCCCTACTTTCGAATTATCTAACTTAAATTATAACCTCTATTCTTATTAGTGAATAATTAATCTAACACTTATTTATTTATAAATAAATAAATCTCTATTTAAACACTGGAAAGTATAAGTACTTTCCCGAATTCGATATAATCGAATTTGTCGATTAACTCTCTTCGAGAAATCTCTATTTGATTAACTCTTCTTCGAATAACCTATATTCTATTAACTTCTTCTCGAATAAACGATATTCGATAATCTCTCTTCGAATAACTGATATTCGATAACTCTTCCTTTTTCAAATATCTCATATTTGAAAATCTTACTTCGATTAAACTATAATCGATAACTCCCTTCGATGAAACTAACATCGATAACTCCTTTCGATGAAACTAACATCGATAACTCCTTTCGATGAAACTAATATTGATAACTCCTTTCGATGAAACTAACATTGATAACTCCTTTCGATGAAACTAACATTGATAACTCCTTTCGATGAAACTAACATTGATATTTAACTCGACGAACTTAACTCGACTAACTTAACTTACTTGGTTCGACCAATTCGATTCAATTAACTAGGTTCGACTAACTTGGTTTATTTAACTCAACTTGATTTACTCCTATCGAATAACTAATATTCGATTTAACTCCATTTAACTCTATTCGAATAACTACTATTCGATTAACTCTATTCAACTCTATTCGAATAAACTATATTCGACTAACTCTATTTAACTCCATTCGAACAACTACTATTCGGCAACTCTATTTAACTCCATTCGAACAACTACTATTCGACAACTCTATTTAACTCCATTCGAACAACTACTATTCGACAACTCTATTTAACTCCATTCGCTTGACTCTAGATCGCAGCGATCACAATGGTTACGCCAGATTCCCTCAGGAAACATCCGACCGCCGTAGGCTATTTACAGCCTTGCGAATTACGCTAGCAGTCGTACGAGATGGCAACTTATCATGAATACTATGTTTGACTAACTCTGTCTCAAATAACTATATTTGATTACCTCTAGCTCGTTTTAACTCTAATCGATTAACTCTAACTAATTTACTCCAACTGGTTAACTCTAACTGATTAACTCTAACTGGTTAACTCTAACTGATTAACTCTAACTAATTTACTCCAACTGGTTAACTCTAACTGATTAACTCTAACTGGTTAACTCTAACTGGTTAACTCTAACTGGTTAACTCTAACTGATTAACTCTAACTGGTTAACTCTATTTGACTAACTCGACTTGACTAACCCCTTTCGAATAACATATTCGATTAACTAACTTCGAATACCATATTCGATTTCTCCTTTCGAATGTCTATATTCGATTAACTAACTTCGAATACCATATTCGATTTCTCCTTTCGAATGTCTATATTTGATTAACTAACTTCGAATACCATATTCGATTTCTCTAACTTTGAATACCATATTCGATTAACTTCTCCGAATACCATATTCGATTTACTTTATTCACTTTATAAAGATTTCCTTTTTAACAACGTTTTATTCATTGGAAAAGATTTACTTTTAAATAACGGTTCTACCCTTTAAAAATGATTTCCCTTTTTATAATGTTTCCTTTCCAATTCTATTTGTAAATGGTTTACAAATATTTCCTTTTCAAATTTATTCTTGAAATATTCTAACTCCTTAAATTCCCGGGAAAATTCGCCATAACCTCCTTTGTATCGGGAGCATCGGGAAAATCCCCAAACTCGCCACACAGGCCTTTCCATTCAAAAAGAAAATGTTTTGAATTTATTTTCCTTTTTTAAAATATCTCCTATAAATATCCCAATTTATAAATATTCCTTATTTATAAATATTCCACTTTATAAATATCTCTTATTTATACATATCCCATTTTATAAATATTCTATTTTCAATATCACTTTGAAAATCCCCTTATCAACATTTCGGTATGTTATGGTATTCAATCATATCAAATCACGATGTTCAATATCGTCTAAGCACATATAATCGCCCACAGATTTTATATCACATCATATAACAATATATGAAAAACAATAAAATAACTGTTGAGGAATCCAGTCGGATTCCTCCAACCTGTTTCCCTGCATCCACAGATGTTACACAATATGATTGTCATCACTTTCAGTTCAATATGAATCGTTCTGATAAACAGAATCAATACATAACTATATAACTGTTTATATTATATATATATAAAATATTTCATTAACTGACTAGCAGTTCAATCAAACAGTCAACACACAATTAAACAGACAATTTCTAACAGTTCTAAAAATACAACATGAAATTATAAACTGTTCAGAGTTGGTGAGATTTACTCACATTTGCGCATTAGCCGTTGAATAACGGTTTGCGTTATTTGATTCAGTCGGACAATTTATTTCGCCATAAATTGTAACGTGCTCCAATCGACTCGCGGTCAGTCCCATTGGATAGTGTCTGTCCATACGATCCTGACGGATCTTGTTTCGCTGAATTTCTATACATGAACGGATAACTCATCGTTATTATAGTGCTTAACATACATTACACATATTTAATTTTAATTAAACTATTTTAAATAAAAGAAATGGGCCTTAACTTTTTCTCCGAAGCCCATCTTCCTCCTTAACAAGACCAACCCGCTGTCTTCCTGACTCCACTCAGCATAACATCAGAAGACAATCCCCTTCTTTGAACACCCACACACATCTCCAGTGTACAGCTTGTGTCGAAAACCCCTCCACGCACAGCCTTCATCCTCTTGCTTTGGAGACTTCACCTCAACCGTACAACAACACCCTCACTCGAACAGTATTCAGACAACACCCACAGTACTCAACACCCTCACTCTCAACAATTACAACTCCTCTTCCATGATTCTTTCTCCAACCACATAACCACCCTATAGGACTCCACAGTACACAAGACACAACTGTCATCCCGTCCATTACCTCCTCTATTCTCAGAACATCAACTTTCTGCAACTCAAATCCTTCAATCTCCCTTTTATTACACCACCGCACCCTTCCAACTTCATAAAAGCATGACTCCAGAAAAAATCCAACTCCACAAATCATTTTCAAGGCTCCTCCTACACGAATGCTTTTCCATGAACCCAACAAATTCCCAAACGATGACCACGACAGACTTTAAAACTCCACAAACCACTTAACAGTAAATAAAGTACCTTTCGTCCACAAATTTGAAATCAACAGACCCGTTAATCACCTTCTCCAATTTATCACTGTCTTCCCAAACTAAAATGGTCGGCTTCAGTATTCTCCCTCGTCCTTTGACCTCGCGTTGACCCCCCTTGCCATCACCTCCGACACCGTATGCTGACTTCGATGTCACCAACCCACGCACCAAGCCAACCTCCTTCCGATTACCAACACCCTGCCCAACTCGATCTCCAAAACTTGCCCAGTTGAACCGCTCTCGAGCACTGTAGCTGACATCGTGATGCCCAATTCAAAACCGATGTCCACCAAAAACCTATTAGGCTGACGGAAATTGCTTCACGAGTGCGAATAGGTGTATAAAATGATTTATGAGATTTTAATTTATTTTTCTTTTGATTTTTGTTTCCGCCGTTTTTGAAGAAGAGAGGAGTAAAAGTGGCGGCTACAGATTTTTCAGGAGAATGTGAGAATGAATTAGGTTTTTAAATGATGTCAAAGTTATTATATATGAGGGTTAGAGGAATTGTGTGGACCAACAGTTTTCACGTCTTTCCTTGTTTGTGGCTGAGATGTGAAGTGCGTGTATCCCATTTTTATTGTGGAATCTAAGGTGGCTACACCGACTATCATTCAACCTTCCTTTGATTCCTAAACTGTTGGCAGTTCATACACTAACCAATATAATGACGAACATCCCTTTGTGTATTCCCATCAAAATTATATACAACCTATCTTGGTATACACTTTGGTTCGACTGAGGTACTTTTGATACAAGTGTAGTGGAACTCATCCATCGCCACTTTCCTTAATGATTCAACATTGTTCATCCATAATTTTCCTTGTGAATCATGGTAAATCCTTTCCCATTCAGTAAAGAAAGACTGTCTTCTCATCCGCTTATTTACAAATCACTACTTATATAATTAAATAAATTAATTATAACCCTGGAAAAATGCGGGTCATTACATTCTTCCCCACTTAAAATAATTTCGTCCTCGAAATTGCTAAGGTAGAGGACGACCCTATCTATTGGAACTCCTAAGATTTGTTTACCCTTTATTTCTGATTTTAACTGAACCAATTAATATCGACAAAAGTATTTATTCATTCTGGCTATCTAAAATTTTCAAAAATTCTGAAAATTTTCTAACACTTTAAACTTCCGAAAAATTTCGCCAGCACCTCCTTCGTACTGGTCAATAGCTCAAACTCCAGCTCGCCTCTCTGGGCCATCTCCAACCCAAAAGAAAATCAAAACGCCAAACGGCTGGCCAATTCGGCTCATAAATTCCAAACTCATATAAAATATAAACTTGTACCTTTTTGTCGGGCATATCATTATATCTCTACCACTTCCATATGCTATCAACTCAGCATATACCAGTGTTATCTCAATCAAATTCCAATCAGTTCATATCCTCAAATCCAAACCGAATTTTATTCGAAACCCAATATCAAATTTCAAATTCTTAACTCATCAACCCAATTCCATAACAGATTGTTCTCTAATCCAATTCAATTCTATTTAACTATGTTGAAGTTAAATTTCAATTTATTTTTACCATCTCATTTTATTTAACTTCATTAGTTAAATTTTAATTTCTAGAACTTAAATTCCTGGGTAAATTTCAAATCAATTTGAAATCATACTGCCAATTCAAAACCTTTGAATTTCTAAACACTTGTTTTCTCAAGACAATTCAAATCAAAATCTCTGGTAGTAATCCACCACTTAGAACTCGAAAATCACACCGATGATACTGCGCAGTCATCATCGGAATTATTTTCCAGCGACCCAAGTGATTTCAATACTATATCATTTCAAAACCATTACTGAATACTTCCATTTTGAAAACATTTCAAAATCTCCCAGGAACTTAAAATTTCCTTATTTTAATTCCAAATCTGATTTAAATTCATATTTAATTCATCTTATTTCATATATTTTACTTATATGATTCTGATTGGTTATATATAACCATTTCACATTTTATAATCTTATTTGATTATAATTACTACCAACACATCCTATATATGATAATATATCACGTATCCATACTGTGTCGGTCCATCGTATTCAAGTGTTTATTTACTCCTACCGATACAGTGGATCAAACTGATCGACCAGAACTCATAAACAACTCAGCCAATGAATCCCCACAATATAAAACCATTTTTATATAAAATACAAATACACACTCGTATATATACACTCAAACTCAATCTAGGGTATTACTAACCCTATCTCTACCGAGTCACGCCACAGAGCCAAGTAATTCTTAACTTAAGCTCTGATACCAACTGTAACGACCCGGAAAAATGCGATCTTGGTTATCCGATATACAACACATATCGAACATCCAAGGATCGAAAATAACCGAATAGTTAATGAAAGAAATTAGAAGGTGAGAATAGATAAGATAGAAACTTAGAATAGAAGAAGAAGAAGAACACAACATCAGAGTAACACGAACCTCACAGCGGAACGAATAACATATAATAGATAACATAACTTTGAAATATAACAGTTATGTATACAATAGCACTTATCAGAGTACAGCACTTACAACACAGCGGAAATAACTATAGCTATAGGATCTTGAAGCCTCCTGCTCCACGCTCTTCCAGTATATCTGTAAAACCCGACTACTTGACTGCCCATACAAATTTAGGCACCCAAGAGTTTAGGGAAAACAACAAATAAACTCCGGGTCAGTCATGGGACTGGTGTGAGTAAAACAGTTTAAAACAGGTATATGAACAAGTAAACGATATCACATAAGACCACGCCGCATAACGGAACGGGTTTTTCCCTTATGAGAATCCAAAATATCTTTATATCAAAAACCTTTTGATATTATAATAATGTCTATGTACAAATAGATATCAACTAGAAGAAACGCTTTCATCTCACGTTCTACATATATAGTATACAATCAAAACCGCAAGCACGTATTGGGTAATGGATTTCCAACTATGACAAGGTATGGAATCACCTTCCGATCAGTGTACTCTAGGAACGATACACTGGAGTTCAACAAGAACATCTTGCAACTCAGCCACACATGACCGACCACTCATTTCGCTTGAGTGTATCGAATGTACATCACCAACGGTTGGGATCAACAACCGTTCCCGTATATATATATGGGACAACATTGATAGATTAAAAGAAGAAAATGAATATTCACTAGATAGGTGATTATACACCCTACTTCGGTGCGACCGACTTAGCCATGCTGCCTGCCCGATTTCTGTCATTTACCGGTTGATGAGGCTAGAAGCTACGCTTTATCATCACATCAGATTCACTTCGAATGCCACATTGTCAGATCCATCGAAAATCACTAATTGACGTCTACAACCATACATTACGTGTCAGCTAAAATAAGTTTCCTTCTCCGCTTCCACTCTTGGTACGGTTGAAGAAATCAATGTACGTGACCGTCTGGAAATACTATGTCAGACATCCATCTTCATTCACTTAGAAAGGTCACATCGTCATACCCGCCAAATCACAAATTGACTTATCCAAAAATAACACGGGTATACAGGTAAGAGAAACGAATTCCTCCGCCACCAAACTTGAATACGTTTGAACAGATCAACTTACGCGATCCATTGGATATACTCCGTCAGACCTTCGTCCATACAAGTTGTCCTGGGACTGGACAAACCGAAGGCACTATTCTATAAACAGGATAGCCCTTGCATTTTACTCCGTCTTCAATTATCTTTGGCATATATGATTCGCGACGCTTATGCCAATACAGAGTGGTTCTATGGATAATAATCCAACCGGTCTCTCCATATTAACAACGTTAAAATGGTCAAAACTTCGATAGTCGGTGAGTTAACTATCAAAGAAAAACAAGTGTGCAAACAACGATATTATTTCCAAATGGAAATTATATCGGACAAACATCATTTAACATAAATCCCTTTAGTTCATTTATTTACTTATCTCTTATTTCCCTATATTCTAAATTCTATTTTTTTTCTTTTATCAGAAAACATTTCTGATTCTCGTTTGGAAAACATTTCCAAAACTCCTTTACGATCAAACCTTACCATTTCTTAGTCAAGAAGGAAGTCACTCAAGTTGGGGTATAATTACCTCTCAGACCTTGACTGAACAACGTTATAACTTCGAAATGGTCAAAGTTTATCTTTTAATCTTTAACAACTTCTTTACGCCTTTCTCGGATCCAATTTTACTAATCCACTTCTATATTTAAAACATTGGTTATAACGATAACGTTATAATCCCTACTTTCGAATTATCTAACTTAAATTATAACTTCTATTCTTATTAGTGAATAATTAACCTAACACTTATTTATTTATAAATAAATAAATCTCTATTTAAACACTGGAAAGTATAAGTACTTTCCCGAATTCGATATAATCGAATTTGCCGATTAACTCTCTTCGAGAAATCTCTATTTGATTAACTCTTCTTCGAATAACCTATATTCGATTAACTTCTTCTCGAATAAACGATATTCGATAATCTCTCTTCGAATAACTGATATTCGATAACTCTTCCTTTTTCAAATATCTCATATTTGAAAATCTTACTTCGATTAAACTATAATCGATAACTCCCTTCGATGAAACTAACATCGATAACTCCTTTCGATGAAACTAACATCGATAACTCCTTTCGATGAAACTAACATCGATAACTCCTTTCGATGAAACTAACATTGATAACTCCTTTCGATGAAACTAACATTGATATTTAACTCGACGAACTTAACTCGACTAACTTAACTTACTTGGTTCGACCAATTCGATTCAATTAACTAGGCTCGACTAACTTGGTTTATTTAACTAAACTTGATTTACTCCTATCGAATAACTAATATTCGATTTAACTCCATTTAACTCTATTCGAATAACTACTATTCGATTAACTCTATTCGAATAAACTATATTCGACTAACTCTATTTAACTCCATTCGAACAACTACTATTCGACAACTCTATTTAACTCCATTCGAACAACTACTATTCGACAACTCTATTTAACTCCATTCGAACAACTACTATTCAAAAACTCTATTTAACTCCATTCGCTTGACTCTAGATCGCAGCGATCACAATGGTTACGCCTGATTCCCTCAGGAAACATCCGACCGCCGTAGGCTATTTACAGCCCTGCGAATTACGCTAGCAGTCGTACGAGATGGCAACTTATCATGAATACTATGTTTGACTAACTCTATCTCAAATAACTATATTTGATTACCTCTAGCTCGTTTTAACTCTAATCGATTAACTCTAACTAATTTACTCCAACTGGTTAACTCTAACTGATTAACTCTAACTGGTTAACTCTAACTGGTTAACTCTAACTGATTAACTCTAACTAATTTACTCCAACTGGTTAACTCTAACTGATTAACTCTAACTGGTTAACTCTAACTGGTTAACTCTAACTGGTTAACTCTAACTGATTAACTCTAACTGGTTAACTCTATTTGACTAACTCGACTTGACTAACCCCTTTCGAATAACATATTCGATTAACTAACTTCGAATACCATATTCGATTTCTCCTTTCGAAGTCTATATTCGATTAACTAACTTCGAATACCATATTCGATTTCTCCTTTCGAATGTCTATATTCGATTAACTAACTTCGAATACCATATTCGATTTCTCTAACTTTGAATACCATATTCGATTAACTTCTCTGAATACCATATTCGATTTACTTTATTCACTTTATAAAGATTTCCTTTTTAACAACGTTTTATTCATTGGAAAAGATTTACTTTTAAATAACGGTTCTACCCTTTAAAAATGATTTCCCTTTTTATAATGTTTCCTTTCCAATTCTATTTGTAAATGGTTTACAAATATTTCCTTTTCAAATTTATTCTTGAAATATTCGAACTCCTTAAATTCCCGGGAAAATTCGCCATAACCTCCTTTGTATCGGGAGCATCGGGAAAATCCCCAAACTCGCCACACAGGCCTTTCCATTCAAAAAGAAAATGTTTTGAATTTATTTTCCTTTTTTAAAATATCTCCTATAAATATCCCAATTTATAAATATTCCTTATTTATAAATATTCCACTTTATAAATATCTCTTATTTATACATATCCCATTTTATAAATATTCTATTTTCAATATCACTTTGAAAATCCCATTATCAACATTTCGGTATGTTATGGTATTCAATCATATCAAATCACGATGTTCAATATCGTCTAAGCACATATAATCGCCCACAGATTTTATATCACATCATATAACAATATATGAAAAACAATAAAATAACTGTTGAGGAATCCAGTCGGATTCCTCCAACCTGTTTCCCTGCATCCACAGATGTTACACAATATGATTGTCATCACTTTCAGTTCAATATGAATCGTTCTGATAAACAGAATCAATATATAACTATATGACTGTTTATATTATATATATATATAATATTTCATTAACTGACTAGCAGTTCAATCAAACCGTCAACACACAATTAAACAGACAATTTCTAACAGTTCTAAGAATACAACATGAAATTATAAACTGTTCAGAGTTGGTGAGATTTACTCACATTTGCGCATTAGCCGTTGAATAACGGTTTGCGTTATTTGATTCAGTCGGACAATTTATTTCGCCATAAATTGTAACGTGCTCCAATCGACTCGTGGTCAGTCCCATTGGATAGTGTCTGTCCATACGATCCTGACGGATCTTGTTTCGCTGAATTTCTATACATGAACGGATACTCATCGTTATTATAGTGCTTAACATACATTACACATATTTAATTTTAATTAAACTATTTTAAATAAAAGAAATGGGCCTTAACTTTTTCTCCGAAGCCCATCTTCCTCCTTAACAAGACCAACTCGCTGTCTTCCTGACTCCACTCAGCATAACATCAGAAGACAATCCCCTTCTTTGAACACCCACACACATCTCCAGTGTACAGCTTGTGTCGAAAACCCCTCCACGCACAGCCTTCATCCTCTTGCTTTGGAGACTTCACCTCAATCGTACAACAACACCCTCACTCGAACAGTATTCAGACAACACCCACAGTACTCAGCACCCTCACTCTCAACAATTACAACTCCTCTTCCATGATTCTTTCTCCAACCACATAACCACCCTATAGGACTCCACAGTACACAAGACACAACTGTCTTCCCGTCCATTACCTCCTCTATTCTCAGAACATCAACTTTCTGCAACTCAAATCCTTCAATCTCCCTTTTATTACACCACCGCACCCTTCCAACTTCATAAAAACATGACTCCCGAAAAAATCCAACTCCACAAATCATTTTCAAGGCTCCTCCTACACGAATGCTTTTCCATGAACCCAACAAATTCCTAAACGATGAACACGACAGACTTTAAAACTCCACAAACCACTTAACAGTAAATAAATTACCTTTCGTCCACAAATTTGAAATCAACAGACCCGTTAATCACCTTCTCCAATTTATCACCGTCTTCCCAAACTAAAATGGTCGGCTTCAGTATTCTCCTTCGTCCTTTGACCTCGCGTTGACCCCCCTTGCCATCACCTCCGACACCGTATGCTGACTTCGATGTCACCAACCCACGCACCAAGCCAACCTCCTTCCGATTACCAACACCCTGCCCAACTCGATCTCCAAAACTTGCCCAGTTGAACCGCTCTCGAGCACTGTAGCTGACATCGTGATGCCCAATTCAAAACCGATGTCCACCAAAAACCTATTAGGCTAACGGAAATTGCTTCACGAGTGCGAATAGGTGTATAAAATGATTTATGAGATTTTACTTTATTTTTCTTTTGATTTTTGTTTCCGCCGTTTTTGAAGAAGAGAGGAGTAAAAGTGGCGGCTACAGATTTTTCAGGAGAATGTGAGAATGAATTAGGTTCTTAAATGGTGTCAAAGTTATTATATATGAGGGTTAGAGGAATTGTGTGGACCAACAGTTTTCACGTCTTTCCTTGTTTGTGACTGAGATGTGAAGTGCGTGTATCCCATTTTTATTGTGGAATCTAAGGTGGCTACACCGACTATCATTCAACCTTCCTTTGATTCCTAAACTGTTGGCAGTTCATACACTAACCAATATAATGACGAACATCCCTTTGTGTATTCCCATCAAAATTATATACAACCTATCTTGGTATACACTTTGGTTCGACTGAGGTAATTTTGATACAAGTGTAGTGGAACTCATCCATCGCCACTTTCCTTAATGATTCAACATTGTTCATCCATAATTTTCCTTGTGAATCATGGTAAATCCTTTCCCATTCAGTAAAGAAAGACTGTCTTCTCATCCGCTTATTTACAAATCACTACTTATATAATTAAATAAATTAATTATAACCCTGGAAAAATGCGGGTCATTACAATTCATATATATAAATGAGTAATACATTTTGCAGGTGTGGACACATGTGTACATGTTCAGAATTCGCTAAAGAATTGGCCAGGAATGGATCAGGATAATGTCCCTTATGCCGTGCACCTATTCTTGAAGTAGTTCGAGCTTACTGTATACAATGAACAAAACGGTGTTGCTGATTTTTGAGTTTTGATATTTGGATAATTAAAACAATTGCTTTGGATGAGTTTCTTGTACAAAACCTGTATTGCAAAATATTTAATTAAAGCATTGTATTTCTATCAAATTAGTGTTGCATTTTCCTTCTTCTACTGTTGCGTTAGCTTTTATTGATATTGCATTTCATTGTAATGGTGTTGCATTACATATTGTAGTGGTGTTGCATTACATTAAATATAATTGCTTACCCATCGCACGTGGACCCCACAGCTGACGTGGATAGCTGGTGTGGCATGTGACACGTGGAGTGCTGACATGCAGAGATGACGTGTCGTGTGACACGTAGACAGCTGACGTGGCGGCACTGGAAGCCGGGCCCTAACTAATGCTTAAGGCAACGCTGAATAGTGTTGCATTACGTGCAAATAGTGTTGCATTATGGCTATAATGCAACACTTTCTTTCCGTGGCCGTAGATGGGAAAAAGTGTTGCCTTAGGTGGCTAATGCAACGGCCGCGGATGCCACGCCCCCCTGGTGTTGCCTATTTGAAAAAATGGCCTACGACAACGCTTTTTTGATCTACGGCCACATAAAAATAGTGTCGAATATGTCCACTTTTGTAGTAGTGTCCAAGGGTCACTCGAGCTCTGATCCTGAGACATGGGCTAGAGCGTCTCTAATTCGGTAAGGACTATCTTTTGCCTTGGTTCATGATGGAAATCCAATTTCCAAATACGACACTGTGCGGTTTTGATTGTATACCTATATATGGCGACATAGTGGTATGGGGCATTAATGTCGTCTATGATTGATACTTATGATTTGAAATTGTTTTTGAGACATATAAACACTAGTTGTAACATCAAATGCTTTTGTTTTATTCGTATCAAGCATATTTTGGTCATTATAAGGTAAAACTCTATCCTTCGGTTTGTGTTGCATTTTGTGATGGGAGCTGAGTCTTATAATGGCTTCATTTTTATAAAAGCGTTGCGATGTCTAAAAGATTTACTTATTTTAAAGCACTAGCAATCCAATGGAGTAAACCCATTCCACGAAAGTGGCGTGGTCCTGTGATTGGCCATATTATAAAAAGTGTTAAGTAGATCTCTCATACCAGTCCCATGACTGACTCGTAGTTTGTTTCACTTGCAAACTCGGGTGCCCCTTTTTCTACACGGGCAGCCTTATATTCAGGTTTTAGTAGGCTCTTTCGGGATAGCTGGAGCTGAAGGTGGATTCTATCATTTATCTCTTTTTATGTTGTTCATCTCCTATTGTACATAATATGTTTGTTTTCCGCTGTAGACATTTATGTATCGCTGAACTGTATTTTGCACTAAGTATGATCCTGTATACTGTGTAACTCTGATGGTTATGTTTATCCAGTGTATTCTATTGTACATTATCTAGTATATTTATTTATTTCTGTTCTGCTGTTATCTGTTTACGTGTTATATCCAAAGATTACCCTTGCCACCGTCTTATGGGGTTTGGGGTCATCACATATCCAATATAAATATAAACTTGTACCTTTTTGTCGGGCATATCATTATATTTTTTCCATTTGTCACCCATTCAGCATATATCAATATCATTCAAAATCAATCTCTAATCACTTCATACTCAATCCAAATCACTCGCTTATACCCAAGTCAAATTCCATTCCAACCCCAATCACAAATTCCGAACTCTTAACTTATCACTCAATTCCATTTCAGATTATTCTCTAATCAAATCCAATTTTACTTAACTTAGTTCAAGTTAAATTCTAGTTTATTTATTTACTTTTACCATCTCATTCTATTTATTAAAATTAAATTCTAGAATTTAAATTCTTAGGTTTTTATTTCAAATCAATTTGAGATCATAATAATAATTCAAAACCTTTGAATTTCTGAATAACTTGTTTTCACAAAACATTTAAAAAAACAAAATCTTAGTAGTAACCTGTCACTTAGAAACTCGAAAATGAATACTGATGATGCAGTTGTCATCATCGGAATTTATTTTCCAGCGATAGAAGTGAGTTCAATACTATATCACTTTTCAAAACCATTCCTAAACATTTCCACTTTGAAATATATTTCAAAATACCATTCACAATGCTTGTAAAACAATTTGAAATCTCCTAAGATTTTAAAATTCACTTATATTTAATCCAAGTCCATTTACAAACACTTCTACAAATTTCCAGAGTTTTAATTCCAATTTTGATTAAATTTCAGAGTTAATTCACTTTGTAATACATATACGAATGTTATTTGGTTATATACATATATATATATAACCATCTCTATTATAATCTTATTTCATTATAGTAACAACCAAAACATCCAATAACTATAATGATTCCAAGATATTTATTTCTTTTATAACAAAATATATTTTGGGTAAAATTATTTCATTTACCCTCCTTCAAAACATACTGTGTCGGTTTATCGTACTTGAGTGTTTATAAACTCCTACCGATACAGAGGATCAAACTGATCAAGCCCATAAACAACTCGACCAACAAATCTCCACAATATAAAACCTTTTTATATTGAATAACAAATACGCACTCATATATATACACTTAAACTCAATCTTGGGTACTACTAACCCTATCTCTACTTAATCACGCCATAGAGCCAAGGTAATCACTTAACCTTCAACTCTAATACCATTGTAATGGCTCAAGGAAAATTGCGATCCTGATTATCGACTAAATACGGTCGACTAACCAAGCACCCGAAATTTACTGGAACGTTGATGAAAGAAAATAGAGGGTGAGAATAAATAAGGTAGAAAAAAAGAATAGAAGAAGAAGAAGAACATACAACACATCAGAGTAACACGAATCTCACAGCGGAACGAATAAAATATAACACAACTTTGAATAAATCAGAATATATATAACATTATCAGAGTACAATACTTACAACACAGCGGAAATAACAATACTAGACAACGCTGAAACCTCTTGCTACAAGCTCCTCCAATGATATCTGAAAATACCTGAACTACTTGATTGCTCGTACAAATTTGGGCACCCAAGAGTTTAGGGGAAAACAAAATAAAAATAAACTCTGGGTCAGTCATGGGACTGGTGTGAGTAAATCCAACAACTTGGTTTAACTTTTAAATTTCCTTTTAAAAGAAAGGATAACCGTAAGACCGATCGACACATAAACACAGATGGTTTTTACCTTACGATAACCCAAAGCATTCTTTGAAATCAATATTCATCTGATATTATAATAATGTCTAAATACAAGAAATATCAATCTAGCAGAACGCTTGCATCTCATGCTCTGCGTGCATAGTATACAATCAAACCGTGGGCTCTTATTGGATAATGGATTTCCAACTGGCAAGGTATGGGACCACCTTCCGACAGTGTATCTTTAGAGAGGAATATATTGGGTTCAACAAGAACATCTTGCAACCCAAGCTAAACATGACCGGCCCCTCACTTCGCATGAGAGTACCGAATGTATTATCACCAACGGTTGGGATCAGAAACCGTATCGTGAAGGGACAGCATCGATAGATTTAAGAAGCAAAAGGAATTTCTTTAGATCAGGTGATAATACAACCTAATTGGCATCCAACCACTTAGGCATGCGACATACCTGATTTTATACCATTTCTCGGTTGTAAGGCTAGAGGTCATAACGTATCTTTTGATAAATCACATCTTCATTCACTTTGAATGTCACATCATCATACCCACCAAATAACAAATTGATTCCCTCAAACATACTACGTGTGTACAGCTAAGTGAAAATAATTGCTCTGCCACCAAACGTAAATACGTTTGAAGAGATCAACTCATGTGATCCTTTAGATATACTCTGTCAGACATTCTTCCATATAAGATGTCCTGGGACTGGACAAACCGAAGGCACTATTATGTAAACAGGAGAGCCCTTGCATAACTCCATCTTAAATTATCTTCATCATATTTGATCACAACGCTAACGCCCATACAGAGTGGTTTTCAGATAATGAATATGATCTCGTTCTCTCTGTATTGACAACAAAAAAATTGTCAAAAACTTTGATAGTTGGTGATTTAACTATCAATGAAAAACATGTGTACAAACAACGATCTTATTTCTAGACAGTAATTCAATCGATCATTCATCGATCAACATTTATCTCTTTATATTAAATTATCATTAATTTATCCATTTATTCATTTCTTGTTTCCATATACATACATTCTTATTTTCTAAATTCAGAAAATATACCTTATTAATATTGGAAAATGTTTTCACTTCTTATTTACATGTTACTGTCATTCTAGTATTTCTTAATTACAAAACATTCCATTTTCTATACTTAGATAAAATTTTTGATTATATTTGGAAAACGTTTCCAAACTCATTTATATGGATTTTAAACGAATGTTGTATAAAACATCGTTACGACTACTCAATCCATTCATCGCTTATTACTTTATATATCTTTAATCAATCTTCGCCATCGAACTTCAACTATTCCTTAGTTAATTTTGAAGTCAATCAAGTTGGGGTATAATTACCTCTCAGGCCTTAACTAAACAATGTCCTTAACCTTGCAACAGATAAAGCTCGGAACTCTAATTTTTACAACCATTGCTTTTGCAAATTCTCGGATTTATATTTACGAATTTCCTTCTTGGATAAAACATTGGTTATACGATAACTTTATAAACCTTACTTTCGAAATATCTGAATTTAAAACTATAACTTTAATGTCTTAATTTGAATAATTTATAATTAATTATTTATTAAATAAATAAATCTTGATTTAAAAACCGGAAAGTAAATAGTACTTTCCCAAATTCGATAGAATCAAATTCGACGTATAACTCTCTTTCGAGTAATCTCTATTCGATTAACTCTTTTTCAAATAACCTATATTCAATTAACTCTTTTTCGAATTACTTATATTCGATTAATTCACTTCGAATAACTTATATTTGATTTATTCACTATGACTAACTTATATTCGATTTATTCACTTTGAATAACTTATATTCGATTAAATTACTTTCGAGTAATCTCTATTCGATTAACTCTCCTTCGAATAACCTATATTCGATTATCAAATATCGATGTCCGATTGAATACTTATTACCTTGTTAAATCCTGATTTATTCAATATATAATTTCTTCAAATAAATTATTTTATAACATCTGGCTTAGTTGAATTCTAATTACAAATCTTTACGGATTTTATTTAATCCTTTTTACATTTCAAATATCGAAATGGATTTCATCGTTTCCTTTTTTAAAACAACTCCAAATTTACCATTTTATATTCACTATTGAATTTGCAATCTCAATTATCCACTGATAATTATATTTTAGTTGTAAACATTGTTTATAAATCATAACACTTGTTTTCAATATTGAAAAAGTTATTTATTTCTAACCATTTGAAACTCCATTTCTGTTTAATTTCTATCTCAAAAATCCACTTTCCTTTATAAATGTTTTTATTTCCAAAATATTTGCTTAAATCCATTATTTACACTGAATGTGAATAATATTTCTTTTATACAATCCATTTAGTTTGATCTCGTATTTCAAAATAATATCCCATTTTCCAAATTCTATTTATACTTCTATTTATAGAATTATTCATACGAAATCTCCTTTTTATTTCTAACACTTAAATCTCATTTATAATCCCGTTTATTAATGCTGAGTGCGCATTCTATTTAAAATATCGGTGTTAAAACCAATTTCTACTTCTCTATATTAGTTCATACTTATATATTCCATTTATTAAATGATAATTATTTTACTTAATTTATAAAATATTATTTATAAATTAATCATTTCCATTTATCTATTAAAACATATTTCTATTTAAAATCTACTTTGAAGCAATCTTCGTGTTGTTCTTTTATATCTTCTCAATTCCCTTTTATAATTCTATTTATTTCTTAAATAATTTCTTTTATAATTCTATTTTATTTTCGAAATATTTCCTTTTATAAATGCTCTTTATTTTCCAAATAATTCTTTTTAATAATATCTAATTTTTTTCTGGAATATTCCCTTTTTAAAATCCTATTCATTTTATAAATAATTCCTTTTATAAAATCCTATTCATTTTATAAATAATTCCTTTTTATAAAATCCTATTCATTTTATAATTATTCTTTTTTAAAATGTCTATTTATTTCTGAAATATCCCTTTCTAAAATGTCTATCTATTTTATAAAAATATTTTAATTCAATATACACTTTAAAAATTCTCTTTTTTTCCCAGTATTCCTTATGGTATTTAACATACCATATAACAATGACAATATCATCCAAACACACAGAATCAATAATAGATCATATATCACAATATATGAAAAACAGTAAAATAAATGCTGAGGAATCCAGTTGGATCCCTCCGACCTGTTTCCCTGCATTCAAGGATGTTACACAATATAATTCACATGAATTTCATTTCAATATGTACTATTCTCATAAATAGAATCAATGTTTGTTTAATGATATGTGTATATATCGTTATCTGTAATTCCAAACAATAAATCAGCAATTCAACCAAACAATCAACACATAGCAATCAACCATCATTTATTAATTCTAAAGGTACATTACAAAAATATAGACTGATTAAAATTAGTGAGTTTTACTCACTTTGGTCGGTAGTCGTTAAATAACGATAACCGTTTAATAGTTCCGTTCTGAGTAATAACCCCCCAAAAACTCGACTACAGGTGCTATTCCACACTACGAACTCGAAAAGGATATTAAAAACTTGCATTGATGTTTGTATCAATCATAAACCGCAACCATAAGCAAACGAACCCACGCTGTATAATTTTCCAACTACGAAAATCATCACCGAACCCAACAAAACTGATATCAAATTGAAGAGCATCGAACAACGATCACAAATATACATCTAATTTGATTTATGGTATTTGTTTTGATTTTTGTTTGATTTTCTAAAGAGGATGTTTTACTGTAAAAGGAATAAATGACGACGTGTTTGAGTTGTGTTGACCAGAGGAAAATTTGTTTAGGGTTAGAAAGGTGTAAGGGTATTTATAGTATAGGATAAATATTTTTTTATTTTATTTTAATCCATCTATGTTTGTGTTTGACATTTAAAAATCTATATGATTACGTATGATATCCAAAAATCGTGGAAATTGGCATACAACTAGAGTTTGAAATTACGGACCTAATGAAACTTATTTCGTCAAATTCCGACTCCGTTTGCACACAATGCGTATTTTTAGTGGTCAAAATATCGAATGTTTTTCACATTAAAATCGCGCACAGCCACATACTGATTCCAAAAATCACGCAAATTAAAATCTAATAATAATAATTTAATATTCTGTATCCAACAAAATTAGTTTCATCGAATTTGGAGATCGTTTGAAAAATGACTATTTTCTAAGGCCCTAAATAGACCAATTAAATATTGATATATTTTTAATAATCGAATTAAATATTAATAAATTAATATTATCATATTTATTCACATATAATATCATACGGCTCCAAAATATACATATCTGATTTATAACTCAATATTTAAAAATCTCAGATTATATCGATATTCAATTTATATAAAAATCCGTTTATAATATAAATAAATCGTTATAAATTTTAAACTAATTCAATAGCAACTATTTTAAAATTTTATTTGGACATAACTTATAATCTATACGATGAAATCTCGAATTTTCTCTTTCATTAGAAAAATACAGTTCAACAGATTCGTAGGTTTCTTATTTCACGGAAATCCGACTAAAAACGTATTCTATATATTCAATTGAAGTTCAAACCATTAAATTATGAACTGCTGCGACGTTACAAGCTCGATTATAATTAAATTATAATTAATACGTTGTAAGGTCGATTAAATAATATATGCACTATTATATTTCAATTCTAAACTGAATTAAATATTTTAAATGATCCAATTCACACAGTATTATAAATTCAACTATTTTCGACTAATTTGAAATTATAATATATTATTATATTATATATATTAATTAAATATTCATTATTATTTAATTAAACAACCATTTAAATCTCTAAATCACTATTTAAATAATTAAATAAATTAATTATTATATCGTAAAAATATGGGGCATTACAATTATATTTCCCAATCCCAACCTATTCACCCTATGGAGAAAAACTGGTAATACTCCATATCTAACACCACGATGTTATCGGTAAATTTAATTACCATTTAACGCTCAAATCTAATTAAAGATTTAACTATCGCGTGTAGTAAAACTGGTGGTACTCCATTCTCGATCATTTCTCAAATTTGATAATTTAAATTATCACATTCTCATTTCAATCTAATTAAAGATTCATTAAAACTCCACTAGGTTATAATCTTCGATCAATCATTATTTAATGATTATTTAACTTTGGGGAAATCAAACATGGCGCATCGACAATCTACACCATACCATTGATTTCTGCCAGTATATAACCTCTAAGCTCATACGTCTCAGAGAAGGGTGTTAGCAAAAGAATAAATTCTCCGCCACTAAACAGATATAATGTGACGGCCCGCCCCGCACCAGCCGGCATTTCCTCCGAAAGTGCGCTGTACACATGCCCGACTAGCACGTAACGGTCGCCAAAGAAAGGAAAGAAGAGAATGAAGTAATCAAAAACCTGTAGAATGTCTCACAGCGCATGGAACAAAATATAATAATAATATACTTGACATAAAACAGGTGAGACAGCGCATAAGCTGATAACTAAAACCAACATCAACATCATCATCAGAGTAGCGGAAATCCAAATACAGCTTATTACAACTTTCCAAATTACTGCCTCTAAACAAAAGAAAGAAAGGTACACCACTAATGCCCAAAGTAGTGACCGCTGCAAAACCGGGAGAATACCTATATATATGTATCATACGTGGAAGCCTCATGCTCGCCTTCGGTACAACTACTCGTGCATACCACCTAACCTGTCTCTAGTCTGCTCGTGAGAGCACACATAGTAATAAGAAGAGACATAAAACTCTAGGATAGACAAAAAGTCTGGTATGAGCGATAAGCAGCTAAACAGAATAATAACAGGTATACTAAGCCATACCTGAACCTGGATCTGCAACCAAAGAGTTAGCACTACATACCGTACAATACTCTAAGGTGCCAATGAATAAATGGTGTAAAGATAACGGGGTTGGGGGTGTGCATGTCATAATGATGGCAAACAAATCAAACATAACAACCATCCTGACATCTCTCACTTAGTGCGTAAAGCATACAATATCTACCGCTTCGATCACTAGACCCATCGAAGTAGTGACGGAGTTCAACTTGCACAAATACTGCTACTACCAAGCTTACCACATGGAGTCATGACCAAACCTTTACAAATGACCCCACTTCATTGGTCTACAGCTCTTTAGTCATACCTAGGCCACCGTGGCCCTGAATCCGTTCACGTACCCCCTACACATAGTGATCCAAAGTTATAGATATCGACAACTCCTTAGCACACGTCCCGCAACAAAGCCCAACTCATGAATTAGACTCGTTGGTTCCCAACTGGATCCTGAGTACAAACTTCCCACTTGGACTACCTTTGCATCTCGGGTTTCGGTCATCATCGTCGTTCGTCCTTCAGTCTTACTTCAAGCTTCCATCCAGTCCTGGTTCGATTCGTGTCTCGCCCCCTCGCATCAGTTCGACTCGCGGATCGTGGTCATCGCCCTCGCTCGGATCGGGTCGGTCTCCATCATCCAGGTCGTGGCCCTCCTTCCCTGCGCTAGCTCGTAACGGTGCTCCAGCTCCATCGAATCGGCTCGTGGTGACGCTCGGGTCGGATCGTGGGTCTCTCTTGGTCCACAGCTCATGATGCTTGAAGTGACTCGTGGCGCCAGTCTCTAGTTTGTAGCCTTCGAAGTGGAGCGGATCGTGGTTGAGAGCTTCGATCGGGTCGGGTCGCATTGGGAAGTGGCGATCTGGTCTGGTGTATTTCCTGCACTTTTTTCCAGCGACTGTTTTTCGCCATTCGACGGCGTTTTTGACCAATCTAACTTTTCTAATCAACCACAAAACATACCATACATTCATAGCAACATATAGAAACGACCATAAACACCAGAACATCAATTTTATAAATTAAAACGGATCAAACATAACCAAAACCCCATATTTTCCCCTTGAGCATGTTTAGGCAAAACTAATCATAGGATTAACAAAACTTAACCAAATCAACCCAAATTTCTAACAGAGGCATAAAACAATATTTCAGAATTTATAAATATTTTTCCAGAATTTATTAATGTATAAATTTGCTAATCAACACTAATTACCCCTAATTAACCATAATTAGTGAGAAACTTTGGAAATCACTCACCTTGGCCACAAATTAAATACCAAATCTGAAATGAATCTCTGTTTGGTGCGGTTCCCAATGCAACACAGCAGCTCTAACCTTGTTTTGATGCTATTCCTCCTTAATTTGATGTAGTTTAAGCCAAAACTTGATTAAGAAGTGATTAGAGGTGTTTTTTGATGTTGGATGCCATTGTTAGGTTGAAGAGAGGGTTTGTGGCAGCTGGAAAATGAGTAAAACCCCGAAATTCTAACCCTAGCAGCCCTTAAATACCTCTAATCCCGAAATCCCCCATTGGGCCTAGCTGTTAATCACCCGGTTAAGCCCAAGTAAGCTGTTTTTCACTATCTGAAACTTGTTTCAGCCATATCTCCTAAACGGTAAGTCCGTTTGGCTTATGTGACCACTCTACGGAATTGTAAACCATCATCCGGAGCCAATGGAAGTTGTTTCAGATTAGAAGTCCTTTCCAATCAAAAGTTATGGCCAAAACAGTATCGGCTAGGGGCAAAACGGTCATTTAAAAATCGGCAAAAATCATGAACATGGGAAATGACTCCAGTAGTCGTCTCCCAAAGTTACATGACCATACGACTTCGTATGTGAAAGAAATAAATATTCTACGATCCTGCAATGCATAGAATGCGGGTCGTTACATATATATTTAGCAGAGATCAACAATATAGTTCGAAATACAATGTTAGAAATGTAATCTTGTCTTTAACCGGGTTAAAGAACAACTGTCTTTTAAAACACAGTTCACAATAAACCCAAAATCACATTCCATTAATTATGGAATCTTCACGGAAAACAGATCAATATATAATCGATATCAATTTCCGTATTCGACTAGTAATATAAATGGAATAACGACAAAGCCTTTTAAATTCCATATATATTAACAGTATTCTTCCGCAGAAGCTCACTTCGATTATTAACAAATCGAATTCCATTCAATTTCAATTTACTATATTAAATTGGAAAACTTTACTTTGGAAAATTTCCATTAAATCTTAATAAAAAGAATTATAAATTCAAAATCATATTTCACTGTTAATCGGGTTACAGAACGTATGTCTTTAAAAACACAGTTCACGATAAACCCAATTCACATTCCATTTTATTCCAATTACTAAATATAACTGGAAACTCTAATAATCTTAATTAAAAGCTTTATCCTTTTTCTCACGGGGTTTAAGAATAGTGTTAACTAAGACACCATCACGACAAACCCAAAATCCCACTTTATATTAAATATAAGGCTCTAAACAGAAATTATATCGGCTTATATTCAATGTCAAATTCTGAAATCAACACATATAGTACGGGGAATAACAATATACATCTATCTTCCAAATTCCTCCACAATATCTGTATAGCCCCGGAATCTAATACCGAATATTCCGAAGATTATTTTTATTCAAATCCATTCCAATTTAGACATTGGAAAATTCTGGTTATATTAAAACCATTAATAAATCCAATCTATTTATTTAAAACGTTGGATTACCATTCTAGTTAATAACTAGTTCATTTTGATAAAAAATATATTTTTATCTTATAAACGTTGAATTTTTCATTCCAATTCTTTCCAAATCATTTATTATGATTTTACACAAATTATTAATATTTTTAATAATTTTATCAAGGGCCGTGTAGTTGGTTTCCAATAACGGCCACCGAACTACATCCATAGTGACCTTTTCCAAACTTGATTTGGACATAGTTCCAAACCTGGCCATTCAAATTTAAATCTCTTATGTTCATTGGAAACCTCTTTCTGATACGAACCCAACGGTTTCGGTTTTAGGAGAATCTGACGGTTGGATCTCCCGTAATGTCAATTTGAAGTCAATGGTCGAAATCCGCGAACGGTCGCAGCGCGGTGCGTTCTATTCAGGCCATTAATATAATATATATATATAATATTTGGTTTAAAATGTATTTCATAAATTCGTTTTAAAACCGATTCCCACTTTTATTTCAAATTTAAATCAAAATTGAATACTCCTTATCATTATAATATTTAAATGATAATATTTTCAAAATATCAGATTTTGAAATAATTTCCTTTCGATATTCATTATAAAAATGAATAAAATCGATATAAATATTGTTCACGTTGAAATGGCACATATCTAATCAAACCGGCTTCACACATTTCTATATTTTCGTGTCCATCCAGAATCGGACATCAAATTCATATTTTAATTCTTTACAGAATATTATTTTAAAATATTCGATATTCGTTATTATAAAATATTTGTTCTTTCTAAATTGGAATCAGACACTGTCAGTTATCATACAATGTTATTTATATGGATTTCATACAACACATGTACACAACAATCATGATACGTAATCAACCATTATCCAGAGTGCATTACACAATTGCATAAACATTAAATATAAATAATTAACACTTATAGAAGTCTGTCAACCAATTGATTGACATATAACTAAACAATTGGGATTAGTATACGCTATATATCATCCCAATATCCGTGTGGGGTTTCAATCAACAAACACTGATTATTATTTGTGCGGTTGGGCATGTGTAAAATATATCGTCCCAATCAATATCAGTTAAATGGGTGTACATAAACAAATCGTCCGATTTGTAAATGAATATTTATTTTCATTTAAGGAGAATTTTATGTCGTTCATATATACATTAAAATTATATTTTTAACGATAAAACATTTATTTCAAAACTTGACTATTTTATATAACTTATATTTTTAATAAAAATGATATTTTTATTATTCAAACATTTTATTCAACACATGAATATTTTATATGGTTCATATACACATTAAAAACTATATTTTTAATGAATAAATATTTATTTTAGAAAATTTCGGCATTATAATGACGCGATATTAAAACCGGTAATGTCTAGCATTACCCCTCTCATGATATTGGCTCGCGCTATACACAATAATCAATTCAGTCCACAAACCACAATACAATTCATTTCACCATAACACGGATAATTTTCCATAATAAAATCCAAACAACGACCATGGTTTGTACAATAAATAATGTCGGTGGCTACTAAGCCCCGTCTACATCCTAGTATATTTTTAACTGTAAAATAATTAGAGTGAGAAGGAGTTCTCACATTGGGATCCACTCCACCATGCTTTCTGATGCTTTGAATTGTTGTTCTAGTTCCAGAATTTGCAAACGGGCTCTAACCTTCACACTGTCTACTTTTTTTGCTTAAGCGTGTAATTCCGGACAACTTTCGCCTAGTAGACTTTTTCCCGAAATTGGTCCATTTCGCCAGAATTTGTGAAAAGACAATATTTGGACTGCAGACTTTGGATGCGTTTCCTGAACAACTTTGCAATCCAAAACCTGACTTCCATGTACTCAAGTCGAAGAGAAAATTGTGTTCTTCGATTTTGGCACTGTGTAGTTTTGGCCAGAGGGGCTCGTTTTGGGAGATATGGGCTTTGAAAGATCAGGGACTTAAATGCACAACCGAGAATTTATAAAAATTGGATATTTAATTGAGGGGAGCCCCACGATTGGTCGTTGATGGCAGGGGAGGTGGGAGGAAGGTCGGCGAGGCGCTAGGGGGTCGCCGCTAGGCGGCGCTGTGTTGGCGGGTCAATGGGGTATTGGCTATGGTTTCTCGATTTGGGGGCGGAAAGAGAGAGGAGAGAGAAGCGAAGGAGGAGTGGATGGCCAAGGGGTTGCGCGGCGGCGGTGGGGGCTGGCGTTGGGCACGGTGGTGGTGAAACGACCTAAACATGCTGTAACGACACGCATTCTACGCATTGAAGGATCGTAGAATATTTCTATCACGTACGGAGTCGTATGGTCATGTAACTTTGGAGATGACTATTGGGGTCATTTCCCATGTTCATGATTTTTGTCGATTTTTAAATGACCGTTTTGCCCCTAGCTGATCTTGTTTTGGCCACAACTTTTGGTTGGAAAGGATCTTTGACTTGAAAACACTTCCGTTAGATCCGAATGATGGTTTACCTTTCCATAGAGTGGTGATATGTGGAAAACGGACTCACCGTTTGGGAGATATGGCTGAAAAAATGTTTTGAAGGTGAAAAACTACTTAACCGAGCTTAATTGGGTAGTTAATAGCTAGGCCCAATGGGGGATTTCGGGATTAGGGGTATATAGGGGCTGATTAGGGTTATAAAACATTTCTTTAGACACTTTTTCAACTGCCACTTTCATTCTTGGAACCCTAGTAATGGCCTCCAACATCTAGAATCACCTTTAATCACTTTCTAATTAAGTATTAGCCTAATCTTCATCAATTAAGAAGAGATAGCATCCAGGCAAGGTTAGAAATGCTGTTAGACATCAGTATTCATGCCAAACAGAGAATCATTTCAGATCTACAGTTTAATTGTGGCAAAGGTGAGTGATTTGCATAGTTCCTCACTAATTATGGTTAATTAAGGGTAATTAGTGTTAATTAGCGAATTTAAACATGATTAAATTCTGGAAAAATATTTATAAATTTCGAAATATTGTTTTAAACCTCTGTTAGAAAATTTGGTTAGTTTGGTTAAGTTTTACTAATCCTATCATTAGTTTTGCTTAAACATGCTTAAGGGAAAATATGAGATTTGGCTATGTTTGATTCGTCTTAACCTATCAAATTATTGTTTTGGTGTTATGGTTGATTAACATGTTGCTATGACTGTATGGTATGATTTGGGATTGATTAGAAGAGTTAGAATTGTCAAAAACGCTGTCGTTTGGTGTAAAACAGTCACTGGAAAGTTGCAGGAAAAACTACAGGGATCGGATCGGATCAGATAGGGGGAAGAGGTTTGGATCGGATAGGATTGGTCGAACCGAACCAACACCAGAGACAAGGAATCCAAACCGAACCTGAGCCCACGTAGAAGAAAGAGTATGGCAACAAAGGAAGGCTACTTGCAAAGAGTTGGAGTTGTGTTGGGGACCAGATCGGACCTGAGCATGGGACCGGGTCGGAAAAGCTGAACTGAAGCGGATTGGATTATGACAAGAAGGAAGGCCACCATTTGTTGGAATCAGACCGGAGCTTGGAAGGGGATTGGATCGGACCAAACGCAGGCAGGAGCACCAAACCGAACCGGGATCTGGAGATGGAGGAACATCGAATCAAACCGACTTGGGGAGGAACACTTTGAGGACCGAACCGAACTGCACCACGGAGTTTCACGACCAAACTAAGGCAATGACTACAAACCGAACCGAGTTCAATCTCCCACTACTATGACGTGATGACTCTTCTGAAAACCAGTAACACCCCACCTCCGCCAATGCCACTCTTGCAAGTACACTAGCTTTGGAGGGGCGTTAAACGAGGTAAACATGCATGCAGATATCACAAGACAGAACATATAAGTAAAAGCAGAGTAAATAAAGCAGCGGGTAAAAACTAACATTTCAAAACCATAGTCAAGTTACATCAAAGTACCGAGTCATTGTTTTCCCAACAAAACAAAGTCTAGAAAACATAAACTGAAAACTGGAAACAACATAAAGTAACTATCCCCAAAGCAGAATAAAGCCATAGCATGCTCAAGTCCAAACCGTACATGAGCTATCCAGAAAAGCAGCTAAAGATCCGAGCTAGGTACCAGTGTTCCCACCCTGTAAACCTGGGGGGGAAACGGAAGAAAAGAGGCGAAAGAAAACGGGTCAGTCAAAAAGACTGGTAAGTCCTACCTACTATTAGTATAAAAACTAATAAAGTTAACTGGACATGTAAAGCATAGATGAAACATAGGGTGATAACTGTCATAGCAAAGAATTAACAAGATAGATCAAGTGTGGCATCGCATATACAAGGTTGAGTTGCACCAAGTGTGTACTAGTATTCCAATCCATGTCAAGTATAAACAAGAAATGATCCCTTGGCCCAAAGCTGGCCCAATATCATGAGATGACCTAAATCAAGGTCCAACTACTCGGTCTAGTCGATCGGCTCCCTAAAGCCTAACTCGTCAAGTGTCGGTGTCATACGGCCCAATCACGAAGTGTAGACAAACTGTGCTAGGTCCACCCTAGGGTGTATCAAGTCCTAGGGTGCCAACCACGGACACAAATCAAGCACGCACAGTCTAAACCTACTGGTGCCCGTGTCTGCTTTTTCAATTCCGGACTATGTGCACGACCATAGTCCGCATGAACCTACACCGGCGCACCTACTCAGCCGTCGTTTTGGTCGCTTACATGTCAGCCCCGTAATCGTGCCCCACCCTAGCCTAGTCCCTAGGGTATCATGATACAATCAAGAGGGTTACTGGTGAAAAGGACCACGTAACTAGGGTTTCTAACGGGTTAAACGTGGTTAACCCTACCCAATCGAGTTGGTTAAGTGTACCCAAGGTTCATGACTTAACCCTATCAACCCATCGTGTTTAATTGGTTAAGTATTCAAGTGGTCCATGACTTAACCCTATCATGTGGCATTAATTAATTTAATGCACCCAACCTCTCACATTAGACCTTGTTGTGGTTACTAGTTAAGCCGGGCGGGTCCGGGTAGATTTACACCACAACTTGGTCTAACCTCGGGTTTCAAGTGCGACATGACCAACTACTCACATTGGGTCCTATTGCTTGTAGCCACTAGTTAAGCCGGTCGGTTCCGGGTAGATTTATGCTACAAACTCAACCCAACCTCGAGTTGGCCATTCTCATGTTTTCTAGAAGTCATGTCCAAGTTCATGTTCATGTTTCAAGCATAATCACATGTCATATTTCATGTCATCTTTTCAAGTCATATCTTTATGTCATTTTAGTTTACCCATAACGTAACCCCATCGCATGTAAGTTCGCATAAACGAAAATAGATCTCAAAGAGGGAACTTAGAAGCATGACATAATTAATAAGGTTTGGGCCACAAGTTAAACATGGTGGCATATGAGGCAAATGTGTTCATAAACTTGCATATTACATTATAGGCCTCAAAACATGCATGATATCAACTTTAGCAAAATAGATGAAACATGGTCATAAATAACATGGGATGATAGCAAGTGATTCGCATATAACATCATATGCAAGCTAACATAAGGGTTATGAGAGTTTCTATGTTGGTTCTATGCAACATTTTCAAACCAAAGCTCATAGCTTTTTTTTTTATGCACAAAGTCAAGGTGGTAGCTTTACAAACATGCATAGAATAAATCTTATGCATAACATGATAGAATCAAAGCACAAATCATACTTAGGCCCAAACTCAAACTTGCAACATGTCATATTTAACTTCATAGTTAGAACCTAAGAGTAGAATAGGGCTTACAATGCTACGAAGACTTATAAAATAAAATAAGATTGAGACGAAGCCACTAGCAACTCAAAAAAAAACCAAATGAATACAAGCTCCAAGAAGCTCCTTTGATTATATGAAGAACGATCCTCGTTTTAATGAAGAAAGATTGAACTTTGGCCTTGAATCAAGCTTTGAAACTCTCAAACAAGCTTAGGAACTCTCATATGAATGAAGATGGAGGCTATGACAAGAGGGTGGAGGCCATGATTAAACATTTTGGCATAGTTTGGTTGTAGGATTGATTTATGATGATTTAGGCTAGGTATTAGGGTCTTTTTATAGATGATTAGGTTAGTTTAGACCATAGGATTAACCCTAATTCAGATCTGGGCCATCAATTCACGTCACTAGCCTCCAAACATGTCTTGAGAAACAAGTCAGGTGCACCCAGGCCAGACTGGCCGACCACCCAAGTCGATAGGGGTGTCGACTGGGCAGTCGACACAGCCTGGGGTGTGTCAACTCCCAAGTCGACTCCCCAGTCGACTTGGGGTGTGGCGGGATCTTTTCCCGCCTACCTGCCCAGCTGATTTTGAATTCGAATCTGTTTTTAAACTTGAATTTTCTAAAAACTTCTATGGGCCATAACTGGGTCATACGGACTCCGATTTTCGAAAACTCGTACTCTATTTCGTGTATTTTTCCGAGACGAACGCAATGGCACTGCCCGTTTCCCTTGATTCAGGTTTTATCATTTAATTCTGCCTTGATTTATGTTATAACTTGTTATTCAAAATACGGGTTGTTACATCCTCCCCACCATAAAGGATTTCGTCCCCGAAATCTCTAAGTTAGGAAGAACGTATCCTACCATCCATCATCCATCTACTCAAAACATCATCCACGTGCAGTCAATATCCTTAACAAATTCTAAGTGATGTATGATTATATGCAAAGGTGTGTGTATATGTACTTATCTAATGCGAAAATCAGGCGGTTACTGATTCAGTAAACCTCCTTAATGCAAAGTATGTTAGTGGAATGCGTCCATATGTATGCAAATTCCTAACATAATTTATACTCTCTATATGAGTGCATATAACATTCATCCATTTGCAACATCTACGTGATAGCACAACAAGTTTCAGTCATGAATAAGTGTAAGTACTCATGCATATGCAATATGAAAGTGTGTGAGCCGATCTTAGTGCCTAATGTGTATCATGCATCCACGAGTATCCACTTGCAAACACTTGCAACCATTTGCAAACATCAAGCATAACATGTTTCAAATACATGTTTCATCCAAAGGGTTTCTACCTAAGGTTCTCATGACAAGGTTAACGAGATAACAAGATAAACAGGATAAACATGGATAGCAAAAAGGAAGATATGCTAAAAAGGAAAAGAGATCAAAAATGTACTCTCAAAAAGAAATGGATAAAGCCCACGCATCTTCTCCTCGGTTTTCCAAGTTGCATCCTCTTCGGCTTCACTCCACTGAACTTTCAACAATTTGACTTCTCGATTCCTTAGCTTCCTGATCTCCGTTCCCAAGATACGAATCGGGGCTCTCCTCAGGGTTGCCCCTTTCTCTACCTCAATGTCTTCAAGAATACTAGGTTCAACCACCTCAGCGGACTCATGTAGGCACTTTCGGAGATGCGAGACATGTAAGACATTATGCACTCCGGCCAGCTTCTCGGGCAATTCCACCTTATAAGCCATCTTCCCAATTCTTTCTATGATAGGGAAGGGTCCTACGAACCTTGGTGCCAGCTTCCCAACTGCTCCAAAACGAACCGCATTACGCAAGGGAGAAACCTTCACGAAAACCATATCTCCAACTTCGAATTCCAAATCTGTCCTTCGCTTGTCAGCATAGGATTTCTGTCTGTCTTGGGCCGCTTTCATTCGTCTTCTCACCAATTCAATTTTCTCAGATGTGTCCCGTATCATATTGGGCCCAAGTATAAGCATATCCGTAGTCTCCCACCAACAAGATGGTGATCTACACGGCCTCCCATACAAAGCTTCAAATGGTGCCATGCCTATGCTAGCTTGATAGCTATTATTATAAGCAAACTCTACAAGAGGGAGGTGGTCTTCCCAAGTACCACCAAAGTCAAGAACACAAAGCCTCAAAAGGTCTTCTAGCACTCTATTCACCCTTTCGGTTTGGCCACCCGTCTGAGGGTGATAGGCTGTACTTAGATTCAATCGCGTACCCATCGCTTCTTGTGAACTATTCCAGAACTGGCTAGTGAAGATTGGGTCATGATCGCTAACTATGCTAGAAGGAACTCCATGCAATCGCACTATCTCTCGAAGATAAACAGATGCTAGCCATGATGCGGTCCTCTTGCTCTTTACTGGAATGAAATGAGCACTCTTCGTAAGTCTGTCAATTATGACCCATATGCTCGTATTCCCTTTTCTTGACCTAGGCAATCCATCCACAAAATCCATAGAAATACTTTCCCACTTCCATTGCGGGACCTCCAATGGATGTAATAGCCCATCGGGTTTCTTCGACTCGGCTTTCACTTGTTGGCACACCATGCACTTTGAAACATACTCTGCCACATCCTTCTTCATTCCAGCCCAAAAGAAAATGCGCTTCATATCCCTATACATCTTATCTCCTCTAGGATGTATAGTCATCTTCGAGTGATGCGCTTCTTCGAGAATTTTATGCACCAAGTCTCCTACTTGTGGAACGCATAGCCTTCCATCACGCCTTAGCCAACCCTTGTCATCAATAGTATATCTAGCAAGGTGACTAGACGTCTCACCACGAATCAACTTGTCCATGACCTCGACTATCTGTGGATCTTCCTTCTGCGAAGCCCCAACTTGATCCAGAAGTATAGGTCTAAGCTCAAGGGATGCTAAAGAACCCGTCATCGACTCAATAGCCGGTGTGAAATCAAAGGTTGCCAAGAACTCTAGGCTCTTCATCTCAACAAACAAGGGACTCAAAGTCAACCTACTTCTGCTTAATGCATCTGCCACAACATTACCCTTGCCAGGGGTATAAGCTATCTCGAAGTCATTAGAGGCCAATAATTCCATCCACCTTTGCTACCTTAGATTCAGATCTTTCTGCGAAAAGAGGTACTTGAGCAACTTGTGATCAGTATATAACTCAAACCTTTCGCCTAGAAGATAGTGGCGCCAGGATTTGAGTGCAAAGACGATCGCCGCCAACTCCAAATCATGAGTGGGATAGTTCTTCTCATGAACTTTAAGTTGCCTACCCCCATAACATATCACTCTTCCTTCCTGCATCAGAACAGCACCTAAACCAGTGCCACATGCATCGGTGTACACGGTAAACATCTTACCGCCATCAGGTAATGCCAAAACTGGAGCTGTAGTAAGGGCCCTCTTGAACCTTTGAAAAGCAAGCTCACACTCTAAGTCCCATGCAAAGACTAAGTTCTTCTTCGTCAACTTAGTAAGAGGGGCTGAAATCTTAGCGAAGTCCCTGATGAACTTCCTATAGTAGCCCGCCAGACCGAGATATCTTCTTACTTCGGTTGCATTCCTAGGAGTCTTCCAGTCTTGAACTGCAACCACTTTCGCGGGATCCACCGCTATGCCTTGCTTAGAAACTATATGTCCAAGAAACCGAAATTCCCTTCTCCAGAAATGGCATTTGGAGAACTTGGCTTTCAACGGGTGAGCTCTAAGCGTATCCATCACTTCCTTGAGATGTCTAGCATGTTCTTTCTCATCCTTTGAGAAGATCAGAATATCATCCACGAAGACAACCACAAACTTGTTAAGGAACTCCCTGAACACCCTACTCATCAAATCTACGAAGTAGGCGGGTGCATTAGTCAAACCGAACGGCATGACAAGCCATTCAAAGAATCCGTCTGGAGTCCTAAACGTAGTCTTATCAATACTATCCTCAGCCACTCTATGCTGATGGAATCCGGTGGCTAGATCGAGTTGAGAGAAAACATAAGCACCAACAAGCTGGTCAAAGAGATCATCAATCCTCGGTAACGGGTGTCTATTCTTCTTTGTCAGCTTGTTCAACTCTCGATAATCAACACATAGACGAAGCGAACCATCCGCCTTAGTAGCGAATACCACAGGAGCACCCCATTTATAAATGCTTCGCCTAATAAAATTCTTCTCAAGCAACTCCTTGATTTGCTTACTGAGCTCTTTTCTTTCTCGTGGGGCCATGTGCCTAACGGGCAATGAAACTGGCTTGGCATTATCAACAAGATAAATGCGGAAATCTATCTCTCGTTTAGGGGGTAACCCTTTAACCTCTTCAAAAACATCAGGATATTCTCGAACCACCCTTACAGATTGCAGATCATCGATGGACGAGTCAAGAGATTCAAGATAACATAACATGACGGGATCTCTAGGGTTACAAGAAATTTCTAGGGTATTACCGAGGCGAGTCATGAGCCTCACCACCCTATGCTCACAATCGAGAATGGCTCCATAACTGGACAACCAATCCATGCCCAAAATCAACCCGTATCCCGTGAATCCGAGAACATAAGCATTACACGTGAATTCTACGGTCAAGATAGAAATCTTCAAATCCACACAAATCATAGATAGATGGGAGGAACCCCCAATTGGATTTGAAACACTAACGGGATCCTCAACTAGACTAGTACTTAGGTGCAAACTTTCAACAAGATCAGAAGAAATAAAACTATGCGATGCGCCAGAATCAAATAAGGTGCGAACAGGATAATCAGAAATATAAACAAGGCTTTCTACAGAAATACTACCTCGGTCCTGAACTAGAGCAGTGTTGAGAGCATGCACTTGCCCTCCAGAAGGTCCTGCACGCTGAGTCTGCCCTTGCCCTTGTCCTTGCTTCTTGGGGCAATCCTTGCTAAGGTGTCCAGGCTCTCCACAGTGAAAGCATTCGCCCAACTTCCTCTTCTTCTTTCTGCAATCTTTGGCTATGTGCCCAACAATCCCACAGAAGTTGCATTTTCTTGGGTCCTTTGCCTTGTTGTTGTTGGCCTTATTGCCCTTGTTGTTCTTGTTGTTCTGATTGCTCTGATTCCCTCCCCACTTGGAGTCCGTCTTCTTGGTTTGAGTCTCATTAGGCTTGACCTCTTTCTTGCCATTCTTATCGTCTCCTTGAAGCAATGCCATGTCCACTAGGCCTTCAAAAGTGGCCCCCATGGGTATATGAGACAGGGCTAAACCTTGTAATGGCTCATTCAACCCTCGTGCAAAGCGTAAAGCCTTCTTCTGGGGAGTATTAACCATGTCCAAACCGAATCGAGCAAGTTGGTTAAACTTATTCACATACTCGCTTACTGTCATGTCCCCTTGCTTCAAAGATATAAATTTCTCCAATTGCAGATTTTCCTCAGCAGATGATAGAAACTTAAGCCCAAACCTCGTCCTAAAGTCGGCCCAAGTCTCTATAGGCCTGTAGCATTGGTGACCTCCCACCAATAAGCAGCTTCTTCTTTCAATAGCCATGCTGCCAACAGAACTTTTCTACGGTCTTCCACATCAAAGATGGCGAAGAGATCTTCAGTTTCTTTCAACCAATTTCTCGCCTCCACAAAAGTCTCCGTCCCAATAAAATTCTTGCCACCCAATGCCTTAAGTCTTTGCAAACCTTTGCGAAATCTGCCTGTGGATGCTGAGGAGGAGGAGGAGGAGGAACCTCAGTGACGGTGGGGGTATTTGCTGGGCCCGCATCATTGGCCCTAGCTTCCAAGTACCTCCGGAACCATCCGGGAATGGTTACTCCCTCGGGAAGGTTAAGATCGGCCATGCTGAAGAAGGAAAAGATAGATTAAGAACGAGGAAACAAAGGATAGTGCTAATGGCTTTTGGGGAATAGCCCTTTAAAATAAACTAGACTTTTCTTGGAAAATACTTAATTGGTTTTGAAAATAGTTTTCCAAAAAGGTAAGTTTTAAAAATACTTTTGCTCAAATCTTGTAAACCTTATGCTCTGATACCAAATGTAACACCCCACCTCCGCCAATGCCACTCTTGCAAGTACACTAGCTTTGGAGGGGCGTTAAATGAGGTAAACATGCATGCAGATATCACAAGACAGAACATATAAGTAAAAGCAGAGTAAATAAAGCAGCGGGTAAAAACTAACATTTCAAAATCATAGTCAAGTTACATCAAAGTACTGAGTCATTGTTTTCCCAACAAAACAAAGTCTAGAAAACATAAACTGAAAACTGGAAACAACATAAAGTAACAATCCCCAAAGCAGAATAAAGACATAGCATGCTCAAGTCCAAACCGTACATGAGCTATCCAGAAAAGTAGCTAAAGATTTGAGCTAGGTACCAGTGTTCCCACCCTGTAAACCTGGGGGGGAAACGGAAGAAAAGAGGCGAAAGAAAACGGGTCAGTCAAAAAGACTGGTAAGTCCTACCTACTATTAGTATAAAAACTAATAAAGTTAACTGGACATGTAAAGCATAGATGAAACATAGGGTGATAACTGTCATAGCAAAGAATTAACAAGATAGATAAAGTGTGGCATCGCATATACAAGGTTGAGTTGCACCAAGTGTGTACTAGTATTCCGATCCATGTCAAGTATAAACAATAAATGATCCCTTGGCCCAAAGCTGGCCCAATATCATGAGGTGACCTAAATCAAGGTCCAACTACTCGGTCTAGTCGATCGGCTCCCTAAAGCCTAACTCGTCAAGTGTCGGTGTCATACGGCCCAATCACGAAGTGTAGCCAAACTGTGCTAGGTCCACCCTAGGGTGTATCAAGTCCTAGGGTGCCAACCACGGACACAAATCAAGCACGCACAGTCTAAACCTACTGGTGCTCGTGTCTGCTTTTTCAACTCCGGACTACGTGCACGACCATAGTCCGCCTGAACCTACACCGGCGCACCTACTCAGCCGTCGTTTTGGTCGCTTACATGTCAGCCCAGTAATCGTGCCCCACCCTAGCCTAGTCCCTAGGGTATCATGATACAATCAAGAGGGTTACTGGTGAAAAGGACCACGTAACTAGGGTTTCTAACGGGTTAAACGTGGTTAACCCTACCCAATCGAGTTGGTTAAGTGTACCCAAGGTTCATGACTTAACCCTATCAACCCATCGTGTTTAATTGGTTAAGTATTCAAGTGGTCCATGACTTAACCCTATCATGTGGCATTAATTAATTTAATGCACCCAACCTCTCACATTAGACCTTGTTGTGGTTACTAGTTAAGCCGGGCGGGTCCGGGTAGATTTACACCACAACTTGGTCTAACCTCGGGTTTCAAGTGCGACATGACCAACTACTTACATTGGGTCCTATTGCTTGTAGCCACTAGTTAAGCCGGCCGGTTCCGGGTAGATTTATGCTACAAACTCAACCCTACCTTGAGTTGGCCATTCTCATGTTTTCTAGAAGTCATGTCCAAGTTCATGTTCATGTTTCAAGCATAATCACATGTCATATTTCATGTCATCTTTTCAAGTCATATCTTTATGTCATTTTAGTTTACCCATATTGTAACCCCATCGCATGTAAGTTCGCATAAACGAAAATAGATCTCAAAGAGGGAACTTAGAAGCATGACATAATTAATAAGGTTTGGGCCACAAGTTAAACATGGTGGCATATGAGGCAAATGTGTTCATAAACTTGCATATTACATTATAGGCCTCAAAACATGCATGATATCAACTTTAGCAAAATAGATGAAACATGGTCATAAATAACATGGGATGATAGCAAGTGATTCGCATATAACATCATATGCAAGCTAACATAAGGGTTATGAGAGTTTCTATGTTGGTTCTATGCAACATTTTCAAACCAAAGCTCATAGCTTTTTTTTTATGCACAAAGTCAAGGTGGTAGCTTTACAAACATGCATAGAATAAATCTTATGCATAACATGATAGAATCAAAGCACAAATCATACTTAGGCCAAAACTCAAACTTGCAACATGTCATATTTAACTTCATAGTTAGAACCTAAGAGTAGAATAGGGCTTACAATGCTATGAAGACTTATAAAATAAAATAAGATTGAGACGAAGCCACTAGCAACTCAAAAAACCCCAAATGAATACAAGCTCCAAGAAGCTCCTTTGATTATATGAAGAAAGATCCTCGTTTTAATGAAGAAAGATTGAACTTTGGCCTTGAATCAAGCTTTGAAACTCTCAAACAAGCTTAGGAACTCTCATATGAATGAAGATGGAGGCTATGACAAGATGGTGGAGGCCATGATTAAACATTTTGGCATAGTTTGGTTGTAGGAATGATTTATGATGATTTAGGCTAGGTATTAGGGTCTTTTTATAGATGATTAGGTTAGTTTAGACCATAGGATTAACCCTAATTTAGATCTGGGCCATCAATTCATGTCACTAGCCTCCAAACATGTCTTGAGAAACAAGTCAGGTGCACCCAGGCCAGACTGGCCGACCACCCAAGTCGACAGGGGTGTCGACTGGGCTGTCGACACAGCCTGGGGTGTGTCGACTCCCAAGTTGACTCCCAAGCCGACTTGGGGAGTGGCGGGATCTTTTCCCGCCTACCTGCCCAGCTGAATTTGAATTCGAATCTGTTTTTAAACTTGAATTTTCGAAAAACTTCTATGGGCCATAACTGGGTCATACGGACTCCGATTTTCGAAAACTCGAACTCTATTTCGCGTATTTTTCCGAGATGAACGTAATGGCACAGCCCGTTTCCCTTGATTCAGGTTTTATCATTTAATTCTGCCTTGATTTATGTTATAACTTGTTATTCAAAATACGGGTTGTTACATCCTCCCTACCTTAAAGGATTTCGTCCCCGAAATCTCTAAGTTAGGAAGAACGTATCCTACCATCCATTATCCATCTACTCAAAACATCATCCACATGCAGTCAATATCCTTAACAAATTCTAAGTGCTGTATGATTATATGCAAAGGTTTGTGTATATGTACTTATCTAATGCGAAAATCAGGCGGTTACTGATTCAGTAAACCTCCTTAATGCAAAGTATGTTAGTGGAATGCGTCCATATGTATGCAAATTCCTAACATAATTTATACTCTCTATATGAGTGCACATAACATTCAACCATATGCAACATCCACGTGATAGCACAACAAGTTTCAGTCATGAACAAGTGTAAGTACTCATGCATATGCAATATGAAAGTGTGTGAGCCGATCTTAGTGCCTAATGTGTATCATGCATCCACGAGTATCCAATTGCAAACACTTGCAACCATTTGCAAACATCAAGCATAACATGTTTCAAATACATGTTTCAAATACATGTTTCATCCAAAGGGTTTCTACCTAAGGTTCTCATGACAAGGTTAACGAGATAACAAGATAAACAGGATAAACATGGATAGCAAAAAGGAAGATATGCCAAAAAGGAAAAGAGATCGAGAATGTACCCTAAAAAAGAAATGGATAAAGCCCACGCATCTTCTCCTCGGTTTCCCAAGTTGCATCCTCTTCGGCTTCACTCCACTGAACTTTCACCAATTTGACTTCTCGATTCCTTAGCTTCCTGATCTCCGTTCCCAAGATACGAATCGGGGCTCTCCTCAGGGTTGCCCCTTTCTCTACCTCAATGTCTTCAAGAATACTAGGTTCAACCACCTCAGCGGACTCATGTAGGCACTTTCGGAGATGCGAGACTTGAAAGACATTATGCACTCCGGCCAGCTTCTCGGGCAATTCCACCTTATAAGCCATCTTCCCAATTCTTTCTATGATAGGGAAGGGTCCTACGAACCTTGGTGCCAGCTTCCCAACTGCTCCAAAACGAACCACATTACGCAAGGGAGAAACCTTCACGAAAACCATATCTCCAACTTCGAATTCCAAATTTGTCCTTCGCTTGTCAGCATAGGATTTCTGTTTGTCTTGGGCCGCTTTCATCCGTCTTCTCACCAATTCAACTTTCTCGGATGTGTCCCGTATCATATCGGGCCCAAGTATAAGCCTATCCGTAGTCTCCCACCAACAAGATGGTGATCTACACGGCCTCCCATACAAAGCTTCAAATGGTGCCATCCCTATGCTAGCTTGATAACTATTATTATAAGCAAACTCTACAAGAGGGAGGTGGTCTTCCCAAGTACCACCAAAATCAAGAACACAAAGCCTAAAAAGGTCTTCTAGCACTCTATTCACCCTTTCGGTTTGGCCATCCGTCTGAGGGTGATAGGTTGTACTTAGATTTAATCGCGTACCCATCGCTTCTTGTAAACTATTCCAGAACTGGCTAGTGAAGATTGGGTCACGATCGCTAACTATGCTAGAAGGAACTCCATGCAATTGCACTATCTCTCGAAGATAAACAGATGCTAGCCATGATGCGGTCCTCTTGCTCTTTACTGGAATGAAATGAGCACTCTTCGTAAATCTGTCAATTATGACCCATATGCTCGTATTCCCTTTTCTTGACCTACGAAATCCATCCACAAAATCCATAGAAATACTTTCCCACTTCCATTGCGGGACCTCCAATGGATGTAATAGCCCACCGGGTTTCTTCGACTCGGCTTTCACTTGTTGGCACACCATGCACTTTGAAACATACTCTGCCACATCCTTCTTCATTCCAACCCAAAAGAAAATGCGCTTCATATCCCTATACATCTTATCTCCTCCAGGATGTATAGTCATCTTCGAGTGATGCGCTTCTTCGAGAATTTTATGCACCAAGTCTCCTACTTGTAGAACGCATAGCCTTCCATCACGCCTTAGCCAACCCTTGTCATCAATATTATATCTAGCAAGGTGACTAGACGTCTCACCACGAATCAACTTGTCCATGACCTCGACTATCTGTGGATCTTCCTTCTGCGCAGCCCCAACTTGATCAAGAAGTATAGGTCTAAGCTCAAGGGATGCTAAAGAACCCGTCATCGACTCAACAGCCGGTGTGAAATCAAAGGTTGCCAAGAACTCTAGGCTCTTCATCTCAACAAACAAGGGACTCAAAGTCAACCTACTTCTGCTTAATGCATCTGCCACAACATTACCCTTGCCAGGGGTATAAGCTATCTCGAAGTCATAAGAGGCCAAGAATTCCATCCACCTTTGCTGCCTTAGATTCAGATCTTTCTGCGAGAAGAGGTACTTGAGCAACTTATGATCAGTATATAACTCAAACCTTTCGCCTAGAAGATAATGGCGCCAGGATTTGAGTGCAAAGACGATCGCCGCCAACTCCAGATAATGAGTGGGATAGTTCTTCTCATGAACTTTAAGTTGCCTACCTCCATAACATATCACTCTTCCTTCCTGCATCAGAACAGCACCTAAACCCGTGCCGGATGCATCGGTGTACACGGTAAACATCTTACTGCCATCAGGTAATGCCAAAACTGGAGCTGTAGTAAGGGCCCTCTTAAGCCTTTGAAAAGCAAGCTCACACTCTAAGTCCCATGCAAAGACTAAGTTCTTCTTCGTCAACTTAGTAAGAGGGGCTGTAGTAGGGCAGTCTCAGAGTATATTGCAGAGTTCGATACTTTGTCGAAGTATAGATTATCCCTTATCGATACTGTCGAGAAAAAGAACGAGAAGTTCATAACTGGTTTGGATGAGTACTTGGGGAAAAGGATTATTAACCACATCGATGAGACGTTTGAATCGATTTTGGGGAAAGCTTTGAGATCGGAGAGTCTATACCCTAAGTCGAAGACCGAGGTTGCATCTGTAGAGGAGCCAAAGCCGCAAGCAAGTAGTGGAGGCAAGAATGGTTCTCAGAATAAGAGAAAGCAGAATCAGACCAAGGATGGCCAGAAGAAAAGAATAAGAAAGATGTTGAGTGCTTCAGCTGTGGTAAGAAGGACCACAATGCCAAAGAATGTCGGGCCAAGCCAGCGGATAGGAAGTGCTTCAACTGTGGCCAAGTGGGACATCACAAGGATAAGTGTCTGCAACCCCCTAAAGAAAAGCAGATTGTGAAAGCATATGCTATCAATGTTGTTCCTTCTTCGTCGAATGCCCCAACTACGGCGGAGAAAGGAAAGAATGTCGTCATTCAAGGTATGCTTTATGTTTATGATGTTCCTGTTTGAGTATTGTTTGATACCGAAGCTTCCCGTTCCTTCATATCTAGTGACCTGGTAGATAGGTTGGGATTGGAACCCGAGATAGTCGATGGACCATTTGCAGTTACGAACCCGATTGGTGGTTCGACTAGCCTTAGCATGATTTGTCGTATTGTGGTCTTATCAAGTCATGGATGCATGTTTGTTTGTAATTGATTTGTTTTGGGCTTTACTGGGTTTGGCATTATTTTGGGAGTCGATTGGCTCCAAAGATACGGGGTGGTGGTAGACTATGAGGGCTTTTTGGTGATAGTTAGAGCGGATGATGGGCGGAGGGTAGTGTTTGGTGGTCTACCTAGTGATGAGGTAATGGCTAGTTTTCTCAATTCCCTCGACATCCCGTATGATGAGTTGTCAGATGTCCACGTGGCTGGCCAGTATCCGGACGTCTTTGAGGAAGTGACCGGACTTCCACCACACCGAGAGATTGAATTCCGTATTGATTTAGTGAAATATGCCAGACCTATAGTGATGCCACTTCGTCGTATGGCGCCTAAGCAGCAGCGGGAGCTCGAGGTGCAAGTAAGCGATCTTTTGAAGAAGGGATTTATCAGAAGAAGTGTTTCTGAGTGGGGAGCACCAGTTGTGTTTGCTACCAAGGCAGATGATTCCCTTCATTTGTGTGTGGACTACCGTGAGTTGAATAAGGTGACGAGGAAGAATAAGTATCCTCTACCGCATATAGATGATTTATTTGACCATTTGAGTGGCGCGAGAGTGTTCTTCCAGTTGGATCTCGCGACAGGTTTTCATCAGCTTAGAGTGGAAGCTGAAAATATAGCTAAAACGTCATTTCGGACGCTGTCTGGATTCTATGCGTGGTTGGTTATGCCATTCGGGTTGACCAATGGACCAGCGTATTTTGTAGATCTTATGAATAGGGTATTCAGGGAACAATTGAATAAGTTTGTTCTTGTGTTCGTGGATGATATACTTGTTTGTTCGAGAACAGAGGAAGAAGACGAGGAACAATTGAGGATAGTGATAGAGGTGTTGAGAAAACACCAATTGAAAGCAAAGTTTTCTAAGTGTCACTTCTGGAGGAGGGAGGTGAGATTCTTAGGCCATGTTGTTTCAGAAAATGGTATTGCCGTGGACCCTACGAAGGAGGCTACGGTACAAGATTGGTCTACGCCCAAGAATGCAACGGACATAAGAAGTTTCTTTCAATTAGCTGGATATTATCGTAAGGCCATGTTGTTTCAGAGAATGGTATTGCCGTGGACCCTACGAAGGAGGCTACGGTACAAGATTGGTCTACGCCCAAGAATGCAACGGACATAAGAAGTTTCTTTCAATTAGCTGGATATTATCGTAAGTTTATCCAAGACTTCTCCAAGATAGCAGCACCGTTGACTCAGTTGACCAAGAAGAATCAAGCTTTCTTCTAGACGAAAAGTGTGAGAATGCATTTAAGAGCCTAAAGGAAAAGTTGACATGTGCACCAGTGTTAGTCATTCCTAAGGGGAATGAAGAGATGACAGTATATACAGATGCATGTGGTACTGGGCTAGGTGTTGCACTGATGCAAGGAGGTAGGGTTGTAGCTTATGCAAGTCGGCAATTGAAACCGCATGAGAGAAGATACCCTACCCATGATTTAGAATTGGCAGCGATCGTGTTCGCGTTGAAGATGTGGAGACATTATCTCTTGGGAGAAAGATTCGAGTTGTTTACCGATCATAAATCGTTAAAGTATCTTTTCTCTCAGAAGGATCTAAATCTCTGACAGTAAAGGTGGTTAGAATTCTTGGCTTCCTACAATTTCGATATCGCATACACACCAGGGAAGGGAAATGTGGTAGCTGATACATTGAGTAGAAGACATGCCAGTTTAGGGGCTATGTTTCTGGAATGGAAGCAACTGGAGTACATTGCTGGCTATAATTTCAGACCAAAGTGCGAATTGGATCCAGAAATGTTAGCAAGTTTGAAGATCAGACCCACTTTGGTTGAGCGGATTGGTTCCAGCCAGAGGGACGATCCTAACCTATTAGAAATCATCTCAAAGTTAGAGATGGGGATCGACGAAGAGATGAACAAGTATGGGCTTGATCAACATAGATGGCTTCGAAAGAATGGAAGATTGGTGGTACCCAACATAAATGGATTGAGAGATGAAGTTCTTAGAGAATGTCATCACTCAAAACTGACTATACACCCCGGTGGTAACAAGATGTATCGAGACATGAAGCAGACCTACTACTGGGAAGGGATGAAAAGAGACGTTGGGAAGTTTATATCCAAATGCATGAACTGCCAGTTGGTTAAAGCGGAGCAAAAGAAGCCTAGTGGTTTGTTGCAACCATTAGAAATTCCAGAATGGAAATGGTAACAAGTCTCAATGGATTTCATTGATGGGTCACCAAGGACTAGGTCAGGCCATGATAGCATTTGGGTGATTGTGGACCGATTGACCAAGAGTGCAGGATTTATACCCGGCAAGTCGAATAGAATGGCAGCTAAGTTAGCTGAGCTATATATGAAATGGGTAGTGAGATTTCATGGAGTACCTAAAAGCATTGTGAGTGACCGAGACCCGTTGTTTACTAGTGGGTTTTGGAAGAGATTACAATAGGCGTTAGGATCAGGATTACATCTCTGTACCGCGTATCATCCTCAAACCGACGGTCAGACAGAGAGGCTGAATCGAGTGTTAGAAGATCTCTTGAGAGCTTGCACATTAGATTTTGGTGGATCATGGGATGACCATTTGCATCTAGTAGAGTTTTCTTATAATAATAGTTATCAATCCAGTGTTGGTATGGCTCCGTTTGAAGCTTTGTACAGAAGACCATGCAACTCACCGTTAAGTTGGTTAGAAACTGGTGAGAAGTTTGTGCTTGGACAAGATGTGATAAGAGAAACTTCAGATAGGATTAAGATCATTCAACAACGAATGAAAGCTGCCCAAGATAGGCAGAAGAGTTATGCTGATAAGAGGCGAAAGGATTTGAAGTTTTCCGTTGGCGACTTCGTGTTTGTCAAGATTTCTCCGTTAAAGAGCGTGATTCGATTTGGCAGGAGAGGCAAATTAACACCAAGATTTGTTGGTCCATTCCCAGTTCTTGAGCAAATTGGGAATTTGGCATATAAAGTTGAATTACCAAAGAAGATGGCAGGAGTTCACAACGTATTTCATGTTTCCCAGTTAAGGAAGTTTGTGCATGACCCTAGTGTGGTTATTTCACCAGATCAGTTGGATGATATCGAGGTTGAACCCGAGGCGGTTGGGAACTGCAGGCCTACGCGGATTTGTTGGGAACGATACGAAGCAGCTTCAGAGGAAGGTGGTGAAACTAGTCAAAGTTCAGTGGGGTGATGATAAGGAAGACTGTGCTTGGGAAACAGAGGAGGACATAAGGAGGAAGTATCCAGAATTCTTTCACTGGTAAGGTTTTTATATTGGTATAGTACTCCCTTATTAGTAACCGCATGCTAGGATAGGCTCGTTGTGTTATTTTGTATGCTTTATTATTTTGTTAATGATTGGTAGGCATGCGAGATCCTTTTTATGTTTTGGGTTAAGGAATTTCATGGACGAAATTTCTTAAGAGGGGGGGGGGGAAGTAACGACCCGCATTATACGCATCGAAGGATCATAGAATATTTATTTCTTTCACATATGGAATCGAATGGTCAAGTAACTTTGGGAGAGGACAGTTGGGGTCATTTCCCATGTTCATGATTTTTGCCGATTTTTAAATGACCGTTTTACCCCTAGCTAATCTTGTTTTGGCCATAACTTTTGATTGGAAAGGAGTTTTGACTTGAAACCACTTCCATTAGATCCAAATAATGGCTTACCTTTCCGTAGAGTGGTGATATGTGGAAAACGGACTCACCGTTTGGGAGATATGGCTGAAACAATGTTTAAAAGGTGAAAAACTGCTTAACCGGGCTTAATTAGGTAGTTAATAGCTAGGCCCAATGGAGGATTTCGAGATTAGGGGTATATAGGGGTTGATTAGGGTTAGAAAACATTTCTTTAGACACTTTTTCAGCCACTACTTTCATTCTTGGAACCCTAGTAATAGCCTCCAACATTTAGAATCACTTCTAATCACTTTCTAATCAAGTATTAGCCTAATCTTCATCAATTTTGGAGAGATAGCATCCAAGCAAGGTTAAAACTGTAGTTAGACATCAGTATTCGTGCCAAACAGAGAATCATTTCAGATCTACAGTTTAATTGTGGCAAAGGTGAGTGATTTGCATAGTTCCTCACTAATTATGGTTAATTAAGGGTAATTAGTGTTAATTAGCGAATTTAAACATGATTAAATTCTGGAAAAATATTTATAAATTTCGAAATATTGTTTTAAACCTCTGTTAGAAAATTTGGTTAGTTTGGTTAAGTTTTACTAATCCTATCATTAGTTTTGCTTAAACATGCTTAAGGGAAAATATGAGATTTGGCTATGTTTGATTCGTCTTAACCTATCAAATTATTGTTTTGGTGTTATGGTTGATTAACATGTTGCTATGACTGTATGGTATGATTTGGGATTGATTAGAAGAGTTAGAATTGTCAAAAACGCTGTCGTTTGGTGTAAAACAGTCACTGGAAAGTTGCAGGAAAAACTACAGGGATCGGATCGGATCAGATAGGGGGAAGAGGTTTGGATCGGATAGGATTGGTCGAACCGAACCAACACCAGAGACAAGGAATCCAAACCGAACCTGAGCCCACGTAGAAGAAAGAGTATGGCAACAAAGGAAGGCTACTTGCAAAGAGTTGGAGTTGTGTTGGGGACCAGATCGGACCTGAGCATGGGACCGGGTCGGAAAAGCTGAACTGAAGCGGATTGGATTATGACAAGAAGGAAGGCCACCATTTGTTGGAATCGGACCGGAGCCTGGAAGAGGATCAGATCGGACCAAACGCAGGCAGGAGCACCAAACCGAACCGGGATCTGGAGATAGAGGAACACCGAACCGAACCGACTTGGGGTGGAACATTTTGAGGACCGAACCGAATTGCACCACGGAGCTTCACAACCGAATCGAGGCAACGACTATGAAACGAGTTCAAGCTCCCACTACTACGACGCGACTACTCTTCTGAAGACAAACTCTAATTCAACCAAAACCCGAGATGCAAAGGAAGTCCAGATGGGAGGTTATTACTCAGGATCCAAATGGGAACCAACGAGTTAACTTCATGAGTTGGGCTTTGCTGCGGGACGTGTGCTAAGGGGTTATTGATGTCTATAACTTTGGATCACTATGGAGTATGGGATGTGTGGACGGATTCAGGGCCACAGTGGCCTAGATAGGACTATTGGCTATGGACCAATGAGGTGGGGACATTTGTAAGGATTGAGTCATGACTCCATGGGGCAAGCTTGGTGGTAGCAATAATTATACAAGTCGGACTCCCTCACTACCTCAATGGGTCTAGTGATCAAAGTGGTGGATATCGTATGCTTTACGTACCGAGTGAGAGATGTGAGGATGGTTGCTATGCTTGATTGTTGACATCATTATGACATGTACACCCCACCCCCGTAGCCTTTATGCCATATGTTAGTGGCACCTTAGAGTATTGTACGGTATGTTGTGCTAACTCTTTGGTTGCAGGTCCAGGTTCAGGTATGGTTTAGTATACCTGTTATTATTTCGTTTTGCTGCTTATCGCTCATACCAGACTTTTTTCTGACCCATAGTTTTATGTCTCTTCTTATTACTCTGGGTGCTCTTAAACTGGCAGACTAGAGACATGTTAGCTGGTTATGCACGAGTAGCTGATCCGGAGATGAGCAGGAGGCTCCTACGTATTATTTGCATATATTCTCCTTTGTTGTTGATGGTCACTACTTTGGGCATTAGTAGTGTACCTCTCCTTTCTTTTGCTTTAGAGATAGTATTTTGAAGTTGTAATAATGGTTATGGATCATAAGCTGTATTTTGGATTTCCACTGCTTTGATGATTATGGTTTAGTTTTCAGCTTATGCACTGTCTCGCCTGTTTTATGTCAAGTATGTTATTATTATATTTTATTCCATGCGCTGTGAGACATTCTACCGGTTCCTTGTTAGTTCAAATTTCTTACCTTTCCTTTCTTTGGCGACCGTCCCGTGCTGGCTGGACATCGGCATAGCGCACTTTCATTGGAAATGTCGGCTGGTGCGGGGCGGGCCGTCACACTTTCCTGTAAGGGAAAGCCAGATTGAGTTGAGAACACGACAAATCAGAACACGAACAATAGAGCATTTCATTGCTATTACAACAATTATATCAGAGTACAAAAATATAATAGAGTATGAATAAATAATATACATCAGAAAAATATTAGAGATTAAAATACATAGCAGCGCAAATTTAGACATATAAATACAATGACTAAAACAACTGAATGAAATACACGGATACAGAGCATTACGAATATAGCTCCAGTTGTAATTCAGGATCCTATGGAAGGAAATATCTGCAAACCAAAACAACTAGCTACCCGTATGGAAAATAGTGGCACCTAGAGTTTAGGTTAAAACAATAAACTCCAGGTCAGTTATGGAACTGGGGTGAGAACTAAAACAGTTATATAAAATTTTACTTTAAAATAGAGTAAATCAAGGGACCACGCCGTATAACATTGAATGGGTTTCCTCCCAAGAATACCCGTGCATAAAACAAACAGCGCAATGCTTTTTGGAAAAATGAAGCTATTATAAGAGTCAGGTCCCATCACACAATGCAACGCAAGCCGGATGATAGAGTTTTACCTTATAATAGCCAAATATGCTTGGTATTTTTAAAACAAATCATTTGATATTACTATAAGTATATGGTTTCAAAATCACTTCAAATATAAATGTATCAATCATAGACGGCGTAGCATCCCATGCTACTATGTCGCCATACTAGTTTTACAACTAAAACCGAAAAGTCACGTATTGGAAATTCGATTTCCGTCACGAGTCGAGGCAAGGGATGTACTCCTCGCTGGCTTCGAGACGCTTTAGCAATTGCCTTAGGGTTCCCCGCAGTGAACCCTTGGATCCTCCAAGGCCGGTCCTATAACAACCTGGAAAATCGGAACCAATTTAAAATTTTTATTTTGGCAATTTTAATGAATTTTGAATATTTAAAATGATTTATTTTACATAATAACGACTAGAAATCTATTTTGAATTGAATTAGAATGTATAAATTTATTTACATCAAAGTTAGAATATAAATATTTATTTTAATTATAAAACGAATTGGAAATGGCGCGGCAGTTTGAAAATTCGATTTCAAATTTCAATTGAATGTAAAGGGTTCAAAATAAACCGAATTTCAGTAAAACCAGAAATATTTGAATCTGTTTAAAAATATCTTTCCAAGGAATGTGAAAAATCCAGATTTCATAACGGGAATAAAATGTTATGTCCAGTTGAAAATTCAGAATAGTCGCTATGGAATTTATATAATATATAGCCCTTAAAAATAGCGATTTAGCAAACGACCTCCATTTTCAACGAAACTACTTTTGTTGGATCCGAACTTGTAAATGGATGTGTGTCTGACATTGGATTTTATTTTGTTTTAATTGAACTCTATTAAATATATATCTGTTTGGTGGCGGAGAATTTATTCTCTTGCTTAACACCCTTCTCTGAGACGTACGAGCTCAGAGGTTATATATCGATAGACATCAGTCACATGGCATGAATTGCCTGTGTGGCATGCTAAGATGCAAATGAGCAAGGCTTTTGTTGAAAATCACAGTCTTGTGGTTAATGATTAAAGCATGGCTTTAATATAGCATATCTTTATGTATGGCGTTAATTCGCGAGCCTCACACCCCGGTGTTAACCAAAAATGGGAGAGGACTTCAGGGAGGGCATGTGTTTCCTTCTAGCTAGGAGTGGTGACATGGTATGGAGCCCAGACATTTTTATTTATGTGGATGATGGATTGCGAGGCGCCTCGGATATATCGGTCACTGCAGGGTCGATGGATGGTTTGGTCGATATACTGACCAGTTTTACACCCTATAGGGCGGGGAAACACATTGTTCAGGCATTTTAATCCACTTCGTGTAGACCGGCCCTGACGATCCAAGGTGCAGTTGCAGCTGACTCTAAGACATGGGCTAGACTGTCTTGAAGCGGTAAGGATGATTCCTTGCCTTGGTTCACAGACGGAAATCCAACTTCCAATACGTGACATTTCGGTTTTGATTGTAGAGCCTAGTATGGCGACATAGTGGGATAGGGCACTATGCTGTCTATGATTGATACATTTGTGTTTGAAGTTGTTTTTATACACTTTACACTTATAATAGTATCAAAATGATTTGTTTTAAACGTACCAAACATGTTTGGCAATTATAAGGGAAAACTCAATCCTTCGGCTTGCGTTGCATTGTGTGATGGGACCTGGGTCTTATAATAGCTTCATTTTTCCAAAAAAGCATTACGCTGTTTTGTTATATGCACTGGTATTCTTGGGAGGAAACCTGTTCCGTATTATACAGCGTGGTCCCTTTATTTACTCGATTTTAAAATAAAGTTTTAAATAACTGTTTTAGTTCTCACACCAGTCACACGACTGACTTGGAGTTTATTTTTTAACCTAACGTTGGGTGCCTCTATTTTCCACACGGGCAGCTAGTAGTTGGGATTTTGCTGATATTACATTCACAGGATCCTGGTTTACAGGTGGAGCTATATTCGGAATGCTCTGTATCGTGTATTTCTTTCAGTTGTATTTTGTATTATTTTCCACTGCATTGTAATCTGTAAATCTCTGATATTTATCAAATGTATATTATTTGTTCATACTCTGTACATTCTTGTACTGTGATGTAAATTGTTGTAATAAGCAATGAAATGTTCTTCTATTTGTGTTCTGATTTGTCATGTTCTCAACTCAATCCAGGCTTTCCCAAAAGTGCGAGTTTGGGTCATTTCAGCTTGGTATCAGAGCTTTGGCTTACAGAGCTTGAAAACAAGGCACATTAGAAACGAACAAAAGAATTCATCAGAGATTGCATTAGTAATATCCAATAAGAATAACTCGTTAGAGATGGGATTAGTAGTATCCTAAAATGAGTTGAAAGAGTGTTATTTTTAAAATAAAAGTGAAAACAAATTTTGTTTTGAAAATTTAAATCTTATTATACATATTTGATTATTTATTTTATACTGAATTTGGACAATCTAGTATATTAAGATTTTGCATATACGCCTTGCAAATGTATATTCGAAGTTTTAATATACTGGATAGATATAGAATCACAGTCTAGTCGCTCGGAGATGATTTTGATGATGGAGCTCCATCATCAATACTTATGTTCGAGCTTCAAAAGTGTGATGGCTATATATTTCCAATTGGCTGGTGTGAGAACCAAAATTAGATAGAATTATTTGTTTGTGAATTGGCATCAAAAATATGATTTTAAATATACATAAGTATATGTTGAAAATTTAATTCACTAATTGATTGTTGATTGTTTTGTTTGATTATTGGTTTGATTAATTAAAATTTTGAACCATTGAGCCAAATTGAGTCAAATATTGATCTGAATTGAAATTGGATTTAAATTGCATGCACACACGTATATACATTGAATAGGTCATAGCAGGGAAGCTAAGAAGAGGAATAAAGTTGCATACCTGACAAGTAGGTACATGTTTACTATATTTCTTGGGTTTGGATGATTTTATGAGCCGATTGGCTTTTTCTTTTTCTTTTGGATGATGAGGGCCCTGCAAGGCTAGTTGCGGTTTCAAATGTCTCCCCGTACAAAGGAGGTTATGGCGAAATTTTTCGAAAATTTAGGGTGTTAGCCAAAATTTTCGAATTGGTAGAAACTTAAAAGTTGAAGAATGAAAGCCAGAATGAAAGTGGAGTTGATTGGTTAAAAAACTTTCAGCTCCATTCTTTTTTGAGGACGAAAAGATTTTAAGTAGGGGAGATTGTGACAACCTGGAAAATCAGACCAATTTAAATTTTTTTGGTAATTTTAATGAATTTTTAATATTTAAAATGATTTATTTTAAATAATAACATCTAGAATTTATTTTGAATAGAATTAGAACGCATAAATTTATTTAGATCGAAGCTAGAATATAAATATTTATATTAATTATAAAAGGAATTGGAAATGGCACGGTAGTTTGAAAATTCGATTTCAAATTTCAATTGAATGTACAAGGTACAAAATAAGCCGGATTTTAGTAAAACCAAAAGTATTTGAATCTGTTTAAAAATATCTTTTCAACGAATGTGAAAAATTAAGATTTCATAATGGGAATAAAAATATATATCCAGTTGAAAATTCAGAATAGTCGCTATGGAATTTATATAATATGTAGCCCTTAAAAATAGTGATTTTGCAAACGACCTCCGTTTTCGACGAAAACACTTTTGTTGGATCCGGAATGTCAAATTATTGTTAGATTCTTTCATAATTTTTGGAATTAATATGTGAGCGTGGTAAAACAGAACGTGCTTTGTCAATTTCAGTCAAATTGGATCGACCAGAAATTGGACATTTTTCAAACGGTCTCCAATTCGATGAAATTAGTTTTGTTACGACTGTATCATCAAAACAAAGCTAGATATAATTTTTCTGGAATTTTTAGAGTCAATATGTGGCTCCGGTAAATTAAAATGTACGTTTAAATTAAATATATATTGATTTATATTTTAAGTTTGATAAAAAACTATCGAAACAATCAAATTGGCCTACAAAACATATCCCATTATGTACGGAATGGGGGTAATTAGTTTAGGGTGACAGTTTTTGGGTTTGATTTGGAGTTCTTTTTCGATTTTGACATTAAAATTAATGAAATAAATTAATAAAAATATTATATATACATATATGGGTGAACATAGGTCAAACCCCTCATTCCTCTTCAGCCATGGCCAACGCAACCTGCCCCCAATTCAAAAACGAATGACGATAAATGCTTCAAACCTTTCTCCCCCAATAATTCAATTCCGTTCAGTAATTTCAGATGCTTTTTGAGGGAAGATCGAAGCCCTTCCATCCCTCTTTAAATCCATACAGGTTTCATGTGTAATGGTTGCGCGATTTGTTCGGATTCGATGCTCAAACCCGCCGCCGTCGCGCGAGATTTCTGGACGGAGGAGGCGTCCGAGTTGTTCGTGCCACCTAGCACTTGTGGAGCTCGCAACGGTCTTCGACGTGAGGGTAGCTGATCGGCTCCAGGCATGACGGCATTGGTGCAGTGGCTAACCCTAGGTGGGAAGCGTGGTTCGAACACGATAGTGAAAGATAACAGTGAGATTTTCTTCCTGTAATTAATTTATAAATTTTGCAACATAGTAGCAAATGATTTTTGAATTAAATAAGCATTGTTTTATAAATGTAGATTTGAAATAAATTAGCATTAAGTTTATTTTTAGATTTTTTTTAAACAACAATGAATTTATTTTTTTATTTAAATATAAATTCACATTGGTTTAAAAATATAATTTTTAATATACAAATATCGTTTATAAATATTGTGACTTTTATATAGATTGCATTATATTAAAAATGGGATTTTTAAATGTAAATAGCATTATTTTTGTAAATATAAATCGCACTGTTTTAAATGTAAATAACATTGTGTTAAAAATGTTGGATTTTTTTATGAAATATTACAGAATAAATAATGTGGGTTTATAAAATAAATATAGCATAGTTTTGAAATATATACAAATATATGATTTTTATAATATAGATCTGAATTAAAAATGTGATTTTTATACAAAGTAACTTTGCATTAAAATGTGAATTTTCAAATATGAATTTTTATATATGTAAATATGGTTGTTTAAAAATAATTAGACATTGTTTAAAAATATAGTTTTAAAAATATATATAGTATTGTTTTTACAAATATATATAGAGCATTGTAGAAAAAATGATTTTTTAATATCAACTGCGTGAAACAGATGGCGATGGAACAGACTGAAACCAAAACGGAATCCAAACCGTCCCATAAAGATTAACGGAGTGGAAACCAAAGGTGAGAACTTCTCACTCTGATCTTGTTTTCTAGTTAAATATATACTTGGTTGCTGATGGGGTTAGTAGCTCCTGACACAGTCATCCACAGACCATGGACGACTTATTTGATTGTATTGTGCAGTGGACATTGATTGTGATTGTATTGTGAAATGGAAAATAAAATATTCATGTGATGAATAAAATGTTCGAATAATAAAAATATCATTTTTATTATATATATGAACTGTATAAAATAATCATGTGTTGAATAAAATATTTTATCGTTAAAAATATAAATTTTAATGAGTATATGAATGAAAATGAAAATGAAAATTCATTTACAAATCAGACGAATTGTTTTTGTACACACATTTGACTGATATTGATTGGGACGATATATTTTACACATTGCCCAACTACGCAAATAATATTCAATATTTGTTGGTTGAAACTCCACACGGGTATTGGGATGATATCTGACATACACTAATCCCAATTATTTGGTTGTATGTCAATCGATAGTTTGACAGACTGTTGTAAGCATTAATTATTTATATTTAATGTCTATGCAGTTGTGTAGTGCACTTTGGATGATGGATGATTGTTTACCATTATTGTTGTATACATGTGTTGTATGAAATCCATATAACTAACATTATATGGTAATTGACTGTGTCTGATTCCAATTCATAAGAAACGAATATTTTAAAATAAAGAATATTTTAAAATAAAGAATATTTTAAAATAATATTCAGAAAAGAATCAAAATATGATTTTGATGTCCCATTTGGGATGGACACGAAAATATTTAAATATATAAAGCCGTGTTGATTAGATATGCGCCAATTTGATGCAAACGATATTTATATCGATATTATTCATATTTATAATGAATATTGAAAAGGAAATGATTTCAAAATCTAATATTTTGAAAATATTATCAATTATATATTAATGATATAGAATATTCAATTTTGATTTAAAATTGAATATGAAGTTGAAACTGTTTTTAAAACGAATTTACAACAATTTATAAAATACGTTTTAAATGGAAATCAACAAAATATATATAATATATATATATATTATAAATATTAAATGGCCTAAATAGAACACGCCGCGACTGTTCGCGAATTTCGACCATTGACTTCGAATTGATATTACGGGAGATCCGACCGTTGGATTCTCCTAAAACCAGAACTGTTGGGTTCATATCGAAAAGAGCTTTCAAAAGAATATAAGAGATTTGAAATCTAACGGTTGGATTTGGAATTATGTCCAAATCAAATTTGGAAAAGGTCGCTTGTAAGTGCAATTCGATGATCATTTATGGAAATCGACTGTACGGGCCTTGATAAAATTATTAAAAATATTAATAATTTATGTAAAATCATAATAAATGATTTGGAAAGAATTAGGATGAAAAATTCCATAATGGAAAAGAAAAAAAATATATTTTTATTGAAATGAACTAATTATTAACTAGAATTATAATATATTTATTTTTAAATAAATAAATTGGATGGTGAATGGGCTTTAATACAACCAGAATGTCCAATATATGAATTAGAGTGGATTTGAATGGAAATCATCTTCGGAATATTTTGATGTTGGATTTCGTGATTATACAAATATTGTTACGGAAATTTGAAAGATATATTTATTTGAAAGATATATTTATATCGTTATTTGCAATATGATATTTGTTAGTTTCAGAATTTGGTATTGAATATAAGCCGATATATTTTCTATTCAGAGCCTTATATTTAATATCAAATGGGATTTTCGGTTTGTCATGAACGGTGTCTTAAATTACACTGTTCTTAAACCCAGTTGAGGAAAGAATAAATATTTTTATTAAGATTTATTGAAAATTTCCAATTAATTAATATTTAATTGGAATTGAATAAAAGAATTGGATTTTGGGTTTGTCGTAAATGGTGTCTTAAATAACAGTGTTCTTAAACCCCGTTTGAAAGGAATAAATCTTTTAATTAAGATTATTAGTGTTTCCAGTTTCATTTGGTAATTGGAATAAAATGGAATGTGAATCGCGTTTATCGTGAACTGTGTTTTCAACGACATTCATTCCTTAACCCGATTTACAGTGAAATGTGATTTGGACATTGTAATTCTTTTATTAAGATTTAAAGGAAATTTTCCAAAGTAAAGTTTTCCAATTTAATACAATAAATTGGAATGGAATGGAATTCATTTGGATAATAATTGAAGTGAGCTTCTGTGGAGGAAGACTATTAATATATATGGAATTTAAAAGGCTTTGTCGTTATTCCATTTATATTATTAGTCGGACACGGAAATTGATATCAATTATATATTGATATGTTTTCCGTGAAAATTCCATAATTAATGGAATGTGTTTTGGGTTTATCGTGAACTAGGTTTTAAATGACATTAGTTCATTAACCCAGTTAAAGATAAGATTAATTTCTTAACTTTGAATAATCATGAGGTAATGAATTTTGAGATTAAAACTGAATTAGAGTTTTAATGAATCTTTAATTAGATTGGAAGGTGAATGAGATAATTAAATTTATCAACTTCATGAAATGATCGAGAATGGAGTATCATCATTTTTGCTCCAAGAGATAGTTAAATCTTTAATTTGATTTGAACGTGAAATGGTAAATAATTTTACCGATAACACCGTGGTGTTAGATATTGAGTATCACCAGTTTTGCTCCATGGGATGAATAGGTTGGGATTGGTAAATATAACAAGTGATTACTTCGGTAAGGTTCGCTAATCTCGACTAGTTTGGATAAACCCTAATTTGGTTTGAAAAGATATCCCAAGGAAGACTAAAGAATAAATTTAAAGAATTTATCTTTTATAAAATTAATGGGAACCTTTCCCAAAGGATACGAATATCTAAAATAAAAGAATATTCAGAATTGGAATGAGGCGTATGTTGTGTGTTTTTAGCACTTGTTTATTATATACGCGAGTTATTCGGAAAGGCCAGGTTTATACCCATTCTGAATAACTGAATCGACAATAAGTCGACGATGGAGACTTTGGTTGAAAACCGGAGGTCTTCACATCGTTTAGATGATTACTGATGTCTTGATTGGGTTGTACACCCAAGACGAGGTAATAAGTGGTGATCATCCAGATGTACTTGGAGATCGACTGGATATGCGAGGAACTCTCTCCTATATTGGACATATGGGACAAGGAATAAGGTGCCTCCGGTTTCGTTCAGACCCAGAACAAACTTGTAAATGGATGTGTGTCTAATATTGGATTTTATTCTATGTTGATTGATCTCTATTAAATATATATATTTGTTTGGTGGCGGAGAATTTATTCTCTTGCTTAACACCCTTCTCTGAGACGTATGAGCTCATAGGTTATATATCTATAGACATTAGTCGCATAGCGTTAGTTGCCTATGTGGCATTCTAAGATGCAAATGAGCAAGGCTTTTGTTGAAAAGCAGAGTCTTATGGTTGATGATCAAAGCACGACTTTAATATAGCATAGCTTTTTGTATGGTGTTAATTCGCGAGCCTCAAACCCCGGTGTGAACCAGAAACGGGAGAGGACTTCAGGGAGGGCATGTTTTTCCTTCTAGCTAGGAGTAGCGTCATGGTATGGAGCCCAGACATTGTTACTTATGTGGATGATGGATAGCGAGGCGCCTCGGATATATCAGTCAATACAAGGCCGATGGATGGTTTGGTCAATATACTGACCAATTTTACACCCTATAGGTCGGGAAAACACATTATTCAGGCATTTTAATCCATTTCATGTGGACCGACCCTGACGATCCAAGGTGCAGTTGAGGCTGACCCTGAGACATGGGCTAGATTGTCTCGAAGTAGTATGGATGATCCCTTGCCTTGGTTCATAGACGGAAATCCAACTTCTAATATGTGACATTTCGGTTTTAATTGTAGAGCCTAGTATGACGACATAGTGGGATGGGGCACTATGCCGTCTATGATTGATACATTTATATTTGAAATTGTTTTTATACACTTTACATTTATAATAGTATCAAAATGATTTGTTTTAAACGTACCAAGCATGTTTGGCAATTATAAGGGAAAACTCAATACTCCGCCTTGCGTTGCATTGTGTGATGGGACATGAGTCTTATAATAGCTTCGTTTTTCCGAAAAGCATTACGTTGTTTTGTTATATGCATTGGTATTCTTGGAAGTAAACCCATTGAGTGTTATACGGCGTGATCCCTTGATTTACTCGATTTTAAAGTGAAGTTTTAAATAACTGTTTTAGTTCTCACACCAGTCACATGACTGACCTGGAGTTTATTGTTTAGCCTAAACTCTGGGTGCCCCTATGTTCCACACGGGCAGCTAGTAGCTGAGTTTTTGCAGATATTATATTCACAGGATCATGGTTTATAGCTGGAGCTATATTTGGAACGCTCTGTATCCATGTATTTCGTTCGGTTGTGTTTTGTATTATTTTTTGCTGCATTGTAATTTGTAGATCTTTGATATTTATCAAATATATATTATTTGTTCATACTCTGTATATTCTTGTACTCTAATGTAAATTGTTATAATAGCAATGAAATGATCTTCTGTTTGTGTTCTAATTTGTTGTGTTCTCAACTCAATCCGGGCTTTCCCAAAAGGGCGAGTTTGGGTTGTTTCAGGTCCACACTTATGTTAGTGGACTGGTAATTCCTGAACACACGTTTCCTGGTCCTATAGGACCTATCCTTCGGCTCAGTGGTAACCAATATATCTGAGGCGCCCCGCTATCCATCATCCACATAGGTAAAAATATAATAAATATCTGGGCTTCATACCATGACACCACCATAGCTAGAAGGAAACGTCGTGCACTCCTTGGGTCCCTTATCCCGTTTTTGACTCAAACAGAGGTGTGAGGCTCGCAATTAACGCTATACACAAAGCTTTGATATTTAAAGCCGTGCTTTGATCATCAACCATAAGACTCTGCTTTTCAACAAAAGCCTTTATCATTTGCATCTCAGCATGTCGCACTGAAAAATCACGCCATGCTACTGATGTCTATCGATATATAATCTCTTAGCTCGTACGTTTTAGAGAAGGGTGTTAAGCAAGAGAACAAATTCTCTGCCACCAAACAGATATATATTTAATAGAGATAAATCAACACAAAATAAAATCCAATGTCAGACATACATCCATTTACAAGTTCGTTCTGGATCTGAACGAAACCAGAGGCACCTTATTCCTCGTCCCATATGTCCAATACAAGAAAGAGGGCCTCGCATATCTGGTCGATCTCTAAGTACATCTGGGCGATCACCACTTGTAACAACCCGTATTTTTGAATAACATGTTATAACATAAATGGAGGCAGAATTAAACTGTAAAATCTGAATAAAGGGAAACGGGCTGTGCCATTGCGTTCGTCTCGGAAAAATACGCGAAATAATGTCCGAGTTTTCGAAAATCGGAGTCCGTATGACCAAGATATGGCCTCACGAAGTTTCACGAAAAATTCAAATTCAAAACAGATTCAAATTTCAGAAAATCAGAAGTGGCGGGAAAATTCCCGCCAGACCCAGGGGGGTCAACCTGGGGGTCGACTGGGGAGTCGACCTCCCCCCCCAGGTCGACTGGGGAGTCGACCCCAGGGTCGACCTGCCTGGTCGGCCAAGGCAACCTGGTGCACCCATTTTGGCTGTTTTGACCTGTTTTGGAGGCTTGTGACGGAATTTGATGGCTTGGATTGAATCTAGGGTTAATCCTATGGCTAATACTATCCTAATCTTCTATAAAAAGGACCCTAAGCCTAGCCTAAATCATCATTATTCATTCCTACAACTAAACTATGTCAAATTTGTTCCTCTCATGGCCTCCACTCTCATGCTAAAATTCCTAAGTTTATTTCTATGAGAGATTTTGAGTGCATACAAGTATTTTCAAGCTTGTATGAATGTTCTTAGTTTGCATTCAAGTCAAGTTGCAACATTTCTATTTCAAAGCAAGGATTTTTATTGATTTGGCTCAAGGGTTTTCATTTGGAGCTTGCATATTTGGGTTTTTGGTGCTTGCATAAGGGCTTCGTCTCAATCTTTATAATAAATATTTATTTGTGTCTTCATAGCATTGTAAGCCCTTTTCTACTTTCTTTTTATTGAACTCTAAAGTTAAATGAATGATGCAAGTTTGGTTGATCATTATATGCAAGTTTGGTTGATCATTATATGCAAGTTTGGTTGATCATTATGCAAGTTATGTATGACACATGTTGCCATGTTATGCAAGTTTGGGTTGATCATGTTATCATGTTATGCAAGTTTGGGTTGATCACGTTATCATGTTATGCAAGTTTAGGTTGATCATGTTATACAAGTTAAACTTAAGTTTGTGAGCTTAAAGCTTCAAGCTTTATGTTAAAGGTTGCATTTTGGCAACATGAAAGTTATCATATCCCTTATGATAACTTGCATGTGAGGCTAAATGCAAACTTCTAGAAACTTCTGCACGTTATTTATCACCATGTATCACTCATATGCTAAGTTTGGTTTTATGCATGCTTTTGAAGCCTAATGATGCAATATGCAAGTATATGAACATATGTACATCTCATATGCCACCATGTTAACTTGTGGCTTCAAAACCTTTTTGTCATGATTATGCCAAGTTCCCTATTTTACCCCTTATGCGTTGATGCGACTATGTAAACGATGGGATTACGTTGGGGTTGGGTAACATTATGACATAAACATGGTTTTTATAACATAGCGTGATATGTTAACTTGTAATTGTGTTTTGGAAACATAATGGGCATGACACTTAGAAAATATGAGTGTGGCCAACTCGAGGTTGGGTTGAGTTTGTAGCATAAATCTACCCGGACCCGCCCGGCTTAACTAGTGGCTACAAACAATAGGACCCAATGTGAGAAGTTGGTCATGTTGTGCTCGAATCTGAGGTTAGACCTAGTTGTGGTATAAAGCTACCCGGGCCCGCCCGGCTTAACTAGTAACCACAACAAAGTCTAATGTGAGAGGTTAAAGCGCATTAAGTTAATTAATGCCTCCTGATTAGGGTTAAGTCATGGTCCACTTAATACTTAACCAATTTGGGCTTGATGGATTAATCGAGGTTAAGTCAGGAGCCTTGGGTACTCTTAACCAATTTAATCCACGTGTGGATCGGGTTAACCAGATTTAACCCGTTAAGAAACCCTAGTTGCGTGGTCCTTTTCAGCAGTAACCTTCTTGGTAGTATCATAAGACCCTAGGACTAGGCTAGGGTGGGACACGATTACTGGGCTGATTGTAAGAGACCAAAAGAGACGGCTGAATGATGCCCCGGTTGTTCAGGCGGACCATGGTCGTGCACATTAAGTCCGGAGATGAAAATGGGCACCGGTAGGTTTGGACTGTGCATCATGGTATGGTGTCAGAGGGTTACACCATTGGGCCTGATACACCCTAGGGTGGACCCTGCACAGTCAACTACATTACATGATTAAGCCGCATGACACCGACACTTGACGAGTTAGGCTTATAGGGAGCCGATCGACTAGACCGAGTAGTTGGACCTTGATTTAGGTCATCTCATGATGTTGGGCCAAGCTTGGGCCAAGGGATCAATTCTAGTTTTTACTTGACATGTTGGAATGCTAGTACACCCGTGGTGCAAAACTTAACCTTGATTATGCGATGACACCTTTATCTATCTTGTTAGTTAATCATCATGCCAGTTAACTTTACTAGTTCATAGACAGATAGTAGTGGGGCTTACCAGTCTTTTTGACTGACCTGTTTTCTTTCGCCTCTTGTCTTCTTTTTCCCCCCCTCAGGTCCTCAGGGTGGGAACATTGGAGCTTAGCTTGGATCTTTACAGCTTGCTTACTGGATTTGCTCATGTACGGTCTTGGACATTGAGCTAGCTATGGTTTATCATTTCATTTTGGGGATAGTACTTTATGTATTTTAGTTTTTCAGTTTATGCTTTTATCTAGACTTTGTTTGTTCGGAAAATAATGACTAAGTACCTTGTTGTAACTTAACTATGGTTTGGGAAATGCAAGTTTTATCCGCTGCTTTACTACTCTGTTTTACTTATATGTTCTATCTTGTGATATCTGCATGCATGTTTATCTTGTTTAAACGCCCCTCCGAAGTTAGTGTCCTTGCAAGAGTGGCACTGGCGGAAGTGGGGTGTTTCATTTGGTATCAGAGCATAAGGTTTACAAGATTTGAGCAAAAGTGTTTTTAAAACTTAGCTTTTGAAAAACTATTTTCAAAACCAATTAAGTATTTTCCAAGAAAAGTCTAGTTATTTTAAAAAGGCTATTCCCAAAAAGCCATAGCACTATCCTTCGTTTCTTCGTTCTGAATCTATCTTTTTCTTTTTCAGTATGGTCGATCTTAACCTTCCCGAGGGAGTGACCATTCCCGGATGGTTCCGGAGGTACTTGGAAGCTAGGGCCAACGATGCGGGCCCAACAACTACCCCCACCATAACTGAGGTTCCTCCTCCTCCTCCTCCTCAGAATCCGCAAGTAGATTTCACTAAGATTTGCAAAGACTTTAAGGCGATGGGTGGCAAGAACTTCATAGGGACGGAGACTTTTGTGGAGGCACGAAATTGGTTCAAAGAAACTGAAGATCTCTTTGCCATCTTTGATGTGCAAGATCATAGAAGGGTTTTATTGGCAGCATGGTTATTAAAAGAAGAAGCTGCTTATTGGTGGGAGGTCACCAATGCTACGAGGCCTATAGAGACTTGGGCCGACTTTAGGACGAGATTTGGGCTTAAGTTTCTATCATCAGCTGAGGCGAATTTGCAATTGGAGACGTTTATATCTTTGAAGCAAGGGGACATGACAGTAAGGGAGTATGTGAATGAGTTTAACAAACTCGCCCGATTCGGTTTGGACATGGTTAATACTCCCCAGAAGAAGGCTTTGCGCTTTGCACGAGGGTTGAACGAGCCATTACAAGGTTTAGCCCTATCTCGTATACCCATGGGGGCCACTTTTGAAGGCCTAGTGGACATGGCATTGCTTCAAGGAGACAATAAGAATGACAAGAAGGAAGACAAGACTAATGAGACTCAAGCCAAGAAGACAGACTCCAAGTGGGGAGGAAACCAGAGCAATCAGAACAACAAAAACAACAAGAACAACAAGGGTAACAAGGCCAAGGCAAAGGATCCAAGAAAATGCCACTACTGTGGGGCCGTGGGGCACATAGCTAAAGACTGTAAGAAAAGGAAGAGGAAGTCGGGCGAATGCTTTCATTGTGGAGAGACCGGACATTTTATCAAGGATTGCCCCAAGAAGCAAGGACAAGGGCAAGGGCAGAATCAGCGTGCAGGACCTTCTGGAGGGCAAGTACATGCTCTCAATGCTGCTCCAGTTCAGGATCGAGGTAGTATTTTTGTAGAAAGTCTTGTTTATATTTCTGATTTTCCTGTTCGCACCTTATTTGATTCTGGCGCATCGCATAGTTTTATCTCTTCTGACATTGTTGAAAGTTTGCACCTAAGTACTAGCCTAGTTGAGGATCCCGTTTGTGTTTCAAATCCAATTGGGGGTTCCTCCCATCTGTCTATGATTTGTGTGGATTTGAAAATTTCTATCTTGGCCGTAGAATTCACGTGTAGTGCTTATGTTCTCGGGTTCACGGGATATGGGTTGATCTTGGGCATGGATTTGTTATCCAGTTATGGAGCCATTCTCGATTGTGAACATAGGGTGGTGAGGCTCATGACTCGCCTCGGTAATACCCTAGAAATTTCTGGTAACCCTAGAGGTCCCGTCATGTTATGTTATCTTGAATCTCTCGACTCGTCCATCGATGATCTGTAATCTGTAAGGGTGGTCCGAGACTATCCTGATGTCTTTGAAGAAGTTAGGGGGTTGCCCCCTAAACGAGAGATAGATTTTCGCATTTATCTAGTCGATAATGCCAAGCCAGTATCATTGCCCGTTAGGCACATGGCTCCACGTGAGAGAAGGGAGCTCAGTAAGCAAATCAAGGAATTGCTTGAGAAAAATTTAATTAGGCGAAGCATTTCTAAATGGGGTGCGCCTGTGGTATTCGCTACTAAGGCGGATGGTTCGCTTCGTCTATGTGTTGATTATCGAGAATTGAACAAGCTGACTAAGAAGAATAGGCACCCGTTACCGAGGATTGATGATCTCTTTGATCAGCTGGTAGGTGCTTTTGTTTTCTCTCAACTCGATCTAGCCACCGGATTCCATCAGCTTAGAGTAGCTGAGGATAGTATTGATAAAACTGCGTTTAGGACTCCAGATGGATTCTTTGAATGGCTTGTCATGCCATTTGGTTTGACTAATGCACCCGCCTACTTCGTATTTGATGAGTAGGGTGTTCAGGGAGTTCCTCAACAAGTTTGTTGTTTTCTTCGTGGATGATATTCTGATCTTCTCAAAGGATGAGGAAGAGCATGCTAGGCATCTAAAGGAAGTGATGGATACGCTTAGAGCGCATCAGTTGAAGGCCAAGTTCTCCAAATGTCATTTATGGAGAAGGGAAGTTCGGTTTCTTGGACATATAGTTTCTAAGCAAGGCATAGCGGTGGATCCCGCGAAAGTGGTTGTGGTTCAAGATTGGAAGACTCCTAGGAATGCAACCGAGGTAAGAAGCTTTCTCGATCTGGCGGGCTACTATAGGAAGTTCATCAGGGACTTCGCTAAGATTTCGGCCCCTCTTACTAAGTTGACAAAGAAGAACTTAGTCTTTGCATGGGACTTGGAGTGTGAGCTTGCTTTTCAAAAGCTCAAAAGAGCCCTTACCTCAGCTCCAGTTTTGGCATTACCCGATAGTGGTAAGATGTTTACCGTGTACACAGATGCATGTGGCACGGGGTTAGGAGCTGTTCTGATGCAAGAGGGAAGAGTGATATGTTATGGGGGTAGGCAACTTAAAGTTCATGAGAAGAACTATCCCACTCATGATTTGGAGTTAGCAGCGATCGTCTTTGCACTCAAATCCTGGCGCCACTATCTTCTAGGCGAAAGGTTTGAGTTGTATACTGATCACAAGTCACTCAAGTACCTCTTCTCGCAAAAAGATCTGAATCTAAGGCAGCAAAGGTGGATGGAATTCTTGGCATCTTATGACTTCGAGATAGCTTATACCCCTGGCAAGGGTAATGTTGTGGCGGATGCACTAAGCAGAAGGAGATTGACTTTGAGCCCCTTGTTCATTGAGATGAAGAACTTAGAATTTTTGGCAACCTTTGATTTCACGACGGCTGTTGAGTCGATGACGGGTTCATTAGCATCCCTTGAGCTTAGACCCACACTTCTTGATCAAGTTGGGGCTTCGCAGAAGGAAGATCCACAGATAGTCGAGGTCATGGACAAGTTGATTCGTGGTGAGACATCTAGTCACCTTGCTAGATACACTATTGATGATAAAGGTTGGCTAAGGCGTGATGGGAGATTATGTGTTCCTCGAGTGGGAGATTTAGTCCATAGAGTTCTTGAAGAAGCGCATCACTCGAAGATGACTATACATCCTGGAGGGGACAAGATGTATAGAGATATGAAGCGTATTTTCTTTTGGGATGGAATGAAGAAAGACGTGGAAGAATATGTTTCAAAGTGCATGGTGTGCCAACAAGTGAAAGCCGAGTCAAAGAAACCAGGTGGGCTATTACATCCATTGGAGGTCCCGCAATGGAAGTGGGAGAGTATTTCTATGGATTTTGTGGATGGATTGCCTAGGTCAAGGAGAGGGAACACGAGCATATGGGTCATAGTTGATAGACTTACGAAGAGTGCTCACTTCATCCCAGTAAAGAGCAAGAGGACCGCATCAGTGTTGGCATCTATTTATCTTCGAGAGATAGTGCGGTTACATGGAGTTCCTTCTAGCATAGTTAGCGATCGTGACCCAATTTTCACTAGCCAGTTCTGGAATAGTTTGCAAGAAGCGATGGGTACGCGATTGAATCTGAGTACAGCCTATCACCCCCAGACAGATGGCCAAACCGAAAGGGTGAATAGAGTGCTAGAAGATCTTTTGAGGCTCTGTGTTCTTGAATTCGGTGGTACTTGGGAAGACCACCTTCCTCTTGTAGAGTTTGCGTATAATAATAGCTATCAAGCCAGCGTAGGGATGGCACCATTTGAAGCTTTGTATGGGAGGCCGTGTAGGTCACCATCTTGTTGGTGGGAGACAACAGATAGACTTATACTTGGGCCCGATATGATACGGGACACATCCGAGAAAGTTGAATTAGTGAGATGAAGGATGAAAGCAGCCCAAGATAGACAGAAATTCTATGCTGACAAGCGAAAGGCAGATTTGGAATTCGAAGTGGGAGACATGGTTTTCGTGAAGGTTTCTCCTTTGCGTAATGTGGTACGTTTTGGAGCAGTTGGGAAGCTGGCACCAAGGTTCGTAGGACCCTTCCCTATCATAGAGAGAATTGGAAAGATGGCCTATAAGGTGGAATTGCCCGAGAAGCTAGCCGGAGTGCATAATGTCTTTCATGTCTCGCATCTCCGAAAGTGCCTACATGAGTCCGCTGAGGCGGTTGAACCAAGCATTCTTGAAGACATTGAGGTAGAGAAAGAAGCAACCTTGAGAAAAGCTCCGATTCGCATTTTGGGAACAGAGATCAAGAAGCTAAGGAATCGGGAAGTCAAGTTGGTGAAGGTTCAGTGGGGTGAAGCCGAAGAGGACGCAACTTGGGAAACCGAGGAGAAGATACGTGGGCTTTATCCATTTCTTTTTGAGGGTACATTCTCGATCTCTTTTCCTATCTTTCTTTTGCTATCCATGTTTATCTTGTTTATCTTGTTATCTCGTTAATCATGTTATGAGGACCTTAGGTAGAAACCATTTGGATGAAACATGTATTTGAAACATGTTATGCTCGATGGTTGCAAGTGGTTGCACGTGGATACTCGTGGATGCATGATACACATTAGGCACTAAGATCGGCTCACACACTTTCATACCGCATATGCATGAGTGTTTATGGTTATTCATGGATGAAAACTTGTACGCTATCACATGGATGTTGCATATGGATGGATGTTATGTGCACTCATGTAGAGATTATAAATTATGTTAGGAATTTGCATACATATGGACTCATTTCACTAACATGCTTTGCATTAAGGAGATTTACTGTATCAGTAACCGCCTGATTTTTGCATTAGATAAGTACATATACACACACCTTTGCATATGATCATACAGCATTTAGAATCCTTTAAGGACAATGATTGCACGTGGATGATGTTTTGAGTAGATGGATGATGGACGGTAGGATGCATTCTTCCTAACTTGGAGATTTCGGGGACGAAATCCTTTAAGGAGGGGAGAATGTAACAACCTGTATTTTTGAATAACATGTTATAACATAAATGGAGGCAGAATTAAACTGTAAAATCTGAATCAAGGGAAATGGGCTGTGCCATTGCGTTCGTCTCGGAAAAATACGCGAAATAGAGTCCGAGTTTTCGAAAATCGGAGTCCATATGACCGAGATATGGTCTCACGAAGTTTCACGAAAAATTCAAATTCAAAACAGATTCAAATTTCAGAAAATCAGAAGTGGCGGGAAAATTCCCGCCAGACCCAGGGGGTCGACCTCCCCCCCCCCCCCCCAGGTCGACTGGGGAGTCGACCCTAGGGTCGACCTCGGAGTCGACCTGCCTGGTCGGCCCAGGCAACCTGGTGCACCCATTTTGGCTGTTTTGACCTGTTTTGGAGGCTTGTGACGGAATTTGATGGCTTGGATTGAATCTAGGGTTAATCCTATGGCTAATACTATCCTAATCTTCTATAAAAAGGACCCTAAGCCTAGCCTAAATCATCATTATTCATTCCTACAACTAAACTATGTCAAATTTGTTCCTCTCATGGCCTCCACTCTCATGCTAAAATTCCTAAGTTTATTTCTATGAGAGATTTTGAGTGCATACAAGTATTTTCAAGCTTGTATGAATGTTCTTAGTTTGCATTCAAGTCAAGTTGCAACATTTCTATTTCAAAGCAAGGATTTTTATTGATTTGGCTCAAGGGTTTTCATTTGGAGCTTGCATATTTGGGTTTTTGGTGCTTGCATAAGGGCTTCGTCTCAATCTTTATAATAAATATTTATTTGTGTCTTCATAGCATTGTAAGCCCTTTTCTACTTTCTTTTTATTGAACTCTAAAGTTAAATGAATGATGCAAGTTTGATTGATCATTATATGCAAGTTTGGTTGATCATTATATGCAAGTTTGGTTGATCATTATGCAAGTTATGTATGACACATGTTGCAAGTTTGGGTTGATCATGTTATCATGTTATGCAAGTTTGGGTTGATCACGTTATCATGTTATGCAAGTTTAGGTTGATCATGTTATACAAGTTAAACTTAAGTTTGTGAGCTTAAAGCTTAAAGCTTTATGTTAAAGGTTGCATTTTGGCAACATGAAAGTTATCATATCCCTTATGATAACTTGCATGTGAGGCTAAATGCAAACTTCTAGCAACTTCTGCATGTTATTTATCACCATCTATCACTCATATGCTAAGTTTGGTTTTATGCATGCTTTTGAAGCCTAATGATGCAATATGCAAGTATATGAACATATGTAATTCTCATATGCCACCATGTTAAACTTGTGGCTTCAACACCTTTTTGTCATGATTATGCCAAGTTCCCTATTTTACCCCTTATGCGTTGATGCGACTATGTAAATGATGGGATTACGTTGGGGTTGGGTAACATTATGACATAAATATGGTTTTTATAACATAACGTGATATGTTAACTTGTAATTATGTTTTGGAAACATAATGGACATGACACTTAGAAAATATGAGTGTGGCCAACTCGAGGTTGGGTTGAGTTTGTAGCATAAATCTACCCGGACCCGCCCGGCTTAACTAGTGGCTACAAACAATAGGACCCAATGTGAGAAGTTGGTCATGTTGTGCTCGAACCCGAGGTTAGACCTAGTTGTGGTATAAAGCTACCCGGACCCGCCTGGCTTAACTAGTAACCACAACAAAGTCTAATGTGAGAGGTTAAAGCACATTAAGTTAATTAATGCCTCCTGATTATGGTTAAGTCATGGTCCACTTAATACTTAACCAATTTGGGCTTCATGGATTAATCGAGGTTAAGTCAGGAGCCTTGGGTACTCTTAACCAATTTAATCCACGTGTGGATCGGGTTAACCACATTTAACCCGTTAAGAAACCCTAGTTTCATGGTCCTTTTCAGCAGTAACCTTCTTGGTAGTATCATAAGACCCTAGGACTAGGCTAGGGTGGGGCACGATTACTGGGCTGATTGTAAGAGACCAAAAGAGACGGCTGAATGATGCCCCGGTTGTTCAGGCGGACCACGGTCGTGCACATTAAGTCCGGAGTTGAACATGGGCACCGGTAGGTTTGGACTGTGCATCATGGTATGGTGTCAGAGGGTTACACCATAGGGCCTGATACACCCTAGGGTGGACCCTGCACAGTCAACTACATTACATGATTAAGCTGCATGACACCAACACTTGACGAGTTAGGCTTATAGGGAGCCGATCGACTAGACCGAGTAGTTGGACCTTGATTTAGGTCATCTCATGATGTTGGGCCAAGCTTGGGCCAAGGGATCAATTCTTGTTTTTACTTGACATGTTGGAATGCTAGTACACCCGTGGTGCAAAACTTAACCTTGATTATGCGATGACACATTTATCTATCTTGTTAGTTAATCATCATGCCAGTTAACTTTACTAGTTCATAGACAGATAGTAGTAGGGCTTACCAGTCTTTTTGACTGACCTGTTTTCTTTCGCCTCTTGTCTTCCGTTCCCCCCCCCCCCCCCAGGTCCTCAGGGTGGGAACATTGGAGCTTAGCTTGGATCTTTACAGCTTGCTTACTGGATTTTCTCATGTACGGTCTTGGACATTGAGATAGCTATGGTTTATCACTTCATTTTGGGGATAGTACTTTATGTATTTCAGTTTTTCAGTTTATGCTTTTATCTAGACTTTGTTTGTTCGGAAAATAATGACTAAGTACCTTGTTGTAACTTAACTATGGTTTTGGAAATGCAAGTTTAATCCGCTGCTTTACTACTCTGTTTTACTTATATGTTCAGTCTTGTGATATCTGCATGCATGTTTATCTTGTTTAAACGCCCCTCCGAAGTTAGTGTCCTTGCAAGAGTGGCACTGGCGGAAGTGGGGTGTTACACCACTTATTACCTTGTCTTGGGTTTACAGCCCAATCAAGACATTAGTAATCATCCAAACGATGTGAAGATTTACGGTCTTCAACCATAGTCTTCATCATTGACCTATTGTCGAATCAGTTATTCAGAATGGGTATAAACCCAGACTTTCCGAATAATTCACGTATCTTATAATCAAGTTTTATAAAAACACAACATACACCTTATTCCAATCAAAAATATTCTTTTATTCAAATAGTCTTTTCACAATTTAAACCAAATTAAGGTTTTCCAAACTAGTAGGGATTACCGCACGTTACCGAAGTAATCATTTGTTTTATTTCCCCATCCCAACCTATTCGTCCTATGGAGCAAAAATGGTAATACTCCATATCTAACACCACAGTGTTATCGGTAAAATTAATTACCATTTCACGTTCAAATCTAATTAAAGATTTAACTATCACCTAGAGTAAAACTGGTGATACTCCATTCTCGATCATTTCACAAATTTAACAATTTAAATTATCATATTCACATTCTAATCTAATTAAAGATTCATTAAAACTCCACTTAGTTTTAATCTTCCCAAAAATCATTATTAATGATTATTTAACTTTGGGAAATTAAACATGCCGCATCGATAATCTACACCATACCATTGGTTTCTGTCGATATATAACATCTAAGCTCGTATGTCTCAGAGAAGGGTGTTAAGTAAGAGAATAAATTCCCCACCACCAAACGGATATATATTTAGCAGAGGTCAACAACACAGTTCGAAATATAATGTTATACATGTAATCGTGTCTTTAACTGGGTTAAAGAACTAATGTCGTTTAAAACATAATTCACGATAAACCCAAAACCACATTCCATTAACCATGGAATCTTCACGGAAAACAGATCAATATATAATCAATATCAATTTCCGTATCCAACTAATAATATAAATGGAATAATGGCGCAGCCTTTTAAATTCCAGATATATTAACAGTCTTCCTCCGTAGAAGCTCACTTCGATTATTACCAAATCGAATTCCATTCAATGCCAATTTAATACATTAAATTGGAAAACTTTACTTTGAAAATTTTCCATTAAATTTTAATAAAAAGATTTATAAATTCCAAATCACATTTCACTGTTAATTGGGTTAAAGAACGAATGTCGTTAAAAACACAGTTCACAATAAAACCAATTCACATTCCATTTTATTCCAATTACTAAATATAATTGGAAACTCTAATAATCTTGATTAAAAGATTTATTCTTTTCACACAGGGTTTAAGAACAGTGTTATTTAAGACACCATTCACGACAAACCAAAAATCCCATTTGATATTAAATATAAGGCTCTGAACAGATAGTATATCGGCTTACATTCAATATCAAATTCTGAAACCAACACATATCGTATGGGGAATAACGATATATATCTATCTTCCAAATTCCTCCACAATATCTGTATAGTCACGGAATCCAATATCGAAATCTCTCGAAGAAGATTTCTATTCAAATCCATTCCAGTTCATACATTGGAAAATTCTGATTAGATTAAAACTATTTCAAATCCAATTTATTGATTTAAAAACATTGGATTAATATTCTAGTTCATAACTAGTTCCTTTTGATAAAAATATATTTTTATCTTTTCAAATATGGAGTTTTTCGTCCTAACTCTTTCCAAATTATTTACTATGATTTTACACAAATTATTAATAATTTAATAATTTTATCAAGGCCCGTACAGTCGGTTTCCAATAACGGCCACCGAAATGCACCCTTAGCGACCTTTTCCAAATTTGAGTTGGACATAATTCCAAATCCAACCTTTATATTTCAAATCTCTTAGATTCATTGGAAATCTCTTTATGATACGAACCAATGATTCCAGTTTCAGGAGAATCCGATGGTCGGATCTCCCGTAATTTCAATTCGAAGTCAATGGTCGAAATTCGTGAACGGTCGCAGCACGGTGCATTCTATTCAGGCCATTATATAATATATATAATATATATTTCACTCAAAACGTATTTTATAAATTCGTTTTAAAAAACGATTCTCACTTTCATTTCAATTTTCAATCAAAATTGAATACTCTTTATCATTGTAATATTTGAATGACAATATTTTCAAAATATCAGATTTTGAAATCTTTTCCTTTTCAATATTCATTATAAAAATGAATAAAATCGATACAAATATCATTCACGTTAAAATGGCGTAAATCTAATCAACACGGCTTCACATATTTCAATATTTCCCTGTCCATCCAAAATCGGACATCAAATTCACATTTTAATCCTTTACTGAATATTATGTTAAAATATTCGTTACTTTAAAAATATTCGTTATTTTAAAATATTTGTTCCTTTTAAATTGGAATCAGACCCAATCAATTACCATATAATTTATTTATATGGATTTCATACAACACATGTACACAACAATCATGATATACAATCAACCATCATCCAGAGTGCATCACACAACTGTGTAAGCATTAAATATAAATAATTAACGCTTACAACAGTTTGTCAACCAATCGATTGACATACAACTGAACAATTTGGATTAATGTATGTTAAATATCATCCCAATACCCATGTGGGGTTTCAACCAACAAATACTGAATATTATTTATGCAGTTGGGTGATATGTAAAATTTATCGTCCCTATCAATATCGATTAAATGGATGTACATAAACAAATCGTTCGATTTGTAAATGAATATTTATTTTCATTTCAGGAGAATTTCATGTTGTTCATATATACGTTAAATGTTATATTTTTAACGATAAAATACTTATTTCAACACACGAATATTTTTAATAGTTCATACATTCCATAAAAAATGATAAATTAATTGTTCAAACATTTTATTCAACACTTGACTATTTTATATAGTTCATATTTTTAATAAAAATGATATTTTTATTATTCACACATTTTATTCAACACATAAATATTTTATTCGGTTCATATACACATTAAAAATTATATTTTTAATGTATAAATATTTATTTTAGAAAATTTTGGCATTATAACGACGCGATATTAAAACCGGAGTAATGTCTAGCATTACCCCTCTCCTGATACTGGCTCACGCCATACACAATAATCAATCCAATCAATTTTAAAACTACAATCCAAATTTCCACTATACAATCAAAACAAACAACTATAGTTTGTACAATAAATAGTGTCGGGAGCTACTAATCCCCGTCTGCAACCTAAAATATATTTAACTGTAAAATTAATTTTGTGAGAAGGTGTTCTCACATTGGGATCCACTCCGTCGTTGTTTTTTGATGCTCTGATTTGCTGTTCTGGTTCCAGAATTTGCAAACAAGCTCCAATTTTCACACCTTCCTTTTTTTAAGCTTAAACGCGTCGTTCCGGACAACTTCCGCCTAGTGGACTTTCTTCTGAAAACGCTCCATTTCGCCCAAAATTGCGGAAAGATAGTATTTGGACAGTAGACTTTGGACGCGTCTTCTGAACAACTTCGCAATCCAAAATATGACTTCAATATATCCAAATCGAAGAGAAAAACAAGATCTTCGACTTTGTTACTATGTAGTTTGGGCCAGAAACGCTCGAATTGGAAGATATTGAGGAAATAAGATCTGGGTTGTTTTGCACATACGGGAATTTTGGGTTTCGTGGGCCCCATGGCCAAGGGGGTGGTAGTTAGAGGTGGCGGCGGGCCTGACTGGGGTAGGGGAGGCCGCAGCAAGGTGGTGGTGGCGGTAGAGGGGCGTTGGAGGCGGATTGGGCTGATTTGGGGGTTTAGGGATTTAGAAATTGAAGAAAGAGAGAGAGAGAGGAGGAGGAGGAGGAAAGGGAGGAGGAGGGTGGCCGGCGGCGCATGGGAGGGGTCGGTGGTGGCAGCTACGGAGGAGGGGGAGGCTGGAGCGACAGAGTCCTCGTTTTTTTTATTCTTCTCATTTGAATGAGAGTGGTAAGGGAGAGAGAGTGTTGACCAATTATACAAATATATATATTTAATTTAATTTAATTTATTTCCAGAAAGTCACTTTTTCATTCGAACTCCAAATCGAACCCAACAACTATCGCCCCTAACCAAATACCCCCATTCCGGGCACAATGGTATATGTCCCATAAGATAATTAGACTATTTCGATCATTTTTCTTTTAAATTAAATTATAAATCAATACATATTGAATTTGAACGTACATTTTAATTTATTGGGACCACATACTGACTCCAAAAATTCCAGAAAAATAAACCTAGCTATGTTTTGATGAAACGGTGCTAACAAAACTAATTTCGTCGAATTTGGAGACCGTTTGAAAATTGGTAATTTTTCAGACAATTAAATTCAAACTAAAATTGCCAAACACGCTTAAATTTAGCTCGCTCACATATTAATTCCAAAAATAATGAAAATGGGAATATAGGAATAATTTGAAATTCCGGATCCAACAAAAGTGGTTTCATTGAAAACGAAGGTCATTTGCAAAATGGCTATTTTTAAGGGCTATATATTAATTAATATATATATAAATCCCATAGCGACTATTCTGAATTTTAAACTGGATATAACTTTTTATTACCGTTATGAAATTTGAATTTTTCACATTCGTTAGTAAGATATACTTAAACAGATTCAAATGTTCATGCTTTTACTGAAATCCGATTTATTTTGAATCCTGTACATTCATTTGAAATTTTAAATCGAATTTTTAAACTACCACGCCATTTCAAGCTCGTTTTATAATTAAAATAAATTTATACATTCTAACATCGATTTAAATAAATTTTTAATCGTTATTATTTAAAATAAATCATTTAAATATTCAAAATCCACTAAAATTGCTAAAATAAAAATTTCAAATTGGTTCCGAAAATCCGGTTTGTTAAAGGTGGGCTGCAGCGGCTCCGTTGTTGTCATGGGGTTTTTTCTTTTATTCGATTCTGAATGAGAGAGATAAGTGAGGGAGGATTCACTTATATTTAATTTATTATTTTTAATTCCTAAAAGTAATTTTTTAATTCGAACTCCAAATCGAACCCATCGACCATCGTCGCTAGCTAATTACCCACATTCAAAACATAATGGGATATGTCCCATAAGCCAATTCGTATTTTCAATCAGTTTTCATCGAAATTAAAATATAAATTTATATAACGTTCAAAATTGATTTCAACGTACATTTTAATTTACCGGAGCACATACTGACTCCAAAAATTCCAGAAAAATAAATCTAGCTATGTTTTGATGATACGGTGCTAACAAAACTAATTTCTTCGAATTTGGAGACCGTTTGAAAAATGGTCATTTTTCAGATGATTAAATTCAAACTGAAAGTACCAAACGTGTTTAAATTCACCACACTCACATATTAATTCCAAAAATTATAAAAATTGGAATCTAGTAATAATTTGACATTCTGAATCCAACAAAAGTGGTTTCGTCGAAAACGAAGGTCGTTTGAAAAATGGCTATTTTTAAGGGCTTTATATTATATTAAAATATATATAAATTCCATAGTGACTATTTCTAATTTTAAACTGGACATAAATTTCAATTTATATTATGAAATCTGATTTTTTTTTACACACGCTAGAAAGACATTATTAAACAGATTCAAATATTTCTTATTTTACTAAAATCCGATTTATTTTAGATCCTGTATATTCAATTGAAATTTAAAATCGAATTTTCATACACCGCGCCATTTCAAACTCTATTTATAATTATAATAAATTTATACGTTATAACTTCGATTTAAATAAATTTTAAATCATTATTATTTAAAATAAATCATTTTAAAATTTCAAAATCCATTAAAATAACTAAAATAAAATTTTTAAATTAGTTCTGAAAATCCGGGTTGTTATAACTAGATATTTGGCAACGAAAATACAGTAGTTGTATTCAAGATGAAATACTGATCAATTTTCATATATAATATGTCAGAATTCGAGCCCATATGAAAGAATTACACATAAAAGAAGTTGTACGTTAAATATATATACAATAGTGTTTGAAATTCAAATTATAATGTAAATATATGGAATAATATACCACTAATAAATGAGTGATTAGAATATCCCATCAAGTTTGAATTTGTATGTATATACAAGTATACAACTGGGAAAAATAATCACGTTTAAAAGACAAGAAATAAATGAAACTAATAAGCGCTATATAAAATTATCTCCTAGCCAAAAACACAGGCCACTGGCCTATTTTACGACTAGGAGGTCGACCGCCCCCCTAGAATGGTTGTTGATCGCCTGGTGCGACCAGTGCCCAGTAAGGCCTGGTTTAGGTTAGGTTTTGGTGTTAGTTTGTAAATTCGAATAGCCAGGATTTAATCTTAATAATCCTAAGGCTATTAAACACTTATACACCTATAAATAACACCCTAAACATCGGACCTAAATCCAATCTTCTTCTCATTCCCGGCATCCGCTCTGCCATTGATTCCAAAGAAATATATTATGGGTTTTATTCTTTCTCTCTTAGATCTATTTTCTTTTCTAATCCCGTTTCTTATAGAACTTGTATAGGATTAGAATCTGGAATAATAAGATTTATATATATAAGGATTCTAACGACTTAATTCTTATATTATATATATATCTAAGGGATTGGAGTTTGCATTTGTGTTTGTTCTTGAAGGTTTTCAGATATAATAGGCAAACATAGTCAAATCTGTGACATTTCCATACATTTAAATCACTGTGAGTGGAAATAATAATTTTTAGGCATATTCTATATTTCGTAGATTCTTATATGAATTAGTATGCCTTGGGAATTTGGATTAATTATAATATCAAACTTTAAAACCCCCAAATCTCATATTTTTATATGTTTTGCATGAAGTGTCAGTGAATGTTGGGTTTGGGAATTTGTTTGGGTTATAGAAGAAGAACATTTTAGGTGATTTACTTTTGTTTGATTAGATTTATCCTTTTAATTTAAAAGTGTTTGTGACGTAAAAAGGTTTGTATTTGATTTAGTTTTAATATTTGAATAGGTTTGAATTTCCATTCTAAATGGATAATTTGAACGTATTCAGATCCGAAACAAATCAAATATCAATGTTTTTATGTACAACATAAAATAGGGTAAATTAGAATAAATAGAGGTATATGTATATATATGTATCTTGTATGAAATTTACACCTTGTTCTTGATTCATTACTTGAATTGTTCTAACAAGCCTAGGAATCAAATTTTGATAGTCATGTTGTATTTTCCCATTACTGCTACCATTAATTATGCCATGTATTTGGCAGTCTGATGAAGGAATTAACTTGTATGCCTTTAATATATATCGAATTCACAATTTACACTGATAGATACTTTTTTCGTCCATACGAAAATTGGAGTTCATTATACATATTAAATATTCTATTTATATGGCGTAATTAACATAATTCAACATAATATTGATGTAATAAATATGATTAGAATCAGGCTAGTAATTTGAAATGCCCCTATATAAATCGTTATTTGTGTGTGCGTATAAAATGGTTTATCTATATATTAAATAATGACACAGACACGAGGTTGGTCGTCATTTGTGGTAGAAGTCCACCTGGAACCAACCAGCAAATCCCGCAACCACAAGTGGGTTCGACTAATCTGAGAGGTCTGGGTGCTATGGGCCATTTAATTTATTACACTATGACATGAGGTTAAGCCCACTTGTAGTAGAGGTCTACCCGGAACCGTCTGGCGTATCCAACATCTACAAGTAGACGGTTTAATACAAGAGGTCTTGTGTGTGTATACCTAATATGTGTGTAAATAGGTAGGTTTACTACACCTTGAGAAGGTCTTAAGTGGTTGACTCTCTTCTTATCTAGTTTGGGTCTTAAGTGGTTAGGACTAGGACCATTACGAAAGTTTATTCCTAGGATGTGAACCAAAGTCATGGGACCCTCCCTTATTAGATTTGAAGTAGGTCTACGGGTCCTCCTTCTCTGAAAGTGGTTTAGACATGGCAAGAACAGAGTAGGGCATATTACCTGAATGTCCACTTCCACTAGGAGATTTGTGAAGGCCAACCTAGGGATAGAGTTGGTATATGATTGGATGTAGCATGCTATCTATTTCACCAACTGTCTAAGGGTAGTCTTAAGCGGCATAGGTGTTTTGTCGTAATATCAGTTAAGTAGTAACATGAGGCGTCCGCTGGAGGGGTCTCAAATGGTTACATGCTAGCCTACCCTAAACCGCTACTAAGCGGAGAGATACTACTTCTCATATTACTTGTGAGAATATGTACTTAAGAAAGTTGACGTATTAGGACGGGGGTCTTAAGTGTTTAGGGTCCGCCATAGGTTCATAAGAGATCATGAGAATCCACCCTTAATAAATATGTTAGAGTAGGCCTTAAGTGACCGAGAATGTCCACCTCGTTGGGTCTCCACCTTAAATGCACAAATGAAGGTCTTAAGTGATTGATTCAGATATCCACCTCATTGGTTAAATACTTATTTGTATACGTGTGTGCTTGTGTGTTTCATAGACATACCTTGGCATATATAACCTGCCAAATCTAGGATATGGTCTTTAACCAAATATTATTTTCAGTCACACAAAACTTTATGTTCTGACCCTCTCCTTAACATATCTAACATGTTAATAGGTGGGTTAGCGACTCGATAAACGAAACGATGATGGAGCCTAATGGTGGAGGATCCATAGCTATTAGACATCATGCAATATTATTATGTTGGGGTAATTAGTTATGATGAACCAATTATTGCGTGAGACTCGTCGCAACTGATATTTATAATGGTTTAAACTAAAGGTACATCTATTTTAAGTTATTATACTTTATCCCTTCCGCTGTGTGAGATTTTTATTTCGTTTAGTATGATCTATTATATCTGTTATCCCATTTCCTTATAGGAACCAATGATCTGTTTAGAATGGCTCTAAGCTTCGATTCATATTTTTAGATCAAAGTTTTGTCCCATTTTGGGCAAGTTGTTACACATGGGATTGGTACGGGAAACTTAAAATGATTATTTTGAAATATAAAAAAAGGTATCTCATTAGACCACGCCGCAAGTGTGGATTTTTCCCTTATGTTGACAAAAATACTTACTTTACCAAAATCTTTGATATTATTATTAATGTATAAACTTTAAAAAACCTTTTCAAATAAACATAGTTGAATTATCTGAAATTGTTACATTGATTAAATTCCGGTGGCTATTTTGCATTTAGTTTAAAACCATAGGTTCGTGTAACGACCTGGATTTTTAGTCAATTTATTTTAAATATATGGTTTTAAATATTGAGTTGATAATCTAAATCGATTTTTTAAATTAATTTATCGATTTAATAATCAAAATATGATTTATTTCGAATATTTATAATTATCGTAATGCGGGAATCTGGAATAATTCAATTCGAAATTAAAATCAAGTCAAACAATTCAATGATCAATATAATTTCAATTTGTATAAATAAACAATAGTAATATAAATTTATTATCTAGGAATTAATTGTTTTGAATTTAATTTATATCAATTTAAATTAATATCATCTCCATATGATCAAATTAGACTTCAGAGCTTGTTCCAGTGTGTTTGGAATAGCGGTTACATCCCAGAAACATCAGTTGTTGTGTTTAAATTGGAGTTCAGAACCCTGAAATAGATTATTATTGTTGACACATTTTTTTGGCAAAAGCTGTCACACATGGAATTCCTGAATGATAACGTGCTCAAGCGATGGAAACAACGTCAGAAGACATTGAGAGATTTGGTCAAAATCACATCCTCAACATAAACAGTCCCGAAACTCCTATCAGACGACCTCTTTTGGGCCCGAAAACAGCGATTATGGAGCTGAGCTATATAGCTTTTGTAGATCTCTGAGTTAGCTTCAGTTTGAGCTTCGGTTTGGCTCAATCGGACTTACGGTTTGAAAGTTATGCCCGTTTCCGTAAACTGGTGTAATCTGGCAATTTCCTGGATAAAGCGACGAAGCAGCACACGATCGAAGTATGGATCATGCACCCTCGGATCGTCCCTCATCGGATCGCCCCTCATCGGATCGCCCTCTTCAGACCACGAACCATCCGTGGTACATCTCACGATCCGACCCGATCGCCAGCACTTCATTCCAGCTTCACTATGCCGCTCACGACCAGAATCTGGTCGTGATAGCCATATCACGATCCGACCCCATGGTCGCAACCCGATCCTAGGGGTCGCACCCCTAGGTTGCGATCCGATCCTAGGGATCGCACCCCTAGGTCACGATCCGTTCCTAGGGGTCGCACTCCTAGGTGACGATCCAATCGCGGAGCGCATAGGGACCACGATCCGACTCCCGAACCTGCTCCTGGACAGCCTGTTCTGACCTATTCTCAAGGCTATTTTTACTCCAACTTGCATGGATCTTGTTACACATGTCACATGACGATTTGAAGATGATGTCTGGACGTTTTCCACCACATTTCGAGATTTTTGGGATGCGTGCCATGTGTCCCATGAACCGCCTTCAGGAAACAGCTATAAATACACCATTTGAAGGCATTTTCAAGGATCCTTTTGGCTCTAACTCTTCATAGCTTCCACCATTACTGAAGTGCAAGGATTTTGCACCTTCATACACTCAAATTCTTATCTTTTCAATACAATTAACACATGGATTGTGTGTCTACATGTAACTGATTCTTGTAATCTGTCAGCATAACAATAAGATTATAAAGTGGACGTAGGCTACATCCACAGCCGAACCACTATAAAAACATTGTGTGTCTCCTCTTTATTTACTCTTTTCTGCATTTTGTGATCTGCGATCTGCATTTGGGTGTTAGGCCCAATTTTTGGTCTAACATTTTGGCGCGCCAGGTAGGGGGGCACACAAAAACTTCAACTTCTAGCTTGAAAGGAAACTCAATGGCGAACAAAAGGAAGAAGACTGGAACTTCTTCTCATGCCGATGATGCTGATGCTGAAGGCACAAGGAACGAGGCAAGCCAGGAAGCTTCCTCTCATGAAGACCCATCAGCATACCTGACTAGAGACGAGATGGATGGAGTTCTCGCTGAATTGAGGACCCAAATGGCAAGGCAGGACGATCTCCTCCAGAAACAACAGGAAATGATCAACCAATTCTTCGCTCGGATGGATGGAAGGCCGGGCAACGTTCAGCTCGCTGGAAACAATGCAGAAGTTGCTCCAGCAATTGACCAGAATCGGGTCGGATCGCCCTCTTTACGAAACCGTCAGATCGGGCTCACCACGACTCGCGTCACAGATGGACTCGGGGGCAACCCCCCCATTCAGCAGCAGAACTCGTCTCGTGATACACCTCTGCACCGCGACCCGGATCGTGGAACACTACTAGGCTCACGAACCGATCCCAACAACTCGCTCCCGCCCGCTCAACAACAACCAGTTCGTGACCTACCTCCTGGACCCAGTCGGATCGCCCCCCTACTCCATGATCCGGCCTCACAAGCTGGACTTCACGAACCTACCTCACAAACCGTCCCCCTCGAACCGGGTCAGGTCGCTCCCCTCGATCCACGATCCGCGAGCCGCGATCCACAGGCGATAGCTCACCAACTTCCATCTTCTCCTGCATTCAACGCTGGGGGCACCAGCTCTGATTTTGGTAGTTTACAACAGCTTTTTGAGGGCAATCGACTCGCTGATCTCATTCAACGCCTCTCGAGAGGCCGCACCTATCAGAATGACGTGGACGACGTCAATCATAATCCGTTCACTCAGGAAATCAGGAATTCACGCAATCCCCCAGATTTCAAACTTCCACAACTGGAGCCCTACAACGGCAGGACAGATCCTACCGTGCATCTGATGCGTCCCCTCTTTCTGATTGACATAGCTGCCATGTGGATTCGGCAGCTGGAAACAGAATCGATCAACAGTTGGAACATGTTGGTCGCACGCTTCATTGAACAATTTCGTGTCCGCATCGCACGACCCAAGAACGTCATGTCACTCACCACAATCAAGCAGAGACCCAGAGAAACTCTGCGTTCATTCCTGGAAAGATTTAACGTTGCAGCAGCATCAGTTGATCGTCCTGAGCCATCGATGGTACTGATGGCAGCAGTATCCGGCGTTCTAGATAACTCGGAGTTCAAAAAGCCTTTGTACAGAGATCCACCGCGAAATCTCGGCGAATTCTACCTTGAAGCAGATAGATTTCTGCGGGAAGAAGATGCAACTTCCGAGAAGAAAACCCTCGAAGTCAACATGCTCGGAGATGGAGAACCGCCCAATCCTGGAAAAGGCAATGACAAGGGTAAAGGAAAGACCCCTGCTACAAATGATCGTAATGCTCCACCCCGGAGAGGGTCCAGATACGACAAATACACTGAACTGAATGATACTCTGAGCAACATATACATGGATACAGGAGGTGTTGCCTCCTATCCGAGACCTGCCAAGAGGGAGCCGACGCTAGCACAACGCAATTCTGGCAGACATTGCAAATTTCATGACATAGACGGTCATAACACTGATGACTGCAGACATTTGCGAGATCTTATTGAGGATCGGGTCAGACGAGGAGAGCTACCCGAATATGTCACTCGACCAACAATGCCTACACCTGCGTTGCCACCACCTATTCCCCAGAGAGGGAACGATCCTGGGTTGAGCAATCGCGGGATTATCATTCGCTGATCCCACTCAGCGGATCTCTTCAGTTTGCTGAACTCCGGTTCACAGTTCATGTTTTTAGGTTTTTAGGCGACTTCTCGCCCTCCTTTGTTTTCCCTGCATGTAATAAGAGCCGTCACATCAGCCCACATGCACGGAACCTACTTGTGGTCTCCAGTCGTGTCCTGCAAACGACCGCTGCGTTTTCATGAATTAGCAATAAGCATTGAGCTCCGGCCCCCAACTGGATCCATCTAGTATGAACATGAGCTCCAGCTCCTAACTGGATCCGTCCAGTATAAACAAATCTTCATGTGCCTTTCCTTGGTCGTCTTACTCCGGTAAGGCCGTCTTGGAACCTTCATGTGCTTTTCCTTGGTCGTCTTACTCCGGTAAGGCCGTCTTGGAGCATTCATGTGGTTTTCCTTGGTCGTCTTACTCCGGTAAGGCCGTCTTGGAACTTTTATGGCATTTCCTTGGTCGTCTTACTCCGGTAAGGCCGTCTTGGAACTTTCATGGCATTTCCTTGATCGCCTTACTCCGGTAAGGCCGTCTTGGAACCTTCGTTGCTTTTCCTTGGTCGTCTTACTCCGGTAAGGCCGTCTTGGAACCCCTCTAACATCTCCCCGGATGGTTTACTACGGTAAGGCCATCTAGGAAATATTCTTGCATTGTTTGTTTTATCTTCTTGCAGGGACAAACTCCTGGCCTTCTTGGATTTCTCAGATTATCCAGAACACATCTTCCTTCAACCAGCAAGATATGTTCTGGGGGGCAAACGTGTTGACACATTTTTTTGGCAAAAGCTATCACACATGGAATTCCTGAATGATAACATGCTCAAGCGATGGAAACAACGTCAGAAGACATTGAGAGATTTGGTCAAAATCACATCCTCAACATAAACAGTCCCGAAACTCCTATCAGACGACCTCTTTTGGGCCCAAAAACAGCGATTATGAAGCTGAGCTCTATAACTTTTGTAGATCTCTGAGTTAGCTTCAGTTTGAGCTTCGGTTTGGCTCAATTGGACTTACGGTTTGAAAGTTATGCCCGTTTCCGTAAAATGGTGTAATCTGGCAATTTCCTGGATAAAGCGACGAAGCAACACACGATCGAAGTATGGATCACGCACCCTCGGATCGTCCCTCAACGGATCGCCCCTCATCGGATCGCCCTCTTCAGACCACGAACCATCCGTGGTACATCTCACGATCCGACCCGATCGCCAGCACTTCATTCCAGCTTCACTATGCCACTCACGACCAGAATCTGATCGTGATAGCCATATCACGATCCGACCCCATGGTCGCAACCCGATCCTAGGGGTCGCACCCCTAGGTTGCGATCCGATCCTAGGGATCGCACCCGTAGGTCACGATCCGTTCCTAGGGGTCGCACTCCTAGGTGACGATCCGATCGCGAAGCGCATAGGGACCACGATCCGACTCCCGAACCTGCTCCTGGACAGCCTGTTCTGACCTATTCTCAAGGCTATTTTTACTCCAACTTGCATGGATCTTGTTACACATGTCACATGACGATTTGAAGATGATGTCTGGACGTTTTCCACCACATTTCGAGATTTTTGGGATGCGTGCCATGTGTCCCATGAACCGCCTTCAGGAAACAGCTATAAATACACGATTTGAAGGCATTTTCAAGGATCCTTTTGGCTCTAACTCTTCATAGCTTCCACCCTTACTGAAGTGCAAGGATTTTGCACCTTCATACACTCAAATTCTTATCTTTTCAATACAATTAACACATGGATTGTGTGTCTACATGTAACTGATTCTTGTAATATGTCAGTATAACAATAAGATTATAAAGTGGACGTAGGCTACATCCACAGCCGAACCACTATAAAAACCTTGTGTGTCTCCTCTTTATTTACTCTTTTCTGCATTTTGTGATCTGCGATCTGCATTTGGGTGTTAGGCCCAATTTTTGGTCTAACAATTATACAATTCAAAAGGATAGGTATGAAATCACCTAAAATCAAATTAATAACAATGCACTTAACATACCCTAACCTATCACCTAAAACGTACAATACGCAGACTTTTGTTCCTTAATGCTTAAGTTCTCTTCCTCGATATAATCGCATGCAAACCTTTCCCATTCCTTTCTGTTAAAATCCAAAATCATGTGGCCATTCTCTTTCTTAAAACCGCGATTTCCTCACTTCCTTATTTTCATTTCAACAGAATAATAAATCAAAACCCTTTTATTTTCAAAGCCGCTATGCTCCCTCTATTCTCCGTTCATTCACAGTATAAAAAAATGTTGGGAAATCTAATCGAATGGAAATAGGTTCGATCTCAGGAGTGTAGCACACGGTGTAGTGTATATAGAATTGGTGGGGGTGCGAGTGAGTTTCGAATCTTGACTTTGAATAACAGCAAGTACGAGTTAGGGGTTCGCGAGTGGTTAGGGAACGATTATGGTGTCGCGTAAGGCTAGGGCCCATTGTCCTCATAATTGAGAAGTCTGAGATTTTTTTATTGGGTTTTGTAGCCCTGTAATGTCACGACTTTGTCAGCGGGATCGAGAGGCTACTGAAGATCGCGATGACATAAGAAGGTGCAAGTTCAATCTAATGGTGACGTGGAGAAGGAGATAGGTGAGCGGAAGCTGTTGGTGGTATTGTTGTAGGGTTCACTGGAATTCGAGGAGTAGGGGGTTGTTTGCTGGAGTTGACGCCATTTTGTTGAGGGAAGCTAGGTAATTTAAGGGTATTTGGTGTGAAAAAAAATGTATTGCTTGTTTTCTAAATGGTATGGTGAAGCCTGAGGTCGAGATGTGTTATCGGATGCGAGTGGATGAGGAAGAGGGATGAAATGGAGCAATCAAATATTTGGATTCATGAGTTAACGAGGGAGGTTAGGTGCTCGGATATTTTCAGAATATTAGCTAAACAATTTAAAATAATTTTTATACTGATATTTACTTATTTTACATACGCACATTTAAATTATTGTCAACTGATGAATGACATATTAAATGTATACAAGATTTTATGGAACAGAGTCAGTCGAGTTGATTACAGCTGTGGGATTCGTAATCTGGATTAAGAAAATAAAATTGGAATCAGAATAAATCAAAAAATAAAATCAGGTGAGTAAACTAACTTTCTGGTTCGTTTATAATTTTATTGTAAATGAAATTTTATTTTTAATAATTTTAAGGTGTTGTTTATTGGTTGTTTGGATTCGTTAAATGTTTTTGTGGCTATTATAAATATATTAGTTATTTAGGCTTGGTGTTTGTGGCTATTATATATCGATAGTTAGATATTTCCCACAGTACCATTAGCGGATGCCCGCAGTATCATTAGCGGATGACCCTATGTGTAACAATCCGGAAATTCTGAACCAATTTAAATTTTTTATTTTAGCTATTTTAATGGATTTTGGATATTTTAAATGATTTATTTTAAATAATTGTGACTACAAATTTATTTTAATCGAGGTTAGAACGTATAAATTTATTTTAATTATAAAATAAGCCTAAAATGGCGTGGTAGTTTGAAATTTTGATTTTAAATTTCAATTGAATATATAGAATTCAAAATAATTCTAATTTCAGTAAAACCAGAAATATTTGAATCTGTTTAATTATATCTTTCTAAAAATGTGAAAAACTGAGATTTCATAATATAAATTGAAAGTTTTGTCCAGTTTAAAATTTAAAATAATCACTATGGAATTTATATATATTTTATATAATATATAGCCCTTAAAAATAGCCATTTTGCAAACGACCTCCATTTTAGACGAAATCACTTTTGTTGGATCAGAAATGTCAGATTATCCCTAGATTCCAATTTTCATAATTTTTTGAATTAATATGTGTGCGTGGCAAAAAAAATGTGTTTTGCCAATTTCAGTTGAATTGGATTGATCAGAAAAAGGTCATTTTTCAAACGGTCTCTAAATTCGACGAAATTAGTTTTATTAGGATCGTATCGTCAATACAAAGCTAGATATAATTTTTTTTTGTAATTTTTAGAGTCAGTAGGTAGCCTCGGTAAATTAAAATGTACGTTTAAATTCAATATAGATTGATTTATATTTTAATGTTGATAAAAACTAATCGAAACAGTCGAATTGGCTTATGAAACATATCCCATTATGTCCGGATTGGGGGTATTTAGCTGGGGGTCATTTCATCTTGGTATTAGAGCTTTGGTTTATAGAGCTCGAGAATAAGACACATTAGAACCAAATGAAAGAATTCATCAGAGATTGGATTAGTAATATCCAATGAGGACGACTTGTTAGAGATAGGATAAGCAGTACCCTAGAATGAGTTTCAAAGAGTGTTATTTTTAAAATAAAAATGAAAATAATTTTTTTTTTGAAGATTTAAACCTTATTATACGTATTTGAATATTTATTTGATTTTGAATTTGGATTATAGGGTATATGATGGTTTTGCATATACACCTAGCTAGCATATATACGAAGCCTCAAATATGCAGGATGGATATAGAATCACAATCTAGTCTCATGGGGCTATCTCTGATGTTGTGCTTGAAACGACCCAAACTCGCTGTTACGGGAAAGCCCGGATTGAGTTGAGAACACGACAAATCAGAACACAAACAAATGAATATTTCATTACTTATTACAACAATTTACATCAGAGTACAAGAATATATAGAGCATTAACATCTAATATACGTTTGATAAATATCAGAGATTTACAAATTACAATGCAGCGGAAAATAATGCAAAACACAATTGAAAGAAATACACGGATACAGAGCATTCCGAATATAGCTCCAGCTGTAAACCAGGATCCTGTGAATACATTATCTGCAAAACCCAACTACTAGCTGTTTGTGTGGAAAATAGGGGACTCAGAGTTTAGGTTAAAACAATAAACTCCATGTCAGTCATGTGACTGGTGTGAGAACTAAAACCATTATATAAAACTTTGCTTTTAAATGGAGTAAATCAAGGGACCACGCCGTATAACACGAAACGGGTTTCCTCCCAAGAATACCAGTGCATAAAACAACAGCGCAATGCTTTATGAAAAAATGAAGCTATTATAAGACCCAGGTCCCATCACACAATGCAACGCAAGCCGGAGGATAGGGGTTTCCCTTAAAATAGCCAAACATGCTTGGTACATTTAAAACAAATTATTTGATATTATTATAAGTGCATAGTGTATAAAACAATTTCGAATATAAATGTATCAATCATAGACGGCATGGGTACCATAAATCATTTCGCCAATACTAGGCTCTACAATCAAAACTGAAATGTCTCGTGTTGGAAATTGGATTCTATCTATGAGTCGAGGCCAGGGATGGCTCCTCACCGCTTCGAGACACTCTAGCAAATGCCTCAGGATCCCCCGCAGTGAACCCTTGGATGCGGTTGGGCCGGTCCTCTATAACAACTTGAAATTTCAGGCAGTAAATATTTAAATACTGAGGTTATTTAAATATTTTAATGTTGAACTTAATATTTTTATAACCTTGATTAAATCCCTTTATAACTAAAAATCAAAGAGAAGAAAATATGTTGTTGAATTTTTGTTTACAAATATAAGCAGTTCAAAGAAAAATCGATCATGTGGCCAAAAACAATTTTATCGATAAACGAGGCTTTGCTTATTAAAAGTTGTTGGAATATCGTGCATATAGTAATGCTAGAAGAACACATATATGTGTACATACATATCATAGAAATAACATACAAATGGTATATGTGTACATGTTCTAGAAAATGAGAAATGACTTAAAATGATAGGGACATGTGTAATAAAATGAAAGGTGCGCATGTCATGAGAATTAAGGAGGTAAAAACACATATACACATTAGGTGTCCATGTGTAGAATTGTAACACCCCACAAATTCTATAACTGTGAAATTAACAAATTAAAGTATAATTAATTTGAAATCAAAGAACTAAGGGAAACGGGATACGCCATTGCGTTCGTCTCGGAAAAATACGCGAAATAGAGTCCGAGTTTTCGAAAAACGGAGTCCGTATGAAGAAGATATGGCCTTCGGAAGTTTCTGAATTAAATTTAAAATTCAAACAGAATTAAACAATTAAATATTCCGAAGGGGGGGCCCAATGGGCCAAGGCGGATAAACACCCGCCTAGGCCACCCAGGTCGACTGGGCTGTCGACCTGGGCTACCCATGTCGACAGGGCTGTCGACAGCCCTGTCGACAGGGGTATCGACCTGGTCGAGCCCAGTCCAACCTGGCTGGCCAGGTCTATGTTTGGCCGATTTTCTGTGGTCTGCTTTGTCATTAGGGCTAGGTGGCAGGCTCTAATTGGTCTCTCTTGCGAATGAATGGCTATGATCAATCCAGGCAACATCAATGGCTCTAATCAATTCATAAACCCTATAAAAAGGACCCTAGACTAAACCCTAATCTATTCATTCATAAATAAGAACAAAGCCGCCATGTTGCTGAGGAGCGTCTAGGAGTAGCCACCAAATTGGAGAGGAGATTAGGAAGAAAGTTCTAAAGCCTAAAGCAATTCAAGCAACCTAAACAAATCAAATCAACGCCAAAAGGAGTCGCATCTCTAAATTCCTAAATTAGAGAATTCGCCGCAACGATTGTAAGTAGAGTATTACTTTGGTATGAACAAATAATTGTGTTGGTTTGTATGCTAGAATTGTGGCAATAAAGTAATTCATATTTGTGCGTTCTTATTAATTTGAAATATTATATACGTTTGGATATTTATGAATTATGTTATTCATTATAAAGAACTACATGCGGTAGTTCTATGCAAGTATACGTTTGGAATATTTCGCAAATTATGTAATCCATGTTGAAGCTACATGTATGTAGTTGTTAAATTTAAATTCATGCAAGTTTGGGGTTTTGCTACTATGCCACCATGATGTATATTTTTGTGCATAAATCATTTTGTAAGTAATTGGAACAAGTTTGGTTATTATCCATATGAAATTATGTTGAGAATTTGGCATCATGTATTAAGCCATGCTTTTGTACTAGAAAACCTATTTGCAAACTTATGAATATGGCTAGGCTATGACTGATATTTGGCATAATTGAAATTCATGTTAAGTCTATATTGTTTACAAGAATTATATGATGACATATGTGGTACATGGCTAGGTTAGGTTCAAAAAGTCCCTTTTTGTAAGTTTACATGACTAAAGTAAGAACCATGATTTCATGTTAGAAATATTTATGCCATGGTTATGTGAACAAATTTAACTATACTTATGCCGTGCTTATGTTTGATATTATGCCATGCTTATGTTTGACATTATGCCATGTTTATGCTAGAAGTATTTATGCCATGCTTATGTTTGACATTATGCCTAAATAAAAATATAGGTTCATGTGTCAATAATGATACCCAATTTAGATTCTTGTCTCAACTACAAGTTCACATGCTTTGATTCATGTCACCTATGCTTTATGACCAAAGTATATGTTACCACTATGCAAGTTCACCAGTTTCTATTTTGTATTTCCAACGTCGTATTGCAAGTTCATGCGCTCACATTCCCCTCTTTGTGTATGTAATCACGCTTTAAGCCTCCCCTTTTCGCATGGCTAAATTGGGCTTTAAAAGGCTAAGCCCAATATATATAAACGGACGTGTAAAACGGGGGAAAATAACGTTGGGTTAAAATTACTAATGAATGGAAATATAAAGTAGAAGGGCCCAAATTCAAGTATGGGTTGGGCCCATGATTGGTGTAACCTTTACACCATTAACTTAATAATGGGCCGCAAATATTTACATATAAGAAATAAAGAGGAATGACAAAATATGTAAATGTAGAAAATACGATGTGTTTAACCCGAGGTTGGATTGAGTTGTGATGTAAACCTGCCCGGAACCGCCCGGCTGTCCAGTAGTCACAATAATACCTATCCAATGTGGGAGGTTAAACATGGAGCCCAATAAGGACCCGAGGTTAGACTGAGTTGTGGTGTAAGACTGTCCGGAACCAACCGACAACAGGCAGCCACAACAATACCTGTCTAATGTGAGAGGTCAGGGCCTTAATAAGACAATTAAGGCTGAGTCAGGATTGTTAGGATTAAGTGAACTAAAGACTTAATCAAAATGGAACATGCTAAACTAAACGGACTGGTGGGGGTTAGGTTAGAAAACACTTAACCAACTTAGCATGTTGGCTAGAGATAGAAAACCTAGTAACGGGGGACCCTTTTCAGCAGTAACCCTAAAAGGTGTATCAGGATACCCTGAAACTAGGCAGGGTGGGGCACGATTACTGGGCTGATTGTAAGAGGTCAAATCGACGGCGGTGGTGTAGCAGTGTAGGTTCTAACGGGGTGCGGGCGTGCACACACTCCGGCGCAGAAAAATAAGGCACTGGACACCAGTAGCATACCTGTGCATTCTAGGGTTGTGTAGGGTTGCCGCCATGGGACTTGATACACCCCATGGTGGGACCAGCATAGGTAACTACAACATCGGGGGCCGTAAGACACATGTAACTATGCGAGTAGGAGCCGATCATCATTGAATGGATCACATCACCCTGATTATGGGGTGTCAGTTGGGAACTGGTTTATATGGGTTCAGAGATTGACATGGGGTACGATAGTATATTCGACCCAAGAGTTTATATGGGTTCAGAGATTTACATGGGGTACAATAGTATATTCGACCCTAGACAACTTAACCAAGTTATAATGCATGCCCACTTCTTGATTATACTTATCATACCCAGTTCTTTATTCATAGACAAAATAGTACTAGACTTACTCAGGCTTTATGTCTGACTCTACTTTTCTTTCGTCTTCTTTTCTTCCGTCCCCCCCCCCCAGGTCCTCAGGGAGGGAACACAGCAGCTTGATCAGCCTTAACATCCAGCTTGAAGAAGAGAAATGTATTGCTTGGACTTTTTCGCTTGAACTATGGCTTTGGACAATCCACTATGGGGCTTTTGCAGTTTATCTATGTTTTATTTATGCTTCTTTAAATCATGTAATCAAGACAGATTATGAAAGTGTTATGTATGTTTTTGGAAAGGATGTGGTTGTAACACGTATTTGACTTTATGAAATAAAGTTTGTTGTTTTTCCGCTGTTTACAAATATGTGTTCTTATATCTGTCCTGTATATCTGTGACTTATACTTATAAACCTTCACCAAAATTAGGGCATTCCCTTTGAGAGTGACCCTAACGGTGGTGGGGTGTTTCACTTGGTATCAGAGCATAGGTTTACCAGATAAGAAAAAAAAAAGTTTTGAAATTTATTTTCAAAAAAAGAAATTTAAAGAAGCAATTTTAGAAGAAAAATATTATTTTATTTTAAAAGGCAAAGTCCACTCCCCAAAGCCATAGGAACTATCTCTTATCCTTCGTTTTGAATCTATCCTTTTTGTTTCAGCATGTCCGAAGATCTTAACTTGCCGGAAGGGGTACCAATACCTGGTTGGTTTAGACGGTTCTTAGAAGCTAGGGCCACTCAGCCAGGTCCTACCGTTCCTCCTCCCCCAGCTGCAGGGAATCATCCAGCTGCAGCAGCACCTTTTCATCCACCTCCTCCACGGGGAAACACGTTCGCTAAGATATGTAAAGACTTTAAAGCTATGGGAGGAAGGGATTTCCATGGAACTGAGTCCTTCGTAGCAGCTAGGAATTGGCTGAAGGAAACTGAGGATCTATTCATCATCTTTGAGGTAGAAGATAGACAAAAAGTACAATTGGCGGTGTGGCTATTGAAGGGCGAGGCTTCCTACTGGTGGGAAGTCACTAACGCTGAAAGACCAGTGGAGACATGGGAGGACTTTAGGGCAAGGTTTGAGACTAAATTTCTCTCAGATGCGGAAAGAAGTTTGCATTTGGAAAAGTTCTTATTTCTTAAGCAAGGAGACAAGACTGTCAGAGAGTATGTGAGTCAGTTCGATGAGCTGGCTAGGTTTTGGCTTGACCTAGTCAACACCCCGCACAAGAAGGCTCTCCGTTTCGTCAAAGGGTTGAATGAGCCATTACATAGTTTGGCCATGACCCATATACCCATGGGGGCCACGTATGAAAGATTGGTGCAAATGGCATTGCTGAATGAAGAGGATAAGGGCAAGAATGAGACAAAGGTAGAAAGCTCTCAAGGGAAGAAAGAGGGTTTGCAGCCTAAGAAGACAGACTTTAAGAAAGACGGGGAAGGCAACAAAGAGAAGAGGACGTGTAATTTCTGTGGCAAAGTGGGGCACTTAGTAAAGGACTGCCGGAAAAAGAAGGCCAAGGAGAATGGTGGGTGCTTTTCTTGCGGTCAGACAGGCCACATGGCTAAGGACTGCCCACAGAAACGAGGGCAGGGGCAGGGGGCTGGATCCACCTCTGGGGCACAGGTTCATGTGCTGGAAGCGCCACCTCTGCAACAGCGAGGTATAAATACTTCTTTAGAAAGTGTAGTTTATCTTTATGATCACCCCGTTCGCACTTTATTTTATTCTGGCGCATCACACTCCTTTATCTCGTCTGCTTTAGTAGAATCTCTGCACCTAAAAACTAGTATGGTAGAGGACCCCTTAATTGTTTCAAACCCAATTGGGGGCCCAGCTCATTTGTCTATGATCTGTTTGGGATTGAAAATTTCTATTCTAAGTGTAGAATTTCAATGTAGTGCCTTTGTTTTGGGCTTTTCGGGGTATGGTTTGATTTTGGGTATGGATTGGCTATCCAGTAATGGGGCCATCCTTGATTGTGAGAAAAGGGTTGTTAGGCTCCTAACCCAGCTCGGTAATACTTTGGAAATTTCCTGTAATCCCTCGTATGCGGTTATGCTTAGTTATCTTGAATCGCTAGATGCCTCTGTTGAAAATTTGAAATCAGTTAGAGTGGTCCGGGAATATCCGGATGTCTTCGAAGAGGTGAAGGGCTTGCCTCCGAAGCGGGAGATAGACTTCCGCATATATCTTGTAGATAATGCAAAGCCCGTTGCGTTGCCCGTTAGACACATGGCTCCACGAGAAAGGAAAGAGCTCAGTAAACAGATTAAAGAGCTTCTAGAGAAGGAGTTCATTAGGAGGAGCATTTCGGAATGGGGCGCTCCAGTAGTGTTCGCCACTAAGGCAGAAGGTTCATTTCGCTTATGCATGAGTTGTAAAGAATCACCTTAGTAAGTACATTTGGCAACATAGTTGACATTTGTTTATTTTCAAGAGATAATTCATCTAGGTAGAATACCTTCTAGTAAGTAAACAAGATCCAAGATTCACTAATGACTTTTGGAGAGCTTGAATGGAACCATGAGTACACAGTTATGCTTGAGCCAAGTATACTAGAAGGAGTCCATCATGCTTAGTTTCCTAGAAGCATATGTGGTGGTCGGGTTGATTAATTCTTTGGGTGTCAGTCTGATGTTGATTTCGGTCTTCGGGGCTGATGCTTAGAGAGTTCTTCTCCTAATCAATATATATGTGGCATAGATTTCCAGTTTTGACATTGCCTAATGGGCAAAAAAAATTTTTTTTACTTGCTTCTATCATTCGACTATACCTTTAGGTAGGACCATTTCCTATCATTGAGAAAATTTGGAAAATGACCTATAGATTAGAGCTACCCGAGAAATTGGCCGGAGTCCACAACGTTTTTCACGTTTCACATCTCCGAAAATGTCTACATGAGTCTGCTGAAGTGGTAGAGCCAAATATCCTCGAAGAAGCCGAAGTGGAACGCGAAGCAACCATAAGAAAGGTTCCAACCCGCATACTAGGAACGGAAGTGAAGAAGCTACGCAACCGCGAAGTCAAACTCGTCAAAGTTCAGTGGAGCGACGCCGAGGGAGACGCGACTTGGGAAACTGAAGCTAGAATACGCACTGCTTACCCTTTTCTTTTCGAGGGTACATCCTTGATCTTTCTTTTTCCTTAAGTTGCGCTTTTATCTATCTTTTTAGGAATATTCCCTCGACCTTATCTTTTAGGTAGAAACCTTTTGGATGAAAACATGTCATTGAAACATGTTATGTATGATGGTTGCAAGTGGTTGCAAGTGATTGCTAGTGGTTGCTCGTGGTTGCATATACACACACAATCTAGGTTTTAGATCGGCTCAGTCACTTCATATTGCATGTGCATATATGTTTGCATTCGTATATGGTTGAACTTTAATGTGTTATCATATGGATGTTGCATTTGTATTGAATGATTGTGCACTCATGTAGAATCATGAATAGGAAAAATTTGCATACATAATGGATTCATGGCACTTACATGATTCGCATTTAGGAGGTCAACTGAATCAGTAGACCGCCTGATTTTGCATTAGATAAGTTCATGTATACGCACACTTCGCATATGATCATGAAGCATTAGAAATCTTTAAGGACAATGGATGCTCGTGTTTGATGGATGAGTAGATGGATGATTGGATGTTAGGACATACATTCCTCCTAACTTGAAGATTTCGGGGACGAAATCCTTTTAAGTGGGGGAGAATGTAACACCCCGCAAATTCTATAACTGTGAAATTAACAAATTAAAGTATAATTAATTTGAAATCAAAGAACTAAGGGAAACGGGATACGCCATTGCGTTCGTCTCGGAAAAATACGCGAAATAGAGTCCGAGTTTTCGAAAAACGGAGTCCGTATGAAGAAGATATGGCCTTCGGAAGTTTCTGAATTAAATTTAAAATTCAAACAGAATTAAACAATTAAATATTCCGAAGGGGGGGGGCCAATGGGCCAAGGCGGATAAACACCCGCCTAGGCCACCCAGGTCGACTGGGCTGTCGACCTGGGCTACCCATGTCGACAGGGCTGTCGACAGCCCTGTCGACAGGGGTATCGACCTGGTCGAGCCCAGTCCAACCTGGCTGGCCAGGTCTATGTTTGGCCGATTTTCTGTGGTCTGCTTTGTCATTAGGGCTAGGTGGCAGGCTCTAATTGGTCTCTCTTGCGAATGAATGGCTATGATCAATCCAGGCAACATCAATGGCTCTAATCAATTCATAAACCCTATAAAAAGGACCCTAGACTAAACCCTAATCTATTCATTCATAAATAAGAACAAAGCCGCCATGTTGCTGAGGAGCGTCTAGGAGTAGCCACCAAATTGGAGAGGAGATTAGGAAGAAAGTTCTAAAGCCTAAAGCAATTCAAGCAACCTAAACAAATCAAATCAACGCCAAAAGGAGTCGCATCTCTAAATTCCTAAATTAGAGAATTCGCCGCAACGATTGTAAGTAGAGTATTACTTTGGTATGAACAAATAATTGTGTTGGTTTGTATGCTAGAATTGTGGCAATAAAGTAATTCATATTTGTGCGTTCTTATCAATTTGAAATATTATATACGTTTGGATATTTATGAATTATGTTATTCATTATAAAGAACTACATGCGGTAGTTCTATGCAAGTATACGTTTGGAATATTTCGCAAATTATGTAATCCATGTTGAAGCTACATGTATGTAGTTGTTAAATTTAAATTCATGCAAGTTTGGGGTTTTGCTACTATGCCACCATGATGTATATTTTTGTGCATAAATCATTTTGTAAGTAATTGGAACAAGTTTGGTTATTATCCATATGAAATTATGTTGAGAATTTGGCATCATGTATTAAGCCATGCTTTTGTACTAGAAAACCTATTTGCAAACTTATGAATATGGCTAGGCTATGACTGATATTTGGCATAATTGAAATTCATGTTAAGTCTATATTGTTTACAAGAATTATATGATGACATATGTGGTACATGGCTAGGTTAGGTTCAAAAAGTCCCTTTTTGTAAGTTTACATGACTAAAGTAAGAACCATGATTTCATGTTAGAAATATTTATGCCATGGTTATGTGAACAAATTTAACTATACTTATGCCGTGCTTATGTTTGATATTATGCCATGCTTATGTTTGACATTATGCCATGTTTATGCTAGAAGTATTTATGCCATGCTTATGTTTGACATTATGCCTAAATAAAAATATAGGTTCATGTGTCAATAATGATACCCAATTTAGATTCTTGTCTCAACTACAAGTTCACATGCTTTGATTCATGTCACCTATGCTTTATGACCAAAGTATATGTTCCACTATGCAAGTTCACCAGTTTCTATTTTGTATTTCCAACGTCGTATTGCAAGTTCATGCGCTCACATTCCCCTCTTTGTGTATGTAATCACGCTTTAAGCCTCCCCTTTTCGCATGGCTAAATTGGGCTTTAAAAGGCTAAGCCCAATATATATAAACGGACGTGTAAAACGGGGGAAAATAACGTTGGGTTAAAATTACTAATGAATGGAAATATAAAGTAGAAGGGCCCAAATTCAAGTATGGGTTGGGCCCATGATTGGTGTAACCTTTACACCATTAACTTAATAATGGGCCGCAAATATTTACATATAAGAAATAAAGAGGAATGACAAAATATGTAAATGTAGAAAATACGATGTGTTTAACCCGAGGTTGGATTGAGTTGTGATGTAAACCTGCCCGGAACCGCCCGGCTGTCCAGTAGTCACAACAATACCTATCCAATGTGGGAGGTTAAACATGGAGCCCAATAAGGACCCGAGGTTAGACTGAGTTGTGGCGTAAGACTGTCCGGAACCAACCGGCAACAGGCAGCCACAACAATACCTGTCTAATGTGAGAGGTCAGGGCCTTAATAAGACAATTAAGGCTGAGTCAGGATTGTTAGGATTAAGTGAACTAAAGACTTAATCAAAATGGAACATGCTAAACTAAACGGACTAGTGGGGGTTAGGTTAGAAAACACTTAACCAACTTAGCATGTTGGCTAGAGATAGATAACCTAGTAACGGGGGACCCTTTTCAGCAGTAACCCTAAAAGGTGTATCAGGATACCCTGAAACTAGGCAGGGTGGGGCACGATTACTGGGCTGATTGTAAGAGGTCAAATCGACGGCGGTGGTGTAGCAGTGTAGGTTCTAACGGGGTGCGGGCGTGCACACACTCCGGCGCAGAAAAATAAGGCACTGGACACCAGTAGCATACCTGTGCATTCTAGGGTTGTGTCGGGTTGCCGCCATGGGACTTGGTACACCCCATGGTGGGACCAGCATAGGTAACTACAACATCGGGGGCCGTAAGACACATGTAACTATGCGAGTAGGAGCCGATCATCATTGAATGGATCACATCACCCTGATTATGGGGTGTCAGTTGGGAACTGGTTTATATGGGTTCAGAGATTGACATGGGGTACGATAGTATATTCGACCCAAGAGTTTATATGGGTTCAGAGATTTACATGGGGTACAATAGTATATTCGACCCTAGACAACTTAACCAAGTTATAATGCATGCCCACTTCTTGATTATACTTATCATACCCAGTTCTTTATTCATAGACAAAATAGTACTAGACTTTATGTCTGGCTCTACTTTTCTTTCGTCTTCTTTTCTTCCGTTTCCCCCCCCCCCCCCAGGTCCTCAGGGAGGGAACACAACAGCTTGATCAGCCTTAACATCCAGCTTGAAGAAGAGAAATGTATTGCTTGGACTTTTTCGCTTGAACTATGGCTTTGGACAAACCACTATGGGGCTTTTGCAGTTTATCTATGTTTTATTTATGCTTCTTTAAATCATGTAATCAAGACAGATTATGAAAGTGTTATGTATGTTTTTGGAAAGGATGTGGTTGTAACACGTATTTGACTTTATGAAATAAAGTTTGTTGTTTTTCTGCTGTTTACAAATATGTGTTCTTATATCTGTCTTGTATATCTGTGACTTATACTTATAAACCTCCACCAAAATTAGGGCATTCCCTTTGAGAGTGACCCTAACGGTGGTGGGGTGTTTCAAGAATCCTCTTAAGACACACAAGATGGCATGTGTCTACATGCTAAAGAATGCATGAATATGTAGTGGACAAGTGTCCAAAGCTAAATTACCAAATTAGCCTTGAAAACTACTATATAAAGGGATGAAATATTCACTTCATTTCATACATTCACAAGTGGAAAACAAATGCAAGAGAAGGAGTAGAAGTTTGGGAGAAGCTTAGAGGATAAATACAAGATGAAGATACAAGTATAAGGTGAGAAAAACTATTTAAGTTCATGTATTTATTTCATATTTTGAAGAAAAGTTGAGAATTCTATGAACGAATGTTTGGATGCGAACCCCTGAAAATGACGTTCGGTATTTTGGGCATAACTTTTGCAGTTCTTAATGAAATTTCGACTTCTCTATCAATTTGGAAAGATGATTCAAAGAGCTACACTTTGTCTTTAGCCACCTTTACTAATTCGGTCGTTTTCATACTCGAAAATTGGATGCAAAGTAAGGCAAAATCAGCCCGAATTAGACATGTTAAAAACGCCTTGTATTGTTGAATTTTATTTATTGAATAGATAAATAATTTTAACGGTTTCTTTTCATGATAATTAAGTACAAAATAATAGCTTCTTTCTGTAAAAAAATTGGGGTCAAAATCAATTTTTATCATAGAGAAACAGTGTCAAACATTTCACCCAAAAACTGGAAAAAAAAAGATGATTTTCCGAAACTTGAAACGCTTTGGAAATTTGAAACGCTTTCTGAATGTTCCTAATGCAGAAGTGTATTAAAACAGAACTTGCTATAGCACTTCTGAAGCGCTATCTTTTCACTGAATTGATTATAAAGCCTTGAACATGACCAGAACTCTTTTTATAGCAGGTAGAAACACTGTAGTAGCTGAATTTAGTCTAAAACCATTATAGACTAACCAGAACTTGCCATAGCATTTCTGGAAACGCTGTCTTTCGCTGCATTGATCGTGAAGTACTTTAAAATGAGCAGAACTTTTCATTGCGACATAGAAATGCTATAATATCTGTGTTGAGTCCCAAAAAAAAAAACTATTCCAAACTACACAGAACTATTCATAGGGTAACCGAGACGCTGTAATAGATGTTTTGAGTATAAAACCATGGTAAATTCTCCAAATCCTCTCAAATTTGGATTTGACATTTGATGTGACATATAATAAATGATTGATGAGACCTTTGATGTGACCTTTGATGTAACCTTTGCTGAGACCTTTGATGTGACATTTGATGTGACCTTGATGTGACATTTGATGTGATATTTGACGTGACAATTGATGTGACATTTGATTTGACATATAATATTAATAAATGAGTAACGCTTAAAGAACTTTTTAGAGAAATACAAAGGTGGGTTGAAATTTTTTTATAAAGGAGCTTTTGCAAAAAGAAGATGATTAGTATTTAAAATAAAAGATGTTTATCTTTTGAAAGGAAGATCTATAGGAGATATATAGCTATTTTTCAAATAAAATGCTGGAACGTTCTAGGGTGACAGAGAGGATAGCATCTAGGCTTTTGTTTGGAAAATATAGTTTCCTGCTCTCCCTGGCTATCCCTAACTGATCCGACGAACGGGATGGTTAATTCAAAATTATTTGAAATGTAATTTAAGATTACTTTTGAAAATCTCTACACGATACAAAGAGTATTTTGAAAGTAAACAATGATGATGATTTTAAATGTTTTGTGTAAAGAAGAACTACGTTGGCTTGATCCTATATCTAATACCCAATTAGATAAAGGTACGTAGACAGTCACAAGGGGTAGTGACGCAACTGCTTTACTAATAAAAAATATTTTTTTTGTTGATATTACAAAATAGAGCTTCATAAAATGGCAATTCGCGTATTTGAGTTATAAACTTTAAACGTTTATAACTTTTGGAATTTAAATTGGATTTTCACCAAACAAAGAACGTTTGATTTATATTGACAAAAGCTTTCAAATGAGTGAAAGAAGATTTTAATTTCGGGGTATAATTTTCAAGTTATGTTTCAAACTGTTTCGGAAAAGAACGCTATAAGTGCAATTATCGACCGTAACCATAAATAGTTATTTTTAATGTTTTAAAAATATGGAAAATATTGTAAAATTATTATAAACTATGTAAGAGTGGACTGAATTGGATTGGTGCATTTTTTGTGTTTATTATTTAAGTCATGCTAATGTGTTTATCAAGTGTGCAGGAATGAATATCGATGTCCATCTTATTAGAGTTGCACAATGGTAGATTCATGGTAATTGTGTTTAATTTAAGCGCAAACAGTTAATTAGATAAGTGGCATTTATTAAAAAAAAATTATGTAGACAATTATTGATATTGTATGCTTATCAAATAAATGGCAACTATCATTATTTGTTGTTTTTGGACGCACGGCGTTTTCGGTAATTTTGACTGGTTGGAAATTCCGGGGCGTTACTAAGTGGTATCAGAGCTTAGGTTAGGTGCTAAAGTAAAATTTCATATAAAATTAGGAAAACATTTTTAGAAATTTTAAAATGAAGTTACCTCGATTTGATAAGGTAAGGCACCATTCCTCTGACCAGGTATATAGTATTATTTATTTGTTTAACTTTTGTTTATGAATAATGTGTTGATTCATTTTCAAGCACCACATAAAGAGGTTTGACGAAGTTGTAAGTGCATATGATAAGTTATAAAGTAGTGAAGGAATAAAGCGGCTTATAAGGAAGGTATGTAGTAGCATAAAATGGATACAGTGGAGTGGCTTAGACCGAATGTGGAGTAGCAACTTGTTGAGGAAGCAATTGAATGAGCTTGGGCAAACAAAATTGAAGAAGACCAAGAAAAGTAAATTGAATACTGCATTCATGCAAAACCGAGGTGAGAATTTCTTTTACATAATGAGATGTTAGTATTGTGTAGCCCTGATGATGTTAGCTTAGCTACCAAAAGATCTTTCAGCAATTCGGTGATAACTTTTGATTGCTTGATGGGATTTAACATAACTTATAGGGAAGCTAGATTAATTATCTAGAATACTTATATCGTACACATTTTAAATCTTGAAAGCTTGCTATCTCAGAACAATTTTTTTTGCAAACTGAACTATGTGTTTGACAAAAAAGAAGAAGAATGGGGGTTTATACTTAAGATGATTTTTGAAGTTGAGAGTGTGAATTTTTCAAAAAGAAATGGCTATCCATATGGGAGTAATGATTACAAAGTATAAAAGTACTTTGACAGAATACTTTGTTTAAACTTATTAAAGAGTTTTATGGATTATTTCATTAATGGTGGATAATTTCGGATGATGATGATGATGACGATGTGCGGTATAAGACAATAGATCTTGGTAGTGCACAATTACTCTATGTTGGTATCGAGCCGAGTAGAGTACAACCTATTTGATGACGGGATGCCGGCATAAGACAATAGATCTTGGATAGTGCAACTATTACTCTATGTTGGTATCGAGCCGACTAGAGTACATCCTATTTGATGACGGGATGCCGACCGCAATAGGATAAAATATCCTAAATTGAGTACATTGGATCCACTTTGATGAATATGATCTTAGTTTTGACAAAATAATTTCTTATAAAAATTTGCTTGACTTATTTGAAAGTCTGTTTAGGAATTCTTATAGTAAGAGTGTCATGATTACTCTCTGGTTCATTTCGACGGAGAGTACACCATTATTTGATGTATTGCTTTGATGAATATAATCATGTTTTTAAGATATTACGTGAGATGTCCAGATTACTCCCGGGTACATTTTGATGAGTACAACAATATGGAGAATACATCCTTACTTGATGATAATGAGTCGGATGAGCCGAAGTATGATGAATCTTTGGTACAATTTGATGGGTACCACACAAGAAGAGGAGGAGACCGGCTTGCAGGAGTGACAGAATGTTAAAAGAATCGAATCATAACATATCCAGGTACAATTTCAATTTATAAAATTATCTTGAAAGTATAATTGCGAGAAAAAATTCCTGGATATATATAGAGTTTCTTTTATGGAATATCTGGTTAAGTATTGCATAGAATTTCGGGGACGAAATTTCTTTTAAAGAGGTAGAATGTAACAACTTGAAATTTCGGGCAATAAATATTTAAATATTGAGGTTATTTAAATATTTAAATGTCGGATTTAATATTTTTATAACCATGATTAAATCCCTTTATAACTAATAATTAAAGAGAAGAAAATATGTTGTTGAATTTTTGTTTACAAATATAAGTAGTTCAAAGAAAAATCGATCATGTGGCCGAAAACAATTTTGTCGATAAACGAGGTTTTGCTTATTAAAAGTTGTTGGAATATCGTGCATGTCATAACGTTAGAAGAACACATATATGTGTATGTACATATCATAGAAGTAACATACAAATGGTATATGTGTACATGTTCTAGAAAATGAGAAATGGCTTAAAATGATAGGGACATGTGTCATAAAATGAAAGGTGCACATGTCATGAGAATAAAGCAGGCAAAAACACATATACACATTAGGTGTCCATGTTTAGAATCCTCTTAAGACACATAAGAGGGCATGTGTCTACATCCTAAAGAATGCATGAATATGTAGTGGACAATTGTCCAAAGCTAAATTACCAAACTAGCCTTGAAAACTACTATATAAAGGGATGAAATATTCACTTCATTTCATACATTCACAAGTGGAAAACAAATGCAATAGAAGGAGTAGAAGTTTGGGAGAAGCTTAGAGGATAAATACAAGATGAAGATACAAGTACAAGGTGAGAAAAACTATTTAAGTTAATGTATTCATTTCATATTTGGAAGAAAAGTTGAGAATTATATGAACGAATGTTTGGATGTGAACCCCTGAAAATGACGTTCGGTATTTTGGGCATAACTTTTGCAATTCTTAATGAAATTTCGACTTCTCTATCAATTTGGAAAGTAATTCAAAGGGATACAACTTTGTCTTCAGCTACCTTTACTAATTCGGTCGTTTTCATACTCGAAAATTGGAAGTAAGGTAAAAATCAGCCCGAATTAGACATGTTAAAAACGCCTTGTATTGTTGAATTTTATTTATTGAATAGATAAATAATTTTAATGGTTTCTTTCTATGATAATTAAGTAGACAAAGATAGATTCTTTCTGTAAAAAAATTTGGGGTCAAAATCTATTTTTATCATAGAGAAAGTGTCAAACATTTCACCCAAAAACTGGAAAAAAAACTGATTTTCCGAAACTCGAAACACTTTGGAAATTTGAAACGCTTTCTGAATGTTCCTAACGCAGAAGTGTATTAAAACAGAACTTGCTATAGCACTTCTGAAGCGCTATCTTTTCACTGAATTGATTATAAAGCCTTGAACACGACCAGAACTCTTTTTATAGCACACAGAAACGCTGTAGTAGCTGAATTTAGTCTGAAACCATTATAGACTAACTAGAACTTGCCATAGCATTTCTGGAAACGCTGTCTTTCGCTGCATTGATTGTGAAGTTCTTTAAAATGAGCAGAAGTTTTCATAGCGACATAGAAACGCTATAATATCTATGTTGAGTCCAAAAAAAAAAAAACTATTCCAAGCTACACAGAATTATTCATAGCGTAACCGAGACGCCGTAATAGATGTTTAGAGTATAAAACCATGGTAAATTGCTCAAAATCCTCTCAAATTTGGATTTGACATTTTATGTGACATATAATGAATGATTGATGTGACCTTTGATGAGACCTTTGATATGATATTTGATGTGACCTTCGATGTGACATTTGATGTGACCTTGATGTGACCTTGATGTGACATTTGATGTGATATTTGACGTGACAATTGATGTGACATTTGATTTGACATATAATATTAATAAATGAGTAATGATTACAGAACTTTTTAGAGAAATACAAAGGTGGCTTGAAAGTTGTTTATAAAGGAGCTTTTGCAAAAAGAAGATGATTAGTATTTAAAATAAAAGATGTTTATCTTTTGAAAGGAAGATCTATAGGAGATACATAGATATTTTTCAAATAAAAGGCTGGAATGTTCTAGGGTGACAGAGCGGATAGTGTCTAAGCTTGGGTTTGGAAATTATAGTTTCCTGCTCTCCCTGGCTATCCCTAACTGATCCGACGAACGGGATGGTTAATTCAAAATTATTTGAAAAGTTATTAAGATTACTTTTGAAAATTTCTACACGATCCAAAGAATATTTTGAAAGTAAACAATGATGATGATTTTAAATGTTTTGTGTAAAGAAAAACTACGTTGGCTTGATCCTATATCTAATACCCAATTAGATAAAGGTACGTAGGCAGTCACAAGGGGTAGTGACGCAGCTGCTTTATTAATAATTTTTTTTTTTTTTGATACTACAAAATAGAGCTATCATAAAATGGAAATTCACGTATTTGAGTTATAAACTTTAAACGTTTATAAGTTTTGGAATTTAAATCAGATTTTCACCAAACAAAGAAACATCATCCACACAGGTAAAAATAAATCCGATCGGACCTATATCCATCGGCTCCATAGTAACCGATATATCCGAGGCGCCTCGCTATCCATTATCCACATAGGTAAAAATATAAATGTCTGGGCTCCATCCCATGACACCATCCATAGCTAGAAAGAAACATCATATTTTCCCAACGGTCCGATCACGTTTTTGACTCATACCGAGGTCTGAGGCTCGCGAATTAACGCAATACACAAAGTTACGCCCTTTAAGGTAGTGCTTTGATCATCAACCACAAGACTCTGCTTTTCAATAGTAGCCTTGATCACTTACATCTCAGCATGCCACAGGCAATTCACGCCATGCAACTGATGTCTATCGATATATAACCTCTGAGCTCGTACGTCTCAGAGAAGGGTGTTAAGCAAGAGAATAAATTCTCCGCCACCAAACAAATATATATATTTAATAGAGATCAATCAACATAGAATAAAATACAATGTCAGACACACATCCATTTACTAGTTCGTTCTTTGTATGAACGAAACCGGAGGCACCTTATTCCTCGTCCCATGTGTCCAATACAGGAGAGAGGTCCTCTCATATCCGGTCATCTCCAAGTACGTTTGGATGATCACCACGTATTACCTTTTCTTGGGTGTATAGCCCAATCAAGACATCAGTAATCATCCAAATGATGTGAAGACCTCCGCTCTTCAACCACCGTCTTTATCGTCGACTTACCATCGAATTAGTTATTCAAAATCGGTATAAACCCGACCTTTTCGAATAAGTCGTATATATAATAAACAATGCTATATAAACACAACATACGCCCCATTCCAATTCTGAATATTTTTTACCTAAATATTCATATCCTTTGGGAAAGGTTCCCATTAATTTTATCAAAGATAAATTCTTTAAATTTATTCTTTAATCTTCCTTTGGATATCAATTCAAACCGAATTAAGATTTGTCCAAACTAGTCGAGATTAGCACACCTTACCGAAGTAATCATTTGTTTAATTTCCAAATCCCAACCTATTCATCCCATGGAGCAAAACTGGTAATACTCCATATCTAATACCATGGTGTTATCAGTAAATTTAATTACCATTTCAAGTTCAAATCTAATTAAAGATTTAACTATCGCTTGGAGTAAAACTGGTGCTACTCCATTCTTGATCATTTCCCGAATTTGACAATTTAAATTATCACATTCTCTTTTCAATCTAATTAAAGGTTCATTAAAACACCACTTAGCTATAATCTTCCCAAAAATAAACATTAATGATTATTTAACTTTGGAAACACAAACATGTCCATCGACAACCTATACCGTACTATTGATTTCTACCGATATATAACCTCTAAGCTCGTACGTCTTCGAGAAGGGTGTTAAGCAAGAGAATAAATTCTCCTCCACCAAATAGATATATATTCAGCAGAGATCAACCATTCAGTTCGATACAATGTTAGACATGTAATCCTGTCTTTAATTGGGTTAAAGAACTAATGTCATTTAAAACACAGTTCACGATAAACCCAAAATCATATTCCATTAATTACGGAATCTTCACGAAAACAGATCGATATATATATAATCGATATCAATTTCCGTATCCGATTAATAATATAAATGGAATAACGACCAAGCCTTTTAAATTCCATATATATTAACAGTCTTCCTCCACAGAAGCTCACTTCGATTATTATCAAATCGAATTCCATTCAATTCCAATTTATTATTTTAAATTGGAAAACTTTACTTTGGAAAATTCCATTAAATCTTAGAATAAAGATTTATAAATTCCAAATCACATTTCACTATAAATTGGGTTAAAGAATGAATGTCATTAAAATACAGTTCACAATAAACCCAATTCACATTCCGTTTTATTCCAATTATTAAATATAATTGGAAACTCTAATAATCTTAATTAAAAGATTTATTCTTTTTACACAGATTTCAAGAACAGTGTTATTTAAGACACCATTCACGACAAACCCAAAATCTAATTCTTTTATTCGGTTCCAATTAAATATAAATTGATTGGAAAACTGCACTAAATCTTCATTCGGAGATTTATTCTTTTTCTCAACCGGGTTTAAGAACAGTGTTATTTAAGACACCGTTCACGACAAACCCTAAAATCCAATTTCTTTATTCAATTCCAATTAAATATTAATTAATTGGAAAACTTCACTAAATCTTAATTAAAAGATTTTTTTCTCAATTGGGTTTAAGAACAGTGTTAATGAAGACACCATTCACGACAAACCAAAAATCCAATTTGATATTAAATACAAGGCTCTGAATAAAAATTATATCAGCTTATATTCAATATCAAATTCAGAAACCAACAGATATCGTATTGGAAATAACGATATAAAATATGTCTTCCAAATTTTCATAATTATATCCGTATGATCACGGAATCCAATATTGAAATATTCCGAAGATTATTTCCATTCCAAACCCATTCCAGTTTCATTCCAATTTGTTCGTTGGAAATTTTTGGTTATATTAAAACCGTTCACAAATCCAATTTGTTTTGTTTAAAAATTATTGGATTATAATTCTAGTTAATAACTAGTTCATTCCGATAAAAATATATTTTTATCTTTTCAAATGTGGAACTTTTCATCCCAATTCTTTTCAAATCATTTGTTATGATTTTACACAAATTATTAATATTTTTAATAATTTTATTAAGGCCCTTTCAGTCGATTTCCATAAACGGTCATCGAACTGCACTTACAGCGACCTTTTCCAAATTTGATTTGGACATAATCCTAAATCCAACCATTAGATTTCAAATCTCTTGTATTCGTTGGAAAACTCTTTTCGATACGAACCCAACGGTTCTGATTTTAGGAGAATCTGACAGTCGGATCTCCCGTAATATCAGTTCGAAGTCAATGGTAGAAATTCGCGAACGGCCGCGACGCGGCGCTTTTTTTTCAGGCCATTTAATATATATAATATATATTTTATATATTTCATCGATTTCCATTTGAAACATATTTTACAAATCGTTTTAAATTCAGTACTTCATAATCAATTTTAAATCAAAATTGAATATTCCATATCATTAATATATAAATGATAATATTTTTAAAACAATAGAATTTGATATCACTTCCTTTTCGATATTCATTATAAAAATGAATAAAATTCGATATAAATATCACTCGTGTCATAATGGCGCATATCTAATCAACACGGCTACATATATTTCAATATTTTCGTGTCCATCCCAAATCGGACATCAAAATCATATTTTGATCCATTACTGAGCATTATTTTAAAATATTCGTTAATTTAAAATATTCGTTCTTTCTGAATTGGAATCAGACATAGTCAATTGCCATATAATTTTATTTATATGGATTTCGTACACACATGTACACAACAATAATCAAACATAGTCAACCATTATCCAGAGTGCATCACACAACTGCTTAAGAATTAAATATAAATAATTAACGCTTACAACAGTATGTCAACCAATCGATTGCCATACAACTAAACAATTGGGATTTGCCCGTGTGGGGGTTCAATCGACACACACAGATTTTATTTGTGCAGTTGGGCGATGTGTAAAATATATCGTCCCAATCAATATCAGTCAAATGCGTGTGCATAAACAAATCGTCCGATTTGTAAATGAATATTTATTTTCATTCCTATACTCGTTAAAAATTATATTTTAATGATAAAATATTTATTTCAACACATGAATATTTTATACAGTTCATTTATACAATAAAAATGATATTTTTTTATTGTTCTAACATTTTTAGAAAATTTTGGCAGCATAACAGCGCGATACTAGAACCGGAATAAGGTCTGGTCTTATCCCTCGCCTAATACTGGCTCACGCCATACACATACCAATTCTAATCAATTCGTTTCATATCCCCAAACCAAATTCAAACAAATAAATCACTCAATCCAAAAATCAACCAAACATCCATGGTTTCAAACAAAGGTGTCAGGTGCTACTAAGCACCGTCTGCATCCTAGTATATATATTTAACAAGAAAATAAAATTAGAGCGAGAAGTTCTCACCTTTGGTATCCACTCCTCCAATTCTATTTCTGAATTTCTGAACCGTTTGGATTTTCCCGAAGTTCCAACGTAATCTTTTTCCCGCTGTTTACAGTAAAAATCACATTTTTAATATGATGTTTATATAGTTAAAAATCACACTTTTATATCGCTATATATATATAAGATCACATTTTTATATCGCTATATGTATAATAAAAATCATATTTTTACATCACTTAAAATTATAATTTTATTTCTCTAAACATTATATTTTTATGATGCCACTCAAACAATAAAAATCATATTTTTATCATTCTATTCATATAATAAAAATCCCATTTTTATTCGCTATTCATATAAAGAAAAATCCAATTTTTATTCCAAAAACATATTTTTTTATCAACCTACCTCATTGTAAAAATCAAAATTTTATCTTTGCTTCTTCATTATAAAAATCAAATTTTTATATTTGCTACTTCATTATAAAAATCAAAATTTTATATTCTCTACTTCAGTTTTTTTTATAATCAATGCTATTTACATTATATAATAAAAAAACTCAATGTTTGAATCGGGAGTGGGGGGAAATGGAGCGCCGGAGTCTGGTGGTGGCCAGGGGAAGTCGCGGCTAGGCGGTGGCGGATCTTAGCGATTGGGGGAGTTTAGGGTTTGAATTCGAAGAATGGGGAGACTGGAGGGGGTACGACGGTCGGAGATGGCTGCTAGAGGGGCAGCGATGAGATGGGGTGGTGGCGGCAAGGTGCGGCATTGGCGAGGGGGGCGGGCACTGGTCAGAAAGGGGAAGGGCAACGGGATTGCGAAGGAGTTAATTGGTTTTTTTTTTTACTGAGGGAGAGGGCTTCGACTTAGGTTTTAAAGAGGGTATGTTTATATAATTTTATTTTAATTAATTCCAAAATGTAACTTTTTATTTTGAACTACAAATCAAACTCACCGATTGTTGCCTCCAACTAATTACCCCCATTTCGAATGCAAAAGAATATGTCTGGTAAGCCAATTCGACTATTACGATCAGTTTTCATTTAAATTAAAATATAAATCAATATAACGTTCAAAATTGATTTCAACGTACATTTTAATTCGGGGCCTTATACAGACTCCAAAAATTCCAGAAAAATAAATCTGGATATGTTCTGACGATACGGTCCTAATAAAACTAATTTCATCAGATTTGGAGACCGTTTGAAAAACAGTCATTTTCTAGTCGATTAAATTCAAATTGAATTGACCAAACATGTTTAAATCCGCCACACTCACATATTGACTCCAAAAATTATGAAAATTGGAATATAACAATAACTTGACATTCTAGATCCAACAAAAGTGGTTTCGTCAAAAACGGACGTCGTTTGAAAATTGCTATTTTAAGGGATATATTATATAAAATTCCATAGCGACTATTCTGAATTTTCAATAGGACATAACTTTTTATTCTCGTTATGAAATCTGGATTTTTCATATTAGTTGGAAAGATATTTTCAAATAGATTAAAATATTTCTGGTTTTACTTAAATCCGATTTGTTTTGAATCCTGTACATTCATTTGAAATTTGAAATAGAATTTTCTAGCTACCGCGCCATTTCAGGCTCGTTATATAAGTAAAATACATTTATTCGTTCTAACTTCGATTTAAATAAATTTTTAGTTGTTATTATTTAAAATAAATCATTTTAGATATTCAAAATCCATTAAAATTACCAAAATAATTTTTTTTTAATTAGTTCTGTTTTTCGGGTTGTTACAATCTACCCCACTTAAAATCTTTTCGTCCTCGAAAAGGAACGGAGTTGAAAGTTGGTTAACTAATCAACTCAACTTTCATTCTGCCTTTCATCGTTCAACTTTTCAGTTTCTAATAATTTTCAAATTCCTCAAAAATTTGGCTAACACCCTAAATTTTCGAATTTTTTTACTATAACCTCCTTTGTACGGTGAGACATTTAAAACCGCAACTAGCCATGCTAGGCCCTCATCATCCAAAAAGAAAAAGAAAACCCAAGCAGCTAGCCAATCGGCTTATAAAATCATCCAAACCCAAGAAATATAGTAAACATGTACCTATTAGTCGGGCATACAATTTTATTCCTCTTCTCTAGCCTCCTTGCTATGACCTGTCAAATATATATATGCGTGTATATGTATGCAATTTCCACAAGTTCCAATTCAGTTCAATATTTGATTCAATTTTGGCTTAATGCTTCAAAATTTTAACTAATCAGCAATCAATTAGTTGATTATCATTTCAAACACATAACTTATATATATATATATATACAAAAATCGTATGCCAATTCACAAACAATAAATCCTATCTAGTTTTGGTTCTCACATCAGTCAATTGGAAACATATAAAAATCCCACCTTCGAAACTCGAACATAAATAATGATGATGTCCGGACATCATCAGAATTATCCCCGAGCGACTAGATTGTTACTCTATATCTATCCAGTATATTTGAGACTTCGAATATACGTTCATGACGTGTATATGCAAAATCTCATATACTCGATTGTCCAAAATAAAATAAAATAATATACTCAAATACGTATAATTAAATTAAAATTTCAAAACAAAATTTGTTTTTCATTTTTATTTTAAAAACACTACTCTTCACACTCGTTCTAGGATACTACTGATCCAATCTCTAACGAGTAATTCTCATTGGATATTACTAATCCAATCTCTGATGAATTCTTTCGGTGGGTTCTAACGTGTCTTGTTCTCGAGCTCTGTATACCAAAACTCTGATACCGCGGTGAAACGACCCAAACTCGCCCTTTCCGAAAAGCCCGGATTGAGTTGAGAACACGATAAATCAGAACACAAACAGAAGAACATTTCATTGCTTATTACAACAATTTACATCAGAGTACAAGAATATACAGAATATGAACAAATAATATATATTTGATAAATATAAGAGATTTACAAATTACAATGCAGCAGAAAATAATACAAAACACAACTGAAAGAAATACACGGGTATAGAGCGTTCTGAATATAGCTCCAGCTATAAACCAAGATCCTATGAATACAATATCTGCAAAACCAAAACTACTAGTTGCCCGTGTGGAAAATAGGGGCACCCATAGGTTAGGTTAAAACAATGAACTCCAGGTCAGTCATGTGACTGGTGTGTGAACTAAAATAGTTATTTTAAACTGTGCTTTAAAATGGAGTAAATCAAGGGACCAAGCGGTATAATGCGGAACAGGTTTCGTCCTAAGAATACCAGTGAATAAAATAACAGCGCAATGCTTTTTGGAAAAACGAAGCTATTATAAGACCCAGGTCCCATCACACAGTGCAACGCAAGCCGGAGGATAGGGTTTTCCATTATAATAGCCAAACATGCTTGGTACGTTTAAAACAAATCATTTGATACTATTATAAGTGCATAGTGTATAAAACAATTTCGAATATAAATGTATTAATCATAGACGGTATGGGTACCATATATCATGTCTCCAATACTAGGCTCTACAATCAAAACTGAAATATCACGTATTTGAAATTGGGTTCCATCTATGAGTCGAGTCCAGGGATGGCTCCTCACCGCTTCGAGACATTCTAGCAAATGCCTCAAGATCCCCCGCAGTGAACGCTTTGATGCGGTTGGGTCGGTCCTCCCTTACATTTGAGGATCAGTTATTCCTGAACACACTTTTCCCGATCTTATCGGACCTACATCCATCGGCTCTGTAATAATCGATATATCCGAGGCGCCTCGCTATCCATCATCCACGTAGGTAAAAAAATATAAATGTTCGGGCTTTATACCATGACACCACCCGTAGCTAGAAAGAAACGTCATGTTCTCCCAACGGTCTGGTCCCGTTTTTAACACATACCGAGATGTGAGGCTCGCGAATTAATGTTATACACAAAGCTACGCCCTTTAAGGTTGTGCTTTGATCATCAACCATAAAAATCTGCTTTTCAACAGAAGCCTTGACCATTTGCATCTCAGCATGCCACATGTAACACCCCGAATTTTTGAATAATCAAATTAAATAAATTTAAGAATACTTAACTTCAAATGTGGGAATTAAGGGAAATGGGTTGCTTCATTGCGTTCGCCTCGGAATTCTGCTTGAGATAGAGTCTGAGTTTGCGTAAAATGGACACCATATGATGGAGATATGGATGAACAAAGTTAGGTGGAAAACCAGAAGAAGAAAAAGAAAAAAATGCACAGGCGCACTTGGGAAGTACACCAGTACAAAAATACACTGGCGCACTTCACAAGTGTGCCCAGGCAAAGCAGAAAGCCTGCACAGCATTCTGGTGTGATCTGATCCACACTGTGACTCATTGCTGAGTCCTTTCTGAGTCCTTGCTCGGTCATTAGGGCTGAGGTATCACCCTATCCTGACTTAGTGGTTTTGATAAACCCTTAGATCATCCGACGGCTATAATTAAGTTGAAATTATATATAAACATGGGTAGACTCAAACCCTAAAATCAAATCAAAATTAGATCAATGGCCATCATGTTGTCACTCCAAACCGTAGAGTAGCCGCCACCAACTAGAAGCAAATTAAAGACAACACTTCAAATCAAATCAAAGTCTAATCTCAACAACGAAATTGTCTACAACAAGGGGACGCTAATCAATTACAGAATTCAGATCCCAGAACTCAAGACCCCTTTTTCTGTGAGTTCTAGTCACTTTTAGGTTTAAATCGATAAAAGTGAATTATGGTAGACTATGATTTGGGTATATATTGTTTGTAATTATACAAGTTTATTGTTGTGGTGAATCATGAAATTATACAAGTTTATGATTGTTGTGGATCATGAAATTATACAAGTTTATTGTTGTGGTGAATCATGAAATTATGCAAGTGAAATTCATAAACCTATGCAAGTTACCTATGCAAGTTACCTATGCAAGTTGTTATGTTGCAAAATCATGAATCTATGCAAGTTTTTATCATGAACCTATGCAAGTTGTTATGAGATCATGCAAGTTACCTATGCAAGTTATTGTGTGATGAATTCATGAACCTATGCTAGTTGTTATGTTGTGAATCATGAACCTATGCAAGTCAAGTATGCAAGTTGTTATGTTGTGAATCATGAACCTATGCAAGTCACCTATGCAAGTTGTTATGTTGTGAATCATGAACCTATGTGAGTTGTTAATTATGTTGTTAATTCATGAACCTATGCAAGTTGTTATGTTGAAATTCATGAACCTATGCAAGTTGTTATGTTGCAAAATCATGAATCCATGCAAGTTGTTAATTATGCGGTGAATCATAATTATATGTGAAGTTATCATGTCATTTTCCCTAGTTGTCATGCTTATGCCAAGAATTGTACTAAAAACGATCACCTTGTCATTCCCTTTATTTTATTGTTCTGGCGAGGCTACCTTGTAGCCTCGATGACGCCAAAAACGCAAACGGTTACGCTAGTTAAGAAACGGGGAAAAAAAGGGAATTTGTAATAGGCATAATTTACAAAGTGATTATGTAAATTGTACACATAATTCTAGTAGGGAAACATATAAATAATTACCTATTATGACATAGGTAAAGTTGGGTAAAAATGGTATAATTTGAATATGACCATTTATGGATAGGAAATTCAAATTGTTAATAAAATAGGTACTAACACCTATAAAAAGGAAATGATTAATTAATTAACTTAATTAATCAAAAGAGGAATGTTTAAGCAATTAAAGTCTGAAAATTTAATTAACACTTATGACACGATGTTAGGTTGCATTAGTGGTGGAAGTCTGCCCGGACCCGACCGGCATATCCAACAGCCATTAATGTTGAACTTAATGTCAGAGGTCTAAGTGTGTGAATATGACTCGGGCTAAGACATGAGGTTAGACCCAACTGTGGAATAAGACTGCCCGGACCCGACCGGCATATCCAGCATCCACATGTTGTAGGCCTATGTGGGAGGTCTAGCCTAATATAACCATAATTGAACATGGTAATAAGAAAAGACTACTTAACCTAACTTAATACATGTGGACTGTATGATGATAGACATAAGTTAGGGTTAAGTAAAATGAGTTGGATTGTGGGTGGGTTAAGTACAACAGAAAGGTAGGTGGGTAATATTAATATATATAGGCCCACAAACTTAACCATTAAATAAATAGGATTAAATCAGTGGGAGGGTTAAGTACAACTGAAGAGTAGGTGGGTAATATTAATATATATAGGCCCACAAACTTAACCGGATAAAAAAGGTTATGTAATTAAAGACACCTAATGGTATACATAACTGGGGTAAAATAGTATAGTTATGTATTAAAGACACCCTTAGGGGTACCCAAAACTAATGGGAATAGATAGAGTTATGTATTAAAGACACCTATAGGTAAGCATAACCGATAGGTAGATTAAGGGTTATGTATTAAAGACACTTATAGGTACGCATAACTGATTGAGGGGTATGTAATTAAAGACACCTTAGGATATACATATTCAGTAGAAAACCTAGTGGGGATACAAGACATAGGGGAGAGCTTGTATCATGTTGTGTGGGACCCATTTCAGTCAGTAACCCGGAGGGGTATCAAAGTAAAGAACTCCGTACTAGGCGGGGAAGGGGCATGCTTACTAATTGATTGTAAGAGATCCAAAACAAGACGGATGGTGTGGGCGGCGCAAACCGATCGGGGACATGTGCGTGCATGGGCCAGGCAGAGGGCGACAAGATGACCGTGACACCATTAGGTATAACTGTGCACACCTTGGGTTTCCACTTTAGGGAAGTGATACCCCCTAGTTGTGAGACCAGCGCAAGGTATCTACAGAGTAGGGAGATGATCGATTAGGGTAGTGGTTAGGGTATACCCGGACGAATGCCCTAAATCTACCAATTTATAGTAGGAGGGTGGTGGGTACGACTAGTTGAGATAGGAGCAGGCGACACCTATGACAGTAGCTAGGAATACATGAAACTACCACCATCGTTATCGTTATCATTATTATGGTTAGCGGATGGGATCATCCCATCTTGATTTTACTAGTAATAGTGCAGAGTAGTTTGTAGTGAAGCATACATCTTACCTAATTTGTCCGGTCATACTTGCCATCTGTACCGTGAATCCTCTTATCCACTTTGTATGCCTGTCATGTTTACCTTTATTTATTTACTGGCTAAAAGTTACTGGACTCGACAGACGTATGTCTGACCTAGTTTGTTTTGCCTCTTTTCTTCCGTTCCCCCCTAGGTTCTCAGGGAGGAAACACCCAGGTTTAGTCAGAATTTGGATATCATCTTCTAGGAGCTACTTCTGAAGTATGGCTCGAGTCTCTGTCTCTTATATGGCTAGCTCTTTAATATGGGGAATGATGTTTTCTCTTAAATACCTATGTACTCTAATAATATAAGACAGAAGTGTTTTGTTGTAAGGGTTTTATGACTCATGGTATTATGTAACAATGCATTTTGGTGATTTAATAATGTTGTTTACTTTCCGCTGCAAAAATTTTATATCTGTCGTGTGATATTCTGTGTCTGTTTACCTAAAACGCTCCACTGAAGTTAAGGCATTCCCTTTGTGAGTGACCTTAATGGAGGTGTGGTATCAGAGCTAAAGGTTACCAGATTAGATAAAAGTTTTGAAAACTATTTTCAAAAAGGATTTAAAAGGAAAGTTATTTTTGAAAAACATAGTCCCCAAAGCCATATGTCTATCTTCTGATTTTCTGTTTAATCCTTGTTTTCCTTCTTTTCTGAGTCTCCGGGGCTCTTGGCTTTCTGGGACGTAACCTCATCGTGACATGGTCCCGTAGGCATGATGGGACTATGGCGTCTGTCGAAGGGCTAAGAAGTGCCTAACTTCTATCTGTAGCCGCAGTTATTCCATCTACGGTTAATCCTCTTTCGGGCTTTGTAGGGTTTTCCGCGCGATGGGGGCAACTTTAGAGAAAGACTTGTTAACATGTAAGAAGGTTGGTTGTTTTCGGTGCCATGAGACAGGACATCTGATCTAGGATTGCCCAAGAAGGCAAGGGCAAAGGATAAAATCTTCTAGGGGGTAGGTGGATGCTCTTGTGGCAGATGGACAGAGATAGGAAAAATTTATGTAAAAGGTGTAATTTCCTTATCTAATTATGAAGTTAAGACTCTTTTGGATTCTGTGATTGAGACTCTGCACTTTAATACTTGTCTTGTTTCTGATCCCGTAGTTGTTTCAAACCCCTTTTGTGGTTCGGCTCATTTATTGGTGATTTGTAAGGGATTGAAATTATCTATGTTAGGCGTCAAAAATTTGAATGTGACATTTGTGCGCTCAAGTTTATGGGCTATTGGTTGGTTCTAAATGGACCAGCTTTCTATGTAGAGGGTTGTTCTAGATTTTGAGAGGAGTGTCGTTAAGCTTCTAACTTGTCATGGGAAGACCCCCAAAGTTTCTTGTGACCCGCAAGGGTCTGTTATGCTTAGCTTTTTGAAAATCATTCTTTAATCTGATATGTACCAGTAGTCTGTAAGTATCTGAATATTTCTGAAGGATAGCGGTTTCTACTCGAAGCATGAAGTAGATTTCCAGTTTTGACATTGTTTAATGGGGGTAATTCTCCGAGTATCAGTCTGATGTTGATTTCGGTCTTCGGGGCTGAAACTTAGGGAATTATTCTCTAAACCGATGTCAAATGGGAATAGAGCTTTTGTTTTAGTTATATCATTTGTTTGTATCCCATCGACCGAATCTTCGACCTTTAGATAGGAAATCCATGGATGTAAACATGTGTTTGAGACATGTTATGTTTGATGGTTGCAAGTGGATGCAAGTGTTTGCTAGTGGTTGCAAGTGGATGAAAGTGTTTGCTAGTGGTTGCTCGTGGATGCATTTACACACACTTTAGGCACTAGATTGGCTCAAATCACTTTCATGTTGCATATAAAAATGTGTGTGTATTTAGGGTAATGGATGTATAATGGTTGTGTTATCATATGGATGCTGCATTTTGATGAATGGTTGTGCACACATGAAGAGATAATATGTATCAAATAGGAAAATTGCATACATGTTGGACTCATTGCACAGACATAATTCGCATTAAGGAGGTCAACTGAATCAATGGATCGCCTAATCTTTGCATTAGATAAGGAACATATACACACACTTTTGCATATTCTCATACAACATTGGAAGTTTCCTAAGGACAATGGATGCTTGTGGATGATAATTGAGTAGATGGGTGACAGGATGGTCGGACACATTCTTCTTAACTTGAAGATTTCGGGGACGAAATCCTTTAAGTAGGGGAGAATGTAACACTTCGAATTTTTGAATAATCAAATTAACTAAATTTAAAAATAATTAATTTCAAATGTGGGAATTAAGGGAAATGGGTTGCGCCATTGCGTTCGTCTCGGAATTCTACTTGAGATAGAGTCCGAGTTTGCGTAAAACGGACACCATATGATGGAGATATGGACGAACGAAGTTAGGCGGAAAAACCAGAAGAAGAAAAAGAAAAAAATGCACTGGCGCACTTGGGAAGTGCGCCAGTACAAAAATACACTGGCGCATTTCCCAAGTGCGCCCAGGTCGAGCAGAAAGCCTGCACAGCTTTCTGGTGTGATCTGATCCACACTGTGACTCATTGCTGAGTCCTTTCTGACTCCTTGCTGAGTCAATAAGGCTGAGGTATCACTCTATCCTGACTGAGTGGTTTTGATTAACCCTAAGATCATCTGACGGCTATAATTAAGTTGAAATTATATGTAAACATGGGTAGACTCAAACCCTAAAATCAAATCAAAATTAGATCAATGGTCGTCATGTTGTCACTCCAAACCCTAGAGTAGCCGCCACTAACTAGAAGCAAATTAAAGACAACACTTCAAATCAAAAAAAAGTCTAATCTCAACAACAAAATTGTCTACAACAAGGGAATGCTAATCAATTACAGAATTCAAATCCCAGAACTCAAGAACCCTTTTTTTGTGAGTTTTAGTCAATTTTAGGTTTAAATAAATAAAAGTGGATTATGGTAGACTATGATTTGGGTATATATTGTTTGTAATTATACAAGTTTATTGTTGTGGTGAATCATGAAATTATACAAGTTTATGATTGTTGTGGATCATGAAATTATACAAGTTTATTGTTGTGGTGAATCATGAAATTATGCAAGTGAAATTCATAAACCTATGCAAGTTGTTATGTTGCAAAATCATGAATCTATGCAAGTTGTTGTCATGAACCTATGCAAGTTGTTATGAGATCATGCAAGTTACCTATGCAAGTTATTGTGTGATGAATTCATGAACCTATGCTAGTTGTTATGTTGTGAATCATGAACCTATGCAAGTCACGTATGCAAGTTGTTATGTTGTGAATCATGAACCTATGCAAGTTGTTATGTTGAGAATCATGAACCTGTAACAACCCGAATTTTTAGCAATGTGTTAAGACAAAAATCAAGGCAGAATTAAATTATAAAATCTGAATTAGGATAAACGGGTTGCGCCATTGCGTTCGTCTCGGAAAAATACGCGAAATAGAGTCCGAAATTTCGTAAATCGGAGTCCGTATGAAGAAGATATGGACGAACGAAGTTAGGCAGAAAAACCGAAAACAAGCCAGAATGCACTGGCGCACTTGTGAAGTGCACCAGCACAAAAATACACTGGCGCACTTGGGAAGTGCGCCCGTGTCGAGCCAGAAACCTGCACAGCCTTCTGGCTTGACCCTGGCTGGCCTGGTGTACCTGTTTTGGCCCTTGGTCTTGTTTTGGAGGCTTGTGACGATTTTTGAGGGCTGGGATCTATCCTAGGGTTAATCTAAGGGTCCTAACTAGCCTAATCTTCTATAAATACACCCCTAACCTACCCCTAAACCCTCATTATTCACTCATGTAACTAAACTATGGCCAAATTTCTACTCTCATGGCCTCCATCTCAAATCCCTAGAGCCTATGCATTTCAAATCGGGTTCAAATCAAGAGGTGCAAGCTTGCTACATCAAATAGAGGCCAAATCAACATTTCTATGCGAGTTTCATGATGGTTCTTCATCAAAGGAGCCACCTTTCTTTGTCATGATGTTGCATTATCCCTTTCCTAAGCCTTGCCTATGTAAGTTCTAACTACTTTTAGATGGAAACGGTAGTTTTGATAATGACATGGGATAAAATGAGGCTAAACATGATTATGCGAACCTATATGAACCTTACCATGCCTCTTGTGTTCATATTTATGATCTTAGGCCATGTGAGTGACTTAATCATGCCTCTCATGCTATGCATAACCTAGTTTAACTTGCAAGTTTGGATCTTTATGCATGAAATGCTAGCATGAACCTTTAGGAACCACTTTACTTGTGAAACATTGGCTAAGACTAGATTTTGGGGCTTATGCATGTTTATGAACCCAAACCCCTTATGCTATCATGCAAGTTTGTGGCCAAATCCTTTATGAGATTATGCATGCTTGTGGCCAATCCCTTCTTTTAAGTTGTGCATGTTTATGACCAAACCCTTTTTGATAATATGCATATTTGTGGCCAAATTCCCTTGTGACATTTTGTGTGTTTGTGGCCAAAACCCCTTTTTTATGACACTATGCATGATAGAGGCCAATTTGTAGTCATAGTATTCCTATTATGTTGACTCGTCTATACTTACGTTGGAAACACGTTTTGGGGTTGGGTTAGACGAGCATGAATATACATGAAAAACTTAACTTGAAGTTTCATAGAAATATGATGTGAAACATGATTTGGGTTAAATGGGTATAACATGACAACATGTAACATTAAATATAACATGGAAGTTGACGTGTAAGTATGCATAAAAACATAAGCTTGGGAATTTACCTATTAAGTTAGGTCTACCCATTGGGAAATTACCTATTAAGTTAGGTCTACCCAATTGCTTGAAAACTTGACTATGAACATGACACTAGACTAAACATGAAAGTGGCCAACTCGAGGTTGGGTTGAGTTTGCAATGTAAAACTACCCGGAACCGACCGGCCTAACTAGTAGTTGCAAACAATAGGACTCAATGTGAGAAGTTGGTCATGTTGTGCTTGAACCCAAGGTTAGACCAAGTTGTGGTGTAAATCTACCCGGACCCGCCCGGCTTAACTAGTAACCACAACAAAGTCTAATGTGAGAGGTTGGGGTGCATTAAATAATTAATGCCACATAATAGGGTTAAGTTAATTTGATTAATGAGGCTTAACCAAATATGATATGGATAAATGGGTAAAGTAATTTGATTAGGCTAATGATACTTAACAAAATATGATAAGCTTGGGTAGGTTAAGTAACTTGATTTGCCTGATGACACTTGACCATTTTTATACGACTAGTGGACGGGATTAAGTTAACCAACACTTAATCAATCCAACACGATAACGTAATAAGGTTAAGTAAATTTTCTTAATGACACTTAACCGTATAGTACAGTTAATGGATGGGGTTAAGGTTAGACTTAACTAATCTAAACATGGTAATCGGATGGGGTTAAGTTAGCCTAGACTTAATTAATCCAACTTGGTAATTTAGTGGGGTTAAGTTAAACACTTAACTAATTTAACACGATGATTTGACAAGGTTAAGTGACCTATACTTAACCAATCTAACTCGTCAATTTGATGAGGTTAAGTTAACCTATACTTAACCAATCTAACGTGAAAACATGATAAGGCTAAGTCACGAATCACTTGAATACGCTTGACCGATTTGACTCGGTAATTTGACAAGGTCAAGTTAATTTATATAATTAACCAATCTAAAATGATAATTAGACGAGGTTAAGTTATGGATTGCTTAATACTTAGCCAACGTGACACATGGTTTGTAGGGTTAAGTCTTGGACTTGGATACTTAGCCAATTTTGACATGGTTTGTAGACGGGCTAAGTTATGGACTTAAGTGACACGTGACCCATTAGATAAACCCTAATTCGGAGGATTAGGTAAATAACCATAGTTAACAAGGATTATGGAAATAAGGCTAAGTGGTAAACCTTAGTTAAGGGAAACTAAGTAATAATTCTTAGTCAAGGAAATTTGGACCATTTCTTAGATAGATTAGTAACCCGATACGTTAGGTCAACGTTTAAGTATGCGTGTAGGAGCAGGCTATCTGATTTAGATAAAGGCTCCAACGAACTGGGTAACGAAGCAGCGGCTTCGGGGAACGTGAGGATATTCTTGGGATCCCTCTGTGAGCTGCCAGATCATTATACTAGGCTCACGAGAGGTTGAGGTCTGCGGTAGAAGAACCAAGAATATGCCTTGGTTGCTATGCGAGCGACCTAAAGACTGGGGTGGATAGCAGTGAGTCGACGAATACATAAGGTGCCCGAGATAGCAAGTTCGTCGATCATCTACCATCTTGAGTCAAGCGTGTACGTACGGAAGGGCAGGGAACACCCAACAAACCATAATTGCTATCTAATTATGGGTGAGGTAGGCCGTAGGATTTGGGCTGGCTGGAGTGTAGTTCTCATGCAAGATTTTCTCTTGTGTTGCCTTTCACTAGTTGAGGGAGGGGTCTCGTGGGACCATAGCCACGTGTAGAAAAGCAGACCTTAATATCTGCATCGGCAGATAAATCTAAAGCTCCCGACCGAGTCCTGCATTTCTTGTTTTGCCCTGTGACAGGACTCGGATGGCACGATGTGATACATGTGCATACAGTCATAGAAAAACGATTCACGATGAATGCGTGGGAAAAAGGGCGCGGTTGACGGTCAACGTAATCCCTAGTGGCCTAGGTGGTTGAACCCAAACCGAAATACGAAAACGTGCTATAGGCAAGCGTAATCCCTAGGGTCCTAGGTGGCATAAGTCCTAGTTGTACGTACGATGATTCAAGATGAGAGAGCCTAGCTAGATCTAGGGTGACAGTCCAAAATGATTGCTAGGGAAATGGAATTACGTTGAAGTAGTACAGAATTATATGAGGAAGCCCGTACGAGGTACGGCAAAGGACTGAACATACGCATGAAAAGAAACATGCGAGTTAAGTGACCTATATATGCGATATATTAGGTTGACGTGGACCATTACCTGACATTGCGTAAGGGGCATTCATAGTTAACACATGATACGGGTTGGGATACTAGTACGGTAGGTGCAGAGCAAATTTACATGTTAGAACCAGGAAGAATACATATAATAGATACAGTGGGATGTTAGACGAGGCAGATACCTTGGGATAATGTACTCGATAGAAATCTGACGATGTGATACCTTGACTTATCATAACACCGTAGTTTATCATGATACCTTAGTTTATTTGGGTACAGTAGTTCATCCTGTTATTTTGGTTCAGTTTATCTATCTTGACATCATCCTTGTGTTTACTTTCAGTTTATGCATGTCATGTTACCTTTACCTGTTTTTATACTGGAAGTAGATAGGACTTACTCAGTCTTTTTGACTGACCCGTTTTGTTTCGCCTCTTTTCTTCCGTTTCCCCCCCAGGTTACAGGGAGGAAACACTGCTGTTTAGTTCGGACTTCTTCTGCTTGAAGGTCATCATGGATGGCCTGGACTTTTCCTGGCTATGGCTACTTTACTGTTTTTACTTGGGGAATAATTTATGAAAAAGTCTTTATGCTTCTTTACTATTGCAAGACAGGTTTTGATGTACTCTGATGTAAAAGGCTTTAGACCTTAATTATTGATGTTTATAAAAGTTCGATTTTACTTCCGCTATTTTATGTGTTCTGTCTTGTGATATTTCTGTGCATGTTTACCAATAATGCCCCTCTAAAGCTTGTGCATTCCCTTGCGAGTGACCCTAGCGGAGGTGGGGTGTTACATTTGGTATCAGAGCAGAAGGTTACTAGACTGGGCAAAAGTTTTTAAAGACCTTCTGAAAATTATTTGAAAAACCGTTTACAAAGAAGCATTTTTCAAGAAAATTTTCTTTTAAAAAGAAAAAGGCTATTCCCCAAAGGCCATTAGCATCATCCTTGTTTCCTTGATTTAATCTCTTTTCCTTTCTTTCCTCCATCTGTAGTCACAGTGGTTTTGACTGCGACTAGTCTTTCTAGCTGCGTAAGTGTTTCCCGTACGATGGAGGTGGTTCTCGAGAGACCGTTGCAGAGTTATGCATGAAAGGATAGTAAGAACAAGGGTAAAGGATACGAGCTCAGGGATAGGCAACATGTTGGTATGGCTGAGTCCTAAAAGGAGGGAGAAAGATGAACAATGAAACCCATGACGAGAGAGTACCTTTGGCATGGTAAAACGGGACGGATGGTTAAGTATCATGGAACAGGGACAAGATCATTCGGAGGGCAATAGCATGCTCTCATTTCTAGGGTACCTCAGAAGGAGGGTAACGATCTTGTTAAAGGTTTAGTTTTTCTTCTCTATCATCCCGTCATGACTTTGTTTTGATCACCGCATCTTTTTAAGTCCGCTTCGATAGTTGAGTCTCTGCACCTTAGTACTAGCATAGAAGAGGATTCTATTTTTGTCCCAATTCTTGTTAGAGGATCGGTCCATTTATTCATGACTTGTTTGAGTTTGAGAGTGCCCATGTTTTTGAAACTACGGAGGGATTCTAAGGATAAAGTGGTCACCCAATAAGGGGTGCCATTCTCGGTTTTGGAAAGAGGGTAGTTAGACTCTCGATTTATCTTGGTGATACCCTCGAAGTCTCGTGTAAACCTTTTTGGGTTCTGTCATGGTTAGTTACCTAGAATCCCGGGATGCAGTTGTTGGTAATCCGTTCAAATAGAATTCGCCGCTAAGGCGGATGGTTCGTTTCGATTATGCATGAGTCATGGGAATCACCCTAGAACGAACCCTTGGCAACATGGATTGGCATCGGAAAACAAGATCCAGAATTCACTAGTGAATTTTGGAGAGCTTGCATGAGTACGTAGATATGGTTGAGCCAAGTATACTAGGGAAAGAATAAATGGAAGTGGAACGAGAGGCGACAGTGAAAAGAGTTCCGACTCATACTTTGGAAATAGGAATCAAGGAGCTACGAAATCATGAAGTCAAAGGCGGTCAAGGCATGATGAAATTAAGCTCATGGAAATGCGGCTTGGACGCGCGCATCACGTCTCTTTTTAAGAGTATATCTTTGATCCTTGGTTCACCTGTAAAGCTTACTTGCATGCTATCGCTTGGTGGATATCCTCTCGGTCCTGTTTCTGTTACAAACCCCGTAAGGAGTTTGTCTTGTTTATCTTCTCGATCTTATCTTGGGAACCTTAGGTGGAACCCTATGGATGTAAACATGTATTTGAGACATGTTATGATTGATATGGTTGCAAATGGTTGCAAGTGGTTGCTCGTGGATGCGCGAATACACGTTAGATACTAGATTGACGCGGTCACGTTTCATGTTGCATATGCACGAGCATTTATACTTCTTTATGGATGAAATCAAATGTGTTGTCATGTGGATGTTGCATATGAATGAATGTTTGTGCACGCATATAGTACTTATATGACTAGGACTATTTGCATACATGTTGGATTCATGGCACTAATCATATTTTGCATTAGAAAGATCATTCAGGCCTGATCATTAGCATTAGCTAAGGAACATATACACACACTTTCTTGCATATGTTCATACGGCATTAGAAATCATCTAAGGACCATGGTTGCCTGTGGATGATGTTTTGAGTAGATGGATGACGGATGGTAGGATACGTTCTTCCTAACTTGGAGATTTCAGGGACGAAATCCTTTAAGTTGGGGAGGATGTAACAACCCGAATTTTTAGCAACGTGTTAAGACAAAAATCAAGGCAGAATTAAATTATAAAATCTGAATTAGGATAAACGGGTTGCGCCATTGCGTTCGTCTCGGAAAAATACGCGAAATAGAGTCCGAAATTTCGTAAATCGGAGTCCGTATGAAGAAGATATGGACGAACGAAGTTAGGCAGAAAAACCGAAAACAAGCCAGAATGCACTGGCGCACTTGTGAAGTGCGCCAGCACAAAAATACACTGGCGCACTTGGGAAGTGCGCCCGTGTCGAGCCAGAAACCTGCACAGCCTTCTGGCTTGACCCTGGCTGGTCTGGTGCACCTGTTTTGGCCCTTGGTCTTGTTTTGGAGGCTTGTGACGATTTTTGAGGGCTGGGATCTATCCTAGGGTTAATCTAAGGGTCCTAACTAGCCTAATCTTCTATAAATACACCCCTAACCTACCCCTAAACCCTCATTATTCACTCATGTAACTAAACTATGGCCAAATTTCTACTCTCATGGCCTCCATCTCAAATCCCTAGAGCCTATGCATTCAAATCGGGTTCAAATCAAGAGGTGCAAGCTTGCTACATCAAATAGAGGCCAAATCAACATTTCTATGCGAGTTTCATGATGGTTCTTCATCAAAGGAGCCACCTTTCTTCGTCATGATGTTGCATTATCCCTTTCCTAAGCCTTGCCTATGTAAGTTCTAACTACTTTTAGATGGAAACGGTAGTTTTGATAATGACATGGGATAAAATGAGGCTAAACATGATTATGCGAACCTATATGAACCTTACCATGCCTCTTGTGTTCATATTTATGATCTTAGGCCATGTGAGTGACTTAATCATGCCTCTCATGCTATGCATAACCTAGTTTAACTTGCAAGTTTGGATCTTTATGCATGAAATGCTAGCATGAACCTTTAGGAACCACTTTACTTGTGAAACATTGGCTAAGACTAGATTTTGGGGCTTATGCATGTTTATGAACCCAAACCCCTTATGCTATCATGCAAGTTTGTGGCCAAATCCTTTATGAGATTATGCATGCTTGTGGCCAATCCCTTCTTTTAAGTTGTGCATGTTTATGACCAAACCCTTTTTGATAATATGCATATTTGTAGCCAAATTCCCTTGTGACATTTTGTGTGTTTGTGGCCAAAACCCCTTTTTTATGACACTATGCATGATAGAGGCCAATTTGTAGTCATAGTATTCCTATTATGTTGACTCGTCTATACTTACGTTGGAAACACGTTTTGGGGTTGGGTTAGACGAGCATGAATATACATGAAAAACTTAACTTGAAGTTTCATAGAAATATGATGTGAAACATGATTTGGGTTAAATGGGTATAACATGACAACATGTAACATTAAATATAACATGGAAGTTGACGTGTAAGTATGCATAAAAACATAAGCTTGGGAATTTACCTATTAAGTTAGGTCTACCCATTGGGAATTTACCTATTAAGTTAGGTCTACCCAATTGCTTGAAAACTTGACTATGAACATGACACTAGACTAAACATGAAAGTGGCCAACTCGAGGTTGGGTTGAGTTTGCAATGTAAAACTACCCGGAACCGACCGGCCTAACTAGTAGTTGCAAACAATAGGACTCAATGTGAGAAGTTGGTCATGTTGTGCTTGAACCCGAGGTTAGACCAAGTTGTGGTGTAAATCTACCCGGACCCGCCCGGCTTAACTAGTAACCACAACAAAGTCTAATGTGAGAGGTTGGGGTGCATTAAATAATTAATGCCACATAATAGGGTTAAGTTAATTTGATTAATGAGGCTTAACCAAATATGATATGGATAAATGGTTTAAGTAATTTGATTAGGCTAATGATACTTAACAAAATATGATAAGCTTGGGTAGGTTAAGTAACTTGATTTGCCTGATGACACTTGACCATTTTTATACGACTAGTGGACGGGATTAAGTTAACCAACACTTAATCAATCCAACACGATAACGTAATAAGGTTAAGTAAATTTTCTTAATGACACTTAACCGTATAATACAGTTAATGGATGGGGTTAAGGTTAGACTTAACTAATCTAAACATGGTAATCGGATGGGGTTAAGTTAGCCTAGACTTAATTAATCCAACTTGGTAATTTAATGGGGTTAAGTTAAACACTTAACTAATTTAACACGATGATTTGACGAGGTTAAGTGACCTATACTTAACCAATCTAACTCGTCAATTTGATGAGGTTAAGTTAACATATACTTAACCAATCTAACGTGAAAACATGATAAGGCTAAGTCACGAATCACTTGAATACGCTTGACCGATTTGACTCGGTAATTTGACAAGGTCAAGTTAATTTATATAATTAACCAATCTAAAATGATAATTAGACGAGGTTAAGTTATGGATTGCTTAATACTTAGCCAACGTGACACATGGTTTGTAGGGTTAAGTCTTGGACTTGGATACTTAGCCAATTTTGACATGGTTTGTAGACGGGCTAAGTTATGGACTTAAGTGACACGTGACCCATTAGATAAACCCTAATTCGGAGGATTAGGTAAATAACCATAGTTAACAAGGATTATGGAAATAAGGCTAAGTGGTAAACCTTAGTTAAGGGAAACTAAGTAATAATTCTTAGTCAAGGAAATTTGGACCATTTCTTAGATAGATTAGTAACCCGATACGTTAGGTCAACGTTTAAGTATGCGTGTAGGAGTAGGCTATCTGATTTAGATAAAGGCTCCAACGAACAGGGTAACGAAGCAGCGGCTTCGGGGAACGTGAGGATATTCTTGGGATCCCTCTGTGAGCTGCCAGATCATTATACTAGGCTCACGAGAGGTTGAGGTCTGCGGTAGAAGAACCAAGAATATGCCTTGGTTGCTATGCGAGCGACCTAAAGACTGGGGTGGATAGCAGTGAGTCGACGAATACATAAGGTGCCCGAGATAGCAAGTTCGTCGATCATCTACCATCTTGAGTCAAGCGTGTACGTACGGAAGGGCAGGGAACACCCAACAGACCATAATTGCTATCTAATTATGGGTGAGGTAGGCCGTAGGATTTGGGCTGGCCGGAGTGTAGTTCTCATGCAAGATTTTCTCTTGTGTTGCCTTTCACTAGTTGAGGGAGGGGTCTCGTGGGACCATAGCCACGTGTAGAAAAGCAGACCTTAATATCTGCATCGGCAGATAAATCTAAAGCTCCCGACCGAGTCCTCCATTTCTTGTTTTGCCCTGTGACAGGACTCGGATGGCACGATGTGATACATGTGCATACAGTCATAGAAAAACGATTCACGATGAATGCGTGGGAAAAAGGGCGCGGTTGACGGTCAACGTAATCCTTAGTGGCCTAGGTGGTTGAACCCAAACCGAAATACGAAAACGTGCTATAGGCAAGCGTAATCCCTAGGGTCCTAGGTGGCATAAGTCCTAGTTGTACGTACGATGATTCAAGATGAGAGAGCCTAGCTAGATCTAGGGTGACAGTCCAAAATGATTGCTAGGGAAATGGAATTACGTTGAAGTAGTACAGAATTATATGAGGAAGCCCGTACGAGGTACGGCAAAGGACTGAACATACGCATGAAAAGAAACATGCGAGTTAAGTGACCTATATATGCGATATATTAGGTTGACGTGGACCATTACCTGACATTGCGTAAGGGGCATTCATAGTTAACACATGATACGGGTTGGGATACTAGTACGGTAGGTGCAGAGCAAATTTACATGTTAGAACCAGGAAGAATACATATAATAGATACAGTGGGATGTTAGACGAGGCAGATACCTTGGGATAATGTACTCGATAGAAATCTGACGATGTGATACCTTGACTTATCATAACACCGTAGTTTATCATGATACCTTAGTTTATCTGGGTACAGTAGTTCATCCTGTTATTTTGGTTCAGTTTATCTATCTTGACATCATCCTTGTGTTTACTTTCAGTTTATGCATGTCATGTTACCTTTACCTGTTTTTATACTGGAAGTAGATAGGACTTACTCAGTCTTTTTGACTGACCCGTTTTGTTTCGCCTCTTTTCTTCCGTTCCCCCCCCCCAGGTTACAGGGAGGAAACACTGCTGTTTAGTTCGGACTTCTTCTGCTTGAAGGTCATCATGGATGGCTTGGACTTTTCCTGGCTATGGCTACTTTACTGTTTTTACTTGGGGAATAATTTATGAAAAAGTCTTTATGCTTCTTTACTATTGCAAGACAGGTTTTGATGTACTCTGATGTAAAAGGCTTTAGACCTTAATTATTGATGTTTATAAAAGTTCAATTTTACTTCCGCTATTTTATGTGTTCTGTCTTGTGATATTTCTGTGCATGTTTACCAATAATGCCCCTCTAAAGCTAGTGCATTCCCTTGCAAGTGACCCTAGCGGAGGTGGGGTGTTACAGAACCTATATGAGTTGTTAATTATGTTGTTAATTCATGAACCTATGCAAGTTGTTATGTTGAAATTCATGAACCTATGCAAGTTGTTATGTTGCAAAATCATGAATCCATGCAAGTTGTTAATTATGCGGTGAATCATAATTATATGTGAAGTTATCATGTCATTTTCCCTAGTTGTCATGCTTATGCCAAGAATTGTACTAAAAACGATCACCTTGTCATTCCCTTTATTTTATTGTTCTGGCGAGGCTACCTTGTAGCCTCGATGACGCCAAAAACGCAAACGGTTACGCTAGTTAAGAAACGGGGAAAAAAAGGGAATTTGTAATAGGCATAATTTACAAAGTGATTATGTAAATTGTACACATAATTCTAGTAGGGAAACATATAAATAATTACCTATTATGACATAGGTAAAGTTGGGTAAAAATGGTATAATTTGAATATGACCATTTATGGATAGGAAATTCAAATTGTTAATAAAATAGGTATTAACACCTATAAAAAAGAAAGGATTAATTAATTAACTTAATTAATCAAAAGAGGAATGTTTAAGCAATTAATTTCAGAAAATTTAATTAACACTTATGACACGAGGTTAGGTTACATTAGTGGTGGAAGACCGCCCGGAGCCGACCGGCATATCTAGCAGCCACTAATGTTGAACCTAATGTGAGAGGTCTAAGTGTGTGAATACGACTCGGGCTAAGACACGAGGTTAGACCCAACTGTGGAATAAGACTACCCGGACCCGACTGGCATATCCAGCATCCACATGTTGTAGGCCTAATGTGGGAGGTCTAGCCCAATATAACCATAATTGGACATGGTAATAAGAAAAGACTACTTAACCTAACTTAATACATGTGGACTGTATGATGATAGACATAAGTTAGGGTCAAGTAAAATGAGTTGGATTGTGGGTGGGTTAAGTACAACTGATAGGTAGGTGAGTAATATTAATATATATAGGCCCACAAACTTAACCATTAAGTAAATAGGATTAAATCAGTGGGAGGGTTAAGTACAATTGAAGGGTAGGTGGGTAATATTAATATATATAGGCCCACAAACTTAACCGGATAAAAAAGGTTATGTAATTAAAGACACCTAGTGGTATACATAACCGGGGTAAAATAGTAAAGTTATGTATTAAAGACACCCTTAGGGGTACACAAAACTAATGGGAGTAGATAGAGTTATGTATTAAAGACACCTATAGGTAAGCATAACCGATAGGTAGATTAAGGTTATGTATTAAAGACATCTATATGTACGCATAACTGATTGAGGGCTATGTAATTAAAGACACCTTAGGATATACATATTCAGTAGAAAACCTAGTGGGGATACAAGACATAGGGGAGAGATTGTTTCATGTTGTGTGGGACCCATTTCAGTCAGTAACCCGGTGGGGTATCAAAGTAAAGAACTCCGTACTAGGCGGGGAAGGGGCACGCTTACAGATTGATTATAAGAGATCCAAAACGAGACGGATGGTGTGGGCGGAGCAAACCGATCAGGGACACGTGCGTGCATGGGCCGGGCAGAGGGGGACAAGACGACCGTGACACCAATAGGTATAATTGTGAACACCTTGGGTTGCCACTTTAGGGAAGTGATACCCCCTAGTTGTGAGACCAGCACAGTGTATCTACAGAGTAGGGAGCCGATCGATTAGGGTAGTGGTTAGGGTATACCCGGACGAATGCCCTAAATCTACCAATTTATAGTAGGAAGGTAGTGGGGACGACTAGTTGAGATAGGAGCAGGCGGCACCTATGACAGCAGCTAGGAATACACGAAACTACCACCATCGTTATCGTTATTACGGTTAGCGGAAGGGATCATCCCATCTTGATTTTACTAGTAATAGTGCAGAGTAGTTTGTAGTGAAGCATACATCTTACCTTATTTGTCCGGTCATACCTGCCATCTGTACCGTGAATCCTCTTATCCACTTTGTATGCCTGTCATGTTTACCATTATTTATTTACTAGCTAAAAGTTACTGGACTCACAAGACGTATGTCTGACCTAGTTTGTTTCACCTCTTTTCTTCCCCCCCCCAGGTTCTCAGGGAGGAAATACCTAGGTTTAGTCAGAATTTGGATATCATCTTCTTGGAGCTACTTCTGAAGTATGGCTCGAGTCGGCTTGCTCTTTAATATGGGGAATGATATTTTTCTCTTAAATGCCTATGTACTCTGATAATATAAGACAGAAGTGTTTTGTTGTAAGGGTTTTATGACTCATGGTATTATGTAAAAAAGAATTTTGGTCATTTAATAAAGTTGTTTATTTTCCGCTGCAAAATTTTTATATATGTCTTGTGATATTCTGTGTCTGTTTACCTAAAACGCTCCACTGAAGTTAAGGCATTCCCTTTGTGGGTGACCTTAATGGAGGTGGGGTGTTACACCACACAGGCAATTCACGCCATGCAAATGATGTCTATCGATATATAACCTCTGAGCTCGTACGTCTTAGAGTAGGGTCTTAAGCAAGAGAATAAATTCTCCACCACCAAACAGATATATATTTAATTGAGATCAATCAACACAGGATAAAATCCAATGTCAAACACACATCCATTTACAAGTTCGTTCTGGGTCTGAACGAAATCGGAGGCACCTTATTCCTTGTCCCATATGTCCAATACAGGAGAGAGGTCCTCGCATATCTGGTCAATCTCCAAGTACGTCAGGACGATCACCACTTATTACCTTGTCTCGGGTGTCCCAATCAAGACATCAGTAATCATCCAAACGATGTGAAGACCTCCGGTCTTCAACCACCGTCTTTATCGTCGACATATCGTCGAATCAGTTATTCAGAATGGGTATAAATCTGGCCTTTCCGAATAACTCGTGTATATAATAAACAAGTGCTATAAAAACACAACATACGTCTCATTCCAATTCTGAATATTTTTTATTTGAATATTCATATCCTTTGTGAAAGGTTCCCATTAATGTTATCAAAGATATATTCTTTAAATTTATTCTTTAATCTTCCTTTGGATATCAATTCAAACCAAATTAAGGTTTATCCAAACTAGTCGAGATCAGCGCACCTTATCGAAGTAATCATTTGTTTAATATCCCAATCCCAACCTATTCATCCCATAGAGAAAAACTGGTAATGCTCCATATCTGACAACATGGTGTTATTGGCAAATTTAATTACCATTACCCGTTCAAATCTAATTAAAGATTTAATGATCGCTTGGAGTAAAACTGGTGCTACTCCATTCCCGATCATTTCCCGAATTTGATAATTTAAATTATCACATTCTCTTTTCAATCTAATTAAAGATTCATTAAAACTCCACTTAGTTTTAATCTTCCCAAAAATCAATATTAATGATTATTTAACTTTGGAAACACAAACATGTCGCATCGACAATATACACCGTACTATTGATTTCAACTGATATATAACCTCTAAGCTCGTACGTCTTAGAGAAGGGTGTTAAGCAAGATAATAAATTCTCCGCCACCAAACAAATATATATTTAGCACAGGTCAATCATACAGTTCGAAATACAATGTTAGGCATGTAATCCTGTCTTTAACTAGGTTAAAGAATTAATGTCATTTAAAACACAATTCACGATAAACCGAAAATCACATTCCATTAACTATAGAATCTTCACGGAAAACAGATCGATATATATATATATATATACATATATATAATCGATATCAATTTCTGTATCCGACTAATAATATAAATGGAATAACGACCAAGCCTTTTAAATTCCATATATATTAACAGTCTTCCTCCACAGAAGCTCATTTCGATTATTATCAAATCAAATTCCATTCAATTCCAATTTATTATTTTAAATTGGAAAACTGTACTTTGGAAAATTCCATTAAATCTTAGAGTAAAGATTTATAAATTCCAAATCACATTTCGCTGTAAATCGGGTTAAAGAATGAATATCATTAAAACAAATTTCACAATAAACCCAATTCACATTCCATTTTATTCCAATTATTAAATATAATTGCAAACTCTAATAATCTTAATAAAAAGATTTATTCTTTTCACACGGGTTTAAGAACAGTGTTATTTAAGACACCGTTCATGACAAACCCAAAATCCAGTTTCTTTATTCAATTCCAATTAAATATTATTTAATTGGAAAACTTCACTAAATCTTAATTAAAAGATTTTTTCTCAACTGGGTTTAAGAACAGTGTTAATGAATACACCATTCACGACAAACCCAGAGTCCAATTTGACATTAAATACAAGGCTCTGAATAGAAATTGTATCGGCTTATATTCAATATCAAATTCTGAAACCAACAAATATCGTATTGGAAATAATGATATAAAATATATCTTCAAAATTTCCATAACAACGTCCATATAATCATGGAATCCAATATCCAAATATTCAGAAGATTATTTCCATTCCAAACCCATTCCAATTTCATTCCAATTTGTTCACTGGAAATTTCTGGTTATATTAAAACCGTTCACAAATCCAATTTATTTTATTTAAAAATAATTGGATTATAATTCTAGTTAATAACTAGTTCATTCCGATAATAATATATTTTTATCTTTTCAAATGTGGAATTTTTCATCCTAATTCTTTCCAAGTCATTTAATACGATTTTACACAAATTATTAATATTTTTAATAATTTTATTAAGGCCCTTTCAGTCGATTTCCATAAACGGTTATCGAACTGCACTTACAGCAACATTTTCCAAATTTTATTTGGACATAATTCCAAATCCAACTGTAAGATTTCAAATCACTTGCATTCATTTTAAAGCTCTTTTCGGTACAAACCTAAAGGTTCCGGTTTTAAAGAATCCGAAGGTCGGATCTCCCGTAATATCAGTTCGTAGTCAATGGTCAAAATTCACGATAGATCGAGGTACGGCACGTTCTATTCAGGCCATTTAATACATATAATATATGTGTGTGTATATATATATTATATCTCATTGATTTTGATTTAAAATGTATTTTATATATTGTTTTAAATTCGATTTAAAAACGATTTCAACTTCATATTCAATTTTAAATCAAAATTGAATATTCCATATCATTAATATATAAATGATAATATTTTCAAAACATTAGATTTTGAAATCACTTCCTTTTCGATATTCATTATAAAAATGAATAAAATTTGATAAAAATATCGTTCGCATCTAAATGACGCATATCTAATCAACATGGCTTCATATATTTCAATATTTTCGTGCCATCCCAAATCGGACATCAAAATCATATTTTGATCCAAAATGAATATTAATTTAAAATATTAGTTATTTTAAAATATTCGTTTTTCGTCATTTTAAAATATTCGTTAATTTAAAATATTCATTCTTTTGGAATTTGAATCAGACACAATCAATTACCATATAATTTTATTTATATGGATTTCATACACACATGCACACAACAATAATCAAACATAGTCAACCATCATCCAGAGTGCATTGCACAACTGCGTAAGCATTAAATATAAATAATTAACGCTTACAATAGCCTGTCAACCAATTGATTGACATACAACTAAACAATTAGGATTAGTTTACATCAAATATCATCCCATTACCCGTATGGGGTTTCAATCAACACACACAGATTTTATTTGTGTAGTTGGGCGATGTGTAAAATATATCGTCCCAATCAATATTAGTCAAATGTGTGTACATAAACAAATCATCTGATTTGTAAATGAATATTTATTTTCATTCATATACTCGTTAAAAATTATATTTTTGATGATAAAATATTTATTTCAACACAAGAATATTTTATATAGTTCATTTATACAATAAAAATATCAAAAATGATATTTTTATTGTTCTAAAATTTTTAGAAAATTTCGGCAGCGTAACGGCATAATACTAGAACCGGAATAAGGTCTAGCCTTATCCCTCACCTAAAACTGGCTCGCGCCATGCACATACCAATTCTAATCAATTAGTTTCACAGCCCCAAACCAAATTCAAACAAATAAATCACTCAATCCAAAAATCAACCAAACATCCATGGTTTCAAACAAAGGTGTCGGGTGCTACTAAGCACCGTCTGCATCCTAGTATATATATTTAACTAGAAAATAAAATTAGAGTGAGAAGTTCTCACCTCTGGTATCCACTCCAGTTCTATTTCTAAATTTCTGAACCGTTTGGATTTTCCAGAAATTCCAAAGCAATCCTTTTCCCGTTGTTCATAGTAAAAATCACATTTTTAATATGATGTTTATATATTTAAAAATCGCATTTTTATATCGCTATATATATATAAGATCACATTTTTATTCCGCTATATATATAATAAAAATCATATTTTTACATCACTTAAAATTATATTTTTATTTCTCTAAACATTATATTTTTATGATGCCATTCAAACAATAAAAAACATATTTTTATTATTCTATTCATATAATAAAAATCCCATTTTTATTCGCTATTCATATAAAGAAAAATCCAATTTTTATTCCAAAATCAATTTTTTATCAATGCTAGCTCTTTATAAAAATCAAATTTTTATCTAAGCTTCTTCATTATAAAAATCAAATTTTTATATTCGCTACTCCATTATAAAAATAAAAGTTTTATATTCGCTACATCATTATAAAAATCAAATATTTATATTTGCTACTTCATTATAAAAATCAAATTTCTGTAATCGCTACTTCATTACAAAAATCAAATTTTTATATTCACTACTTTATTATAAAAATCAATTTTTTATATTCGCTACTTCATTATAAAAATCAAATTTTTATATTCTCTACTTCAATATAAAAATCAAATTTTTTATATTCGTCACCATTATAAAAATCAAATTTTTATATTCGCTACTTGATTATAAAATCAAATTTTTATTATGCCATGTATATAGAAAAATCAAATTTTTTATTATGCTATGTATATATTAAAAATCAAAAATTTTAAAACAATATAAATTTCAATTCTTTTTTTATAAACAATTACATATGTATGCATTTCAGTTTTTTTGTTTTTATAATCAATTCTATTTACATTATATAATAAAAAACTCACAGTTTGAATTGGGAGTGGGGAAAATGGAGCACCGGAGTCTGATGGTGGCCAGGGGAAGTCGCGGCTAGGTGGTGGCGGATTTCAACGATTGGGGGAGTTTGGGGTTGGAATTAAAAGAAGGGGGAGACTGGATGGGGTACGACAGTCGGAGATGGTTGCTGGACGGGCGGCGACGAGATAGGGTGGTGGCGGCAAGGTGCGGTGTTGGCGAAGGGGTGTGACGATTGGTCAGAAAGGGGAGGGGCAACAGGATTGTGAAGGGGTTGAGCGGTTTTCTTTTTCTTTTCTTTTTTTTGACTAAGGGAGAGGGCTTTTGACTTAGGTTTTAAAGAGGATAGGTTTATATAATTTTATTTTAATTAATTCCAAAAAGTAACTTTTTGTCTGTCACCTCCAACTAATTACCCGCATTCCGAACGCAATGAGATATGTCCGGTAAGCCAATTCGATCATTACGATCAGTTTTCATTTAAATTAATATAACATTCAAAATTGATTTCAACGTACATTTTAATTTACCAGGGCTACATACTAACTTCGAAAAATTCCATAAAAATAAATCGGCTATGTTTTGACGATACGGTCCTAACAAAACTAATTTCATCAAATTTGGAGACCGTCTGAAAAATGGTCATTTTTCAATCGATTAAATTCAAACTAAATTGACCAAACACTTTTTAATCCGCAACGCTCACATATTGATTCCAAAAATTATGAAAATTAGAATATAATAATAACAACTTGACATTCCGTATTCAACAAAAGTGGTTTCGTCGAAAATAGAGGTCGTCTGCAAAATCGCTATTTTTAAGGGCTATATATTATATAAAATTCCATAGCGACTATTTTGAATTTTCAACTGGACATAACTTTTTATTCCCGTTATAAAATCTGGATTTTTCACATTCATTGGAAATATATTTTCAAATAGATTCAAATATTTCTGGTTATACTGAATCCGATTTGTTTTAAATCTTGTACATTCATTTGAAAATTGAAACCGAATTTTCAAACTACCACGCCTTTTCAGGCTCGTTATATAATTAAAATAAATCTATTCGTTCCAACTTCGATCTAAATAAATTTTTAGTCGTTATTATTTAAAATAAATCATTTTAAATATTCAAAATCCATTAAAATTTCCAAAATATTTTTTTAATTTGTTCTGATTTTCCGGGATGTTACAATGCATCATCATCAGTGCTTATGTTCAAGTTTCGAAAGTGGGATATCTATATGATTCGAATTGACTGGTGTGATGTAACGACCCAGAAAATCTGAACCAATTTAAAATTTTTAAATTGGCTAAAATAATGGATTTTAAATATTTAAAATAAATATTTTAAATAATGGCGATGAAAACTGAGTTTGAATCGACATTTGAAAACGAATACAATTAATTATAATTATATATAGAATTGAAAATGGCGCGGTAGTTCGATAATTCGATTTCAAACTTCAATTGAATATACCGGGTGCAAAACAATCCGGATTTTAGTGAAACCAAAAACATTAGGATCTAATTGGTAATATCTTTCTAACGAATCTGACCAATCGAAATTTGATAGCGGGAATCAAAAGATATGTTCAGTTGAAAATTCTGAATAGTCGCTATGGAATTCAGGCCCTTAAAAATGGACATTTTGCAAATGACCTCGGATTTCGACGAAACCACTTTTGTTGGATCCGCAGTGTCAAGTTATTGTTAGGTTTCAAATTTCATAATTTTTCGAATCTGTATGTGAGCGTGGCAAAGGAAAACGCGTTTGACCGGTTTCAGTTGATTTTAATCGACTGGAAATTGGCCATTTTTCAAACGGTCTCAGAATTCGACGAAACTAGTTTTGTTAGGACCGTATCGTCAATACGAAGCTAGAAAATATTTTTCTGGAATTTTTCTAGTTAGTATGTGACCCCGGTAATTTGAAATGTGCGTTTAAAATTCAATATAGTGATTTAAATGAAAATTCAAAAGGAAACTGATTGTAACGATCAAATCAGCTTGCGATACATATCCCATTGTGTTCGGAATGGGGGAAAAACGCTATGGACGACAGGCGGTGGGCCTCGTTTCGTGGTCATATGTAAAAGTCAACCTATTTGCAAAATTTAATAATAATAATAATAAAAATAAAAATTTTAATTCCCTCCCTCCCTTTATTCTTCTTCCTGCCCCCCCCCCATTCATTCATATTTCAAACGAGAAAAAAAAAGGAAAAAAACCCTAGCGACATCGACAGACCGCCCCCCCCCCCTAAAGCGAACGACGCCACCACCGAAGACACCTCCGACCTGCGCCACTCTCTCCTCCGCTTCACTCTCCCTCCTCCGCATCGCGACACCGATTAGCCCCCCCCCCCCCCCCCGTCGAATCGCGAGTCCCCCTCGAAGCTGCCTCCGACGATCGGCGAAGACCTCCCCCCCCCTCTCTGTAAGTTTTATTTTATTTATCTATTTTATTTTAATTCTGATTTTATTTAAAAGATTAAACTGATTATTTTTAAAAGTATAAAATAAAAACTGAAACTGTTTTAAAAAAAAAACTGATTTTGTTTTAAAGTAAAAACTTTAAATAGGAAAAAGGTTTAATCTTTAAAGAGAAAAAGGATTTGAACTTTAAGAAGTAAAAAAATCATATTTTTATATATTGAAAGCCGAAGTAAAAATCAGATTTTTATATATCGAAAGTCGAGGTAAAAATCATATTTTTATATATCGAAAGTCGAGGTAAAAATCATATTTTTATATATTGAAAGTCGAGGTAAAAATCAGATTTTTATATATTGAAAGTCGAAGTAAAAATCAGATTTTTATATATTGAAAGTCGAAGTAAAAATCATATTTTTATATGTTGAAAGTCGAAGTAAAAAAAAAATCATATTTTTATATATTGAAAGTCAAAGTAAAAATCATATTTTTTATATATTGAATAGCATTGTAAAAATTCGATTTTTACATATGTAGAGAATACGGGCGACGAAGCAATAAAAGGCGAAGATTTCTCTAAGGAAGAGTCGTGAAGTTGGATAGCTATTGGTGAGATTTCTGATTTAAAAATATATATATGTGTTGAAAATGAAAGTGAATTGCTATATATAAATATCTATATATATATACGCCCCTCGTCCACAAACCATGGACGATATTTATTGGTTGAAATTGTTGTGAAAATTGATTGATAGCAAATGGTTGTTTGGGATTGTTTGTGATTGATATTGGTTGATTGTGGTTGAAAAATACCCATTGGTGGTTGTGAAAAATACCCATTGGTGGTTGTGAAATATTTAGTTGAAACCACATAGGATTAGTTTGTGGAAATGAAATAAATATATACATGCCGCCTGCGTGCGAATTAGATGCATGATCCCCATTGTCAAAAACCGCGAGGTTTTAAGGTAGAGCGAGGAGCCGTACTAGGGACGGTGCCTGTGTAACTCTGATGATTACTTTTATCCAGTATATTTTGTTGTTCATATCTGGTGTATTTATTTAATTCTGTTCTGCTATTATCTGTTTCTGTGTTATATTCAAAAGATAACCTTGTTTCCGTGAGAACGGGAATTCGGGCCGTCTTAACGTGGTATCAGAGCTTTGGTTAAGCTTAGTTCTGAAATATAACATTTGAACGAACTCGTCAGAAATAGAACCAGTAGTGTTCTAGGACGAGCAACTCTATACAGATAGGATCAGTAATATCCTAGTATGAGTACAGCAGAATCAGAACAACTTGTTAGAGATGGGGTCAGAAGTGCCTCAGAACGAGTCGAGAGTAATATGTTTTTAAATAACGTATTTGTGATTATATATATATATAGTCTGGTTTTAGAAATATAATTTTTGAATATATAAAAGTTATATGTTTGAAAAGTGAAAAACAATTGGATTGGTTGTTGTGTTGTATGATTATGGATTTATCAAACCACTTTCGACTTTATTCCTTTTCGGGGACGAAAAGTTTTAAGTGGGGGAGATTGTAACGACCTAGAAAATCTGAACCAATTTAAAATTTTTAAATTGGCTAAAATAATGGATTTTAAATATTTAAAATAAATATTTTAAATAATGGCGATGAAAACTGAGTTTGAATCGACATTTGAAAACGAATATAATTAATTATAATTATATATAGAATTGAAAATGGCGCGGTAGTTCGATAATTCGATTTCAAACTTCAATTGAATATACCGGGTGCAAAACAATCCGGATTTTAGTGAAACCAAAAACATTAGGATCTAATTGGTAATATCTTTCTAACGAATCTAACCAATCGAAATTTGATAGCGGGAATCAAAAGATATGTCCAGTTGAAAATTCTGAATAGTCGCTATGGAATTCAGGCCCTTAAAAATGGACATTTTGCAAATGACCTCGGATTTCGACGAAACCACTTTTGTTGGATCCGCAGTGTCAAGTTATTGTTAGGTTTCAAATTTCATAATTTTTCGAATCTGTATGTGAGCATGGCAAAGGAAAACGCGTTTGACCGGTTTCAGTTGATTTTAATCGACTGGAAATTGGCCATTTTTCAAACGGTCTCAGAATTTGACGAAACTAGTTTTGTTAGGACCGTATCGTCAATACGAAGCTAGAAAATATTTTTCTGGAATTTTTCTAGTTAGTATGTGACCCCGGTAATTTGAAATGTGCGTTTAAAATTCAATATAGTGATTTAAATGAAAATTCAAAAGGAAACTGATTGTAACGATCAAATCAGCTTGCGATACATATCCCATTGTGTTCGGAATGGGGGAAAAACGCTATGGACGACAGGCGGTGGGCCTCGTTTCGAGGTCATATGTAAAAGTCAACCTATTTGCAAAATTTAATAATTAAATAATAATAAAAATAAAAATTTTAATTCCCTCCCTCCCTTTATTCTTCTTCCTGCCCCCCCCCATTCATTCATATTTCAAACGAGAAAAAAAAAGGAAAAAAACCCTAGCGACATCGACAGACCGCCCCCCCCCCCTAAAGCGAACGACGCCACCACCGAAGACACCTCCGACCTGCGCCACTCTCTCCTCCGCTTCACTCTCCCTCCTCCGCATCGCGACACCGATTAGCCCCCCCCCCCCCCCCCCCCCCGTCGAATCGCGAGTCCCCCTCGAAGCTGCCTCCGACGATCGGCGAAGACCTCCCCCCCCTCTCTGTAAGTTTTATTTTATTTATCTATTTTATTTTAATTCTGATTTTATTTAAAAGATTAAACTGATTATTTTTAAAAGTATAAAATAAAAACTGAAACTGTTTTAAAAAAAAAACTGATTTTGTTTTAAAGTAAAAACTTTAAATAGGAAAAAGGTTTAATCTTTAAAGAGAAAAAGGATTTGAACTTTAAGAAGTAAAAAAAATCATATTTTTATATATTGAAAGCCGAAGTAAAAATCAGATTTTTATATATCGAAAGTCGAGGTAAAAATCATATTTTTATATATCGAAAGTCGAGGTAAAAATCATATTTTTATATATTAAAAGTCGAGGTAAAAATCAGATTTTTATATATTGAAAGTCGAAGTAAAAATCATATTTTTATATATTGAAAGTCGAAGTAAAAATCATATTTTTATATGTTGAAAGTCGAAGTAAAAAAAAAATCATATTTTTATATATTGAAAGTCAAAGTAAAAATCATATTTTTTATATATTGAATAGCATCGTAAAAATTCGATTTTTACATATGTAGAGAATATGGGCGACGAAGCAACAAAAGGCGAAGATTTCTCTAAGGAAGAGTCGTGAAGTTGGATAGCTATTGGTGAGATTTCTGATTTAAAAATATATATATGTGTTGAAAATGAAAGTGAATTGCTATATATAAATATCTATATATATATATATATATATATATATATACGCCCCTCGTCCACAAACCATGGACGATATTTATTGGTTGAAATTGTTGTGAAAATTGATTGATAGCAAATGGTTGTTTGGGATTGTTTGTGATTGATATTGGTTGATTGTGGTTGAAAAATACCCATTGGTGGTTGTGAAAAATACCCATTGGTGGTTGTGAAATATTTAGTTGAAACCACATAGGATTAGTTTGTGGAAATGAAATAAATATATACATGCCGCCTGCGTGCGAATTAGATGCATGATCCCCATTGTCAAAAACCGCGAGGTTTTAAGGTAGAGCGAGGAGCCGTACTAGGGACGGTGCCTGTGTAACTCTGATGATTACTTTTATCGAGTATATTTTGTTGTTCATATCTGGTGTATTTATTTAATTCTATTCTGCTATTATCTGTTTCTGTGTTATATTCCAAAGATAACCTTGTTTCCGTGAGAACGGGAATTCGGGCCGTCTTATGTGAGAACCAAACTTAGTCAAAATTTATTGCTTGTGATTTGACACTAAAAATTGGATTATTGACTATATATAAAGTTATATATTTGAAAAGATAACCAACTAATTGATTGCAGGTTATGCTATTTGATTATTAGTTTAACTAATATAAATATTGGAATGATAACTAATTTAACCAATATGCGAATGAATGGTAAATTTAGCCAAATTGAATTAATATTGAACTGAATTGAAAATTGATTAAAATTGCGTACATTTACATATATATGTGTGAACAGGTCATAGCATGGAAGATAAGAAGAGCCCGACAAATAGGTACATGTTTACTATTTTCTTGGGTTTCGATGATTTTATGAGCCAATTTGCAAGCCGCTTGGCTTTTTCTTTTTCTTTTTGGATGATGAGGGCCCTGTGAGGTAAGTTGCGGTTTTAAAGGTCTCACCGTACAAAGGAGGTTATGACGAATTTTTTCAAAAATTTAGGGTGTTAGCCAAATTTTTGAGAAATTAGAAAATTCTTAAAAACTGAAAAGTTGAAGAATGAAAGTTGAGTTGGTTAGTTAAACAACTTTCAGCTCCGTTCCTTTTCGAGGACGAAAAGATTTTAAGTGGGGAAGATTGTAACAACCTGGAAATTCTGAACCAATTTAAATTTTTTATTTTAGCTATTTTATAGGATTTTGGATATTTAAAATGATATATTTTGAATAATAATGACTAAAAATTTATTTTAATTGAAGTTAGAACATATAAATTTATTTTATTTATAAAATAAGCCTGAAATAGTGCGGTAGTTTGAAATTTCGATTTTAAATTTCAATTGAATATACATAATTCAAAATAAATCGGATTTCAGTAAAACCAGAAATATTTGAATCTGTTTAATTATTTATTTCTAACTAATGTGAAAAACTGAGATTTCATAATATAAATTGAAAGTTATGTCCAGTTTGAAATTTAAAATAGTTGCTATGGAATTAATATATTTTTTATATAATATATATCCCTTAAAAATAGCCATTTTGCAAACGACCTCTGACGAAACCACTTTTGTTTGATCCAGAATGTAAAATTATTGCAAGAAAATGGCCATTTTTCAAACGGTCTCCAAATTCGATAAAATTAATTTTTTTAGGACCTATCATCAATACAAAGCTAGATATAATTTTTCTGTAATTTTTAGAGCTAGTATGTGGCCCCGGTAAATTAAAATGCATGTTTAAATTCAATATACACTGATTTATATTTTAATTTTGATAAAAACTAATCAAAACAGTTGAATTGGCTTATGAAACATATCCCATTATATCTAGAATGAGGGTATTTAGCTAGTGGTCATTTCACTATGCACCCTACAATACGATAGTGGATGACCTTCTATACCACGACATCCAGCCTCGAAGTAGGATGGGTATTATTTATGTTGGATAACGTCCGTGGATGCAGGTAAACAGGTTGGAGGGATCCAACTGGATTCCTAAAAAATATTAGTATTTGTTTGTTTTCATATATTATCATATATGATGTGTTAGAAAACCTGTGATAACTAATTAGGTGTTTTTGAATGTTTAGATATCATTGGCCTAAATGTTGATTTATAAAAATATCGTGAAAAGGGGTTTTGAGATTTAAACAAGAAAATCTATTTTTCTAAAAGAGAATTTGAAACTAGAGTGGACTAGAAATATTAACTTGCTTTGGATAATAAAAACAAGCAATTCATTTACAAACGATGTTAATAAATGAAGTGAAATGAATTATCACTGGATAATTCGGGAACTGTAAATACAAGTGTAGATTTAAAAAGGGAAAAATTATTTTCCCAAAGTAGAAATTATAATTTCAATTAGATTTGAAATCGAGACTTGTATAAATATATAATCAAGTAATATAAACAATGTTTATAAATAAGAAGAATTAACATTTGGAAAATTTAAATATTTAAATTCAAATATGAATTTAAATATTTAAATTGGCGGTCGCATTAAAAAGGAGCAATGCACTTTATTCGATATTCAGAATGTAAATTAAATTAAAATAAATCCATATGGATTTATGATATGAATTCGACTATGTCGGATTTATTAAAAATAAATTATTTCCAGAATGGACATTTAAATTGTATTAGATAGAAACTGAAATTAAATATGAAAATAGATTGTACAGTTATATTTATAAACTATAATAAAATATTCCAAGATAGGAATTGGATTTCTAATGGAATTTGGAATGAAAAATTGGTTTAATAAAACAAGGAAATTAAATTTATAAAAGACGTTTATAAATAAGGTAGGATAATTATCATGGGATAATTTGGTATTTTAAATTCAAGTATGAATTTATAAAGGAATTGGAAATCATTACGAAGAGGGAAAGACGAATTTTTATTCTAGAAATCGGAATATAAACAAAATTGAGATAAATCTACGAATTTATAATTAGAATTCAATTATACTGAATTTTATAAATAATTTATTTATAAAGGGAATTGGAATTCAATATAGAAAATATAGTTATAAATAAATTTATAATTGAATAATGAAAAATCGACAATTAGAGATAATCAGAAATATTAAGTTGGATTTGAAAACTGGATTTAATACATATTAAAATATATATTAGAACGAGATTGAAATTTAAATTAAACAAAGTTTAACGTTTATATTTAAATATAATCAAAACGAACTCGTCTGTGACGGCCCGCCCCGCACCAACCGACGTTTACTCCACTTTGTGCACTGTACACATGTCCAATTGGCATGGGATGGTCGCCAAAGAAGAGAAAGAAAGAAGAGGAATTTAAATAAAGAACCTGTAATATGTCTCACAGCGCATGGAATAAAATATAATAGCCAACATATACTTGACATAAAACAGATGAGACAGTGCATAAGCTGAAACTTGAACTAACATCATCAGAGTAGCGGAAATATCAAATACAGCTTATTACAACTTCAAAATACTGTCTCTAAGATAAGCAAAATAGGTATGCTACTAATGCCCAAAGTAGATACCAATCACGACACAGGGAGAATAACTATATATCATACGTGGGGCCTCCTGCTCGTCTTCAGTCCATCTACCGAGCGCACTACCAGCTATCCCTGTCTCTAGTCTGCTCGTGTGAGCACCCAGAGTAATAAGAAGAAACATAAAACTCTGGGTCAGACATTAGTCTGGTATGAGTGGTAGCAAGCATAAACAGAATAATAACAGGTATACTAAGTCATACCTGAACCTGGACCTGCAATCAAAGAGTTAGTACTACACGGTACAATACTCTAAGATGTCACTAACATATGGTGTGTAAATATACGGGGTGGGGATGTGTATGTCAAACAATCAAGCATAGCAACCATCCTCACATCTCTCACTCAGTGCGTAAAGCATACGACATCCACTTCTTCGATCACTAGAGCACTTTACTAAAACGACAGAACTCGACTTTGTACGACTATGTACATTCCTACTACCACCAACGCCATACCTATGGGATCACGCCCAACGTTTCCATGACCCCACTCCATTGGTAGGTAGCTCCCTAGTCGCACCATATCCAAAGCCCGAGTTTGTCTCTCTACCTCCAACACCTAGTGATCCAAAGTCATAGACATCGACAACCCCTTAGCACACGTCCCGCAGCAAAGCCCAATCACGAAGTGAACTCATTGGTTCCCGTCTGGATCCTGAGCTCGAACTTCCACTTGAACTACCTTTGCATTTCGGGTTATGGATCTCCATTGGATCGGCCTTCTTCACTTTGCTTCAGGTCGTGGTCATCACCCTTGCTCGGTTCGGATCGTGCTCCCCCATCTGGATCGGGTCCCCCACTTCAGTTCGGGTCGGATCGTGCCACCACGTCTTTGTGGTCCTCGCCCTTAGTCAGCTCGTGATGTTCGTCGGTTCGGTTCGTGGAACTCCTCAGGTGGCGGATCGGTTCGGTGCTCTGACTCATGGTGGTTCGGGACGTCAACACCCCCAGTGGATCGAGTCGTGCTCCTCCAGTTCGTGTCTACTCCTTCTTGTTCGGATCGGTATCATCACCTCGGATCGGTTCGTGGGGTCCTTCAGGCGAGCGGTTCGGGTCGAAGGAGGTGGGTGGATCGTGGGCACGAGAAGATCAGTTCATGGCCACCATTGACTAGCGATTCGGATATGGTATGACGATCGGTTCGGTTCGCGAGTTGCACCTCGGGTCGGTAGGGGCGATCCGATCCGATTTCCTGCACTAATTCCTGCAACTTTCCAGCAAGTGTTTATACGCCTCTCGACGGCGTTTTCGACCTTTTTAACTATTGAAACCAATCACAAAGCATACCAAAGGGTCATAGCAACGCATACAAGTGACCTCAAACACCAATACAACAATGTGACATGGTAAAATAGATCAAACATGCCCAAAACCCCATATCTTCCCTCAAGCATATGTGAGCATAACTAATGACATGATTAGCAAAACTTAACCAAATTAACCCAAACTCATATCAGAGGTCTAAAACATAATTTATGAATTTACAAACATTTTTCCAGAATTTATTTTCGTTTAAAAACGCTAATTAGCACTAATCACCCCGAATACCCATAATTAGTGCAAAAAGCAAGCTAATCACTCACCTTAGCCACAAATAAAACAAGATCCGAAATAAATCTCTGATTTGGTGAAGATAACAAGGTGTTGTAGCAGCCCTAATCCCGATTTGGTGTTGATTTGCCTTGATTTGTCGTTGCTAATCTCTTTTCTTCAAGTTTGGAGTGATTTAGAGGTTGGAGGCCATTAATAGGGTTCTATGAAATGAAATGGTGGCTGGAAAAATGACTAAAAGGATATTTTCTAACCCTAATCAGCCCTTATACAGCCCCAATCCCGAAATCCCCTTATGGACCCAATTGCTAACTACCCGGTTTAGCCCAATTATGCAGTTTTTCACCCTCCAAACCTTGTTTCAGCCATATCTCCCAAACGGTAAGTCCGTTTGGCTATTATGACCACTCTACGGAAAGAGAAACCATCAAACGAATTTAATGGAAGTGGTTTCAGGTCAAAATTCCTTCCCTATCAAAAGTTATGGCCAAAACAGTATTGACTAGGGGCAAAATGGTCATTTAAAAATCTACAAAAATCATGAACAGGGGAAATGACTCTAATAAATGTTTCCCAAAGTTACATGACCATACAACTTCATACGGGAAAGAAATAAATATTCTACAATCCTATGATGTGTAGAATACGGGTCGTTACACTCTTCCCCCCTTAAGAAATTTCGCCCCCGAAATTCCCTAATCAAACACACACAAGGGTCCCGCATGCTTATCAATCATAAAACAACCATCAATCATGCAAAACAAGCAAAACGAGTCTATCCTAGCATGCGGAATAACTAAATCACAAAGTAAATCTTACCAGGCAAAGAGTTCTGGGTAAGCCTTTCTAATGCTCTCTTCTGTCTCCCAAGCACAATCATTTTCGTCCTCGCCCCACTGAACTTTGACTAGCTTCACCGACTTTCTTCGAAGTTGCTTCGTATCATGCCCCACAATACGAATCGGCTTGCGGTTCTCAACCGCCTCGGGTTCTACTTCGAAGTCCTCTAACTGATCAGGTGAAATAGTCACATTTGAGTCGTGAACGAACTTCCTTAGTTGGGAAACATGAAACACATTGTGAACTCCTGCCATTTTCTCTGGTAAGCCAACTTTATACGCCAAATTCCCAACTTCCTCGAGAACTTGGAAAGGACCCACAAATCTTGGTGCCAACTTGCCTCTCCTGCCAAATCGTATCACGCTTTTCAACGGAGAGATCTTGACAAACACCAAGTCACCAACGGAGAATTTCAAGTCTCTTCTCCTCTTATCAGCATAGCTTTTCTGCCTATCCTGAGCAGCTTTCATTCGTTGCTGAATGATCTTGATCTTATCGGAAGTTTCTCTCACCACATCTGGTCCAAGCACAAACTTCTCGCCAGTCTCTATCCAACATGATGGTGAATTGCACGACCTTCCGTACAAAGCTTCATATGGAGCCATACCGATACTGGATTGGTAGCTATTATTATATGCAAACTCCACTAGATGCAAATGGTCATCCCATGCTCCACCGAAATCCAATATACAAGCCCTCAAGAGATCTTCCAATATCCGATTCACCCTCTCTGTCTGACCGTCGGTCTGAGGATGATAAGCGGTACTGAGATGTAATTCTGATCCTAAAGCCTCTTGTAAGCTCTTCCAAAATCCACTAGTAAACAACGGATCTCGGTCACTCACAATGCCTTTGGGTACTCCATGAAATCTCACTACCCACTTCATATATAGTTCTGCTAACTTAGCTGCAGTTCTGTTCGACTTAACTGGTACAAATCTTGCACTCTTGGTCAATCGATCCACAATTACCCAAATGCTATCATGTCCCAATCTAGTCCTCGGTAAACCATCAATGAAATCCATCGAGACTTGTTCCCATTTCCACTCGGGAATTTCTAATGGTTGCAACAACCCACTAGGCTTCTTTTGCTCGGCTTTAACTAGCTGACAATTCATGCATTTGGATATAAACTTCCCAACGTCTCTTTTCATCCCTTCCCAGTAGTAAGTCTGTCTCATGTCTCTATACATCTTATTACCACCGGGATGTATAGTCAGTTTTGAGTGATGACATTCTCTAAGCACTTCATCTCTCAAACCATTCACGTTGGGCACCACTAGTCTTCCATTCTTCCGAAGCCATCCATCTCGATCAAGCCCATACACGTTCATCTCCTCTTCGATACCCATCTCTAACTTGGAGATGATTTCTAATAGGTTAGGGTCGTTCCTCTGGCTAGAACCAATCCGCTCTATCCAAGTGGGTCTGATCGTCAAGCTAGATAGCATAACTGGATCCAATTCGCACCTTGGTCTGAAATCAAACCCCGCGATATACTCCAGCTGCTTCCATTCAAGAAACATTGCCCCTAAGCTGGCATGTCTCCTACTCAAGGCATCGGCTACCGCATTACCCTTCCCAGGTGTATACGCGATATCAAAATCATACGAAGCCAAGAACTCTAACCATCTCTGCTGACGGAGATTCAGATCTTTCTGAGAGAAGAGATACTTTAACGATTTATGATCGGTAAACAACTCGAATCTTTCTCCCAAGAGGTAATGTCTCCACATCTTCAGCGCAAATACAATCGCGGCCAATTCCAAATCATGGGTAGGATACTTCTTCTCATGGGGCTTTAGCTGTCGACTAGCATAAGCTACAACCCTACCTCCTTGCATCAATACCGCACCCAGTCCGGTACCACAAGCGTCCGTGTATACCGTCATCTCCTCATTTCCCTTAGGAATGACCAACACTGGCGCACGCGTCAACTTTTCCTTTAGACTCTTGAATGCATTTTCACACCCTTCGTCCCAAACGAAAGCTTGATTCTTCTTAGTCAACCGAGTCAACGGTGCCGCTGTTTTGGAGAAGTCTTTGATAAACTTACGATAATATCCAGCTAACCCCAAGAAACTTCTTACGTCGGTTGCATTCTTGGGCGTAGACCAATCTTGTACCGTAGCCACCTTTGCAGGATCCACGGAAATACCATTCTCTGAAACAACATGGCCCAAGAACCTCACTTTCCTCCTCCAGAAGTGACACTTAGAAAACTTCGCTTTCAATTGGTGTCTCCTCAACACCTCCAACACAACTCTCAAATGTTCCTTGTGTTCCTCTTCTGTCCTCGAGTAAACAAGGATATCGTCTACGAACACAAGAACAAACTTATTCAGTTGGTCTCTGAATACTCTATTCATAAGATCCACGAAGTATGCTGGTGCATTGGTCAACCCGAATGGCATGACCAACCACTCATAAAACCCAGACGGCGTCCTAAATGCCGTTTTAGCTATACTATCAGCTGCTACGCGGAGCTGATGAAATCCTGTCGCGAGGTCCAACTGGGAGAACACTCTCGCTCCTTCCAGTTGATCAAACAAATCATCTATCCGTGGTAGAGGATACTTATTCTTCCTCGTCACCTTATTTAACTCGCGATAGTCCACACACAATCGAAGGGAACCATCTGCCTTAGTAGCAAACACAACTGGTGCTCCCCACTCGGAAACACTTCTTCTAATGAATCCCTTCTTCAAAAGATCGCTAACCTGCACCTCGAGCTCTCGCTGTTCTCGTGGTGCCATACGACGAAGTGACATCACTATAGGTCTGGCATCTTTCACTAAATCAATACGAAACTCAATCTCTCGGTGTGGTGGAAGTCCGGTCACTTCCTCGAAGATGTCCGGGTACTGGCCAACCACGGGCAAACCTGATAACTCATCATGCGGAATGTCGAGGGAGTTTACAAAACTAGCCATTACCCCATCACAGGGTAGATTACCAAACACTACCCTCCGCCCATCATCCGCCCTAACTGTCACCCAAAAGCCCTCACAGTCTACCACCACCCCGTATCTTTGGAGCCAATCGACTCCCAAAATAATGCCATACCCAGTAAAGCCCAAAACAAAGCAATCACAAACAAACATATATCCATGACTCGATAAGACCACATTACGACAGATCATACTGAGGTTTGTTGAACCACCAATCGGGTTCGTCACAGCTAATGGTCTATCGACTAACTCGGGTTCCAATCCCAACCTATCTACCGGGTCACTAGATATGAAGGAATGGGAAGCTCCGGTATCGAACAAAACTCTAACAGGAAGATCATAAATGGAAAGCATACCTTGGATGACGACTCCCTTTCCTTTCTCCGCCGCAGTTGGGGCATTCGACGAAGAAGGAACAGCATTGATGGCATATGCTTTCACAAGCTGATTCTCCTTCAGAGGTTGCGGGCACTTATCCTTAAAATGTCCCTCCTGGCCACAGTTAAAGCACTTCTTTCCCACCGTCTTGGCCCTACATTCCCTTGCATAATGGCCCTTCTTTCCACATTTGAAGCACTCGACTTCTTTCCTGCTTTTCTTCTGGCCATCCTTAGCTTGGTTCTGCTTCCTCTTATTCTGAGAGTTATTCTTGCCTCCACCGCTTGCTTGCGGCTTTGGCACTTCAGCAGATGCAGCAACAACCCCATTCTTCGGCTTAGGGTAAAGACTTTCTGACCTCAAAGCTTTTCCCACAATCGACTCAAACGTCTCATCGATGTGATTAATCAGCCTCTCCCCTAAGTATTCATCCAGACCAGTGATGAACCTCTCATTTTTCTTTTCGGGAGTATCGATTAGAGATAACCCATACTTTGACAAAGTGTCGAACTCAGCAACATAATCCGATACTGCCCTCCCATTCTGCTTAAGCTCCAAGAACTTCCTGAATAATTCCGACTTCTGGGCAGCTGGGATATACTTGTCGCTAAAGCGAGCTTTAAACTGATCCCAAGTGACTTGATCTTCTGGTGTGGCTGCCCTAATAGCATTCCACCAATTCATCGCTCGTCCTTGCAGCTGACGAGACGCTAGCCTTCTCTTCATCGCATCCTCGATACCCAAGTCATCGAAGATCCGATCACAGCTATCCAACCAATCTTGAACATCCGTGGCCGACTCTGTTCCGTGAAACGGCTTTCCACCAAGATTAGTGTAATCCTTACTCAGCTTGGCGAAATCGACCCTAGGCGCTTGCACCGCTACACCTCCAGCATTGGCAACATTAGGAGCCTCCCTCTGAATATCCACAAGCATCTCTCTCATGAGGTTGGTAAACATAGCCCTCATGTCAGGGGGATTCCCATTATTGGCCCCTCTACCAGCACCTCTTCCTCGGCTCATCGTCAAATCTGTTAAAGAGAAAACGATTAACCATCTCCATAGTGGTGCCAGTGCAGTGCAATTCGACTTCACTCTTAAACATACTAATACTATATATAGATATAGCTTTTGAAAACCAAAATAATCACAAATACGCGCTCTCTTATACGTACTATCTCTCCCTAGTGTCTTTCCCTAGGTGAATTACGCAACCTAGAGCTCTGATACCAAGTGTGACGGCCCGCCCCGCACCAACCGACGTTTACTCCACTTTGTGCACTGTACACATGTCCAATTGGCATGGGATGGTCGCCAAAGAAGAGAAAGAAAGAAGAGGAATTTAAATAAAGAACCTGTAATATGTATCACAGCGCATGGAATAAAATATAATAGCCAACATATACTTGACATAAAACAGATGAGACAGTGCATAAGCTGAAACTTGAACTAACATCATCAGAGTAGCGGAAATATCAAATACAGCTTATTACAACTTCAAAATACTGTCTCTAAGATAAGCAAAATAGGTATGCTACTAATGCCCAAAGTAGATACCAATCACGACACAGGGAGAATAACTATATATCATACGTGGGGCCTCCTGCTCGTCTTCAGTCCATCTACCAAGCGCACTACCAGCTATCCCTGTCTCTAGTCTGCTCGTGTGAGCACCCAGAGTAATAAGAAGAAACATAAAACTCTGGGTTAGACATTAGTCTGGTATGAGTGGTAGCAAGCATAAACAGAATAATAACAGGTATACTAAGTCATACCTGAACCTGGACCTGCAATCAAAGAGTTAGTACTACACGGTACAATACTCTAAGATGTCACTAACATATGGTGTGTAAATATACGGGGTGGGGATGTGTATGTCAAACAATCAAGCATAGCAACCATCCTCACATCTCTCACTCAGTGCGTAAAGCATACGACATCCACTTCTTCGATCACTAGAGCACTTTACTAAAACGACAGAACTCGACTTTGTACGACTATGTACATTCCTACTACCACCAACGCCATACCTATGGGATCACGCCCAACGTTTCCATGACCCCCACTCCATTGGTAGGTAGCTCCCTAGTCGCACCATATCCAAAGCCCGAGTTTGTCTCTCTACCTCCAACACCTAGTGATCCAAAGTCATAGACATCGACAACCCCTTAGCACACGTCCCGCAGCAAAGCCCAATCACGAAGTGAACTCATTGGTTCCCGTTTGGATCCTGAGCTTGAACTTCCACTTGAACTACCTTTGCATTTCGGGTTATGGATCTCCATTGGATCGGCCTTCTTCACTTTGCTTCAGGTCGTGGTCATCACCCTTGCTCGGTTCGGATCGTGCTCCCCCATCTGGATCGGGTCCCCCACTTCAGTTCGGGTCGGATCGTGCCACCACGTCTTTGTGGTCCTCGCCCTTAGTCAGCTCGTGATGTTCGTCGGTTCGGTTCGTGGAACTCCTCAGGTGGCGGATCGGTTCGGTGCTCTGACTCATGGTGGTTCGGGTCGTCAACACCCCCAGTGGATCGAGTCGTGCTCCTCCAGTTCGTGTCTACTCCTTCTTGTTCGGATCGGTATCATCACCTCGGATCGGTTCGTGGGGTCCTTCAGGCGAGCGGTTCGGGTCGAAGGAGGTGGGTGGATCGTGGGCACGAGAAGATCAGTTCATGGCCACCATTGACTAGCGATTCGGATCGGGTATGACGATCGGTTCGGTTCGCGAGTTGCACCTCGGGTCGGTAGGGGCGATCCGATCCGATTTCCTGCACTAATTCCTGCAACTTTCCAGCAAGTGTTTATACGCCTCTCGACGGCGTTTTCGACCTTTTTAACTATTGAAACCAATCACAAAGCATACCAAAGGGTCATAGCAACGCATACAAGTGACCTCAAACACCAAAACAACAATGTGACATGGTAAAATAGATCAAACATGCCCAAAACCCCATATCTTCCCTCAAGCATATGTGAGCATAACTAATGACATGATTAGCAAAACTTAACCAAATTAACCCAAACTCATATCAGAGGTCTAAAACATAATTTATGAATTTACAAACATTTTTCCAGAATTTATTTTCGTTTAAAAACGCTAATTAGCACTAATCACCCCGAATACCCATAATTAGTGCAAAAAGCAAGCTAATCACTCACCTTAGCCACAAATAAAACAAGATCCGAAATAAATCTCTGATTTGGTGAAGATAACAAGGTGTTGTAGCAGCCCTAATCCCGATTTGGTGTTGATTTGCCTTGATTTGTCGTTGCTAATCTCTTTTCTTCAAGTTTGGAGTGATTTAGAGGTTGGAGGCCATTAATAGGGTTCTATGAAATGAAATGGTGGCTGGAAAAATGACTAAAAGGATATTTTCTAACCCTAATCAGCCCTTATACAGCCCCAATCCCGAAATCCCCTTATGGACCCAATTGCTAACTACCCGGTTTAGCCCAATTATGCAGTTTTTCACCCTCCAAACCTTGTTTCAGCCATATCTCCCAAACGGTAAGTCCGTTTGGCTATTATGACCACTCTACGGAAAGAGAAACCATCAAACGAATCTAATGGAAGTGGTTTCAGGTCAAAATTACTTCCCTATCAAAAGTTATGGCCAAAACAGTATTGACTAGGGGCAAAATGGTCATTTAAAAATCTACAAAAATCATGAACAGGGGAAATGACTCTAATAAATGTTTCCCAAAGTTACATGACCATACAACTTCATACGGGAAAGAAATAAATATTCTACAATCCTATGATGTGTAGAATACAGGTCGTTACATCGTCGCAATGTGGTAGTTCGCAAATTGGCGTTTCGAACTTCAATTAAGTATATAGAACTCAATTTAAGTCGGAATTCTTTGTAACAAGAATCATCGGGACCGATTAAATAATAGTTTTCTAATGGAAAAGAAAATTTTGGATTTCTCCTTATAGATTATGAGTAATGTCAAAATCAAATTCTCAGAAAAACAGCGCCATAACCATTATAAAACCGTAACGATTTATTTAAATAAATAAAAGGATTTTAAGTAAACAAAATCTAAATTTCCATTGGAAAAATCTAGACTTGAGTTATAAAATAAATATGAACTCAAGTGGAGTAAGTGAACTAATTTTTTAAACAAAAATTAGATTCTTAATTATTAAATAGAATTAACTAATTGAAAAATAATTAGTCAATCGAGTTTTGATATAAAATTGGGTTTTGGTTAAGTAAATTGAACTGGTGAATTCATATTCGAAATCAAATATGAAACTTGAATTTAAAATGGAATTCAATTGGTTTATAAGTAAATAAAAATATATATGAACGTGATATGTTTAATCAAATAGTAGAATATGCAAAAGAGTGGATTAAAGAATAAATTAGCGTATTGAGTTAAAAATGATCAGATTGAGTTGGAAATAATTTGGAATGGACGTATATGGGTTAGACAGGAATGGAATGAAGTGTGAAGATTTTAATTTGAGTGCCTGACAAAAGGGAACATGTTTATATACCATATGAATTTTTATGCACTGAATTTTTGGCAAGCCTCTTGGCTTTTTGATTTTCTTTTTGAATGGAAAGGGCCTAGAGAGGCGAGTTAAGGTTTGAGCTATTGATAGGTACAAAGGAGGTGCTGGCGAATTTTTCCAGAAATTTAAGGAGATAGAAATATTTAACAAAAGTTAGATAATTAGAAATTGACTTATCAATTATATATGAAATTTAATAAAAGAATAAATGTACAATGAGATTTTATATGAAGAAAGGGAATTTATATATCAAATCCTGGGAGATTGGAAGGAGAAACGTATATAGGTTTTAAAGCGAACGAAGATTTAAAAGTAAATAATTTGCAGATTAAAATAATTGTGTTGATAAGAAGTTAAGAAATGAAGTTGAGGAAATTAGAAACTGACTGGAGACAGGTTGAGTTGAATGACTTCTTGAGTGTCGATTTGATGTTGGTTTCGGCCTTCGGGGTTGATACATAGGAAATTGTTCTCTTACTAGTTTACAATTAGGGACTAATATATAGGAAAGAATAGTGATATGTAAATAAGAAATGGAAATGTTTTTCGAAGTTAAAAAGTGATATTTTCTAGAATATAGAAAATAAATAGTTATGAGAGATGGAAATATTTTTTCGAAGAATCGTGAGAGGCTGAACGAGTTGGAGAAATATCTGGGTAAAGATATTGAAGAGATATTGGGACATGATAAATTTAAATTAATAAAATATTAATTGAGGGTCCCAGTGATTGTTTGATGCTTTGAATGGATGTTTGTTTCTCTTCGATAGTTAAATAACCGATTATCGAAGTATTCGCCAATATCGTTGTCAATATGGAGAGGCCGGTTGGATTATTATCTGTGAACCACTTTGTATTGGTAGTAGCATTGTGAATCAGATTATATGAAGATAATCGAAGAGGGAGTAAAGTGGAAGGGATTTTTTATTAATTCTAGGTAGAAATTGCCTAAGATGGAATAATGGAAATTGTGCCTTCCATTTCATTCAGTCCCAGAATGTACAAATGTCTAAAAGAGTATTTCTAATGATCGCGTATGTTGGTCTGTATAAATATATATGGTGGCAGAGAATTTATTCTCATGGCAAAATATCCAGATTATATTCGCGCAAATCAATTAGTGATTAACAAATCTGACAATGTCGCATTCAAAGTGTTTGTGCTATCAATGAAAGGTAAGAGATCGAAGCCTCATGCCTCAACAACTGTGAAATGACAAAAATCGGGCAGGCAATATGACTAAGTGGGTAGCTCCCAATTAGGGTGTATTATCACCTATCTAAAGAAAAAATATTTCCTTCTTTACTCTATTCGATGATGTCCCATTCGGGAAAATGGTTGCTGATCCCAATCGTTGGTAATATACATTCGATACACTCAAGCGAAATGAGTGGTCGGTCAAGTGTGGTCAGGTTACAAGATGTTCTTGTTGAACCCAGTGTATCCCCCTCTAGAGACACATTATCAGAAGGTATTTCCATACCTTGTCATAGTTGGAAATCCATTGTCCAATAAGTGCTCGCGGTGTTGATTATATACTATGTATGTAGAGCGTGAGATGAAAGTTGTAACGTCCCGCCTTTTTGACCGCATCAATCGATGATTAAGCCAATATAAAACGGTCAAATCAATGGATCGTTATTTAGCTTATAGAGTTCAAAAATAAAATCAACACAGAAAGCACATAATAAATAAATAAATAATAGAGTTTTGAACAACGAAATAAACTTTTATATATTAACCAAAATGTAGATACAAGAATTTTCAATACAGCGGAATTCAAAAATGTAATTTGAATACAGAAAAAATCTTTACTGTTTGAAAACTCAGAGTGTGCATCTCCTAAAATCCCTAGCTTCGCCAATCTTCGAACCCCATGCTGTATTCTCGAAATCTGTAACGCTCAGGGTCTGACCCGAGCATTCCATGCAATACATACAACACTCAAGTCTGGATTAATCATATTTCAAGTAAATTGACTTCAATATAAACTAAAATATCAATGAACAAGGCTCAGACATATCAACAAGTTGTGTTCAGGTGAAGCCTGATAACACAGGGGGTGCTACAGGTATCCATGAACACACAAGTGGCCCAAAACCAGAAATACAACACGCACATATACATATATACATATAGTGTATGTATATACATAGTGGGATATTCACAAGTCATTTGTACAATCTCACTAAAGAAAATGGAACAGTCAGTGTATACAAGCCATGTTCAAGTGATCTGCATATAAGTTAACAGCAATTTTATTTCAAAATGGTTTCAGGTTTCGAAAACCATAACAGTAAACAAATGGGTTCCGCATAAATGGATTTAACATTCATATCATATAAATATAGTTTAGCAATGCCAAATATGTAATCAAGTTTTACAGTGAACACATATGTATATACATATAGTTCAGAAAAGTCTCAGCATCCATGGAAGCAAGCTCGAAATACTAAATGATTTCATTTTAGTGATCACAATAGTTCAGCCGTCCAATTCAGTAAACAACGGTTCATTAGTTCATTCAGTAACGATGGTGTTCTGGTTTCATTTAGTTCAATACAGTGGGAATAAAAGAACATATATTTATTAAATAATAGCAACTTATAGATTCAATGCAGTGGGTGGACATATCCTATATGTATCAAATAACAACAACTTATGGTTCAATACTGTGGGAATAAGTGGACATATCTCATATGTATCAAATGACAACAACTTACAATTCAACAAGTGGAAATAAGAAGACATATTCTTATATGTATCAACTAAGAGCAGTTTATAATACCAACTAACAGCAGCTTATATATGTGTTCACGAAATCAAGCCTCTTCATTCACTTATATATATCAACTCTAAGAAACCGAAGCGTGGTATCAGTTTTTATTTGAAATGCGGATAACAGTGAAAAAGAGTAATATCAGTTCTCTAGCATCAACTCTTTAGCAAACAAAGTAGCATCCGTTTAAACATAAGGTCAGTTCTCTAGTAACAAGGTAGTATCAAACAAAGTAGTATCACAGGTCAAAAAGGACAATAGACACAAGTTTGGTGTGCAAATGAGATAAAAGAATTCTGTTTAAACCTGGCTACACATTCAACAATGTATGGCCTCAACATTCACATATGCAGTTCATATATATGTAGTTCATATATATGCGGTTTAAACAGGGCATTATATTCGGTTCAATTTGTATACATGTATGCAGTTTCAAATCAGGGATAACATATTCATTTCAGTTTGCATATGTAAATACATATATGCAGTTTCAAATCAAGAATAACATATTCAGTTCAGTTTGCAAGAGTGTAAGTTTAGATAGGAGCACGTATTTGTACGGATAAAGGACAAAATAAAGTAGGCATCGTAGGAATGAAGCAAAACAAATCCTATATTTCAAATGCAACATTGCCTTCAACAGGGTAATGAACGTAACGGAGTAACTAAGGCAAACAGTGGAAATGAACTGATCGCAAAATATATAAGCCGATAGAAAGGTAGTGTTAGCTTCTATAAATAAAACAAGTGGAGTCTAAATTTTCAGTAAAACAGTTGAGTATCGACTTTTATGACTGGAAATACATAGCATTTGCACTAACAGCTAAATATAACATACTCAAACTAATATATAACATATTTTCTGGTTCAACAAATAAACAGTAAGCCTTTTTGGGCGAGGTATATAATTCAGGGCTCAAATTGATTTCCAAAACTACACAATGTAAATTAAAGGATACAAAATCATTTGGTTTCTTTTCAGAAATCATAATAATACTTTTTTGTATAAACAAACTCTTATATTCAAATATGTTTTTTCCAGTTTTATGAACCAGGCAACTCTACATATTTATACCATTGTTACAACAATTATAAGCTTAAGGCCAAACAAGAACCAACTACCCAATCCGATTTATGTATTTATTCGATCTTGTAAATAACCCCAGCTTTTCCAGTTTTGTACATATGATGATCAGTACATGATCGCGCAACAATATAACTAGCGTCATTCAAATCCAAAACAAAACACCACAAAAATCACACTATCACACTTAGTTTGTATTAAAATTAAAATATCTGAACTGAAATTAATCAATCGTGAGTTCCAAAAGAAACTCACCTTACGACCGAGTTTCCCCTAAATCAACGCGACGAGCAGAGGAGGCGAGGGTCTTCGATGATTTTTGATGGCTTTTGGCTTCGATTGCTACGGTGATTTTCTAATTCGGGTTTCCCCCTCTTTCTTCTGAAGTTGATTACAAGGAGATGCTGATGCTTGAAGTCATGTTGTGGTGGTGATCTCAAAGGGACAGAGCGATTTTAATTGAGTAAGGAGAAGGTGGTTTCATTCAGATCCATTTTCTCGAATTTGGGGGAAAAAGCTGATTTTGAGTTTGAGAAAAAAAAGGATTTTGCCGAAGGAAATGAGGAGTAACGCTAATTTTATAAAAGAAAATGAAATGGGATAAGGACGATGTAATATCAATAGGCTCATAGATTAGCGATAGTTTACAGACGTAGGTTGACTCAATATTTTACTGAGGAATGCGATTTTTAAGGTTGGTAATATTTATGGAAGGTGACAACGCGGTTAAACTTTACAGCGAATAACCATGTATCGCTCTGATTTCGGACTGCAAACACAGTCTCCAAATACGACAAAAATCATACATACTCCTTCGTTTCAACGTTCTGCATTTGATAGAATTAATTTAATTGTAATTTGACTCTGTTTGTGTACAACACAAATTTTAATTTTTTAAATCATTTACCAGTTTGCTATTTTTATTCCATTTGTTCCCCAATAACCGTGTTCATTTCCAAATTGAAACGTTAAATTTCAATTTTCTTTATATTTACAAATATACACATATCGAGCCAATTTTCATATATATCAACGAATAATGTTTATTATTATTTTTAATTCAACCGTTATTATTTTCAGTTTAATTTCAAATCCAATCAAATTCCCAACCAAATTTTATTCAAATAATCAATATCAAATATTTGGTTCTCAACCGGTCATTTTGAATTAAATATTGGATTCAATTTTCTTCTATTCTTATTTTCTCAAGACAACATATTCGATTTTTACTCAAATATCAATATAAAATTTATTATTAATAGTTTATTATTTAATTAACTCCATATTCTAGTTGTCAAAATTTTTGGGACGTTACAATCTTCCCCCCTTTAAAACTTTTCATCCTCGAAAAGGAGAGATTGTTAGAGTTACCAATATATACTTCAAATTTTCACATTTGTGTTAAATTTCCCCAAAACGCATTTAAATATCGATATTTAAGTCATCGGTCCTTTTTCTTTATCCATCGTATTCAATTAACTCAAAAAATCAATTTCTTTTCAAAACCATTCTCTTCTTAAATTTCAAATTCTGCATAAATTGAATTTATACATCTCAAATTATTCAAAATTTCTGTATAAACCTCATTTATCAGGATTTAATTTATCCATCGTTTCACCAATACAGCCATATCACCATATATTCAATCCATTTAATCTTCCCCAATGCTCATTGAAGAGCATAAATAACATCTCCCGTTCAAGTCACAAATTGTCGACTTGAAATTTTTCCAAAATTTGAACTCTCTTATAATCTTTGAATGTAACATAGAATTCGTGCAACAGTATATGTATTATTACAAAACTAAGATGATTTAAAAATTGTTTTCATTAACTTATTAAATTAGGTATATTTTATTTTAAAATTATTGATTTGATATCTTGAAGTTAACAAGTCTATTGTTATTCTCACAGATGTTAGGCATACGCTGGCCAGGCGCATGACTAAAATCTCCAAGCACTAAATATCCTTGCTTCAACTCCAAGTGAAAATACTTCAAAAATTCTTTGTTAAAAGAAATCAGATACGGAAAGTACCAATGTGATATTGATATGTTGATTATTCATGAATTGCAGATACACAATGGTTTCGTCTGGACCCCCCCAGAAAACATCCGTATCCATAGGAAATCACTTCCTTGCGAATTTTTTCATAAACAGATCAACAGAAGATATTTAAGAATCAAAAATAAAATAGAGGTCACTGAGCGTTGGCTGCTCTATAACAGGATAACGAAAACAAATCATCAAATGAGGATAATATGTCAAGTCACGAGGACTAATCAAGTTATGAAGACAAACTGCTGCATTAATCAGGTGGCTCCACATCACTAAGATATCTCAACATTGCATGGCTCCATTCTACCTTTAGTAACTCTAGTAGTTACATCTCTTTCACTTGTAGATATGCCATATGGACCGCAGGTACACAATGGTTACGCCTGTGTCCCCCAGGAAACAACCATACCCGTAAGCTTTCACAGCTCTGCGGATTACGCCCTTTTAATTCGACTGTAGTTCGCAGCAGTCACAATGGTTACGCTTGGTTCCCCCAAGAAACATCTGTCCGCCGTAGGCTATCTACAGCCCTGCGAATTTCGCTACACGGTCGAATTCCAACGACTCTAGATCACAACGATTACAATGGTTACGCTTGATTCCCTCAGAAAACATCCGACCGCCGTAGGCTATCTACAGCCCTGTGAATTTCGCTAACAGCCGTGCTCAATGGAAACTCATGAGTTTTATGTCTGGACACCTACTGACACTAGCAACATATTTCAGCTAAGCTCGAAATTCAAAGGAGAAGGATGGTACTTACCTTATTTTGCTTTGAAAATATATAATACTATGTACATATAGTGCTTTGTTTCAAAATCGTCCTAAATCATACTTAGACCAACTTACATAAGATCTACTTTTCAAATCATATTTCCAAACATCTCATTGCATTCTTATATAAATATTGTTATATAAAATTTATCTTAATTCATTACCTTCCAAATCAATGGTTTCTGGATTTGCTATATTCATATTTATAATTTCAAAAATTTATATACCCAATATCTCAAATCGAATACCTCAAGTTTCCATTCAAATTTCATAATTTCAATTTGATCTCTTTATCAATTCAGATATTTAATATCCTTTAAACTTAGATTTATGAATTGGTTCGTGATAAACCAAAATTTCTTTCACTTCCCATTATCAAATTCATCACCTTCTTCAAATTTTTATTCTCTCAAATTTCAAAATTTTATATTTTTACATCAAATTCCCATTCATGCATTATTACTCCTCCATATTCACATTCTTTTGACTTTGACCGTAAATTAGCAAGCAAGCAACTCCCTTAGTATCAACCCCGAAGGCCGAAACCAACATCAGATCAACACTCAGGAAATTATTCAACTTATCTAATCTCCAGTCAGTTTCAAATTTCCTCAGCTCCATTTCTTAGTTTCAAATCACACAACTCTCGGATTTAATTTACAAATCTTCTCTTACATTCTGTCGTCCTTCGTTCTTGACATGCGACTCTTATCTTCAGTTCTTGTCATTATGATAAATCCGTTAGCTTCCCACGATCTTTTGAAAAAATTTACAATTATTTGTTTTCTATAATTCTGGAAAATCTCTTATTACCATGGGAAAACATTTCCATATATTCACGCATCTTTATTTTCGATAGAAAATATACTTCATTTTCCTACAAAACATGTCTAAATTCATTATTTGAATTAAAACAGATGTTAAATAAAGCATCGTTATTCTCTCTTAACTATTAACACTTATTAACTTTCTTCACTGAACCAACCCTTTACTATCAAACTTTAACCATTTCTTAGCCGACAATGAAGTCAATCAAGTTGGGGTATCATTACGTCTCAAACCTTAACTGAACAACATCATTAACTTTTAAATAAATAAAATTCACAGCTTCGAACACCAACAAACATTTATTCTTGTAACTTCCGAATTCAAGTTAAGAATTCACTTCATTTACAAAAATCGCTGATTATACAATAATTTATGCCTTCAAAATGTTTAACTTTAAAATATACTTTATTCTTTAATCTAAATACATGAAATTTTATTTAATACTATATTAAATTTTGATTACAAACGGAAAGTAAATAATATACGACATAATTAACTAACTCACATGAATGACTTCCTTCGAATAATCTCTTATTCGATAATTCATTCCGAACTTCGAAAGTATCTCATTGATTTATATTCTGAACTTCAGAATAATCTCGCCATCCTGGTCACTCCATTTCCTTTATCCTCCATTTTATTTACTACATCTTTTTGCTTTCAGTCATTATTTACTTCTAAAAAGTAAATAATATTCATTTTATCAAAATTTGAACTCGTCACGTCAAATTAATTTTAATTCCATTCAATATATGTTCAAATTCTTTAAAATCTTTATTTATATTTTGCTCCATTCATAACTTTCGTTCATAATCCACTTCTTATTAATTAATTAACAAGTTTATAACTTACTATCCAATTTATATATTCAATCATATATTATTGGTTCGAAACCAATTTTACTTGGCGAAGTTCTGAATAATCTAAATAATTTAGTAATAAATTTTGACATCGTCGGCTTCCAATTATAACCCTTTTCGATTAATTTCCCATTTATTTCTATTCCGGATATCAAAATAAAATTCAACGTTTCATCTTTGAAACGATTTCAAATTTCCTCTTTCATTCAAATTCGCATCTGGATACTAATTAATAAATTTTGATTGTCTCTGATTTGATAAAAATTACGCTAAAATGCACGACTAGAAAATTTTATTCGTTGATCCTTTTATACTTATCTTCCTTAGATATCATTCGACAATGTACTCGAGATTCAAATCTAAGGAGGCTTATTGAAGACTAATTTTCGCAAACCTGGATTCGATGATTTTCCGAAGACTGGGGATTTCAAACAAAAATTTTCGAATTTCAAAATAACTTTTTTTTTCCGTTGTACTAGTTTCAAAATAATATTTTTCAAAATAATTCTTCTTTCCAAATAAATTTCCACTTTCAAAATTTATGTTTAAAAACCTTTTTTCTCTTTCCAAAATCCGCTTTTTCTAGTGTCGGTCCTATTTATTTAAACTCGATAAGCTATGCTTTGAATAAACCAAAACTCTGATACCACTTGTAACGTCCCTCCCTTTTGACCGCATCAAATTAGTGACTAAGCCGATTTAAAACGGTCAAATCAACGGATCGTTATTTAGCTTATAGAGTTCAAAAATAAAATCAACACAGAAAACACATAATAAATTAATAATAGAATTTTGAACAATGAAATAAATTTTTTATATTAACTAAAATGTTGATACAAGAATTTGCAATACATCGGAATTTAAAAATGTAATTTGAATACTGAAAAATCTTTACTGTTTGAAAACTCAGAGTGCGCATCTCCTGAAATCCCCAGCTTCACCAATCTTCGAATCCTATGATGTAATCTCTAAATCTGTAATGCTCAGGGTCTGACCCGAGCATTCCATGCAAAACATACAACACTCGAGTCAGGATTAATCATAGTTCAAGTAAACTAACTTCAATATAAACTAAAATATCAATGAACAAGGCTCAGACATATCAATAAGTTGTGTTCAGGTGAAGCCTGATAACACAGGGGGTGCTACAGGTATCCATGAACACACAAGCGGCCCAAAGCCAAAAATACAACACGCACATATACATATATACGTATAGTGTATGTATATGCATAGTGGGATGTTCACAAGTCATTTGTATAATCTCACTAAAGAAAATGGAACAGTCAGTGTATACAAGCCATGTTCAAGTGATCTGCATATAAGTTAACAGCAATTTCATTTCAAAATGGTTTCAGGTTTTGAAAACCATAACAGTAAACAAATGGGTTCAGCATAAATGGATTTAACATTCATATCATATAAATATAGTTTAGCAATGCCAAATATGTAATCAGGTTTTACAGTGAACAAATATGTATATACATATAGTTCAGAAAAGTCTCAGCATCCATGGCAGTAAGCTCAAAATACTAAATGATTTCATTTTAGTAATCACAATAGTTCAGCCGTCCAATTCAGTAAACAACGGTTCATCAGTTCATTCAGTAACGATGGTGTTTTGGTTTCATTTAGTTCAATACAGTGGGAATAAAACAACATATATGTATTAAAAAATAGCAAATTATAGGTTCAATGCAGTGGAAATAAGTGGACATATCCTATAGGTATCAAATAATAGCAACTTATGGTTCAACACAGTGGGAATAAGTGGACATATCTCATATGTATCAAATGACAACAACTTACAATTCAACACAGTGGGAATAAGAAGACATATTCTTATATGTATCAACTAAGAGCAGTTTATAATATCAACTAACAGCAGCTTATATATGTGTTCACGAAATCAAGCCTCTTCATTCACTTATATATATCAACTCTAAGAAACCGAAGGGTGGTATCAGATTTTATTTGAAATGCGGATAACAGTGAAAAAGAGTAATATCAGTTCTCTAGCATCAACTCTTTAGCAAACAAAGTAGCATCCGTTTAAACATAAGGTCAGTTCTCTAGTAACAAGGTAGTATAAAAAAAAGTAGTATTACAGGTCAAAAAGGACAATAGACACAAGTTTGGTGTGCAAATGAGATAAAAGAATTATGTTTGAACCTGGCCACACATTCAACAATGTATGGCCTCAACATTCACATATGCAGTTCATATATATGTAGTTTATATATATGCGGTTTAAACAGGGCATCATATTCTGTTCAGTTTGTATACATGTATGCAGTTTCAAATCAGGTATAACATATTCAGTTCATTTTGCATATGTAAATACATATATGTAGTTTCAAATCAAGAATAACATATTTAGTTCAGTTTGCAAGAGTGCAAGTTTAGATAGGAGCACGTATTTGTACGGATAAAGGACAAAATAAAGTAGGCATCGTAGGAATGAAGCAAAACAAATCCTATATTTCAAATGCAACATTGCCTTCAACAGGGTAATGAATGTAACGGAGTAACCAATGCAAAGAGTGGAAATGAACTGATCACAAGATATATAAGCCGATAGAAAGGTAGTATTAGCCTCTATAAATAAAACACATGGAGTCTAAATTTTTAGTAAAACAGTTGAGTATCGACTTTTATGACTGGCAATACATAGCATTAGCACTAACAGCTAAATATAACATACTCAAACTCATATATAACATATTTTCCGGTTCAACAAATAAACAGTAAGCATTTTTGGGCGAGGTATATAATTTTGGGCTCAAATTGATTTCCAAAACTACACAGTGTAAATTAAAGGCTACAAAATCATTTGTTTTCTTTTCAGAAATCATAATAATACTTTTTTGTATAAACAAACTCTTATATTCAAATATGTTTTTTCCAGTTTTATGAACCAGGCAACTCTGCATATTTATACCATTGTTAGAACAATTATAAGCTTAAGGCCAAACAAGAACCAACTGCCCAGTCCGATTTATGTATTTATTCGATCTCGTAAATAACCCCAGCTTTTCCAGTTTTGTACATATGATGATCAGTACATGACCGCGCAACAATATAACTAGCATCACTCAAATCCAAAACAAAACACCACAAAAATCACGCTATCACACTTTGTTTGTATTCAAATTAAAATATCTGAACTAAAATCAATCAATCGTGAGTTCCAAAAGAAACTCACCTTACGACCGAGTTTCCCCTAAATCAACGCGACGAGCGGATGAGGCGAGGGTCTTCGATGATTTCCGATGGCTTCTGGCTTTGATTGCTACGGTGATTTGCTAATTTGGGTTCCCCTCTCTTTCTTCTGAAGTCGATTACAAGGAGATGCTGATGCTTGAAGTCATGGCGGGGTGGCGATCTCAAAGGGGTAGAGCGATTTTAATTAAGGAGAAGATGGTTTCATTCAGATCCATTTTCTCGAATTTGGGGGAAAAAGCTGATTTCGAGTTTGAGAAAAAAAAGGATTCTGCCGAAGGAAATGAGGAGTAACGCTAATTTTATAGAAGAAAATGAAATGGGATAAGGACGATGTAATATCAATAGGCTCATAGATTAGTGATAGTTTACAGACGTAGGTTGGCTCAATATTTTACTGAGGAAGGTGATTTTTAAGGTAGGTAATATTTATGGAAGGTGACAACGCGGTTAAACTTTACAGCGAATAACCATGTACCGCTCTGATTTCGAACTGCAAACACAGTCTCCACATACGACAAAAATCATACGTACTCCTTCGTTTCAACGTTATGAATTTGATAGAATTAACTTACAATGCATTTTAATTTTTTAAATCATTTATCAGTTTGCTATTTTTATTCCATTTGTTCCCCAATAACCATGTTCGTTTCCAAATTGAAACATTAAATTTTAATTTTCTTTATATTTACAAATATACACATATCGAGCCAATTTTCATATATACCAACGAATAAAATATCAAATTTATTTAATACTAATAATGTTTATTATTATTTTTAATTCAACCATTATTATTTTCAATTTAATTTCAAATCCAATCAAATACCCAACCAAATTTGATTCAAGTAATCAATATCAATTACTTGGTTCTCAACTGGTCATTTTGAATTAAATATTGGATTCAATTTTTTTATTCTTATCTTCTCAAGACCACATATTCGACTTTTACTCAATTATCAATATAAAATTTATTATTAATAGTTTATTATTTAATTAACTCCATATTCTAGTTGTTGAAATTTCTAGGACGTTACACAAGCGTTCTGCTAGATGATTATTTAGATGTGGTAGATAGACACTCTTATAATATCAGAGGAATTTTGATATAAAGATTATCTTTTCTTTCAAAAGGATTTGAAGGTTAAATCAAGTGCTTTGGATTCTCATAAGGAAAAACCCATTCCGTGTAGGCAGCGTGGTCTTATGAGATCACTGTTTCAAATCTCGCAAATATCGCCCGAGATCTCCTCCGAGATCTCATTTTCGGCTCCTTCCGAAACGAAACTGCAAATATCACTCTAAATCTCCTTTCAAATATATCGCCTGAGATATTGCAATATTCAATGATATATCGACCGAGACGAAATACTAGAATATCATCTGAGAACTTAGTATTTTTGGTTAAATTTTAAATTTGTGCCTGAACTAGAACTATAATTAAAAAATTCAATCTAGCCATATCAATCTTTTATTATTTTACATTTTGCATGTTAAATGACTATATTGTATGTTCGTATATGTTTTACAATGCTTATGATTTTCATATTCGTCTTTTTACATACATGTTACTTATGAAATTATGTATTTTATGGTATGTTTATGTTGAATTTTTTAATGTTTTGGATCCTTTTAATGTTTCCTATCTAAAAATATTTCTATTTTAAACATATTATGATTTAGAGTATGAATGATCTTTCGCAAAATAAAGAATAATAAAGTTATTTTGCATTTTAAGTTTAAGTTACTATGTTTTTAATAGCATTCATTAAAATCATTTTGTTAAAATATGATTTTTAACATATCATGTACCTCGAGATTGTTCCGATATGTACTTTCAGACCCGAGATGAAAATCTGAGACGAACTCCTGAGTTAGACTCATCTCGTCCGAGATCTCCCTCGATACGAGACCGAGTCTATAAAATCCCCGAGACGAAACGCGACCGATATCCAAGAATTAAAACCTTGTATGAGATATCGTTTATTTTCTCAAACTGTTTTAAATTGTTTACTCATACCAGTCTCATAACTAACCCAGAGTATATTTTTCTATCTTTTCCCTATACTCTTAGGTGTTTAAATTTGTACGGGCAGTCAAGTAGTTCAGGAATTTACAGATATACTTGAGGAGCTTGGAGCAGGAGGCTTCAACGTTATCTAGTTATTGTTATTTTCGTTATGTTGTACTCTAATGATGGTATGTATATGTATACAGAAAATTTTGTATTCCAAAAGCTGTTATATATATTGCATTTTATTCCATTGGGATGTGAGATTCTATGTTGTTGTCCAGTCATGTCTCCTACCTATTTTCTTTTATTCTAATTTTCTTTCTTTCTATTTCTCATCCTTTAACTACTTTCTATAAATGATCTATTAATTTCTGGTATTTGGTTAGTCGATATGGTATTTGTATCGATAATCAGGATCGGGAAAATGTCGGTTCGTTACAGTGGCATCAGAGCATAGTTTGAGCGAATACCTTGGGTTTGGTGGAGATTTACTCATTAGAGATAGGGTCAGTAATACCCTAGAATGAGTTGAGTGTATATATACGAGAGCGCGTATTTGTAAATTGATATGAAAATGCTTTTATACTATGTTGTTTTGTCTGTTGAGTGGTTTATGAATTCTGATCGAATCGTGGGACGCCATGAAGTTGATAGGAATTCCTAAACACGTGAGAAGAGCAACTCGACACAGTTTAAAGTGGGTGAATGAAATAATTTTACCCAAAATTCTATTTTTATATAGAAGTAATAATTTCCTGAAGTTATTATAATATATGGATGAGTTGATTGTTATTATAATCAAATGAGATTATAAAATTGAAATGGATATATATAACCAAATAGAATTTGTATATGAATAATATATACAAATATGATGAATTAAAATTGAATTCAAACCAGAATTCAAAAATTAATCCCAGGAGTTGGAAATATTTTCTGAAGTATATTAAAATAATATAGCTTTGGTTTGAAAGGATTTTTGAATAAAAATCATCTTGAAATGGATTTTGAAATTGTTAAAGCACCAAACTCACTTTAGTGGCTAGAAAATAATTCTGATGATGACTGCAGCATCGTCAGTATTCATTTTCGAGTATCTAAGTGATGGATTGCAACCTTATAAAAGTTTTAATGGGAATTTGTTGAAAGAAAACAAGTTGGTTTGAAATTTCAAATATTTTGAATTTGGGATGGTTATATATATATATATATATATATATATATATATATATATATAGGATTTCTAAAGGATTTGAAATGAAACCCCGGGAATTTGAATTCTAAAGTTTAACTTAAACTAGTTAAATAGATAGAAGTAAATTAATGGATTAGAATCAATTTGGAATAAATTGGTGTTGAACCAATATGAACTAAGTATGAATTGGATGTGAATACATTAGTTATAAATCATTCAGATTAAATGAATGTAAGAACATATGAGGTGCAATATAAATTGAAACCAAAAATTTTAGTAGAACTAAAAATTGGTTGGAACTAAAATTGTTGAAATGCGAAGACTTGAATTTAACATAAGTGGAATTTTGAAAAGTTAATGGGTTTGAAGCATTTCTTCTACCTTAGTAATTTCGGGGATGAAATTCTTTTAAGAGGAGAAGAACGGAAGGACTTGGATTTTTGGTCGATTTATTTTAAATATTTAATATGATTTTAAATATTGAGTTGATAATGTAAATCTATTTTTATATTAAGTTATCGATTCAATAATCGAAATACAATTTATTTCGAATATTTATAATTATCGTAATACGCGAATCTGAAATAATTCAATTCAAAATTAAAACATAGTCAAACAATTCAGATGATCAATATAAATTCTTTTTGTATATATAAACAATAATAATAATAATTTATTATCAAGGAATTAATTGTTTTGAATTTAATTTATATCGAGTTAAATTAATATCTTCTCCTTATGATCAAACTAGACTTCAGAGTTTATTTCAATGTGTTTGGAATAGCGGATAAATCCTGGAAACATCAGATGTTGTGTTTAAATTGGAGTTCAGAACCCTAAAATATATTATTATAAAATTTAAAAGGATAAGTATGATATCACCTCAAAAATCAAATCAAATTAATAACAATGTACTAACTCACCCTAACCTATCACCTAAAATGTACAATACGCACTATATAATCGCATGCAAACTTTTCCCATTCCTTTCTGTTGAAATCCAAAATCAAATGGCCATTCTCTTTCTTAAGACCGGGATTTCCATTTCCCTCTTCCTCATTTTCGTTTTAGCAGAATAGTAAATCAAAACCCATTTATTTTCAATGCCGCTACCCTTCCTCTCTTCTCTGTTCTTTCATAGTATAAAAAGATGTTGGGAAATCTAATCGAATGGAAATAAGTTCGATCTCAGGAGTGTAGCGCACGGTGTAGTGGATATGGAATTGGTGAGGGTGTGAGTGAGTTTCGAACCTCGACTTTGAATATTAGCAAGTGCGGGTTGGGGGATTTGTGAGTGGTTAGGGCAAGATTATGATGTCGCATAAGGCTAGGGGTCCGTTGTCCTCATAATTGAGAAGTCTAAGCCTTGTTTGTTGGGTTTTCAAGCTCAGTAATGTCGCGACTTCGTCAGCGGGTTCGAGAGGGTACTGAATGTCGCGATGACATAAGAAGGTGCGAGTTCAATCTAATGGATACGAGGAGAGGGAGATAGGGGAGAGGAAGTTGCTGGTGGTATTGGTGTGGGGTTCACTAGAATTCAAGGAGTATGGGAGTTATTTGTAGGAATTGTAACGACCTGGCTTTTTGACCGCCTCAAGTAGGTAATTAAACCAACTCAAACCGTTCAAAATGACAGATTATTATTGCTTATGAAGTTGAAATACAAATCATCACAGAGTCACAAACATAGAACATAGAATATCTCACAATGAAAGTAAAATTTATACAATACTACATAATCTTTAAATTTACATGATATCAGAGTACATAAATTTATATAGATATAGCGGAAGAATGAATATAAAATCATACTAATATTCGGTAATAAGCAGAGATAGGGACAACTACATATGACATAGAAGATGTATGGCTGGATGTACAACGAATCTCATCCTTTAACAGATATATCTCCAAGCTGAAATACTCGGTCTGACCCGAGCATTTTGCAAGGAATAAAACAAACAAAATACCCAAATCAGGACTAACATTCTCATATAAGGGAATTAACTCAAGTGACATGTCAAAATGGAATGCATCAGTAACTTAAAGGACGGTTGGGATTCCCATCCCTTAATGATCCGTGAAACTAATACATATAGTATAATATGCTATTACAATAGTGTCTATTCAGTAAAGTAAATATATCAAAATAGTGTAAGCGGGATTACCATATTACTCTTACACCGTTTATAAGCCTTGTAGTCTATACAGTACCGTAAATTCAACGCGTTGGTGTTATCAGAGGGCACTACATAGAAAACAAATGCCAAATCAAAATCGTACGGGACTCGATAAGGATAAATATGACAAGGCATCGAAGCATACCCAGGGTAGGATTCTACCAGTTGCACTCTCGGACCGGTGGTAACGCATAGTAGCAACTACCGCCCACCTAGGAACACACTCCCATAATAAAAAAGGGTGCACCCAAATCAATCACAACAGTAATAGAAATGGTATCGAAGAAGCGTGTCCGATCATAGGTGCTACCTCCATTAGTCACGATATAGCTCATGTTTTAGTCATTTTAATTATGACCCAAAGGTCAAGGTCAATCCATCGACATTCTCTTTCTTCAAATCCAGTAATTGCCTCCATACCATCTTGCTTCATTATGGAGTTTTCACCACGTACACAATTGTTAAAGTGGTGTCGGCAGCGGCAGAGAGTATGAAATCTACCGACTCCAATCTCTTTAACAACCGAATGCTTACAATTTTCACACTGTGGTCATTAGATTTAAAATCATATTTGAGTATCACCAAATCAATTTATTTCAAGTGTTGTCTTTAATGAAGCCATTATAAGACTCAGTTCCCATCACACAATGCAACGCAAACCGGAGGATAGAGTTTTACCTTATAATGGCCAAAATATGCTTGATACGAATAAAACAAAAGCATTTGATATTATTACTAGTGTTTATATGTTTCAAAAACAATTTCAAATCATAACTATCAATCATAGACGACATGAGCGTCCCATGCCACTATGTCGCCAAATATAGGTATACAATCAAAACCGCACAGTCACGTATTTGGAAATTGGATTTCCATCATGAACCAAGGCAAAAGATAGTCCTTACCGAATTCGAGACGCTCTAGCCCGCCCCTCAGGAGCAGCCGCAACTGCCCCTTGGATCGTCAGGGCCGGTCCACCGATGTGGATTATTATGCCTGAACAATGCGTTTCCCCGCCCTATGGGGCGTAAATGAGCCAACGAATGACTCCATCGGTCCCGGATCGACCGATATATCCGAGGCGCCTCGCTATCCATCATCCACATAAGTAAAATGTCAGACCATGTAAAAACACCGACACAACTCCTAGCTAGAAAGAAATGCATGCCCTCCCTGAGGTCCTTCTCCCGTTTCTGGTTCATACCGGAGTGTGAGGCTCGCGAATTCACGTTATACACAAAGCTACGCCACACAGGCGGTGCTTTGATCATCAATCACAAGACTTTGCTTTTCAACAGAAGCCCTAATCACTGCATCTTAGCATGTCACACAGGAAATTCACACCATGCAACTGATGGTTATCAATTACATAGGATAAATTCCAATGTCAGACACACAATCCATTTACGAGTCCGTTCTGGGTCGGAACGAAACCGGAGGCACTATATACCTCGCAAACCCATCGATCACCGCGTACGTCTGGACAATCACCAATCATTATCCATATTTCAGGATGCCTCCCAATCAGGACCTCGGTTACCATCCAAACGAGGTGATGATCTCTGGTCTTCGACCACCGTCTTCATCTTCGATTTCTTATCGTCGATTCAGTTATTCAGAATAGGATAAACCCAGTCTTTCTGAGAAACTCGTGTATATAATAAACAAGTGCTACACAAACACTACTACGCATCATTTCAATTCATTAGTCATTAACCGTCAATCAGTAAGAGAACGATTTCCCAAATATTAACCCCGAAGGCCGAAACCAACATCAGATCAATACCCAAGAAACCATTCGACTTAGCCAACCTTCAGTTAGTTTCTAAATTTCACATCCATATCGTTTATAATATTTTATAATGATTTATCGCTATTTTTATTTATTTTAAAACAGCCAATTTATTCAAAACAACGCTTCGGGCCATAACGCGGTCGTGGCGCTGTTTTTCTTCAGATTTGATTTACACATATCTGAAAATCTAACTGTTGGATCTTCACAAAATTTACATCATTAGAAAGATCTTTTCAAAACGGATCCAACGGTTCCAGTTTTGGGAAAATCCGACGGTCGGATCTCCCGGTAAATCGTTTGAAGTTTCGATTTCAAAATACGAACTGCAGCATCATTATTCGATTAAATATAATTATATATATATATAATCGATTCTGGCGCTGTTTTTCTTCAGATTTGAATTAAACATTCCATACAATCCAACCGTTGGATTTTTACAAAGTTGGTGCCGTTGGAAAGATATTTCCAAAGCGAACCCAACGATTGCGGTTTTGGGAAAATCTGATGGTTGGATCTCCCGCACTAATCGTTTGAAATCACGGTTTAAAAATATGAACTGCAGCTTCGTTATTCGATATATTTCAATTCTATTTATATATATATATATATCGATTCTTCGATTTCAAAACTATATTCTCTTCATACATTTGATAAAAATGATATTTTTATCTAACTGTCTTCTATTTCAACACTTCACTATTTTAACAATTCATGTACATAGTAAAAATGTGATTTTTATTGTAAAACGATTTATTTCAAAACCCGACTATTTTATATAGTTCATATAGATGATAAAAATATGATTTTTATTATAAAACAATTTATTTCAAAACATGACTATTTTATATAGTCGTATAGATGATGAAAATATGATTTTTATTATAAAACAATTTCTTTCAAAACACAATTATTTCATATAGTTCATATATATGATAAAAATATGATTTTTATTATAAAACAATTTATTTCAAAATATGAATACCATTCAACACATGAATTTCAATTCAACGAATGAATTTCAATTCAACACATGAAGGTTTTCTATAGTTTATATATATAGAGATAAAAAGATGATTTTTATATTTAAAACACGAATACCATTCAACACATGAATTTCTATTCAACGAATGAATTTCAATTCAACGCACGAAGGTTTTCTATAGTTTGTATATATAGATAAAACGGTGATTTTTATATTTAAAACACGAATACCATTCAACACATGAATTTCTATTCAACGAATGAATTTCAATTCAACACATGAAGGTTTTCTATAGTTTGTATATATAGATAAAAAGGTGATTTTTATATTTAAAACACGAATACCATTCAAGACATGAATTTCAATTCAACGAATGAATTTCTATTCAACACATAAAGGTTTTCTATAGTTTGTATATATAGATAAAAAGGTGATTTTTATATTTAAAACACAAATACCATTCAACACATGAATTTCAATTCAATGAATGAATTTCTATTCAACACATGAAGGTTTTCTATTCAACAAACGAATATAATTTCAATACAGAAAAATAATTCTAACACATGAATATTATTCAAAATTTCGGCAGCATAACGGCAGGGTAGTTAAAACCGGGACCGTCCCTAGTACGGCTCCTCGCTCTACCTTAAAGCCTCGCAGCTTTTGACAGTGGGGAATCATGCATCTAGTTCGCACGCAGGCGGCATGTATATTTTTTCATTTCCACAAACTAATCCTATGTGGTTTCAACCAAATATTTCTCAACCACAAACGGGTATTTTTCAACCACAATCAATCAATTTCAACCACAAACAATTTCAATCAACCATTTGCTATCAATCAATTTTCACACCAATCACAACCAATAAATATCGTCCATGGTTTATCGACGAGGGGCGTATATATATATATATATAGCATTTCACTTCTATTTCAATACATATATAATTTTTACAACACATATACAACTTATACATCGAACGTACAACTTATACAACGCTTATACAAGAGGTGTACAACGCTTATATAACTCATACATCGATTATATAATTTATACATCGTCGTTTTCCATATAGTTTATAATTTAGAAATCTCACATTGGGTTCCACTCCACCAAAAATAGCAGAAGGCTCAGAAAAATATGCAGTCTCTTCTAGAATGTAGAAGACGTCCACACGAGTCCACTGTCTCTTGTTTCACTGAAATTCGACAAGAAACGAAAAAGATATGGTTTTTCAAAGTTTGCAACGGTTTAAAGGTGTTAAAACCGTTGAAAATAAACCAAAGTCGTTACCTTCAATAAAATGTTCAAAACTAGGTTTGATTCTTGCTCCCAATCCGTTGCACGATACGAAGATCAGGTTGTACCACATCGAAGAGCTTGGAGTCACGCACCAGGGGGTGCCAACCGTCGCCCGCTCGAGCCCAGATCGGAGGAGAAAACTCGACGTGAACGGTTGGACTTTGTGGCCTCGATTCTCGCGATTTACGAAGTGATGGAGGTCGTGGATGTTATGGATTTGAAGAGCGTGAGGAGTACTTCAAAAACCTCAACGGGGGCGTTCGATATTAGTGCGTGTGGAAGGAGAAAAGGAGGAGAGAAGGTTGGAAGAGCCGCCGTCGTCGAATCGGGGAGAGAGAAAAGGGTTTCCGCCTTTTTTTTTATTTTATAAAAAATCTAATTGGCCGGGAGGTTTTAAAAGGGGTTTTCTGACACGACCTCCAATCCAAACCCAACGACTATTGTCCTTAGCGTTTTACCCTCATTCCGAACACAATGGGATATGTTTTGTAGGCCCATTCGACTGTTTCAGTCAGTTTTCCTTCAAATTAAAATATATAACATTCAATATTTAGTTTGAACGTACATTTCAATTTGCCAGGGCCACAAACTGATTCGAAAAATTCCAGAAAAATAAATCTGGCTATGTTTTGACGATACGGTCCCAACAAAACTAGTTTCGTTGAATTCTGAGACCATTTGAAAAATGGCCCATTTCTAGTCGATCCAATTTAACTATAATTGACCAAAACACATTTTCCTTTGCCACGCTCACATACTAGCTTCAAAAATTATGAAATTTGAAACCTAGCAATAACTTCACATCCCGGATCCAACAAAAGTGGTTTCGTCGAATTCCAAGGTCGTTTGCAAAATGGCCAATTTCACGGGCTATATAATTTCCATAGCGACCTTTCTGAAAATTCATTTGCTCATAACTTTTGCATCTTGCTATGAAACTTCTATTTTTCAGATTTGTTAGAAAGGTATTCAATAACAGATTTAAATATTTTTGGTTTCGCTCAAATCCGCTTTGTTTTGCACCCAGTACAGTCAGTCAAAGTTTGAATTTAAATTTTGAAACTACCGTGCCATTTCAGGCCTTGTTTATAATTAGAATTAATTATATTCGTTTTCAAACGTCGATTCAAACTCACTTTTCATTGCTATTATTTAAAATATTTATTTTAAATTTTTAAAATCCATTATTTTAGCCAGTTTAAATTTTTTAAATTGGTTCAGATTTTCCTGGTCGTTACACCAATTTAGGGAAAACAAAAGAAAAACAACCCAAAAATAATATTTCAACCAAGATATGTACCTTATTTTGCGTTTTAAAGCAAATTTGCTTAAAATTTTAGCATTTCAGCGCAAAAATGAGCTCCATAAGCAAAGCGCGTCATTGCAACCTACTAAGATACTCAAAACACAATGAGAATCAACATATATATATATATATATATGGAAAAACTTAATATGCATAACAATATGCAAAACATTATATGAAATAAAAGTAGCATTTAGGCAAATATGTGAATGCACTAACAATGTACGTAATCTTGTTACTATGTAACATATGTTTCATTTTCATTAACATACTTTTTCATTTATGTCAATAACCATTTTGTTTTTACTAACTTACCTCTTTTTTTCATGGAATTCGTTCACTTCAAACAATCGGTTTCATTTGAAAAGGAGTGAGAACTAAGCAAATATAATATATAAACATATGTAACGAAATGAAAATGAAGCAAAATAATGTATAGAAATTTTCAATATGTAAATACATGATTTTTTTTTATTATTCATCAGACCATTTATTTACATCTTCATTTATGGAATCATTTACTTTCAAATTATTTATTTCATTCAAACGAAGAGGACAAGTATAAGTGATGTAAGGATATTATGCAAACAAATGCAACAAAATGTAAGTGGCTTCGAACGATGTTTCTGTAACATGACGTTTAAACATAAATTTTTTATTTTATTGAATATAATCCATTTACCATTCAAACTGTATTGAGTTTGATAAATTTTATTCTCATTTTTAATTTTTTGTACATATATCATGCATATATGTTATTTGAAACGACCCGAACCTCCCCGTGAAGGAAAGCCCGGATTGCTTTGAGGACAAGATGAATCAAAACACAAACAGAAGAACATTTCATTGCTTATTACAACAATTTCATCAGAATTCAAGAATATACAGAGTATGAATAAATATTACACATCAGAAAAATATCAAAGATTTACAAATTACAATGTAGCGGAAAAATAATATAAAACACAACTGAAAAGAATATACAGATACAGAGCTTTTCGAATATCATTTCCGTTGTAAACCAGGATCCTGTGAATATAAATCTGCAAAACCAAAACTACTAGCTGCCCATGTGGAAAATAGGGGCACCCAGAGTTTAGGTTAAAACAATAAACTCCAGGTGAGTCATGTGACTGGTGTGAGAACTAAAACAGTTATTTAAAACTTTACTTTAAAAGAGAGTAATTGAAGGGACCACGCCGTATGACACGGAATGGGTTTCCTCCCAAGAATACCAGTGCATATAACAAAACAACGGAATGCTTTTTGGAAAATGAAGCTATTATAAGACCCAGGTCCTATCACACAATGCAACGCAAGCCAGGGGATAGGGTTTTCCCTTATAATAGACAAACATGCTTGGTACGTTAAATCAAATCATTTGATACTATTATAAGTGCATAGTGTATAAAACAACTTCAAATATAAATGTATCAATCGTAGACGGCATGGGTACCATATATCATGTCACCAATACTAGGCTCTACAATCAAAACTGCAAAGTCACGTATTGGAAGTCGGATTTCCATCATGAACCAAGGCAAGGCGCAATCCTACCGTTTCGAGACGCTCTAGCCCGTGTCTCAGGACTCAGCCGCAACTGTACCTAGGCAACATGCAGGGCCGGTCCACACTAAGTGCAATGGTGAATTAATAATTCCTGAGCATGCGTTTCCCCGCCCTATGGGACGTAAATGAACCAAATGACTCCATCGGCCCTGGATCGACCGATATAACCGAGGCGCCTCGCTATCCATCAAGTAATAAGCAACATATGCAACATCCACATGAGTAAAATGTCAGGGCTGGTAAAACGATGACATCACACCTATCTAGAAGGAAACACAATGCCCTCCCTGCTGTCCTCTCCCGTTTCTGGTTCATACCGGGGTGTGAGGCTCGCGAATTAACGCTACACAAAGCTATGCTATATTAAAGCTGTGCTTTGATCATCAACCACAAGACTTTGCTTTTCAACAGAATCCTTGATCATTTGCATCTCAACATGCCACACAGGAAATTCACGCCATGCGACTGATGTCTATCGATTTATAATCTCTAAGCTCGTACGTCCCAGAGAAGGGCGTTAAGCAAGAGAATAAATTCTCCGCCGCCAAACAGATATATATTTAATAGAAATCAATCACAAAGAATAAAATCCAATGTCAGACACACATCCATTTACAAATTCGTTCTGGGTCTGAACGAAACCGGAGGCACCTTATTCCTCCCCCATATGTCCAACACAGGGGGGAGGCCCTCGCATATCCATCGATCTCCAAGTACGTCTGGACGATAACCACTTATTACCTTGTCTTGGGTGTACAGCCTAATCAAGACATCAGTAATCATCCAAACGATGTGAAGACCTCCGGTATTCAACCACCGTCTTCATCCTCCACACATCGTCGAATCAGTTATTCAGAATGGGATAGACCCGATCTTTCTGAATAACTCGCGTATATAATAAACAAGTGCTATTAAAACACAACATACTCCTCATTCCAATCCAGAATATTCCTTTATTCAAATATTCTTATACGTTGTGGAAGGTTCCCATTAATTTTTATCAAAGATAAATTCTTTAAATTTATTCTTGAATCTTCCGTTGGATATCATTTCAATCTAATTAAAGATGCATTTAAAACTCCACTTGGTTTTAATCTTCCCAAGAATCAATATTAGTGATTATTTTACTTGGGAAACCATATCCTGTCTTAAGAACCAATGTCATTTAAAACTCGATTCACGATAAACCCAAAATCACATTCCATTCCATCAGCCTTTAACCGTAAATTAGCAAGTGAACAATTCGCTAAGTATTAACCCCGAAGGCCGAAACCAACATCAGATCAATACCCAGGAAACCATTCAACTTAATTAATCTCCAGTTAGTTTCTGATTTGCTTAACTCCATTAGGTCTAAAAACATTATTATTAAAGATACCATTCACGACAACCCAAAATCTTATTCCTGTCTTTAACTGGATTAAAGAACCAATGTCATTTAAAACACGGTTCACGATAAACCCAAAATCACATTCCATTCCATCAGCCTTTCACCGTAAATTAGCAAGTGAACAATTCCCTAAGTATTAATCCCGAAGGCCGAAACCAACATCAGATCAATACCCAGGAAACCATTCAACTTAACTAATCTCCAGTTAATTTCAGATTTCCTTAACTCCATTGGGTCTAAAAACAGTATTATTAAAGATACCATTCACGACAACCCAAAATCTTATTCCATTGTTAATCGGGTTAAAGAACTAGTGTTATTTAAAACACCGTTACGATAAACCCAAAGACCAATTTCAATTCCATCCCAATTAAATATCAATTAATTGGTATACTTCATTAAATCTAAATAAAAAGATTTAATCTTTTCTCAACTGGGTTTAAGAACAGTGTTAATGAAAACACCATTCATGATAAACCAAAATCCCATTTGATATTAAATACAAGGCTCTGAATAGAAAATATATCGGCTTATATTCAATATCAAATACCACAACCAACAAATATCATATTGGAAATAATGATATAAATATATTTTCAAATTTCCATAACAATATCTATATAATCACGAAATCCAACATCGAAATATTGTGAAGACAGTTTCGATTGAAATCCATTTCCAATTTAAATATTGGAAATTCTAGTTATTTTTAAAACCATTTCAAATCCAATTTATTTATTTAAAAATATTGGAATATAATTCGAGTTCGGAACTAGTTCATTTGGATAGAAATCTATTTTTATCTTTTCAAATATGGAATTTTTCATCCCACTTCTTTCCAAATCATTTGTTATGATTTTACACAAATTATTGATATTTTTAACAATTTTACTAAGGCCCGTACAGTTGATTTCCATAAACGACCATCGAACTGCATTTACAGCGACCTTTTCCAAATTTGATTTGGACATAATTCTAAATCCAACCGTTAGATTTCAAATCTCTAATATTCGTTAGAAATCTCTTTTCGATACGAACCCAACGGTTCTGGTTTTAGGAGAATCCGACGGTTTTGGATCTCTCGTAATGTCCGTTCAAAGTCAATGGTCTAAATTCGCGAACTGCCGCAGCGTGGCGCATTCTATTCAGGCCATTATATTATATATAATATGTATTTCGTCGATTTCCATTTAAAACGTATTTTATAAATCGTTTTAAATTCGTTTTCAAAACGATTTCAACTTCATATTCAATTTCAAATCAAAATTGAATATTCCATATCGTCGATATATAAATGATAATATTTTCAAAACATTATATTTTGAAATCAATTCTTTTTCGATATCCATTATAAAAATGAATAAAATCGATATAAATATCGTTCACGTCAAAATGGCGTTAATCTAATCAACACGGCTTTATATATTTAAATATTTTCGTGTCCATCCCAAATTGGACATCAAAATCAGATTCTGATCTTTTACTGAATATTATTTGAAAATATTCCTTATTTTAAAATAATCGTTATTTTTAAAATATTCATTCTTTCTGAATTGGAATCAGACACTGTCAATTACCATATAATGTGATTTATATGGATTTCATACACACATGTACACAACAGCAATCGAACACAGTCAACCATCATCCAAAGTGCATTCTACACTGCATAAGCATCAAATATAAATATTCAAAGCTTACAACAGCTTGTCAATCAATCAATCGACATACAACTAATTATTGGGATAAGTGTATGTCCAATATCATCCCAATACCCGTGTGCGGATTCAATCAACAAATAATGAATTTTATTTGTCCAGTTGGGCGATGTATAAAATTTATCGTTCAAATCAATATCAATCAAATGTGTGTACATAAACAAATCGTTCGATTTATTTATGAATAATTATTTTATTCATATACACATTAAAAATTATATTTTTAATTATAAAATATTTTTAACTATAAAATATTTTATTCCATTCGGTATCACTCACAATCAAACAAACAAACAAGTCATCCATGGTATGTGGACGACGGGTGTCGGGTGCTGCTAAGCACCGTCTGCATCCTAGTATATATTTTAACTAGAAAATAAAATAAAAGTGAGAAGTTCTCACTTTTGGGTTCCACTCCGTTAGTCTTTCTTATTCTGAATTTCTGATCGATTGGACTTGCCCGAAATTCCAACTTCATTTTCACGTTGTTCATATATAAAATCACATTTTTAATATGATATTTATATTGTAAAGATCACATTTTTATTTCAATACCACTCATATAAAAATGTGATTTTTAGACGGCTACCATATAAATAAAAATCGTATTTTTATTTCAAATCTGAATATATAAAAATCGTATTTTTACTTTGCTAATACATATATAAAAATCGAATTTTTATAATGCTACTTAAAGAAAAATCATATTTTTCACCCAACTTAAAAATCGAATTTTTATCGACTAAAATTCATATCCTTTCTCTTATAAAAATCATAGCTTTCCTAAGATATAACTCACTTCCTTTCTAACATAAAAAAATCATTTTTTTTCTTAATGTAAAGATCAAAGCTTTTCAAACATAAAGATAAAAGCTTTTCTATTCATTTATTTTTAAAAATCCTAACTCTTTTATTTGTATTATTTATAAAACTGAAAAGAAAAGTAAATAATAAATTAAAAAATTAAAAACTTACAAGGATTAGGGGTTTTGGAGCTGCGGCGACGTAGTGGTGGCGCGTGGAGATGAAATGGCGACTCGGGGGGGGGGGGAGGGGGTGGGTGGGTTGGGTAGGTTTTATGAAGAAGAGGGAGGGAAGACAGAGGAGGGGCTATGGAGGAGGCGCGCGGGGGTAGGGCGGCGGAAACGTGGTAGATGGTGACGGCGGAGGTTCGCCAGCGGAGTGGTGGTCAGTCGCGGTGGGCTCGGATGCTAGGACGGAGGGCGGTTTCGTGGATTTGACTAGAGGAGGAGAGAGAAGCGCGAGAGGGGGAAGTGGGGTACGGCAGCGCCGGCGGGGGGCGTGGCGGAGGCGCCAGCGACGGGTGGTTAGGGCTAAAGGGAGACGCGGATTAGGGAAAGGGGGATCAGGTATTTGATCGAGCAAATAAAAAGGAGGGAGGTTAAGAGAATAAGGGGTTGACTTTTTTAAATTTTAATTATATATTTAATTACTTCAATCTCCAAAAATTTATCTTTTCATTCAAACTCCAATCGAGGCCCAACGTCTATTGTCCTAGCCAATTACCCCCATTTCGAACACAATGGGATATGTTTCGTATGCTAATTCGCTTGTTACGATCTGTTTCCGTCAAAAATCAAAATATAAATCTATATATTGAATTTGAACACACATTTCAATTTACCGGGGCCACATACGGACTCTAAAAATTACTGAAAAATATTTTCTAGCTTCGTATTAACGATACGGTTCTAACAAAATTAATTTCGTCAAATTTGGAGACCGTTTGAAAAATGGCCATTTTCTGGTCGATCCAAATTGACTAAAACTGTCAAAACACGTTTTACTGCGCCACACTCACATATTGATTTAGAAAATTATGAATTTTGGAATCTAGCAATAACTTGATATCCCAGATCCAATAAAAGTTGTTTTGTCAAAAACGGAGGTCGTTTGCAAAATTTCCATTTTTAAGGGCTATATTTTCCATAGCGACTATTCTGAATTTTCAACTGGACATAACTTTTTATTCCCACTATGAAATTTCAATTTTTCGGATTTGTTGCAAAGATATTATCAAACAGATTCTAATTTTTTTGGTTTTGCTAAAATCCGGTTTATTTTTAATCTTGTACATTCATTTGAAATTTGAAATCGAATTTTCAAACTACCGCGCCATTTCCAATTCCTTTTATAATTAAAAATAAATAATTATATTCTAACGTCAATTCAAATAAATATATACATTCTAATTCTATTAAAAATAAATTTCTCGTCGTAATTATTTAAAATAAATCATTCTAAATATTCAAAATTCATCAAAATTGCTAAAATAAAAATTTTAAATTGGTTCGGATTTTCCGGGTCGTTACAATCTCCCCAACTTAAAATCTTTTCGTCCTCGAAAAGGAACGGAGCTGAAAGTTGTTTTACAAATCAACTCAACTTTCATTATGGCTTAAGTTCTTCAACTTTACAGTTTCTAAGAGTCTTTCAAATTTTTCAAAAATTTGGCTAACACCCTAAATTTTTGAAAAATTTCGTCATAACCTCCCCTGTATGGGAGCACCGGAAGATCCCGAAATCGCCATACATGCCTCTCCAATCCAAAAAGGAAAGGAAACAGCCAAGCGGCTAGCCAATCGGCTCATAAAATCATCAAAAACCCCAAGAAATACAATAAAAATGTACCTAATGGTCGGGCAAACAATTTTATTCTTCTGCTCTAGCCTCTTTGCAATGACCTATTCAATGGATACACATGTATATGCATGCAATTTCAAACAATTTTCAATACAGTTCAATATTTGGTACCATTTGGCTAAATTTACAGTTCATTCACATAATGGTTTTATTACATAACAAATAATCATACAACACAACAATCAATCAATTAGTGAATTAACGTTTCAAATTCATAATTTTGACATATATACAAAAAATCATGTTTTTGATGCCAAATCACAATAATAAGCCCTATCTTATTTTAGTTCTCACACCAGTCTAATGGAAATATATAGATATCTCACTTTTGAAACTCAAACATAAACTCTGATGACGACTAGTCAATCATCAGAATCATCTCCGGGCGATTAGAGTGTGATTCTATATCTATCTAGTATATTAAAACTTCAAATACACGCGGATCAGACATATATGCAAAATCTTTATATACTTGATTTTCCAAATCAATATAAAAATAATATTCAAATACGAATAATTGATTTAAATTTTCAAAACAAAAATTGTTTTCATCTTTATTTGAAGACAACTCTCTTCCGACTCATTCTAGGATACTACTGATCCCATCTCTAACAAGTCATTCTCATTGGATATTACTAATCCAATCTCTGATGAATTCTTTCGTTCGGTTCTATAGTGCATTTTTTTCGAGCTTTGTAAACCAAAGCTCTGATACCAAAATGAAACGACCCGAACCTCCCCGTGAAGGAAAGCCCGGATGACTTTGAGGACAAGACGAATCAGAACACAAACAGAAGAACATTTCATTGCTTATTACAACAATTCCATCAGAATACAAGAATATACAGAGTATAAATAAATATTACACATCAAAAAAATATCAGAGATTTAGAAATTACAATGCAGCGGAAAAATAATATAAAACATAACTGAAAAAAATATACGGATACAGAGCTTTCTGAATATCGTTCCAGCTGTAAACCAGGATCCTGTGAATATAAATCTGCAAAACCAAAACTACTAGTTGCCCGTGTGGAAATAGTGGCACCCAGAGTTTTGGTTAAAACAATAAACTCCAGGTGAGTCATGTGACTGGTGTAGGAACTAAAACAGTTATTTAAAACTTTACTTTAAAAGAGAGTAATTGAAGGGACCACGCCGTATGACACGGAACGGGTTTTCTCCCAAGAATACCAGTGCATATAAAAAACAACGCAATGATTTTTGGAAAATGAAGCTATTATAAGACCCAGGTCCTATCACACAATGCAATGCAAGCCGGGGGATAGGGTTGTCCCTTATAATATCCAAACATGCTTGGTACGTTAAATCAAATCATTTGATACTATTATAAGTGCATAGTGTATAAAACAACTTCAAATATAAATGTATCAATCCTAGACGGCATAAGTACCATATATCATGCCGCCAATACTAGGCTCTACAATCAAAACCGCAAAGTCACATATTGGAAGTCGGATTTCCATCATGAACCAAGGCAAGGTGCAATCCTACTGTTTCGAGACGCTCTAGCCCATGTCTCATGACTCAGCCGCAACTGTACCTAGGCAACATGTATGGCCGGTCCACTCTAAGTGCAATGGTGAATTAATCATTCCTGAGCATGCGTTTCCCTGCCCTATGGGGCGTAAATGAGCCAAATGACTCCATCGGCCCTGGATCAACCGATATAACCGAGGCGCCTCGCTATCCATCAAGTAATAAGCAACATATGCAACATCCACATGAGTAAAATGTCAGGGCTGGTAAAACGCTGACACCACTCCTATCTAGAAGGAAACGCAATGCATGCCCTCCCTGCTGTCCTCTTCCGTTTCTGGTTCATACCGAGGTGTGAGGCTCGCGAATTAACGCTACACAAAGCTATGCTATATTAAAGCCGTGCTTTGATTATCAACCGCAAGACATTGCTTTTCAATAGAAGCCTTGATCATTTGCATCTCAGAATGCCACAAAGGCAATTCACGCCATGCGACTGATGTCTATCGATATATAACCTCTGAGCTCATACGTCCCAGAGAAGGGCATTAAGCAAGAGAATAAAATCACCGCCACCAAACATATATATATTTAACAGAAATCAATCATACAGAATAAAATCCAATGTTAGACACACATCCATTTACAAGTTCGTTTTAGGTCTGAACTAAACCAGAGGCAACTTATTCCTCCCCCATATGTCCAATACAGGGGAGAGGCCCTCGCATATCCGTCGATCTCCAAGTAAACTCACTTTCTGGTTCGTTTATAATTTTATTATAAACAAAATTTTATTAAAATCAGGCGAGTAAACTCACTTTCTAGTTCGTTTATAATTTTATTATAAACAAAATTTTATTTTTAATAATTTTTATATGTTGTTTGTTGATTGTTTGGATGCATTTAAATTTTTTTGTGGCTATTATAAATATATTAGTTATTTAGGCATGGTGTTTGTGGCTATATATATATATATATAAATATATATATATTGGTGGTAGGTTATTTCCCGCAGTACCATTAGCGAATGCCCGCAGTATCATTAGTGGATGACCCTATGCGCCTCACAATATGATAGTGGATGACTTTCTATACCGCGATATCCTGCCTCGAAGCAGGATGGTATTATTTATGTTGGCTAACGTCTGTGAATGTAGGAAAACAGGTTGGAGGGATACAACTGGATTCCTCAAAAATATTATTATTTGTTTGTTTTCATATATATTATCATATATGATGTGTTAGAAAACCTATGATAAATAATTGGGTGTTTCTGAATGTTTAAGTATAACTAGGCCTAAATGTTGATTTATAAAATTATCATAAAAAGGGGTTTTGAGATTTAAACAGGAATTTGAAATTAGAATAGGCTAGAAATATTTACTTGTTTTGAATAATAAAAACAAGCAGTTCATTTATAAACGATGTTTATAAATGAAGTGAAATGAATTATCATTGGATAATTCAGGAAATGTAAATATAAGTGTATATTTAATAAGGGGAAAATTTAATTTCCCAAAGTAGAAATTATAATTTCAATTGGATTTGAAATCGAGACTTGTTTAAACATATAAACAAGTAAAATAAAAAAAATCATCATTTGGTAATTTAAATATTTAAATTCAAATATGAGTTTAAAATGAGAATTGGGGATCGCATTAAAAAAGAACAATAAAATTTATTCCGATATTAGGAATGTAAATTGAATTAAAATAAATGCATACGGATTTATGATATAAATTCGACTATATCTGATTTATTAAAAATAAATTATTTCCCGAAAAGATATTTAAATTGTATTAGACTGAAGATGAAATTAAATAAAAAATAGATTCTACAATTATATGTATAGTTATAATAAAATATTCCAAGATAGGAATTGGTTTTTAAATGGAATGAAAACTTGTTTTAATATAAAACGAGGAAGTTAAATTTATAATCGATGTTTATAAATAAGGTAGGATAATTATGAAGGGATAATTTGGAATTTTAAATTCAAGTATGAATTTATAAGGAATGGGAAATCGTTTTGAAGAGGGAACGATGGATTTTTATTCCGAAATTCAAAGAGTTATAAATAAATTAATAACCGAGTAACAAAAAATCGATAATTAGAGACAATCGAAAATATTAAGTTGGATTTGAAAACTGGATTTAATATATATTAAAATATATATTAGAACGAGATTGAAATTTAAATTAAACGAAGTTTAACGTTTATATTTAAATATAATTAAAACGAACTCATCGCAACGCAGCAGTTCGTAAATTGGCATGTCGAACTTCAATTAAGTATAAAGAACTCAATTTAAGTCGGAATTCTTTGAAACAAGAATCGTCAGGACCGATAAAATAATGGTTTTCTAATGGAAAAGAAAATTTTGGATTTCGTCTTATACATTTTGAGTTATGTCAAAATCAAATTTCCAAAAAAACAGCGCCATAACCATTATAAAACCATAGCGGTTTATTTAAATAAATAAAAGGATTTTAAGTAAATAAAATCCGAATTTCCATTAGAAAAATCCAGACTTGAGATATAAATAAATATGGACTCAAGTGGAGTAATTGAACTGATTCTTGAAAAAAAAATAGATTTTTAATTATTAAACAGAATTAACTAATTTGAAAAATAATTATTTAATCGAGCTTGATACAAAATTGGGTTTTGGTTAAGTAAATTGAATTGGTGAATTCATATTCGAAATCGAATATGAAACTTGAATCGAAAATGGAATTCAATTGGTTTATAAGTACATAAAAATATATATGAATGTGATATGTTCAATAAAATAGTAGAATACGCAAAAGAGCTAATTAAAGAATAAATTAGCGAACTGGGTTAAAAATGATCGGTTTGAGTTGGAATAAATTAGGAATGGACGTATATGGGTTAGATAGGAATGAAATGAAGTGTGAAGATTTTAATTTGAGTGCCCGACATAAAGGTACGTGTTTAAATTTCATATGAGTTTTTGTGCCCCGAATCAGCAAGCCGCTTGGCTTTTTGATTTTCTTTCTCAATGGAAAGGGCCTAGAGAGGTGAGTTAAGGTTTGAGCTATTGACCGGTACAAAGTAGGTGCTGGCGAATTTTTCCAAAAATTTAAGCTGATAGAAAATTTTACCAAAAGTTAGATAACTAGAAATTGACTTATCAATTATATATGAAATTTAATAAACAAATAAATGTATAATGAGATTTTATATGAAGAAAGGGAATTTATAAATTAAATCCTAGGAGATTGGAAGGAGAAACTGTTGAATAACGAGATTCTGATCAATGCCAACGAATGAAGCTATTATGGGAATTGAATTATAAAGATAAGGTGTTATATATATATATATATATATATACACACGCACACACCAGTATGCATGCACGCCCGATGGGCGTGTGCATAGATGTATTTGACCAAAGCTGTCTGTCTTAAATTTCTATACCAGTACATTGCTGAGTTCCGTATTTCAGTAATTATTCACTGCTTCGTTATTAATTCATTCTGTCAAAACCGAAGTATAATTGCTCAGCACACAGTCGTCACAGTTCTACTTCAGTACGTCATGAATAATTAACGAAGAAAGTACAAAATAATGTTGAAAAGTGGACAATCCAGACAGTTGTACAGCGGTTTGTCTTTTTTTGTCCAGGTCACAAGTTGTGTAACAATCCGGAAATTCGGAGCCAATTTAAAATTTTTATTTTGGCAATTTTAATGAATTTTGAATATTTAAAATGAATTATTTTAAATAATAACGACGAGAAATTTATTTTGAATAGAATTAGAACGTGTATATTTATATAGATCGTCGTTAGAATATAAATATTTATTTAGAATTATAAAAGGAATTGAAAATGGCGCGGTAGTTCGATAATTCGATTTCAAACTTCAATTGAACGTACCGGGTGCAAAATAAACCGGATTTTGGCGAAACCAAAAATATTAGAATCTAGTTGAAAATATCTTTCCAACGAATCTGAAAAATCGAAATTTCATAGCGGGAATCAAAAGTTATGCCCAGTTGAAAATTCAGAATAGTCGCTACGTAAATTATACATGGCCCAAAAAGTCAAATTATGCATACGGATGAATTTGGACTCGAAACCACTTCCATTGAGTTCAAAATGCCGTTTAGAACTCCGAAAAGTATAAGCTACGATATATTCTGATATCCGGAATAGTGGCAATTGGCAGGAGCTTTTCGGTTAGCAAAACATAGCCCTTAAAAAGTGAAATTTTACATACGAGCTCAGAATTCGACGAGATAAATTTTTATGGATTCACAAGGACAAATTATTGTTGAGTTCCAAAGTGTGCGTCGAACGGAGTCAGTATGTGGCCGTGCGAAGCAAAACCATTTGTTCAAAGGCGGGCAGTCATTTTACAAAGGAACATTATTGAGACGACCTCAGAATTCGATTTCGTTTTTTTTTTCTGGATTCGTATCGTCTAATAATGGTTAAATCCAAGAGGGCTTGATTTTTTGAGTTAGCATGTGAGCGTGCAAGAAGAAATGGTGCGCCAAAATCGCATTTTTTAGAGCTTATCTGAGCATTTTTGAGAATTTTAACGGACGGTCAAACGAACTCGGAATTCAACGAAACTTGTTTCGTTGGACTCGTCTTCACGTCTACTATCTCGTGTTCGAAATCCGCGGCGATTGGAAATCGTTAGCGTTCAGGCAATACGCGAGAAACTAGCATATAATTACTTTTACTCCATTTCTCTCTTCATAATTTCACTTCTCTCTTTCTCTTCAAAAACTCAAAAATGGCCTCCACCCCAAACCCGCCGCTGCCCTCCTCCACCAGCGCCACCACCGGCCTCCACCGCCCACCGCCGGCCGCCCGCACCCCCTCCTCCTCCTCCTCTTCCTCCTCCTCCTTCTCTCTCCTCTTTTCATGAACCCTAAACCCCCAAATCACCAACCACCACCACCGCGGCCACCACGGGCCCCACCACCGCCCTTAGCACCCTCCCCCACGTCCATCAGGCCCTCCACCGCCCGCTGGCCACCCAACTCCGGCCGTGGGCCCCCCGGTCACCAAAAACCCATTTTACACTAATCGCCCGTTTTGCAAATAAGCCATTGACCGTATTTCGCCAATAACTCCCAAACGGTGCGTTTTTAGCCAAAGTCCCCCTAGACCAAAGTTGTAGAGAATGAAATTCTCTTCGTTTTGGCTATATGGAAGTCGTGTTTTGGAGTTCGGAGCTGCTCGAAAAACGCGTTCAAATTCTTCTGTCTGAAAGCGGTAAAATTCGTGTACTTTCGCGAATTCTGGCGAATTGGATCATTTTCGGCAAAAAGACCCTTAGGCGAAAGTTGTCCGGAATGGCGCGTTTAAGCTGGAAAAAAAGATGGTGTGAAGATTGAAGCTCGTTTGTAAATTCTGGAACCCGAACAGCGAATCCGAGCGTTAGAAAAAAAAAGTGAGTTTTCTCCGCTTTAAAGCTTCTATGGTTTTTGACGAATGAAATAGAATAAAAATATGATTTTTATATTATAAGAAGAATAAAAACATGATTTTTATATTATAGGAAGAATAAAAATATTATTTTTATATTGTAGAGATAATAAAAATACGATTTTTATATTATATAGATAGTAAAGATTTGATCTTTACTATATGAACAGCGATATAAAAATAGAATTTTTATCTATATAGTAGTAGAATAAAAATGTGATTTTTATATACATAGCAACAATATAAAAATGTGATTTTTATATATGTAGTGACTACGGGCAGTGAAATTGGGAAAAAGGGGAGCACGACGAAGATTTCTACATAAGAAGAGTCGTGGTGTTTGGATTAGCTTTGGTGAGAACTTCTCACTTTAAATTTCCTTTTCTAGTTATAAATATATACTAGGATGCAGACGGTGTTTAGTAGAACCAGACACCATTGTCCACAGACCATGGACTTGTTTGTTTGGTTGTGTAGTTGGTTAGATTATTTGATCTAAATTTGGTTGTTTGGTGAATTGGAATGGATTTGATTGATATGTATATGGCGTGGGCCATTATTAGACCGGGGATAAGGCTAGGCCTTGTCCCGTTTCTAGTATCGTGTTGTTATGCCGCCGAAATTTTCTAAAATAAGTTAGACAAATAAAGATAGCATTTTATTTAATAAATGAACCGAATAGAATATTCATAGGTTGAATAAAATAATTTGGTCGTTAAAAATATAATTTTCAACGTGAACGTGAATAAATAAATATTCATTTACAAACCGGACGGTTTGTTTATGTACACCTATTTGAAGGACAATGATTGAGACGATAAATTTTACACCTCGCCCAACTGCACATATAAAAATCTGTGTTTGATTGTTTGAAACCCCACACGGGTATTGGGATAAAATACGGTATACACTAATCCCAATAATTAGTTGTATGTCGATCGATTGATTGACAGGCTGTTATAGGCGTTAGATATCTATATTTGATGCTTATACAGTGTAGTGCACTTTGGATGATGGTTGATTATTTATCGTTGCTATTATATACATGTGTTGTATGGAAACCATATAATTAACTTTATATGGTAATTGATTGGGCCTCATTCCAATTTAGAAAATAAAGAATATTATAAAATAAAGGTTCATGTGTTGACAATACTCATCCGTTGAGATTAGTCATGTGTTGAAGGAAATATTTTAACAATAAAATTTACATCTTTATCTTTATAAAATAAAGGTTCGTGTGTTGACCGTACTCATCCGTTGAGATTAGTCATGTGTTGAACGAAATATTTTAACAATCAAATTTACATCTTTATCTTTATAAAATAAAGGTTCATGTGTTGACCGTACTCATCCGTTGAGATTAGTCATGTGTTGAACGAAATATTTTAACAATAAAATTTACATCTTTATCATATATAAAATTAGAAACTAACTGGAAAATAGATAAGATGAGTGGTCTCCTGGATGTTGATCTGATGTTGGTTTCGGCCTTCAGGGTTAATATTCAAGGAATCGTTCTCTTACTAATTTACGGTTGGAGTCTGATTTGAAATCAAACGATAGATACCATAATTTTTATAAAATATATTGAATAACAAAAATAGTCACACGTGGACAGTACTCATTCGTTGAGATTAGTCATGTGTTGACAAAAATATAGATTCACGTATTGAATAGAATAAATATTCATTTGTTGAATAGAATAACGGAATTATTGAAATATATAAAGCCGTGTTGATTAGAAATGCGCTATTTTGACGCGAACGATATTTATATCGATTATATTCGTTTTTATAATGAATATTGAAAAGAGATAAAAATCGAATATATATAAAGCAAATTCGAATTGAATTGAATATAAACCAATTTCGAATTGAATTGAATATAAACCAAGTTCGAATTGAATTGAATATAGAATGAATTGAAATTTGAATTGAATTGGAAATTGAAGTTGAAATGTTTTTGAAACGAATTTAAAACTATTTATAAAATTCTTTTTAAATAGACATCGATGAAATATATATTATATATATAATATAATGGCCTGAATAGAACGCGCCGCGCCGCGGCAGTTCGTGAATTTCGACCATTGATTTCGAACGGACATTACGGGAGATCCGACCGTCGGATTCTCCTAAAACCGGAACCGTTGGGTTCGTATCGAAAAGAGCTTTCTTTGGATTCAGAGATACGTCCAAATCAAATTTGGAAAAGGTCGCTGAAAGTGCAGTTCGATGGCCGTTGTTGGAAATCGGCTATACAGACCTTGATAAAATTATTAAAAATATCAATAATTTGTGTAAAATAATAAGAAATGATTTGTGAAGAACTGGGATGAAAAATCCCACATTTGTAAAGATGAAAATGGATTTTTATCGAAATGAACTAGTTTTGAACTAAATTTAAAACCCAATTATTTTTTAAATAAATAAATTAGATTTAAAAGGGTTTTTAAATAATTGGAATTTCTAATATATTTGATTGAAATTGAATTAGAATTGATTTGTGGGTTTATCGTGAACGGTGTTTTAAATAACACTAGTTCTTTAACCCGATAATAAATAGAATGTGATTTGGGTTTATCGTGAACTGTGTTTTAAATGACATTAGTTCTTTGACCCAGTAAAAGGAGTTTTAATGAATTTGTAATTAGATTGAAATGTGAATTGATAATTTAAATTATCAAATTTGGAAAATGAGCGAGAATGGAGTATCACCAGTTTTGCTCTAGGCGATAGTTAAATCTTTAATTAGATTTGAACGTGAAATGGTAATTAATTTTACCGATAACACCGTGGTGTTAGATATGGAGTAGTACCAGTTTTTCTTCATGGGATGAATAGGTTGGGATTGGGAAATAAAATAAATAATTACTTCGGTGTGGTTCGCTAATCCCGACTAGTTTGGAAAACCATAATTTGGTTTGAAATGACATCCAAAGGAAGACTAAAGAATAAATTTAAAGAATTTATCTTTGATAAAATTAATGGGAACCTTTCCCTAAGAATGTGAAATTTAGAAACTAGCTGTAGGTTAGTTAAGAAGAATGGTTTCCTGGGTATTGATCTGATGTTGGTTTCGGCCTTCGGGGTTAATATTTGGGGAATTGCTCTCTTACTGATTTACGGTTAGTGACTAATGAATTGGAATGAGGTGTATGTTGTGTTTGTGTAACATTTGTTTTTAATATACGCGGGTTGTTCGGAAAGGCCGGGTTTATACCCATTCTGAATAACCGATTCGACGATAAGTCGAAGATTATGACGGTGGTCGAAGACCGGAAGTCTTCACATCGTTTGGATAATTACTGATGATCCTGATTGGGTTGTACACCCAAGAGGATGGAAATAGTTGGTGGTCGCCCAGACGTACTTGGAGATCGATGGATATGCGAGGAAAGTGCCTCCGGTTTCGTTCAGACCCAGAACGAACTTGTAAATGGATTGTGTGTCTGACATTGGATTTTATTCTGTGTTGATTGATTTCTGTTAAATATATATTTGTTTGGCGGCGGAGAATTTATTCTCTTGCTTAACGCCCTTCTCTGAGACGTACGAGCTTAGAGGTTATATATCGATAGATATCAATCGCATGGCATGAATTGCCCGTGTGGCACGCTGAGTTGCATGGATCAAGGCTTCTGTTGAAAAGCAAAGTCTTGTGGTTGATGATCAAAGCACGGCCTACGTGGCAGCTTTTTGTATAGCGTGGATTCGCGAGCCTCACACATCGGTATGAGTTAAAAACGGGAGAGTGACCGCTGGGAGAACACGACGTTTCTTTCTAGCCATGGGTGATGTCAGTGACCTACCAGTCCTGACATTTATATACTTTTTACCCGCGTGGTTGTTGGATGCGAGGCGCCTCGATTATAGGTCTGTAAGGACCGAGAAACGTGTGTTCAGGAATAACTAATCCTCAAACGTAAGAGAGGACCGGCCCAGCCGATTCCAGGGGTTGCCCAGAGTGTGTAGTCCCGAGGCATTTGCTAGAGTGTCTCGAAGCGGAGAGGATCTTGCCCCTTGCCTCGACTCATGACGGAAATCAAATTTCCAATACGTGTATTTCGGTTTTAATTGTAGAACTAGTATGGCGACATGATATATGGTACCCATGCCGTCTATGATTTATATTTATGATTGATATTGTTTTGACACTATACACTTATTATAGTATCAAATGATTTGTTTTAAACGTACCAAGCATGTTTGGCTATTATAAGGGAAAACCCTATCCTACGGCTTGCGTTGCATTGTGTGATGGGACCTGGGTCTTATAATAGCTTCATTTTTCGAAAAAGCATTGCCTTGTTTATCCTATGCACTGGTATTCTTGGGAGGAAACCCATTCCGTGTTATACGGCGTGGTCCCTTGAATTACTCTCTTTTAAAGTAAAGTTTTAAATAACTGTTTTAGTTCTCACACCAGTCACATGACTGACCTGGAGTTTATTGTTTTAACCTAAACTGTGGGTGCCCTTATTTTCGACACGGGCAGCTAGTAGTTTTGATTTTGCAGATTTATATTCACAGGATCCTAATTTACAGCTGGAACGATGCTCGGAAAGCTCTGTATCCGTGTATTACTTTCAGTTGTGTTTTGTATTATTTTCCGCTGCTATGTAATTTATTGTAATCTCTGATATTTGTTGAATGTAATTTATTCATTTATACTCTGTATATTCTGGTATCTGATGGAATTGTTGTAATAGCAATGAAATGTTCTTCCGTCTGCGTTCATTTGTGTGTTGTTCTCAAAGTATCCGCTCTTTCCTTCACGGGGAAGTTACGGGTCCTTACAACTTGTGAACAGAAGATCAATTTAAATAATGCAGGTAAATGGAAACATACATGCAGAGAGTAAATACTCCAGAAGAGATCTGAAGGGCATGCAATAACGGAAACATATAATCTCTTTGTGTAAAGGAACAGTAGGTTTAAAAATAAAAAACTGGAAACATATAGCAGTAGAACAGTAAAGTTGCATGCTTAGTGAACAAGTGTAGGAGAAATGGGCATTAGAAAGGAGGGAAAAAAGGAGATGATTAAGGAATGATCTTTTGAATTGGTAAAAGGTGGAGAGAAGATAGGAATGAACGTCACCTGTTTATGTGCTTATTTCTGAACTTTATTCAATAGTTCGGTAATGTGCGGAGCATGCATGGACATCAGTTTCGGACCATCTCTGCAGCTCAAAACTTGAACAATTCAGTCTGTGGAATACATATGAAGCAAAACGTATAAATTTTGGTTTTTAACAAGAAGCAATATAGTAATAGAATATGAGAATTTACTAAAAATGATTCCACTATTTTTTTAAAAAAAAGAGAAGCATAGACCCTAAGATGACATTTGCTCTTATAATTTCCACTTGTTCAACTGTATTGTGTTGTTTTGCTAACCGAGGAATGACTCACATTCGCCGTAATGTTTTGGAGTGATTATGCAACAATCATGGCTCTTTAGTTGTCCCCAGTTTTGTCAGCTGCTTGCAAACGGCAGTCATTTACTTGACTGTGTAAATCAATATTCTTCATTATAACCATGCGCTTGAAAGTGAGTACCTAGCTTTCATGCATTTTTTCACTTCGTAAATGTAATTTTAGGGAGAAGCAAATGTAATTTTAGGAATCAAAATAGTGAGAAAAGAAGGATCAATCTTATTAACACAATCTCATTATATTGAAAGCATTTTTAAGAAATACAATCTTAGATCTCCCTTTAGCAAAAACACCCATCGACCCTAGTGTCAAATTAATGAAAAATACTGGTAGATGTTGCGATCAATTGAAATATCCAGTGCGATCGATAGTCTTATGTATGCCATGCACTGCACTAGGCCAGATATAGCATATGCTATAGGAATTTTGTGTCGATTCACTAGTAATCCAGGAAGAGAACATTGGAATGCAATATCAAGAGTTCTAAGATATCTGAAATGGACTATGAATCATGGCTTGGTTTTCAAGGGAGAACCATCAGTACTTGAAGGTTACAGCGATGCAAGTTGGAACAACATAGAATCTAACTCTAAATCCACTTCAGGATGGATATTCACAATAAGTGGGGTTGCCATATCATGGAGTTCTAAGAAACAAACATGCGTCTTAGACTCGACTGTGTTGGCAGAGTTTATAGCACTTGCAGATGCATGTAAAGAGGTTGAATGACTAAGAGAGCTATTGATAGATATTCCAATTTGGATGAAACCTACTCCAACTATTAAGGTACATTGCGATAGTCAAGCTACTTTGTACAAAGTGGCACAAAAGACGTACAATGGTAAACAAAGACATCTTAGCCTTCGACATCAATTTATTAGAGGATTACTCAAACGATTGGCAATTACAGTCGATTATGTTGAATTAAAGAATAATTTAGCAGATCCTTTGACGAAAGGACTGGCTAGAGAGATGATTGCGAAAACATTAATAGGAATGGGATTAAGGTCTATGTGAATTCATTCTTCAATAGGAACCCTACTTATGTTTTGAAAAACAGACAAAGTTCAAAGGGTAAAAACAAGTTGAAGTATGAAATAGGTGATACATTAGAGTACAATAATAAGATCCCATTGTAAAAGAAAAATATCTAGTGTATACATTCTACAAGATAGAGGATGATGTAAATTCTTAATGGGTTCAATTGTATGAACGAGTGACTCGCAAAATCACTTTAGTTAAAACCCACCTATATGAATGAGAAAGTTAGACCGCTTTCTATGAGATTGGACCGTCTCTATAACATTCATGAAATCAGGATATTACGCAAGGCCATTAATGCGTAGGAATAAAGAATTGCACTTTTCTATGAAATTAGTATGTGTGATGACTCCGGTAAGTCACAAAAAGGTCCTTGGTTCAAGACACGTTCACCATAGCACCTTGACAAACTTTGAGTTGTTTACACTAAGTAAAAGTTCAAAGCCGTAAGCTACTTTCATATATGTACTACTTCTTACGGTGATGCTTAAGATATTGGTTTATAGGTGAAGTTTTGAAAAAAGGTGGGGAATGTTGGAAGTTTTTCCAAAACCTTTGTCAAATATGATCCCCTACGGAAGGGGGGTCCAGGGGGGTGGCAACCCTCCAAGGTGGGAGTGCGGGGGCAACGCCCCTGCTAACGGGGTTCAACCTGCCCGGTCAGGTCGCGGGGGTCTAGGGGCCAGCGCCCCCGACGGGGTGCGGAGCAGCGCCCCCGACAGGGTGCGGGGCAGCGCCCCATTCTAAACGGTACATTTTGTGTACTGTTGAATTCGAATTCAATAGCCAACGGTAACGACCGTTGGAAAAGGTCACGATCGTTCAGATCCAAAGGGCACACCCGTAGTCGAATAGATGTTTCGTCCCCTCTATAATACAGCGTTCCCTCATCACGGATTTTATAATTCATTTTTCTTTCTCGAAATTCTCAATCTTCTGCATCATCAAAATAACTTTAAAGTGCTTCTTTGATCTGTGCAAGTAATCACAACTTGCATAGATATCCTCCATTGTATCCTGGAAGAAGGTTTTCAATCAACCCATTGTGATTTAGAAAGGGGAACATTAGAATTTGTGATACAATATTTCCCTTTGCTGAAGATTGGAAGATATTATTGATTATGGTGAGAGAATATTTCCAATTAGAGAAGATTTTGGAAATATTTTAATTTGGGAATATAATTATTCCAACTGCAGAAGATTTGGAAGATATCAGAAATTTATTGCTCTTTTATTTGTAAAAGGGATAGGCAATAAATTACCTACATAAGTGGAAGGATTTGAAGAAGGTTTCTTTTTGGGATAGTGAAGTAAGGAATTAATTCCCTAATTGTTTGGTTAAACAAAGAAGCCTATCAGGAGAATTGGAGAATTAATTAAGCATTGATTTATATCATAAATCAATTACTTCAACCCCAAGCATTAATCCTTATATAAGGATAGGGATTAGATGAATGTATAATCATCTCTAAGAGTTCTTCTTCTTCCCTACTATCAGTCTTGTAATTTTTTCTTATTGAGAAAAGTAATAAAATCTCCTCTCCCCAAGTGGACGTACACTAACAAGACGTTAGTGGAACCACTATAAACCTCTTGTGTTATTTCTTTTATTGCTAGATCTGTGATTGTTTTGCTGTTGAATATCTTTGTTTGTTTTGCCTCACCATCAATCCGTTCCCATCCGTTTTTTTTTCACAACAATTGGTATCAGAGCTACGATGTTGATTGAGAAAGAGTGTTAGGCATTATGGCAGGAGATAAGGAGAATTCAGCAATTGTATCAAGGCCATATGTCAAAGGGACATATATGGCAGCAGGATCTCAGTTAGCAATAGAAAGATGGAATGGGGATAAAGACTTCGAGAAGTGGCAATGGAGGATGAAAGCTGTTCTGATGAGAAACAATGTTCATCCTGTGGTATTTGCTTCTGAGGAGTTGACGGATGATATTTCAGCCGTGGAAAGGAAGGAGATAGAACGATGGGCATTTACTACTTCATAATTGGCAATGGAAGAAAATGTCATTTCAGAGATTAGCAGTGAGAACACTGCTAAGGACATTTGGACCAAGCTGGAAAAACTCTATCTAAAGAAGTCACTAACCAACCGTCTGATTTTGCTGAAGACGTTTTTCACCATGCGGATGAGAGAGGGTACTTCAGTGAAGGCACATCTTGATGTGAAGGCAGGTCTTCTATTTGAGGACTTAAAGGATCAGATGAAGGGGTTGAGTGAAGGTAGAGGAGAAAGTAGTACAGAAGCCTTATTAGATGGTATGGAGAAAGGGGAGAAGAAGAAGAAAACAAAGTCAAGAGATGGGAAGTGCTACATTTGCAAGAAACCAGGCCATTGGAAGAGAGATTGTCCGGACTCGAAGAAAAAGATTGTAGCTGGAAATTCATTGGTTGTGATGGAGGAATTTTTGTCTGTTGACTTGTTGACAGCGGTAGTATCAGATGTATCAGACCATTGGGTGCTAGATACGAGGGCGTCTTTTCATATAACACCTAATAAGAATTATTTCAATTCTTTTAAAAGAAAAAGAGGGAAACTAATTCATATGGGAAATGATGCTAGTTGTAGAGTCATGGGCGAAGGAACTATGCAAATTCGCATGTATGACGGGGTAATACGAACTTTGACAGGTGTCCGTTACGTTCCAGGTCTTCGGAAGTCAATGATATCTCTTGGGCAGTTAGCATCGAAAGGATGCGAAGTGACTATTGATAAGGATAGTCTAAGGGTTTCTAAGGGTGCATTTGTGGTGATAAAGGGAGATATGTTTCATAATTTGTATCTGCTGAAGGGAAGCACTGTACTTGGAGAGTCAAGGGTTGGAGCCTACAGTTCTCGTGGAGAAGATGTCAAAGCTAGGCATACGAGAAGGGACTTTGAGTTTCTGCATAGGCAGAATATGATGAAAGGGGAAAGCTTCAACAAGGTGGGATTTTGCCAAGAGGATGTGCTTGATAAGAGGAAGAAGGGGTCGTCTGAAGTTGGTCAGAGATCAAAGGAGAAAGTAGTGGATATGCATAAGTCTTTGTAGACTGCTAAGTTCGGGCGTTGCTCGAACTGGAATCGCTTATCGAAATGTTAGGTGCCACGTGGTGGCACGGTGTGGGGAGAGGGTTGAGATGGTTCATGGAGACGTTTGTTTTCATGGTGAAGATTGATAGGTCTTACTTGAAGGGGTTACTTTGTACACTTTGTTGGCAGGCGGTGGCGTTGCCTGAGTTTGTTAACAAAGTGCAATGGGTGATGGCCATGCCGAAGCTCATTGGGAAGTAACCATGGTGTCTTGTCCGAGAAGATGCTTAGAGTAAGAGGATGTAGGTGGAGTTGGTATGCTTTCAAGGAAATATAGTATCAAGGTAGAGATTGTTAGAACTTGTGATACAATATTTCCATTTGCTGAAGATTGAAAGATATTATTGATTATGTGATAGAATATTTCCAATTAGAGAAGAGTTGGGAAATATTTTAATTTGGGAATATAATATTTTCAACTGCAAAAGATTTGGAAGATATCAGAAATTTATTGCTCTTTTATTTGTAAAAGGGATAGGCAATAAATTACCTACATAAGTGGAAGGATTTGAAGAAGGTTTCTTTTTGGGATAGTGAAGTAAGGAATTAATTCCCTAATTGGTTGGTCAAACAAGGAAGCCTATCAGGAGAATTGGAGAATTAATTAAGCATTGATTTATATCATAAATCAATTACTTCAACCCCAAGCATTAATCCTTATATAAGGATAGGGATTAGATGAATGTACAATCATCTCTAAGAGTTCTTCTTCTTCCCTACTATCAGTCTTGTAATTTTTTCTTATTGAGAAAAGCAATAAAATCTCCTCTCCCCAAGTGGACGTGCACTAATAAGACGTTAGTGGAACCACTATAAACCTCTTGTGTTATTTCTTTTATTGCTAGATCTGTGATTGTTTAGCTGGTGACTATCTTTGTTTGTTTTGCCTCACCATCAATCCGTTCCTATCCGTTTTTTTTTTCGCAACAGGGAAAACATTCTTGAAAGACAGTGAATCTTTCGTGCCTTGGAGAGAATCTTACTCAATAATTTTCAACATCTTTATCTATTCATCTTATTTGGTAGAATGTAAATTGCACCTGCCATAAAACACGCACAAAAATACAGTAACATTAGCTTTTTAATGTAATGTTTAGTTCTATAAATATTACTGTATGATTATATAATGGTTGTAATGTAAAAAAAAAACATAATGACAGTAAAAAAAATTCTGTAGATGCCTACGAAACCCGACATAAAAGAACGAACAATCATATGTTATAAACTATCACCGACAAGAACAATTCTTCTGTACCCAATTCCCATATCCTCCATGTCCCCTCCAATCAAATCTCTCCATTTCGGTTTTTTGCATTTAAGTCCCCGGACAATTAAAGGGTTTAACTGCAAAAAGCGGAAATCAGGGGGCTGTGATTGGCTGAGGACACCGGGCACATACTATTTCGGGATAGAAGAATTCACCCGATCACCGACGACCCGCTCCCACTGCTGTGCAGAGCTCATAGTGAAAATCACAACCCATTCCACAACGTTTGACTCAAGCAGATCTATTTATTGGCATGCTTGAGAATATTACCCTAATTATTCAGGAATTCAGTTTTTAAAGTACATTAATATAAAAGATACTGGATGCACAACCATCTAATTAAATACGCACCATTGTATCATGATGCATTAAACTAAATAGCCACTACTGGAGTCAAACACATAACAAATCCTTTTCATTTTCTGTGTTTGGTTTCAGCATTTTGTTCGGCAATTTTGTTCATAAGCTTCAGTGCAGATATTGAATATATACAGTTAGTAACATAAAAGAGTATGTATGTGTGGTGATATAGGTGGAGAATGTAGAGGTATTGAGGCATTTAGAATAATAAAAGCTCCCATTAGAAAGTTTTGCAGAATTACATTATTGAAACCGATATTTTGGTTACAGCAAAAAAGATTTCACGTTGACTCAAGAACATGGCCCCCTGCTATTCATTTTTTGGGCACCTTCAGATGCAACAGTTGTAGATGGTATCAACTTTTGGCCGTTGATAAGGCATATATGCTAGGGGTGTTATGTTGCGGCAACCGTCAATTTTACCGTCAACCGTAACTGCAACCATTGTTGACGGTTATCAAATTTTATAACCGTTACCGTAACCGTCTAACCGTTACTGCAACCATTACTGTAAATTTACATTGTTATCCATAAATATTTCGAGTTTTAACTTTTTTCATAAGAATTAGTTTGTTTATCTATGAAACAAACCATCCATGTGCATGTTTTCTATAAATAAAAACACAAATAATTTATACATATGTTATTTCTCTAGCTTAAGGTATTAAAAAAAATATTTTTTTTTTCTAGAAATACTATAAAAAGATCATGTGCGGTTGGTATGGCTTACCGCGGTTATCAAAATCCACAACCGTTATCGTCACCGTTACCGTAGTAGGTGGTAGCTGTGTAAACGGTTGATACGGTTTAACGGTTGAAAGGTTAACCGTAACAGCCCTAATATATGCTGTAAATAATACAAAAGTACTTGTTGAACTTGAGAAAAAAATGCAGTGATAAGATAATTAAATTGGTAAAACTATATATTTGAGATATCCAACATGCTAACTTTCTATATTTTTTTAATATCAGCTATGTGAGGACTAAATTATATATACTAACTTTCTATATTTTTTTTATATATTTAATTGACTTGATAAAAAGGTATATCAGACAAACCAAATGCAACAAACAGATTAGAGCTTTAAAAACATAAAGCAAGCCATGACAATAATAATAGAAGCAAGCCTTGACATAATAATTGAAGTAAGCTGTGACAAAAACAATAATTATGTTTCTTTTACACACACAAAATGTATGTTGAGAAGCACAGTTGGAGCTCTTATTTTCCTGAAACCATATAATATGTGATATATACATGTAGAGACACACATTTGAAGCTTTTATTTTTGGAAAACCATGTCCAGCAATATTAAACCATAATCGACAGTACAGCGGAAAGAAACTTGATTATGTGAAACCCATATGTATAGGGCATGTTATATAGAAAACTTGACATACACCCGAAGATTTACGTCTAGTATATATAAAGTTATGTGTTATTGAAAAGCATGTATGTATCAAAATTCAATGTGTGTCCAAAACTGCTATACATTCAAAATCTACATACATGAAAATGTATGTTATTTGGTATTTTGATATAGAAGGAACTTTGCATGGAAAAGCTGATGTATATTCAAAAGTCAAACGTATAAAACATGTGTATTTAATGGTCATATTCGATCTATGTTCACATGCTAAAAAATATAGCATGAAAAAAAACTTTTTTTGTTTGGACGTATTGGGAAACCGGTAAATCTTGTTATTTAAAAATTATTCAAGCGTTTTAGCACGTTAGAAATTTGTTACATCGAAAAATAAGTCATCTAAAACAGAGATTAATGTTGTATAAAATAGATAGAGTTTTGAGCACTCACTGCCATTACTAACTAAATATTATCATCCATAATATGCTACTGTTCTCCCCATATTTTTTTATCAACATGTTTGTATATCTCGACATGCAAAATTGTGCATTTGCATAAAATAAAGAGTTTAAAAGAAGGGATTTAAACCACAAAAAAAGTTGAAAAGAATTTGACAACTTCTGTCTGGTAATGCTCACAATTTGTACTGTTAATAGGTGTGAGTACGAAAACAAAATTGATGTTGAAGATAACCTAATCATCAAAGTAGCCAACTAATTTCATGATAAGCATCACAATATCAATTTCATAAAGAATAGTCAATTAAAAGATAAATCGATAACAAATCTGAGAAAATGGAAATAAACCATTAAAAAATGAATTGTTCACCTATGATGAGCTTTTTAAAGATCGTCGACTTCCTGTCCAATTGCTTTTATAATATACCTGTATCGTGTATTTAAAGTTTGAAAAGAGAAAACCAAAGAAGTTAAGCCATTGTCATAACCTGAAACAGAAATGTATACCATTGGTATAGTTAAATTTAAAAGCAATTTAAAAATGAAATTAGTGCATATAGTTTCCTCTCCTCCTTTATCCGGGCTTGAGACTGGCATCTACAGAGATAAATGATCATAGATGGCGGAGTTAAAAACTTGCTAAGGGATTTTAAGACCTATAGGTAGAATGGCAATATGGTATGACAGAATAAAGAGAACTTTTGCTATGCGGGGACTTTGGTTGAAGAAGGTATAATTATGAAGTGAGAGGGTAGATGTATAATTTCCATCCCAATATTGTTTAGATATGTTGTTATTATTGGTATTTTTCTGACATGTTTAATTGTGATGGTTGGATGACATAATGTACAACATGTTTGGTTAGTTTAAGGTCAAAAAATCCCTTGGTTGTTGGTGCAGTTATAGGAAGATTAGTTAACAATTTGAGAACATGTTGACAAAACGGCTGTGTACACGACATTTCTCGTGTGTGTTCCTGGTTTGCGTGGAAGATTTCCATTTCTTACCAAAACTTTAGTTGTTTTTCGGGAAACTCCCCTAGATAAAGCAACATAAAGCTGACCGTGAGTGAAAACATGGTCGCGAAGATAAATGCCTACGTGGGGAATGGTTTGGCCTTGAGATTTGTTAATAGTGAGAGCGAAAGCAAGTCATACTGGGAATTGTTTACGGATGAGGTTGAAAGGCGGATTTAAGTTCTCAAAAGGTTTCAACGGTATTCGTGGAATTAATACTCGTGTACCTTGAAAATGACCAAAAGAAATTTCTGTGTCAATTAGGTTTTCGTAGAACGATCGACATATTAATCTCATACCGTTACATAATCCAATTCTGCGATCCAAATATCGTAGTAACATAATTGGAGAACCCTTCTTAAGAATTAATTGATGTGGGGGTATACCACCTGAAGTAAGAGAGTTTAAAAACTCCGGTTAGTATAAGTTATTTGTGTCGTCCTCAACTCTGTCAAAAGAATAGTAAATGTATTCATCACCGGGGAACTCTTTGATTCTCATGTTATTAATTAGATCAGTTGTTACATTTTTAGGCACTATAATTGCTCTGTTTAAGATATAGTTTGTGGAAGTAATATTGTCACGAAAGGAGGGGTACACGTGGTGAATCAAAGAATACAAAGAATTTGTATCAGTCCATTCCTAGACAATATCATCTAGCAACATAATCATATCATCGTGTATGGTTTTTTCACTTCCATAACCAATGCGTAGAACAAAATCAGCGTAAGATTTATCATTTCGTGCTTTCATATTTTCAGTCAAATGGAAAACCTGAACATATGACCACAAATAAGAGCGGAGTATGCATGCATCTATAGTTTGAGTTTTGGTTGCTCCCTGAACAACGAGCAAAACCTGTCAAAAATCTCCACCTAAAATCAAGAATTTACCTCCAAATGGAACATCAATGGAAGTCAAATCTCTTAATGTTCTGTCCAAAGCCTCAAACGTGTGTCGGTGAGCCATCGTTGCTTCATCCCATAGCAAAACAGACGATGCACATAATAGCCTCGCGGTATTAGATTGCCTAAAAATATGGCAGGTGGATGTGGAGTCTAAGTTAATAGGAATCTTAAAACGCGAGTGAGCAGTCCTACCGCCAGGTAAAGCGATAGTAGCTATTCCTGAAGTAGCTGTTGCAATTGCAAGAAGACTTTGATTTCGTAAATGAGCCAGAAGTGCTTTGTATAAAAAAGTTTCCCTGTTCCTCCTGGACCGTCGATGAAGAAAATGGAGGAGGTGGCAGAATTAATAGAATGCATAATCGCATCAAATGCTTCCTTATGATCACTGTTTAAATTTTTTACTGATTGTAAATCGTGAGCAGATATATGTACGGATTTCTCTTCTGAAATAAGCATTGAAATATTATCGTCATTAAAGAAAGTCGGGAGGGATGTGGTAAATCATTATCGAAAATGGTTTTGTTATATTGTTTAAGAAGATTATTAAGATCAACAAGACATGTGGTAATTAAAAATGAAGTTGGAAGAGAGATAGAAGAGGTGGATGGATAATCTTCTGTTAAAAAACACCAAAACTTTTCCCATAAATCTCGAACAGAGCTTGGCTCGCAGTAAACTAAAATAGTAACAAATAAACATCGTAGTGCAACGGGCATATGGGTAGTTGAAGCATCAATGAAACAATTGATAATACTATTATCATTTTCAAGTAGTCCTCCACTCTCTGCTGCTTGTTTAATTGTGTCGTAAAGTTTTCTGTTAATAATGCGTAAATTATCAAAAGACAGGGGTCCTCGCACATGGTTTAGAAGTAAACGTAAGTAGTAGCGATCACCTTCCGTGGGAGATACAGTATAAATATGACCAATTACTTTACGGTTAATTTGCCTAGGTACCCATTTTTCGCTTTGATTCCCACCAAAAATGTTCTGGGAATTTGTGGTACAGATATTGGTGTGCTTCGTTATTATGTAAGTTGTGTTTGAAAAATTCAGTGAGCATAGTTTTAGATCTATCTTCATCAGTTAAGATGGAGTGTAAGGTTTCGGATGGTTGGAAATGAAGTTGTTGCATGTTGGGAAGATGTATTTGTAATGATATGACAGAAGGAGACATGTTGCTAAGTTAAAACCTAAAAATTCTCCATAGTGATTCAGAGGCACAAATCCATCTAGCATCAACAAATTGAGAAATTTCATCGTTCTCGGTCGATGTAGAAGATAATCCTACGGAGACACGATCTGATCCTTTGTAAACGTATTTGTATAAATGTTTGAAAGATTTAATACTGGAGCAAACCTCAACGTTGATATGAAAATCATATTTTAGCACTAAATAAGGATTCTATGGAATAACCCAATGATTGTCTATTATGGTATTAGTTGGTTGATTTTCTAAAGGAATATCACGTCTTCTATAAATGGGGTAGGAGTCACGTCCTTTTACAATTATAGGCGCGAATGGTTTAGGAAAACCTTTTTAACAAATTCTGTCGCGCATGCAAGTAGCATTGCGATTGAAGCTACCACAAGGATGATGTATCATATGTTTGGTGACAACATTATACAAATCCAGTTCTAAATCTTTGTTTGGAATCTCTGCTCTAACCATACAATCGTAATCGTCAGGGCTATTAAGTTTGTCTGTCTCAGGTAGAATAATTAGCATATGTGAGTGTGGTAATCCCCTTTTTTGGAACTCAATTGCATGAACATGTGCGACGGGTTTACCTAAAATGTGCTTGTCAAATAAATCTTGTTTAAGTTGTTCTAGCTTTGCACGGAAAACACGAGTTAAATCAGGACGATCAAATGGTTGTTGGAAAGGTAGCAATTCTTGTGTTATTTCCACCCAGTTTGGATTGCATGTTAAAGTAATAAATAAGTCGGATTTGCCATACCTTCGTACTATAGCCATTGCGTCTTGGTATCTTGATGCATGTCGCGAGGACTACCAATATGAGATGCAGGCAGAACTTTTCGAACCCCAACATTTCCTATAAGTATTAAAGGTGATAAAATGGATTAAAAATCGAGATTTACAGTGAACAAACTTTGATGCATAAGACAGGAAAGTGCTTACTGCCAGTTCTCTCTCCTGTTGCAAGAGCATCTTGTAGTCCTTGGTATAGGTCAGCTCGAATAGTATTTAATGGTCTCGAATATATTGCAGTCGCATGGTTTCAATTTTGACAAAAGTATCAGCAACAAATTGTTGGAGCAAAGGACCACCATGCAGTAGAAGAGGTATTGTCGAAGGTCATATCTGGTTGGGATAAATATGCGTGTGAACTTAAAATAAGTAGAAGAACATGTATGGTATGTGGCATAAATAATAGTGTATGTGTAAGAAAAAAGAGTGTAGTGGTTCGAGGAATAAATTACCTGTAATATAAGAGACTAGTAAGCTCTACAGTTACTTTCTTTTTCTCCGGAAACATGGAAATTTATGTCCTATCCTTGCTCACCATGTGGAAGTAAAAGTGGATATTGAAGCAGATAATAAAATCCTGTAGTATCAGGAATGCGTTGCAGCCTTCTAGGTTTTGTTTGAACTATAATATCTCGTTCATTTATATCTTCAGAATTGTCATCTCCGACAATGTTACCCGCAACCTGAGATGCGGTTGGCAAGAGATGAAGATGTCGATTCACTGTCACTTTTTTTCTTATAAGTTTACATTCCTGCACATTAGCGGTTTGGCCCATATGTCTTAATAAATGAGCATAAGGATTGTAAGTATCCAAAATATCCTTAAGTGCTTGAAGTATGTCATGTCGTAACGCTGGACTGTCTTCCTGTCGATTTTCAATCTCATGATCAGTGTCGCAGATTTATAGTTGCAGATATCTTGGCATGTTTATAGGCATAGGCAAAATACTTCCAATGGAATGGTAGACAGAACCTTGCGCACGATAAGAGTATACTCCATCACGTGCGTTGGCTAAGTTTTGGTCAATGTTAGCACCGATAGAAGTAAAAGCAAAAGAGTTGTTGTAAGATCTTATATTTGTACAAAAATGCGAACCGCGTTCTTCATCAGCGATGAATAAATTGAGCAATTCCGGCGGTGGCGGAGGGCGTTGAATGACAATTTCCCCATTGCAGCAACAACTCCCACTTATTTCATGATAAAATAATTTTGCATTGCAGTGTTGACAATAAGTGGGTTGGGGGAGCATATGGCACAAAAAATAGCAGGAGGCAGTAAAATTCCTACCACAGTTGTAACATGTAGGAATGGGAGATCGAGCAAATGATTGGGGTTGTGGTAGCGATGTAAATGATGCTGCAAGTTGGTAAAAAAAGCTATAGTATGCAGTAAATGGCAAGCAGTAAACAAAGAGCGGAAAGTTTGTTAACATTACCTGCGGTAGCAGTAGCAGAAGGTACTGCTTGGTTAATTACGTATGACATTGCTCTTGTTGATGTAATGGTGAAGTAAGCTACAAAAATAATTAAGGCCGAATTGGTGACAAAAATTGGTATATAAAGTTTATGAAATAATATATAAAAAGCGAGTATAAAGGCTCAGGATGGTGAAAAAGCAAGTATGAAGAGGTGGAATCAGATGGTGGAACGTCCGTACTTGAAGATAAAAAACTAAGTTTACCAGCTTACATTAATAACTATGCGGTAGACTTGCAAAAAGAAGCGTAAGCTGAAAGTAAAATTAGTCTTGTTAACATAATACAGATAAATAGGATAATTCAGCAGTGGTTTCTAACTGTTGATATCACATGATATAAGTTCCGCTACTTTACCCGCACATAAAATTGGGTGTAAGGAAGTATTATAGATCATGTATTGTGACATATTATTCACTGTTAAATGCAGTTGTTATACTGTTAGTCAATATATATATATAAATATATATATATATATATATATATATGATTTCATTTGCAAGCAGTCAATTGGGGTTGTAGTAGTGGTGTGAATGATGCTGTAGTTATACAAAAATAAAGTATAGTGAACATGGCATGGCAAGCAGTAGGCAGACATAAACAAATTGGTAAAAATTACTTGGAGTAGCAGCAGATGGTACGACGTTGTTAATTGCATATGACATTGTCGTTGTTGAGGAAATGGAGAAGTGACCTAGGAAGAAAAATGAAGTCCTAATTTTATAAGAAAAGTGTGGACAGTTGTGAATTGGATGGAGATGAGCTTGTAGTACAAAAACGCAAATCATTAATACATTAGTATGCAGCAGTTTTTTAGGGAAAAAAGTAAAAAGAAATTGATATGTACATTGTAGCAAAAAGACGGCTTCTTGGAAGTCAGAGTCCTCCATCACAATGCGTTGAAAAATCTCATAGTTTGTATTGTATTTTCTATAAGTTAACACTATTACAATCCGTTGGCTACACACAAATACCTGTATATACATTTAACAGACATATACATAGGAAAATGTGCGTATATGACTAAAATAAAATTGTAATGATCATATATATATATAACAACTCAAATAGGTTCGCAAAACTAATTTTGGACTGTGCAAATAAAATTAGAATGTAATCTAGTTAATCACGGGTGGGAATAAATATAAATCAGATGGGGATCCATTTAAATTTTCAGGGAAACATAAGCAACCAATAGCTTTAGAATACATGTAGTCAAAACTCATATCTGGAAGTTATGATTTGGACTCCATGTAAAAAAAATGAATGCAACTCTCTGTTTAAGTGCGTATGCAATCGAAATCAAAAGAAATCCAAGCATATGAAATCGAAAATAGCACCAAATAGATGTTTGAGGTTAAGAGGATGGACTAAAGCATTCAACACCCAAACATATGAAAATGAATACAACTGCATAGAGAAAAACAATGTTATTTGAATGAATTATCAGGAAACATGGCAATCAACAGCTTAAGTATACATGGAGTCAAAACTCAAATCTGGAAGTTGTAAGTTGGAATCCATTTTTAAAAAAATGAATGCAACTCTCTATTTAAGTGCTTATGCAATCGCAATACAAAGAAATTCAAGTGCATGAAAATGAAAATAGCACCAAATCACTGTTTAAGGTTAAGAGGGATAGGCTAAAGAATTCTACATGCAAACATATGAAAACAAACACAACTGCATGTAGAACAACAATGTTATATGACCGAATTTTAGGTAACAATGAGATCCAGTAGTATAGAAACAAATAGTTACTGGTAAGAAGTGAATTTGGTATGATAGGTAGATAGAATAAGATAACAAAGCAAAAACTTGAATATGAATGAAAAGTAGATTTTAAAATAAAAAATGCATATTAATCAATAATTTGTAATTCAAATTAGCGAGATGTAATTAGCAGGTTAGACTAATGTTAAAAAATTAATGACTTCATTTGATTGTACTAATGTGGAAAGTGACATCTAAAATAAGATGATGCAGCTTCAGTTACACATTCATGTACTTATGTCTAAGTCTGGCAGTTTGCAAAAAATAATAGTAATCATTCATAACATCTAAGTCTAGATTCACAAAATAATAGTAATCATTCATAACATCTAAGTCCGGAGTTTACAAATTTAATAAAAACTTCTTTTTTTACAAAGCAAGTATAAGGAGACAACGACTTATTGATGATAAAAGTAAGGTTTCAAAATGTACCTACGTGCTGCAATCTTAATAGCTTTTCACCAATATCCAATGAATAATATAAATAGGTTTTGTAATTATAATCAGCAATAACATGAGTTTAAACTGAAATGATAAAAAATGGAATGAGTATGAGTTTAATCGTTGAGGTTAATACAATAGTTAACAATATGTTTCTTGTATACGTAACAAAATAAGTATATGAATTTACCTTCGTCAAATATAGCAGCCTCAGTAGAGGGGATAATTTTAGAAATCATATAGAGAATCACTGATGGTAGATAAAGCTAAAAAAAGCAGTAAAAGAAATGGAAGATCTTATATATCAGGCGTAATTATAGTATATGTTTATGAAATGGGCCATGTTTTCATAATTGAAACTAATTCAGTGTTGTATTTATTGTTATTTAGTACTCATATTGCTAATAGTAAATTTATTGTCATAAAATTATGTTTTAATTGCTCTTTTGTAACAACCCGTAAAATCTGGGCCAGTTTAAAATTTTTATTTTGGCAATTTTAGCGAATTTTGATTATTTAAAATGAATTATTTTAAATAATATTGACGAGAAATTTATTTTGAATATAATTCGAACGTATATATTATATACGTCGTCGTTAGAATATAAATAATTATATATAATTATAAAAGGAATTGAAAATGGCGCGGTAGTTCGAAAATTCGATTTCAAACTTCAATTGAATGTACCGGGTGCAAAACAATCCGGATTTTTGTGAAACCAAAAACATTAGGATCTAATTGATGATATCTTTCCAACGAAGTTGAGAAACTGAGATTTCACTTTATAAATGATGAGATATGTCCAGTTGAAAATTCTGAATAGTCGCTATGGAATTCAGGCCCTTAAAAATGGACATTTTGCAAATGACCTCGGATTTCGACGAAACCACTTTTGTTGGGTCCGTGATGTCGAGTTATTGCTAGGTTTCAAATTTCATAATTTTTCGAATCAATATGTGAGCGTGGCAAAGGAAAACGTGTTTTGACCATTTCAGTTGATTTTAATCGACTGGAAATTGGCCATTTTTCTAACGGTCTCAGAATTCGACGAAACTAGTTTTGTTAGGACCGTATCGTCAATACGAAGCTAGAAAATATTTTTCGGGAATTTTTAGGGTTAGTATGTGACCCCGGTAACTTGAAATGTACGTTTAAAATTCAATATAATGATTTAAATGTAAATTTAACGGAAACTGATTGTAACAATCAAATCAGCTTGCGATATATATCCCATTGTGTTCGGAATGGGGGTAAAACGCTATGGACGACAGGCGGTGGGCCTCGTTTCGAGGTCGAATGTGAAAGTCAACTCTTTAGGATAAAATTTATTAATTAAATAAAAAAAAAAAAAAAAGAATATTATCTCCCCCTTTACTACCCAGGCCCCCCCCCCCGATTTCCTTTTACAGAAAACTAAAAAAGAAAAAAAAAAAAAAAAGGGAAACGAAATCGAAATCGCCCCTTTCCCTCGTCGGAGCCGCCACCCCCGCGTCGGCCTCCTCCTCCAATCGCCCGCCACTCAGTTGAAGCCCCTGTCCCCTCTTCGGCCTCCTCCCCCTCGCGACTCTTTCCTCCTCCCTCCTCCACGCGAGGACAGCGAGCGCCCCCCCCGAACCCTAGCGCCGCCGATGAAGTCGAGCCCCCCCTCCGATCTGCAAGCCTCGATGAAGCCCCCCCGACCACTCGACGAGCCCCTGTAAGTTTTGGTTTTTTTTTATTTACTTATTTTCATTTAAACTGTAAAATTTTGTTGATTTTAAAAAACTGAATTTTTAGGAAGTTAAAAACTGAAATTTTATTTAAAGTAAAACTGAAATTTTATTTAAAGTAAAACTGAAATTTTTATAAAGTATAAAGCTGAAAATAAAAGGTTAAAACTGATTTTAAAATAAAAGAATAAAACTGATTTTAGGAATTTTAAAAACTTTGATTTGAAAAAGTTATTTTAAACTTTAAAGGTGAAAAGATTTAAACTTTAAAAGTGAAAGGTTTAGATTTTAAAAAGGAAAGGATTTGAACTTTTTGAAATAAAAATTCGATTTTTATATATTGAACTTTGAACTAAAAATTCGATTTTTATATATTAAATAGCGAACTAAAAATTCGATTTTTATATATTGAATAGCGAAGTAAAAATGTGATTTTTACGTATGTAGTGAAAGCAGCAACGAAGGTGACAAAAAGGCGAAACGACGAAGACTTCTGCAAAGGAAGAGCCGTGGAGCTGGATAGCTATAAGTGAGAATTTCTCACCTTTCTATTTTATTTCTAGTTATATATATATACTAGGATGCAGACGGTGCTTAGTAGCACCCGACACAATCGTCCACAGACCATGGACTTGTTTGTTTGATTGTTTGGTGATTGATTGTGATATTGGTTTGAATGTGGTTTGTGGTGTGAAAAATCGAATCGATAAATTGGTTAGGATTAGACGTGCGCCGTTATAAGGCGAAGGAGTAAGGCTAGGTTAGACCCTTACTCCAAATTTTGTGGTTTGCAAAATGAAATTGATTTGATTGATGAGTGAATGGCGTGGGCCTTCACTAGACCGGGGATAAGGCTAGGCCTCGTCCCGTTTCTAGTATCGTGCCGTTATGCTGCCGAAATTTTCTAAAATATGTTAGAAAAATAAAAATATCATTTTTTTTAAAGAATGAACCGAAGAGAAATTCATATGTTGAAATAAAATGTTTTGTCGTTAAAAATATAAATTTTAACGTGAATGTGAATAAATAAAATATTCATTTGCAAACCAGATGGTTTGTTTATGTACACTTATTTGAAGGACATTGATTGGGTCGATAAATTTTACACATCGCCCAACTGCACAAATAAAATCTGTGTTTGATTGTTTGAAACCCTACACGGGTGTTGGGATGATATTTGACGTACACTAATCCCGATTGTTTAGTTGTGTGTCGATCGATTGATTGACAGACTGTTATAAGCGTTGAATATTTATATTTGATGCTTATACAGTGTAGAATGCACTTTGGATGATGGTTGATTATTCATCGTTGTTGATATATGCATGTGTTGTAGAAAATCCATATAATTAACATTATATGGTAATTGATTGGGCCTCATTCCAGTTTTGAAAAAGAAATATTTGAAAAAGAAATATTTGAAATAGAATATTTGAAAATAAAGGAATATATGAAGCCGTGTTGATTAGATTGACGCCATTTTGACGTGAACGATATTTATATCAATTGAAAACGAATTCGAAATGAATTGAATTGAAAACGATTTCGAAATGAATTGAATTGAAAACGATTTCGAAATGAATTGAATTGAAAACGATTTCGAAATGAATTGAATTGAAAACGATTTCGAAATGAATTGAATTGAAAACGATTTCGAAATGAATTGAATTGAAAACGATTTCGAAATGAATTGAATTGAAAACGATTTCGAAATGAATTGAATTGAAAACGAATTCGAAATGAATTGAATTGAAAACGAATTCGAAATGAATTGAATTGAAAACGATTTCGAAATAAATTGAATTGAAAACGAATTCGAAATGAATTGAATTGAAAACGATTTCGAAATGAATTGAATTGAATATGAATTCAAATTGAATTGAAATTTGAATTGAACAGAAATGAATTTTGAAACGAATTTATAAAGAAGAATTCAATTTTGCTTTGAATTGAAATGGAAGTCGAAATAAATTTTGAAATGAATTTAAAACTGTTTATATAATTCGTTTTAAATAAAAATCGGCGAAGTATATATTATATATATTATATATATAATATAATGGCCTGAATAGAACGCGCCGCGCCGCGGCAGTTCGTGAATTTCGACCATTTATTTCAAACGGACATTGCGGGAGATCCGACCGTCGGATTCTCCTAAAACCGGAACCGTTGGGTTCGTATCGAAAAGAGCTTTCTAACGAATATTAGAAATTTGAAATCTAACGGTTGGATTTGGAATTACGTCCAAATCAAATTCGAAAAAGGTCGCTGTAAGTGCAGTTCGATGGCCGTTAATGGAAATCGACTGTACGGGCCTTGATAAAATTATTAAAAATAGTAATAATTTGTGTAAAATCATAAGAAGTGATTTGTGAAAGTTTGGGATGAAAAACTCCATATTTGAAAAGATAAAAATAGATTTTTATCGAAATGAACTAGATTTGAACTAGAATTATAATTCTATTTATTTTTAAATAAATAAATTGAATTTGAAATGGTTTTGAAAATAACCAAAATTTCCAATGATTGCATTGGAGTGGAGTTGAATCGAAATTGTCTTCGGAATATTTCGATGTTGGAATTCGTGATATTACAGGTGTTGTTATGGAAATTTGAAAGATATATTTGTATCGTTATTTCCAATACGACATTTGTTAGTCGTAGAATTCGATATTGAATATAAGCCGATATATTTTCTATTCAGAGCCTTGTATTGAATATCGAATGTGATTTGGGTTTGTCGTGAATGGTGTCTTCACTAACACTGTTCTTAAACCCAGTTGAGAAAAGATTAAATCTTTTTATTTAGATTTAATGAAGTGTACCAGTTAAATGATATTTAATTGGAATTGAAATGGGTATTGATTTTTGGGTTTATCGTGAACAGTGTTTTAAATAACACTTGTTCTTTAACCCGATAATTAATGAATGTGATTTGGGTTTGTCGTGAATGGTGTCTTCACTAACACTGTTCTTGAACCCAGTTGAGAAAAGATTAAATCTTTTGATTTAGATTTAATGAAGTTCACCAATTAAATAATATTTAATTGGAATTGAAATGATATTGATTTTTGGGTTTATCGTGAACAGTGTTTTAAATAACACTTGTTCTTTAACCCGATAATTAATGGGATGTGACTTTGGGTTTATCGTGAACCGTGTTTTAAATGACACTGATTCTTTAACCCAGTCACAGATTAAAACTAAGTGGAGTTTTAATGAATCTTTAATTAGATTGAAAAGATCGAGAATGGAGTATCACCAGTTTTGCTCCAGGCGATAGTTAAATCTTTAATTAGATTTGAACGTGAAATTTAGAAACTAACTGTCGGTTAGCCAAGCAGAATGGTTTTCTGGATATTGATCTGATGTTGGTTTCGGCCTTCGGGGTTAATATTTGGGGAATTATTCTCTTGATTAATTTACGGTTAGTGACTGATGAATTGGAATGAGGCGTATGTTGTGTTTGTGTAACACTTTTATAAAATATACGCGAGTTATTCGGGAAGACCGGGTTTATCCCATTCTGAATAACTGATACGACGATAAGTCGAAGATGAAGACGATGGTCGAAGACCGGAGGTCTTCACGTCGTTTGGGTGATAACTGATGATCTTGATTGGGCTGTACACCCAAGAAGATGGAAACAGTTGGTGATCGTCCAGACGTACTTGGAGATCGATGGATATGCGGGGTACTAGGTGCCTCCGGTTTCGTTCAGCCCCAGAACGGACTTGTAAATGGACTGTGTGTCTGACATTGGATTTCATTCTGTGTGACTGATATCGGTTGCATAGAGTGGTTTGCCTGTGTGGCATGCTAAGATGCAAATGATCAAGGCTTCTGTTGAAAAGCAAAGTCTTGTGGTGATGATCAAAGCACGGCCTTTGTGGCGTAGCTTTGTGTAACGTTTACTTCGCGAGTTTCACACCCGGTATGAACCAAAAACGGGAGAAAGGACCTCAGGGAGGGCCTGCGTTTCTTCCTAGTTAGAAGTGGCGTCAGTGGTTTTACACGCCCTGACGAGTTTGACTTATGTGGTTGTTGCTGTTGCGAGGCGCCTCGGATTGATCGGTCGTTCTCGAACCGATGGAGTCATTTAGTGGCTCATTTACGCCCCAAAGGGCGGGGAAACGTAGTGTTCAGGCATTTTAATCCACATCGGTGGACCGGCCCTGTCGCTCCTAGGGTCACTCGAGCTCTGATCCTGAGGCTGGGGCTAGGCAGTCTCGAATCGGTTGAGGACTATCTTTTGCCTCGGTTCATAGATGGAAATCCAATTTCCAAATACGAGACTTTGCGGTTTTGATTGTATATCCTATATATGGCGACATAGTGGGATGGGGCGCTTATGCCGCCTATGATTGATACTTATGATTTGAAGTTGTTTTATACACTATGCACTTATTATAGTATCAAATGATTTGTTTTAAACGTATCAAGCATTCTTTGGCTGTTATAAGGGAAAACCCTATCCTCGACTGCGTTGCATTGTGTGATGGGACCTGGGTCTTATAACAGCTTCATTTTTCTTTATTTAGCATTGCGCTGTTTGTTTTATGCACTGGTATTCTTGGGAGGAAACCCGTTCCGTGTTATACGGCGTGGTCCCTTGATTTACCTAACTTTAAAATAAAGATTAATAACTGTTTTAGTTCTCACACCAGTCACATGACTGACCTGGAGTTTATTGTTTTAACCTAAACTCTGGGTGCCCCTATTTTCGACACGGGCAGCTAGTAGTTTGGTTTTGCAGATTTATATTCACAGGATCCTGGTTTACAGCTGGAACGATATCCGGAAAGCTTTGTATCCGTATATCTTCTTCTAGTTGTTTATTGTATTATTTTCCGCTGCGTTGTATTTAAATGTAATTTAAATCTCTGATAATTCTGTGTAATATTCTTTTAAACTCTGTATATTCTTGTAATCTGATGCATTGTTGTAATATACAATGAAATGTTCTTTGTATGCGTTCTGTTGTGGCTTGTTCTCGAACTATCCGACGCTTTCCTTTACGGGGGAGTTGCGGGTCTTTACACGTGGTATCAGAGCTTTGGTTTACAAAGCTCAGAGAACAAGACACATTAGAAACATATGAAAGAATTCATCAGATATTGGATTAGTAATATCCAATGAGGATGACTCGTTAGAGATGGGATCAGTAGTGTCCTAGAACGAGTCGAAAGAGTGTTGTTTTTGAAAATAAAAGTGAAAACCCACTTTGTTTTGGAAATTCAAATCTTAAGTATTCGTATTTGAATAGTCTATTTAAATTGAATTTGGGCAATCGAGTATATAAAGATTTTGCATACACGCTTAGCGGCTTGTATTCGAAGTTTTAATATATTGGGTAGATATAGAATCACATTCTAGTTGCCCGGGGATGATTCTGATGATGAGGCATCGTCATCTGTGTTGTGTTCGACTGGCGAGAGTGGGTTATCTATATATTTCCATATAGGCTGGTGTGAGAACCAAAATTAGATAGGGCTTATTGTTGTGATTTAGCATCAAAAATCTGATTTTTGTCTATGTATCAAAATTATGAATTTGAAACTTTAAATTCACTAATTGATTGATGTTTGTGTTGTTTGGTTAATTGTTTGCTAATTTTGAACCATTATGCATAATTTAAATCGAATATTGAACTGTATCGAAAATTGGTCGCATTTGCTTGCATATATGTACTTACATTGAACAGGTCATAGCAAGGAGGCTAGAGCCGAGAATAAAATTTGTTTGCCCGACAAATAGGTACATGTTTACTACATAATTTCCTGCGTTGTTTGGGTGATGATGATTTTGTGAGCCTATTGGCTAGCCGCTTGGCTTTTTCTTTTTCTTTTTGAGATCTGAAGGACCGGGGAAGCTATTTGAAATTCCCCGATGCTCCCGGTGCAGGGGAGGTTATGGCGAAATTTTTCAAAAATTTAGGGTGTTAGCCAAAATTTTGAAGTTTTGAAAATTCTCAGAAACTAAAGAGTTGGAGAATGGAAGCCAGATCGAGCGTAGAGTTGATTAATCAAACCACTTTCGACTTTGTTCCTTTTCGGGGACGAAAAGTTTTAAGTGGGGGAGATTGTAACAACCCGTAAAATCTGGGCCAGTTTAAAATTTTTATTTTGGCAATTTTAGCGAATTTTGATTATTTAAAATGAATTATTTTAAATAATATTGACGAGAAATTTATTTTGAATATAATTCGAACGTATATATTATATACGTCGTCGTTAGAATATAAATAATTATATATAATTATAAAAGGAATTGAAAATGGCGCGGTAGTTCGAAAATTCGATTTCAAACTTCAATTGAATGTACCGGGTGCAAAACAATCCGGATTTTTGTGAAACCAAAAACATTAGGATCTAATTGATGATATCTTTCCAACGAAGTTGAGAAACTGAGATTTCACTTTATAAATGATGAGATATGTCCAGTTGAAAATTCTGAATAGTCGCTATGGAATTCAGGCCCTTAAAAATGGACATTTTGCAAATGACCTCGGATTTCGACGAAACCACTTTTGTTGGGTCCGTGATGTCGAGTTATTGCTAGGTTTCAAATTTCATAATTTTTCGAATCAATATGTGAGCGTGGCAAAGGAAAACGTGTTTTGACCATTTCAGTTGATTTTAATCGACTGGAAATTGGCCATTTTTCTAACGGTCTCAGAATTCGACGAAACTAGTTTTGTTAGGACCGTATCGTCAATACGAAGCTAGAAAATATTTTTCGGGAATTTTTAGGGTTAGTATGTGACCCCGGTAACTTGAAATGTACGTTTAAAATTCAATATAATGATTTAAATGTAAATTTAACGGAAACTGATTGTAACAATCAAATCAGCTTGCGATATATATCCCATTGTGTTCGGAATGGGGGTAAAACGCTATGGACGACAGGCGGTGGGCCTCGTTTCGAGGTCGAATGTGAAAGTCAACTCTTTAGGATAAAATTTATTAATTAAATAAAAAAAAAAAAAAAAGAATATTATCTCCCCCTTTACTACCCAGGCCCCCCCCCCCCGATTTCCTTTTACAGAAAACTAAAAAAGAAAAAAAAAAAAAAAAGGGAAACGAAATCGAAATCGCCCCTTTCCCTCGTCGGAGCCGCCACCCCCGCGTCGGCCTCCTCCTCCAATCGCCCGCCACTCAGTTGAAGCCCCTGTCCCCTCTTCGGCCTCCTCCCCCTCGCGACTCTTTCCTCCTCCCTCCTCCACGCGAGGACAGCGAGCGCCCCCCCCGAACCCTAGCGCCGCCGATGAAGTCGAGCCCCCCCTCCGATCTGCAAGCCTCGATGAAGCCCCCCCGACCACTCGACGAGCCCCTGTAAGTTTTGGTTTTTTTTTATTTACTTATTTTCATTTAAACTGTAAAATTTTGTTGATTTTAAAAAACTGAATTTTTAGGAAGTTAAAAACTGAAATTTTATTTAAAGTAAAACTGAAATTTTATTTAAAGTAAAACTGAAATTTTTATAAAGTATAAAGCTGAAAATAAAAGGTTAAAACTGATTTTAAAATAAAAGAATAAAACTGATTTTAGGAATTTTAAAAACTTTGATTTGAAAAAGTTATTTTAAACTTTAAAGGTGAAAAGATTTAAACTTTAAAAGTGAAAGGTTTAGATTTTAAAAAGGAAAGGATTTGAACTTTTTGAAATAAAAATTCGATTTTTATATATTGAACTTTGAACTAAAAATTCGATTTTTATATATTAAATAGCGAACTAAAAATTCGATTTTTATATATTGAATAGCGAAGTAAAAATGTGATTTTTACGTATGTAGTGAAAGCAGCAACGAAGGTGACAAAAAGGCGAAACGACGAAGACTTCTGCAAAGGAAGAGCCGTGGAGCTGGATAGCTATAAGTGAGAATTTCTCACCTTTCTATTTTATTTCTAGTTATATATATATACTAGGATGCAGACGGTGCTTAGTAGCACCCGACACAATCGTCCACAGACCATGGACTTGTTTGTTTGATTGTTTGGTGATTGATTGTGATATTGGTTTGAATGTGGTTTGTGGTGTGAAAAATCGAATCGATAAATTGGTTAGGATTAGACGTGCGCCGTTATAAGGCGAAGGAGTAAGGCTAGGTTAGACCCTTACTCCAAATTTTGTGGTTTGCAAAATGAAATTGATTTGATTGATGAGTGAATGGCGTGGGCCTTCACTAGACCGGGGATAAGGCTAGGCCTCGTCCCGTTTCTAGTATCGTGCCGTTATGCTGCCGAAATTTTCTAAAATATGTTAGAAAAATAAAAATATCATTTTTTTTAAAGAATGAACCGAAGAGAAATTCATATGTTGAAATAAAATGTTTTGTCGTTAAAAATATAAATTTTAACGTGAATGTGAATAAATAAAATATTCATTTGCAAACCAGATGGTTTGTTTATGTACACTTATTTGAAGGACATTGATTGGGTCGATAAATTTTACACATCGCCCAACTGCACAAATAAAATCTGTGTTTGATTGTTTGAAACCCTACACGGGTGTTGGGATGATATTTGACGTACACTAATCCCGATTGTTTAGTTGTGTGTCGATCGATTGATTGACAGACTGTTATAAGCGTTGAATATTTATATTTGATGCTTATACAGTGTAGAATGCACTTTGGATGATGGTTGATTATTCATCGTTGTTGATATATGCATGTGTTGTAGAAAATCCATATAATTAACATTATATGGTAATTGATTGGGCCTCATTCCAGTTTTGAAAAAGAAATATTTGAAAAAGAAATATTTGAAATAGAATATTTGAAAATAAAGGAATATATGAAGCCGTGTTGATTAGATTGACGCCATTTTGACGTGAACGATATTTATATCAATTGAAAACGAATTCGAAATGAATTGAATTGAAAACGATTTCGAAATGAATTGAATTGAAAACGATTTCGAAATGAATTGAATTGAAAACGATTTCGAAATGAATTGAATTGAAAACGATTTCGAAATGAATTGAATTGAAAACGATTTCGAAATGAATTGAATTGAAAACGATTTCGAAATGAATTGAATTGAAAACGATTTCGAAATGAATTGAATTGAAAACGAATTCGAAATGAATTGAATTGAAAACGAATTCGAAATGAATTGAATTGAAAACGATTTCGAAATAAATTGAATTGAAAACGAATTCGAAATGAATTGAATTGAAAACGATTTCGAAATGAATTGAATTGAATATGAATTCAAATTGAATTGAAATTTGAATTGAACAGAAATGAATTTTGAAACGAATTTATAAAGAAGAATTCAATTTTGCTTTGAATTGAAATGGAAGTCGAAATAAATTTTGAAATGAATTTAAAACTGTTTATATAATTCGTTTTAAATAAAAATCGGCGAAGTATATATTATATATATTATATATATAATATAATGGCCTGAATAGAACGCGCCGCGCCGCGGCAGTTCGTGAATTTCGACCATTTATTTCAAACGGACATTGCGGGAGATCCGACCGTCGGATTCTCCTAAAACCGGAACCGTTGGGTTCGTATCGAAAAGAGCTTTCTAACGAATATTAGAAATTTGAAATCTAACGGTTGGATTTGGAATTACGTCCAAATCAAATTCGAAAAAGGTCGCTGTAAGTGCAGTTCGATGGCCGTTAATGGAAATCGACTGTACGGGCCTTGATAAAATTATTAAAAATAGTAATAATTTGTGTAAAATCATAAGAAGTGATTTGTGAAAGTTTGGGATGAAAAACTCCATATTTGAAAAGATAAAAATAGATTTTTATCGAAATGAACTAGATTTGAACTAGAATTATAATTCTATTTATTTTTAAATAAATAAATTGAATTTGAAATGGTTTTGAAAATAACCAAAATTTCCAATGATTGCATTGGAGTGGAGTTGAATCGAAATTGTCTTCGGAATATTTCGATGTTGGAATTCGTGATATTACAGGTGTTGTTATGGAAATTTGAAAGATATATTTGTATCGTTATTTCCAATACGACATTTGTTAGTCGTAGAATTCGATATTGAATATAAGCCGATATATTTTCTATTCAGAGCCTTGTATTGAATATCGAATGTGATTTGGGTTTGTCGTGAATGGTGTCTTCACTAACACTGTTCTTAAACCCAGTTGAGAAAAGATTAAATCTTTTTATTTAGATTTAATGAAGTGTACCAGTTAAATGATATTTAATTGGAATTGAAATGGGTATTGATTTTTGGGTTTATCGTGAACAGTGTTTTAAATAACACTTGTTCTTTAACCCGATAATTAATGAATGTGATTTGGGTTTGTCGTGAATGGTGTCTTCACTAACACTGTTCTTGAACCCAGTTGAGAAAAGATTAAATCTTTTGATTTAGATTTAATGAAGTTCACCAATTAAATAATATTTAATTGGAATTGAAATGATATTGATTTTTGGGTTTATCGTGAACAGTGTTTTAAATAACACTTGTTCTTTAACCCGATAATTAATGGGATGTGACTTTGGGTTTATCGTGAACCGTGTTTTAAATGACACTGATTCTTTAACCCAGTCACAGATTAAAACTAAGTGGAGTTTTAATGAATCTTTAATTAGATTGAAAAGATCGAGAATGGAGTATCACCAGTTTTGCTCCAGGCGATAGTTAAATCTTTAATTAGATTTGAACGTGAAATTTAGAAACTAACTGTCGGTTAGCCAAGCAGAATGGTTTTCTGGATATTGATCTGATGTTGGTTTCGGCCTTCGGGGTTAATATTTGGGGAATTATTCTCTTGATTAATTTACGGTTAGTGACTGATGAATTGGAATGAGGCGTATGTTGTGTTTGTGTAACACTTTTATAAAATATACGCGAGTTATTCGGGAAGACCGGGTTTATCCCATTCTGAATAACTGATACGACGATAAGTCGAAGATGAAGACGATGGTCGAAGACCGGAGGTCTTCACGTCGTTTGGGTGATAACTGATGATCTTGATTGGGCTGTACACCCAAGAAGATGGAAACAGTTGGTGATCGTCCAGACGTACTTGGAGATCGATGGATATGCGGGGTACTAGGTGCCTCCGGTTTCGTTCAGCCCCAGAACGGACTTGTAAATGGACTGTGTGTCTGACATTGGATTTCATTCTGTGTGACTGATATCGGTTGCATAGAGTGGTTTGCCTGTGTGGCATGCTAAGATGCAAATGATCAAGGCTTCTGTTGAAAAGCAAAGTCTTGTGGTGATGATCAAAGCACGGCCTTTGTGGCGTAGCTTTGTGTAACGTTTACTTCGCGAGTTTCACACCCGGTATGAACCAAAAACGGGAGAAAGGACCTCAGGGAGGGCCTGCGTTTCTTCCTAGTTAGAAGTGGCGTCAGTGGTTTTACACGCCCTGACGAGTTTGACTTATGTGGTTGTTGCTGTTGCGAGGCGCCTCGGATTGATCGGTCGTTCTCGAACCGATGGAGTCATTTAGTGGCTCATTTACGCCCCAAAGGGCGGGGAAACGTAGTGTTCAGGCATTTTAATCCACATCGGTGGACCGGCCCTGTCGCTCCTAGGGTCACTCGAGCTCTGATCCTGAGGCTGGGGCTAGGCAGTCTCGAATCGGTTGAGGACTATCTTTTGCCTCGGTTCATAGATGGAAATCCAATTTCCAAATACGAGACTTTGCGGTTTTGATTGTATATCCTATATATGGCGACATAGTGGGATGGGGCGCTTATGCCGCCTATGATTGATACTTATGATTTGAAGTTGTTTTATACACTATGCACTTATTATAGTATCAAATGATTTGTTTTAAACGTATCAAGCATTCTTTGGCTGTTATAAGGGAAAACCCTATCCTCGACTGCGTTGCATTGTGTGATGGGACCTGGGTCTTATAACAGCTTCATTTTTCTTTATTTAGCATTGCGCTGTTTGTTTTATGCACTGGTATTCTTGGGAGGAAACCCGTTCCGTGTTATACGGCGTGGTCCCTTGATTTACCTAACTTTAAAATAAAGATTAATAACTGTTTTAGTTCTCACACCAGTCACATGACTGACCTGGAGTTTATTGTTTTAACCTAAACTCTGGGTGCCCCTATTTTCGACACGGGCAGCTAGTAGTTTGGTTTTGCAGATTTATATTCACAGGATCCTGGTTTACAGCTGGAACGATATCCGGAAAGCTTTGTATCCGTATATCTTCTTCTAGTTGTTTATTGTATTATTTTCCGCTGCGTTGTATTTAAATGTAATTTAAATCTCTGATAATTCTGTGTAATATTCTTTTAAACTCTGTATATTCTTGTAATCTGATGCATTGTTGTAATATACAATGAAATGTTCTTTGTATGCGTTCTGTTGTGGCTTGTTCTCGAACTATCCGACGCTTTCCTTTACGGGGGAGTTGCGGGTCTTTACATCTTTCCCGATTTCATGTCAAATAAATGCAATTGTTTCTGTGTATTAATTGGTGTTTCATGATTACCCCACAAATAAATGCAATTATTTTTTAAATTACTAAAATTGTTTGTGTTTTCCTGTGCCCAGAATTGCTCAGGTTAGCTAAATGGAGCAATGAATCGTAGTAGTTATGAATTTTTCAAAATTGAATAAAAAACATGTAATTAGTGCATATATAGCATCAGGACATCGTGCACCCATAAGTAAACAAAATACTATCTTTAAATTGTTTTCTCTCGTAATGACATGGACATATCAAGTTTGTAGAATCCATGAAATATGAAGCCTATGACTCCATTAAGAATATAACACATGAACATAGAAAATAGAATGAATAGTTTCATATTACACACATGCATACATTGATACATGTATGCACATGTCTAAAAATTTTCTTTGTTGACTGTATATGCTTAGATTAAGAATAGGTAGGGGAAAAAATAAAATTGTGAAGACAACTTAAACCAAAGAGATAAACAAATTGCAAGAAAAAGTAAACAATTAAGTAGTTTTATGGCGTAGTGAGGAACATGATGCAGCACTATGAATGTAAAAATATAGCAAAAATCATGAAGCATTTTGAAGTAATAAATCAAAATATGCCAACATTTTATTTGCGGCACCTGGGACATATGATAAGCTGGTGTGATAGAGCATTAAGCAATGAAGAAGTAATGGTAAAAGTACCCGGTGAAGGATGGGTAGCATCAGCTGATGACATTTGGGTTCGTCTATCTGCAATGGCAGCTTGTCTCTGGTTTGAACGTCTTCCCTTTGAGTACGATGGCGTCTTTCCCTTTGTTGCTTGTCCATAGTGTGGGGCAAGTGAGACGAAAATGAAATGAGTTATAGAAGTAAAAGACAGTGTTTTTATTGAGTGAATGAGAGACATCGAAGTACGTAACATGATTTATTGTGTACAAATATATATATATATATATATATATATATATATATATATATACCGGAAGAGTGAAACAATAATTGGGTGACTTATGATGTGCCTATAAAATTGGATCGTAGATATATAATAACGGCTAGTGTGACAAAGTAAAATATAGCTGTTGCGGAGTGCATAGGTTTAATTGTTGATAGCAACAGTTTAAATGTTATATAATTGTTGATGGATCAGAAATATCACAGTAAATGTTGATAGTAGCAATGTTTGTAAAAAAATTTAACATAACGTATCAGTTCAGGGGTGTTCGCCTAAAAAACTAAATTACAAAATCTGTAAAAGATGAATTTGAATAATCAATAGGATAAGCAACAAGAGGTACGCCTTATACATAAATATAACTTGAAGTATAGTAAAACCCCCAAAAACTGAATAGGTCTTATAATTTTTATCATATAGCAATCTTGTTAGCATACGTGATGCAGACAAGTGATGAATATCATACGTAAATGAATTAATCAGCATTTTACATTTCTGGTAACCTAGTAGAGGTGAGGGGAAACAATACCTTTTGAAAAGCAAAAACCATCTGCTTGAAATAAAAGGTACGGGATTGGTAGCTGCAACCAAAATCAGGTACAATTTCAGCTAGGTTAAGATTAGCACCAATTTTACTGGTAACCAAGTTGAGATGAGGTGGAAAGATTACCTTTTGAAAACCAAGAAGCATGCGGTAGAAGTAAAAGCCATTGTAATCTGGTTCGGCATACACCAGAAAGGATTGGAGCTTGAGATCCGAAGAGTGTAGAAAATCGTGGGAATGCAGATTTCGATGCGAAGCTGATAGTGGGAAAGTGGATTTATGCTTGACGGAGGAGAATCGACCATTAAATCGAGAGAGTAGAGCAGATGGAGGGCAGGTGGAATTAGAGGGGAAGTTTATAGGGTTAGTGCAAGTGGTAAGAGATAACGTTGGAGACATGGAAGAGTTAAACGATAGAAAGAACGAGGCGGAGTGGTTTTTTTTCTTTTTCTTAATTTACAAATTGGGAGGAGGAAGGAAAGGGTGGAGAACGAAGAAGAAAACAGTTGAAAAGAAGGAGAAAAGGGAACTGTTTTGCGGTTATGTGTCATGTGAGAAACATCATGTAAATAATCATGTTTCTGCCCCTCAACCCGTGGTTATACAAAGCAAGAATGATGGGTATTTTGGGTAAAGCCAAAAAGGCTTCACTTTGACCGTTTGACTCTGGGTTGTGCATTATAATACCAGTACACATGCACGCCCAAACTCTTTTAAGCAATTATATTCTGCTTGCTTAAGTAGTAGAGGATTACTGAGAATTTGTTTTTCCTAATTTTCGGTGAAAATCAACAACATATTAAAAAATTGTAACATTCTTGAAGTATATATGTTGGTAGTTCAATAAGCATACAAATACCATGTGAATCACTGGAAAAAAAGAAAAAAAATGATGAGTCAACAAACTGAAGTAGGAAAAACTTCAGTGAGTCATCATTCCAACAATCACTGTATCAATAACTTAAACGCAGTTGAAGTAAAAGCCATTGTAATCTGGTTCGGCATACAGCAGAAAAGAGTGGAGCTTGAGATCCGAAGAGTGTAGCAAATCGTGGGAATGCGGACTTCGACGCGAAGCTGATAGTGGGGAAGTGGATTTATGCCTGGTGGAGGAGAATCAACCATTAAATCGAGAGAGTAGATTAGATGGAGGGCAGGCGGAATTAGAGGGGAAGTTGATAGGGTTAGCGCAAGTGGTAAGAGATAACGGTGGTGACATGGAAGAGTTACACAATAGAAAGAACGACGCAGAGTTGTTTTTTTCTTCTTAATTTACGAATTGGGAGGAGGAAGGAAAGGGTGGAGAATGAAGAAGAAAACAGTTGAAAGAAGGAGAACGGGGAACGTTTTTAGCGGTTATGTGTCGTGTGAGAAACATCATGTAAATAATCACGTTTCTACCCTTCAACCCATGGTTATACAGAGCAAGAAAGATAGGTACTTTGAGTAAAGCCAAAAAGGCTTCACTTTGACTGTTTGACTCAGGGTTTTGCATTATAATATAAGATATATATATATATATATACATTGAGTCGTTTTAGAATTATGTTAAAATCTATCCTCAAGTATACACGAATGTGCTAATCAAGTTATATATATATATATGATTAAACCTTCAAAAGAAGTCAGACTGTTCAGAAACTGGCCTACCAGTCGATTAGTAGGAAATCCACCAGTCGAGTGGTGAAGCTATTTCTGCACATAATGGGTAGTTTTAAAAGTTTTGTATAAATAATTTATTTCTACCAGTCAACTGATGATTTTTTACCAGTCAACTGATTCGACCCAGAACTTATTTTCTAAAGAGTTGCTTCCATTCATGAAGAGATTCCTCTTCATTAATCAAAGGAAATGGACATATCTTTTTATGGAAACACTTCGTGAAAGATCGCTACTCTTATACTATTATATAAACAACTTCAATCATGTTTTACAACCAACGAATTTTAATTTATTTACTGATCATCATTCAATTCTCTCTATTTACATTCTTTGCAAATAAAAGCTCTCCAATTCAAAATACTTGTAATCCTTGAATCAATTTAAAATTATTTGATTCAACAAGCAATCTACTTCCTTTTAATCTTCACATTCAAGTCATATACTCGAGGATCAGATTATAGTAAGGTTGTACTTAAAAGATTGACTATCTGTGTTGTCAAGAACACAAAGCAAAAGTCAAATACTTGTAATTGTTGAAGACCTGTGTAGTTGCTCTGGCGAGAGGCATCCTTGTTGAGGCTCGAGTGCACTGACATGTTCCTCTGGGTTAAGAGAGGGCGTCGTTAGTGAATTCCGAAGAGGATCTTTGGGACTGGATGTAGGGTGGGAAGTCCGAACCAGTATAAAAACTCCTGGTGTCTCTTTTACTTTACTTCCCGTATTTTATTTAGTTGTTATATATCTCGGTAACTTAGATTTTATTTGCATAAACTATTGCACATTATTTAGCTAGTATATCACGTATATTTCCGCATTATCCATATAGATCCTTTAAGTCATACACCTCGACTTTTCAATTTGTATCAGAGCGAGGTTATCATATAACCGTAAAACCGTTATTTGATAAGTAGACATTATGGATAGTAACACTAGCATTAGTAGTAACACTGGATATTCTGAAGGCCAATCAACCGCTAGACCAACCTTCTTTATTGGCATGAACTATAGTTACTGGGCTACCAGAATGAGAATATACATGCAAGCTAATAGCTATGATGCATGAAATATTACTCAAAAAGTGTATACATCACCGACCACTGCTTATACTAAATGGTCAACCACCGGAAAAAATGAAGCTACTGCAAATGCTAAGGCCATGAACATGCTACATTGTGCACTAGATAGAAATGAGTTCAATCGGATTTGTATGTCCAACAATGCATATGAAATCTGGAGACCACTAAGATTACTCATAAAGGCACTAACAAAGTTAAACAAAGTAAAATTTCTATGCTCAAAAATCAGTTTCAAAATTTTAAGATGAATGAGAACGAATCCATAAATAATATGTATTCACGTTATCAAAATATTTATCAGAGAAAAATATTCCATCTTTGACATAGTTTCAAAAAAATTAAATTCTTTAACCGATGAATGGGAAAGAAAAGTATTAGCGATCGAAGAAGCTAATGATCTCTCTGCCATGAAACCGAAAGAATTGATCGGTAATCTAATGTCTTATGAACTAAACTTGCAGGCAAAGAAAGCACAGGTACAAGATAAGAAAAAATTGTTTTCCATGTAAAAAAGAAGATTCCGATTCAGATAAAGAAGATATAGCATTTGTTGCCAAGAATTTTAGAAAATTTCTAAAATACAGAAAGAGTCAAAGCAAAAATATAAAGAAGAATTCATCAAAAGAACTTGATTCGGCTTTAGTAGAATGTTTCAACTGTCACAAGACTGGATACTATCAAAAGAATTGTCCAGAGCTAAAGAAAAATCGCAAAAATGAAAAATCAAAGAAAAGTGCTTTTTCAGTCACTTGGGATAATTCAGAATCATCTTCTGAAAGTGATAGCGACAGTGATAGTGAGCAAGCAAATGTGTGCTTTATAGCTAAGGACAACGATCTAAGTGATTTTACTTTTGATGAATTAACAAAAATTAATACAGAAATCTTAGAATCTAGGAAAATGTTTAAAAGAAAATTTAAACGATCTAATGAAGACAAAAACAAAGCCGAATTTGAGAGAGACATTTTGAAAGATGATAAAGAAATCTTAGAAGAAGAAATTAGAAAATTAGGAAATTCTCTTTCAAATGCAAATTCTCAAATTTCTTTGTTAAGTCAAGAATTAGAAATTCAAAAGAATAAAAATGATTTATTGGTTTTTGAAAATCATGATTTAAATAATAAAGTTAAAATTACAGAGTTAGAAAACTCTAGTTTTAAAACTAAGTTAGAAAGCATTTCTAAAAATGTAAATAATTTTAACAAGAGAAGAGAGAATTTATCTAGAATTTTAGAAAATTCCCAACCGGCTTTTAGTATAAAAGGACTTGGTTATAATAAAGAAACTATTTCAAAAAGGAAATCCAACTTTAAAAATACTAAATCGAAAGTTTCTAGTAGTAATATTTCTACTGAGAAAAAATATTTGGGTAATAATAGTATACGGATTCCGAAGACAAATAATATTCTTATTAGGAATAAATATATTAAAAACCTTTTAGATCCTGTCCATTATATTAGTAATTATTTTTTCAAAAAGGAACCTAAGCCCTCTTGGGTTTGGCTTCCTAAGACTTAACCCTTAGGACCCTAACGGAGGAAGGGAGTACCAATGAAATTCTTGATTTATTTTCTGCAGGTCCCACTTAACAAAAACAGAGGAAAATGGATACTAGACAGTTGTTGCTCAAAACGTATGACAGGAGACAAGGAAATGCTATCAAATATCACCTATTCAAAAGGAGGTACTGTCACATTTGGAGACAATTCCAAAGGATATATCATCGGCAAAGGTGATGTGAGAAATTACGGTATATCTAATTCACCTCTAATTTCAGATGTTTTATTAGCTAAGAATTTAAAACACAATTTAATAAGTATAAGTCAACTGTGTGATAAAGGCTTTGAAATAACATTTTTTGAAAATAAATGTAGTATATTTGATTCAAATCAAAATCTGATTTTTGAAGGAAATCGAGACAAAAATATTTATATATTGAATATGGCTGTTAATAATAATCCAAGCGTGTGTTTATTAGCCAAAGACAATGATCCTTGGTTATGGCACAAACGATTTTGTCATATTAACTTTAAAATAATAACAAGCTATCTAAAAATGAACTGAAAATTTATGCGATGCTTGTCAACTCGGAAAGTTAACTAAATCTTCTTTTAAGTCTAAAAAGGTTATATCAACATTACAACCACTTGAGCTACTACACATGGATTTATTTGGACCAACTCAAGTTCAGTCCATAAATCATAGTAAATATGTGTTTGTGATTGTTGATGATTTTTCAAGACACACTTGGACTATGTTTTTAATGAATAAAAGTGACACTTTTGATGTTTTAAACAATTTCGTCAAACAAATTCAAAATCTAACTAATTTAAAAATAAAGAACATACGAAGTGATCATGGAGGAGAATTTGAGAATGAAAATTTTGATTTGTTTTGTCAAAAGGAAGGAATCTTTCATAATTTCTCTTTTCCTAGAACTCCACAACAAAATGGCGTTGTAGAACGTAAGAATAAAACTTTGCAAGAATGTGCTCGAACATTATTAAATGGATGTAAATTACCAAAACATTTTTGGGCTGAAGCAATCGCAACCGCTTATAATGTTTTGAATCGTGTTTCCGTTCGACCTCTTACTAAAAACACATCATATGAACTTTTTACTTGTAGAAAACCAAATATATCTAATTTCAAAGTTTTCGGTTCAAAATGCTTTATTTTAAATATAAAAGATCAGCTTGGAAAACTTGATTCAAAATCTGACGAAGGACTAATCTTAGGATATTATGAACGTAGTAAAGCTTATCGTATTTTCAATAAGAGAACCGGTAAAATCGAAGAATCACTTCATGTGTCATTTGATGAAAATATTATTCAAAATTCACTTAGTTCAGGTATTTTGAAAAATAATTTGTTTTATGACGTTGATATTGATTTAAATAGAGATGATTAAAACATTTTTCATAATAACATAGAGAATAATACTACATAAATTCAAGATAATATCGATAATCAAAATGTTCCTGTTAATGAAGTTCGATCTCCACCAAGAATATTACGAGATCATCCTACTCAAAATATCATTGGAGAAATATCTTCAAATGTAAGAACTAGAAGTCAAACTAATATAGTTAGTAATGTAGCCTTTTCATCAAATATCGTACCCAAAAACCCTAAAGAAACATCTACACATGAGAATTGGATAATTGCTATGCAAGAAGAATTAAATCAATTTGAAAGAAACGAAGTATGATAATTAGTTCCAAGACTAACTGATCAAATGGTTATTGGAAAAAAAATGGGTTTACAAAAATAAAGTAGATGAATTTGGTAATATCACTAGAAATAAGGCTAGACTTGTCGCACAAGGTTACAATCAAGAAGAAGGCATAGATTATGAAGAAACTTTTGCTCCAGTCGCACGACTAAAAGCAATTCGAGTTCTATTAGCATACACTTGTCATCATAACTTTAAACTTTATCAGATGGACGAAAAGAGCGCTTTCTTAAATGGAAATATTAAAGAACGAGTATATGTAGAACAACCTCCACTATTTGCTTATGAAAAATTCCCTGATCACGTTTTTAAATTGAAAAAGGCGTTATATGGATTAAAACAAGCACTCCTGTGCTTGGTATGAACGTCTTAAAACATATTTATTAGATTCAGGATTTCAAATCGGAAAAGTTGATCAAACACTATTTATTAAAAAGGATAATAAAGATATTTTAATAGTTCAGATATATGTAGACAACATTATTTTTGGATCAACAAATGATAAATTATGCCAAGATTTTCAAAAATAATGACCAGTGAATTTGAAATGTCATATATGAGAGAACTTTCTTACTTTTTGGGATTACAAATTAAGTAATTGTCTGATGGAATTTTTATAAATCAAGAAAAATATTGTACTAATTTAATAAAACCTTTTGGAATGGAAAATACATCAAGTAAACCTACACCAATGTGTACATCGACACATTTAGATAAAGATGAATTTGGAAAGAGTATTGATCAGAAATTATATCGAAGCATGATAGTTTCACTTTTATATTTAACTGCAAGTAGACTGAATATTATGATGAGTTTTGCTTATGTGCTTGTTTTCGAGCTAATCCTAAAGAATCACACTTAAGAGTAGTTAAACATATACTATGATATCTAAATATACTAAAGACTTTGGGCTTTATTATCCGAACGACTGTTCCTTTGAATTAGTTTCATATAGTGATGCTGATTTTGGAGGATCACGAACAGATTATAAGAGTACAAGCGGAACATGTCACTTTATTGGTAAGTCACTCATATCTTGGTTCAGCAAAAAACAAAAGTGTGTTTCATTATCAACATGTGAAGCTGAATACATATATGCTGCAGTAGCATGTGCTCAAGTATTATATATGCAGCAGACACTAAAAGATTTCAACATAAATTTATCTAATTCTATAATTTATTGTGACAATACAAGCGCAATAAATCTTTCTAAAAACCCAGTAAACCATTCCATAACTAAACATATTGATATCAGATCATTTCTTGAGAGATAATATTGAAAAACAAACAATCAATTTAGAGTTTGCAAACACAGAAAATCAAATTGCTGATATCTTCACTAAACCCGTTTTAGAGAACTCCTTCATCAGACTCCGACGAGAGTTAGGTATTATATCTTTCATAGATCTCTAAATGTTATTCGATTATCATGTGCTAATAGTTTATTAATATCTTTTTAATCAATGAAAAAAGGGGAGAAATATCTCTCATGAGTCCATGTTATATACCATTGTTATGTTTCCGTGCTCTTATATTCTCCATACTATTGGAAATTGTGCTAACATTTGTGAATGTAGGAATCATATGGTAAGGATATAAAATTATGAACTAACAAATTTATGCAGAAATTCAGGGGGAGTTATACATTCAGGGGGAGAAAATCCAAAGTGTTGTCATCAATCAAGAAGGGGGAGAATGTTGAATAACGAGATTTTGATCGATACCAGTGAATGAAGCTATTATGGGAGTCGAATCATAAAGATAACGTTATATAAACACACACACACACACATTGAGTCATGTTAGAATTATGTTAAAATCAATCCTCAAGTATACACGAATGTGCTAATCAAGTTATATATATATATATGATTAAACCTTCAAAAAAGCCAGACTGTGCAGAAACTGGCCTACCAGTCGACTGGTAAGAAATCCACCAGTCGACTGGTCAAGCTATTTCTGCACATAACGGCTAGTTTTAAAAGTTTTATATAAATAATTTATTTCTACCAGTCAACTGATGATTTTTAACTAGTCGACTGATTCGACCCAGAAATTATTTTATGAAGAGTTGCTACCATTCATGAAGAGATTCCTCTTCATTAATCGAAGGAAATGGACATATCTTTTTATGGAAACTCTTCATGAAAGATTGCTACTCTTATACTATTATATAAACAACTTCAATCATGATTTACAATCACCGAATTTTAATTTATTTACTGATCATCATTCAATTCTCCCCATTTACATTCTTTGCAAATAAAAGCTCTCCAATTCAAAATACTTGCTAAATCCTTGAATCAATTTAACATTATTTGATTCAATAAGCAATCTAATTCCTTTTAATCTTCACATTCAGGTCATATACTCGAGGATTAGATTATAGGAAGGTTGTACTTAAAAGATTGACTATCCGTGTTGCCAAGAACACAAAGCAGAAGTCAAATACTTGTAATTGTTGAAGACTTGTGTAGTTGCTCAGGAGAGAGGCATCCTTGTTGGGGCTCGGGTGTACTGACCTATTCCTCCGGGTTAAGAGAGGGCGTTGTTAGTGAATTCTGAAGAGGAGCTTCGGGACTGGACGTAGAGCGGGAAGTCTGAACCAGTATAAAAGCTCCTGGTGTCTCTTTTACTTTACTTTCAGTATTTTATTTACTTGTTATATATCTCGGTAACTTAGATTTTATTTGCATAAACTATTGCACATTATTTAGCTAGTATATCACGTATATTTCCGCATTATCCATGTAGATCTTTTAAGTCATACACATCAACTTTTCAAAAATATATATACGTTTTAAAGTGAACGATGATTTAAAAGAAAACGATTTGTATATTAAAATGATTGTGTTGATAAGAAGTTAAGAAATAAAGTTGAGGAAATTAGAAACTGACTAGAGACAGGTTGAGTTTAATGGCTTCTCTAGTGTCGATCTGATGTTGGTTTCGGCCTTCGGGCTTGATACTTAGAAAGTTGTTCTCTTACTAGTTTACAGTTAGGGACTGATAAATATGAAAGAATAGTGATATGTAAATAAGAAATGGAAATGTTTTCCGATTTTAAAAGTGATATTTTCTGGATAAAATAAAAAGTTATGAGAAATGGAAATGTTTTTTCTAGGAATGGTGAGAGGCTAAACGATTTGGAGAAATATCTGGGTAAAGATATTGAAGAGATATTGGGGCATGATAAATTTAAATCAATAAAATATTAATTGAGGGGACCCGTGACTGTTTGATGCTTTGAATGGATGTTCGTTTCTCTTCGATAGTTAAATAACCAACTATCGAAGTATTTGCCAATATGGTTGTCAATATGGAGAGACTGGTTGGATTATTATCCGAGAAACACTCTATTGTTAGTAGCGTTGCAAATCAGATTATATAAAGAAAATTGAAGGAGTGAAGTGCAATGGCTTTTTCTATTAATCCTAGGTAGAAATTTCCTAAGATGGATTAATGAAAATTGTGCCTTCGATTTCGTTCAGTCCCGAAACGAAATTGCGTGGACGAATGTCTAACAGAATTTTTCCAATGATTGCATATGTTGGTCTGTATAAATATATATAGTCACGGAGAATTTATTCCCTTAGAAAAATATCCAGATTATATTCATGCGAATCAAATAGTGATTAACGGATTTGACAATGTGGCATTCAAAGTATTTGTGCTATCGATGAAAGGTAAGAGATTGAAGCCTCAGGCCTCAACAACCAGGAAATGACAAAAATCGGGCAAGCAGCATGGCTAAATAGGTACCTCTCAATTAGGATGTATTATCACCAATCTAGAGAAAATTTATTTCCTCCTATATTCTATTCGATGTTGTCCCATTCGGGAAAACGGTTGCTAATCCCAACCGTTGGTGATATACATTCAATACAGTCAAGCGAAATGAGCGGTCAGTCAAGTATGGTCAGGTTACAAGATGTTCTTGTTGAACCTAGTGTGTCCCCCTCTAGAGATACATTATCGGAAGATATTTCCATACCTTATCATAGTTGGAAATCCATTATCCAATAAGTGCTTGTGGTTTTGATTATATATTATATATGTAGAGCGTGAGATGCAAGACTTCTGCCAAATGATTATTTAGATGTGGTTGTACACTATTATAATATTAGAAGAATTTTGATATAAAGATTATCTTATCTTTCAAAAGGATTTGAAAGTTAAATCAAGTGTTTTGGATTATCATAAGGAAAAATTCGTTTCGTGTAGATGGCATGGTCTTATGAGATATCGTATATTTTCTCAAACTGTTTTAAATTGTTTGCTCATACCGGTCCCATGACTGACCTAGAGTTTATTTTTCTATGTTTTCCTTAAACTCTTGGGTGCCCAAATTTGTACGGGAAGTCAAACAGTTTAGGTGTTTACAGATATACTTGAAGGAGCTTGGAGCAGGAGACTTCACGTTATCTAGTTATCGTTATTTTTGCTGTGTTGGAAGTGTCGTAATCTAATGATGGTATGCATATGTATACAGAAAATTTTGTATTCCAAAAGCTGTTATTTATATATTATATTTTATTCCACTGCGATGTGAGATTCTGTACTATTGTTCAGTCATGTCTCCTACCTATTTTCTTCTATGCTAATTTTCTTTCTTTCTATCTCTCATCCTCTAACTTCTTTCTATAAATGAAGCGTTAATTTCTGGTATTTGTTTAGTCGATATGGTATTTGTATTGATAATCAGGATAAGAAAAATGTCGGTATGTTACATTTCATATTAGAGTAATTGATGCCAATAATGACAAAGGTAAAGGATCTTCCTTAACCGACGGGAACACCTCTAGAGGGATGCACCCGTGAGAAAACAACTCATGCTTTCTCTTCTACACAAATCTAAACCATCTCTATATGCTAACCTGCTGGATGATAGCACAAATATGACCATTCCCTGGTCGTAACTGACCTTTCTCGAGAGCTCTCACTTACCATCATCCACATAAAATATCTGAGCTTCATACTATGATACCCTTTTAATCTAGAAGGGAATGACCATACCATAATGGGAATGACCCATATAGCCTTGCTGCAATAATCATGTTTTAGGTTATTACTGGGTTATGGGGCTTGAGGTCTTGTTAAACACAAAGCTACACTTAAACAAAGCCCTACTTTGATCATCTGTAGCTCTTAATACTTCGCATGCCATATTGTCATTTCAATAAAAAAAATGATAATTACTAACCATGTCACCTTTGAGCTCATATGTCTCAAAGAAGGGTGTTAAGCTAAGACAATAAATTGCCTGTCACCAACATAGATATGTTTGGTAAAAATCAATCAATACATTACAAAATATAACGTCAGACACACATTCATACAACTTCGTTCTAGGACTGGATGAAACCGAAGGTGCTTCATTCCTCGTCCAATAAAGGAGAGAAGCCTTGCAAATATGAATCTCATCAAGTGCGTTAGGATCACTGCTATAAGTAAGCTCGTACGGGTGGTCGTCCAATGGAGACATCAACAAGCAACCCTTTCGATGTAAAGATCTCTAGCCTTCTACCATCGTATTCATTGTTTTGAATTGATCCAATAAAGTCGTAAAATTATTCAAAATGGTTTATAGATAGGTATTCCCAATATCCAAATCCATTTTTTTGAATAGTTATCACGGGTTATAAAAACAATAAGGATTACATGGACTCTCAATTAAATCTCTTCCACTTTTAAACTTGGTAAATCAAAATCTTCTTAAAACAAATGCTTTCCTTTGATCTTTAATACCAAATCATTCATTAAAGATTTCTTATCTTAGTTTTAACAAAATCCTTAACTGTTAAACTTTTTAATCCAAAAATTTCATACCTTTAAATCTTGAAACAAAGATACATTAACCTTAACCATGGTTCCTTTTAAACTCTAATCTTAACCAGGAGATTAATTTCATAAACTCCCTATCGTAAAACATATCTTTAAGACCAAAGATCATTTCTCATAATTTTACTTACATTAAACCGACATATTCAATCCTTTGTTTTTTAAATCAATTTCCAAATCTTCCATTCCTAAATTATGGATAATTTCAAAAACCATTCATTAATTTTTAACAAAGATTCATTAACTCTTTATCCCATATCTTTCCATTTAAAACCCATCTCTTAATCAAAGGTTAATTATCCTTTAATTAAAAGATTATAATCTCTTTTAAATTCCAAAGCATATCTTAAACCTTAACCGGGTTAAAGAATGATGTTACTTAAGACACCACTGACAACAAACCCAAAACCCATTGATATTAAATATAAGATTTGCATAGAAATTATATCATCTTATATCCGATATCAATTCTCAGAATCAACAAATACTATAAGCAGAATAATGGTTTAAATGCCTTTTAATTTCCTCAATAAAAAATAATATTAACTATGGAATCTAATATCACATATCCGAAGATTATTTCCATCCAAATCCAATTCATTTATAATTGTAAAACTTTAATCTTATTAATCAAGAAAACTGGATTTAACTTAGTAATCTTAATCAAAAGATTAATTACCATATTAAAAACATATCTTTAAACCAAAGGTAATTAATCTTAATAAACATTCTTTATAACTTTATCTTTTATAAACCAAATAACTTAAAACTTACTGGGTTAAGGATGAGATTATTAAAGACATCTTCCATAAGAACCCAGAATCAGTTGATATTAAATATATAAGATTTAGATAGAAATCGTACCAGCTCATATTCAATATCAACTCTTGTATTCAATAGATACTACACTACAACAAAATTTGGCATATTCGACACTAGTTTTACATGGTCGTGGATTAAAAAAGCGTTTTTGTAGGCCATTTTTCAAATAGGCAACACCAAAGGGGCGTGGCATTCGTGGTCGTTGCCTTAGCCCACTAAGGCAATGCTTTTTCCCATCTACTACCACGGAAAGAAAGTGTTGCATTATAACCCTATTGCAACAGTATATGCAAGTAATGCAACAATGTACAGCGTTGCCTTAAGAAGAAGCCAGAGCCTGGCTTCCAGGTAATGGTAGTGGGGCCCACATGAACTTTCCACGGTAGTTTCCAGCGTGTTACATGCCACGTCAGCTGCCCATGTGTCACATGCCACGTCAGTTATCCATGTGGCACCATGTCAGTTGTGGGCCCCACATGTCGTACCATAGTTGAATTAATAATATTGTACTTAATGCAACACCATCTAATGCAACACCACAACAATGTAATGCAACACCAGAAAAAAATCAACTGCAATAGTAAAGAAGGCAAATGCTACATTGTAAGAAGGCAAATATAACCTTGTAATTACAAATTATGCAGTACATATATACAATCTGAAACAATGTACAACATTCATACATATATTCCAAAATATTCATACAATAATTCAACCCAAAACATTCATCACCACAATCGAACCAACCAATTATACATACCAAACCACAAGTGTCATCATCAATACATACTACAAGTGCCATCATCAAAACATAACACAAGTGCCATCACGAACACATACCACAAGAGCCATAATTTAAAAATACAATTCGAATATACCGTAAGTGTTAACACATACCATCCAAATACTTAATTCAATTGTTGGGGTTGCAGGAGTTCCAATTTCATCTTCATCACTTTTTGTTGTGACACAAAAGTCTCCGACGTCTAAATTAAGATTTGGATTAGCTTCACCTAGCTTTTTCAACACCATGACAATTCTCTTTCACTTTTTGTTCACCTTTTCTTCCACATTAGACTTAAGCTCTTGCCTTATTTTTCTGGTCAGCTCTTGCACATAACTTTCTGAAGAACCAGGAGTTGTTGGAGACTTTTCATCCATTTTACCTCGCGTTCCTACAAGCCAGTTCCGTATGTGGCTCTTCCCACCAGAGACAAGTGCATCTGCCTCAGCAATATTTCTTGCATCCACCATTGCTTGAATCTTCACCTACAAAATGATAACCAGGCAAGCATATAAACAGGTAGGTGGCAAGAATGAGTTTATTAACGAAATTGGTTATCTTTCAAAGTAACTATGTCTTCGATTAATAAGAAGCTCCAACAAACGTACAACCAATTATACTGACACAAGTGTTGATTCATAATTGATCTTAGGTCAAATACTTTATATAAGCTACTCGATAAATTTTTTTAACATAAGTGGTTATCTTTAAAACATATAAATTAAAATATGGAAGTTTCAGCTCTAATGTGGTCATCTTTCAAACTAACTGTTAAATTGCTATTTCAGTATCATTTATAAATCTCGCTATTGCCAATGAACATTGTGACAATGATATAAAATATAATTCAATGATATAAAAAATTAAAATTATCATGTGGCCAATTCAACTCGATTACAAGAAAAATAACTTAAGCTAAAAAAACACAAAATATCTGTACGTTGGCTACTGCATGAGTTTTGGGACCCATCGTATGTGTCTCACATAATGAATCACGATGCGCAGAATTAGTCCCAACAGAGCATGGAAAACCAAAAAAAAAATTAACATTAAATAAGGATAATGCGAACTCCTAAATAAAAGTTTGGCACTAAAGAAGATAATGCAAACTACTAAAGAAAAGATTAGCACTAATCAAGATAATGTGAACTACTAAACATTATTCAAATGTGAATATCATTAATTTATTTTATTTATTTTTTCCATCTATTGCATGATTATTAAATTAGCACTAAACAAGAAAAGATTAGCACTAAACAAAAAATTGTGAATATCATTAATTTATTTTATTTATTCCATCTATTGCATGATTATTTAATTAGCATTATACAAATTAGTTTTCTTTTATGGTCACATTAAAGCGGTACCTGAACTGCCTCGCCCTCCCAGTATTCCAAGAGCATTTAAAATCCTCCAACAGAATTGTACTGGGCCTATTCGCAAGCCTTTCCTTACCAATTGAATATTTTTTTAATAACATCCTGCTTTCATACGAGACTTGTACTACCTCCAAGAGTCATTAAGCATGCTCAAGACCCACTTGCGTCCTTCCGGAATGACATACCTAGCCTACAATATATCAAACGTTTAATTCATGAAACAAACTAATCAATTAAAACCAAACATTTAGGAAGTCAGTTGAACTATGGTTTAGGGTGATAGATTTTACCAGAGCATATTCTAACATTTGCCCCTTTAACTGATCAGGAACAACATGCCAATTGATGTAAGTAAGAAACACATTATCCTTTGCTATTGTCCCAAAAAAATTGCTTAACTCCATAATATTATCAGAAATTTGCTGACTATCCTCATTCAACTCAATGACTACTTTATCATTTGGGCGTTCTAGCATGCACCTTGGTCAATTTTGACTTCCCTCTAGGTTTTTTTGGACCTTGTACTTTATATACCAGGTTCAAAAAAATGAATAGAAAATTGATGTATGACATTACGGAAACAAAATATGCATGCAAAACTTATAATAGGCACAAGAATAGTGCAATGCACAAATAAAGAAATATTGTACCTGTACTTGCTTCATGTTCCTATGCAATCCGTTTCTGCTCGAATCGATCAGTAAGATTTTCCATTGTTGGAGGCGCTTCAACATTCTGCTTTTGACGTTTCCGCATCGCTAAATAAGCAGCGACTGAACCAGCAGCTTCACATGAATTGGTTGATTGTTTGAACATTTTGCTACAAGTAGGTTTTAAAATAGGTGGACCAAACATTGTAGGTTTTAAAACTCCTAGATGAGACAGTGTAGTTTTCATCAATTTCTTTAATATTTTTGTAGTTTTCTCCCGGTTACTTACTTTCTTTGGAGTAGGAGTGTGTGTCATCACTTTTTTGTCGGAGCTAGTTTTCTGTAACGACCCGTATTTTTATCGATTTAATAATTAATTTATTTAATTATTATAATAAATTTGTTTGATAATTTAAATGGTATAAATTTAAATAATTTAGATTATTTAACAATATAAAATAATGGGATAATAGATTTAATTTCCGAAATGATTGGAAATGGTTAAAATGCAGTATACAAATTAAAATAACATAACTAATGTGGTAAATATATTATCAATTCAAGGAACTTATATTTGTAGGATCCATTACACATACAAATTAGCATAACATAACATACATATACAGACAGTGTATTCTAAAGACAACTAGGTTGAGAACCGTGCTTCGCACACGGGTGAATGATGGAATTTATTGGTTAATGCATTATGGATTAAGTTGAGAAATGGAGAAACGAAAAGTTACGCAGTGGCACTAAACCGGATATGATGTATAGGGCAATTGTATCGATTTCTTGATTATAGATACAAGGTCTTATCAACTTCACTAGTTAGGACATGCACACCATCGAACCATTTAATTCATAGGATGGCAAAAACGATCAGACTTTTCTGTCCAATACTAATTAAAAATATATTTATATATCTATTTCTCAATACTTAACCACAATGGTACCAATGTTATGTCCAGTGTACCCTCTATGGTCATGTTTGCACGGCCCTTATTTAATGTGGATATTGTTTTATGTGATATTAGAACCGCATCTTTGCAGATGTAAATTGATAAATGAACCTAACGTGTGCTCTCTAAAATAAGTTGTAGACTAGATGAACATACAGGCTAACCAAAAAAATACGAAAATATAAAATATATAAAGATTTCTTAACTGCTAAGTATAGTTTCAGCTCTCCCATATAAAAGATAGTACGCATGAATTTTCTCACATCAAAGACTAGTCGGTCAACTCTACAACCTCTGCAGACCAACTACGGTACAATACCCTCTATTTCTTAATCACTAATAATCCAAACACTATAAATACACTCAAGCAAGCCCATGTTTTTCTTTTTCTCGGTAGAAACCAACTCGCCGTTTCTAGAAATCAAAACCCATACTGACTGCTCCAATGACTTCAAATTTCATATGAAGCCAACTACTCGGCTCTAAAACGATATATATATATATATTTGTGCACGTAAGTCTGCTTGTGTTTCTTTTCATGCAACGCCTTTTTTCTGGTATTCGAACATCAACAGTAGAGAAGGGTTGGTGAGGAGCTGTGAGTTCAGTTTTTCTGGTGGTGGTGTCAACTGTCGAGCTCGAATGGTGTGAGTAGCAAGCTGAAGTGGCGATCGACTGTGAGGGTATGAACTGGAAGTTTGTAAGTGGGTTTCATGATCATGGGGAATGGTGCGTGTTTTGTTCTACCTGGAGCGGAGTGGTTAGTGACTAGGACAGAAGGCGTGTAGATGAGGGGTGACTGTTTCAAAGTTGAAGGGTGGTAGGATAATGGGCTTGGCGGAGATTAACGTGCGGAGATTAACGTACACTGGTACGTGAGTTCAGTCTGGAGTTCACGTCAGGGAAGAAATTGGGTGGGGGAGAACCGAACTGACTTGTGAAGTTGAGTGAAGGATTTATATGTGATGGAGCTGGAAAGCTGGAGCTTGCGAAAGTCCTCATATATTGAAGATGATACTGTTCTGGAAGATGGATCCATGTTGTTTGAAGTGGCCGGTGAAAACCACATGTTTACCAGATAAGAAGCACTGGATGGTTAAGGAGCTGTGTAGCGTTATATGTGAGGTGGACACAGGCAGTGGGTTGGCATCGAGTCAGGAAATGGGGAGGTCTTGAACGGGCTCTTGCATTTATGCAAATGAAGTGGTGTTGAGGTGGTCGTTGGGTGTTGGTAAATGGACATGTTTTATTGGAAGAAATGGAGAACTGCATTTTGAATATGGTCAGCACCAAGAAAGCGTCCATTATTTTAAACACTGCGTGTTCATTTTTCCAAGGCCTTGTTCATAATCACTATATTTTTGAACAATTAGTAACATCCTTATGCTTTGGTCTGGTGTCTTGGTGAAGTATGCAGTGAAGAATATTGTGGAGGGGATGACATTAATAGGAGGAGCAGCTTTATTTCTATGAGGAGGAGTAGTGTAAGGGAGTGGGTCAGTGTCGATATTAAATGGGCCAGGAATACAGAAATGTTAGGGCCTAATACTTTAAATAATTTAGGTTTAATTCAAATTAAATAACTGTATTAATTTGTTACGTATATCTCGTGCGTACAAACTCAGATTGATGAACGGTCAGTCGCGTTGGGATCGTATGGACAAGGGCTACAAAATGGAACTGATTGGGAGTGAATTGGAGCTCGTTATAATTTATAGCGGAATAAATTGTCTATCTGAATCAACCGATGGTTATCCTTATTTAACGATGATCATCCAATGTGAGTAAATCTCACTAACTCTGTACAATTTATATTTTTATAAATATAATCTGTTATTGATAAATGGTGATTGATTGTTATGTGTTGATTGTTTAGTTGAATTGCTGATTTATTGGTTGAAATTATAGATATATATATATATATAAATTGTTAATCAAATATTGATTCTGTTTATCAGAATATTTCATATTGAAATGAAATCGATGCTAATTATATTATTTAACATCTATGAATGCAGGGAGACAGGTTGGAGGGATCCAACTGGATTCCTCAATATTATAACACTGTTTGTTTTCATATATTGTGATATATTATGTGACACAAAATCTGTGATTGATTATGATGACACTGATCACGTTATTTGGTATTTTAAATACCATATGAAATACTGGGATGTAAAAAGGAAATTTTCAAAGTGAATATTGAAAATAAAATATTTATATATGAAATAAATAGGATATTATAAAAGGTAATATTTGGAAAAACAAATATTGGGAAATATAATAAAGAAAATATTTAGGAAATGAATAGAATTATATAAAAGAATTTATATAAAATGAATAGAATTGTATAAAAGGATTTATATAAAATAACTAGCATTATATAAAAGGATTTATATAGAGTAAGTAGAATTATATAAAAGGAATTATAAATGAGATTTAAGAGTTAGAAATAAACAAAAGGAGATTTCTATAAATAATTCTACAAATAAAAATATAAATAGAATTTGGGTTTGACATATTGTTTCTAAATACGAAATCAAACTGTTTCGATTTTATAAAGAAATATTATTCGCATTCTATGTGAAAATTAGATTAAAGTAAATATTTTGAAAATGAAATATTATAAAGGAATTTGGGGTGAATTAGGAATTTAAATGGAATTACTGAAATTAGAAACTGACTGGAATTAGTTGAGTTGAATGGCTTTCTGGGTATCGATCTGATGTTGGTTTCGGCCTTCGGGGTTTATGCTTGGGAAGTTGTTCTCTTACTAGTTTACAGTTAGAAACTGATAGAGGTGGGAAGATATTGATGCGTGAATCAGAAATGGAAACGTTTTCCGAAGTTAATAACGTATATTTTCTAATTTTATAAAATAAGGAATTTATGAATATATGGAAATGATAAATGGGAAATTGGGAAATGAAATGATGATTGATCGGTAAGATTTCTATTTGGGAATACGACCGTTGTTTGTACACATGCTATCCTTTGATTGTTAAATCACTGACTATCAAAGATATTGACCATTTCCGTTGTCAATACGGAGAGACCGGGATCAGATATATTATCTGAAAACCACTCCGTTTGCCATTAGCATTGCGAATCAAATATGATGAAGATAATTGAAGACGGAGTAATGCAAGGACTATTAGTAAATTCTAGGTAGAAATTTCCTAAGATGGGTTTACAAAATAGAACCTTCGGTCTGTCCAGTCCCAGGACGACCTGTATGGAAGAATGTCTGACAGAGTATATTTAATAGATCGCATAAGCTGATCTCTTTAAACGTATTTACGTTTGGTGGTGGAGGAATACGTTTCTCTTTGCTGTATACCTGTGGTATTTTTGAGGAAATCAATTTGTGATTTGGCTTGTATGACGATGTGGCATTCAAAGTAAATAAAGGTGTGATCTATATGTTATGGCCTGTAGCGTCACAACCAGTAAATAGAATAAAATCGGGTAGGTCGCATGGCTATGTGGTTAGGTGCCAATTAGGGTGTATTGTCACCTGATCTAGAGAAATTCCATTTACTTCTATAATCTATTTCGATGTTGTCCCTTTCGGAAAACGGTTGCTGATCCCAACCGTTGGTGATAATACATTCGGTACACTCAAGTGAAATGAGTGACCGGTCATGTTTAGCCCGGGTTACAAGATGTTCTTGTTGAACCCGGTGTATTCCTATCAAGAGATACATCATCGGAAGGTCGTCCCATACCTTGCCAGTTGGAATCCATTACCCAATAAGCGCCTGCAGTTTTTGATTATATATTATGTATATGGAACGTGAGATGAAAGCGTTCTGCTAGATGATTGTTATATTGTGGTTAATAGACACTATTATAATATCAAAAGAGTTTTGATATAAAGATTATTGTTTCTTTCAAAAGGATTTGTGAATGTTGAATCAAGTGTTTTGGATTCTCATAAGGGAAAAATCCGTTCTGTTTTATACGGCGTGGTCTTATGAGATGTCGTTTATTTTCTCAGACTATTTAAAATTGTTTACTCACACCGGTCCCATGACTGACCCGAAGTTTATTTTGTTTTGTTTTCCCTAAACTCTTGGGTACTCAAATTTGTACGAGCAGTCAAGTAGTCAGGATTTACATTTGCACTAGAAGGAGCTGGAGGAGGAGGCTTCAGCAGCATTTTTATAGCTATTGTTTATTTCCGTTGTGATGTAAATGTTATACTCTATTAATGGTATTGTATACAGATACTGTTTTATTTTGAAGTTATGTTATGAAATATATTCATTCATTCTGCTGTGACATTCGTGCTTACTCTGATGTTGTATGTTCTTCTTCTATTCTAACTTTCTATCTTATCTATTCTCACCCTCTATTTTTTTTCATTAACTGTCTGGTATTTCCAATGCTTGAATAGTCGACATTGAGTTTATGTCGATTACTAAGTTCGCGAACTCCCCGGGTCGTTACAGTGGCATCAGAGCTGAAGTTTAAGGAATTACCTTGGCTCTGTGGCGTGACTCAGTAGAGATGGGGTTAGTAATACCCTAGATTTAGTTTGAGTGTATATATACGAGTGAACATATTTTTTATTTAATATAAAATGATTTTATATTGTGGAGATTTATTGATTGAGTTGTTTATGAGTTTTGATCGATCAGTTTGATCCACTGAATCGGTAGAAGTTAATAAACACTTGAATACGATGAACCAACATGGTACATTTTTAAAAGAGGGTAAATGAAATAAATTTTACCCAAAATATTTTTTTTTATAAAAGGAATCTATATATTGGAATTATTATAATATATAGGATGTGTTGGTTGTTAATATAATCGGATAAGATTATAAATTGAAATGGTTATATAAATGACCAATTAGAATTCATATAAGTGTAATATATGAAATCAGATGAATTAAATCTAAACTTAAATCAGAATTGGAATTAAAATTCCAAAAAAAAAAAACATGAAAAGTGTTTGTAAATGGAATTGGATTAAATATATGAAAATTTTAAAATACTAGGAGATTTTAAATTGTTTACAAGCATTGTGAAGGATATTTTGAAAGTGATTTCAAAATAAAGGTGTTTAAATATGGTTTTGAAATTGTTATAATATTGAACTCACTCCGATAGCTGGAAAATAACCCTGGTGATGATGGCCACATCATCAGTGTTCATTTTCGAGTTCCTAAGTGACGGGTTACTACCAAAGATTTTATTTTTGAATTGTTTTGTGGAAAGAAAGTTGTTTTAAATTCCGAAAATGGATATTTGATTTTAGAAAAGCTAAGTTATTTAAAACTCCCAGGAAGAGATTGTTTGAATTTAAAAAAATTAAATATAAATTTGTGGAAACAAATTGGAATTGAATTGAAGACCAAATAAATGGATATTGAATTGAAATAGAAAATATCGAATAAAATTGGTTGATGAGATAGGAATCTAGAATTATGTTGAATTGATAAGTTATGAATTTGAAAATCAAGAATGGTACTTGAGATTGGGAATGGAATTTGGCTTGGGTATAAGTGAATATTTGGGTTTGAGGATAAAAACTGATTTGGAGTCTGATTGGGATGACAATGGTATATGCTGAATTAGCAGCAGATTGAAAGGATAAAATGATATGCCCGACAAAAAAGTACAAGTTTAATTATATATGAGTTTGGTGGTTTATGAGCCTATTTGGCAAGATGCTTGGCTATTTAATTTAATTTTTGAATGGAGAAGGCCCAGAGAGGCGAGTTTTAGTTGTACTGATTGACCCGTACAAAGGAAGTGCTGGTGAAATTTTCCGAAGATATAAGGTGTTAGTAAATTTTCAGAAATTTTGACAATTTTCATTAGTTAAAATGAATTAATAATTTAATTGAAACTGAATGGGTTCGGTTAAAACTGAAGTTAATAAGTAAACAAATAATTTTTAACCTAGTCAATAGGGTTTGTTTTCTACCTTAGCAATTTCGAGGACGAAATTCTTTTAAGGGGGAAAGAATGTAACGACCCGTATTTTTATCGATTTGGTAATTAATTCATTTAATTATTATAATACATTTGTTTGATAATTTAAATGGTATGAATTTAAATAATTTAGATTACTTAACAATATAAAATAATGGGATAATAGATTTAGTTTCTGAAATGGTCGGAAATGGTTAAAATGCAGTATACAAATTAACATAACATAACTAATGTGGTAAATATATTATCAATTCAAGGAACTTATATTTGTATGATCCATTACATGTACGAATTAGCATAACATAACATACATGTACAGACAGTGTATTCTAAAGACAATTAGATCGAGACCCGTGCTTCGCACACGGGTGAATGATGGAATTTAATGGTTCATGCATTATGGATTAAGTTGAAAATAGAGAAACGAAAAGTTATGTAGTGGCACTAAACCGGATATGCTGTATAGGGCAATTGTATCGATTTCTTGATTATAGATACAAGGTCTTATCAACTTCATTAGTGAGGGCATGTACGTCATCGAACCATTTAATTTATAGGATGGCAAAAATGATCAGACTTTTCTCTCCAATACTAATTAAAAATATATTTATATATTTACTTCTCAATACTTAACCACAATGGTAACAACGTTATGTCCAGTGTACCCTCTATGGTCATGTTTGCATGGCCCTTATTTAATGCGGATATTGTTTTATGTGATATTAGAACCGCATCTTTGCAGATGTAAATTGATAAATGAACCTAACGTGTGCTCTCTAAAATGAGTTCGTAGACTAGCTGAACATATAGGCTAATAACAAAATATGAAAATATAACATATATAAAAGATTTCTTAACAGCTAAGTATAGTGTCAGCTCTCCCATATAAAAGAAAGTACGCAAGAATTGTCTCACATCAAAGACTAGCCGGTCTACTCTACAACCTCTACAGACCTACTATGGTACAGTACCCTCTATTTATTAATCACTAAGAATCCATACACTATAAATACACTCAAGCGAGCCCATGTTTTTGTTTTTCTTGGTAGAAACCAGTTCGCCCTTTCCAGAAATCGAAACCCATACTGACCTCTCCAATGACTTCAAATTTCATATGAAACCAACTACTCCTCTAAAACAATATATATATATATATATTTGTGCGTGTAAGTCCGCTTGTGTTTCTTTTCATGTGACGCCTTTTTTCTGGTATTCGAACATCAACAGTAGAGCAGGGTTGGTGAGGAGCCGTGAGTTCAGTTTTTCTGGTGGCTGTGTCAATTGTCGAGCTTGAATGGTGTGAGTAGCGAGCTGAAGTGGCGATCGACTGGGAGGGTACGAACTGGAAGTTTGGAAGTGGGTTTCATGATCATGGGGAATGGTGTGAGTTTTGTTCTACATGGAGCGGAGTCGTTGGTGATTAGGAGAGAGGGCGTGAAGATGGGAGGTGACTGTTTCAAAGTTGAAGGATGTAGGATAATGGGCTTGGCGGAGATTAACGTGCGGAGATTAACGTACGCGGGTACGTGAGTTCAGTCTGGAGTGCACGCCAGGGATGAAATTGGGCAAGGGGAGAACTGAACTGACTTGTGAAGTTGAGGTGAAGGATTTATACATGATGGAGCTAGAAAGCTGGAGCTTGCGGAAGTCCTCATATATTGAAGATGATACTGTTTTGGAAGGTGGATCCATGTAGTTTGAAGTGGGTGAAAACCGTATGTTTACCTGACAAGAAGCACTGGACGGTTAAGGAGCTGTGTAGCGTTATATGTGAGGTGGACATAGGCGGGGGTTGGCATCGAGTCAGGAAATGGGGAGGTCTTGAATGTGCTCTTGCATTTATGCGAATGAAGTGGTGTTGAGGTGGTCGTTGGGTGTTGGTAAATGGACAGGTTGTATTGGAAGAAATGGAGAACTGCATTTTGAATATGGTCAGCACCAAGAAGGTGTCCATTCTTTTTAAATGCTGCGTGTTCATTTTTCAAAGGCCTTGGTTCATAATTGCTATATTTTTGAATAATTAGCTACATCCTTATGCATTGGTCTGGTGTCTTGGTGAAGTATGCAGCGTAGAATATTGTGGAGCAGGATGGCATTAATAAGAGGAGCAGATTTATTTCAATCGGAAGGAATAGTGTAAGGGAGCGGGTCAGGATCGATATTAAATAGGCCAGGAATATAGAAATGGTAAGGCCCGGTACTTTAAATAATTTAGGTTTAATTCAAATTAAATAACTGTATTAACTTGTTAACGTATATCTCATGCGTACAAACTCAAATTGATGAACAGTCAGTCGCATAGGGATTGTATGGATAAGGGCTACAAAATGAAACTGACTGGGAGTGAATTAGAGCTCGCTACAATTTATAGTGGAATAAATTGTCTGTCTAAATCAACTGATGGTTATCGTTATTTAACGATGATCGTCCAATGTGAGTAAATCTCACTAACTCTTTGCAATTTATATTTTTATAAATATAATCTGGTATTGATAAATGATAATTGATTGTTGTGTGTTGATTGTTTGGTTGAATTGCTGATTTATTGGTTGAAATTATAGATAATGATATAAATAAAAATCGTTAATCAAATATTGATTCTGTTTATCAGAATATTTCATATTGAAATGAAATCGATGTTAATTATATTATTTAACATCTGTGAATACAGGGAGACGGGTTTGGGGGATCCAACTGGATTCCTCAATATTATAATACTATTTGTTTTCATACATTGTGATATATGATGTGATACAAAACCTGTGATTGATTATAATGACACTAGTCATGTTATTTGGTATTTTAAACACCATATGATATACTGGAATTTAAAAAGGAAATTTTCAAAGTCAATATCGAAAATAAAATATTTATATATGAAATAAATAGGATATTATAAAAGGTAATATTTGGAAAAACAAATATTGGAAAATACAATAAAGAAAATATTTGGGAAATGAATAGAATTATATGAAGGATTTATATAAAATGAATAGCATTATATAAAAGGATTCATATAGAGTAAATAGAATTATATAAAAGCAGTTATAAATGATATTTAAGAGTTAGAAATAAAAAGGGAGATTTCTATGAATAATTCTATAATTAAAAATATAAATAGAATTTGGTTTTGAGGTATTGTTTTTAAATACAAAATGAAACTGTTTCGATTATATAAAGAAATATTATTCGCATTCTATGTGAAAATTAGATTAAAGTAAATATTTTGCAAATAAAATATTATAAAGGAATTTGGGGTGAATTAGTAATTTAAATGGAATTACTGAAATTAGAAACTGACTGGAAATTAGTTGAGTTGAATGACTTTCTGGGTATCGATCTGATGTTGGTTTCGGCCTTCTGGGTTTATGCTTGGGAAGTTGTTCTCTTACTAGTTTATGGTTAGAAACTGATAGAGGTGGGAAGATATTGATGCGTGAATCAGAAATAGAAACTTTTTCCAAAGTTAATAACATATATTTTCTAATTTTAGAAAGTAAGGAATTTATGAATATATGGAAACAATAAATGGGAAATTGGGAAATGAAATTACGATTGATCGGTAAGATTTCCTTTTGGGAATACGATCGTTGTTTGTACACATGTTTTCTTTTGATAGTTAAATCACCGACTATCAAAGTTTTTGACCATTTTTGTTGTCAATACGGAGAGATCGGGATCATGTATATTTTCTGAAAACCACTCCGTATGGCATTAGCATTGCAAATCAGATATGATGAAGATAATTGAAGACGGAGTTTTGCATGGACTGTTCAGTAAATCCTAGGTAGAAATTTCATAAGATGGGTTTACAGAATTGTACCTTCGGTCTATCCAGTCCCAGGACGACCTGTATGGAAGAATGTCTGACAAAGTATATTTAATAGATCATGTAAGTTGTTCTCTACAAACATAATTACGTTTGGTGGCAGAGAAATTGGTTTCTCTTAGATGTATACCCGTGGTACTTTTGGGGAAATCAATTTGTGATTTGGCGAGTATGACGATGTGGCATTCAAAGTAAATAAAGGTGTTATCTATTCGTTGTAGCCTCTAGCCTCACAACCAGGAAATGTTATAAAATCGGATAGGTCGCATGGCTAAGTAGTTAGGTGCCAATTAGGGTGTATTGTCACCTGATCTAGAGAAATTCCATTTACTTCTATAATCTATTTCAATGTTGTCCCTTTCGGGAAACGGTTGCTGATCCCAACCGTTGGTGATAATACATTCGGTACACTCAAGCGAAACGAGTGACCGGTCATGTTTAGCCTGGGTTGCAAGATGTTCTTGTTGAACCCGGTGTATTCCTCTCTAGAGATACACTGTCGGAAGGTGGTCTCATACCTTGCCAGTTGGAATTCACTACCCAATAAGCGCCTGCTGTTTTTGATTATATATTATGTATGCTGAATGTGAGATGAAAGCTTCTGCTAGATGATTGTTATATTGTGGTTGATAGACACTATTATAATATCAAAAGAGTTTTGATATAAAGATTATCGTTTCTTTTAAAAGGATTTGTGAATGTTGAATCAAGCGTTTTGGATTCTCATAAGGGAAAAACGCGTTCCGTGTTATATGACGTGGCCTTATGAGATTTTGTTTATTTTCTCAAACTGTTTAAAATTGTTTACTCACACCAGTCCCATGACTGATCCGGAGTTTATTATGTTTTGTTTTCCCTAAAGTCTTGGGTGCTCAAATTTGTACGAGCAGTCAAGTAGTCGGGATTTCCAGATGCATTAGAAGGAGCTAGAGCAGGAGGCTTCAGCAGCATTTTTATAGCTATTGTTTATTTTCGCTGTGATGTATGTGTTATACTCTAATAATTGTATTGTATACCGATGTTGTTTTACTTCAAAGTTATGTTATGGAATATATTTACTCGTTCTGCTGTGAGATTCGTGTTTACTCTGATGTTGTATGTTCTTCTTCTTCTTATATTCTAACTTTCTATCCTATCTATTCTCACTCTCTATTTTCTTTCATTAACTATCCGGTATTTTCGATGCTTGAATAGTCGACATTGAGTTTATGTCGATTACCAAGGTCGCGGATCCCCCGGGTCGTTACATTTCTTTGGAGGGGGTGCAGGCCCTCGGTTCCTTCTCAATTTCAATGGCTTCATTGCTTCGCAAACAAGTTCTCGGTCCAGGTAAAGGACCCTTTGACTTAACTATTGATACACGATATTTCGATTAAAGATAATAAAGAAATGGAGATCATTGACGAACTAAATTCATATACATCGAAGAAATGGAAATCAATGAAGATCGTATTGAAGAAATAAATGTTGTATATATATTGAATCGTGTTTGAATTTATGTTAAAATCTATCCTGAAAGTATTACGCGAGTGCACAAAATGATTATATATATATATATGACATATAAAATAGGCCGACTGTTTAGTAATTGTCTGAACCAGTCGATTGGTGAAACAGGGACCAGTCGACTGGTTAGACGGTAACGGCTAGATTCTGAATATTTTTTAAATATATGTTTTTACAATATTTTGACCAACTGACTGATGAATTACAGACCAGTTGATTGATCCGAAATAGTACTTATTTTTCTGAAAGGTTGCTTTTATTCATGAAGAGAGTCCTCTTCATTCTAAAAGGAAATGGACGTTTCTATTGATCATAACTCTTCATGAAGAATTGCTATCTTTCTACTATTATATAAATACGTCAATCGTGCTTTCCAAATTACCAATTTTCTCTGATTCTTATCTAACTTCTTAATTGCATTTTCTATACTCTTGCAATACAAAAGCTTTCATAAATTCGAACACTTGCTGAATCCTTGAATGGATTTTATATCACTTGATTCAATAGGCAATTTACTTCCATCAATCTTTGCATTCAAATCATATACTCGAGGATAAGATTATAGGAGGGGTGTACTTAAATCGTTGACTATCCGTGTTGATTTAAGAACAAAAAGAAGAAGTTAAAACACTTGTATTTGTTGAAGTCCTGTGTAGTTGCTCAAGCGAGACGCATCCTTGTTGGGGCTCGGGTGTACTGACCTATTCCTCCGGGTTAAGAGACGGTGTTGTTAGTGAATTCCAAAGAGGAGCTTTGGGACTGGAAGTCCGAACCAGAATAAAATTCCTGGTGTCTTTACTTGCTGCACTTTACTTTTTATTTGTGATATATCTCTATAGCTTAGTTTTACCTGTGTAACTATTGTAGTTTACTAGTTAGTTTATTATATACCATTCCGCTATATCCGTATAAAGATCCTGCTTAAGTCATACACACCGACTCTTTTCATTAACAACTTTGATTCTCTACAATCAAGTCGAAGTTCAAGATTTTTTACGTTCATAAAGGCAAAGACAATAAGTTGTAAACAAATAACCTTTTTATACCTCTGAATCTAATGAATCATCACTGACATCCTCACCATCATTTTTTGGAATGCATTCATCACATCCATCGATATCTTTACCTTTTTCTTTCATATTTCGTGCGGCAGCCTCTTGCATACTGCTAACCAAGGAAGACACCCCAAGTGATCTACTAACTGCATCATTTTCTTTCGTTCACGCGATTCGCTCTTGTTCATACTTCGCCAAAATTGATGGTTGTGAGAATTACAAAAAGATTAGCATTATTACTCACCATCGATGATAAATTTAAGCCAGTTAACCAAATAGAGTCGATGTATAAACAATAACTGCATTTTCTACGGAATGCAGGCACAAAGAACCAATAATTACATGAATTAGCTGCAGCCTGCATGGTCAAAATAGGAAATCAACACAGTAATAGAAAACGCTAAAATGCAGTTCTCGGTTTTGCATGCAGAATTTTAATAAAAAGTAGTTTGAAATGCAATATTTCATCCCGATTAATAAAACTGAAATGAAAACTGGAATATACATGAAGATCGTCTTCATTCTCTCGGGTATCATCATCATTATATGTTTCATTTTCTACATTTAATTTTCTCCGAGTTCCTTTGTCTGTCACAATAACATCTTCTTCACCATTATTCATATCAGGCTCCAGCGATAGTTTCTTCAGACCTACTTGAGTTGGATTTTTTCCATCAATTTGTGTTGCTGCTGAAGTCTATGTGCAGTAATGTATTTGTGCTTTGCAACCAGTTTCTTAGCAGATCCTGTAACAACAAAAATAAAAACGATGGCCTTCATAGTTCTTTACGTGCACACACACACACACAAATATATATATATATATACACATACATATATATATACAAGAATGGATCTATATTACATATACATATATACCTTGAATTATGTTTTTCCTTGGTCGTATGATTACATGTGGCTGCAGTTGAATCAATGGCTCACTGTCTTTGTCAACAATATTGTCAATGTAAAAATCCACTTCTTCTTCCTTATATCAGTCGTGTACATATTTGTTTATGTCCTTGTCATTCAATATCAGCTGCCAGCTACCCCTCTTTCCTTCACTGACACGGACTCCTCCTAGTTCGATGTAATGGAGGCAATCTTTAACAAATCCCATAAGCACATTGTAAGAAAAGCGATCTACATCATATATTTTTACTAGAAAAGGATTTTCCGCCCACGTAACATGTCGTTCGAAACTCTCCATCATGGTGCAGCCGAATATTTATTAGTTTATCCATCCTGTACAAAATGACTACATTAGTACAAGGTACATTGATGTTAAAGTGGACAAAAAACAACAATTAACATTTTGGACTGTTAACAAATTTAGATGACAGTAAAGAAAGACATTAAATCATAAAACATGTGAACAGTGTAGATTGCATTATGAGAAAAGATTGCCAAATACATTCATCAAAGATAATAATTTACAGCTAAAACAAAAAGTGCCAAATACATCATAAATGAGACAATAGATTAGACCAAAATAAAGCAATAACAAAGAGGCGGTTTTTTGTCCTAACAAGACGGAATAGGATCAGGAACTTGTGCTTCTAGTTCTGTTTCAAATTCGGTTTCTAGTTGTATTATGGGGACATCATCCCTAATCCAACCCCCATTAACAACTTTTGGTTTTAATTCACCACCTATGCCAATATCGTGTGAATGCGGATAGCTCATGTCTTCTTCTATTGCATTTTGATTTTCAATATCACACCAATCTCTTGGCAATTTTTTAATAACATAATGACTGTTTTTTTAACTACATCTTCCACATAAAATGCTTGCTGTACTTGCGAAGACAGGACATAAGGATCAATTTTATGGCAATTACTAAAATTTACTCGAGTAAGACCATATGAATCTTTTTCCTCTTGGTACCAACAACACTTAAAAAGGACCACTGTGAAAGCTGCCCAATAATCAAGCTCAAAAGTTTCTTTGATTGATCCATAGTAACTGACATCCCCCAATAATGGGTTTTGATTTTTCGAATTTGCAAAGCTGGTGGTTTTTGCAGTCAAAAAAACACCACTATTTTGAGTGGTACATCGAGAATCTCTAAATTTTGTGTGGAATCTATATCCATTTACTATATAATCGGTAAACTTCCTGGATACTCCATTAGGACCTAATGCAAAAACCTCTAGATATCTTGAAATATTCTCCGTTTTCAGAACCTCTTCTCTTAACCAATTCCAAAACTCTTCGAAATATTCTTGATCCCTCTTGTAATTTCTTGGATTTGCAAGACCATTCACAAAAGCTTGATGAACCCTAAATAATAATTAAGGTCAAAAAACCTATGAAATGCAGATATTAATTTATAGTTAAGGAAAATGATATAGGAACTCTAGAACTTAATCAAACTCTTAATTTCTTTATTACCGGAATTGAACAGAATATAACGATGTGTTGCCTTCCAATCTGCATCTTTCAAATTGTTCATCTTTCCATCTTTATTCTTCTTCATTCCAATATGATATCCCAAATCTGTTTGACATCTTCCAAAATCAATCAACATGTTATTTGTTCCTGCATCAACGCTTAAGAATCTTGAACAGAAGGTCACACACTCTTCTGTCAAGTAACCTTCTGCAATCGAATCTTCCAGTCTGTTTCTATTTCGCACATAAGATTTCAACTTTCCTAGATATCGCTCAATTGGATACATGCATCTAAGGTGTTCAGGTTCGCCATAATCAATTTATCTGCATAAATGAACATGCAAGTGTACCATTATATCAAAAAAAACCTGTGGAAAAATCATTTCAAAATGACAAAGTATCTCGATAATTTCTTTTTTCAGCCTCTTGATATCATCACCTTGATAACCTTATTCCATAGTCCTCTAAGGAATGCAGTAAACCTGATCATTGATAACGCAACCTCGGGTTTTGATGCTTTCTTCACGGCAAATTGTAACAAATAGTGGAGCATGAAATAAGAACGTGGCTCTTATATCCCATAATCTTTCTCTCTTTTATATGCACATATCGACAAACCTTCGAGGCACAACCGTGGGGCATTTTGGCATTCTTCAATACTGAGAAAAAGATTTCTTTTTCCTTATTTGTCATTTCAAATATTGCATCTCTAATTTCAACATGCTTTCCATCACCACATTCAATAGGATGAAGGGCCTTCCTTATGCCCAATTCCTGCAAATCCAAATGAGTGTTTAGGTGATCCTTCAATATATGACCTATATTAAGTAAAGTACCTAATATTTTGTCGCATATTTTCTTCTCTACGTGCATGACAACCAGGTTATGCCGAATGGGATTATTACACCAATATGGTAAGTCGAACCGTATTGATTTTTTTTAAAAGGGCCATCACTTTTACCCGGTTTCTTGGTCTTATCCCCAAACTGATTATTGAACCCCCGCAATAACTCTTCAATATATGTTCCTGGTAATATTTCTGGAATGCTCCCACTTCAGTTTCGCCATTAAATCTCCTCTTATCCGACTTATATGTCGGATCAAGAAACTTTCTATGGTGCATATAACACAAATTTTGCTATGCTTCAAATAATTTAAAGAAGTTTCATAATGTCATACTAGACACGCTAGTTTCCCCTTCATGCTCCAACCTGACAACATGATATATCCCGGAAAATCACTAATGGTCCATATGATGCTTGCACATAAAAAAAACTCCCATCAGTTAAGGAATCATAAGTTTTGATGCCAACATTCCATAACGCTTTCAATTCCGCAATAAAAGGCTGCATATATATACGTCAATACTGCTCTTTAAAGAATATGGACTAGATATTAATATTGAAAGAATCAAATTCTCTTGTTTCATGCATAACCAAGGAAGAAGATTGTAGTTTACCAACACAATGGACCATGCACTATAACTTGAATTCAATGAACTATATGTATTAGATCCATCAGATGTTAGACCCAATCTTACATTATGATTTTCTTTTGAAAAATTAGGATAGCGAGCATCCATCATCTTCCATGCCACACAACCAGCCAGATGTCTCATTTTTCCATCTTCTTTTTGTTCCATTTGGTGCCATCTCATAAGTTTGGAAAATTCTTTGCATATAAACATCCTTTGTTACCTTGGTCACAGTGGAAAGTACCTCATAACATTTGCCAGCACTTTGGGAATCGACTTTGGTGGATCAATATTATCAACGATGTCTTCTTCTTCTTTTATAGCCCACCTAAAAAAACCATAAATGTCACAACCTTCTTTATCTTTATTCTCTACCCAATATAACATGAAATGGTTTGGGCAAGCATTTATTTTATGGTAATCAAGACCTAAATCCTTAATGGTACTCTTTGCAGCATAGCAAGACAAAGGCAGTTGGGCATCAGTTAAGGCTTCTTTTATAAGATTTAGTAGTTCCCCAAACAAAGACTCGTTAATTCTATAGTACACTATAAATGATAAAGTCTGATCAAGAAATTTAGTCGAGAAAATTTAGTGCAGCCAGGATATAACAGTTTTTTTTTTCTTTCTTTAACATGCCGATAAAATTTCTCAACCTCTAGATTTGGTTCTACTTCAAAGTTCCCGGGATTTTGATCAAATTTGTAACCCGCACATTTAAACATCACATCTAAATTATCCTCAAAATCCATCTCTATTTCACAATCCGTATGGTCATCAATAGGAGTTCTTCTTTCTCTAGTCCATACTCACGCAAATCATCGTAGTGCCTTTCTTGCATCTCTATATAAAAATCAATAGGACTTTCTGGTGATGATGGGTTTGACAGTCCTAGATCACCCATGTCCAGGGTATCTTCATAGTCATATGATGTAGGAAGAGAAATAAGCATTATTAAACTATAAACAAAAATAGACATTTAAACATTTAAATTGGATTTCTTTTTTCTTTTGTCCTCTAGATTTTGTTTCTAGTTTTCGCAATTTGACATTTAAACATATCAAGTCAGTGTAAATTTATTTACCAATACATCAATGGTTTGGCAAACATATAAATGCAGAATTTGCACAATTTCAACACACGCAAACATATAAATACAACACTTCAAGAATAAAAAGCCCGAAATATTCAGATAAAAAAACCCAAAAATATAAACATTCGAATAAAAATGAGCAGCAAAACCCTAATTTAAGGCAATTGGTTTACCCAAATCACACAGAGACCTTGAATGTGGACCAAAATAAGTTAGAGATGAAATTACCTAAATAAAACCCAAATAATGAAGCCCTAACTACTTGTAATTGTCCTAAATGATCCGAATGGGAGGAGTAAAGTTTGTAAAATAGGAGCAATCGGAGGTATATAGTTCGTAATCGGAGATAGAGTAGCAATCGTAGGTGTTTGTGGACGGATTTCGTGGAGAGGGAAAAGTACAGAGGTAAGAGTAAGAGGGAGAAATTTGTTTTGGGGGGAAGTATTTCGTGTATGGGAAAAACGTCATGCCAAAATTTCACATAACTGAAGCGAGGATTAGCTTGAACCATTGGATTAATCAACATCTACAGTTATTTATTTGTTTTAACTTATAACGCGGATTGTTGACGAGGATTGTATTTATGTAAAGCTATGCTTTGAACTGGTGTTGCACGTCATAGCACAATCCATCCACAGTAGTGCATTCACGTCTAATGCAAAAAAATATTAATATTGTTGCAGAGTATCAAAGAAAGCATAGCTTTCGCCACACTTTTCACGCAATGCACACAAATTAGTGTCGAATATGCCCACTTTTATAGTAGTGCTACAAGCGGAATATCGATATATCCAACTTTTAAATTCCTCGAATAGTATAAGTTCTATCAACCGAATTAATATCAAATATACACAGATCATTTCATTCCAAATCCAATTTGTTCGTAATCAAAACTCTAATTTCAGTTATATTTCCAAGATACAGTATTTGACAGTACTTGGCTAAAAACTAATATTTTAATTTTCTATTAGAAACTTCATATTTCTTATCCTAAACACAAAATCATTTATAATGATTTATCATAATTTTTTCGTATTTTTAACAAATTTTATAAAGTCGTTTATAATAATTTCTAATTTCAGTCACTGAACTGCAAAACCACTATTTTATTTAAAAAATGATTTGGTCTTAACTCCAAATTATTTATTCAAATCTGTAATTTTCTATTTAATTTGAAAACTATTATCATTAGAAAATAAATGCTTTTTGTTTTGGGAAAATCTAATTTAAATTACATCTGTTGTAACTTTTGAAGTTTATGGTCGAAATTTTTGAACTACCACATGCTCTATGCGGACCATTACAATTATATACTGAAAAAATTCTAAATTGATTCTTGTATGTTTATATTCCTTTAAAAACATATATCATTTTAAAATAATATTCCAATATCTAAACCTTTTATTCAATTATTTACCATAATTGAATATTTTAATATTACCATATTAATAAAATATTTGTATTTTTTAAATTTTGAACTTCAAACTTTGCAATACTCAAATTAAACATTATATAAGCTTATTGGGGTAATCAAGTTGAGTTTTAAACCATCATTTATACACCTAACTCAAATTCAATTTTGAATTTACTAATTAAAATCGATTTATCATTCATTTTAAATTTAAACAAGCCACGTTATATCAAAATCTCTTTCAAAATCATTATCACCTTTACAGAAGTTTTTTATGTAAACAGTTTAATTTAACTTCTAACCAATTTTAGATATAAAATTCCAACTTTTATTTTCTCGCCTTACTTAACTAAATAAAATATTCATTTAAATTATCCGATTTGGAAGAGACTTAACCAATATCTGTATAATATTTGGGGTATATATGTGCAAGGTGACATATCAACAATCACAACCAATGACAAGCATATAATCATCCATAACAGCCATCAACAATGTCAAATACGGTTTCTATAGTATAAGCATTACGTTAATCAACGGTTAACAATTGTTTAGTTCTAACAATCACTCGTCCAAATCACACATATATCAATCAAATTATATAACGACTAACTATATATTGTAAATAAAATGTTTCCCACCGAGGGTTCCACTCCATCTATCTTCCACCGCTGGTCTTATATTGAGACATCGACTGCTAGATCAGACAGCGTAACCGCATACCGTATTTTCTTCCACCAAAGAATATATATATTGTATTTATATAGTTGAGGGTTGTTCGGCTAGGGGAAATGGTGCAATGTATGTTGGTCGTGGGTGGTGGCATGGGCTTGGGGATCGCGTGGGCTAACAACGGAGATAGTAGTGGTGGCGTGGGGTCGGAAGAGGGCTTAAGAGGGTGATGGTCGAGGCTAGGAGAAAGGTGAAGGAAAGTATGGACGAGGAAGGAATAATAGGAAGAAGGAGGGAGGTGGAGAAGGAGGAGGAGGAGGAGGGGGGAGGTCGAATGGCAAGGGAGAACGAGGGAGGAAGTCGGAAGAAGGAGCGAAAGGGAAGTGAATGAAAATGAGAAGGGGACGGGAGGTTTTATAGGAATGGAGTGGGGTAGTTTAGGAAATTTGGCATGGGACACTTGTCCCTTTAAGAAGCCTTATTATATGGATGTTGACACTGGAAGGATTTGTAACACTTTTCCTACATTATTTGTGTTACAAATTTCCTACACTTATTTGTGTTACAAAATACTATGTTATTACTTAATCAATTCAACAAGCAAAATCATCAAACAACTATTCAAATAAATATATATAGTTTATCTATACATTTAATTAAATGTAATTTACAGTTTAAAATAAATTATTTATTACATAAACCCAAATTTGAAATTAGATATTAAATTCAATTTAAATTCATATTTGGTATTTATAAATTCAAAATCCTAATGTTTTAATTGATAAAAATGATGGGTATTTACATTGTCCTCCCTTAAGGAAACTACATCCCCGAAATTTGAACAAAAACTAGGGTAGAAATAAATCTAAGTCATCCAAAAACTTAATATCCATTAACCAATATTGCTTCTAGTTCTTTTCTCGAATGACTAAGTCATATGAATCCTTTCAGTAGTTCTTACTTTCCCTTAAGCCATACTTAATTCTTAAATAATTATCTTCATCAAATTATTTGAAAATCTTTTCCTATGGGTATAATTCATGACCTTGATCTAAAGTAGCCACCCAACAATTTGGTTTAAAATTCAATCTTTCTAAAAAAATAGAACTATGCAAAGTATTAGATTCAAACTTTAACTTACCTAAAATAGGTAAGGATGTTACCTTCTAACACTCCCTTACTTTCTCGTCCTTCGAAGTTGATGGCTCATCCTGAATTGCATAAACTTTGGCCACATCTGCATTCTTCATCAGAGGGTAGTCCCTTTTCAAATTCCCAAGATTATGACAGTTATAACATTCCTTAGCTCCTTGTCCTTGACCTTGCTTTATCGATTTCTTCTGCTTCTAGCACTTGTTTGCATAATGACCACTTTCTTGACAATTATAACAAGTAACTTCCTTCAGGTGATCCCTCTTTGACTTGTTCTTCCCCTTATTTCCTGAAAACTTCCTCTTTTCCCAGTTATTATTACTATACCCTCTTTTCTCTTTAGTTACATCCTGCTTTTCCAAAGTTGCTTGACAATATCCTATGTCTACCAAATCCATAAATGATTTTTTTACAAGTGCAGTCATCTGCTTCCCGTATTTCCTTTCCATTCCTTTAATGAATTTCTCATTCTTTTTCAATGGTGAGTTAATCAATTCTAGCCCAAAATGAGATAATTCATTGATTTCATATACTCTTCAAAAAGACATGTCGTCCTGCTTCAAATCCATAAATTCTTGATATAATCGGGATATTCTTGCATATGGTATATATATTGCTTTGAACTGCTCTTAAGATAATTCATATTCTATTTGTCTTGGGTGATCGTTTCCCACCAGATCAAAGCTTTATTTTAGAGTAGCTAAGACGTTAACAACCTCTTTTTCTTACCCTATATATCCTATCCTTTAAAAAATATTCACATGAACGAAGCCAAGCCTAAGCTTCAATAATAGAATCAAGCCCCATAAACTGCTTGCCACCTAAATTTGTGCACTTTTTATTCAAATTCGTTAAATCCGGTTAAGTGGAGACTTGGGTAGTTGCTTCTCCAGTTTCTGTTGCATTAAGGTTGTGACCATTTGTGGTGGTACTACTCCTTCCCTTACCATGTCCTCTTCTACCACTCATCTTCTATTATCTTCCCATAGCAAGAAAATGGTTTAGTCATTCAGACGGATATCTTAGGGTAATGCTAATAGCTTAAATATATAGGAGAGGCTCCTTATTTACTTCTAAGTTTCATATTAAATTATGAATTTTAGGTTATTGTTTCCTTAAAGCGTTACTAAACCTAACTCCAATTAGCCATGCACCATAACTTTGTATAAACCAAAGCTCTCATACAAACTGTAATGACCCACCTACTTGACCCTTGAGAATCAACACTTAATATATCCACGGTATTCAAGTGTCGAAACCCAAGTGAAGGTCGATTGTTTAGGGTAATAACACATTAGAATAGAAACAAAATGATAATTTCATTACTACATTGATAATTTACATCATATATACATGAGGTACATTAGATACATCAGAGACATCAGAGTAGGAAAAAATACATAGTGAAAATTAAATAACACAACAGAGAACAAATCCAAAAATTTCCTTCTTCAACTCCCAAATCTTTCCCCAAAAAATGCTCTGAAACAACTCCTAGCACTAATATTACCTGACTACTACTAAGCTGCTCACACAGAAAAATGATGTCACCCAGAGTTTAGAAGGAAAACAATAAGCTCCAAGTCATCCATTGGACTATTGTGAGAAACTTATAATGGTTGCTTTGAAAACAAAAGAAAGAAAGTTAACTCATAAGATCATGCTACAAGTGCGAAAAGGGTTTCTCCCTTATGATAACCAAAACACTTATTTTATCAAAACGTTTGATATTACAATTAATGTCTAAACTTTAAAAACCTTTTCAAATAAATAATATTGAATAATCCAAAATTGTTGCATTGATTACATTCCAGTCGCTATTGTACCTTTAGATCTAAAACCGTAAGTTCATATTGGAGTATTAGATACAAAAAATGACCAAGGCAAAGGACCTTCCTTAACCAATGGGAACACCTCTAAAGGGATGCACCCGTGAGAAAACTACTCATGCTTTCTATTCTACACAATGCCAGACCATCTCTATATGCTAACCCGCTAGACGGCAGTACAAATATGAGCATCCCCCAATCATAATCGACTTTCCCGAGAGCTCTCACTTACCATCATCCACATAAATTAAATATCTAGGCTCCATACAATGATACCCCCTTTCTCTAGAAAGGAATGTCTATACCCTAATGGGAATGGCCCACATATCCTTGTTGCAATAATCCTGTTTTAGGTCATTACTGGGTTGTGAGTCCTGAGGTCTTGTTAAGCACAAAGCTACGCTTAAACCAAGCCATCCTTTGATCATCTGCAACTCTTAATACTTTTCATGTCGCATTGTCATTTCATAACATACATTTGATAATTATTAACTATATCACCTTTGAGCTCGTACGACTGAAAGAAGGATGCTAAGATAAGAGAATGAATTTTCTTCCACAAACAAAGATTTATTTGGTAAAAATCAATCAATACATTACAAAATGCAACGTTAGACATCCATCCATACAAGTTCGTTCTGGGTAGAATGAAACCGAAGGCGGTTTATTCCTCGTCCAATAAAGGAGAGAAGCCCTTGCAAATATGAATCTCATCAAGTATGTCCCAATCGCTGCTATAAGTAACCTTATTTGGGTGGTCGCCCAACCTAGATGTCAACAAGAAACTCCATCGATGTGAAGATCTTTGGAATTCTATCATCACCATCAATTCTTTCATTTGATCCGATAACGTCGTAAAATTATTCAAAGTGGTTTACGTATAGGTATTCCCCTTATCCAACTCTAGTTCTTTGAATAATTATGGTAGGTTATAAAATAATATGGATTACACGGAATTTCAATTAAATCTCTTCCACATTAAACTTGGTAAATCGAAATCTTCTTAAACCAAATGCTTTCCTTTATCTTTAATACCAAATTTCTTACCAAGATTCATTAAACCTTAACACAGGTTCCTTTTAAACTCTAATCTTAATCAAGATATTAATTTCATAAATTCCCCATTGTAAAACATATCTTAAAACCAAAGATCATTTCCCATAATTTTACTTAAGTTACACCGGCATATTCAAACCTTTGTTTCTTAAATCAATTTCCAAATCTTCCATTCCTTAATTAGGGATGATTTTAAGAACCATTCAATAATTTTTAACAAAGATTCATTAACTATTTATCCCCTAGCTTTACTTTTAAAACCCATCTCTTAATCAAAGATTAATTATCCTTTAATTAAAAGATTATAATCGCTTTTAAATTCCAAAACATAACTTAAACCTTGACCGGGTTAAAGAATGATGTTATTTAAGACATCATTCACAACCAAAAGCCACTGATATTAAATACAAGATTTGCAGAGAAATTATATCAGCTTATATCCAATATCAATTCTCATAATCAATTAATACTGTAGGTAACAATATAAATACCTTTTAAATTTCTCAAATAGAATAGGTTTTAACTATGGAATCTAATATCAAATATTCGAAGACTATTTCCGTCCATGTACAACTCATTTATAGTTGAAATTTTTTAATCTAATTAATCAAGAAAAATGAATTTAAATTAGTAATCTTAATCAAAAGATTAATTAACCATATTCAAACTTATCTTTAAACCAAAGGTGATTAACCTTATTAGTTCTTTATAACTTTATCTTTGATAAACCAAGTAGCTTAAAACTTGTTGGGTTAAGGATGACGTTATTAAATACATCGTCCACAACAACCGAAAACCAGCTGATATTAAATATATAAGATTTTGATAGATATCATATCAGCTCATATTCAATATCAAGTCCTATATTCAACAGATACTGTAAGCGGAATAGTGGTGTATCCACCTTTTAAATTCCTCGAATAATATGAATTCTATCTACGGAATTAATATCAAATATACACAGATCATTTCATGCAAATCCAATTTGATTCATAATCAAAACTTCAATTTCAGTTATATTTCCAAGATACAGTATTTACAACACCCGGCTAAAAACTCAAATTCCATATTTCTATTTAAAACTTAATATGTCTTATCCAAATCACTTTAAAATCATTTATAATGATTTATCATAATTTTAATAAATTTTATAAATCCCTTTATAACAGTTTCAAATTTCGGTCAACGAACAGCAAAACCGCAATTTTATTTAAAAGTTGATTTCGACATAACTCCAAACCTATTTATTCAAATCTGAAATTGTATTTTCCATTTGAAAACTATTATCATTAGTAAACAAACCCTTTTTCATGAAAATCTGATTTAAATTACATTCGATGTTACTGTTTGAAGTTTACGGTCGAAATTCACGAACTGCCGCAACGCGACAAGCTCTATTCGGACCATATTACGATTATATACCGAAATGATTCTAAATTGATTCTTATATATTTACATTCCTTTAGAAACATGTATCATTTCAAAACAATATTCCAGCATCTAAACCTTTTATTCAGTTATTTTCCATAATTGAATATTATAATATTACCATATTAGTAAATATTAGTATTTTCAAAATTTAAACTTTTGAACTTCAAACTTTGTAAAACAAAAATTAAACAATATATAAGCTTATTAGAATAATCAATTTGATTTTAAACCACCATTTATATACCTAACTCAAATTCCATTTTGAACTTACTATTCAAAATCGATTTACTACATTTTAAATTTAAACATGCCAAATTGTATCAAAATCTCTTTCAACATCGTTACCACCTTTACAATAGAGTTTTTTATAATTAGTTTAATTTCATTTCTAACCAGCTTCAGATATAAAATTCCAACTTTCATTTTCTCTCCTTGTTTAACTAAGTAAAATACTCGCTTAAATTTTCCGATTTAGAAGAGACTTAACCAATATCCATATGATACAATAATTTAGGGTATATATGTGCAAGGTGACATATCAACAATCACAGCCAATAACAAGCACATAATCACCCATAACAACCATCAACAATGTCAAGTATTGTTTCTACTGTATAACCATTATGGTAATCGACATTTAACAATTGTTTAGTACTAACAATCATTTGTCCAAATCACACATATATCAATCAAATTATATAACAACTAACCATATATGCGTAAATAAAAAGTTTCTCCTTGCGGATTCCACTTCGATTGTCTTTTACTGCTGATCCTATATTACGGACATCGATTGTGAATTCTGATAGCATAACCATGCACCATATTTTCTTCCACCATAGAATATATATGTATACACACTTTTTTATATATTGGAGGGTTGCTCGGCAAGGGTGGAAGAATTTGTGACACTTTTCCTACACTATTTGTGTTACAAATTTGCTACATTTATTTGTGTTACAAAATACGATGTTACAACTTAACCAATTCAACAAGCACAACAATCAAACAATTATTCAAGCAAATATTGAAATTTTATTGGTAAGTTTATCTAAACGTATTTTAAAGTTTAAAACAAATTATTTATTATATAAACGTAAATTTAAAATTAGATATTAAATCCAATTTAAGTTCATATCAGGTATTTATAAATTCAAAAATCCTAATTTTTAAATTGATAAAATTCTTGGGTCATTACATATATAATTTTTCACAAAATTATTTATTTTATTTCTTGAATTTTGGTTAGAAGTTAAAATACAGAAATCGTTGTTTTTCTTAGTATTTCCAAGTTTTGCATAAAACTTAATATAACTTTTATTTTTGGAAGTTATTTTGTTATTTTGAAAATAAATAAATTATTAATTTACAAAAATCTCATTTTTAACAGTAAATGACAATTTTTACTGAATTTTAACATTTTATTATAATAGCTTTGTATGGAAAATGTTTATCTAAAATTTTCTTTTAAAATAGATAACTGAAAGAAGATATTCCCATTTTAAATTCCAAAATTATTTTTTATATGTTGGCACGATTTTTGGTTAAAGTTGTCACACCTGGAATAACTTAGAACTTGAGTATAAGTAGGCATTGATTGGTGAAAACTTAGGTGAAGTGAAAAAATCTTGGAGTTCACGATCTCGGATTTCACACCCCTGAGGATAGGGTAGGAGGACTGGACCCTATCTGCTTGGATTAACACTGGTTGCGGATAGGGTAGGAGGGCTGGACCCATCTGCCTTGGATTAACACTGGCTGTGAATAGGGTAGCAGGATTGGACCCCGTCCGCTTGGGATCAACACTGGCTGCGGATAGGATAGGAGGACTGGACCTTGTCCGCCTTGGATCAAACTGGCTGCGAATCGGGTAGGTGGACTGGACCCCAAATGCCTGGTATAACACTGGCTATGGATAGGGTAGAAGGACTGGACCCGACCCACCTGGGACATTTTGTGCACTTCATGTATTGACCTTTGCCTAAGGCAATATCTGCTCCTATTAACTCGATTCGAGTTACACTTGGCATGGCAGGACTTGGAAAGGATTTATCCATGTTTTCCACCTCATTTCAAGAATCCTGGGATGCGCACCATGTGGCATCCGGCCCGGAACCAGCTGAAGCCTCCATACGGTTATAAATACACCATCGCAAGGCATTTTGAAGGGACTTTTCAACTGGGACTTCTCCGAACACTCTTAGCCTCCATTGCAAACAACACAAGGACATTGTGTCGCTCTCATATCAAATTAACATGAAGATTTCTTGTATAAATCTCTTCTCTTTTCTCCACTGTAACCCAAGGATGTTGTGTACAAACGGATCTTATGGATTGTAAGACAGAATTGCACTTGTAACTTCTTATGATTAAAAAACTATAAAGTGGACATAGGCTTGGCTTGAGCCGAACCACTATAAAATCCTTGTGTGCCCCCTGTTATTTACTATTTTATGCATTCTATGATCTATGATTCATGATTGTGAGGACTTCACACTGCATTGGGGTGTTAGTACCAAATTTTGGTCTAACATTTTGGTGCGCCAGGTAAGAGGCACACACTACAACTTCTTCTTCTAGCTTGAAAGGAAGCAGATTGCTTAGCTATTGGATTAATGGTCAAACGAAAGAAAGACAGAAACTTCTCTCGTACTAAGGATGTTGGCGTAGAAGGTGCTAGGAACGAGGCAAGCCAGAAGGCTTCCTCTCATGGAGATCCATTAGCATACTTGACTAGAGACGAAATGGATGGAGTTATATCTAAATTGAGGAGCCAGATGGCACGGTAAGATGATCTCCTCCGGAAATAACAAGAGATGATGAACGAATTCTTTTCTCATATGGATTGAAGTCGAGTAGCATTCAACTCATTGGAAATGGCACGGAAACAGCTCAAGCAGTTGACTTCAATCGGGTCGAATCGATACCTACCTGACTCGTTGGCACCATGGACACAACACAAGTGGAAACCACTACCGACCAGGTCTAATCAGTTCATACCCGACCCACGGGAACTGCAACACTACTTGAACTCAGGGGAAATCGCCTTCCTTTTGGAAATGAGCCACATGCAACGGCAACATTGGAAGTCGAGCATGACCACATATGCCCCAATTCGGATGGAAACAACACCACTTCAACGCGAAGCACCTCAGCGTGAGCCACAACGACTGGGTTGATCCATTCGACCCGCGACCCAGAGGCAATCTCAACCTGAATGTCATAACTTAGCAGAGGCCCCTAACTCTCTTGGAATTGATGATGGGGGTACCAGCACTTATATTGGCAATTTGCAATATCTCTCTAATGGAGATCGGCTCACAAATCTGATTCTATGCCTCTCGATAGGACGCACTTATCAAGATGACGTGGATAACGTCAATCATAGTCCATTCACATGGGAAACTAGGAATTCTCGCAACCCTCTAGACTTTAAGCTTCCAGATCTGGAGCCTTAAAATGGTAGTTAGGATACTACTGTGCATCTGATGCATTACAAACAACATATAGAAATCTTATCTGTGTCGGAAAGAGTCATGGCCAAATGCTTTCTCTCTTCTTGACTGATATAGCTGCTATGTGGATTCGGTAGCTGGAATCTGAATCGATCAACACCTGGAATGTATTGGTCACCCGCTTTATTGAACAATTTCAGGTCCACATTGCACGACCCAAGAATGTCATGTCGCTTACTTCAATCAAGCAGAGGTCTAGAGAAATTATGCACTCATTTCTGGAAAGATTCAACATTGTAGTAGCATCGGTTGATCGACCCGAGCCATCGATGGTACTAATGGCAGCAATATCTGGCATCCTTGATAAGTCGGACTTCAAAAAATGTTTACACCGAGACCTACCATGAGATCTTGGTGAATTCTACTTTGAGGCAAACAATTTCTACGGGAAGAAGATGCAACTTCCAAGAAGGACATTCTTGACATCAACATGCTGAAAGACGAAGGACCTTCTGATTCTGGAAAAGGCAATAATATAGGCAAGGGAAAGGTCGTTGTCAACAACTACCGCAACAATTAGCCCCCGAGAGGGACCAGATATGAAAACTGCACTGAACTCAGTGCTTCACTATTCGATATTTACATGGATACGAATGGTACTATCTCCTACCCAAATCTTCTCAAGAGGGAGCCACCGCAGAGAGAACTCGATTCTGGACTGCATTGCATATTTCATGATATAGAGGTCATGACACGAATGACTGCAAGCATCTATGAGATTTGATTGAGGAGTGGTTCAGATGCGGAGAGTTTCCCGAGTACGTGAAATAACCTACAGCGCCTGCATTTGTGTTGGCTTCTCCTGCCTCGGAGAGGGAATAATCCTAGATCAAGCTCTCGCGGGATTATCATCAACTGATCTGGATGAGATCAGCCTGTATTTTATGCATTTCTTAAGATTTAAGATATGTTTCTGCTTTCTTTAGATTTTCCGATTGGATAAATCGGAGTACACATGTACGTGGATTCGATGAAAAAATAATCAGGATTTACTTTGGTTTCGTATTTTGAATTGAATAAGAAAGGTATTTCTGAGCATGGATTATGTTTGGCGAATTTAAGTACCTTATCAGGTTGTGGCAGGATTCTCAATCTTAACTAAAGTATGGCTTATACTTATCTCTCAATCCTTGGTATGGCTTGTGCCTAGAGATGGACCATCATGTCAGGCTGTGGAAAGTGTGGTTCTATCTCTATTTGAGTATGGATTATACTCACTTTGGATTCTTAAGTATGGATTATACTTAGGAAAGGCAAATGGTCTTTTCGGGATCTGGCAAAGGAACTCAATAAAAGTTGAGTATAGCTTATGCTCAGCTTGAACTTTCAGGTATGGCTTATGCCCGAAAGGTTTGGTCCCTCACCAGGACTTTGCAGGATGATTCGAATGTCCCTTGACTATGGTTTATGCTCAACTGGATGCCTAAGCATGGTTTACCTTGAAAGGTTATTTAGTACTGTCAAGTGTTGACATGTTTACTTTGCCTTCTTTTCTTTGCATGTATGGATTACACTCGCAGATGGAAGGACCCGGTGAGGTCTTGGTATTCTTGAATTTCTCTTGGCCTTAATGCGATCCATCACGATTGTCGCATTTTGGATTTCTATGGACAACATATTTCTCAGATTATCTAGAACACATCTTCCTTCAACCAGCATGATATGTTCTGAGGGGCAAACTTGTTGGCATGCTTTTTGGTAAAAGCTATCACACCTGGAATAACTCAGGACTTGAGTATAAGCAGGCACTGATTAACGAACACTTAGATAAAGTGAAAAAAATTTGAGTTCATGATCCGGATTTCAAAGCCATGTGGATATGGTAGGAGGACTGGATCCTATCCGCCTTGGATCAACACTGGTGGCGGATAGGGTAGGAGGACTGGACCCTGTCCGCCTTAGATCAACACTGGCTGCGAATAGGATAAGAGGACTAGACCCAATCTGCCTAGGATCAACACTGGTTGTGGATAGGGTAGGAGGACTGGACCCTGTCTGCCTTAGATCAACATTGGCTACGGGTAGGGTAGGAGGACTAGTGCCTACCCGCTTGGGATCAACACTCGCTACGGATAAGGTAGGAGGACTAAACCCGACCCACCTAAGACATTTCCTGCACATCATGTATTGACCTATTCCTATGGCAATATATACTCCTATTAACTCGGATTGAGTTACACTTCGCATGGCACGACTTGGAAAAGATTTCTCCACATTTTCCACCTCATTTTGAGAATCTTGGGATGCACGCCATGTGGCATCCGACCCGGAACCTGCTGAAACTTCTATACGTCTATAAATACATCATCGTAAGGTACTTTGAAGGGACTTTTCAGCTGGGACTTTTCGGCTGGGACTTCTCCGAACACTCTCAGCCTCCATTGCAAACAACACAAGGATATTGCGTCTCTCTCATATGAAATTAACATGAGGATTTCGTGTATAAATCTCTTCTCTTTTCTCCATTGTAACGCAAGGATGTTGTGTATAAACGGATCTTATGGATTGTAAGACAGAATTGTACTTGTAATTTCTTAGGATCTAAGAAACTATAAAGTGGATATTGGCTTGGGTTGAGCCGCACCACTATAAAACCTTGTGTATCCCCTCTTATTTACTGTTTTCTACATTCTATGATTCATGATTGTGAGCACTTCACACTGCATTTGGGTGTTTGTACCAAATTTTGGTCAAACATTATATATTATATTAAAATATTATTTTCCTCAAAATTATCTTTGATTAAATATTAGAATTAAATCACACACAAGAGCATTTACTTAATGCAAATATCCATTTTAGTATAGGAAGTAATACCCAATATTTCATCTAAATTTCTCTTAAAATCGATTCAGATAATTTAACCCTTAATTTTAGATTAATTTCTGGGTAATATCGATCTGGGTTGTTACACATTTAATATAGTTTTATTAGATATTCTTGCTACATTATCTTCAATTTTCATCAGATGCATTACAATTACAAAATAACTATTATTGACACGCATAGTCTAGTAATTTGTGCATAATGGATATTTGCTTATCTCACATTGTAGTGCTTCTTCATCATAGTCCAAATTAAGCTAAACACGGTTGTGGTTCTCAAATCAAATAATCTCCTTAAGTCAATATCTTCTTTTCTTTATGGTCTTCATAGTATATGCTAAGTTATTTTATGAGTTCTACTCCCTACAAAAATTTTACATGCCTTTTTTAAGGACTGAACTTTATAGGTGGTATATAAGCAATCAATATAAGATTGTAGGGATAATTGTACTTTGAAAAAGTTACGCTTTGCCTATACTTGATAGTATATTTCAATCCTAAATTTCAGTGCTGATTCTTTGTAGAAGTGCTAGGAATTGAGATGCTTTTACGTAATCTAACGATTGTGGGGCTTCTTGGTATTTAGCAGGTAAATTTTTCTCCACCACGCCCAAAGCTTGCAATATTTCCTACTTATTTTCAACCTACCCACTCAAATACATTATTGACTTAAGTTGAATGTTTACTACTTTTTTAAGTCTTCTAAAACTATAACAACATAATTTTGCGTTGTAGCTCTAAGAACAACATGACATTCTCTGCCTGTAACATGTAAGAGGTATGTGGATGACTCATTGATACAAACTTTAATATGCCTTATGTTACATTATCATCCAAATTTAATGGTGAATACTCAATTAGAACACAAAATAAATGCAAGGATGATTGATCAACTGTGACAACCCATAAATTTATCGCTTTAAATTGGATGTTTAATTAATTTAAATAGTAAAATATAGGATTATTAAACATAATCAATGAATTTATGTGATAAATAATAATAATGAACTTATTTTTGAGGTTAAAGAAAAGATTTGGATTTTCATCAAAAAGCAATGAAAACTTATTTTCGATAAAATTGAGATTTTTTTAAATTGGATGACACGAAATTGGATACATATAATTATCTATCCATTTAATATGTGATATGAAGTAAATATTTTATTTTCGAGAATAAAATGCTTTGGTGACATTACTTATGACATATAGATGATATCATTAATTTCAAATAAATGATACTGATTTGAATTTAGCATAAATGATAAATAATTCATTCTAATTAGTTATATAATGATAAATAATTCATTTTAATTTTTAACATAATGTTAATAAGTAATTTATAATTTTTTTTATAAATATATGACTAGTTTTACAAAAAAGGTACACACTTTGTCAAATTTTTGAAGTTCGATAACATGTTTATATAATTGGGATTGAATATTTTGATATGGTTTTATAGCTTAAGTAATCTTGTTTAATTGTTTAAAGATAATAATAAATTTATTCTTGAATTTTATTTACATAATAAATAGTTTTTTTAGAGGCTAAAAATTTAATTGAGAATAGAATTCTAGATTACTAATAATTTAGAAAAAAGAAGTTGGAACGAATTGTTAGCATGTTGTTGTCACACATCTATAAATTCACATATATACATATAAATGCACATATGTACCATAATTATTCAAATCAAAGCTAAGGAAAATATTTAAAAGTGTACACGCATATATACATACATAAGTCTTTATATATGCATGCTTCACTCTTAAGACAAGCTATCACATTATGGGATGAACGAGCATGGCATGAAAAGATGGGAATGCATAGGAAGAGGCCTGGCAACGTGTGGAAAGGATGGTGTATGGATGTGTAAGGTATGGAGCGATTCAATTGGTTATGTTAAATTCAATATAATTTATTTCAATGTTATTCCTATAATTAAGCATCCATTTTATTTGCAAATTCGCACGTATTTCATTTCTTCTTCTTCTTATTTTAAAGTTATTCTAATGGCTTCTCTACCTGAAAAAATAATGGCTTTATTCTTACTAATTTTCTCAAAACCATATCAAATGAATGAAAGTGATGTGAATTAAGGATCTTAAGGATAGATTAACACTAGAAGGGATAAATAATATTTACTTAAATTTACGAACCTTTTAGATTATTATTCTGAATATATATAAAATGATCAAAGAATAAAATAAATAAATAAAAATGGAAGTAATTGAATGAATATATCGTGATTTGTATACTTCTTCGAAGATATCCTACGTTTAATTTCGCACTTCATATGATCTTTAATCAATATCAACAACTTACAGTCCCTGGATTTATGGTCAAAGGAGACACCCTCCAGAACCTAGACCTCTGGACAGGCCAATCTAATTTATGGGCCATAAATCCCTACCTAACTTGATTTCTGAGCAACAATTTGCTCCAATTGCTTTATGCCAGGAAAAAAATCAAATTTGGGTAGATACGGGAATACCTAGTCACACTAGTTTATATTTTGAGTTATTTGTACAATGAATACAGACTTAGATCTATCGATCTTGATTACAGTTGCTTCTATAACTATGATTTGCACTTTGATCTTAGTTGAAACGAAGAGACTTTGATGTTAAATCAAATTAGAGAAGAAAAACTTGATTTGGTTTGAAAATCGACAGCACATGATTATATATTTTGTGATTTTTAACAAAAAAGAGAAAAGAGTGAAGAATTATTAATAAGAAGTTATCGTTTTTGGGAGAAGGATATATATATGTGAAGTAAAATGACTCTTGGAGAAAGGTAATCCTGAATAGACGCTTCCTTTCAAATTTGTATTTTGAAAAACATTGGTCTATGTCGACATACTTCAGGGACCATGTCGACAAGTGCTAGTTAAAAATGAACACCAATTTGTCTTGAAAAATATAAACTTATATATTATGATATGAAACTTTGTAAAAATATTTCATAGTAAATGTGTATTTTAAACATAGCAAAACTTAAGAAATCTTATTAAAAATATTTCAAAGAATTTAAGCAAAAATATAACATTTATATTTAAAATCGTATATAATCAAATATATTAAATTTAAATAATATGTATCAAAACTATAATATTATAAAATTATAATTATAAAAATCTTTGACATAATTAAAATAAAAGTCCGAAGTATAATATTAAAATATAAGTATAAAATCAAAGTATAGTATATAAAACCCAGAGTATAAGTTTAAAAGTCAAACTTTAAAATACAAAGTTATTACTTAGAAGTATTAAAATCAAAAATAATAACCAAGGTAACTATTAAATCCTAAAGGGTGATGTGTAAGTATATAAAAATGTTTAAAAGTAAAATATTTAAACTTTTTTTTGAAAATTCTTCGGAAAATAATTTGAAAAAAAAAGAACTTTTGAAACATTTCTGTAAAGCGGTTTAAAAATACTTTTGAAATCATTTAAAATAGGAAAATCTTGAAAAATTATTTTGTAAAATGGATAGAGATCATACAAGTATAGCAAAAGTTTTAACTTAATTTCTACGACTCGATAATATCTTGAACTCTTCAAAATTCACGAGTCTTCATTTTCTGACTCTTAAATCATCATTCTTTATACTGTACAGACTTGGTTATCAATATCCTATAACATATTCTACACTATATACAAAATATATCTAGATATTGATTAGTACATATGTAAATATTAAACATTCACTACCTGAGATTGTTATCATCAAAACTACAATCCATGGTACTAACAATCTCCTATTTTAATGATGACTACCATTTATAAAACATCTCCTAAATTATTCTTAGCCCTACTAAATTCCATAACTCCTCTTTAATCTGTACGGTCCCTCAGTATATGCATATTTTATATTTTCTCCCCCTTTGACATCAACAAAAACTATAACGACTTAAGAATAATCCGACTTAATTGACTTGACCAAATTACTAATTCAAATGTTGATTTTATATACTTACTATAACATATACTGACTATATAACCGACTGAGTCTAATACTGACTTAAACGTAAGAATATTCTAAAGGGTAAATATAATAAATTATGTAGGAATTACAGATAAGCATATAAAAGCATCATATGAGAGCATGCACTTCAGTCCAATCCAAATATATATATATATATATATATTAAGAAAATCATTCAAACAAACAAATCAAATCCAAATCATATGTTTAATACAAACCAATAGGTCTTTAGTTATTCAAATTTAAGTATAATTAAACATATAAATCTAAACAAGACATGGCACTTCAACCCAACCATATTTTCCGAAGATGGGGTTTGCCCTTATAACATTTCACTCGTCATTATCTTTAGCTGTAGTGAATTCTAGATTGGCTTCAGGTTCAAATTCGGAAAGTGAAGAGATCTTCCACCGAATCGCATCATATTGCCTCTCTTATTCCTTAATCATATGCTTTTGACTTAGATCTAAATGCCTTTAATTTTAGGATACTGAATTAGTGTATACTCTTGAACAATTCAAGCATTTATTCTAAATTTTCACTAAGATTATAGTAAGAATTATCCATTATTTTAGAAGAAGATCATGAAGTCTTAATTCGTTTTCCAACCCTTAAATCATATTTATAGGGGTAGAAAGTCATTTGAAACGAAAAGACACAAGCTAGTTATTTATAATTCAAATTTTAAATCTTTTGTTTTTTAGTCCTTATATGTCAGCGAATTTAGGTATGCATCAAGACAAGGACGAAAATGAAGAAAGTATAAAGGCTGGGATCCCTGTGGTATCCGCTTCAATTGGTGATTCAGTAGAGTTCGTCTACAAAGATGAGAAGGATGGTGGATTGGTCAGGAAAATTCTGCTTGAATCAGGGGACGTTCTAATTTTTGGTGGAAAATCGAGAGACATATTTCATGGCATTTCTGGTATACACAAAGATACTGCTCCAGATTTTCTCACTAAGAAGACAACTTTGAGATACGGTAGACTGAATTTGACATTCAGACAGAATGAGGTGTTAAAGGAATGTGTAGAGAGGTATCAGGTTCCTTTATCTAATCACGATATAAATCAGTTCTCTTCCCCTCATTTTCAGTACTCATATGCTGATGTAACTAGGAGGTATTTACCTTCGAAGTTTCCTATTTCTAGTGGGTTGAAAAAGTCTGTTACAGGTTCTCAATATAGTTACAGATCGTGTTATAGATGTGGGGATCCTCAACATTTGGCGAAAGATTGTAGGAATGCTATTCGTTGTTACTATTGTGGTGGCATTGGTCACAGAAAGGTGCACTGTTCTGAAAGGTTAAAAGGTGGCTCAGTGTTGGAATTAATGCGCTTCAACTGTTCGATTTTTTGTCAGAAATTAATCTCCTTATCCAATTTATTTCAAGCTGAATTTTCGAATGGTAAGAATGAGGTGGCATATATGTTTCTCTTGTTAGGATGGCATATGGAAGGATTAGTTGATGGTCTGCTATGGCATAATCGAGCACAGATCGATTTAAATGGAGCTGTCTTTCCTCCTTTGCCATTAGAGTTGGGAAGAAAGGAACACGCCTTTCTATTCTGTCTGAACCTCTTGAAACTTCAGCATTTCTATGCTGATTCTGGATCGACCATAAAGGGTAAGGCCTTACGGTTACTGCATGAAATATTATTCCATTTTGATACCATAAACACAGTAGTAAATGTTGAGCAATGCGAGTTTTCTAGTAAGGATAAAGGTATTTGTGACAAAGAAGCTATTAACAGCAAGGGTTATGAAGAGGTGGTGAAGGTCATTAATGAAGATTTTAACACAGAAGAGGTATTGTCTTGTTTGGAGGATGTGATGGTGGGTTTTGTGGGGCGGTTTTGTAATGACAAGCAGTTCGATATCTTGACTATTGATCCTTCAGTTCAGAGTTATATGGGTTCAACATATATTGATGTTCCAGTGGGCAATGGTATTGGTAAAGGACAAGAGAGGATGTCTGGAACAGAATGGGTGGACAGGCAGGCAGCTGATTCTTCTCGAGATGAGTCAACTCATAGTGACAATATATTAAACTGTAGTAAAGGTTGTGATAAGTATTCGGGGATGGAGGAGGAGGTAAATTGGTGTGTGAATGAGGAGGTGGATTTGTCAAATGGTTTTGATGCTTTGAAGGATTATACAGTAGATGACACAGTAGATAAAGGGTATGACATAGTAGATGACATTGCCGATAATGAATATGAACATTTGTCTTCGGTGTCGAAGTTTAAAAGAGGATTTAGAGTTGGTAAGGTGAAAGTGGTAGTGAGGCCGAGGACTCATGTAACACCCCACCTCCGCCAGTACCACTCTTGCAAGGGTACTGACTTTGGAGGGGCATTTGAATCAGGTAGACATGCATAATGATATATCAAGGCAGAACAAGAACATATATATATATATATATATATATATATATGTAAACAGAGTAAATAACATAGATAAAACAGCGGAAGATTTTAAACCATGTCAAATCAAGTCTGGTACAACATAATATCAATTTTCCAAATAAACAAGTCTAGATAAAACAACATCAACTGACAAACTGAAATACATAAATGCTATCCCAAAAATATATGAGAACCATAGCTAGCTTCATGTAGAAAGCGTACATGAGCTGAAATCCCACAAGCAAGTAATCCAAAATCCAAGCTAAGCTCCTGTATTCCCTCCCTGAGAACCTGGGGGGGGGGGGGACGGAAGAAAAGAGGCGAAAGAAAATAGGTCAGTCAAAAAGACTGAGTAAGCCCTACTATAATCAATGTAAACTGGTAAAGCTAACTGGTATGAGCAGCAGGGATGAACATAAGGATAACAACATACTAGCATGATGATTAACTAACAAGGTAGATAAAGGTGTCATCGCATAATCAGGATTAAGGTTTTGCACCACAGGTGTACTAGCAAACTAACATGACTTGAATAAACAAGTATTGATCCCATGGCCCAAGCTTTGGCCCAATAACATGAAGTGACCCTCATACGAGGTCCAATAACATGAAGTGACCCTAACACAAGGTCCAACCCAAACGGTCTAGTCGATCGGCTCCCTAAGCCTAACTCGTCACGTGTCGGTGTCAGTACGGCCCCAAACATGATTGTAGTCGAACTGTGCCGGGTCCACCCTTCGGGTGTATCAAGCCCTAGGGTGTCAACCCCTGGACACCATGAACATGAGTGCACAGTCCCGATCTACTGGTACCCGTCCATGTTTTCTCCGGCTATGGACTATGTGCACGACCAGAGTCCGCCCGGAACTACACCGGCGTACCACCCTGCCGTCGTTTATTGGTCGCTTACCTCCAGTCCAGTAATCGTGCCCCCACCCTAGCCTAGTCCCTAGGGTCATGATGATACAAACTAGGGATTACTGCTGGAGTGGACCCCCATTGCTAGGATTTCTCTAGTGGGTTAAGTACGGTTTAACCCCTTTACTAATCATGGATTAACTTGGTTAAGTGTAACGGTGAGTTCACGACTTAACCCCGGTTAATCTACCGAGCCGAAATTGGTTAAGTATTAAATGGACCATGACTTAACCCTAATCATGAGGCATTAATTAATTAATTAATGCACCTTAACCTCTCACATTAGACTTTGTTGTGGTTACTAGTTAAGCCGGTCGGTTCCGGGTAGGTTTACACCACAACTTGGTCTAACCTCGGGTCCAAGGTACCACATGACCAACTTCTCACATTGGGTCCTATTGTTTGTAGCAACTAGTTAAGCCGGTCGGTTCCGGGTAGGTTTACGCTACAAACTCAACCCAACCTCGAGTTGGCCACACTTATCTTTTCTAAGTGTCATGTCCACCATGTTTCCAAAACATGTTACAAATTTTCAAGCAATTGGGTAGACCTAACTTAATAGGTAAATTCCCAATGGGTAGACCTAACTTAATAGGTAAATTCCCAAGCTTATGTTTTTATGTCTTTTAAGTTTACCCAACCCCAAACGCAATCCCATCGCTTACATATCGCAATAGCGCATAAAGGATAGAAAGAGGGAACTTGGCATAATCATGACATAAAGGTGTTGAAGCCACAAGTTCAACATGGTGGCATATGAAATATACATATGTTCATATACTTGCATTAGGCCTCAAAAAGCATGCATAACTTGCATATCATATGACAACTTGCATATCAAACTTGCATAGCATAACTTGCATATCATATGACAACTGGCATATCAAACTTGCATAACATAACTTGCATAGCATAACTTGCATCTCATATGAAAACTTGCATATCAAACTTGCATAACATAACTTGCATACCATAACTTGCATCTCATATGACAACTTGCATATCAAACTTGCATATCATAACTTGCATATCATATGACAACTTGCATATCAAACTTGCATAGCATAACTTGCATATCATATGACAACTTGCATATCATACATTTAACTTTAAAGTTTAATTATGAAAATAGAATAGGGCTTACAATGCTTATGCGGACTCAAATGAGTATAGCAAATGTAAGAAAACCCTTATGCAACCAATTGAACCCCAAAAATGCAAGCAAAATCGATCAAAACTCTCTCCTTATGATGCAAAGATAGGAACTTGACTTGAATGCAAGCTAATGATGATCATACAAGTCTAAAAACACTTGTATGCATGGAAAATCACTTAGAAATTTATTTAGGAATTTATGAAGAGAGTGGAGGCCATGAGAGGATTGATTTTGCCATAGTTTAGTTGCTAGAATGAATAATGATGATTTAGGGTAGGTTAGGGTCTTATTTATAGATTAGGCAAGTGTTTTAGGCCATAGGATTAAACCCTAGTTCCCATCTCAGCCCTTAAAACCGAATCTGGCCCCCAAGCTCAACACAAACCCAAAATGGTGCACCAGGCTAAAGAGCCCGTCTGAGCCAAGTCGACAGCCCAGTCGATAGGGCTGTCGACTTGGTCTAACCAAGTCGACTCCCAAGTCGACAGGGCTGTCGACTTGGGTACTCTGGCGGGAATTCTCCCGCCTGGCCCAATATGGCCCAATTTCCCAAATTCAAGTTTGAATTTGAAATCTGTTTTTACCTTGGAATTTTCTGAAAACTTCGTTGGGCCTTAATCAGGTCATACGGACTCCGATTTTCGAAAACTCGGACTCTATTTCGCGTATTTTTCCGAGACGAACGAAATGGAATAGCCCGTTTCCCTTGATTCAGATTTTAGCATTAAATTCTGCCTTGATTTATGTTATCACAGGTTATGGAAAATACGGGTTGTTACATTCTCCCTTCCTTAAAGGATTTCGTCGCCGAAATCTTCAAGTTAGGAAGAACGTATCCTACCATCCAATCATCCATCTACTCAAAACATCATCCACGCACAATCATTGTCCTTACAAGATTCTAAATGCTGCATGAACATATGCAAAGGTGTGTGTATATATACTTATCTAATACAAATATCATCAATGCAAATTATGTTAGTGAAATGAATCCATATGTATGCAATTCCTAACATAATGTATAACATCTATATGTGTGCACATAACATACACCCATATGCAACATCCATGTGATAACACAAAAAATTTCATCCATGAATAAGCATAAACACTCATGCATATGCAATATGAGGAGTGTATGAGCCGATCTAGTGCCTAACCGTGTATAATGCATCCACGAGCAACCACTTGCAACCACTTGCAACCATCAAGCATAACATGTTTCAAACACATGTTTCATCCAAAGGGTTTCTACCTAAGGTTCTCATGACAAGATTAACACGATAAACTAGATAAACATGGATAGCAAAGAGAAAGATATGCTAACAAAGAAAAGAGATTGAGAGTGTACCCTCAAAAAGGAATGGATAAAGCCCACGCATCTTCTCCTCGGTTTCCCAAGTTGCGTCTTCTTCGGCTTCACCCCATTGAACCTTCACCAATTTGACCTCTCGATTCCTTAGCTTCTTGGTCTCCGTCCCCAAGATACGAATCGGGGCTCTCCTCAAGGTAGCCTCTTTCTCCACTTCTACATCTTTTAGAACACTTGGCTCAACAACCTCTGCTGATTCATGTAAACACTTCCGGAGATGCGAGACATGAAAAACATCGTGTACTCCAGCAAGCTTCTCGGGCAACTTCACTCTATAAGCCATCTGCCCAATCCTCTCTATAATAGGGAATGGTCCAACAAACCTTGGTGCTAACTTCCCAACGGCTCCAAATCGGACCACATTCCGCAAAGGAGAAACCTTCACGAAAACCATATTCCCAACATCAAACTCCAAATCAGTTCTTCGCTTATCAGCATAGGATTTCTGTCGGTCTTGGGCCGTTTTCATCCGTCTCCGAATCAACTCGATCTTCTCGGATGTATCTCTGATCATATCAGGCCCAAGTATAAGCTTATCTGTAGTCTCCCACCAACATGTAGGCGACTTGCACGGCCTCCCATATAAAGCTTCAAATGGTGCCATCCCTATGCTTGCCTGATAACTGTTATTATATGCAAACTCAACAAGAGGAAGGTGGTCTTCCCAAGTACCACCAAAATCCAGAATACAAAGCCTCAACAGATCCTCGAGTACCCTATTCACCCTTTCGGTTTGACCATCCGTCTGTGGGTGATAAGCAGTACTTAGATTCAACCTCGTGCCCATGGCTTCTTGCAAGCTATTCCAGAACTGACTTGTAAAGATTGGGTCACGGTCACTGACTATACTAGAAGGGACTCCATGAAGTCTCACAATCTCACGAAGATATACAGACGCTAGCCAAGATGCAGTCCTCTTGCTCTTCACCGGGATGAAATGAGCACTCTTCGTAAGTCTATCCACGATAACCCAAATGCTCGTATTTCCTTTCCTTGACCTTGGTAGCCCATCGATAAAATCCATGGAAATACTCTCCCACTTCCAAAGTGGAACGTCTAGAGGATGCAATAGCCCACCGGGCTTCTTCGACTCGGCCTTAACTTGCTGGCAAATGATACATCTAGAGACAAACTCTGCCACATCCTTCTTTATCCCAAGCCAAAAGAAAATACGCTTCATATCTTTATACATCTTATCTCCGCCTGGATGTATAGTCAACTTAGAGCGATGCGCTTCCTCAAGAACATTTCTTACTAAGTCTTCTACCCTTGGAACACATAACCTTCCGTCTCTTCTCAGCCAACCCTTGTCATCAATAGAATATCGAGCGAGATGACTAGACGCCTCTCCTCGAATCAACTTATCCATAATCTCAACTATCTGAGGGTCTTCTCTCTGCGAAGCCCCAACTTGATCAAGAAGGGTAGGTCTGAGTTCCAGAGATGCTAAAGTACCGGTCATCGACTCAGTCGCCAAAGAGAAATCAAAGGTTGCCACATACTCTAAATTCTTCATCTCAACGAATAGAGGACTTAGGGTCAACCTTCTTCTACTCAATGCATCTGCTACCACATTCCCCTTGCCAGGGGTATAAGCTATCTCAAAATCATAGGATGCCAAGAATTCCATCCATCTTTGTTGCCTCAGATTCAGATCCTTCTGAGAAAAGAGATACTTCAATGACTTGTGATCGGTATAAAGCTCAAATCTTTCTCCCAGAAGATAATGGCGCCAAGCCTTGAGTGCATATACTATTGCTGCCATCTCTAAGTCATGAGTGGGATAATTCTTCTCATGCACCTTGAGTTGTCTACCGCCAAAGCATATCACTCTTCCTTCCTGCATCAGAACAGCTCCTAACCCCGTGCCACATGCATCGGTGTATACTGTAAATAACTTCCCTCCATCGGGCAAAGCTAGAACAGGTGCTGATGTGAGAGCTCTCTTGAGCTTCTGAAAAGCAAGCTCACATTCTATGCTCCAAGCAAAAACTAAATTCTTCTTCGTCAATTTAGTGAGAGGAGCAGAAATCTTCGCGAAGTCCTTGATGAACTTCCGATAAAAACCCGCAAGACCTAGAAAGCTTCTCACTTCGATTGCATTCCTTGGAGTCTTCCAATCCTGAACTGCAACCACCTTAGCGGGATCCACCGCTAAGCCTTGCTTAGACACTATATGCCCAAGGAATCTAACTTCCCTTCTCCAAAAGTGACACTTGGAGAACTTGGCCTTCAACTGATGCGCTCTAAGCGTATCCATCACCTCCACGAGATGCCTTGCGTGCTCTTCCTCATCCTTAGAGAAGATCAGAATATCATCTACGAAGACCACGACAAACTTGTTCAAGAACTCCCTGAACACCCTACTCATCAAGTCCACGAAATATGCGGGTGCATTAGTCAAGCCGAACGGCATGACAAGCCATTCGAAGAATCCATCTGGAGTTCTGAACGCAGTCTTGTCTATACTATCCTCAGCTACCCTGAGCTGATGGAATCTAGTAGCAAGATCAAGCTGAGAGAAAACAGAAGCACCAACAAGCTGGTCAAAGAGATCATCAATCCTCGGTAACGGGTGTCTGTTCTTCTTAGTCATCTTATTCAACTCTCGATAGTCAACACAAAGTCGGAGAGAACCATCTGCCTTGGTAGCAAATACCACAGGCGCTCCCCATTCAGATATACTTCGTCTAATGAAGTTTTTCTCAAGCAATTCCTTCACTTGCTTACTTAGCTCCCGCCTTTCACGCGGAGCCATGTGCCGAACGGGCAAAGAAACCGGCTTTGCATTATCCACCAGATAAATGCGGAAATCAATCTCTCGCTTAGGGGGAAACCCCCTAACTTCATCAAAAACATTCGGATAATCTCGAACCACTCTCACAGACTGAAGAGTCTCCACTGACGAGTCGAGTGATTCAAGATAGCACAACATGACGGGACCTCTCGGATCACAAGAAATCTCTAGGGTGTTCCCGAGGCGAGTCACGAGCCTCACCACCCTATGCTCACAATCAAGAATGGCTCCATATCTGGACAGCCAATCCATGCCCAATATCAATCCGTATCCCCTGAAACCAAGAACATAAGCACTGCACAAGAACTCTACACTCAGTATAGAGATCCTCAAATCCCCACATATCATAGACAAATGGGCGGAACCCCCAATAGGATTTGAGACACAGACGGGATCCTCTACCAAGCTAGTACTAAGGTGCAAACTATCAACAAGATCAGATGAGATAAAGCTATGCGATGCACCAGAATCAAACAAGGTACGAACTGGAAAATCAGAAATATATACAAGGCTCTCAACAGAAATACTACCTCGATCGGGAACTGGAGCGGTATTGAGAGCATGAACCTGCCCTCTTGAAGGTCCAGCACGCTGAGTCTGACCCTGGCCTTGCCCTCGCTTCTTCGGGCAATCCTTACTGAAATGTCCAGTCTCACCGCAGAAAAAGCATTCACCATTCTTCCTTTTTCTCTTCTTACAATCCTTGATAAGATGCCTAGCTGAACCGCAGTAATGGCACTTCCCCTTGGTGTTTTTGCCCTTGTTGTTGTTCCCCTTGTTGCCTTGACCTTGTTCTTGTTCTGGTTGCCTTGACTGCTTTGGCCACTTGGATTACCCTGATTTCCTTTTCCCTGGGAATCAGTCTTCTTGGCTTGAGTATCATTTTTCTTGACATCTCCCTGAAGTAACGCCATATCAACCAAGCTCTCAAACGTGGCCCCATGGGGAATATGTGACATAGCCAATCCCTGCAACGGCTCATTCAACCATCTAGCAAAACGAAGAGCCTTCTTCTGAGGAGTATTCACCATATCCAAGCCAAAACGAGCTAACTGATTAAACTTGTTCACATATTCTTTGACAGACATATCTCCTTGCTTCAAAGTTATGAACCTCTCCATTTGCAGATTCTCCTCAACAGAAGATAAAAACTTAAGCGTGAACCTTGCCCTGAAATCGGCCCAAATCTCAACAGGCCTAGTACCATTGGTGACTTCCCACCAATAAGCGGCTTCATCCTTCATAAGCCAAACCGCCAACAAGACCTTCCTCTGATCGTCTAACCCAAAGATAGCGAATAAATCCTCGGTCTCTATCAACCAATTCCTGGCCTCTACAAAAGTCTCAGTGCCTTGAAAATTCTTGCCACCCATTGCTTTGAAATCTTTGCAAGTCTTTGCGAAGTCAGCTTGAGGGTGCTGAGGGGGAGGAGGAAGAGGAACCTCAGCGACAGGAGGAGGAGGAACATTAGCGACAGGAGGAGGAGGAATATTAACTACTGGAGGAGGAGGAGGAGGAGGAACATCTGCGGGGCCGGCTTCGGTCGCCCTAGCCTCCAAAAGTCTCCTATACCAAACAGGTACGTGCACTCCCTCCGGAATAGCAAAGTTATCGGCCATACTGAAAAAGAAAAAGACAGATTCAGAATGGAGAAAAACGAAGGGATTTTGCTAGTGGCTTTTTGGGGAATAGCCTTTAAAATAAACTAGACTTTTCTTTGGAAAATACTTTATACTTGATTTTGAAAATAGTTTTTCAAAAGTTTTCTAAAAACCTTTTTGTTCCTTCTCGTAAACCATATGCTCTGATACCAAATTGTAACACCCCACCTCCGCCAGTACCACTCTTGCAAGGGTACTGACTTTGGAGGGGCGTTTGAATCAGGTAGACATGCATAATGATATATCAAGGCAGAACAAGAACATATATATATATATATATATATATGTAAACAGAGTAAATAACATAGATAAAACAGCGGAAGATTTTAAACCATGTCAAATCAAGTCTGGTACAACATAATATCAATTTTCCAAATAAACAAGTCTAGATAAAACAACATCAACTGACAAACTGAAATACATAAATGCTATCCCCAAAATACATGAGAACCATAGCTAGCTTCATGTAGAAAGCGTACATGAGCTGAAATCCCACAAGCAAGTAATCCAAAATCCAAGCTAAGCTCCTGTATTCCCTCCCTGAGAACCTGGGGGGGGGGGGACGGAAGAAAAGAGGCGAAAGAAAACAGGTCAGTCAAAAAGGCTGAGTAAGCCCTACTATAATCAATGTAAACTGATAAAGCTAACTGGTATGAGCAGCAGGGATGAACATAAGGATAACAACATACTAGCATGATGATTAACTAACAAGGTAGATAAAGGTGTCATCGCATAATCAGGATTAAGGTTTTGCACCACAGGTGTACTAGCAAACTAACATGACTTGAATAAACAAGTATTGATCCCATGGCCCAAGCTTTGGCCCAATAACATGAAGTGACCCTCATACGAGGTCCAATAACATGAAGTGACCCTAACACGAGGTCCAACCCAAACGGTCTAGTCGATCGGCTCCCTAAGCCTAACTCGTCACGTGTCGGTGTCAGTACGGCCCCAAACATGATTGTAGTCGAACTGTGCCGGGTCCACCCTTCGGGTGTATCAAGCCCTAGGGTGTCAACCCTTGGACACCATGAACATGAGTGCACAGTCCTGATCTACTGGTACCCGTGCATGTTTTCTCCGGCTACGGACTATGTGCACGACCAGAGTCCGCCCGAAACTACACCGGTGTACCACCCTGCCGTCGTTTATTGGTCGCTTACCTCCAGTCCAGTAATCGTGCCCCCACCCTAGCCTAGTCCCTAGGGTCATGATGATACAAACTAGGGATTACTGCTGGAGTGGACCCCCATTGCTAGGATTTCTCTAGTGGGTTAAGTACGGTTTAACCCCTTTACTAATCATGGATTAACTTGGTTAAGTGTAACGGTGAGTTCACGACTTAACCCCGGTTAATCTACCGAGCCGAAATTGGTTAAGTATTAAATGGACCATGACTTAACCCTAATCATGAGGCATTAATTAATTAATTAATGCACCTTAACCTCTCACATTAGACTTTGTTGTGGTTACTAGTTAAGCCGGTCGGTTCCGGGTAGGTTTACACCACAACTTGGTCTAACCTCGGGTCCAAGGTACCACATGACCAACTTCTCACATTGGGTCCTATTGTTTGTAGCAACTAGTTAAGCCGGTCGGTTCCGGGTAGGTTTACGCTACAAACTCAACCCAACCTCGAGTTGGCCACACTTATCTTTTCTAAGTGTCATGTCCACCATGTTTCCAAAACATGTTACAAATTTTCAAGCAATTGGGTAGACCTAACTTAATAGGTAAATTCCCAATGGGTAGACCTAACTTAATAGGTAAATTCCCAAGCTTATGTTTTTATGTCTTTTAAGTTTACCCAACCCCAAACGCAATCCCATCGCTTACATATCGCAATAGCGCATAAAGGATAGAAAGAGGGAACTTGGCATAATCATGACATAAAGGTGTTGAAGCCACAAGTTCAACATGGTGGCATATGAAATATACATATGTTCATATACTTGCATTAGGCCTCAAAAAGCATGCATAACTTGCATATCATATGACAACTTGCATATCAAACTTGCATAGCATAACTTGCATATCATATGACAACTTGCATATCAAACTTGCATAACATAACTTGCATAGCATAACTTGCATCTCATATGACAACTTGCATATCAAACTTGCATAACATAACTTGCATCTCATATGACAACTTGCATATCAAACTTGCATAGCATAACTTGCATATCATATGACAACTTGCATATCAAACTTGCATAGCATAACTTGCATATCATATGACAACTTGCATATCATACATTTAACTTTAAAGTTTAAGTATGAAAATAGAATAGGTCTTACAATGCTTATGCGGACTCAAATGAGTATAGCAAATGTAAGAAAACCCTTATGCAACCAATTGAACCCCAAAAATGCAAGCAAAATTGATCAAAACTCTCTTTATGATGCAAAGATAGGAACTTGACTTGAATGCAAGCTAATGATGATCATACAAGTCTAAAAACACTTGTATGCATGGAAAATCACTTAGAAATTTATTTAGGAATTTATGAAGAGAGTGGAGGCCATGAGAGGATTGATTTTGCCATAGTTTAGTTGCTAGAATGAATAATGATGATTTAGGGTAGGTTAGGGTCTTATTTATAGATTAGGCAAGTGTTTTAGGCCATAGGATTAAACCCTAGTTCCCATCTCAGCCCTTAAAACCGAATCTGGCCCCCAAGCTCAACACAAACCCAAAATGGTGCACCAGGTTAAAGAGCCCGTCTGAGCCAAGTCGACAGCCCAGTCGACAGGGCTGTCGACTTGGTCTAACCAAGTCGACTCCCAAGTCGACAGGGCTGTCGACTTGGGTACTCTGGCGGGAATTCTCCCGCCTGGCCCAATATGGCCCAATTTCCCAAATTCAAGTTTGAATTTGAAATCTGTTTTTACCTTGGAATTTTCTGAAAACTTCGTTGGGCCTTAATCGGGTCATACAGACTCCGATTTTCGAAAACTCGGACTCTATTTCGCGTATTTTTCCGAGACGAACGTAATGGCATAGCCCGTTTCCCTTGATTCAGATTTTAGCATTAAATTCTGCCTTGATTTATGTTATCATAGGTTATGGAAAATACGGGTTGTTACAACTCAGATAGGGGAGGGGACGAGCAAGGCTAACCAATGGAAGGTAATTGAAGAGAGTGATTGTACGGGTTGGGGAGTGGAGGAGTATCAGCCAGGTGGTTTCGCTGTTATGAGGAGGAATGATCAGGTGGTCGTGACAGATGAGGTGATAGTAAATGTGAATAGAAGAGAGAGGATGGAAGTCAATGGGATTGACTGTGTTGATTCAAATGAATATATGGTGAGGCTAGAGTTTTCAGGTTGCTCTGTATGGATGAAAGAACTGAGGGTCAGAGCTTTTACATTAGTGTGGTGTCCGAATTTTTGTGGGCTTTACTCAGGAAGGGAGAGTGGTGATGTTGAACAACAAGCAAACTCGGTGGCTGTTGCTGAAAACAGTGGAGAATGCTCATCAAGGGGAGTTTTTGCGACACCATCCAGAAGGGGAGGAGGAGGAAAACAGATCGAAGTTCGGGGTTGGTGAGACGCAGTGCAAGATTGCGATGCAGATCAGCTTCTTCTTAAGGTAGGTCCCCGAGCTCAAATACGAATAATAGTAGTAATTTGAGCTTGGGCTCAGGTATGGTTACAAATTATGGCAGTGATTATTCTCTATTTGTACTGGGTAGTCTATCGGCTTCCCAATTATTTCAGCTTGCTAGTGATACGGCTTTTGTTTTTTCCAACTTAGACTTAGATGCCGATTTCATTAGGAGTAGGGAACTAGAGAGAGTAACATATATAGGTAGATAAGGATAGCAAGTTGGAACATTAGAGGTCTAAATGAACCTAATAAATGTGCAAAACCTAGGAATTTTTTTAAAGATTTTCACCTTGATATCATAATACTTCAAGAAACTAAAATAGATGACCCTGATCCCAGTTTTTTTAGAAGGTTAGGGGCACTATTTTTCGTAACTGGTCGTGTCTACCAGCTATAGGTAGCGCCGGTGGTCTAATGATTGGTTGGAAAGATAATCGATTTAGACTCGTACAGGAACTACCTATGTTGCATTCCTTGCATGTTATTTTAGCTTCGACTGTTGATAATTCCCTTTTGGGCATTTCAAATGTTTATGGTCCACATACTAAAATGGATAGAAGACGGTCGTGGATAGAATGTTCTGACTTTAGAAATCTCTCCTTCAATCAATGGATTGTAGAGGGAGATTTTAATGTTACTAGATTTTTAGGGGAGAGATCACCTAGAGAAGGAGATTTCTCGGACATGGAGGAATTTAATGAATTTATTTTAGTTAATAATTTGATAGAGGTTCCGATTAATAATAGAATGTTCACCTGGTCCAATGTTAGACATATTCTTTCTTATGCTCTATTAGACAGATTTTTTATTAACACGGAGGTGGATGATAGATTTGCAATATGTAGAATTAAAGGTCTACCATTTTTATTGTCTGATCATTGTCCAATCGTTCTTTCATGTGATTCGAATTTATTAATAAGTAGCAATTTTAAATTCGAGAAGATGTGGTTATTGGATAATAGCTTTAGTAATTTGGTCATTGTTAAATGGAATTCCTTAAGTTATTTTAATAATATGTACAAAGATAATTCAGCAAAGATTTTTGTTGCAAAGCTAGGAAAACTGAGATTCTTTCTTAAACGATGGAATAAGTTCATGTTTGGTAATGTTAGAATTAAAAAAGATGAGATTTTATGTGAACTGTTAGACATAGATAAAGTTGGCGAAAATAGAATTCTTAATATGAATGAGAGGGACAGACTATACAATCTTAGAAATGATCTTAAGTTGATTATGGACAAAGAAGAGGTAATGTGGAGACAAAGATCCCGAATTCAATGGATAAAAGAAGGAGATAATAACACGAAATTTTTCCATAGTATAGCTAATAAAAGGAGACATGATAATATGATACATTCGATTTTTATTAATGATGAAGAGGTGTTTATCCAGAAGGACTTAAATGAGGCATTTACTAGGTATTATAAGTAGATATTAGGAACTAAGATAAATAGGAGAGTTAATGTTAGGTGGAATGAAATTTATCCGTTGGCATCTAGGATTGATTTAACAGACTTAGACAGCCCTTTCACTGAGTGTGAGATATGGAAGGCAATCAGTGATATGCCTAGTGATAAAGCACCAGGGCCCGATGGTTTCTCAGTTCTTTTTTATAAACAGTTTTGGGAGATACTAAAGGATGATATTATTAATCTATTTAATGATTTCTATAGTGGTAATCTGCGGTTAGGGAATTTTAATTTTGCTAATGTCATTCTCATACATAAGAGAGCGTGAGCGAAGTCACTTAAGGATTTCAGACCAATCTCATTAATTAATGTATCGGTAAAGATCATCTCTAAAGTGCTTGCTAACAGATTAAGCACTAAGATGAATGAACTAATAGATGTTTCGCAAACTGCATTTATTAAGGGTAGAAATATAGCGGATGGGGTAGCGGCAGTACATGAGTATATTAATGTTTGTGTTAAAAATAATTTTACATGTGACATTTTGAAATTAGACTTTGAGAAGGCGTTTGACTCAGTAGACTGGGACTTTATCTGCAAGCTATGCCTTGCTAGGGGTTTTTGCGTTAGATGGACAAACTGGATTATGCTTCTGCTTAAGTCTGGTTGTTCCAGTATAGTTGTTAATGGAGTAGTTGGAAAGAAGATTCAGTCTAAGAGAGGTCTTAGACAAGGGGATCCTCTTTCACCTTTCCTATTTAACTTAGCTGTTGATGTTTTCGTAAGAATTATTAAGAGGGCCAGGAATTTAGGGGTTTTGGGTAGTGTGGGCAATGAGGAGTTTTTTAATGAACTATCTATACTCCAATTTGCAGATGATACCTTATTATTTTCGTCACACTTACCTAAGCATGTCATTGCCCTCAAGTTTATTTTATATTGCTTTGAGATGTTGTCTTGTCTTTGAATTAATTTCGATAAGAGTTCTGTAATGGTCCTTAACGATAGTAGTAATGTTGAGTCCTTAGTAGCTAGTACCTTAAACTGTTCTATCAAGAAATTTCCGTTTGATTATTTAGGTTTTAAAATAAGACCTACCAAGCTTAAAAAGGATGACTGTATAATTATTATTGATAAAATCAATAATAGATTATCGAGTTGGAATAATCGATTTCTTTCTAGAGCGGGTAGGCTAGTATTAGTAAATTCAGTATTATCAGCAATCCCCACTTATTGGATGACAGTTCATCGTTTTCCTAAGTGGGTTATAGAGAAAATTGACGGTATAAGAAGGAATTTTCTTTGGAGTGGTGGTTCAAATTGTAGTAGTTATAAATGCCTAGTTAATTGGGAATTGTGTTGTAAACCCAAGAGTGATGGGGGATTAGGGGTTATTAACCTTTTTAATTTTAATTCTTCCTTATTAACGAAATGGTTATGGAAATTCAGAAGGGCTGATATAGTTGCCACTTGGAAGAATTTAGTATCAAAATTTTATTATTCGAGGGAGGAGTTTTTAGTGGGATCTGGTTTTAGTTGGTCAAATAGATTATCGTATTTCTGGAAGGCAGTTTTAAACTTTTTTGACTTTTTTATGTTAGGATATAAGATGATAGTTCATTCGGGGAATTCTACCTATTTCTGGCATGACGCTTGGATTTCTAGTATACCTCTTAAAATTGAATTTGTTGAACTTTTCAATGTTTGTGAATTTAAGAACTCATTAATTGCAGACGTTTATAGATGAAATTTAGACCCCCCATGGGAGTTTTCATTCGTCAATATTTTAGAGGGGGGTTTGTCAAGATAGTTGGCTTTATTAAAAGCAAAATTAAACCTGTAACATCTGGATGAGTACATGGATAATATTAGTTGGGGGTTGGATAAGAGTTTAGTTTACTCTGTTAATTCAATGTACAAACTTATTAATTTTTCTGGTTTATCCTTTCTTCCTTTTAAATTTATATGGAGTTCAAATTCTCCTCCGAAAGCTAAGTTTCTTATGTGGCTGATTGTCCATAGGAAGCTTAACACAGTGAAGCTACTAAAGAAGAAGAATGTTTTGATTGATGTTAAATGCAGTTTTTGCAATATTTTAGAGGAAGATGTTGAACATTTATTTCTTTCTTGTAGTTTTACCAATTATATTTTTACTATGGTTCTAAGGATATTTGTTATGGGTAGTTTGAATACTGTTAATAACTGTTAGAAATATTGGATTCATTATAGACATACTCTTAAATCAAAACAGAGATATGTAATGGATTCTCTAATTATTATCATCATTTGGTTCATTTGGTTTGAAAGGAACCAGAGGTTTTTTCATTCCATTTCAGTGTCCCCCGATAATTTAATCATTAAGATAGTTTATTTTTTGTTTGGATTGGATGACCACTTCAAGTAATAAGTACTTTAGAGATTTGAGATTTGGTAATTTTTTGCAAAAAGTTAGGTCAAATTTGGGTTTATTTATGAGTATTAATAGATTTTTTAGAAACAATAGTTTACGTATTAATGCATAAATTACAAGTTTTGGTAATGTTAATTTATTTCTATTCAGCATCTGTTCTATTCTTGTTATATATATGTAAGGATATTTTATGGTATATATAGTTCCATATATATGTTCTTACATATATGTGATGGTATCCAACGGTGGGTTTTGAAAAATCATAAATCATAATCATAAGATGAGATATAGTCCTTTATTCTATACACATCGAGGTATTTACATTGACTGGTTGGTAGCTCTGTAAAACCAAACATTGTAAGAATGCAAGATCAGAATTCAAGTCTTCAAATGTAGGATACTAGGAGTAAAAATCCTTTTTAAATTAGTTGTGGATACAGTTTTACTATTTAGAAATGGTAATATTTTATTTCATGTCTTTAATTCTTAGGATCTTTCTTGATTGGTCAATATTACATTTGAATTATTAATAATCGTAAGAGCTTACTCAAGCTAATCATTCATAGTTATAGAGTACCGAGAAGTGGTAATCATAGTAAACCATATTACAATTTACCTCATGGTTCAATATATGTCTCATAATCTACATATTATATTGATTAATCATATTCACATCAAGCTCAAAGATAGAAACAAGGAACTACTAAAAAGTATGGTTATTTATTAATTTACTCTTATTATGTGGTAAAACATTAGTCCGGGTGTTCACCATCAGTTTTCATGTAAGTGTATTAATGCATAAATTACAAGTTTTGATAATGTTAGTATATTTCCATTCAGCATCTGTTCTATTCTTGTTACATATATGTAAGGATATTTTATGGTGTAGGTATAAATATAGTTCCATACATATATTCTTACATATATGTGATGGTATCTAACGGTGGTTTTTGTAGTTACTATTCAGGTTTTAGTTCGGAAGAAAATACTGGTGAACTACAAGGATAGATTCAAAATTGGTTACTAAATATAAACTGAAAGGATCCGCAATAGAAAAGGGCTAATATTGCCAACAAAAACCAGACCTTTGGCAGTGGATCAAAGCAAGTCATGAATTATCGAAAAAAGGGTTTAAATCATTCTTACCTTATCCTTTTTTCTCGCCTGGTTTTTTGTAAAAATCATCTTAAGATGCTTGCTACAGAAATGTCCTTATTGTTTCTGAATAGTCACGCTCTGCTAAAATGTCTTGGTGATAAAACTGTCAGTCGAATTTTTTATATTTTAAATTTTCAGTGTAGTCATTGCTACATTAGAACGTATAACATGACAAGGAACAAAAAAGGGGGTCATTCCATTTTATTGAATATCAGAGGTAAACAAAAAAGCCCTGTGGAATTATACAGCATCCTACGATAAGAATGGGCATTGTATGGCTACTTAAATGATGCGTTTGTGATCATGACAATTCTGCATGTTATTCTCATATTTTTCCATTATTGCTTCATATATATATATAAATATATATATATATAGATATACTAAATTGAGATTATTTAAAAATAAACAATTATTTTAATAATAGAACTTGTCTTTGTAGTTAATCTCGCTTTGTCGTTAATGTTGTTTGTTTTTCTCTACCACTCATATATGTATGATAAAGTGTATGCAAATGTGTGTGTATACATATATATATTTATATATATATGTACATACATATATATTTTATCATACATATATACGTGGTAAAACTAACAATTTGTCTAGTTTGTGCAGATTTCATGTAGTAGATATAAAGGAAGAATTTTATGGATAGCTAGAGATTCGAAGATGGTTATACTATAGATACACTTTCTGTGGATGATGTAGTGATTATGGGGTGTTTATTCTATTATAGTTATTTTTGTAAACGGTTATCATTTGTATGGGAGTAGTACTCAATATCGGGTGGTGGCCTTGCCGGAATTCGATATTACAGTATGATGGGCGGTGGTTTATCCAGAGCTCATCCATCTACTTTTCCATGCACTCATATATAGCCGTGAGGCACAATATTGTATTCTCTTTAGACCTGTAGCTAGACCATGTAGTTTTTTTTATATATTATATATGTGTGCTCTCTTCATTCAGAAGATCACACATTTTTGGTTTTAAAAAAAGTCCTTATATGTCAGCATATAGGGTATGGGTATGTTGACATGTTTCAGGAAGATATGAAATATGGCTTTTTTTTTTGAATTTTAAAGATACTTGTCTTCATTTTATCGATTTTCAGAGATTATTACAAATATTTGTAAGAGAAAATAAGGATTTTCATTTATACTAAACACCGATTACAATTACTACTAGAGATTAAAGTAATATAATGGTTAATAAACTAAGATACAATTCTAATACAATGTGAATAAGGATAGATATGCTAGAACATAGTGGATGATAAAGAAGATGATAGTCCAAGCTTCCCTTCAATCATCACAAATAACTTGTTTGTTTTTCTTGACATCTTATTGAATTTTTTGGTTCATTTAAGAGTCTTTTGATTCTCTACGACCTTCTTTTGATTCATAAGAAGATACTTAGTAGTTGGATGGGCTAAAAGATTGAAACATTCTAAGGAAGTTTCTTCCTTATCCCATTATTCGTCAATTTTCTTTTTTCTTCTTCCTTCTCCTCTTCTTCCATTTAGTGTTCATGAGTAAGCCTTTGATGATTTTTCGATAAGTGACTCATAAGGCTCAAATGTCAAGGGAATATGCTTTAGATGGATATTGGCTAGAGTAAAAGTTTTTTGAGGGGAAAATTCCTCTCCACTTAAATCGATACCAAAAAAGATAAAAATACAAGTAAGATGGATACCATGAAAATCAGTGTATTCATGTCTAGAAAAATTATTGAGGTAAAATTCATCAAGTATAATGCGTGCCTAATTTATGCTATAGTGACCAAAAAGAGCTTTGCAAACTTTAAGACTCAGCTTATTGTAATTTCATGATCTTAGGGTAACAGATTGTTGTAAAAGAAGATTATTAATTTTTTTCCTTGGAGAAGAACTATAATTTTTAAATTCGAAATCATCACTTTTAAAAATGTGATGATAAGTCTCTTTATCAGTTTCATCGATTTAAAACATAGAAAGTTCGACAACCAAGAATTTGACCCAAAAGTTTACATCTAAAATTATTTGTGTTCCTTTAACGCTACTCCAAACTTGGATTTCATTTATTTCATAAACCTTTCCATTAAAACTGGCATATGGCACTTTGACAAGGCCAGGATAACAAATTAAATCATTTTGAGTCGTATCAACAAGATAAAGAGCGAAAGTATCGTCGAAAAGAGAATCAAGTTCATAAGTACGAAATCACTAAAAAGGGAAAATCAGGATGGACTTTGCCATAGTTCGTCTACTTGATATATACATTCATAGCTTCTTGAAAATTGAAAAATGAGCTTTGACTTTTCTTGTGAGTCTCATGGTGGTAATAGTAGTTGAAGATGAGGCCATTGGAGTTATGTAAAGATAAGAGTTTTGAAAAATAACGGTTTGAGTTTGAAATGTGATGATTTGAATATATGAATATAAATGATATAAATAAAGATTGAATAGACACATTCGTTGGTCAAAAAGGTGCCTCTTAATGATGTTGGAATTAGTGAAAAGATAGGGAGAAAATTTAAACCTTAAACTGAATTTTGAATTTCAGACTTCTGTCATATATGTCAACATCATGACAGAGGGTATGTTGACATATCTGTGTACTTTTGTACAACTTTGTTGCTTTCAAACTTTTGCATGTTTGTGTGACTATATATACACACACACATAATAATTTCAGATTTCTCAGAAATAAAAACTTATTTTTACATTATTATTTTGTGTAAGATACTCATCTTAAAATTTAAATATTAATTTTAAAATTATTTCAAAATTAAATTAAAAAAGAGAATTGTTTAAAAAAAGCAAATCAACTGAAACAAATAGTAAAAATAACCAAGGCAACCAAAAACCAAAACAAAAAATCTAACCAATCAAAACAACCAAGAAAATGAAATAATTAATGTAAACACGTACTTATTTTAGATTCAATTTCCATTTTGTCTGAATTGTGTACATTGTAAAGCACATGATAGCTATTTCTATATTAGAACCGTTATCGCTTGATGATGTATCTAAATCTGAACCGTCTAGTGTTGCAATATGGACACTTTTTCTTTTTTTGACGAATCAATTTTTAGCGTATACTTTAGTTTTCCTGAATACGGATAGAATCGTTGAGATGACCCATTCTCCCGATTCCCGGAAGAACAGATGGCCTTTAGGATATAACACATTAATATAATAGCAAAAATTAAAACTTGCATTAAACATCAGAATATTCATCACTCATCAAAGGATATCTTAGAGTCACAATATCCCATCGGATCCAAATGTCGTATATTATATTGACGATAGGAAAATATATACACAATGGAATTAAAGATATGTTACCATGATGGAGTCCTAAGGTGAGTCCAAAAGAAAATCCAATCCCTTCTCCATCTCCAAATCCAAAACCAGATTTTCCAGGTAGCTTCCATATATCCGAAGTTTTAGCTTCCAAAAGTGGCCTAATAAGAAACTGTTTACTGGCCTGCCCATGTGGAAGTAAGGGCACCTGGGTTTGCAAGGAAAAAAACAAACTAAGAGTCAGTCATGGGACTGGTATGAGAAACTTTAAGCAGTTATTATTAACTTATTTAAAAGTATGCCATATCACGGGACTACGCCATGTAATATAGAATGGGTTTCCTTAATATGAATACCAGTGCATCGTACTTCAAAATGCTTTTGAGAAAAATGAAACTATTATAAGACTCAAGTCCCATCACACAATTCAACGCAAACCGGAGGATAGAGTTTACCTTATAACGGTCAAACATGGTTGATACGGGAAAATCATTTGATAAAATATTATAATTAATGTCTAAGTGTCAAAAACAACTTTCGCAAATAAATGTATAAATTTTAGCTCGCATAATGCATCATCCTATTATGTTGGATATATAGTTTACAACAAAAAACACGAAATATCGTATTGGAAATTGGATTCCAACTATGAACGAAGGCAAAGGATCTTCCTTAACCACATTCGGAACACCTAGCATACGTTCCAGAAGTCAACCATGAAGTCCTTCGGATCGGTAAAGCCGGCAAGCACTTTGTACGGCTGATTAGAATCTTTCATGAACATAACGTTTCCCCGGTCGTATTTGACAGTCATTCGAGGTGCCACAACTATTGTTCACACAAGTAAACATTCCTAGGCTCCGTAACATGGCAACACTATTCAACTAGAAGGAAATGTTTGTCCATATCTTTGTTGTCCACTATCCTGTTTTCGGCTCATTCCGAGATTTTAGGCCCCAGTCTATGTCCACAAAGCTCTGCTTTTCAACAGAAGCTTTGATTTATCTACTTGTAGCACTCAGCATTCCACATTGTCAATTTACAACATGTGATCGGTGTGTGTACATATATATATATATATATATATATATAAGTACATACATCTTAGAGGAGGGTGTTAAGCTAAGAGGATAAATTCTCCGCCACCAACTGATATAACATCAAATAGAAACCAATCGGTTATATTGTAAAATACAATGTTAGATACACATTCCATTCACTAGTCCGTTCTGGGTTTGAACGAAATCGAAGCCACCTTATTCCTTGTCCAACTAAGGAGAGAGACCCTTGCACATCCAGACAATCAACAAGTGCGTCTGGACTGCTACCACTATAACCTTTCAATGGGAGTTAACCATATTCAAGGCATCATCAAGCAATCCATTTGATGTGAAGATTTTCAGACTTCCTCCATCTTCAACTTCTAATCGTCATATAATCATTCGAAATTGGTTAAACCCGGTATTTTCGAAATAATTAGCGCTAAAACTAAATCCTTTCTGATTATTGACCCACCAACTAAGTCTCCTTATATTGGAAATCATTTCTTAAGATTAAATCTTATATTCACATTTGGTTAAGCTATTTAGGCTTCGAAAATAATCTATTCAATTATATTAACCTTATAAAAAGGTTCACCAAAGGTTTGTATTCAGTTTGTAAATTAAAAACCCATGTATCTAAATGTTTCTTAAAAACCATTATAAAAGGTGTTGCAAAATAGCCTATTTCTATTTAATAGGTTTTTATCATTCAAAACCATATATATTTGGTTCTAACCTCTTTCTAATCATTTACTATAATTTGTAATAATTTTCCCCCTACCCGACACTCCTAGCTCAGTTGGTTAGAGGTGGGCGAATGAGATGAGACATAGGTCTCAGGTTCGATGGCCACCTCTGCCAATTTCTAGGGGTGACTACCTAGGTAGCGTGAAGGCGTTGAAAAATCAGGGTATATCACTACCCGTAAGGTTTACTAAGAATGACAAGAAATGGCTTGAGTGAAGTCTTAGGTTCCGCATGTAAATCATAATAATTTTACCCCTACTTAAAAATAGGTCATTTCAGTCTGATGACGTTTCAGATCATTAAGCCGCACTGGCGCTGCTTTTACTCAATCTTGATTTGGGAATATCTAAAAATCTAACCATTGAATTTCAAAACTCTACCTATCATTTGAAACCTCTTTCCATTTCTAAACTAACTTTTTTGTTTTGGGAAAATATTATGGTCGGATCTCCCAATATGTCAGTTTGAAGTTACAGGTCAAAATTTGGGAACTACCGCTGTGCGATGAGTTCTATTTTGACCATACTTCAACGTACATTATAAACAGTGTCGGATCACTTCTAAAATAGTTTATTTATTTTATAAAATATGTATAATAATTTCTGAAAACTATATTTTCTATTTTCACTTCAAAATTCAATATCTTCATTAAATGACTATAATAATACTATTTTATTGTTAAAATAATATTATTTTTCAAACTTCAATATTTTAAACCCAAATTTTCCTGACATCCATTATAGAAAAAATATGATAGTTTTGTAAAGAAAATTCTTTTAAAACCTTTCCTAGATATCCTAATCGAACTTCACTTTTTCTGATTACTATTCATTTTAAATAAAAACTTGAACATGCCTTAACTATAGAAAATTATTTCAAATTGATTTCTTTCTTATACAAATATTCAAATAATGACTAAAATTTTGCACCCATCAAAAATCGGACATCGGATTCACTTTTATTTTTCACCTGTTATTATATTAATAAAATATTCATTAAAAATCAATGTAAGGAATGGAGACTTAACCAATGAGCCAATAATAATAAATTTTGGCTATATCACCTATAGTAATCTCACACCATATTATCAATAACCATGATAACATTCAATCACAACTATTGTGATATAATCCATACTATATAAGATTTAAACTATTTAATGCTTATATAGTTTTGCCAATCAACAGGTTAACTGCAATACACAATCAACAACCAACTAACATATGTATCTAACATCAATGGGATTATACCCATATCCAATAACAAAAATCTAATCAAATTCTATTTCAATGACCATTTAAGGTTCATACCATTTTAATGTCAACAAATTTAGTTCTGTTGGTCATATATGCAAGTGACTATATATACTTCATTTAAACATCAAATCTTTTCTAACTCAAACATTTCTATATCATAACATGAACTCATATAAACAATCATAGGTCATTATACAACTCAAACAAGATCACAAACATTAACCAATATATAGTTAATAGTTAACTAATCTATTTCAGTTCAATGTTTCTCACCTAGATTTCCACTCCTTTTAACTTCAATTATAGGATATCATAGAGATTCCGAATGATTTTGGCAGCCATTCGACATCACCGAAAATTTCCTATAAAAATTAGGTAGAGGTTTGATGCTACGGGGTTCCGGAATTTTCTAGGCTAACAAGTGGGCATTGTTTTTTGCTTTTGGAGCAAACAGAAAGGGTTTCGGGGTAAATGAGGCTCAAGCTTGGAAAGATAGGACCCGTGGTTGGCTGTTTCGTGTGTGGGTGTGCAAGGCGTGCTGACGTGGGCTATGCGGGTGGAGGAGGGGTTGTTTGGGGTTTAAAGAGGATGAGTGGTTGCTGTAATGGAGTTTTAAGGCATTTAGGGTGTTTTAAGAGGAAGGGGGCCTATGATAGGGGTGTTTGGTCAGAGGGGGTGCTGGTGGCGGTGGGGGAAGGTGGTGGTGGTGTGGGGGCTGAAGGGAGAGGCGGTGGAGGGAGGGCAAGAATAAAAATGAAAAGCAAAGTGAAAATGGAAGGTAAAGGTCTTGTATTTATAGGTATTTCGTGAGTACGTGGACCACTGAGGTGTCCTTCATCTTGGAGAGGGGAGAAAGCACACATGAAAGCTTCATAGCGTGACAATTCAATGAAAGCAAACTTTGGAGATAACTGCTCAAGGTTTAAACACAAAATTAAGGTACGTGTGGTCTATCTTTATGTTAACTACTCGTGTGACCACACATTGATTCCGTTTTTTACAAAATTCAGAATCCTATTATGTTTTTCAAATACGGTTCCAACGAAACTGATTTCATTTAATTCCGAGTCTATTTTCTCAAAAAATTCCCATTCAGCTCAATTGAGTTCAAATTACCGATCGGTTCAGATTTAATTTTCGCCCGGTCACATACTAACTCCGATTGAAGTGAAATTTGAAATCCTACCATATTTTGATGTTATGGATCTGATAAAATTGGTTTTGTTCAATTCTGAGATCGTTTGCAAAAAAATTATTTCTAGGCTATCAAAATAATTTTAAAATATCGAATTTTAAATTGACTGAAAATTCTTATATAACCTATTTAAACATGGAATTAAAATTTTTAAATTGGTTCCAAAATTTTAGGTCGTTACATTCACCCCCACTAAAGAATTTCATCCCCGAAATCTGATGAAAGTAAGGCTAAAATAGAAACTGTATCTAAGAAATGAGTTCACCTCTCAAATGAGCTAATCTGAGATATCCACCCTGCAATTCGGATAAGACTTTCTAATATTGTTCTCTATTTCTCATGTACAGTCTCTTGGATCACCGCTCCAATGCCGTTTAACTAGTTTCACTTTCTTATTTCTCAGTTCCTTTATCTCTTTGCTAATTATTTTCAAAGGCTCTGTGGGAACTACTAAACTTGGTGTGATCTCCAAGTCCCGTTGTGCTGCCTCTTTAACAAATAAATCAGGATCATGCACATACTTCTGAAGATGAGAAATGTGAAAAACATTATGCACTCAGGATAACCATTCTCATAATTAAATCTTGTAAGCTAGGGTTCTAATTCTTTCCCATATCGAAAATGTACCAATATACTTTGGCGATAATTTCCTAGTTTTCCCGAATCAAATAACTCCTCTCGGTGGAGAAACTTTCAGAAGTATCTGATCACCAACTGTTAATTCTAAATCCTTTCTTCTGGAATCATCATAACTTTTTTGTCTACTTTGTGCAGCTTTCAACTTTTTTAATGTAATCAAATTTATCTGCTGCTTCGCGAATCATGTCCGGACATGTCACAAGTCGATTCCCAGACTCAATCGAGCATACAGGTGATTTGCACGGTCGAACGTATAACGCTTCAAAGGGTGACATCTTAATACTTGCCCGGAAGCTGTTATTATAAAAAGAACTCCACAAGATGCAAGTGATCTTCCCATGATCCTCCGAAATCAAGGATACAGGCCCGTAGCAAATCTTCTAAAAATCGATTCACTATTTTAGTCTGCAAATCTATTTGGGAGTTATAAGCAGCGCTAAGGCCCAACGTCGTCCACAATACTGACTGAAATGCTTTCCAGAACTTACTGGTAAAATCGGATCTCAATCACTAACAATACTGCTGGGTAATCCACGCAGTCAAACTGTCTCCTTCACATACAACTAAATAAGACTATCAGCTGTCCTGGTTGATCTTATGGGAAGAAAACGAGTAGACTTCGTCAGACGATCAACTATAACCCAGATTCCTTCATTACCTTTCTTGGTTTGAGGCAAACCATCAATAAAATCCATGGATATCTGGTCTGACTTCCACTCAGGATTTTCCGGAGGTTGAAGTAATCCAGCGACCTTCTACTGATCGCTTTTAATCTATTGTCAGGTTAGGCACCTGCTAACGTATATCGAGATATCTCTTTTCATCGATTTCCATCAAAACGTAAGCTTCAAGTCTTGATACATTTTATGAACTCCTGGATGAATACTGAGCTTGGACTTATGGCACTCATATAGTACTTCTGTCTTAATCTTCGGGATATCCAAAATGAAAATTCGGCCTTTCAGCCTCAAAACTCCTTTATTATCAATCTTAAGGTTCGAGACTTCACCCTCTTGAATTCTTTTACTAAATATCTAAATAAATTTGTCATCCTTCTATTGAACAGAATCCTTCCCAAGCAGTGTTGGTGTAACTACCAAATAAGCAATAATAATATTCTTTCTACTAAGAGCATCTGCCATAACATTTGCTTTCCTTGGAGTGTAAAGCATATCGAAACCATATGCTACTGTAAACTCCAACCAACGTTTTTGTCTCATGTTCAAATAATTATGAGTAAAAGGATACTTTGGTGATTTATGATCAGTACAGAGTTCAAATGTCTCACCCAACAAATAATGTCTTTAAATTTTCAAGGCGAATACAAGTTCAAGCAATTCCAAGTCATAAGTAGCATACTTCTTCTCATGCGGTTTTAACTTCCTACTTGCATAAGTAATTACCTTTTCCCTTTGCATTAACACAATACCAACTCCTTCTCCAGAAGCATCTGTATAGACAGTTAGACCTTGGTTGCCATCTATAATTGTTAACACCAGGGTATTGGTCAGCCTTTCCTTCAATTCCTGGAAAGTTTCTTAACACTTTAGAGTCCAAATAAACTTAACGTGCTTCTTGGTTAACTTCGTTAAAGGATAAGACAACTTTGAAAATTCCTTTATGTACATTCGATAATAATTGGCTAACCCAAGAAAGCTTCTGACTTCTGTGTGGATCTTCGGTTGCTTCCAACTTTGGATTGCAACAATTTTACATAGATCTATTAATATTCCTTTCTCTGACACCACGTGCCTAAGAAATTTTACTTTGTTATTCCAAAAATGACATTATGAAAATTTGGCCATCAACATATTCTTTCTCATAATTTCCAGGAAAATGTCCAAATGCTTCGCGTGCTCTTCCTTCATCTTAGAGAAGATAAGGATGTCATTAATAAAGACTAGCACAAATTTGTTCAATACCTCTTGAAAAACCCGGTTCATTAAGTCCACGAAGTAAGAAAGGGAATTGCATAGTCCGAAGTGCATTACTAACCATTCGTAAGACAAGTCGGGTCCCCTAAAAGCAGTCAAAGGAAGGTAATCTTCTGCAATCCTTAATTGATGAAACCCGATAGATAGGTCCATTTTGAAAACACTTGAGCTCCATTTAAGTGATCTACAAGTCATCGAGGGTACTTATTTTTGAGAGTTTGTTTGTTGAAATCTCAATAATCTATGCATAATCTATGGGAACCATTAGACTTTGGAACGAATGCCACTACTGCTCCCCCGCTTGAGAAACATGGTCTGTTCAGACCTTTCAACAAAAGTTGTCGAGTTTGATCATTCAACTCTTCTTTTTCCTTCATCTCCATCCTCCAAATTTCATGCACAATTAGTCTCGCATTGGAACAATATCAATTCTGAAGTCGATCTCCCTTTATGGAGGAAGATTCTCTACTTCTTCAAACACATCTGCGAATTCTTTTACAGTCGGGATGGTTTCTAGAGGAGTGAGGAAAGCATACTAAAATTCATCCCTAATTTGACTTGGGCATTGTAATGACCCACATTCTATGCATCAGAGGATCGTAGAGTATTTCTTTCTTTCTCATACGAAGTCGTATAGCCATGTAACTTTGGGAGACGACTACTGGGGTCATTTCCCATGTCCATGGTTTTTGCTGGTTTTTAAATGACCGTTTTTCCCCGAGCTGATCTTGTTTTGGCCATAACTTTTGATTAGAAAGGATTTTTGACATGAAACTACTTCCATTAGGTCTGAATGATGCTTTACCTTTCCGTAGAGTGGCCATATGTGAAAAACAGACATACCGTTTGGGAGATATGGCTGAATTAAGGTTTAGAAGGTGAAAAATAGCTTAACCGGGCTTAACTGGATAATTAACATCTAAGCCCAGAGGGGGATTTCGGGATTTGGAGTATTTAAGGGCTGTTACGGTTTAGAAAACACCCTTTTCTCATTTTTCAGCCACCGCTTATCATCCCTCTCAAGCTAGTAATGACCTCCAACATCTAAAATACCTCTAAACCACTTTCTAATTGAAGATTTGGCTAAATTACATCAAATTGAAGTAGATTAGCATAGGACTGGGAATAGAGCTGCTGTATTGCTTTGGAAACAGTGCCATAACAGAGATTATTTCAGATCTAAAGTTAATTTGTGGCCAAGGTGAGTGATTAGCATTGTTTCTACACTAATTATGGTTAATTAGTGTTAATTAGTGTATTTAAACATGATTAAATTCTGGAAAAATATTTATAAATTTCGAAATATTGTTTTAGGCCTCTGTTAGAAAATTTGATTAATTTGGTTAAGTTTTTCTAATCATATCATTAGTTATGCTTAAACATGATTAAGGGAAAGTATGAGTTTTGGCTATGTTTGATCCATTTTAATATATCGTTTTCTTTGTTTTGGTGTTTGTGGTTGATTATATATGTTGCTATGAATGTATGGTATGCTTTGTGATGGATTAGAAAAGTTAGAGTTGTCGAAAACACCGTCGTATGGCGTAAACAGTCACTGGAAAAGTTGCGGGAAATGTGCAGAGTTTCGGACCGAATCGGATCGGGTACGGGGCTCGGATCGGATAAGGGAACTGAGCAAGGGGATTCGATTTGGATCGGAACTTGGCACAAGAGGCTTGGCAAGAAGGAAGGCCATTTTCATCAGAGTTGGAGTTGGGTTCGGATCGGATATAAGGGCGTGGAGATCGGATCGGAAATAAGGACATGGAGATCGGATCGGAAACACGAGCATGGAGATCGGATCATACTGAAGCTAGGGAGTGGGATTGCATCGACGTAAGTGGAGCAGGAAATGAAGGAACTGAGTCAAACCATGATGGAGAATTCGAACCGAAACGGATGGGGAGACACGAGCCGAACCAGAGGACCCGAACTGAATAAGAAATCTGAAGATGATGTATAGACGAACCGAACCAAACCAGACTTAAGCTACTTCTACGCGATGACTCTTTTGAAGACCAACTCCAATTCGACCAAAACCCGAGATGCAAAGGAAGTCCAGATGGGAGGTTATTACTCAGGATCCAAATAGGAACCAATGAGTTAACTTCATGAGTTGGGCTTTGCTGCGGTATGTGTGCTAAGGGGTTATCGATGTCTATAACTTTAGATCACTATGGAGTATAGGGTATGTGGACGGATTCAGGGCCACGGTGGCCTAGGTAGGACTATTGGCTATGGACGAATAAGGTGGGGTCATTTCTAAGGATTGAGTCATGACTCTATGGGGCAAGCTCGATGGTAACAATAGTTATACAAGTCGGACTCCGTCACTACCTCGATGGGTCTGGTGATCAAAGTAGTGGATATCGTATGCTTTACGCAATGAGTGGGAGATGTGAGGATGGTTGTTATGATTGAATTGTTTGACATCACTATACATGCACACCCCTACCCCCGTATCCTTTACACCATATGTTAGTGGCATCTTAGAGTATCGTACGATATGTTGTTCTAACTCTTTGGTTGTAGGTCCAGGTTCAGGTATGGTTTAGTATACCTGTTATTGTTATGTTTTGCTGCTTATCGCTCATACCAGACTTTTGTCTGAACCAGAGTTTTATGTCTCTTCTTATTACTCTAGGTGCTCTTAAACGGGCAGACTAGAGACAGGTTAGCTGGTTATGCACGAGTAGCTGATCCGGAGACAAGAAGGAGGCTCCTATGTATTATCTACATGTATTCTCCCTGTGTCGCTGCTGGTTACTACTTCCGGCATTAGTAGTGTACCTTCCTTATTTGCTTTAGAGACAATTTCAAAAGTTGTAATAATGATGATGTGGAACATAAGTTGTATTTGGATTTTCCGCTGCTTTGATGTTTAGTTTTCAGCTTATGCATTGTCTCGCCTGTTTTATGTCAAAGTATGTTATTATTATATCTTATTCCATGCGTTGTGAGACATTCTACAGGTTCTTTGTTAGTCCATTGTTAAGTTTTCTTTCCTTCCCTTTCTTTGGCGACCGTCCCATGCTACTTGGACATCAGCACAGCGCACTTTCATTGGAAATATCGGCTGGTGCAGGGTGGACCGTCACATTTAGTATCAGAGCTCTATGTTGCGTAGTTAACCTAGGGAAAGACACCAAAGAGGGATAATACATATATGAGAGCGCGTATTTTTGATTATTTTGGTTTTCAAAAGCTATATATATATATATATATACTATTAGTATAGCTAAGAATGAAGTCGCCCTGCACTGACACTACAAGGAGGATGGTTAATCCTTTCTCTTTTCAGATTGAACGATGAGCCGATATACTAGGGGTGCTGGTATAAGAGCCAATAATGGGAATGCTCCTGACATGAGGACTATGTTCACTGAATTCATGAGAGAGATGCTGAGGGACGTTCAGAGGGCAGTTCTTAATGCTGCAAATGGTGGTGGTGCAGCGGTGCAGGCGCCTAGAGCCGATTTCGCCAAGCTTTGCAAGAATTACACTAGTCTTGGTGGAAAGCCGTTCCATGGAACGGAATTGACCACAGAAGTTCAGGATTGGTTGGATAGCTATGAGCGTATCTTCGAAGACTTGGGTATTGAGGATGCGATGAAGAGGAAGTTAGTATCCCGTCAGCTGCACGGACGGGTGATGAAATGGTGGAATGCTATTAAGGCAACTACTCCGGAGGATCAAGTTACGTGGGATCAGTTTAAGGCCTGATTTAGTGATAAGTTCATCCCATCTGCCCAGAAGTCAGAGTTGTTTAGGAAATTTCTGGAGCTTAAGCAGAATAGTAGGGCAGTCTCGGAGTATATTGCAGAGTTCGATACTCTATCGAGATATGAATTGTCCCTTATTGTTACTGCCGAGAAGAAAAATGAAAAGTTCATAATAGACTTAGATCAGTACTTGGGGGAAAGTCTTATCAACCACATCGATGAGATGTTTGAATCGATTGTGGGGAAAGCTTTGAGATTAGAAAGTCTATGCCCTAAGTTGAAAACTGAGGTTGCAACCGGCGGAGGATCCAAAGTTGCAAGCATGCGGTGGAGGAAAAAATGGTTCTCAGAATAATAGAAAGCAGAACCAGACCAAGGATGGCCAGAAGAAAAATAATATGAAAGATGTTGAGTGCTTCAGCTGTGGTAAGAAGGGACACTATGCCAAAGAATGTCGGGCCAAGCCAACGGATAGGAGTGCTTCAACTGTGGCCAAGTGGGACATCACAAAGACAAGTGTCAGCAACCCCTAAAGAAAAGCAGATTGTGAAAGCATGTGCTATCAATGTTGTTCCTTCTTCGTCGAATGCCCCAACTGCGGTGGAGAAAGGAAAGAATATCATCATTCAAGGTATGCTTTCTGTTTATGATGTTCCCGTTCGAGTTTTGTTTGATGCCGGAGCTTCTCGTTCGTTCATATCTAGTGACCTAGTAGATGGGTTGGGATTGGAACCCGAGATAGTCGATAGACCTTTAGCAGTTACGAATCCGATTGGTTGTTCGACTAGCCTCAGCATGATTTGTCGTAATGTGGTCTTATCGAGTCATGGATGCATGTTTGTTTGTGATTGTTTGTTTTGGGCTTTACTAGGTTTGGCATTATTTTGGGAGTCGATTGGCTCCAAAGATACGGGGCGGTGGTAGACTGTGAGGGCTTTTTGGTGACAGTTAGAGTGGATGATGGGCGGAGGGTAGTGTTTGGTTGTCTACCTAGTGATGGGGTAATGGCTAGTTTTCTAAATTCCCTCGACATCCCGCATGATGAATTGTCAGATGTGCCCGTGGCTGGCCAGTATCCGGACGTCTTCGAGGAAGTGACCGGACTTTCACCACACCGAGAGATTGAGTTCCGTATTGATTTAGTGAAAGATGCCAGGCCTACAGTGATGCCACTTTGTCATATAGTGCCAAGGGAGCAGCGAGAGCTCGGGGTGCAAGTAAGCGATCTTTTGAAGAAGGGATTTATCAGAAGAAGTGTTTCTGAGTGGGGAGCACCAGTTGTGTTTGCTACCAAGGCAGATGGTTCCCTTCGTTTGTGTGTGGACTACCGCGAGTTGAAAAGGTGACATGGAAGAATAAGTATCATCTACCGCAGATAGATGATTTGTTTGATCAATTGAGTGACGCGAGAGTATTCTCCCAGTTGGATCTCGCGACAGGTTTTCATCAGCTTAGAGTGGAAGCTGAAAGTATAGCTAGAACGGCATTTCAGACGTCGTCTGGATTTAATGAGTGGTTGGTCATGCCATTTGGGTTGACCAATGCACCAGCATATTGAACAGGGTATTCAAAGATCAGTTGAATAAGTTTGTTCTTGTGTTCATGGACGATTTACTTTTTTATTCAAGGACAGAGGAAGAACACAAGGAACATTTGAGGATAGTGATGGAGGTGTTAAGAAAACACCAATTGAAAGCAAAGTTTTCTAAGTGTCTCTTCTGGAGGAGGGAAGTGAGATTCTTAGGCCATGTTGTTTTAGAGAATGGTATTGCCGTGGATCCTGCGAAGGTGGCTATGGTACAAGATTGGTCTATGCCCAGGAATGCAACAGACGTAAGAAGTTTCTTTGGATTAGCCGGATATTATCGTAAGTTAATCCAAGATTTCTCCAAGATTGCAGCACCGTTGACTCAGTTGATTAAAAAAATCAAGCTTTCGTCTGGGACGAAAAGTGCGAGAGTGCATTCAAGAGCCTAAAGGAAAATTCGACGTGTGCACCAGTATTAGTCATTCCTAAAGGGAATGTAGAGATGATAGTATACACAGATGCATGTGGTACCGAACTAGGTGTTGTATTGATGCAAGGAGGTAGGGTTATAGCTTATGCTAGTCGACAGCTGAAACCGCATGAGAAAAGATACCCCACCCACGATTTGGAATTGGCAGCGATCGTGATCGCATTGAAGATATGGAGACATGATCTCTCGAGAGAAAGATTCGATTTGTTTATTGATCACAAGTCACTAAAGTAGCTTTTCTCTCAGAAGGATCTAAATCTCCGCCAGCAAAGATGGTTAGAATTTTTGGCTTCCTACGATTTCGATATCGCATACACACCAGGAAAGTGCAATGCGGTAGCTGATGCATTGAGTAGAAGACATGCCAGTTTAGGGGCTATGTTTCTGGAATGGAAGCTACTGGAGTACATCACTGGGTATTATTTCAGACCAAATTGCGAATTGGATCCAGAAATATTATCAAGTTTGACAATCAGGCCCATTTTGATTGATCGGATTAGTTCCAGCCAGAGGGATGATCCTAACCTATTGGAAATCATCTCAAAGTTAGAGATGGGAATCGACGAAGAGATGAACAAGTATGGGCTTGATCGAGATGGATGGCTTAGCAAGAATGGAAGACTAGTTGTACCCAATGTCAATGGATTGAGAGATGAAGTGCTTAGAGAATGTCATCACTCGAAACTGACTATACACCTCGGTGGTAACAAGATGTATCGAGATATGAAGCAGACCTACTACTGGGAAGGATTGAAAAGAGACGTTGGGAAGTTTATATCCAAATGCATGAATTGCCAACTAGTTAAACCTGAGCAAAAGAAGCCTAGTGGTTTGTTGTAGCCATTAGATGTTCCAGAATGGAAATGGGAACAAGTCTCAATGGATTTAATTGATGGATTACCAAGGACAAGGTCGGGCCATGATAGCTTTTGGGTGATTGTGGACCGATTGACCAAGAATGCAAGATTTATACCCGTCAAGTCAAATAGAACGACAGCTAAGTTAGCCGAGCTATATATGAAATGGGTAGTGAGATTTCATGGAGTACCTAAAGGCATTGTGAGTGACCGAGATCCGTTGTTCACTAGTGGATTTTGGAAGAGCTTACAAGAGGCGTTAGAATCCGAATTACATCTCAGTACCGTGTATCTTCCTCAGACCGATGGTCAGACAGAGAGGGTGAATCGTATATTAGAAGACCTCTTAAGTGCTTGTATATTGGATTTTGGTGGATCATGGAATGATCATTTACATCTAGTAGAGTTTGCCTATAATAACAGTTATCAATCCAGTATTGGTATGGCTCCATTTGAAGCTTTGTATGGAAGACCATGCAACTCACTATCATGTTGGTTAGAAACTGGTGAGAAGTTTGTTCTTGGACCAGATGAGATAAGAGAAACTTCAGATAAGATTAAGGTTATCCAACAACGAATGAAGGTTGCCCAAGATAGGCAGAAGGGTTATGCTGATAAGAGGATAAAAGATTTAAAATTCTCCATTGGTGACTTGGTGTTTGTCAATATTTCTGTGTTAAAGAGCGGGATTCGATTTGGCAGGAGAGACAAGTTAGTTCCAAGATTTGTTGGACCATTCCCAGTTCTCGAGCAAATTGGGAATTTGGCATACAAAGTTGAATTACCAGAGAAGATGGCGGGAGTTCATAATGTATTTCATGTTTCCCAGTTAAGGTAGTTTGTGCATGACCCTAGTGTGGCTATTTTACCGGATCAATTAGATGATATCTAGGTTGAACCCGAGGCAGTTGGGAATCGCAGGCCTATGCGTATTGTCGGGAACGATACGAAGCAACTTCGAAGCAAGGAGGTGAGACTAGTCAAAGTTCAATAGGGTGACGATGAGGAAGACTATACTTGGGAAACAGAGGAGGACATATGGAGGAAGTATCCAGAACTCTTTTCCTGTTAAGGTTTTTATATCGGTATAGTACTCCCTTGTTAGTAAACTGTATGCTAGGATGGGCTTGTTGTATTGTTTTGTATGCTTTATTGCTTTGTTAATTATTGGTAGGCATGCGGGATCCTTTGTATGTTTTGGGTTAAGGAATTTCGAGGACGAAATTTCTTAAGTGGGGAGAATGTAACGACCCACATTCTACGCGTCAGAGGATCGTAGAATATTTATTTCTTTCTCATACGAAGACGTATAGCCATGTAACTTTGAGAGACGACTATTGGGGTCATTTCCCGTGTCCATGGTTTTTGCCAGTTTTTAAATGATCGTTTTACCGTGAACTGATCTTGTTTCGACCATAACTTTTGATTGGAAAGGTGTTTTGACCTGAAACCACTTCCTTTAGGCCCGGATGATGGTTTACCCTTCCGTAGAGTGGTCATATGCGAAAAACGGACTTCTCATTTGGGAGATATGGCTGAATTAAGCTTTAGAAGGTGAAAAACAGCTTATTTGAGCTTAATTGGGTAATTAACAACTAGGCCCAGAGGGGGATTGGAGTATTTAAGGGCTGTTAGGGTTTAGAGAACACCCTTTTCTCATTTTTCAGCCGCCACTTATCATCCCTCTCAACTTAGTAGTCGCCTCCAACATCTAAAACACCTCTAAACCACTTTCTAATTGAAGATTTGGCTAAATTACATTAAATTGAAGAGGATTGGGAATAGAACTACTGTATTTCTTTAGAAACAGTGCCATAACAGAAATTATTTCAGATCTAAAATTAATTTGTGGCCAAGGTGAGTGATTAGCATTGTTTCTACACTAATTATGGTTAATTGAGGGTAATTAGTGTTAATTAGTGAATTTAAACATGATTAAATTCTAGAAAAATATTTATAAATTTTGAAATATCGTTTTAGGCCTTTGTTAGAAAATTTGGTTAAGTTTTTCTAATCATATCATTAGTTATGCTTAAACATGATTAAGGGAAAATATGGGTTTTGGCTATGTTTGATCCATTTTAATACATCATATTTTTATTTTGGTGTTTCTGGTTGATTATACATGTTGTTATGACTGTACGGTATGCTTTGTGATTGATTTGAAAAGTTAGAGTGGTCGAAAATGCCGTCGTATGGAGTAAACAGTCGCTGGAAAAGTTGCACGAAATGAGCAGAGTTTCGGACCGGATTGGATCGGGTATGAGGCTCGGATCGGATAAGGGAACTGAGCAAGGGGTTTCGATTTGGATCGGAACTTGGCACAAGAGACTTGGCAAGAAGGAAGGCCATTTTCATCAAAGTAGGAGTTGGGTTTGGATCAGAAGTGAGGGCGTGGAGATCAAATCGGAAACAAAGGCATGGAGATCGGATCGGAAACAAGCGCATGAAGATCGGATCGGACTGAAGCTAGCGAGCGCGATCAGATCGATGTAAGTGGAGATGGAAATGAAGGAGCTGAGCCAAACCACGATGGAGAATTCGAACCGAACAGGATGGGGGGACCCGAGTCGAACCAGAGGACTCGAACCGAACAAGAAATCTGAAGATGGCGTATAGTCGAACAAAACCAGACTTAAGCCATTTCTACGCGACAACTCCTCTGAAGACCAACTCCAATTCAACCAAAACCCGAGATGCAAAGGAAGTCCAGATGGGAGGTTATTACTCAGGATCCAAATGGGAACCATTGAGTTAACTTCATGAGTTGGGCTTAGCTGCGGGAAGTGTGCTAAGGGGTTATCGTTGTCTATAACTTTGAATCACTATGGGGTATAAGGTATATGGACGGATTCAAGGCCACAGTGGCCTAGGTAGGACTATTGGCTATGGACCAATGAGGTGGGGTCATTTGTAACGATTGAGTCATGACTCCATGGGACAAGCTTGGTGGTAAACATAGTCATACAAGTCGGACTCCATCACTACCTCGATGGATCTAGTGATCAAAGTGGTCGATATCGTATGCCTTATGCACTAAGTGAGAGATGTGAGGATGGTTGCTATGATTGAATTTTTTAACATCACTATGACATGCACACCCCCACCCCCATATCCTTTACACCATATGTTAGTGGCACCTTAGAGTATTGTACGGTATGTTGTGCTAACTCTTTGGTTGCAGGTCCAGGTTCAGGTATGGTTTAATATACCTGTTATTGTTCTGTTTTGCTGCTTATCGCTCATACTAGACTTTTGTCTGACCCAGAGTTTATGTCTCTTCTTATTACTCTGAGTGCTCTTAAACGGGCAGACTAGAGACAGATTAGCTAGTCATGAACGAGTGGTTGATCCGGAGATGAGCAAGAGGCTCCTACGTATTCTCCCTGTGTCGCTGCTGGTCACTACCTTCCTTATTTGCTTTAGAGACAGTTTTCAAAAGTTTTAATAATGATGATGTGGAACATAAGCTGTATTTGGATTTTCCGCTGCTATGATGTTTAGTTTTCAGCTTATGCACTGTCTCGCTTGTTTTATGTCAAAGTATGTTATTATTGTATTTTATTCCATGCGTTGTGAGACATTCTACAGGTTCTCTGTTAGTCCACTGTTAAGTCTCCTTTCCTTCCCTTTCTTTGGCAACCGTCCCATGCTGGTTGGACATCGGCACAGCGCACTTTCATTGGAAATGTCGGCTGGTGCGGGGTGGGCCATCACATTTGGTATCAGAGCTCAAGGTTGCATAGTTAACCTAGGGAAAGACACCAAAGAGAGATAATACGTGTATGAGAGGGGGTATTTGTGATTATTTTGGTTTTCAAAAGCTATATATATATACACTATTCGTATAGCTAAGACTGAAGTCGCCCTGCACTGACACCACAAGGAGGATGGTTAATCGTTTCTCTTTACAGATTGAACGATGAGCCGATATACGAGGGGAGCTGGCCAATAATGGGAATGCTCCTGAAATGGGGACTATGATCACTGACTTTATGAGAGAGATGCTTAGGGACGTCCAGAGGGCAATTCCTAATGCTACAAATGGTGGTGGTGCAGCGGTGCAGGCGCCTAGAGCCGATTTCGCCAAGCTTTGCAAGGATTACACTTGTCTTGGTGGAAAGACGTTCCACGGAACGGAATCGGCCATAAAAGTTCAGGATTGGTTGGATAGCTGTGAGCGTATCATCGAAGACTTATGTATCGAGGATGCGATGAAGAGGAAGTTAGCATCCCGTCAGCTGCACGGACGGGCGATGAATTGGTGGAATGCTATTAAGGCAACTAATCCAGAGGATCAAGTTACATGGGATCAGTTTAAGGCACGATTCAGTGATAAGTTCATCCCAGATGCCCAGAAGTCAGAGTTGTTTAGGAAATTTCTGGAGCTTAAGCAGAATGGTACAGCAGTCTCGGAGTACATTGCAGAGTTCGATAATCTATTGAAATATGGATTGTCCCTTATTGATGTTTGTCAATATGCTATCAATGTTGTTCTTTCTTTGTCGAATGCCCCAACTGCGGCAGAGAAAGGAAAGAATATCATCATTCAAGGTATGCTTTCTGTTTATGATGTTCCCGTTCTAGTGTTGTTTGATACCGGAGCTTCTCGTTCCTTCATATCTAGTTAACTGGTAGATAGGTTGGGATTGGAACCCAAGATAGTCGATAGACCTTTAGCAGTTACGAATCTGATTGGTGGTTCGACTAGGCTTAGCATGATTTGTCGTAATGTGGTCTTATCGAGTCGTGGATGCATGTTTGTTTGTGATTTTTTTGTTTTGGGCTCTACTGGGTTTGGCATTATTTTGGGAGTCGATTGGCTCTAAAGATACGGGTTGGTAGTAGACTGTGAGGGCTTTTTGGTGACAATTAGAGTGGATGATGGTCGGAGGGTAGTGTTTGGTGGTCTACCTAGTGATGGGGTAATGGCTAGTTTTCTAAATTCCCTCGACATCCCGCATGATGAGTTGTCAGAAGTGCCCATGGCTGGCTAGTATCCGGACGTCTTCGAGGAAGTAACTGGACTTCCACAACACTAAGAGATTAAGTTCCGTATTGATTTAGTGAAAGATGCCAGACCTATAGTGATGCCACTTCGTCGTATAGCGCCAAGGGAGCAGCGAGATCTCAGGGTGCAAGAAAGAGATCTTTTGAAGAAGAGATTTATCAGAAGAAGTGTTTCTGAGTGGGGAGCACCAGTTGTGTTTGCTACCAAGGCAGATGGTTCCCTTCGTTTGTGTGTGGACTACCGCGAGTTGAATAAGATGACAAGGAAGAATAAGTATCCTCTATCGCAGATAGATGATTTGTTTGATTAGTTGAGTGGCGCGAAAATGTTCTCTTAGTTAGATCTCGAGACAAGTTTTCATTGGCTTAGAGTGGAAGCAGAAAGTATAGCCAGAATGGCATTTCGGACGCTGTCTGGATTTTATGAGTGGTTGGTCATGCCATTCGGGTTGACTAATGCACCAGCATATTTTGTGGATCTTATGAATAGGGTGATCAGAGATCAGTTGAATAAGTTTGTTCTTGTGTTCATGGACGATTTACTTGTTTATTCAAGGACAGAGGAAGAACACAAGGAACATTTGAGGATAGTGATGGAGGTGTTTAGAAAATACCAATTGAAAGCAAAGTTTTCTAAGTGTCAATTTTGGTGGTGGGAAGTGAGATTCTTAGGCCATGTTGTTTCAGAGAATGGTATTGCCGTGGATCCTGCGAAGGTGGCTATAGTACAAGATTGGTCTACGCCGAGGAATGCAACAGGCGTAAGAAGTTTCTTTGGATTAGCTGGATATTATCGTAAGTTTATCCAAGACTTCTCCAATATAGCAGCACCGTTGACTCAGTTAACTAAGAAAAATCAAGCTTTCGTCTGGAACGAAAAGTGCGAAAAGGGATTTAAGAGCCTAAAGGAAAAGTTGACGTGTGCACCAGTATTAGTCATTCCTAAAGGGAATGAAGAGATGACAGTATACACAAATGCATGTGGTACCGGACTAGGTGCTATATTAATGCAAGGAGTTAGGGTTGTAGCTTATGCTAGTCGACAGTAGAAACCGCATGAGAAATGATACCCTACCCACGATTTGGAATTGGCAGCGATCATGTTCGCATTGAAGATATGGAGACATTATCTCTTGGGAGAAAGATTCGAGTTGTTTACTGATCATAAATCACTAAAGTATCTTTTCTCTCAGAAGGATCTAAATCTCCGACAGCAAAGATGGTTAGAATTCTTGGCTTCCTACGATTTTAATATCGCATACACACCAGGAAAGGGCAATGCGGTAGCTGATGCATTGGGTAGAAGACAAGCCAGTTTAGGGACTATGTTTCTGGAATGGAAGCAACTGGAGTACATCGCTGGGTATGATTTCAGACCAAAGTGCAAATTGGATCCAGAAATATTAGCAATTTTGACGATCAGACCTACTTTGATTGAGCGAATTGGTTCCAGCCAGAGGGACGATCCTAACCTATTGGAAATTATCACAAAGTTAGAGATGGGAATTGACGAAGAGATGAACAAGTATGGGCTTGATCGAGATGGATGGCTTAGAAAGATTGGAAGACTAGTTGTACCCAATGTCAATGGATTGAGAGATGAAGTGCTTAGAGAATGTCATCACTCGAAACTGACTATACACCCCGGTGGTAACAAGATGTATCGAGACATGAAGCAGACCTACTACTGGGAAGGAATGAAAAGAGACGTTGGGAAGTTTATATCCAAATGCATGAATTGCCAGCTAGTTAAAGCTGAGCAAAAGAAGCCTAGTGGTTAGTTGCAGCCATTAGAAGTTCCAGAATGGAAATGGGAATAAGTCTCAATGGAGTTCATTGATGGGTTACCAAGGACTAGGTCTGGCCATGATAGCATTTGGGTGATTGTGGACCGATTGACCAAGCATGCAAGATATATACCCATCAAGTCGAATAGAACGGCAGCTAAGATAACCGAGCTATATATGAAATGGGTAGTGAGATTTCATAGAGTACCTAAAGGAATTGTGAGTGACCGAGATCCGTTGTTCACTAATGAATTTTGAAAGAGCTTACAAGAGGCGTTAGAATCATAATTACATCTCAATATCGCATATCATCCTCAGACTGACGGTCAGACAGAGAGGGTGAATCGTATATTAGAAGACCTCTTAAGAGGTTGTATATTGGATTTTGGTGGATCAAGGGATGACCATTAACATCTAGTAGAGTTTGCCTATAATAACAGTTATCAATCCAGTATTGGTATGGCTCCATTTGAAGCTTTGTACGGAAGACCATGCAACTCACCGTCATGTTGGTTAGAAACAGGTGAGAAGTTTGTGCTTGGACCAGATGTGATAAGAGAAATTTCAGATAAGATTAAGGTTATCCAACAGCGAATGAAGGCTGCCCAAGATAGGCAGAAGAGTTATGCTGATAAGAGGAGAAAAGATTTAAAATTCTCCATTGGTGACTTGATGTTTGTCAAGATTTCTCCATTAAAGAGCGTGATTCGATTTGGCAGGAGAGACAAGTTAGTACCAAGATTTGTTGGACCATTCCCAGTTCTCGAGCAAATTAGGAATTTGGCATATAAAGTTGAATTACCAGGGAAGATGGCGGAAGTTCATAATGTATTTCATGTTTCCCAGTTAAGGAAGTTTGTGCACGACCCTAGTGTGGCTATTTCACCGGATCAGTTAGATGATATCGAGGTCGAACCCGAGGCGGTTGGGAATAGCAAGCGTATGCGTATTGTTGGGAACGATACGAAGCAGCTTCAAAGGAAGGTGGTGAGACTAGTCAAAGTTCTGTGGGGGTGATGATGAGGAAGACTGTACTTGGGAAACAGAGGGCATAAAGAGGAAGTATCCAGAACTCTTTGCCTGGTAAGGTTTTTATATCGGTATAGTACTCCCTTATTAGTAAACCGCATGCTAGGATAGGCTTGTTGTGTTGTTTTGTATGCTTTATTGTTTTCTTAATGATTGGTAGGCATGCAGGATCCTTTGTATGTTTTGGGTTAAGGAATTTCGAGGATGAAATTTCTTAAGGGGGAAAATGTAACGACCCACATTCTACGCATCGGAGGATCATAGAATATTTATTTCTTTCTCAAACGAAGTTGTATAGCCATGTAACTTTGGGAGACGAATATTGGAGTCATTTCCCATGTCCATGGTTTTTGCCGATTTTTAAATGACCGTTTTGCCCCGAGCTGATCTTGTTTCGGCTATAACTTTTGATTGGAAAGGAGTTTAGACCTGAAACCACTTCCATTAGGTCCGAATGATGGTTTAATTTTCCGAAGAGTGGTCATTTGTGAAAAACGGACTTCCCATTTGGGAGATATCGCTGAATTAAGGTTTAGAAGGTGAAAAATAGCTTAACCGAGCTTAATTGGGTAATTAACAGCTAGGCCCATAAGGGGATTTCGGGATTTGGAGTATTTAAGGGTTGTTAGGGTTTAGAGAACACCCTTTTCTCATTTTTCGGTCGCCATTTATCATCCCTCTCAACTCAGTAATGGCCTCCAACATCTAAAACACCTCTAAACCACTTTCTAATTGAAGATTTGGCTAAATTACATCAAGTTGAAGAGGATTAGCATAGGATTGGGAACAGGGCTGCTTTATTGCTTTGGAAACAGTGCCATAACAGAGATTATTTTAGATCTAAAGTTAATTTGTGGCCAAGGTGAGTGATTAGCATTGTTTCTACACTAAATATGGTTAATTAAGGGTAATTATTGTTAATTAGCGAATTTTAACATGATTAAATTCTAGAAAAATATTTATAAATTTTGAAATATTGTTTTAGGCCTCTGTTAGAAAATTTGGTTAATTTGGTTAAGTTTTGCTAATCATATCATTACTTATGCTTGAACATGATTAAGGGAAAATATGGGTTTTGGCTATGTCTGATCCATTTTACTGCATCATAATTTCGTTTTGGTGTTTGTGGTTGATTATACATGTATCTATGACTGTATGGTATGCTTTATGATTGATTAGAAAAGTTAGAGTGGTCGAAAACATTGTCGTATGGCGTAAACAGTCGCTGGAAAAGTTATAGGAAATGTGCAGAGTTTCAGACCGGATCGGATCGGGTATGGATCTCGGATCGGATAAGGGAACTGAGCAAGGGGATTCAATTTGGATCAGAACTTGGCACAATAGGCTTGGCAAGAAGGAAGGCCATTTTCATCAGAGTTGGAATTGGGTTCGGATCGGAAGTAAGGGCATGGAGATCAAATCGGAAACAAGGGCGTGGAGATCGGATCGGAAACAAGGGCATGGAGATCGGATCGGATTGAAGCTAGGGAGTGGGATCTGATCGATGTAAATGGAGCTAGAAATGAAGAAGCTGAGCCAAACTACAATGGATAATTCGAACCGAACCGAATGGGGAGACCCGAGCCGAACAAGAAATCTGAAGATGATGTATAGCTGAACCGAACCAGACTTAAGCTACTTCTACGCGATGACTCTTCTGAAGACCAACTCCAATTCGACCAAAATCCCAGATGCAAAGGAAGTCCATATGGAAGGTTATTACTTAGGATCCAAATGGGAACCAATGAGTTAACTTCATGAGTTGGGCTTTGCTGCGGGACGTGTGCTAAGGGGTTATCGATGTCTATAACTTTGGATTACTATGGAGTATGGGGTATATGGACGGATTCAGGGCCACATGGGCCTAGGTAGGACTATTGGCTATGGACCAATGAGGTGGGGTCATTTGTAAGGATTGAGTCATAAATCCATGAGGCAAGCTTGGTGGTAACAATAGTTATACAAGTCAGACTCCATCACTACCTCGATGGGTCTAGTGATCAAAGTGGTGGATATCGTATGCTTTACGCACTGAGTGAGAGATGTGAGGATGGTTGCTATGATTGAATTGTTTGGCATCACTATGACATGCACACCCCCACCCATGTATCCTTTACACCATATGTTAGTGGCACCTTAGAGTATCGTACGGTATGTTGTGCTAACTCTTTGGTTGCAGGTCCAGGTTCAGGTATGGTTTAGTATACCTGTTATTGTTTTGTTTTGTTTCTTATCGCTCATACCAGACTTTTGTCTGAACCAGAGTTTTATGTCTCTTCTTATTACTCTGGGTGCTCTTAAACGGGCAGACTAGAGACATGTTAGCTTGTTATGCACGAGTATCTGATCCGGAGACGAGCAGGAGGCTCCTACGTATTATCTACATGTATTCTCCCTGTGTCGCTGCTGGTCACTACTTTGGGCATTAGTAGTGTACCTTCCTTATTTGCTTTAGAGACAGTTTTCAAAAGTTGTAATAATGATGATGTGGAACATAAGCTGTATTTAGTTTTTCCGCTGCTATGATGTTTAGTTTTCAGCTTATGCACTGTCTCGCCTGTTTTATGTCAAAATATGTTATTATTATATTTTATTCCATGCGCTGTGAGACATTCTACAGGTTCTTTGTTAGTCCACTGTTAAGTTTCCTTTCCTTCCCTTTCTTTGGCGACCGTCCCGTGCTGGTTGGACATCGGCACAGCGCACTTTCATTGGAAATGTCGGCTAGTGCGGGGCGGGCCGTCACAGGCATGCACATGGTATTTTTATAAAATTTCCAAATTTTTTCTTTACTCTAAATATTCTTTGTACACATTTAACATCAGCTTTGTATTGGTTCAACCAATCCATACCAAGTATAGTATCAAACTCAGTGAAATCTGAGACAATCAATCCAAAGGGAAATTGATAATGAGAATAAGAGATAGGCACTCTCATGTATAAACAAAGGCTGATGGAGCCTCTTATTGGATTTCTAACACAAATGGGTTCTTCGATATACTTGAGGTCTAGATTTAGTTTCTCAACCATCTTATGTGATATAAAACTACGTAATGCACCGGTATCAAACAATACTTTAACTGGAATATTTTTAACTAAAAATGTACCTTCCAAAAAATTGTACCTGTCCTACTAGCTAAGTTTGTCGGAGCCTCTTCTAGGTTATAGACATGATCCACTATGGCCTTCCTCAATAGCGGACAGTTCCTTGAAATGTGACCCATCTTGTGACAGTTGAAGCATTCCCTGCCTTCTTGAGATATCTTGTCAGGTTCAGATTCATTCGTCTTCTGTTGCTTTGGGAATTTACAATCCGTTGACAAGTGTCCCTTTAAACCGCAATTGAAGCGTCTGATGGTCTTTATCCATTCCTCCTTGGGTTGATTCCCTTTGTTACTTGCTTCTAGTTTCTTTTTCTCAAATTTCTTTTCTTTATAAAATTTTCTTTTTCTTTGCCTTCCACATATTTCTGCTTATCTATAGACTCATAGCGACTGGCATTTCTACCATCTTCGCAAACAGAGGCTTTATATGAGCGGTCACCATGCTTTTGTACCTCCTTTGCAGATCATAAATAAATCTCACATTCTTTTTATCCAGAACATGGATCAATTCTAGGGCAAAGCGGGAAAGCTCATTGAACTTACTCAGATATTCCTGAATATTTTTGTCCCCATGTTTTAGATTTGAGAACTCATAGTACAGACGGGCCATTGCTTCAGATAGGAAAAACCTTTCTTCGAAGACTTCCTTAAAGCGATCCCAAGTAAAATTTGTCTCTGGATTTTCCATAGTAATCATTTCCCACCGGATTAAAGCTTCATCCTTTAATAACAAAGAGACCAAGAATCTTTTCTTCTTTCCATTCAGTCTTAAGCCAATGAAAATCCTTTTGCAAGAGCATAGCTAGGCTTGTGCTTTCATAACTGATTCTTTTCCCAAGAATGGTTTCCCTCCCAGATCCTTGTACTTCTTAGCCAAGACTTCCAAATCGGGTTCTGGTTACGGTAGCGCAACTGCCTCATTAGCTGCTACTATGGGGGTTTGATTTCCAATGTCACTATTACCTTTTCCTCTCCCTGCCTCATTTATTGCTCCTGTGGGGTCTAATTGTTTAACTGCAGCATTACTCCCTCCTCTTCCCATCCTCTTTCTCCTATGCCACTCATTTTCTACTATATCTGCCAATAGAAGAAAAAAAGAGTTAGGCAAGCAGAAAAGATATCATAAGGAAGTTTGTAAGAGTATGGAGACATATACGAATAGAAAGGTGCTTATACGACGTGTGTTCTTCTACTGTACTCATTCTAAGGTATTACAAACCCTATCTCTAATGAGTCACTCATCCTAGAATATTACTGATTCTATCTTTGATGAGTCTTTTAATATGTTATACCCCGAACTAAAGTTAACCCTCAGCTCTGATGCTAAATGAAATGATCCATTCTCCCGATCCCCGGAAGAATAAATGGCCTTTAAGATATAACACATTAGTATAACAGCAGAAATTAAAACTTGCATTAAACATCAGAATATTCATTAAATGATATCTCAGAATAAAAACAACCCTTCAAATCCAAATGTCATATATTACAATGATGATAAGAAAATAGATACACAACTAAATTAAAGATATGTTATCATGACAGAGTCCTAAGGAGATTCCAAAAGAAAATCCTATTCCTGATCCAGCTCCAAATTCAAAACTAGCTTTTCCAGATAGCTTCCATATATATATATATATATATATATATATATATATATATATATATGCATGTATGTACATATATACATACATATATATGTATATTCATAGCTTCCAAAAGTGGTCTAATTAACAGCCTGTTTACTGGCCTGCCCGTGGAAATAAGGGTACCAGAGTTTGCAAGGGAAAAACAAATTACGAGTCAGTCATGGGACTAGTATAAGAAACTCTAAGCAGTTATTATTAATTAATTTAAAAGTAAGGCATATTACGGGACTACGCTATGTAGTACGGAATGAGTTTCCTCCACATGAATACCAGTGCGTAATACTTCAAAATGCTTTTGAGAAAAATGATACCATTATAAGACTGAAGTCCTCACACGATGCAATGCAAACTAGAGGATAGAGCTTTACCATACAATGGTCAAACATCCTTGATACGAGAAAATCATTTGATAAAAATATTATCATTAATGTCTAAGTGTTGAAATCAACTTTCGCAAATAAATGTATAAATCTTAGCTCGCATAATGCCCAATCCTATTATGTTGGCTATACAGTTTACAACTAAAAACACGAAGTCTCATATTGGAAATTCGATTTTGACTATGAACCATGGCAAAGGATCTTCCTTAACCGCATTTAGAACACCTAACATATGTCCTAGGAGTCAGCTATTAAGTCCTTCGGATTGGTAGAGCCGGACAGCACTGTACACGACTAATTAGAATCTTTCCTAAACATAATGTTCCCTCGATTAGGGTTGTCGACGGATACTTTCAGATACGGATAATGCAATATCCGTATCCGCATCCGAAATCATTTTTCAATCCGCCAATGATCAATAAATGAAGAAATATAAATGAAAATTTTTAGTTTAACATAAATGTTTTTAAATTTCATTCATCATGAAAGTTTTAAAATAAGTAGATATGATGAAATTAAATAGATTTGAGAAGCTAATATACATTTAGTGCATATATAATAAACCATTAACTTAACTGGAAAAAAAATCTCATTCGTTGTACTAAAATACATATAATTATGAACATAATGTTAAAATAGATCGGATGGATAATTTTTGGATGTGAATATCTACGTATTTGCATCGTTTTTTCGGATGTTGGATATTTATCCGCTTTTCGGATGAAGATGCGGATGGATATCAGATTTTTCGAGCACACATTGATAGCCCTACCCTGGTCGTATTTGATCGTCATTCGAAGCGCCTCAACTATCATCCAGATAAGTAAAATTGCCTAGGCTCCATACCATGGCAACACTATTTAGCTAGAAGGAAATGGTAGTCCATACTCTGCTGTCCACTACCCTGTTTCGGCTCATTCCGGGATGTGAGGCCCTAGATTCTACGTCCACAAAGCTCTTCTTTTCAACAAAAGCATTGATCTATCTACTTGCAGCACTCAACATGCCACATTATCAATTCACGACATATGATTAGTGTCTACTAGTATATATATGTGTGTGTGTGTGTACCTCTGAATACATATGTCTCAAAGGAGGGGTTAAGAGAATAAAACCTCCGTCACCAACTGATATAACATCAAATAGAAACCAATTAGTTATGTTTTAAAATACAACGTCAGACACACATTCCATTTACTAGTCCATTCTGGATTTGAACGAAACCGAAGGCACCTTACTCCTCGTCTAACTAAGGGGAAACGCCCTTGCACATCTGGACAATCAACAAGTATGTATTGACTACTACCACTATAACCTTTCAATATGAGCTAACCATATTCAAGGCATCAGCAAACAATCCATCTGATGTAAAGGTTTCCGATCTTCCACCATCTTCGACTTCTAATCGTCGTATAGATATTCAAAATGGGTTTAACTTGGTCTTTTCGAAATAATTAGTGCTAAAACTAAATCCTTTTTGGATTATTAACCCACCAACTAAGTCTCCTTTAATTGGAAATCAATTTGTAAGATTAAAACTAATTTTCACATTGGGTTAAGCTATTTAGGCTTCCAAAATAATCTATTCAATTCTATAAACCTTATAAAAAGGTTCACTAAAGGTTTGTATTCAATTTGTAAATTAAAAACCCGTGTTTCTAAATATTTCTTAAAAACCATTATAAAAGGTGTTGCAAAATAGCCTACTCTAGTTAACAGGTTTTTATCATTCAAAACAATTTATATTTGCCTCTTTATAATCATTAACTATAATTCATAATAATTTTTCCCCTTTTAGTTATTTAAAAATAGTTCATTTCAGTCTAATGACGTTTCAAATCATTAAGCTGCACTGCCGCTGCTTTTATTCAATCCTGATTTGAACATATCTAAAAATCTAACCATTGGATTTCAAAACTCTACCTATCATTTGAAACCTCTTTCCTTTTCTAACCCAATGTTTTTCGTTTCGGGAAAATCCGATGGTCGGAACTCCGGATATGTCAGTTTGAAGTTACACCTCGAGATTCGCAAACTATCGTTGCGCGTCGAGTTCTATTCCAACCATATTTCGACGTAAATTATAAACTACGTCGAATCACTTTCTAGAGTAGTTCATTTATTAAATAAAATATATATAATAATTTCCAAAAACTATATTTTCTATTTTTAGGTTCAAAATTCAATATCACCATTAAATGACTATTATAATATTATTTTTTATTAAAATAATATTATTTTTCAAATTTCAATATTTTAAACCCAAATTTTCCTGACATCCATTATATAAATAAATAACATAGTTTTGTAAAGAAAGTCCTTTTAAAACCTTTCCTAGATATCCTAACCGAACTTCACTTTTTCTGATTACTATTCATTTTAAATAAAAACTTGAACATGCCTTGACTTTTTCTGGTTCACACCGAGGTGTGAGGCTCGCGAATTAACGCTATACAAAGCTACGCTATATTAAAGTCGTGCTTTGATCATCAACCACAAGAATCTGCTTTTCAATAGAAGCCTTGATCATTTGCATCCCAGCATGCCACACAGGCAATTCACACTATGCAACCGATGTTTATCAATCACAGAATGAAATCCGATGTCAGACACACATCCATTTACAAGTTCATTCTGGGTCAGAACGAAACCGGAGGCATCTTACTCCCCGTCCCATATGTCCAATACAGGAGAGAGACCCTCGCATATCCGGTCGATCTCCAAGTACGTCTGGATGATCACCACTTATTACCTTGTCTTGGGTGTATAGACCAATCAAGACATCGGCAATCATCCAAACGATATGAAGACCTCCGGTCTTCAACCACCGTCTTCATTGTCAACTCGTCGCCGATTCAGTTATTCAGAATGGGATAAACCCGGTCTTTCTGAATAACTCGCGTATATAATAAAAAAGTGCTATAAAAACACAACATACGCCTCATTCCAATTCTTAATATTCTTTTATTTAAATATTTGTATCCTTTGGGAAAGGTTCCCATTAATTTTATCAAAGATAAATTCTTTAAATTTATTCTTTAATTTTCCTTTGGATATCAATTCAAACCAAATTAAGGTTTAACCAAACTAGTAGGGATTAGCAAACCTTACCCAAGTAATCATTTGTTTACTTCCCAATCCCAACCTATTCACCCCATGGAGCAAAACTGGTAGTACTCCATATCTAACACCACGGTGTTATCGGTAAATTCAATTACCATTTCACATTTAAATCTAATTAAAGATTTAACTATCGCTTGGAGTAAAACTGGTGGTACTCCATTCTCGATCATTTCATGACTTCGATAATTTTAATCATCCCATTCATATTCCAATCTAATTAAAGATTCATTAAAACTCTAGTTCAGTTTTAATCTCCAAAAATCGTTTCTTAATGATTTTTCAAAGTTAAGAAATTAATCTTATCTTTAACAGGGTTAAAGAACTAATGTCATTTAAAACATAGCTCATGATAAACCCAAAATCACCTTCCATTAATTATGGAATCTTCATGGAAAAACAAATCAATATATAATCGATATCAATTTTCGTATCCGACTAATAATATAAATGAAATAACGGCAAAGCCTTTTAAATTCCATATGTATTAACAGTCTTCCTCCACAGAAGTTCACTTCGATTATCATCAATCGAATTCCATTCAATTCCAATTTAATATATTAAATTGGAAAACTTTACTTTGTATTCCCGTAAAATCTTTAATAAAAAGATTTACAAATTCCAAATCCCATTTCACTGTAAATCGGGTTAAAGAACGAATGTCCTTGAAAACACAGATCACGATAAACCCAATTCACATTCCATTTTATTCAAATTATTAAATATAATTGGAAACTCTAGCAATCTTAATTAAAAGATTTATTCTCTTCACATGGGGTTTAAGAACAGTGTTACTGAAGACCCAATCCCATCAATCTCTAACCGTAAATTAGTAAGAGAACAATTCCCCAAGTATTAATCCCGAAGGTCGAAACCAACATTAGATCAGTACCTAGGAAACCATTCAGCTTAGCTAATCTCCAGTTAGTTTGTAATTTTCTTAACTCCATCGGGTTTAAGAACGGTATTATTAAAGATACCATTCACGACAAACCCAAAATCTCATTCTAATGTTAATTAGGTTAAAGAACAAGTGTTATTTAAAATACCGTTCACGATAAACCCAAAAACCAACTTAATATTAAATACAAGGCTCTGAGTAGAAATTATATCGGCTTATATTCAATATCAAATTCTGAAATCAACAAATATCGTATTGGGATTAATGATATATATATCTTCCAAATTCCTCCACAATATCCGTATAATCACGAAATCCAATATCGAAATATTCCGAAGATAATTTTGATTCAAATCCATTCCAATTCATATATTGGAAATTTTGGTTATTTTTAAAACCATTTCAAATCCAATTTATTTATTTCTAAAAATAAATAAATTATTATTCTAGTTAATAACTAGTCCATTTCGATAAAAATATGCTTTTATCTTTTTAAAACTGGATTTTTTCATCCAAAATCTTCTCAAATCATCTATTATGATTTTACATAATTTTTCCATATATTTAACAATTTTATTATCGCCCGTATAGTCGCTTTCCAATAACGGCCACCGAACTGTATCCATAGCGACCTTTTCTGAAATTGATTTGGACATATCTCCAAATATAACCATCAGATTTTAAATCTCTTGTATTCATTAGAAATCTCTTTTCGATACGAACCCAACGGTTCCGGTTTTAGGAGAATTCGACGGTCGGATCTCCTGCAACATCCATTTGAAGTTAGTGGTCGAAATTCATAAACGGTCATTGCACGGCGCGTTCAATTCAGGCCATATAATATAATATATATATTATACATTTCATTGATTTCCATTTAAAATGAATTTTATAAATTGTTTTAAGTTTGTTTCAAAAATGATTTCCGCTTCCATTTCAAATTCAAATCAAAATTGAATATTCCATTATAAATTCGTTTTAAATTCATTTTAAAACGATTTCAATTCCATTTCAATTCATTTTAAATTCATTTCCAGTCGATTTCAATTCAATTTCAATTCGTTTTAAATTCATTTTAAAACGATTTCAATTGGACTTTCAATTTTAAATCAAAATTTAATTTTCTATATCATTTCAATATTAAAATGAGAATATTTTCAAAATATCAGATTTTGAAATCACTTTCCGACATTCATTATAAAATGAATAAAATCAACAAAATTCCCGTTTGTGTAAAAATGGCGTTTACCTACTTAACATGGCCTTACATTTCAATATTCACTGAATATTATTTTAAAAATATTCGTTAATTCTGAACTGGAATTAGACTCAATCAATTAACATATAATTTCAATTATATGGATTTCTACATCATATATATACAACAATAATGATAAGCAATCATTAAGAATTCAAACATCATCTAGAGTGCATTTTACAACTGTATAAGCATTAAAATAAATAAATAACGCTTATATAGGTTGTTAACCCATAATTTGACATACCACTAATTTTATTGGGATCAGTGTATGTCAAATATTACCCCAATACCCGTATGGGGTTTTCAAACAACAATACTGTTTATTATTTGTGCAGTTGAGCGATGTGTAAAATTTATCGTCCTAATCCATATTAGATAAATAAGTGTACATACGGTTTGTAAATGAATATTTATTTTATCTCATGATAATATATATATATTTTATATAAATAATTTCATATATACAACAATACAACCAATTACAATCCTAATCACAATCCACAAAAACAATACAATCAAACAAGTCGTCCATGGTCTATGGACGATGGGGAACAGTTCATATATGCAGTTATGAAATAAATAACTGTATAAGAAATTTTAGTGAGAAGTTCTCACCTTTGGGTTTCCACTCCATCAGTTCTACATCGGACGATGGCTTGGATTTTCCCGACATTCCAACTGCATCTTTCCACGTTGTTCATAAATAAAAATCACATTTTTATTTCACTATTGTATATATAAAAATCATATTTTTATAATTCTAATATATATATATATATTATATTTCTATCTTCATGTAATCTATATATAAATTATATTTTTATAAATCAGTTCATACAATAAAAATTGAAGTTTTACCAAACTAAAAATTGATTTTTTTTATCTAACTAAAAATCTTATCTTTGTACAATGAGAAATCACAACTTTGTTCATATAAAAATCCTAGTTTTTTATGTATAAAAATATCAAATTCATGTATATTAAAAATCTAAACTTTATGATGTTAAAAATCTCAACTTTATATATAAAAAAACTCGACTTTATATATAAAAAACTCAACTTTCCTATATAAAAACTAATCTTTTCTTTGCTTTTTTTCATCTTTAAAAACTGAAATTTAAATAATGTGAATCATATAAAAAAGTGAAATTTAAATAAAAATAAAAAAACTCATTGTATATTTCCAGAGGGGGGTGGAGGCCGATGGGGCGCGCTGGAGGTGGTCGGAAGGTTCGGGAAGGCAGTGGGGGTTTGCGTCGGCAGTCTGGTGGAGGATTGGATGACCGACGAGTAGGGTTTATGGGAGACTGGGTATGGAGAAAAGGGGAGCGACGGTTTTTAGGGGGGAGAGGGAGGAGTAGAGGCGTCGGGGGAGGGGAAGATGGTCGGGGCTTGCGCGCACGGCGGCAGCGCCTAAGGGTAAGCAGCGGTGGCAGGAAACGGATGGCGACAGGTTTGGGAGGGAGGAATCGATTGCTCATATTTATTTTTTCTTAATTTCCATTTTGACTGTTGACTGTGAAGTGAAGGGGAAAAGAATATATATAATTAATTTATTTAATTTTGTTCAAAAAGTTTGATTTTTATTCAGACTCTAAATCGAATCTAACGACTGTAGCCCCTAGCTAATTACCCACACTCCGAACACAATGGGATATGTTTCGTAACCTAATTTGGCTGTTACGATCAGTTTTTATCAAATTCAAGATATAAATCAATATATATTGAATTTGAACGCACATTTTAATTTACCGAGGCCATATACTAACTTCAAAAATTCCAAAAAAATAAATCTAGCTATGTTTTGACGGTACGGTCGTAACAAACCTAATTTCATCGAATTTGGAGATCGTTTGAAAATGGTAATTTTCTGATCGATCCAAATTTACTGAAACAGTCAAAACATGTTTAATCTGCCACGCTCGCATATAGATTCCAAAAATTATGAACGTTGGAATCCAGCAATAACTTGACATTCTGGATCCAATAAAAGTGGTCTCGTAGAAAACGGAGGTCGTTTGCAAAATGGCTATTTTTAAGGGCGATATTTCCATAGCGACTATTCTGAATTTTCAACTAGACATAACTTTTTATTCCCACTTTGAAATTTGGATTTTTCGGATTCCTTGGAAAGATATTTTCAAACAGATTCAAATATTTCTGGTTTCGCTAAAATCAGGTTTATTTTGAATCCTGCACATTCATTTGAAATTTGAAATCAAATTTTCAAACAACCGCGCCATTTCCAATTCCTTTTATAATTAAAATAAATATTTATACTCTAACTTCGATTCAAATATGCATACGTTCTAATTCTATTCAAAATAAATTTCTAGTCATTATTATTTAAAATAATTCATTTTAAATATTCTAAATTCATTAAAATTACCAAAATAAAATTTTTAAATTGGTTCTGATTTTCCGAGTTGTTACAATCTTCCCCACTTAAAATCTTTTTGTCATAAAAAAGGAACGGAGCTGAAAGTTGTTTAACTAACCAACTCAACTTCCGCTCTGGTTTCATTATTCAATTTTTCAGTTTTTAAGAATTTTCTTATTCTTCAAAAATTTGGCTAACACCCTAAATTTTCGAAAAATTACGCCATAACCTCCTTTGTACGGGTAGCATCGGGAAAATCCCCAAACCGCCACACAGGCTCTCTCATCTCAAAAAGAAAAAGCCAAGCGGCTAGCCAATCGGCTCATAAAATCATTCAAGCCAAAGAAATATAGTAAACATGTACCTATTTGTCGGGCATACATTTTTATTCCTCTTCTCTAGCCTCCTTGCTATGACCTGTTCAATATATATGCATGTACATATATGCAATTTCAAACAATTTTCAATTCAGTTCAATATTTGATACAAGTGGGTTATATGTACCGTTCTTTCACATAAAGGTTTTGTTAGATAAAAAATAATCATACAACACAACCATCAATCAATTAGTGAATTAACGTTTCAAATTCATAATTTTGACATATATACAGAAAATCATGTTTTTGATGTCAATTTACAACAATAGCCCTATCTAGTTATGGTTCTCACACCAGCCAATTGGAAATATATAGATATCCCACTTTCGAAGCTCGAACATAAATATCGATGATGGAGCTCCATCATCAAGATCATCTCCGAGCGACTAGAGTGTGATTATATATCCATCCAGTATATTTGAGACTTCCAATATACGTGGATCAGACGTATATTAAAACCTCTATATACCTAATAGTCCAAATCAATTTAAAATAAATTATTCACATACGTATAATATGCTAAAATTTTCAAAACGAAATTTGTTTTCATTTTTTTTTATTTTAGAATAACACTCTTCACACTCGTTCTAGGATACTGCTGATCTTATCTCTAACGAGTCATTCTCATTGGATATTACTAATCCAATATCTGATGGATTCTTTCGTTTGGTTCTAACGTGTCTTGTCCTCCGAGCTCTGTAAACCAAAGCTCTGATACCAAATGAAGCGACCCGAACTTCCCCATAAAGGAAAGCCCAGATTGTGTTGAGAACACGACAAATTAGAATACAAACGACAGAACATTTTGTTGCTTATTACAAGAATTTATATCAGAGTACAAGAATACTGAGTATGAACAAATAATGTACATTTGATAAATATCAGAGATTAACACTTTACAATGCAGCGGAAAATAATACAAAATACAAATGAAAGAGATAAACGGATACAGAGCTTTCCGAATATCATTCCAGCTGTAAACCAGGATCTTGTGAATATAAATCTGCAAAACCAAAACTACTAGCTGCCTGTGTGGAAAATAGGGGCACCCAGAGTTTAGGTTAAAATAATAAACTCCAGGTCAGTCATGTGACTGGTGTGATAACTAAAACAGTTGTTGATCTTTATTTTAAAGTTAGGTAAATCAAGGGACTTCGCCGTATAACACGGAACGGGCTTCCTCCTTAGAATACCAGTGCATAAAAACAAACAGCGCCATGCTAAATAAATAACAAAGAAGCTATTATAAGACCCAGGTCCCATCACACAATGCAACGCAAGCCGGAGGATAGGGTTATACCTTATAATTGCCAAATAATGTTTGATACGCGAAATTTAATCTTTTATTATTACTATAAGTGAAGAAAACAACTTCAAATATAAATGTATCAATCTTAGACGGCATAGCATGCCATGCTACTATGTCGCCATACTAGGCTCTACAATCAAAACCACAAATGTTACGTATTGGAAGTTGGATTTCCATCTGTGAACCAAGGCAAGGGATCGTCCTTACCGCTTCAAGATGCTCTATCTCGTGTCTCAGGACCCAGATTTAGGTGGGCCCTTGGATCGTCAGGGTCGGTCCACTCGATGTGGATTAAAATTCCTGAACACTAGTTTCCCCGCCCTATGGGGCGTCAATATGGTCTGTATAAGGACCATACTATCCATCGGCTCCGCAGTGTCGGTATATCCGAGGTGCCTTGTTATCCATCATCCATTTAAGTAAAACATCTGGGCGTGCAAATTGCAGACACCACTCCTAGCTAGAAGGAAACACATGTCCTCCCTGAGGTCCTCTCCCGTTTCCGGTTCACATTGGGGTATGAGGCTCTCGAATTAACGCTAAACAAAGCTATGCTATATTAAAGTCGTGCTTTTATCATCAACCACAAGACTCGGCTTTTCAACAGAAGCCTTGATCATTTGCATCTCAGCATGCCACACAAGAAATTCACACTATACAACTGATGTCTATCAATCACACAAAATGAAATCCGATGTCATACACACATCCATTTACAAGTTCGTTCTGGGTCTGAACGAAACCGGAGGCACCTTATTCCTCATCCCATATGTCCAATACAGGAGAGAGGCCCTCGCATATCTGGTTGATCTCTAAGTATATCTGGACGATCACTACTTATTACCTTATCTTGGGTGTACAGCCCAATCAAGACATCAGTAATCATCCAAATGATGTGAAGACCTCCGGTCTTCAACCACCGTCTTCATCATCGACTCATCGTCGATTCAGTTATTCAGAATGGGATAAACCCGGTCTTTCTGAATAACTCGCATATATAATAAAAAAGTGCTATAAAAACACAACATACGCCTCATTCCAAATTTGAATATTCTTTTATTTAAATATTCATATCCTTTGGGAAAGGTTCCTGTTAATTTTATCAAAGATAAATTCTTTAAAATTATTTTTTAATTTTCCTTTGGATATCAATTCAAACCAAATTAAGGTTTATCCAAACTAGCCGGGATTAGCGAACCTTACCCAAGTAATCATTTGTTTTACTTCCTAATCCCAACCTATTCATCCGATGGAGCAAAACTGGTAGTACTCCATATCTAACACCATGGTGTTATCGGTGAATTCAATTACCATTTCACGTTCAAATCTAATTAAAGATTTAACTATCGCTTGGAGTAAAACAGGTTGTGAAAACCCGTAACTTCCCCGTAAAAGGAAAGTGCGGATAGTTCGAGAACAAGCCACAACAGAACACATACAGAAGAACATTTCATTGTATATTACAACAATGCATCAGAATACAAGAATATACATAGTACAAATGAATATTACACAGAAATATCAGAGATTTAAATTACATTTAAATACATAGCAGCGGAAAATAATACAATACACAACTAGAATGAGATATACGGATACAAAGCCTTCCGGATATCGTTCCAGCTGTAAACAAGGATCCTGTGAATATAAATCTGCAAAACCACAACTACTAGCTGCCCGTGTCAAAATAGGGGCACCCAGAGTTTAGGTTAAAACAATAAACTCCAGGTCAGTCATGTGACTGGTGTGAGAACTAAAACAGTTATTAATCTTTATTTTTAAAATTAGGTAAATCAAGGGACCACGCCGTATAACACGGAACGAGTTTCCTCCCAAGAACACCAGTGCATATAAGTAAACAGCGCAATGCTTTTCTAAAAATGAGGCTATTATAAGACCCAGGTCCCATCACACAATGCAACGCAGCCGAGGATAGGGTTTTCCCTTATAATAGCCAAACATGCTTAGTACGTTTAAAACAAATCATTTGATACTACTATAAGTGTATAGTGTATAAAACAACTTCAAATCATAAGTATCAATCATAGGCGGCATGAATGCCCCATAACACTATGTCGCCATATATAAGTTTACAATCAAAACCGCAAGACGTCGTATTGGAAGTTGGGTTATCATTTATGGTATGAACCGAGGCTAGGGGCAAGATCCTCACCGATTCGAGACGCTCTAGTCCGTGTCTCAGGCAAGCGCGCAGGCAAGCCTTGGAGCGACAGGGCCGGTCCACCGATGTGGATTATTATGCATGAACACTACGTTTCCCCACCCTATGGGGTGTAAGCCTGGCCCGTCAGCCGACCAGAAGCATCGGCCGAAACCGATATCACGAGGCGCCTCGCTTTTCAGCAAGTAATAATAAGCAATATCCACATGAGTCAAACTCGTCAGCCAGTTCAAGCACTGACGCCACTCCTAACTAGAAAGAAACGCATGTCCTCCCTGAGGTCCGTCTCCCATTTTTAGTTCATACCGGGTGTGATAAACGCGAATCAACGTTACACAAAGCTACGCCACACAAGGCCGTGCTTTGATCATCAACCACAAGACTTTGCTTTTCAACAAAAGCCTTGATCCATGCAACTCAGCATGCCACATTGTCAGTCCATACTGTACCACTGATTTCTGTCAATATATAACCTCTAGGCTCGTACGTCTCAGAGAAGGGTGTATAGCAAGAGAATAAATTCTCTGCCACCAAACAGATATATATTTAGCAGAGATCACCAATACAGTATAAAGGAATACAACGTCAGACACACTATCCATTTACAAGTCCGTTCTGGGTCTGAACGAAACCGGAGGCACTTTCCCCGCATATCCATCCATCTCCATGTACATCTGGACGATCACCAACTGTTTCCATCTTCTTGGGTGTACAGCCCAATCAAGATCATCAGTAATCACCCAAACAACGTGAAGACTTCCGGTCTTCGACCACCGTCTTCATCTTCGACTTATCGTCGTATCAGTTATTCAGAATGGGATAAACCCGGTCTTTCCGAATAACTCACGTATATTTTAAATAAGTGTTACACAAACACAACTTACGCCTCATTCCAATTCATCAGTCACTAACCGTAAATTAATCAAGAGAATAATTCTCCAAATATTAACCCCGAAGGCCGAAACCAACATCAGATCAATATCCAGAAAACCATTCTGCTTGGCTAACCGATAGTTAGTTTCTAAATTTCACATTCATAGGGAAAGGTTCCCATTAATTTTATCCAAGATAAATTTCTTGAATTTATTCTTTAATCTATTTTTGAATATTAATTCAAACTAGTCGGGATTAGCGAACCTTACCGAAGTAATCATTTGTTTTAATTTCCCAATCCCAACCTATTCATCCCATGAAGTAAAACTGGTTATACTTCATATCTAATACCACGGTGTTATCGGTAAATTCAATTACCATTTCACGTTCAAATCTAATTAAAGATTTAACTATCGTCTGGAGCAAAACTGGTGATACTCCATTCTCGACCATTTCAATCTAATTAAAGATTCATTAAAACTCCACTTAGTTTTAATCGTTAACTGGGTTAAAGAATCCGTGTCATTTAAAACACGGTTCACGATAAACCCAAAGTCACATTCCATTAATTATCGGGTTAAAGAACGAGTGTTATTTAAAACACTGTTCACGATAAACCCAAAAATCAATATCAATTCAATTCCAATTAAATATTATTTAATTGGTACACTTCATTAAATCTAAATAAAAAGATTTAATCTTTTCTCAACTGGGTTCAAGAACAGTGTTAATGAAGACACCATTCACGACAAACCCAAATCACATTTGATATTAAATACAAGGCTCTGAATAGAAAATATCCCAGCTTATATTCAATATCAAATTCTACGATTAACAAATGTCGTATTGGAAATAACGATATAAATATATATATCTTTCAAATTTCCATAACAACATCTGTATAATCCCGAATTCCAACATCGAAATATTCCGAAGACAATTTCGATTCAAATCCATTCCAGTGCAATCATTGGAAGTTCTGGTTATTTTTAAAACCCTTTTCAAATTCAATTTATTTATTTAAAAATAAATAGAATTATAGTTCTAGTTCAAAACTAGTTCCTTTCGATAAAAATCTATTTTTTTCTTTTCAAATATGGAGTTTTTCATCCCAATTCTTCTCAAATCATTTCTTATGATTTTACGCAAATTATTACTATTTTTAATAATTTTATCAAGGCCCGTACAGTCGATTTCCATCAACGGCCATCGAACTGCACTTACAGCGACCTTTTTCGAATTTGATTTGGACGTATCTCCAAATCCAACCGTTAGATTTCTAATTTCTAATATTCGTTAGAAAGCTCTTTTCGATATGAACCCAACGGTTCCGGTTTTAGGAGAATCCGACGGTCGGATCTCCCGTAATATTCGTTCGAAGTTAATGGTCGAAATTCGCGAACTGCCGCGGCGCGGCGCGTTCTATTCAGGCCATTATATTATATATATTATATATATAATATATATTTCGTCGATTTCTATTTAAAACGAATTATATAAATAGTTTTAAATTCGTTTCAAAAGCAATTTCAACTTCCTTTTCAATTCAAATCAAAATTGAATTCTTCTTAATAAATTCGTTTTAAAATTCATTTCTATTCAATTCAAATTTCAATTCAATTTGAATTCATTTCAATTCGCTTTCAATTCAATTTGAATTCGTTTTCAATTCAATTCAATTCGAAATCGTTTTCAATTCAATTCATTTCGAAATCGTTTTCAATTCAATTCATTTCGAAATCGTTTTCAATTCAATTCATTTCGAAATCGTTTTCAATTCAATTCATTTCGAAATCGTTTTCAATTCAATTCATTTCGAAATCGTTTTCAATTCAATTCATTTCGAAATCGTTTTCAATTCAATTCATTTCGAAATCGTTTTCAATTCAATTCATTTCGAAATCGTTTTCAATTCAATTCATTTCGAAATCGTTTTCAATTCAATTCATTTCGAAATCGTTTTCAATTCAATTCATTTCAAAATGAATAAAATCGATATAAATATCGTTCACGTCAAAATGGCGTCAATCTAATCAACACGGCTTCATAAATTCCTGTTTTCAAATATTCTATTTCAAATATTTCTTTTTCAAAATAGTTGTTATTATCAAAATATTTCGTTCAACACATTACCAATCTCAATGGATGAGTACTGTCAACACATGAACCTTTATTTTATATTGATAAAGATGTAAATTTTATTATCAAAATATTTCGTTCAACACATGACCAATCTCAACGGATGAGTACAGTCAACACATGAACCTTTATTTTATAATATTCTTTATTTTCTAAATTGGAATGAGGCCCAATCAATTACCATATAAAATTAATTATATGGATTTCCATACAACACATGTATATAATAGCATTGAAAAATAATCAACCATCAACCAAAGTGAACTACACTGTATAAGCATCAAATATAGATATTCAACGCTTATAACAGCCTGTCAATCAATCGATCGACATATTTAATCAATCAGGATGAGTGAACTTCAAATTTCATCCCAACACCCGTGTGGGGTTTCAAACAATCAAACACAGATTTTATTTGTGCAGTTGGGCGATGTGTAAAATTTATCGTCCCAATCAATGTCCTTCAAATAGGTGTACATAAACAAACCGTCTGGTTTATAAATGAATATTTTATTTTATTCACTTCACTATATTCATATTCACGTTAAAAATTATATTTTTAACGATAAAACATTTTATTCCAACATATGAATTTCTATTCAGTTCATTCTTTAAATAAAATGATATTTTTATTTTTCTAACTTATTTTAGAAAATTTCGGCGGCATAACGGCACGATACTAGAAACGGGACGAGGCCTAGCCTTATCCCCGGTCTAGTGAAGGCCCAAGCCATTCACACATCAATCAAATCAATTTCATTTCACCAAACAATTCAATCCAATCAAATAATCTAACTAATTTTTGCAATCAAACAAACAAGTTCATGGTCAGTGGACGATTGTGTCGGGTGCTACTAAGCACCGTCTGCATCCTAGTATATATATATATATATATATATAACTAGAAAATGAAATTGAAGAGTGAGAAATTCTCACAGATAGCTATCCAAACATCTTGACTCTTCTTATGTAGAAATCTTCGTCGTTCGGCTTCTTATCACTGTTCACTGCCCGTATTCTCTACATATATAAAAATCGAATTTTTACTTCGCTATTCAATATATAAAAATCGAATTTTTACTTCGTTGTTCAATATATAAAAATCGAATTTTTACTTCGTTGTTCAATATATAAAAATCACATTTTTACTTCGATGTTCAATATATAAAAATCACATTTTTACTTCGATGTTCAATATATAAAAATCACATTTTTACTTCGATGTTCAATATATAAAAATCACATTTTTACTTTGCTATTAATCCTATATTTTCATAACAATGACATCTACATTTTCAAAACAACGACTATATTTTCTAAATAATTTTAAACTGATTTTAAAACTGATTTTAAATATTTAAAATAAATAGAAAACCTAAATTAAAACTTACTTTGTTTTTCAGCGCGAGCGAGGGGGGGTCTGTTGTGCGAACGGCAGGGAGAGGGGTTGGCCGTACGTCGGAGACGGCTTCAGGTGTGTTGGGTGGCGCAGGCGAAGCTAGGGGTTTGGTCTTGGAGGTTTTGGGGCTATAGCTTCGGGTCTGGGGGGGTTCGTGGGTCCTGCGAGGCGGAGGAGCTATGGAGGGGGACGACGATGTGGAGAGGGGAGCGGTGACAGGGAACTGGCGCGGTGGTGGAAGGGGAAGCGTAGGCGGCGACTTCAGATCATCCATCGCAGGCTTTTCTTTTTTCTTTTTTTTGATTCTGAAAAAAGGTGAACGGGGGGGCCTGGGAGAAGGTATGGGGAGGAGAGAGAATTCTTTTCTTTTATTATTTTTTTATTATTTTAATTTCAAAATGTTGACTTTCACATACGATCTCGAAACGAGGCCCACCGCCTGTCGTCCATAGCGTTTTACCCCCATTCCGAACATAATGGGATATGTATCACAAGCTGATTTGATTGTTTCGATCGGTTTCCGTTGAATTTACATTTAAATTACTATATTGAATTTTAAACGTACATTTCAAATTACCGGGGTCACATACTAACTAGAAAAATTCCAGAAAAATATTTTCTAGCTTCGTATTGACGATACGGTCCTAACAAAACTAGTTTCGTCGAATTCTGAGACCGTATGAAAAATGGCCAATTTCCATTCGATTAAAATCAACTGAAACTCGTCAAACGCGTTTTCCTTTGCCACGCTCACATATTGATTCGAAAAATTATAAAATTTGAAACCTAGCAATAATTTGACACTGCGGATCCAACAAAAGTGGTTTCGTCGAAATCCGAGGTCGTTTGCAAAATTTCCATTTATAAGGGCCTGAATTCCATAGCGACTATTCAGAATTTTCAACTGGACATATCTTTTGATCCCCGCTATGAAATTTCGATTTTTCGGATTCGTTGGAAAGATATCATCAAATAGGTTCTACTATTTTTGGTTTCACTAAAATCCGGATTGTTTTGCACCCGGTACATTCAATTGAAGTTGGAAATCGAATTATCGAACTACCGCGCCATTTTCAATTCTAATTATAATTATATATAATTATTTATATTCTAACGACGACGTATATAATATATACGTTCGAATTATATTCAAATTAAATTTCTCGTCGATTTTATTTAAAATAATTCATTTTAAATATTCAAAATTCGCTAAAATTGCCAAAATAAAAATTTTAAATTGGCCCAGATTTTCGGGTTGTTACACTGGTGGTACTCCATTCTCGATCATTTCATGAATTCAATAATTTTAATCATCACATTCACATTCCAATCTAATTAAAGATTCATTAAAACTCTAATTCAGTTTTAATTTCCAGAAATCATTTCTTAATGATTTTTCAAAGTTAATAAATTAATCTTATCTTTAACTGGGTTAAAGAACTAATGTCATTTAAAACACAGCTCACGATAGACCCAAAATCACCTTCCATTAATTATGGAATCTTCATGGAAAAACAAATCAATATATAATCGATATAAATTTCTGTATCCGACTAATACTATAAATGGAATAACGGCAAACCCTTTTAAATTCCATATGTATTAACAATCTTCCTCCATAGAAGTTCTCGATTATTATCAATCGAATTCCATTCAATTCCAATTTAATACATTAAATTGGAAAACTTTACTCTGGAAAATTCCCGTAAAATCTTTAATAAAAAGATTTATAAATTCCAAATCCCATTTCATTGTAAATCGGGTTAAAGAACGAATGTCCTCGAAAACACAGTTCACGATAAACCCAATTCACATTCCATTTTATTCCAATTATTAAATATAATTGGAAACTCTAACAATCTTAATTAAAAGATTTATTCTTTTCACATAGGGTCTAAGAACAGTGTTACTGAAGACCCCATCCCATCAGTCTCTAACCGCAAATTAGTAAGAGAACAATTCCCTAAGTATTAATCCCGAAGGCCGAAACCAACATCAGATCAGTACCCAGGAAACCATTCAACTTAGATAATCTCTAGTTATTTTCTAATTTTCTTAACTCCATTGAGTTTAATAACGGTATTATTAAAGATACCATTCACGAAAAACCCAAAATCTCATTCCATTGTTAATCGGGTTAAAGAACAAGTGTTATTTGAAACACCATTGACGATAAACCCAAAAACCAACTTAATATTAAATACAAGGCTCTGAATAGAAATTATATCGGCTTATACTCAATATCAAATTCTGAAATCAACAAATATCGTATTGGGAATAACGATATATATCTTCCAAATTCCTCTACAATATCCGTATAATCATGGAATCAAATATCGAAATATTCTGAAGATAATTTCAATTTAAATCCATTCCAATTCATATAATGGAAATTTTGGTTATTTATAAAACCATTTCAAAACCAATTTATTTATTTCTAAAAATAAATAAATTATTATTCTAGTTAATAACTAGTCCATTGCGATAAAAATATGTTTTTATCTTTTCAAAACTGGAGTTTTCATCCAAAATCTTCTCAAATCGTTTATTATGATTTTACATAATTTTCTCATACTTTTTAGTAATTTTATTATCGCTCGTACAGTCCTTTTCCAATAACGGCCACCGAACTACATCCGTAGCGACCTTTTCTGAAATTGATTTGGACATATCTCCAAATCTAACCACTAGATTTCAAATCTCTTGTATTTGTCGGAATGCTCATTTCGATACAAACCCAACGGTTCCGGTTTTAGGAGAATCCGATGGTCGGATCTCCTGTAACGTCCATTTGAAGTTAATGGTCCAAATACGCGAACGGTCGCTGCACGGCGTGTTCTATTTAGGCCATTATAATATATATAATATATATATTATATTTCATCGATTTCCATTTAAAACGAATTTATTAATCATTTTAAATTCGTTTCAAAAACGATTTCAGCTTCCATTTCAAATTCAAATCAAAATTGAATATTCCATTATAAATTCGTTTTAAATTCATTTTAAAACGATTTCATTTCCATTTCAATTCATTTTAAATTCATTTCCAATCGATTTCAATTCAAATCGATTTCAATTCAATTTCAATTTGTTTTAAATTCATTTTAAAACGATTTCAATTTAATTTTCAAATTTAAATCAAAATTTAATTTTCCATATCATTTCAATATTAAAATGAGAATATTTTCAAAATATCAGATTTTGAAATCGCTTTCTGATATTCATTATGAAATGAATAAAATCGACAAAATTCCCGTTCATGTTAAAATGGCGTTTAACTACTTAACACGGCTTCACATTTCAATATTCACTGAATATTATTTTTAAAATATTCGTTAATTCTAAACTGGAATCAGACTCAATCAACTACCATATAATTTCAGTTATGTGGATTTCTACATCATATATATACAACAATAATGATAAGCAATCATTAAAAATTCAAACACCATCCAAAGTGCATTCCACAACAGTATAAGCATTAAAATAAATAAATAATGCTTATACAGGCTGTCAACCCATCGTTTGACATACCACTAATTTTATTGGGATCAGTGTATGTCAAATATTATCCCAATACCCGCGTGGGGTTTTCAAACAACAAATACTGTTTATTATTTGTGCATTTGGACGATGTATAAAATTTATCGTTCTAATTCATATCAGATAAATAATTGTACATAAACAAACCGTTCGGTTTGTAAATGAATATTTATTTTATCTTATGATAATTTATATATATATATATAATTTCATATATACAACAATACAACCAATTACAATCCCAATCACAATCCACACAAACAATACAATCAAACAAGTCGTCCCTGGTATGTGGACGACGGAGAACAGTTCATATGTGCAGTTATGAAATAAATAACTGTATAAGAAATTTTAGTGAGAAGTTCTCACCTTTGGGTTTCCGCTCCATCGGTTCTACATTGGACGATGGTTTGGATTTTCCCGATATTCCAACTCCATCTTTCCACGTTGTGCATAAATATAACTCACATTTTTATTTCTCTATTGTATATATAAAAATCAAATTTTTATAACTCTAATATATATAAAAAATATATTTCTATCTTCATGTAATCTATATAAAAATTATATTTTTATAAATTAGTTCATACAATAAAAATTGATTTTTTACCTAACTAAATATTGAATTTTTTTATCTAATTAAAAATCTTATCTTTGTACAATGAGAAATCACAACTTTGTTCATATAAAAATCCCAGTTCCCAGTATTTTATATACAAAAATATCAACTTCATGTATATTAAAAACCTAAACTTTATGGTGTCAAAAATCTCAACATTATATATAAAAAAACTCAACTTTCCTATATAAAAAATAATCTTTTCTTTGCAAAAACTAATCTTTTCTTTGCTTTGTTTTTCTTCTTTAAAAAGTAAAATTTAAATAATGTGAATCATATAAAAAACCTGAAATTTAAATAAAAATAAAAAAACTCACTGTATATTTCCAGAGGGGGGTGGAGGCCGAGGGGAGCGCTGGAGGTGGTTGGAAGGTTCGGGAAGGCGGTGGGGGTTTGCGCCGATGGTCTGGTGGCGGATTGGACGAGCGACGGCTATGGTTTATAGGGGATTGGCTTTGGAGAAAAGGGAAGCGATGGTATTTTATGGGGGAGAGGGAGGAGTAGAGGCGTCGAGGAAGGGGAAGATGGTCGGGGCTTGCGCGCACGACGGCGGTGCCTATGGGGAAGCGGCGATGGCAGGAAACGGAGGGCGACGTATTTGGGAGGGAGGAATCGATCACTTTTATATTTTTTTTCTTTATTTCCGTTTTTACCGTTGACTGTGAAGGGAAAGGGGAAAAGAATATATATAACTTACATAATTAATTTATCTAATTTTCTTCAAAATATTTGATTTTTATTCAAACTCTAAATCCAATCTAAAGACTATCGTCCCTAGCTAATTACCCTCATTCCAAACACAATGGGATATGTTTTCGTAACCCAATCCGGCTGTTACAATCAGTTTTTATCAAATTCAAGATAAAATCAATATATATTGAATTTGAACGCACATTTTAATTTACCGAGGCCACATACTGACTTCAAAAATTCCAGAAAAATAAATCAAGCTATGTTTTGATGATATGGTCCTAACAAAACTAATTTCGTCGAATTTGGAGACCGTCTGAAAAATGGTCATTTTCTGGCCGATCCAAATTGATTGAAACTGTCAAAACACGTTTAAATCCGCCATGCTCACATACTGATTCCAAAAATTATGAAAGTTGGAATCGAGCAATAACTTGACATTCCGGATCCAACAAAAGTGGTCTCATCGAAAACGGAGGTCGTTTGCAAAATGGCTATTTTTAAGGGCTATATTTCCATAACGACTATTCTGAATTTTCAATTGGACATAACTTTTTATTTCCGCTATGAAATTTGGATTTTTCTGATTTATTGGAAAGATATTTTCAAACAGATTCAAATATTTTCGGTTTCGCTAAAATCCGGTTTATTTTGAATCCTGTACATTCATTTGAAATTTGAAATTTGAAATCGAATTTTCAAACTACCGCGCCATTTCCAATTCCTTTTATAATTAAAATAAATATTTATATTCTAACTTCGATTCAAATATATATATATTCTAATTCTATTCAAAATAAATTTCTAGTCGTTATTATTTAAAATAATTCATTTTAAATATTCTAAATTCATTAAAATTACCAAAATAAAAATTTAAAATTGGTTCTTATTTTCCAGGTTGTTATATATATATATATATGTGTGTGTGTGTGTGTGTCTCATAATTAGTCAAATCAAAGCCAATGAAAATACTTAAACATATACATGCATATATAAGCTCCCTTATACATATGCATACTTCACCCTTAAGGCAAAAGGATCACATCATATTGCAAAGAAGAATGACATGAAGGGACGGAGAAGCATGGGTTGATGGGAAAGTGTGGAAATGATAGAGAATGAAGGTGTAAGGGAATGAAAGTAATTTGATGGGTTATGTTAAGTTTAATATGATTTTTTTCTAAGTTTTTCCTATAAATAAGCATACATTCATTTCACAAACTGACACATATTTCTTTCCTTTTTCTTTCTAAACTACTATAATGGATTCTTTGCATGAAAATTAATAATGGCTTTACTCCTTGCTAACTTTTTCAAAGCTGTATCATGCGAAGTCAAAACAATCTAAACTTTGCCAAAATTGTTAGTTCATCCTTAAAAGGTTGTACTCTAGTTTAATGTCAAAGCAAGAAGGTTGGAAGGACTAAACACCTATGGTTGAGAAACCCTAAAGCGCGGCTCCAAGATATTTGGGACAAAGATAGTGAAGCGGCGTTCGATATGAATATTGGCATGAAGTTTGGTCAGAACAAAATGTGAGAACACTGATAATGCTACTTCCATCTTATTAAATTTCTATATGATTTTTGATATGCAAGTGGATTGATTAACATAATATGGATGCTAAATTTATTACTTTTACATGGTGATTAGTTGATAATATGCTAGAATAATATAAATATGATTCACAAAAAATATATGTTGAATTTACACAAAAAGAATGACTTTACTTTGCAAGTTATAATAGTTTATATGGTACGTTAACTACGTTGTAGGTTTATAAATGATTTATAAACTTGAAAACTTGTCTCGGCAACGGTTGGAGAAGTATGAGAAAATAAATCAAAAGCATCACATCGCATTTTGGCATTTCGCGATTTCGTGGCCTAAAAAGTAAAAAAGAACAGATAGAATGAAATATAGATTCAAATCTTTTGACATAAGATTTTTCCGGACCATTATATCTATATTTTTCATATGAATGTGAAAACTCAAGATTCTGTTTAGTATATCTTACTATATGGCAAAAATAAGTTTTCAAAATCATCATGTTTCGGCATTCCATAAAATATGATTTTCAATACCTTAAAACTTGATATTTTTAATCTTTAAATCACATGAAATAAATTCCATAAATATGTTTAAATTGTTTGGAAGGGATCTTAGTTATCAAAATGGACAAATATGAAGTGAAATTAATGTTTTAATCTATGACACTTAAGCGCTGCCGCTCAACAACAGCTTTTGCAAACTCATTAATATATAGTTTTAAACTTAGGATTTTTTTCTCGAATCCTTTAAGAAGATTTTCAAAATGATTAAACGAACATTTTAAAGGAATACGAGAAGTTTCTAAAGTACTTAAAATAAAATGATCAAAATAAATTGTTTCTAAAACAACTATGATTAAGTGAATGAGAAATTATATTTTACATGAATTTCACTGATAAAAACTTAATATGCGTGACTAGTACAATGGTTCTGCTTGTAAATGAGACAGAAATCCAATTGTGGAAAGGAGTAGATCAAAATAAAAGCAGGGATGTTTTAAAAATATTTTGAATTAGTCAAATAACTTAACTACCTTATGGTTATGGGTAACATTGAGATAGTCTCTAGACCAAAATTTGAATAATTTGTGTATGGGTTTCGCTCGAGCTATCTAGACTAGCCAGACAGAGCGAATAGGTAAATTGGTTCACCAGGGATACATTCCTTTTAAAATAAAACAAAAAAAATTAAGTACCCAAAGATAATCAAGCTTTTAAATAGAATTGAGAACATTCTAATTACACTTGGTATTAAATTCATGGATGGAACTCGTACTATCTACGAGAATTTAAAATGTGATTTCACCGTTATTGGATGAATAGTACATGTCGAATATGGAGACTAGTATTGGGAATAATTAGGTTAAACACTATAGATCCTTTTACGTAAAATAACTAATTAGGTATAAATTAAATGATGTTTTAAGTAACATTGTTTCCAGATCTACTAAAGATACATTTAGAAATATGAATATCCATTAATGATATGTACTGGAATATGAATCTCCATTCTAAATATGTTCAGGAATATGAATCTCCATTAAAGATAGGTTTTGGAATATGGTTTTACATTTAATACATGTTCTGAAATATGAATCTTCGTTTAATATATATTTAGGATCATGAATCTCTATTAAAGGCATGTTTTGGAATATGAATCCTCATTTAAAATATATTTTGGAGGACTTTGCTAGAGAGCTGCGGAAAAATGATAAAAGAAATCCTAGTGTAGTTATTCAGCCACCTAATTCATGGGGGGGTATATTGTCCACACGATTTCATTTCCGCACAAAATGTCAGGCTTTCTTTCGAGCTCTTTAGTATTTCCATATTTGGAATATGAGTCTCTATCAAGATATGTTTTGAAGTAATAAATATGAAATTAAGATTTGAATTAAACTAGCCCCAGTACATAAAACATTTTCCCTTAGAAAGATATAATTAAAGAATTCTAAAGGATGAAAGAGATTAATTGAATAAAAGGATTAAGTAAAAGAGGCTTAACAATCCTATACATATGCATGTATATGCTTTATTATTATTGGGGATTGGGTCTGTATGATCCAACCACTTGGAACCAAAGCATGTGCGTATATGAAAGTAAAGATAGCTTACAGACAGAGGCTAGAAGCTGGGACCTTTGAAACGAAAAGATTTCTTGTTAATAATCTTTGGATTGATCTCTAAAATAGATTGAAGTAACGACAACCCCTTCATTTTGGGATCTTCGCCTTCCCGAGGATTACTTGCTACTTATCCTATAGGTAGAAGGCATACCTTTGATTTTTCATGTTGTCAGCAATTTCTATGGATGAGTATCTAACATGGTATTTCTAAGATCACGTACACTGGTTTTTACAAACTTAAATCTGTTTGTGGTGTAGGATTCAACTGACTTACACTTAACACCCTTCTCTGATATAAATAAGCTTGGAAGTTGTATTTTTATGAAAAACAGTTATTGTTTCGAAAGAATGATGATGTGACATTTTAAATGGAATTTGATGTTCAATGAAAGGTAAAAAGGTAAACCTTAGGCTCATACACTAGAACGAAAAAAACAGAGATAGATGTTGTTAGCTAAATTTACGGCTAACACCCCAAAAGTTAGATCTGACCGTAGAACTTCATATCTGTATGAGGAAGGGTTCAAACTTGAGATCTAAAAACATATTAAATGTTATAATCTTAAGATATTTTCATAGAAATCCGTAGGTAACTCTCTACTTGGAACAAAATAAAATATGAATCTTATTTCTAGTTTCTTGAACAAAAGGTCTCTCTTCCTATTAGAAACTTTGCTAGTGTTACATTAAGGTGTTAAAACATCTTCTTTGAATACTCTATGACTATAATTTTGAGCCTTGGTAAATGGCTTTATCCCAAAATTGGGTCTTGAAGGCTAGGTTTACGTAAGGTTCCTTTAAATTCTTACGGATTTAGCGGGACATCACGAACACCTTGCTAATCTCAATCGCTTAAGCCTAATAAGTCACTGTACTGGGACATCTTAGCTTAATTATAAGTGTAGTCTTAGAATAATCTTTGATCATTGACATGATTATTAAGATAATTAAGGTTTCTATCCTTAAATCAAGGGTTCTTGGGGTCATTCATAGGTTAAGGTTTGAAGTAAATCTCAATCAGGTACATGATCCATGCATTGCACCTGTAAAGTTAGCAAACAATGAAAATAATGTATATTATTGAACAAGATTACACGGAATTACCTTAGTTGTCATATATTTTCATTTTATTGAGTATAATCGATATTACAATCCTTTTCCTTGATTGATGTAGAAGTTAGGGTTTTTTCCCTGTATTAAGAATTATAAATATGGAGAAAATGAATTCAGGAGCAGAAAACAACGTCTCGCGCTCTAAGTTATGAGGTCCTATTTATAGGTATAAGTTGGTCCTCCCTTCAGCATAAATGCTCCATTTCGATTACCCTACAAGGGTTGATCATAAAGGCTTTATAAGTGCCTTAATGTCTTTTCTTCATGGAAAAGTGCTGGTAGCTGCTTTCTTAGGATTCGATGAAGGGAGCTTTTCGCTGAATGCGAAAGGGACGGCTGCATAGGAGCTTTCGTCTCTTTTACACTTTCGTTTAGTGCTTTATACCTAGTTCTTTAGTGTTATGGATAGGGTTTTCTCACCCTTTTGTGTATTAGAGGATGTGATTTGTCTGTCATGGGTTTCAGAGGTGTGTATCGGAAGTCTTAGCTTATTGCTTTCGAAGGACCCTTTCGGTAATTGTACCGGGCTTCGCTTTGGAAAGCACGTTTATAGGTCCATGCGTGCCTTATGATTCTTTCAGCTGGTTAGGAGGTGTTTTCCCTTCCTATTCTCTTCTTTAGTTTATTTCGAAGATCCTTTCCCTCTTTTCTTTCCTTGTCTTTCTTCATTTGGACAATCTTTAAGTCTCGATTGACTACCGCCTCAGGAATCTTTCTTTGGGTTACACGAGACCCCTTTCGGTGTCGTCTACATTCTTTCACCAGTTGCTTCTGGGTAATCCCTTTTGGCTTTGACTCGAGTAGTTGAGAGATCCATTAGACATATGCAAACTCTCGGCTTATGGCGTTAGTTATCTCTCTAAACGAGGTTGGGCCGGAGTCCCCTTTCCTTGAGATTAACTTCCTCTGATGAGTTTATCTCTGGCTCTTCATTTCTTCCTTTCCAATTCTGCTTCAGGATGTACCATCCTCTCTCATTCTTGAAAGATTAGCTTGCTTTATTTGTGCCTTCTGTTTATGGAGGTTGTGCCTCTAGAATTTGGCCGGGGCCTTTGCCTTCTGCGACCTTGTTGGCTTATGGCTTTTAGCTTCAAACTCAGTTCCTATTGACACTTCGCCCTTGGCTTGTTCCCTTCATTCTTTTTTAGATTAATTAATCCGGAACCAATGCCCTTTCAGCTCAGACCGAAAGGGGTTTCTCTACCTGTTGTCGGAACCAACACCCTCTCGGTTAAGACCAAAAGGGATTTCTTTACCTGGTGCGGTGCTAATGCATTCGGCAATTACCGGAAGAGGATTCTTAGTTTGGAGGAGATTCCTTTTTACTACTTCCTTTTCATATTCCGAAGGCTAATAATCTGCTTCTTTTCGTGGTGTCATCACCTTTTACACTCCTTCACCTTGGCTTCAATTACTAATTTTCCATTTCCTTGATTATTTTTGTGCTAACATTTTCTCTCCCTCTAGTGAAGGAGTGATCTTGACTTTTCAAGTCATCTGTCTCAATTTCTACCGCACCATACGGAAAAACAGTCCGTACAGTGTAAGGTCCTGTCCATCTAGATTTTAATTTACCTAGAAATAAATGCAATCTTAAGTCATATAACAAAACTTTTTGACCTGGCATGAAAGTTTTACGTAAAATTGATTTATCATGAAAAACTTTCATCTTGTCCTTGTAAATTCTTTCATTTTCATAGGCATCATTTTGAATTTCATCAAGTTCATTAAGTTGAATCTTCTGAAGTTCTCCTGCTTGCTCTAAGTCAAGATTTAAAGTTTTTATTGCCCATAACGCCCTAAGTTCGAGTTCAACTGACAAGCGACACGGCTTACCAAAAATCAATCGATAAGGGGACATACCTAAGTTTGTTTTGGAAGCGGTGCGGTAAGCCCAAAGAGCGTCGATTAACTTTTGGGACCAATCTTTACGATTTCGATTCACAGTTTTCTCAAGGATTTTCTTAATTTGCCAATTCGACACTTCAACCTGCCCACAAGTTTGAGGATGGTACGGAGTGGATAACTTGTGGGTTATCGAATACTTTCTAATGAGGGCTTCAAAAGAACGGTTACAGAAGTGTGTCCCATTGTCACTGATTATTGTGCGAATTGTTTCAAGTTTTGGGATTTTCTTGTATATGAGTTAAAAGTGATTCATTTCCCTTTGTTTTAGGCACGAATAAATAGGAGGGGCGTAGGTTACTTTCCTGATCTTCAGCGCACTAATTACTTTTGGGCCGCGTGTACAAGTTTAATTAGTATTCTGGAAAAGGTTGTTTTTATTTTATTTGTTTTCAAAAGGTTATAGTAGTTTTTGTGTTTATTTGTTTTAGCTTACATTAAAAAAAAAAAGTTGTTTAGTTTTTCTTTCTATTTCTCTCTAAAAAAAAAGAAGAAGAAGAAGAGAATTTTTTTTGGAAACAGGTACAGTGGAAATTAAAAAAGGTCTTAAAGTCCTCATCTATTGGCTATGCGATTCATGTGAAGGAGCATAACTCTTAAACGACACAGAATATGAACGTTCAGATCTAACCCTTGATTCAGATCCAGATCTACATGTATAAAGTCCTTATCTATTGGCTATGTGATTCATGTTGAATCATATCTATTAGCTTCATCACCCCTAATCAAAGGGGATTAGCTAGACATAGCTAAAGAAGAAGAGAAAAAGAAACTAAATAACATGAACATAAATAAAATAAAATAACAACTAAGAGAAAGGGGGAAGAAGAGTTTTATTCCAAGAAGAGAATTACAGAATAAAACTAAGTGTGTTTTACAATGAATGAGATACAAAGTATTTATAGCTGATATGACAAAGACTACTTGCAAAATTCCACAATGTGGGACAAAACCCCTTTTCCAAAATAGCACATAAATCAAATAGCTCAATGTGAACACGTGCAGCGCATGAATGAGAAGCCTTGCAAATTACATGATATGGGACAAATAACTTAGTCCAATTAGCAACTAGACCAATGTGAATGCATGCAGATGTCATGGAAAATAGGTTGCGGGCTTCAACTCCAATTGCCTTAAGAATGAATAACAACTCCAAGTGATCATTATGGAAAAGCAATGAATCTTGTCTTTAAAATATGCAGCAGAAGGCGATCGAATAGCAACTTTTCTTCAGGTCTTCAAGCTTTAATCCGGCTCTAAAATTCAACACTCTTCTTGCACAAATTCTTTAAGCTTTTCAACAATTAAGTGTGTTAATCCATTCATCAAAAATAATTTGTAAGCACAACTATAAATGCACAGTATCAATTATTTAAAAGATAAAATAAGATAAATATGCGGATAAAATATACACATTTACGTATATATCAGATGCGTGTTGTCCTTTGACCACCCCTGCTTTTCAGTACTTTCCTCCCAGTGGTTGAGATTCAGTCAACATGAGTCGATCCTCTTCTTTTGTCCCTTGATCTACGCACACTGTATTTTTCTCTTTCTTTGTCTTTTCATATGCAAGTGTATTTTCAGACATGTACATTAATTACTCTAGTCGCATCTACGCCTCTTTATTTTCTTTGACTCTTCCATTACCATCAGACTATTCGGGATTAGTCTGATGGTTTTATGTTGGGGGTCGGCTCATTATAAAGTATCTTCCCCTCTTCATTCTACTTCCACACCTATTTCCTTTTTCCTTTTTCCATGGAGATTAACAATTTTCTCCTTGAGTTTTCCGTCTTCTGCAAATTTGGTAAAGCGTCTAGCCCCTAAGGGGCTAGATACTTTACCAGAATTTGCATCAAGCTGTCCAAAAGTTTGATTTTCCTTTTATTTGGAAACAATTTCCGCTACCTAGGGGATTCTCCTTTCTCTAGGGTATCTGTTGACATCAAAACTTGGTCACTAGTGACAGTCAACCCCTAGTCGTGTGGAAAGCACATGAATAGCAATCACAAAATTGCAATAAAGCAAAGAAAACAGGGAACACAAAAGACTTTTTATAGTGGTTCAGCAAAGATGGTGCCTACATCCACTTTATATATATTGATTTGCTTTTAATTACAAGCACAACACTTTTTCTATTTGAAGAAAGAAGGAGAGTTGGTTATTTTTCGGACGTAGCCATGGAGAAGTTTTTGTCTTGGATGAAACCAAAATTTGAGGTGGCGAAAAAGAGGTCCTTTTCCATTTTCAGCATGGATGTATTTATAGGTGAAGAAGTTGGTTGAGTGGGCCGCCACATTGTTTGCCTCTTTTGTGGAGCTCGGACACGTAGAGCTCGATCACTGAAAGTAGTTGCGGCGGTGGGACCCGGTCCACTATTGATTAATAGTATCCTCGAAAAATGAGGCTTACATGGCACTCGAGATGAGGTGTATCAAAAGTAGAGCTTTATCCGGGAGCGGCTGACCGCTTGTACTGCCTTGATAATCGGGCTGAGTATTGAACGACTTAACTAAATATTTCCACATATATTTTGAGATATCTGGCCGATCCGAATTTTAAGGAAGCGCTTGACTCGGTTGGTCTGGGAGAGCGATTGCTTTGGGGCAAGAGATGTCGCTGCTCGAAGGAGTTTAACTCGGCCCAAATCTTTCCTGGACTTTCTGAAGTATAGGTTGTTCTATTTGGTTGACCGACTGATGCTAAAAAGTGAGCTTCTTGATGTTGGGTTTCAATCTGTTGAACCGCGACAGCTTTTGCCGAAAAGTTGGTCAACACTTTGCTCCTTAGAATACATCTTTCTTGATAAAGGAGATGTGTTTTGAACCTTATATCGAAGTTCAATGTGCGAGTAGCGATGGTTACACCGAACCATATTAAGGCCAGAAGTCTGACGATCCTGGTGGTTGTATTAAGACCAGAAAACCGACGATCGAAGTGGATCGTATTAAGGTTAGAAAACCAACAACCATCGAGGACTGCATTAAGGCCGAGAAAGTAATTGTTAACTTCGGTCATGAGAGCCCACACCTGCAAAGACTGTGCGGGCCATTCTCAGCCTGGAGAAGGCTTTGCTCTTGGATTGGGCGAATATTCACCATACTCAGCCTGAACATATGGGCGAGTAGTAATTACACTTGGCTTTGAAGGGTGGCGAGTATTATCCATACTCAGCTTACAGAGATGGCGGGTATTATCCATACTCGGCTTACAGAGATGGCGAATATTATCCATACTCGGCTTATGGCAAGTGTTGATTATGCTCAACTTATGTAAGATCATTTGTGAAGTTCAACAAGTGAAGAGTGCACTAATTCAGAGAAGGGGTGAGTATAATCCATACTCGGCTTAATGAAATCTAACCATACTCGGCTTAAGGAGTAGGTTTAATTGTGGTGGCAGGCTTTGATCCTGCGTTACAGACGATGGCTTAGCACTGACAATATTCGGGTTGGTGAGCGTCAGTCACACTCGACTTAAATCATTCAAACATAATCCATGTTTGCAAAAGAAAGTTCATTGTTGCTAAAGAACTATTACAAGGAAATGGAAATGAATTCTAAGATGACAAATGTTGCTTCTAGAGCATGCCTAGGAGCTAAATCCTCACCCCATACATGTGTACATCAACATATCCATTTTATTGTAATAAATAAAAATACATTAAAAATAAGAAATCTAAATCTTATTAATTGATGATGATGCCGCGAGTGTTGAGCTAAGGGTCCTTTCCATTTCTACGAGCTCGACTACTGGACGGAGGAGCTTGGGCAGAAGATTGTGACGGCATGGCCGGTGTGATTTTCTTGACGTACTCGGGAAGTTCAGAGCGCCTGACCCTATCCTCGACGAGATCGCGCAAGTGCATGGATTCATTGTGCTATGACCATCAATGTTTCGAAACATGCAATGCTTTCCAGAATCGAGCTCTTTCTGGGTCGGCTCTCTTCGAGTAGGTTTTGGGTAACGTAGGGATCCTCGTATGTCAAGGTAGATGTCGAGAAGGGAAGAACTGAGCTCAGTATACTGATCATACTTGTTCTCTCTTCGAGGTCATACATTGTATTCGCTCTTTTACGAGGCTTTTCCTCTTCTTTTATTCAGGCTATTAGTGTTGGATGGACCTCCTTTTTTTGGTGGCAGGGGCCTTGAGGCTCCATCTCAATGTTGGTGTCTTCTTGTCGGAGTAACCGCTGGGCCTCTGCATAGAAATCTTCGATATCCTTGGGGGGGTCTCTGGTAATAGAGATTGAGAATTCTGATCGGTTCTGGACACCTGCAATGGCGGCCATAAGCACCATCGATGGCTCGGGTCGATCAACTGGTGCTACGGCCGCGTTGAACCTTTTGAAGAAAGATCAAAGTGTATCTCCTAGTCGTTGCTTGACGGAGGTCGAGAACATAACACGCTTTAGTCGAGAGATGTAAACTCTGAACTGCTCGATGAAGCAGGTGACCAGCGTGTTCCAGGTGTTGATCGACTATGTTGTTAGCTGCAAAAACCATATGCCGACTATATCTGTGAGAAAGACTGGGAAGCACTTGGACACAACATTGGTCGATGCAGAGAGTACTTCCATATGATGCATGTATTACATGAGATGGATGATCGGGTCTGTCCAACCATTGTAGGGTTCAATAGCTGGAAACTTGAAGTCTGAAGGATTGCGGGAGTTCCTAATTTCCTGGTGAAGGGGATGCAGTGGATATTATCTATATCCTACTGAGAAGAATTGCCCTGGGTGAAGAGTCGGATTATGTTTGCAAGATGGCTACCATCTCCGAGGAGTCACTGCCATGAGCCTAGCTCTGCATTCGGGAGAGCTCTAGGACAGGGGACCAACGAAAGAATGATCGAAAGGGTGGTCGTTGTTTGGACTCAACCTCCCAGAGTTGAGTGAAGGTGAGGGCAAGGGTTCATCGTAGTTGTTCGTTCTGGGCAGACTGGCGCCTCTTGAACCTGATGAGAATTGGACCGAGCCATACCCATGACGGAAGGACCGGGCTGATCCAGCATAACATATGATGTTCGGGGATCGGTGTTGCCCTTAGTCGAGGCGATGTTAGAAGGGTTTATGGTAGAGTTTTCCTCTACCATGGTGAGAACCGGTATGGTAGAGTGGTCTCCCTAGTTCGAAGGGAAGGCTCCAACAACTTTTGGTTGAAGGAGGTGTGGCATAAGACGAGTCTGTTGTAAGATGTCGGGTTGTAATGGGAATGACATTGATTCTGATGGGCCCAGCGGTTGCTCGATTGGTCCAGGGGGTCGAGCTATTCCCTGCGGGGAGGCAATACGGTTAAAAGACCTAGATCTTGATCGTGGACCTCCTGTGAATTTGGAGCTGCAGCTGCGCTGGTTGCTGGAAGTGATACTCCCGACTGTGATTGGACTGGAAGTGAAGCCGAGTCAGGAGGAAGTAAAGGTGCGATCTAATCAGTAGCCTAAATCTGTGTAGACCGAAGATTAGTTACTGCCCTAGCTTCGCCCGGTGGAGGAATTGATGTTGAAGAGTTAAATCTCTTTTCCATTCGAGCGATAAGGTGATCCATTAAATGTTGTTGTCGTTCGAGGAGTTTACCCAAAGATGTCATCTGGCCTCTGAATTCGACCATAATCTTATCCATGTCATCCCGGGTAATATATCAGGACACGTCTTCCTGACATGAGGCTTCCTAGCTTCCTTCTGCAGCATTTGCCTCGGCTGCATCAGCAGTTATGGGCGAGGAGATGTTGTATCTTTCTTCCGCTTGTTCACCATGGGTCGGAACTTGCTTAAGGTCGTAGAGTATGTCGGTGCATGCACATTCCTGGCGCGCCTAAGTGTTGATGTCAAAAGTTGGTCATTAGTGACAGTCAACCCCCAGTCGTGTGGAAAGCACACGAATAACAATCACAAAAATGCAATAAAGCAAAGAAAATAGGGAACATGCAAGACTTTTTATAGTGGTTCGACAAAGATGTTGCCTACGTCCAATTTATATGTATTGGTTTGCTTTTGATTATGAGTACAACACATTTTCTATTTGAAGAAAGAAGGAGAGTTGGTTATTTTTTGGACTTAGACGTGGAGAAGTTTTTATCTTAGAGGAAACCAAAAGTTGAAGTGGAAAAAACAGGTCCTTTTCCAATTTCAGCATGGATGTATTTATAGGTGAAGAAGTGGGCTGAGCGGGCCACCCTGTAGCTTGCCTCTTTTGCGGAGCTCGGATACATGGAGCTCGATCATTAGAAGTAGTTGTGACGGTGGGACCCGGTCCACTGTTGATTAATAGTATCCTCGAAAATTATGGCTTACGTGGCACTTGAGATGAGGTGTATCAAAAGTAGAGTTTTGTCCGGAAGCGGCTGACCGCCTTTACTGCCTTGAGAATCGGGTCGAGTATTGAACGACTCAACTGAATATTTCCACATAGATTCGAAGATAACCGGTCGATCCGAAATTTAAGGAAGCGCTTGACTTGGTCGGGCTGGGAGAGCGATTTCTTTTGGGGCAAGAGATGCCACTGCTCGAAGGAGTTTAACTCGGGCAAAATCTTTCCTGGTCTTTCTGAAGAACATGTTCTATCGGTCGACCGGTCGATGCTAAAAAAGTGAGCATATTGACGTTGGGCTTCGATCTGTTGAACCGCGAGAACTTTTGCCAAAAAGTTGGTTAACAGTATCATTGTTTCCTACCAGTCGGGAAAAGAGTTGACTCTATGGAGGATTCCATGACTCTATCTTTAGGCCAACCTTAATTCCTTTCTAAGTTTGGTAGGAAGGAGCGTATTCGTGATTAAGGATATGAACTTCCCATTGAAAGTTTACCTTCTCAATTTACAAACTTGCAACCATATAGTTTGTTACTTTCAGAAACAATAAGCAGCATGATGATTTTATATGTATATATATACATATATACACATACATGCATATATATATGAATATTCATATATATATACATGTATATTTTTATTTTATTAGCATATTTTGGAATATCTGTTCAAGCTTTTCTTATAAACCTCATTCGGAAAGTGTCCCATTAGACATTTCAGAGCATTAGGAGCTACAGCCCTAAAGTCCCTTTTTTAAGGGCAAGGGTAATAGCTGGACAACTTGCTTTCCTACAGACATTGTCTGATACCCTTCTAGGTCGTGGAGGAAAAGAAAATTTTAAGTATGTGTGCTTATATGGTGACTTATACAGTTTTTTGTAGTAATGCTGAGAAAGTGACTTTTGATAGTTTAATTGCACATATCTTAATTTTTATGTATTATACAATTTTGGGCTTACTTAGAACTCCTTGAAAAGTAAACCATTAAGAAGGTTGTTTATTGGTTGTATTCATCTTACATAGGCATCTTTATCAAAGGCTAAATGAGCCTTCGATTTATTCTGTCCCTTTCATATCTAGGGGATAAAACTCTGACTTATTTTAAGAATGCTTGCGAAAAATACCTTTTTGGCCTAATTATAACTTTATGAGGTAATTTATCTGAGAAATGACAATCGTATGGTCAAAGCCTTTTGTTATCGTCAATAGTTTTTATTGAAGTAAGATATTAGACTAAATTCTCGCTTATGCAAATTTTGGGAAAGTAATCTCTTCTATATGATTTTAATTTTCATCTCACAACACCAGAAATGCCAAATTGTCATGCATATAACCGTGAGGAAGCAGTTTACAAACGGTTATAACCATTAAGCCAATATGTGTTGGTGGTTTTTATCACGCATGTTATCACGGTCATATCCGTGACAAATACCAACGCATATTATCACGGTTATACGCATGATAATATTTTTTATCCTCACGGATTTAAGTGTGATAATATTTACTTCTCCAATGGTTATAAGTGTCATAATATTTACTTTCCTAACGGTTATAAGTGTGATATTGTTTGCTCTCCCAATGGTTGTAAATGTGGTTAATGATGGAATTGTAACACTTATAACTGTTATTATTTGGTGATCACTAACGGTTATAAACATAGTTTATATATTATTTTTAATGACTACTCCCTCATTTACTACACTAATAACCATGACAAATTGTATATAGTACGCTGCACAGTAATAACATTAGAATATCAAATAACATGTAGAACATACCAAATTTAAACTAGTAAACATAATTTAAAATACCGACATAACAATTATACATCATCACTAACATACATAACAAGTTTCAAACCATAATAAGTTTCAAACCATGGCAAGTTTCAAACCGTGGACGGTACAACATACAAACCATACTATAGAGAATAAGCGTTCCTTGATACAAACATCACAGGACCATGCTACAAAAGCATAAGATTGATATGCTATAATACCTTCAAAAATATTTAAATCTAGTTAAAACCGAATGGTTAAAAAAATGTACTGAATGGTGCAGATAAGAAATCATATAGAACAAAGAACGAAAGTAGAGGAATAACACATGCACATAATTTCATCTTAACGCCATTTACCGAAAGATAAAAAATCATTTCATGGTATTCGTAGTGTACGCACAATTATAAGCTTCATCTCAGTGTGAAATATTCATGCCCTCTCGACTACAGTTACGTTTCAAATCATTTCGTGCCATCTCCACTACATTTCACACAACCATAACCAACCTTAACCTCTCCTTGTCTAAACCCCTACCTATCATCTTCATCATATCCAAAACAGCATTCATCCTCACCCAATTCAAAAATAATCAAACCAGACATCTTCATAGATTAACTTTCTCATACCTTCACCACCAAAACCAGACAATATCACCTTCCCGAGCATCACCACAATTTGCAGCAACTACCCAGTTTGCAGCAACAATATGAACCCTTGCGCACTACCACATCATGTCTTTACTTCACCACACATCCATCCCTTAGCCAAAGACATCAATCACCCACGACCGAATCAATTATCTCCAGACAATGCCTCCGACAACCACATCGAACTTCACACCATAATCTCCTTAGCCCTTCTGCACAACCTGAAATCTTACAATATACTACTTGTATACTCAGTTCTATTTCTGGAATCAACATCTACTCCAATATGAAATCTGGTATCATCATAATTCACGAAACCACCAGCCTTCATCACACTGACACCTTTAGACCCGAACTGCCCCCAAATTCAAGCCTTATCATCCCTCACTGAAGCCAGCTAAGCTAACTTCGCATAGCCAAAACTATCATCAACAGGTTGATCATTTCTCTCCTTCTATATCTGATACAAAACTATCATTTGTGCAATTAAAATGCATAAAGAAATGTATTCTCTCCTTCTGATCGATTCAAAGATATAAAACCACTCTTCATTAGAATCATATCTCACTCTCCTATTACCAACACTATTCATTACTAGAATCAATTTTTGATGACAAAGTGAGTTCAGTATTATGTTGCATATCATCATAAGTAAATAAAGCAGCCAAGTAATTTTTGTTGCATCGATTTGACTTACAAAATTTGATAATATTATATTGGACACAAGTACTAATTCTGAATAAACCACTGTAAATTAAAACATTTTTTTGGGTTATCTAAGGCAACATTCATAGGATTCCTCATCAAGTCACAATCGTAATGCCATGAACAACACATTAAATAAAGGTCGTATGCGAGAGATATAAATGTTTAAAGTTCAAAGATATTTCTATAATTTATAAAATAGTTTCATTCAATAATATTGATTCACATTATCAAATGAGAATTAAAGGATTTGTGCCATCAAGAAACATATTTTTGATATATGGTATGTAAAATCTATAATACTTTTATGTTTTAAACTTCTAATTAAAGAGAGATAAAACATTGTCGATTCAAGAAATGGAATCATTTTTTTAATTTTCTAGCCATATGATACTGCGTCTTAATCATGTATGTACAAATGTAATTTCTCATCAATTAAATTTTATTAATTGCTATTTGATAAGGTCATAAGGCAAAACCTGCCATGTCTTCTCAATATATACACAAGTAGAAAGAGTCTGCCTCATCAAAACTCTTGAATAAAGAAGAACTCAACGTCGTCTCTACTATCCCGCGCCTCAATATTCCATAGAAATTCAATAATTGACCAAACGATATTCACACCTCCATGACTGTCTTAATAGGTAGACCCATTAAATTTGTTAAGAAATGAGAGAGATGCATCATTTTGAAGTTTGATTAGGAATGATGAAAATTACAATAAGATTTCATCATTATTCTTTACTTTCCAATTCTATCACACTCTAATCATATGAATTTCTCCTTGGAATGATGTGAGATTATAAAAAAATCCATTGAGAAATAGAAAAGTTTTGAAATTTCAAATTTTGATGAAGAGATGGGAAGAAAAATAAAGTTTGTATTTGTTGGGGGTGTAATTGAGTTTAATGGGTATATCGGTAAGGTATATGGTTCTAAATATGATTATAAAATATGGTTTGCATTCCTATTTTTCAGCTAGAAATACCACAAATTCATCCTAGAACAAAACTGCTGAGGATGATGCTCCAAACCACTGTTGTTTAGGAATGGTCTAAACAACCCAAAATAGAAAGTGACAAAACAAAGGGCTCCTGCAGAAAAGGGCAGGTACGAATCCATTAAAGAAGCAATAATGAAATGAAGTGAGAGAGTATGGAATAGTGGATGACACGATTCTGGCCACGTGTTGGAAACACAATGGTTAGCATAAACAAGCATGTGCAACCACCATGTGCATATAAAGGCCGTGCGTGTACATGGCGCATCACTCCAAGCAAGGCACAAGAACTTGGACATTTGCTTCTGATGCCATTTCGATGAGAACCTAAAGGACGTTTCAACATACAAGCCAAACTATCACATACTGCATTGCCATATCCAACTACAACGCCAACCGAAATTTTCTCTTCAATCACGTTCTTTTTTAACAACCCATCCATTTCCCTCTATACCAACAAATTCAACACCAATCTGAAGCTGAGAGTTTAGGGAATATTTTCATAAACATCAATAGGGGAACAAATTTCACTAACATATTGTGCAGACTGAGCGATATTATTCATGTCTTTAATAACGATAGTGTCACTGATTCATAATTACACTCAACTAACATGTTTCCATCGGCATGGACCTGCTCTATTAACTCATAACATTAAGAAGTGTTACCTTAAGGTACAAGTACCCAGATATCAATTAGATTCAATTCCACAGGCAAATGAAGCACCTGTAACCGAGTCTGATAAATCCAGGTCAAAACCTAACGCGAAACGAGGAAATGTTGAGCTCGAACGGGAAACAATCAACTTGTATAAACAAAATGTTGATTGACCAAACTACCTCAACCGTACTTGAATTAACCTAAAACCGCAACTGACCTAGACTCACTTCTATTCCTACTGAAACCAGAGAATCATACAAGAACAATCACCAATGAATAAAAATAGCACTAATATTAAAATCCATGTGCACATATTCAGCAAGAGAATGAATGGTGGAATGTGAAACCAAACTCACATCATCTGAAAGATACTTTAAAAACTAACTGCACTTTCACGTGACAAGAATATTATTAAAAATATCAACAAGCAACCATGTCCATTTCAGATAATGAATAGTTGCAAAATACAACCAAAAAACATGGTGGTAAATCATTATGAAAGAAAAAGAAACTCACCATAAGCAACTCTTTCACTAGCATTTCCATTTTCCTTGCTAAGCTAATGCCCCCTGCATAATTTATCAAACATAGTTTTTAGAATAATAGAAAAATATATTGATCAAATATGCCTTATATGATAGATTATAGTTAGGGATAAACTGAATGGTATTCAAACTAACTGTAAATTCAAAATATTGGAATTTGAATCTATAATTATGAATAGGAAAGTATTCTTACTTTCCAAATTCCAAATGAACCCCGATGATTGACAAAATTAGAGTTAAAGTCCTTACCCATTTGGGTTTATTTATCCAAAATTTCGATGTTGTTATGAACGTTGAAAGACATCAATTGAATAGCAAGCTACTTAGGTAGAGTTATATGTTTTGATGAATCTGCAAGGCTAGAAATACTTGAATTTGCAAAACAAATTAGTTGACATTAAACCCATAAAATTGTTGCCAACTCAGATCCTAATACAACTAAATATGGGAAATGATGTCAATGTTAAAATTAGATCTCGGAAACATGCGTGAAATGCAAAGTTTTTGAACATTCAGAGAATAACTATACGACTAGCTTGGAACGTGTGTATAAGAGGATGGATGTTGCCGCCATAGATCTCTTATAATCCCTGCCATGAAGTAATCAATAAGAAAAAGCCATCTACTAGGGATTAAAGAACTAATTTCCCAAAACATCAAAGCTTACTTTCAAACCTTCTACCAGAAAACAAAATAAATTTTTATGCCAAAACATCAGCATTTAATTCCTTCATCATCAACTACCCCAAATGTCCTTTATCTCTATGCGACAACACAACTCCTCAATTATTAACCCAATCATTGCCGAAAGGCACTTCGACAATTGATTCCAAAAAATTAACCCCATCCCAACTACCTTACATGACTTCCCTGGATGCGTCCTTCCTTCCACGTCACGCAACTCCACATTGCTACAACACCATGCAATAATTTTAAAAAGCCATTCAACCATAAATGAAGACTAGACGCATTTTTAACTGGAAAAAAATAAACGACACTTCAGGGTGAATATGATTAGAAGCAACACCCAACAAACCCTCATCCGAAGGAGACTTCTTAGAAGTGTTAACCTGATTAAAGGAACTTCCATCACAAGTGTAATGGCATGATTTTCGATGCTTCGAAAGTGGTGTCATTATTGAAAGAATTTAGAAGATGAGATAGAAAAGATAGAAGTATTAGAAAAGAAGAATAATAAAAACATAAGAATCTCACAGTGGAAATTCACAAACACATAATATATTACATAACAGGGTCAAATACATCATACTACATCATGGTACAACAGCATAATTATACATGATCACTTAGGATAATACTGATACTTAAACTAGATACACAGAAATAGTTATACTACTAGACGGGTCTTGAACTTGAACTTCAAAAGGTTCCAGTTGCTACCCTGAATTACTTGTCTACTCATAATAAATATTATGAGTACCCAAGATTTTAGGAAGCACAAAAAGTAAACTCTGGGTCAGTCAGGGGACTGGTGTGAGTAACCATAGTCAAAAGATGTAAACAGGGAAATAAGAGATAAGGTATCCATATTGACAGATTCATTTACTTTAGAAATCTTTAGACCAATCCATAATTAATATATGGATAATGGCCCAAGTATTTTATATCAAAACATTTGATATTACGATAGTTTTTTCAAATAAATAATCATCTAGTGAAACGCTTGCATCTCACGTTCATGTATATAGTATACAATCTAAAACCACAGAGCGCTTATTGGACAATGGATCCCAACAGATGAGGAATGGGAGCACCTACCGATCAGTGTACTCTAGAGTGGATACACTGGGGTTCAACAAGAACGTCCTGCAACCCGGCCACACATGACCATCCACTTATTTAACTTGGTTGTAACGAGTATATTACCACCTCCAGGGTTGGGAATGACCCACCGATTCCGAAGCTTTCAGCAGCGAAAAGTGATTAAGAAGTTAAATCGGAAGATCTCTAGATGGTGATAATATACCCAGCTTGGGTATGACCCAACTAGCTATGCTGCCTAGCCCAACTTTTGTTATTTCCTGATTGTGAGGTTTGAGGTCACGCTTATCCTTCTAACAGATTATTTCTTCAATTACTTTGAATGCCACATCGTTATATCCGTCAGAAACGCTCATTCGATTACCCAAATATATTACGGGTAATGAAACTAAGAGAAATGAATTTCTCTGTCATTAACGTAATATACTTACGTAAATTCGATGTACGTCCATTCGGGTTTGTCCTGGGACTGAACAGACTGATGGTACTATTTAAAATAGTCCTTGCTTATCTCCATCTTCACTATTTCTGACACGCGTCGTATACTTCGAGTCGAAGTGGAATATTTATTCCGGACTCTTCGAAATGATGTACGAAATGTCTTTTATAGTTGATAAATAATTATCAGCTTACTCTGATTACAATTCAGTTTATACGTCCTGTATTTATGGATTTCAGTTAATGTAACGGTATATGTTTATCTTGTTCATATCTGGATATTTTTAATATCTTTCATAAACGAACAGTTTAAGTGTATGCGTTGCACACGGTATTTTCCTTTATTTATCATCAACGTTTTAGTCAATGTTTATTGCTCCAGTTCTTCTGATAAATTATTTTATTACTTCAAATTTTATCTCAAGTAAATTAATTTAATAATTTATTCAAATTATATCTTTTAAATTTCTAATTTTTCAAACTTGTTGAACTTCTTCGGTCAACTTCTGTACTCGGACTTCCTGCAATTTTCCTCCTTCCACTTGCTTGTTACATATTAAATAAAAATTCTATTTTTATTTAATTATTTAATTATTTTTCTTCAGTTTCATTTATTTCCTATTTTAAATTAAAACTGTTTTTAATTTAAAACCTCATTCAGAAATTCATTTATTAGCGGTTCCACCAAAGTACCAGTGCCACTTTTCGAAACAATGTGATTTCGCTTGCCAAACCCCTCCAGCTCTCATGCGTTCCTCCATTGCCAAAGTACCATTTGGTACTACCAATTCACAAAGTATCACCCCCTCATACGCTCCTGATTTCCAACCAAAAACCCCTGCCGCATCCATGTATTTCAGTTTACCAAAGTACCACATGGTACTTTCCAAACTACCAAAGTACCAGATCTCCAGTTACCGTGCCAGCCCTCCTGATCACCACGTAATTACCATGCTCCAGTTAAAGTACCAATCTACCACCTGGTACTTTGTAAAGTGTCATTTGCCAAGCCTCCAGTCACTGTGCCAACCACCATGATCACCACATAAACACCATGCTCCATCACTCCTTTTTTCTTTCCATTTTTACACGTACACATGCACGTGCACACACCGACCAGACATCGTGGACCAATTGCGACCCTCCCCACACATCACCCATCACCTCCAGGTTGCATCGCCATCGTCAAATCTGACTGCCTCCACCGCTATAGTGATTTCACTTTATGATCACTCCACGTCAAAAATGGGTTCATCGGAGAAAGCTCCCATTTCTCCTCCACTATTAATCAGATCAACGTCCCACTTCTGTCACATCACCGTGGCTCCACCACGCTCTGATCCCCCCTGGACCGAACCTCCCCTCCACCACCGTCGATGAGCAGTTCCAACGAGAAAAAAGGTCAAAAAACATGAACCCTAAATCATATGTTTAATCCGTTTTCAAATTTTACATCACAGAAAAATCCTTTTATATTTTTCCTGCTTTCTAGAACCTCTCATGCTCCTCCCTGCCTCACGCCTCGTCAGTTTATCCATTGGATTGCCAGAATTTGATCAAAGTTCCTCTTTTGATCATCTCAATATTCCTCGATCACCCCAACGTTATAAATCATGAAATTAACTTTAAAAATCATAGTTTGGTGTCAGGTTTTCATTTATATAATCAAAACATGTTTTCGTTGGGTTTGAAATTTCATGTATACAAAGGACTTACAGAGATCATCTCTGGTTTCTTATTTCTTGCATAAGGGTTCAATGCAATGTTCTTATTGTTTGTATTTGTTAATGTATAACATGCATACATTATATTTATTTTTATATCAACCTAGCGTCAGTCAATTTGTATGGTTCTCTTCTAGAAAATGATGTTCTGTATTTAACAGGATCACAGTAGCAGTTTATAAGTTAAGGGTTTAAACTATCCACACTTGTGCAATCATATAGATACTTGTATATATGAATCTAACAGTCAAAAACACATGTATTTCAGGGTTTTTAAAATCAATACTTTGTTGTTTGTTGGCATGATGATAGTGTTGACATCACATGAACTTGCAGCTAAAACTAAACTTACATAAAACTGTTTACAGTAAAATATTTAAAATATGAATTTAAACAAGGTTTACTCACTCACTTTCTAACAGCATAATACAGCTATCAGAACCTACATTAGACAAGAAAAAGTAAAGAGAAGCTTAGTTTACTCACCGAAATGCTTTCCTATTTCCTGCTAGTTCACTCAGATTTTGGTGTGGAGAGAAATACATGGTTCTTGGTCTATATATAGCCAAGACTTCATATTTAAAAATTATTTACTCTTCAAATATTCTACAGCAAGTAAATCATTTAGGCTCACTCCTTTGTTTAGCTCTCTATGCCACGTTTTCAGTAGACAATACGTGAAAGAAATATTTGTTTACTTAGATATTTTCCCAATCACTTTGTCCCATGTTTTCCTTCTAGAAGCACACAATAGTCAACACATGCTTCCATTAAATGCTGCGCATACCCTTTCTTTTCAGCAAATATACACTGATTTTGCTTCCCTTCTAAGTCCTTGATATTTTTCTTAAAGATAATTATTTATTTGCAACTTGTATTGTTGGGTTTTTAGGTAATGAATGTTACTTATGTTTACTCTACTGTTCATGGTTAAATCTCATTAATGGTTGTTGACTTGGCCTCTTTTGTTTTGATATGCATTCCTAGATATTTCTACTTGGTCAATTTGTCAAACACGTTATGTGCAATAGTATATATGTATATATATATATATATATATATATATATATATTATATATATTTCATGCATGTGCTAGCCGAATCGCTTCTCACCTGCACATGTATATTTTCTTGTTGTCTTTTACTTCAAAGCCCCTTTATTTTTTTAAAGTGACCAATACTCTCCTTTTCCCTTGCATGTATTTTATGTTATCATTTTTGTGTTTTAGTTAAGGCTTTAGTTGCAAAGTTCTTGCTTGAATTTTGTGTTATGTTTTAACTATATATATATGTATTAAAGTATACACATATATATATACATATTGTTATACTTCCAATATGTTTCAAGTTATAGTTTTAATGTTGCATATTTATATTATGTTAATCAAGTTTAAACATAACTTAAATATGTACATTATTTGTATATTTTTCCACACATATATTTACATGCATGTTTATAATCATTTTAGTTTGTTGTGTAGCATATTTCATTTTAATTCCCTTACTAAAATGATTATCAAAAGCTGGAAAAAGTCGGGACATTACAGTCCACCCCATTAAAAGAATTTCATCCACAAAATTAAAATAAAAAAAGATAGAAAGTTTTTCCCAAAAGATAATACTTTATATCATAACTACTTAGCACATTATAACCATACACTAGTTTTATACTATTACTAGTCACACATAACATATTACCATACATAGGCTACACTGGACTAATTCAAGTTATAAGCTATGTAATATACATATACATAGTCCAAACACCTCTCCCCACTCTACTCCTCCGAGTCACTGTCTATCACAATCACCTCGTCGTCTGAGATGTTCACAACCTCTACTACTTCATCGTTGTTGTCTGATATATCGAAAACGTCATTCACACCCTCGACCACAGCTTTCTCATCATCATCGGGAATCTCGATGACTTCCACTGGTGGTATCAAGAAAAGTCTCAAAGCAGGATATCTATAATCTCCATAAACTTCTACAAATCCTCTTGCTGCGTGAAACTCGACGAGAGCCTTCTCGCGTCTTGCCCATATCGCTAACATCGGGTCAACAAACTCATCTTGCTGATTTCCAATAGTAACAACTAGTGTCTCTGGAGCAATATCCTGCTCTTCCTCGTACTCTTCTTCGTCTTCTTCCTTGAGAACTCATTTTCAGTTTCCGAGTATGCAGATAGTTAATACTCAATCAGAAAATAGTCTTAGGGAAAATCTTAAGTCAATAACTAAGGTCAATAGCAAAGGTTGATAACTATGGTCGTACTATAATATAATAGTTTTTTGTAAAAATATGCTCTCTCAACACTAATCCAAAGCCTAGGTTTCAAAAAATCTTAGCTCTAATACCAATTATAACGGCGCAATTTTCGATGCCTCAAAAGTCGTGTCATTATTGAAAGAATTTAGAAGATGAGATAGAAAAGATAGAACTAATAGAGTAGAAGAATAAGAAAAACATCAGAATCTCACAGCGGAATTTCATAAATACATAATATATTACATAACAGGGTCTGATACATCATAGTACAACATCATACTACATCATCATGGTACAAGAGCATAATTATTCATGATCACTTAGGATATTACAGATACTTAAACTGAATACGTAGAAATAGTTATACTACTAGACGTGTCTTTAACTTGAACTTCATAAGGTTCCACTTGCCTACCTGAATTACTTATCTACTCATAATAAATATTATGAGTACCCAAGAGTTTAGGAAACACAGAAAATAAACTCTGGGTCAGTCAGGGGACTGGTGTGAGTAAACATAGTCAAAAGATGTAAAGAGGGAAATAAGAGATAAGGTTTCCATATTGACAGATTCATTTACTTTAGAAATCTTTAGACCAATCCATAACTAATATATGGATAATGACCCAAGTATTTTATATCAAAACATTTGTTATTACGATAGTTTTGTCAAATAAATAATCATCTAGTGCAACGCTTGCATCTCACGTTCACGTGTATAGTATACAATCTAAAACCGCAACTTAATGGAGATTGGATCCCAACAGACAAGGTGTGGGAGCACCTCCCGATCAGTGTACTCTAGAGAGGATACACTGGGGTTCAACAAAAACGTATTGCAACCCGGACACACATGACCGTACACTCATTTAGCTTGAGTGTAACGAATATATTATCACCTCCACGGTTGGGAATGACCCACGAATTCCAAAGGTTTCAGCAGCGAAAAGAGATTAAGAAGTTAAATATGGAAGTTATCTAGATGGTGATAATATACCATGCTTGGGTATGACCCAACTAGCCATGCTGCCTAGCCCAACTTCTGTTATTTCCTGGTTGTGAGGTTTGAGATCATGTTTATCCTTCTAACATATTATTTCTTCAATTACTTTGAATTCCACATCGTCATATTTGTAAGAAACACTAATTCGATTACCCAAATATATTACGGGTAATGAAGCTAAGAGAAACGAATTTCTCTGCCACCAACGTAATATACTTACGTAAACTCAATGTGTAGAATCCAACTGATATACGTTGTCAAACACCCGTCCATTCGGATTTGTCCTGGGACTGAACAGACCGACGGTACTATTTAAAATAGTCCTTGCATACCTCTGTCTTCAATATTTCTGACACGCTTCGTATACTTCGAGTTGAAGTGGAATATTTATTCCGCACTCTTCGAAATGATGTACGAAATGTCCTTTATAGTCGATAAATAATTATCATCTAACTCTGATTATAATTCAGTTTATACGTCCTGTATTTATGGATTTCATTTAATGTAATAGTATATGTTTATCTTGTTCATATCTGGATATTTTTAATATCTTTTATAAATGAACAGTTTAAGTGTGTGCGTCGCACACTGTATTTTCCTTTGTTTATCATCGATGTTTTAGTTGATGTTTAATGCTCAAGTTCTTCTGATATATTATTTTTGTAGTGACCCGAAAATCCGGGGGAATTTGAGCTGACTAAATAACACAAGTCCAACCCAAATCGCACTGGAAATTCAAGAAACTAATAGAAAGAAGACAGAGGGTGAGGATAGATAAGATAGAACTTATAGAATAGAAGAAGAAGAAGAACATCATCATCAGAGTAACACGAACCTCACAGCGGAACGAATAACATATAATAGATAACATAACTTTGAAATATAACAGTTATGTATACAATAGCACTTATCAGAGTACAGCACTTACAACAACATCGGAAATAATAATAGCTATAGAATCCTGAAGCCTCCTGCTCCAAGCTCTCCAAGTGTATCTGTAAAATCCCGACTGCTTGACTGCCCGTACAAAATTAGGCACCCAAGAGTTTAGGGAAAACAAAACAAATAAACTCCGGGTCAGTCATGGGACTGGTGTGAATAAACTCAAATCATTTAAACAGGTATATGATATCTCATAAGACCACGCCGTGAATACGGAACGGTTTTTTCCCTTATGAGAATCCAAATAACTTTTCAAAGCAATATCATTCTGATATTATAATAATGTCTAAGTACAAATAAATATCAATCTAGCAGAAACGCTTGCATCTCACGTTACTACATATATAGTATACAATCAAAATCGCAAGCACGTATTGGATAATGGATTTCCAACTATGACAAGGTATGGAACCACCTTCCGATCAGTGTACTCTAGGAACGATACACTGGAGTTCAACAAGAACATCTTGCAACTCAGCCACACATGACCGACCACTCATTCCGCTTGAGTGTATCGAATGTACATCACCAACGGTTGGGATCAGCAACCGTTCCCGTATATATATGGGGCAGCATTGATAGATTTAAGAAACAAATGAATATTCACTAGATAGGTGATTATACACCCTACTTCGGTGCGACCGACTTAGCCATGCTATCTGCCCGATTTCTGTCATTTACCGGATGTGAGGCTAGAAGCTACGCTTTATCATTACATCAGATTCACTTCGAATGCTACATTGTCAGATCCATCGAAAATCACTAATTGACCTCTACAACAGTACATTACGTGTTAGCTAAAGAAGTTTCCTTCTCCACTTCCACTCTTGGTACGGTTGAAGAAATCAATGTACGTGATCCTTCTGGAAATACTCTGTTAGACATCCATCTTCATTCACTTAGAAATGTCACATCGTCATACCCGCCAAATCACAAATTGACTTATCCAAAAATAACACGGGTGTATAGCTTAGAGAAACGAATTCCTCTGCCACCAAACGTGAATACGTTTGAACAGATCAACTTACGCGATCCATTGGATATACTCTGTCAGACCTTCGTCCATACAAGTTGTCCTGGGACTGGACAAACCGAAGGCACTATTCTGTAAACAGGATAGCCCTTGCATTTTACTCCGTCTTCAATTATCTTTGGCATATATGATTCGCGACTCTTATGCCAATACAGAGTGGTTCTTTGGATAAAAATCCAACCGGTCTCTCCATATTAACAACGTTAAAATGATCAAAACTTCGATAGTCTGTGATTTAACTATCAAAGAAAAACAAGTGTCAAACAACGATATTATTTCCAGATGGAAATTATATCGATCAAACATCATTTAACATTAATCTCTTTAGTTCATTTATTTACTTATCTCCTGTTTCCCTATATTCTAAATTCTTATTTTTCTTTTATCAGAAAACATTTCTGATTCTCGTTTGGAAAACATTTCCAAAACTCTTTTACGATCAAACCTTACCATTTCTTAGTTAAGAAAGAAGTCACTCAAGTTAGGGTATAATTACCTCTCAGACCTTAACTGAACAATGTTATAACTTCGAAATGGTCAAAGTTTATCTTTTAATCTTTAACAACTTCTTTACGCCTTTCTCGGATTCAATTTTTACTAGTCCACTTCTATATTTAAAACATTGGTTATAACGATAACGTTATAATCCCTACTTTCGAATTATCTAACTTTAATTATATCTTCTATTCTTATTAGTGAATAATTAACCTAACACTTATTTATTTATAAATAAATAAATCTCTATTTAAACACTGGAAAGTATAAGTACTTCCCGAATTCGATATAATCGAATTTGCCGATTAACTCTCTTCGAGAAATCTCTATTTGATTAACTCTTCTTCGAATAACCTATATTCGATTACTCCTTCTCGAATAAACGATATTCGATAATCTCTCTTCGAATAACTAATATTCGACAACTCTACCCTTTTCAAATATCTCATATTTGAAAATCTCACTTCGATTAAACTATAATCGATAACTCCCTTCGATGAAACTAACATCGATAACTCCTTTCGATGAAACTAACATCAATAACTTCTTTCGATGAAACTAACATCGATAACTCCTTTCGATGAAACTAACATCGATAACTCCTTTCGATGAAACTAACATCGATAACTCCTTTCGATGAAACTAACATCGATAACTTTAACTCGACTAACTTAACTTGACTCGACTAACTCGACTTACTTGGTTCGACCAATTCGATTCGATTAACTAGGCTCGACTAACTCTATTGGTTTAACTCTAATCGATTAGTTCTATAGTTTAACCCTAATCGATTAATTCTATTTGACTAACCCTATTCGGCTAACTCGACTAACTTGGTTCGACCGACCAGGTTTGACTAACCTGACCCATTTGGTTTGACTGACCAGGTTTGACTAACCTGACCCATTTGGTTTGACTGACCATGTTTGGCTAACCTGACCCATTTGGTTTGACCACTGGGCTTGACTACTGGGTTTGACCATTTGGTTCGAATACCATATTCGACTAACTCCTCTCGATTCGTTAAAACTGATTAACTCATCTCGATTGACTAAATCAATTAACTCCTGTCGATTAACTAAATCGATAAACTCCTTCTATTAACTAAGTTTGATTTACTCGACTCGACTGACCCGGTTCGACTAACTTGACCAGCTTTACTCGATTGGTTCGACTCGACCAGCTCGACTCGGTTGGTTCAACTCGACCATTTGGCTCGATTTGGTTTGACTCGACCATTTGGCTCGATTTGGTTCGGCTCGACCATTTGGTTCGGCTCGACCATTTGGCTCGATTTGGTTCGACTCGACCATTTGAGTTGATTTGGTTCGGCTCGACCATTTGGCTCGATTTGGTTCGGCTCGACCATTTGGCTCGATTTGGTTCGACTCGACCATTTGGCTCGATTTGGTTCGGCTCGACCATTTGGCTCGATTTGGTTCGACTCGACCATTTCGACTCGGTTGGGTTCGACTAGCTTGACTAGTTTGGTTCGACTAGCTTGGTTTGACCACTTAACTAACTTAATTCGAATATTTATATCCGACTAACTAGCTTTCCCTTTATTTCCATTTATTTTAACTTCTATTTATTTCCTAAATAGATTTCCTTTTGTATAATCTATTTATTTTCCTAAATAGATTTTCCTTTTGTATCATCTATTTATTTAATCCCTAATTAAAAATCCTTTATTCTATTTATTTAATCTAAATAAATATTCCTTTATTTTATTTATTTATATCTAAATAAATATCCTTTTATAAAATCCTTCGATTTTATAAATAGATTCATTTTCAATATAAATATTGAAAATCCCCTTTTTCTACATTTTCAGTGTTTTCTATTGTTTTTAAACAACCAACTGTCAATGATCAATATCATCCAAACATATACAATCAACAACAGATTATATATCACAGTATATATCACAATATACAAATAACAGTAAAATAAATGTTGAGGAATCCAGTCGGATTCCTCCAACCTGTTTCCCTGCATCACAGATGTTAAACAATATAGATAACATCACTTTCAGTTCCATATGATATATTCTGTTAAACAGAATCAATATAGAAATTCAACTAACTGACTAGCAGTTCAATCAATCAACCAACACACAGCAATCAACAGATGATTAACAGTTCTAAAAATACATTATAAAAATATAACTGTTCAGAGTTGGTGAGATTTACTCACATTGTCCGTAATCGTTAAATAACGATTTACGGCTGTCGATTCTGATCATACAATTTACTTCGTCATAAATTTAGGCGAGCTCCAATCCATTCCAAACCAGATTCATATTGTAGCTCTCGTCTGTACGATCCGGACGGATCCAGTTTTTGTACGATTCTGATACAGTATGCATATGGTATTATATTTACAAGTTTATATACAATATTTTTAATTGAAATTAACTATCCATATTTGTTTCTACATGGGCCTTTACCTTTATAATCTCAACCCATACCCGCCAAATCACTTTGTACCCGTTCCATGGTCTTCTTCCCCCTCACGAGACTGCAGCAAATCCATTCGAACACAAGACCATGGCCACTTCGACTCCTTAAACTCCCCTTTGCTCAACCTTTTCTTCTCCGTTTTTTCAAACCAACATCGCCATTCAAACCCCTTCCCGTACTCGACATCCCCTGTCAAAGTTTTAAACTCCATTGCCTAATCTTTGAACAGCCCGTACTTCTTCTGACCCGCAACAAAGAGTCCCCAGCTTCCTTCACTTCAAACTTCTCATTCCATCATCTTATTTTCGAACTTCAGGAACCCGTTCTCCTTCACGTCAGATATAAAACACCTCAACACCAGTTTCTTTGATCTCAAACTCCAGGCAATACACAGTTCGAAACTTGCCTTCCCATCACATTTTCGGTGAACCCTCAACACCCATCCCACTCTGTAAATTCAGGCTACTGACTTCCGAAAATTTCATTACCCAATATTCCCCATCCTTAACCACATTTTGCCTTAATACATCTCAGACAAGAATTCGAATCACCTGTTGCAAAACAGTCCTCATCATTGAATTGCTCCAGTACCTGCTTTTGTGTAGAAACTCCATCCAGCAAGCTAAGAACTCCCCAGTATTTTCGGAAGCCATCACTACGTTTTTCAGCAGACATCCACCCTTCAAAACTTGCGCAGACATGTCACTAACCCTCGTCCCCTATCGTTGCTAGAAGACTTCCAACTTCCATCCGAACACCTCCCAGTCATCTCGAACTCCCACTCGCACACCTCCATCAGGACCCGTCTTCGAAGTTGCTCTCACGCCACTGTGGTATCATCAAACAAAAAGACCACCGAAAACCCCAAAAATCGAACACGAGCTGCTACTCGAATCCACAAACCCAAATACAACCACTATTCCTTACATCGACGCTTTTACATTACGAATTTAGAAACCCTAGACAACGCTGTCTATTTTGGGTTGATCCAGAAAGATGTCGAACTCATCGAAGAACCCATCAACGTGAAACACTTCATTCCAGGAACTTAAAGACGCGAGTTTCATAATTTTCAGAAATTTATTTCTTTTTCTTTTGATTTATGAGGTATCGAATTTTAGTTTTGAGGGAGGATGCTTTGTGGCGGCTGAAGATTTGTGATGCATGGACTTTGTTTTAGGGTTAGGGGGTTAGTGTTATTTATAGGGTAGGCACCTTAATTTCTTTTATTCATTTATATTTCCATTTACTCAATTAATCACTTCTTAAAATTCCTGCGATCGCACACGGTATCCAAAAATCATGAAAATTGACATGCAGTTAGAGTTCGACATTACGGTCTCAACGAAACTGGTTTCGTCGAATTCCGACTTCGTTTGCAAAACTGACTATTTTTAGACCCTTGAATAATCCATTTAAATATATAAATATATTTAAATAAATTAAATTAAATATAAATAAATTTATATTATTGTATATATTCACAGTGGAATACCATACAGCTCCAGGAAAATTATATGTTCAATATTCTAAGCTCAGGTTGAATCGATATTCGATTTATATTGAAAAATCCTTTTATAACGTATATAAAGCGTTACGAATTATAAAGGAATTCCATAGCGACTTTTCTGAAATTTGATTTGGACATATCTCAATATCTACACAACGAAATCCCAATTTTTCTCTTCCACTAGAAAGATATACTCCACCAGCTCTACACGTTTCTTGTTTCACAGAAATCCGGCTTATAACGAATCCTGTACATTCAGTTGAAGTTCGAATCGCCAATTTACGAACTGCAGCGCCATTTCGAGCTCGTTTATAAATATATTATAAACTATACGTTCAACTGTCGTTGATTCAATATAATCGTTATTATATTTCGAATCGAAACTCCACCAAATCTCGTGTGCTATTCAATTCACACGATATTGTGAATTTCACTATTTCCGACTATTTCGACATTATAATATATTATTATATTATAATTATTTATTAAATATTCAATATTATTTAATTCACGTTCTCGATATCGATAAATCGATATTTAATAATTAAATAAATAAATTTTCAACAGCTAAAATGCGGGTTACTACAATTTTATTACTTTAAATTTTATCTTAAATAAATTAATTTAATAATATATTTAAATTACCTCTTTTAAATTTCTAATTTTTCAAACTCGTTGGACTTCTCTGGTCAACTTCTGTACTCGGTCTTCTTGCCATTTTCCTCCTTCCACTTGCATGTGACAAATTAAATAAAAATTCTATTTTTATTAAATTAATTATTTATTTTTCTTTAATTTTATTTATTTCCTATTTTAAATTAAAATTGTTTTTAATTTAAAATTTCATTTAGAAATTCATTTATTAGCGGTTTCACCAAAGTACCAGTGCCACTTTTCGAAACACTGTGATTTCGCTTGCCAAACCCCTCCAGCTCTCATGCGCTCCTCCATTACCAAAGTACCACTTACCAAGTGGCAAAGTACCACCCCCTCCTGCGCTCGTGATTTCCCCCAAAAAACCCTTGCCACATCCATGTATTTTAGTTAGCCACTTGGTACTTTGCAAACTACCACTTGGTACTTTGCAAACTACCAAAGTACCAGATCTCCAATTACCATGCCAACCCTCCTGATCACAACTTAATTACCATTCTCTGGTTAAAGTACCAATCTACCGCCTGGTACTTTGTAAAGTGCCAAGTGCCAAGCCTCCACTCACTGTGCCAACCCCTCTGATCACCACATAAACACCATGCTCCATCACTCCTTTTTTCATTCCATCTATACACGTATAGGTGCACGTGTACACGCCAACTGGACATCGTGGACCAATTGCGACCCTCCCAACACATCACCCATCACCTCCAGGTTGCATCGCCATCGTCAAATCTGATTGCCTCCATCACTACAGTGATTTCACTATATGATCACTCCACGTCAAAAATGGGTTCATCGGAGAAAGCTCCGATTTCTTCTCCACTGTTAATCAGATCATCGTCCCACTTCTGTCACATCATCGTGGCTCCACCACGCTCTGATCCCCTCTGGACCAGACCTCCCCGCCACCACCGTCGATGAGCAGTTCCGACGAGAACAAAGGTCATAAAACATGGACCCTAAATCATATTTTTAAACCATTTTCAAATTTTACATTATAGAAAAATCCTTTTATATTTTTCCTACTTTCTAGAACCTGTCATGCTCCTCCCTGCCTCACGCCTTGTCAGTTCATCCATTGGATGGCTAGAATTTGATCAAAGTTCCTCTTTTGATCATCTCAATATTCCTCGATCAGTCCAACGTTATAAATCATGAAATTAACTTTAAAAATCATAGTTTGGTGTCAGGTTTTTATTTATATAATCAAAACATGTTTTCGTTGGGTTTGAAATTTCATGTATACAGAGGACTTACAAAGATCATCTCTGGTTTCCTATTTCTTGCACAAGGGTTCAATGCAATGTTCTTCTTGTTTGTATTTGTTAATGTATAACATGTATACATTATATCTATTTTTATATCAACCTAGTGTTAGTCAATTTTTATGGTTCTCTTCTAGAAAATGATGTTCTGTGTTTAACAGGATCACAGTAGCAGTTTATAAGTTAAGGGTTTAAACTATCCACACTTGTGCAATCATATAGGTACTTGTATATATAAATCTAACGGTCAAAAACACATGTATTACAGAGTTTCTAACATCAATACCTTGTTGTTTGTTGGCAAGATGATAGTGTTGACATCACATGAACTTGCAGTTAAAACTAAACATCATAAAACTGTTTACAGTAAAATATTTAAACTAGGAATTTAAACAAGGTATACTCACTAACTTTCTAACAGCATGATACAACTATCATAACCTACATTAGACTAGAAAATGTAAAAAGAAGCTTAGTTTACTCACCGAAATGCTTTCCTATTGTAATGTCCCGCATTTTTATCAATTTGTATTTGAATATTTAAACCAGTTTAAATATTGAATTCGTAATATAAGTGAATTTATATATTAATTATAATCGAGCCCGTAATATCGCGGCAGTTCATAATTTAACGTTTTGAACCTCAACAGAGCGTAAAGGGCTCGTTTTAAATTGGATTTTAGCGAAACGAGAAACGTTGGAATCTGTTAAAATGCATTTTTCTAATGGAGGTGAAAAATCAAATTTCTGAATTATATATTGCAAGATAGGTCCAAATCAAATATTCAGAAAGTCGCTATAAAATCGTTCATCGACCGTAACGGTTTATTTGATATAACTAGATATCGGTTTCGAATTTAGACAAGGTTCTTTTGAGGCGTAGTGATAATTTAATTTTTAGAATTTTACTATAATTTTTAATTAATTAAATGCGCAACTTTCTATTTGGAGTATTTTGCACCCTATATCGATATTTTGGGGTTTCAAAATATGAGTTAAACTACCGATATTATTATATATTTGGAGGCGGGGCACCTCGCTGGACACTTACTTCTGTCCGTAGCAGTCTATAAATCAATAGAATTTTACGGTACCCCGTAAATCTCGATAAATATATAACCTTAAAAAATTAAGTAACAAATACTGTATCTACCTATGATGGAACTTGGCTATCCTATATTGTAAGGCGCCATACCCTATTCACGTAAGACTAAAGAAAAAGGGCTATATGTCTAACAACTAGGAATAGTATCCTATTACTTCATACAAAAGAAATGGCTATAAAAGAAATGTCCAAGTCTTTTAGTTACAGCTGACTAGTACAAACACATGCTATACCTGAACCTACTTTTTCTCATATATACAATCACACAGGCTAAAGACAACTCGATGCAATATATTTTCCCATCAAACATGTCCCCTACCCTAATCTAAACTACCTGCATGCCTTCACAATGAAGCATCAGAGAAAAAGAACATATGGAGATAGTTTTTCGAAAGATCAAGTCAAGTCCACACAGCACATGGCATGTCGTCTATACTATTAATCTATACGCCTACATGCCTGCAAGATGTCTGTAAATGTTTAATATGGCACATGCGAACAATAAGCCTCCATTGAAAAAAATGTCTACCATATTCACCTATGCCTTGGGTACCAAGGAATTCACATCTATATATATACAACACTTATTTCATTCCAAGAAAACGCTGTAAAACACTATAATAGAAAAAAAACCAAAGCTCTCAATCTGCTTATCCACTCGCAAAAAAACCTCTTACTTCGGCATGGCGTTACATGCGCTAGGGCTCGGGTTTGGCAAAAACCCAGACAACGGAATCAGGGAAGAGATGGTATAGCGTGTAGAAGAAATAGAAGAAGCAAGAAGTAGTAGCTAGTGGTGGGTTTATTCATTTGAGAAGAAATAGATTTAATGTGAAAGGGTACAAACGCATGAAGGGGGAGGGAGCAGTAGGGACGTTGTATGCATGAAGTAGTGGCGCCTGGAAGTAAAAAAGAATGGAGTTTTCTATTGCGTTGAAACTAGGCAAAGGGGGGACTTGCGTTCATTAAGGTTTGAAGTGGGATGGGTGTGGCTTTCGGGTATATACGTAAGCAAAGGAAAAGAGGTAGGAAGCATTATTGTTCATGGTTGTGAAGGACCCAAGGTGCTGAGTTGTTTGGATGGGCTTACGGCAGAGGTAAAAAAATAGAAAAGGGACATGTGGTGATCTTTTAGCTGGGAGCGGTTGGATTTTTGCATGGAAATGAGGATGAGTGGGAGCGGTTGGATTTCTCTCCGCATTTTCGGGATGTTACATTAATCTAATGTAATAAATTAACGAATAGTTGATTTAGTTTAAATAAGATTTTTAAGTATAAGGGATTTGTCTAAAGAAGACAAAGCGAAGAGGAATGTTTAATAAGGGATTTGTCTAAGGAAGACGAAGCGGAGAGAAATGTTTAAAAATGGATTTGTATAAGCTAATGTAAATAACCGAGTTTTCAAAATAAGGATATGGTGTCATAAAACCGTATTTAAAATATAGCAAGAAGCGCGTTTACGGATTTTAAAGTATAAGGGGTTAGAGTTACGAACTTATATCTATTCTAAGATAAGAATGTTGTTGATCAAGGTCTGAGAGGTAATTAAAATACCCCAACTTGAACGACTTCACTATTATCGAAGGATGGTATTTTTTTGTAACGGGAAGAGATGTCAAGATTTTTGTAACGGAAAGAGATGTCAAGATTTTTGTAACGGAAAGAGATGTCAAGGTTTTTGTAACGTAAAGGGATGTCAAGATTAGTTATAAAGAGAATATTACAACGTATGACAAGTCCTAGAACTATAGCGATAAAATAACGCTGTTGACTAAGCTTAAGCGTGACTGTGATATCGAGGTTAGTATAAAGGAAATATTACAGCGTATGATAAGTTTTAAACTATAACGATAAATTCGCGTTGTTAACCAAACTTAAGCGTGATTGTATGATTTTAGTTATACATTAGAATGGATGTTTGTTTTTACTTCGATAGTTAAATAACCGACTATCGAAGTGTTTTGACCATCGTTGTCAATACGGAGAGACCGGTTGGATATATTATCGAAAACCACTCCGTATAGGCATAAGCGTTGCGAATTAGATTATGCTGAAGACAGTTGAAGACGGAGTGAAATGCAAGATCGGCCTGTTTCAGAATGGTGCTTTCTGTTTGTCCAGTCCCAGGACAACTTGTATGGATGAATGTTTGACAAAGTATTCCTAACGGTCACATAAGACGATTTTTTCAAGGTATTACGTCTGGTGGCGGAGAAATTCATTTCTCTTAGCTTTTTTACCCGTAATATCTTTGAGAAGATCAACTAGTGATTTGATGGGTTTGACGATGTGGCATTCAAAGTATATGGTGGCCAGGTGTTCTAAAAGATAGACATAGCCTTAAGCTTCACAACCGGGAAATGACAAAAATCGGGCAGGCAGCATGGCTATGTGGGTCGCTCCCATTAGGATGTATAATCACCTATCTAGAGAAATTCCTTTTGTTTCTTAATCTATTGATTCTGCCCATTCGGGAAACAGTGGTTTGAGTCCAACCGTTGGTGATATACATTCGATACACTGAAGCGAAATGAGTGGTCAGTCATGTGTGGGCCGGGTTGCAAGACATTCTTGTTGAACGCAGGTGTATTCGCCTCTAGAGATATATCATCGGCAGGTGGTCCCATACCTTGTCATAGTTGGAATCCAATCTCCAATAAGCGCCCTGCGGTTTTTGTTTTTATACTATGTATGTAGAGCGTGAGATGCACGCGTTCTGCTATTTGGTTATTTACTTGATTAGACATTATTATAATATCACAGGATTTTGATATCAAAATAATTTGGGTTATAGTAAGGTAAAACCCGTCCATGTTTATGTGTGGGTTGGTCTTACTATTGTCCTTTTGTTTTAAAAGGATTTTCAAAGTTAAACCGTATGGTTGGAGTTTACTCACACCAGTCCCATGACTGACCCAGAGTTTATTTTTTTTGTTTTCCCTAAACTCTTAGGTGCCCAAATTTGTACGGGCAGTCAAGTGTTTCGGGATTTTACAGATTCACTTGGAGGAGCTCAAAGCAGGAGGCTTTCACCATTAGTTATGTAGAGTTATTTCCGCTGTGACATATCATGTGTTATACTCTGATATGGTATGTATATACAATACAGTTTTGTATTTCAAAGTTATGTTATATAATATATTTTATTCGTTCTGCTGTGAGTTTCGTATTTACTCTGATTCTGTTCAGTATGTTCTTCTTCTTCTTCTATTCTATTAGTTATATCTTTTCTATCTCATCCTCTAATTTCTTTCTATTAATGACCTGGTATTTTCGATGTCTGAACAGTCGACACTGGGTTTTGTCTCGATTTTCAGAGTCGAAAATTCCTGGGTCGTTACAGTTGGTATCATAGCATAAGGTTAAGTGATTACCTTGGCTCTGTGGTGTAACTCAACAGAGATGGAGTTAGTAATACTCTAGATTGAGTTTGAGTGTATAGATATGAGCGCGTATTTGTAAATTGATATAAAAACTGTTTTACATTGTGTTGATTAGTTTGGTGAATGGTTTATAAATTATGGTCGATACTGGATTGCAAACTGTATCGATAGGTGTTTCTAAACTCTTGAACAGAGTAATTCGACATAGTATGTTTTGAAAAGAGGTTAAATGAAATAATTTTACCCAAAAATATATTTTGATATAAAAGAAGTATATATCTCGAGATTATTATAGTATATTGGATGTGTTGATCGTTATTATGATCGCACAAGATTTATAATTGAGTTGGTTATATAAATAACCAATTGAAATATTATATGAATACAAGGTATAAAATCGGATGAATTAAATCTGAAATTTAAACCAGAATTGGAATTAAAATTCTGAAACATGAAAATTTTTGTAAATGAAATTTGAATTAATATTTGGAATTGTAAGATCTTGGGGAAATTTTGAAATATTATCCAAGTTCGAAAAGATATTTGTGAAATAAATTTCAAATGAAAGTATTTGAATATGAGTTTTGAAAGTGATATAGTATTGAACTCACTTTGATCGCTGGGAAATAAATTCCAATAATGAAGTCGACCATTATCGGTGTTCATTTTCGAGTCTCTAAGTGACGAATTACTACCAAAGGTTTGTTTTGAAATAAGCTGTTAGGAAATTCAAATGTTTTGAATTACTATGTTATGAATATATATGTATAAGATTTAAAACTGATTTGAAATAAAAACCCCAGGAATTTGAATTCTGAAATTTAAAATTTACTAGAAATTTAACAAAGTTGAATAAATTGGAATAGAATTAAACTTGGTAAAGTAAGTGAATTTGTGAAATGAGATATTGGATTAGAACCGAGTTTGGTTATGGAATTGGATTGTTGACCAAGAATTTGGAAGTGAGATGGAACTGGAAGTTGAAATGAAATAGGGCTTGAGTATAAGAGAATTATTGAGATAAGGATAAAAGATTCGATGCAAGGATTGAGTTATGGGGATGTGAAGTATGAAAATTCAACCAAGCAGGTTGTGAGGAGTTAGAATTAGAGCATTTTCCCCATCTTAGCAATTTCGAGGACGAAATTATTTTAAGGGGGAAGGAATGTAATGTCCTGCATTTTTATCAATATGTATTTGAATATTTAAATCATTTTAAATATTGAATTCGTAATATAAGTGAATTTATATATTAATTATAATCGAGCCCGTAATATCACGGCAGCTCGTAATTTAACGTTCTGAACATCAACAGAGTGTACAGGACTCATTTTAAATCGGATTTCCGCGAAACGAGAAACGCTGGAATCTGTTGAACTGTATTTTTCTAATGGAGGTGAAAAATCAAATTTCTGAATTATATATTACAAGATATGTCCAAATCAAATATTCAGAAAGTCGCTATAAAATCGTTCATCGACCGTAACGGTTTATTTGATATAACTAGATATCGGTTTCGAATTTAGACAAGGTTCTTTTGAGGCGTAGTGATAATTTAATTTTTAGAATTTTACTGTAATTTTTAATTAATTAAATATGCAACTTTTTATTTGGAGTATTTTGCAACCTATATAGATATTTTGGGGTTTCAAAATATGAGTTAAACTACCAATATTATTATATATTTGGAAACGGGGCACCTCACTGGACACAACTGTATCTTTACTTCTGTCTGTAGCAGTCTATAAATCAATAGAATTTTACGGTACCCCGTAAATCTCGATAAATATATAACCTTAAAAAATTAAGTAACAAATACTGTATCTACCTATGATGGAACTTGGTTATCCTATATTGTAAGGCGCCATACCTTATTCACGTAAGACTAAAGAAAAAGGGCTATATGTCTAACAACTAGGAACTGTATCCTATTACTTCATACAAAAGAAATGGCTATAAAAGAAATGTCCAAGTCTTTTAGCTACAGCTGACTAGTACAAACACATGTTATACCTGAACATACTTTTTCTCATATATACAATCACACAGGCTAAAGACAACTCGATGCAATATATTTTCCCATCAAACCTATCCCCTACCCTGATCTAAACTACCCGCATGCCTTCACAATGAAGCATCAGAGAAAAAGAACCTATGGAGACAGTTTTTCGAAAGATCAAGTCAAGTCCACACAGCACACGGCATGTCTTCTATAATATTAATCTATACGCCTACATGCCTGCAAGATGTCTGAAAATATTTAATATGGCACATGCGAACAGTAAGCCTCCATTGAAAAATATGTCTACCCTATTCACCTATGCCTTAGGTACCAAGAAATTCACATCTATATATATACACCATTTATTTCATTCCAAGAAAACGCAGTAAAACACTATAATAGAAAAAAAACCAAAGCTCTCAATCTACTTATCCACTCGCAAAAAAACCTCTTACTTCGGCATGGCGTTACATGCGCTAGGGCTCGGGTTTGGCAAAAACCCAGACAACGGAAGCAAGGAAGAGATGGTATAGCGTGTAGAAAAAATAGAAGAAGCAAGAAGTAGTAGCTAGTGGTGGGTTTATTCATATGAGAAGAAAGAGATTTAATGTGAAAGGGTACAAACGCATGAAGGGGGAGGGAGCAGTAGGGACGTTGTATGCATGAAGTAGTGGCGCCTGGAAGTAAAAAGAATGGAGTTTTCTATTGCGTTGAAACTAAGCAAAGGGGGGGGCTTGTGTTCATTAAGGTTTGAAGTGGGATGGGTGTGGCTTTCGGGTACATACGTAAGCAAAGGAAAAGAGGTAGGAAGCATTATTGTTCATGTCTGTGAGGGACTTGCGGTGATCTTTTAGCTGGGAGCGGTTGGGTTTTTGCATGGAAATGAGGATGAGTGGGTGCTTTCGGCCTTGAGAACAATGCTGAAATGATGGAAACGCATTGAGGAAGGTGCCGTATGGAAAGAGAACGAAAGGTGTGTATTTTGGTTAACAGGTTGATGGTGGAAACTGGCCAGTGGAGGAGTTCTTTACATGAATGGGTATTGCGAGCAGGAGCGGCTTACGACGTGGTGATGCCGGAAAGTTCGGCGGTGAAGTTCTAGCGTGGTGAAGTTTGTGAACAATGGAGGAAAGGGTGTATTCACGTGGGAGATGGACTGTGGAGCGTGGAACATGTACGAACGGGAAACTGATGTTGGGGTAGGTGCTTTCATCGGTGGAGACGGGAACTAACGGGTATGAAGAAGTGGCATTCAAAATATTGAGGACATGCGGAACGATTTCAACAATGATTTGTTTGGGGAAGTTAAGGACGGATCGCATGAACGTGAGCTACGTAATGGCATCAACGGAGAGTGATTTGGAGATCACTACAATTCTAGACAATTAATGCGCCGGGTAAAATCAACCGACCGCAAATCGTTATTTAACGGTTAACGCACCAAGGTGAGTAAATTCACTAACTCTGTTTTATTTAAAATATTTTAATTATATTTTAAATAATGGTTGAATGTTGTGTGATGGTTGTTTAGGCAGATTATGGTTAAATTGGTTGAAATATTATATATCGTTGCATATGTACACATCACCAGTTGGATACTGATTCCATCGATTATAATATTCCATAGTATGGAATCAGTGATAATTGTTTGACTAACATCTGTGGATGTGGAAACCGGTTGAAGGAATCCAACCGGATCCCTCAATATTTATATGTACTGTTTGTTTTATATAGATGCGCACTGTTTGAACCCAAATGACTTTTGAAACCTTGTGATGATATTAGCATTGAATGGAAATTCAAACGTTATTTTGATTTAATCAATAGACGATATCGATTAAGAAAGTGGCAACAACCAACCATAAATGTATCATTTGTTTTAACCGCTATTGTATTACCAAAATCCCACCATGTGCGAAGCATGTGTTTCACCATACTTACTAAATGATTTGGTAAAGTGGATTGTTATATTAATAAGATTAATAAGTAAGTAGGCGGAGATTAAGTTGATGATTAATAACAAGAATTTATTGTTTTAAGAACAATTAAATGTGATATTTACAAATAGATTATGATTGATTTCATATTAAGTAAGATTAGTTAGAATCGATTATTGTTTATTTAATAGTAAATGAGATTATTTAGAAATAAATTATTATTTTTATAGTAATCGATACAAGTGGAATTATTTGGATTGATAAATGTTATTTATTCAAAATGAAAAGATTTGTTATGATTGATTAGTGGGTTAATCATGGCTAAATATTTACCAAGAAAACTGTTTTGATCAATAATTGGTTATTTAATTAAATTAGATTGGGATGATTAATTGTAACGGCAAGGAATTTCGCTCGATCCGAATCGATCGTTAAACCGACTAAGACCGTTCGAAACCCCTGATCGTTTTGAGAACAGGACAAATCAGAACGCACACAGAAGAACATTTCATTGTTATTACAACAATTCCATCAGAATACAAGAATATACAGAGTACGAATAGATAAATTACATTCGACAAATATCATAGATTACAATAAATTACATAGCAGCGGAAAAATATACAAAACACAACTGAAAGTGATACACGGATACAGAGCTTTCCGGATATCGTTCCAGCTGTAAATCAGGACCCTGTGAATATAAATCTGCAAAACCAAAACTACTAGCTGCCCGTGTCGAAAATAGGGGCACCCAGAGTTTAGGTTAAAACAATAAACTCCAGGTCAGTCATGTGACTAGTGTGAGAACTAAAACAGTTATTTAAAACTTTACTTTAAAAGAGAGTAATTCAAGGGACCACGCCGTATAACACGGAACAAGTTTCCTCCCAAGAATACTAGTGCATGTAACAAAACAGCGCAATGCTCTTTGGAAAAATGAAGCTATTATAAGACCCAGGTCCCATCACACAATGCAACGCAAGCCGGAGGATAGGGTTTTCCCTTATAATAGCCAAACATGCTTGGTACATTTAAAACAAATCATTTGATACTATTATAAGTGTATAGTGTCAAAACAATTTCAATCATAAATATCAATCATAGACGGCATGGGTACCATATATCATGTCGCCATACTAGTTCTACAATTAAAACCGCAATATCACGTATTGGAAATTGGATTTCCGTCATGAGCCAAGGCAAGGGGCAAGCTCCTCTCCGCGTTCGAGACACTCTAGCAAATGTCCCAGGACCCCACTATGATCCTTGGATCTTCAGGGCCGGTCCTCTCTTACTTTTGAGGATTGGCAATTCCTGAACACACGTTTCCCGGTCCTTACAGACCTATATCTGAGGCGCCTCGCATTCCAACAACCACACAGGTGAAAAGTATATAAATGTCAGGGCTGGTAGGTCACTGACACCACCCTAGCTAGAAAGAAACATCGTGCTCTCCCTGCAGTCACTATCCCGTTTTTGACTCATACCGAGGTGTGAGGCTCGCGAATTCACGTTATACACAAAGCTACGCCACACAGGCCGTGCTTTGATCATCAACCACAAGACTTTGCTTTTCAACAGAAGCCTTGATCAATTGCCACTTACGCGTGCCACACTGGCAATTCACTCCATGCGACTGATGTCCATCGATATACAACCTCTGAGCTCGTACGTCCCAGAGAAGGGCGTTAAGCAAGAGAATAAATTCTCCGCCGCCAAACTGATGTATATTTATTAGAGATCAATCAACACAGAATAAATCCAATGTCATACACACAATCCATTTACAAGTTCGTTCTGGGTCTGAACGAAACCGGAGGCACTTTCCTCGCATATCCATCCATCTCCAAGTACGTCTGGACGATCACCGGCTGTTTCCCTCATTTTGGGTGTACAGCCCAATCGAGATCATCAGTAATCACCCAAACGATGTGAAGACTTCCGGTCTTCCACCACCGTCTTCATCTTCGACATCTCGTCGAATCGGTTATTCAGAATGGGTATAAACCCGGCCTTTCTGAATAACCCACGTATATGATAAACAAAGGTTACACCAACACAACAACCGCCTCATTCCAATTCAGAATATTCTTTTATTTACAAAATCACATTCTGAGGGAATAGGTTCCCATTAATTTTATCCAACATAAATTCTTCTAAATTTATTCTTTAATCTTCCTTTGGATATCATTTCAAACCAAATTATGGTTTTACAAACTAGTCGGGATTAGCGAACCACACCGAAGTAATTATTTATTTTATTTCCCAATCCCAACCTATTTATCCCATGGAGAAACTGGGAGTACTCCATATCTAACACCACAGTGTTATCGGTAAAATTAATTACCATTTCACGTTCAAATCTGATTAAAGATTTAACTATCGCATTGGAGCAAAACTGGTGGTACTCCATTCTCGATCACCTTTCAGATTTGATAATTTAAATTATCAATTCACTTTTTAATCTAATTAAAGATTCATTAAAACTCCACTTAGTTTCAATCTTTTCAAAAAATCAATATCTTATCTTTAACTGGGTTAAAGAACCAATGTCATATAAAACACGATTCACGACAAACCCAAATCATATTTGATATTAAATACAAGGCTCTGAATAGAAAATATATCGGCTTATATTCAATATCAAATTCTGAAACCAACATATATCGTATTGGAAATAACGATATAAAATATATCTTTCAAATTCCCATAATAATATCTGTATAGTCACGAAATCCAACATCGAAATATCCCGAAGATAATTTTGATTCAACTCTAGTCCAATTCACAGATTGGGAATATTGATTATTTTTAAAATCACTTTCAAATTCAATTTATTTATTTTAAAAATAAATTGATTTTAATTCCAGTTCAAAACTAGTTCCTTTCGATAAAAATCTACTTTTATCCTTTCAAACGTTGAATTTTTCAGCCCAATTTTTCCAAAATCATTTCTTATGACTTTACACAAATTATAGATATTTTTAATAATTTTATCAAGGCCCGTACAGTCGATTTCCATCAACGGCCATCGAACTACACTTACAGCGACCTTTTTTGAATTTTATTTGGACATAATTCCAAATCCAACCATTAGATTTCAAATTTCTAATATTCATTGAAAAGCTCTTTTCGATACGAACCCAACGGTTCCGGTTTTAGGAGAATCCGACGGTCGGATCTCCCGCAACGTCAATTCGAAGTTAATGGTCGAAATTCACGAACTTCCGCGGCGTGGCGCGTTTTATTCAGGCCATTATATATATAATATATATATATTATATATATTTTGTCGATTTCCTTTTAAAACGTATTTTATAAATCGTTTTAAATTCGTTTTCAAAACCATTTCAACACTATATTCAATTTCAAATAGATTTGATTTCAATTCAATTCGAATTCATTTCAATTTTATTTAATTCGAATTCTAATTCGTTTCAATTCAATTCAAATTCTAATTCGTTTCAATTCAATTCAATTTGAATTTACCTTCTATTTGGTTCAATTCGAATTCGTTTCAAATTGATTTCAATTCAATTTCAGTTTGTTTTAAATTCCATTCAAGACGATTTCAATTCGTTTTAATTCAATTCAATTTAATTCAATTTGAATTCATTTCTATTTTATTCGAATTCAAATTCACTTTCTATTCAATTCAAATTCTAATTCGTTTTCTATTCAATTCGAATCGAATTCATTTTCTATTCAATTCAAATTGATTCAATAAAATTTCAATTTGAATTTTTATCTAATTCAATTTGAATTTCATTTCAAAATATCAGATTTTGAAATCATTTATCAATATTCATTGTAAAACGAAGAAAATCGATATAAATATCGTTCACGTCAAAATAGCGCATCTCTAATCCACACGGCCTTATATTTTTCAAAAACTTCTTTATTCTATTCAACAAATGAATATTTATTATATTCAACACATGAATCTATATTTCTTTCAGCACACGACTATTTTTGTTATGTGAAATATTTTATAAAACTATGGTATCTATCATTTGATTTTAATTAGACTCCATCGTAAAGTAGTTCTAATTTTAAATATGATAAAGATGTGAATTTTATTATTAAAATATTTTACTCAACATATAAATATTTTCGACTCAGGAACATCGTCAACACATGACTATTTTTATATTCAACACATGAATCTTCTTTTATAATATTCATTATTTTCCCGATTGGAATGAGGCCCAATCAATCACCATATAATGTTAATTATATGGATTCCACACAACACATGTATGTAATAGCAATGACAAACAATCAACCATCATCCAACGTGCACTACACAACTGCATAAGCATAAAATAAAAATAATTGATGCTTACACAGCCTGTCGACCAATCGATCGACAATAATTAAATAATTGGGATTAGTGTACGCCAAATATCATCCCAACGCCCGTGTGGGGTTTCAAATCAACAAACACATATTTTTGTTTGTGCAGTTGGGCGATGTGTAAAATTTATCGACCCAATCAATATCAGTCAAATCAGTGTATATAAACAAATCGGTCGATTTGTTTATAAATATTTATTTATTCACATTCACGTTAAAAATTATATTTTTAACGATAAAATATTTTATTTCAACACATGAATTCCTATTCAGTTGATTTACACAATAAAAATGATATTTTTATTTTTCTAACATATTTTAGAAAATTTCGGCGGCATAACGGCACGATACTAGAAACGGGACGAGGCCTAGCCTTATCCCCGGTCTAGTGAAGGCCCACGCCATTCACACATCAATCAAATCCATTCCATTTCACCCAACAATTCAATTCAAACCAAATAAACTAACCAACTACTCAACCAAACAATTTAACAAACAAGCCATCCATGGTCTGTGGATGACGGGTGTCGGGTGCTACTAAACACCGTCTGCATCCTAGTATATATATATAACTAGAAAAAGAGAATTTAGAGTGAGAAGTTCTCACCGATAGCTATCCAATACCACGACTCTTCATTTATAGAAATCTTCATCGCTCTCGCCTTTTTGTCACCTTCGTTGCCCGTATTCTCTACATATGTAAAAATCGAATTTTTACTTAGCTATTCAATGTATAAAAATCGAATTTTTACTTCGCTATTTAATATATAAAAATCGAATTTTTACTATGCTATTCAATATATAAAAATCGAATTTTTACTTCGCTATTCAATATATAAAAATCGAATTTTTACTATGCTATTCAATATATAAAAATCGAATTTTTACTATGCTATTCAATATATAAAAATCGAATTTTTACTATGCTATTCAATATATAAAAATCGAATTTTTATAATCACCCTATATGGATAAAAATTCTATTTTTACATTGCTACTATATAGATAAAAATTTTATTTTTACCTCGCTATTCTCTATATAAAGATTTCGCCTTTTCAAATATATCATTATAAAAATCACATTTTTATTTTTCTACACATATAAAGATGATATTTCTAATATTCCTATCATGTAAAAATTATATTTCCAATTCTCCACATAAACAAAATCATATTTTTCCACTTTCTACATAATAAAGATTATATTTTTAATACTTTAAAAATATAAAAATCATATTTTTAATACTTTAAAAATATAAAAATCATATTTTTATTTTCAAAATATATATATAAAGTTCAAATCTTTCTTTCTATAAAAATCATATATTTTCTATATTAAAAATTGCATATTTTCTATATCAAAAATCTAAACTTTGCATTGTAAATCATCTGATAAAACTGACTCTTTATTTGTAATTAACTTACTTTAAATTAAACAAAGAAACAAGCAAATATATATATAATAAAATAAAAATAAACTCACGGTGTTTTAGGTGGGGGGGGGTCTGCTGGTCAGAGGCGGGGTCAGGGTGGCGCGGCCTGAGGTGGAGTCGGCGGGGGTGGCAGCGGTTTACTGTGGAGGAGGGGTAGGAGGCTGACGCGGGTCCGAGGGGTATGGATTCGCGGAAGGTCGCAGGAGGAGGAGGGGATGGTGGCGACGGGGCTGTCGCGAGGTAGATGGAGGGAGGGGGGTTACGGCGCATCGATAGAGAGAGGGGGCTCTCGCGTAGCGGCGCGATCCATCAGGGGGGGTCTCTCGTGGCGGGCGCGCCACATGCGGGGGCGCGATACGGTGGCGGCGGCGGTTAATCCCCCGTCGCCCCTTTCGTCAATTTTTTTTCTTTTTTCCTTTTTTTTTCTGATTTAGGTTTTTAACGGGGGGGGGGGGGGGGGGGCAGAGTGAATATAGAGGGGAGAGAGAAAATTATAATTTTATTATTTTATTATTTTATTTTAAACCAAAAAGCATCTTTTATTTTCGACCTTTAAACGAGGCCCACAGCCTGTCTTCCATAGCGTTTTACCTCCATTCCGAACACAATGGGATATGTATCGCAAGCTGATTCGACCGTTTCGATCAGTTTCCATCAAAATCAACATATAACTCTATATATTGAATTTGAACGCGCATTTCAATTTACTGGGGTCACATACGAACTCTATAAATCCCAGAAAATATTTTCTAGCTTCGTATTGACGATACTGTCCTAACAAAACTAGTTTCGTCGAATTCCGAGACCGTTGGAAAAATGGCCATTTTCCAGTCGATTAAAATCAACTGAAATGGTCAAACGTGTTTTCTTTTGCCACGCTCACATATTGAATCGAAAAATTATGAAATTTAAAACCTAGCAATAATTTGACATCACGGACCCAACAAAAGTGGTTTCGTCGAAATCCGAGGTCGTTTGCAAAATTCCCATTTTTAAGGGCCTGAATTCCATAGCGACTATTCAGAATTTTCAACTGGACATATCTTTTGATCCCCGCTATGAAATTTTGATTTATCGGATTCGTTGGAAAGATATTCTCAATTAGATCCTAATGTTTTTGGTTTCACTAAAATCCGGATTGTTTTGCACCCGGTACATTCAATTGAAGTTTGAAATCGAATTATCGAACTACCGTGCCATTTTCAATTCTATTTATAATTATATATATAATTACTTATATTCTAACGACGACGTATATAATATATACGTTCGAATTCTATTCAAAATAAATTTTCGTCGATTTTATTTAAAATAATCTATTTTAAATGTTCAAATTTCGCTAAATTGCCAAAATAAAAATTTTAAATTGGCCCGCATTTTCGGGATGTTACATTAATCTAATGTAATAAATTAACGAATAGTTGATTTAGTTTAAATAAGATTTTTAAGTATAAGGGATTTGTCTAAAGAAGACAAAGCAAAGACGAATGTTTAATAAGGGATTTGTCTAAGAAAGACGAAGCGGAGAGAAATGTTTAAAAATGGATTTGTATAAGCTAATGTAAATAACCGAGTTTTCAAAATAAGGATATGGTGTCATAAAACCATATTTAAAATATAGCAAGAAGCACGTTTACGGATTTTAAAGTATAAGGGGTTAGAGTTACGAACTTATATCATTCTAAGATAAGAATGTTGTTGATCAAGGTCTGAGAGGTAATTAAAATACCCTAACTTGAACGACTTCACTATTATCGAAGGATGGTATTTTTTTGTAACGGGAAGAGATGTCAAGATTTTTGTAACGGAAAGAGATGTCAAGATTTCTGTAACGGAAAGGGATGTCAAGATTAGTTATAAAGAGAATATTACAGCGTATGACAAGTCCTAGAACTATAGCGATAAAATAACGCTGTTGACTAAGCTTAAGCGTGACTGTGATATTGAGATTAGTACAAAGGAAATATTACAGTGTATGATAAGTTTTAAACTATAACGATAAATTCGCGTTGTTAACCAAACTTAAGCGTGATTGTATGATGTTAGTTATACATTAGAATGGATGTTTGTTTTTACTTCGATAGTTAAATAACCGACTATCGAAGTGTTTTGACCATCATTGTCAATACGGAGAGACCGGTTGGATATATTATCGAAAACCACTCCGTAAAGGCATAAGCGCTGCGAATTAGATTATGCTGAAGACATTTGAAGACGGAGTGAAATGCAAGATCGGCCTGTTTCAGAATAGTGCTTTCTGTTGGTCCAGTCCCATGACAACTTGTATGGACGAATGTCTGACAAAGTATTCCTAACGGTCACATAAGACAATTTTTTCAAGGTATTACGTCTGGTGGCGGAGAAATTCGTTTCTCTTAGCTTTTATACCCGTAATATCTTTGAGAAGATCAACTAGTGATTTGATGGGTTTGACAATGTGGCATTCAAAGTGTATGGTGGCCAGGTGTTCTAAAAGATAGACATAGCCTCAAGCTTCACAACCGGGAAATGACAAAAATCGGGCAGGCAACATGGCTATGTGGATCGCTCCCATTAGGATATATAATCACCTATCTAGAGAAATTCCTTTGTTTCTTAATCTATCAATTCTTCCCATTCGGGAAACGGTGGTTTGAGTCCAACCGTTGGTGATATACATTTGATACACTCAAGCGAAATGAGTGGTCGGTCATGTGTGGGCCGGGTTGCAAGACGTTCTTGTTGAACCCAGGTGTATTCGCCTCTAGAGATACATCATCGGCAGGTGGTCCCATACCTTGTCATAGTTGGAATCCAATCTCGAATAAGCGCCCTACGGTTTTTGATTTTATACTATGTATGTAGAGCGTGAGATGCAAGCGTTCTTCTATTTGGTTATTTACTTGATTAGACATTATTATAATATCACTGGATTTTGATATCAAAATAATTTGGGTTATAGTAAGGTAAAAACCGTCCATGTTTATGTGTGGGTTGGTCTTACTATTATCCTTTTGTTTTAAAAGGATTTTCAAAGTTAAACCGTATGGTTGGAGTTTACTCACACCAGTCCCATGACTGACCCAGAGTTTATTTTGTTTTTTTCCCTAAACTCTTGGGTGCCCAAATTTGTACGGGCATTCAAGTGTTTCGGGATTTTACAGATTCACTTGGAGGAGCTCAAAGCAGGAGGCTTTCGCCATTAGTTATGTAGAGTTATTTCCGCTGTGACATATCATGTGTTATACTCTGATATGGTATGTATATACAATACAGTTTTGTATTTCATAGTTATGTTATATAATATATTTTATTCGTTCCGCTGTGAGTTTCGTATTTACTCTGATTCTGTTCAGTATGTTCTTCTTCTTCTTCTATTCTATTAGTTCTATCTTTTCTATCTCATCCTCTAATTTCTTTCTATTAATGACCTGGTATTTTTGATGTCTGAACAGTCGACGCTGGGTTTTGTGTCGATTTTCGGAGTCGAAAATTCCTGGGTCGTTACACCTATTTCCTGCTAGTTCACTCAGATTTTGATGTGGAGAGAAATGCATGGTTCTTGGTCTATATATAGCCAAGACTTCATATTTAAAAATTATTTACTCTTCACATCTTCTACAGTAAGTAAATCATTTAGGCTTACTCCTTTGTTTGTCTCTCTATGCCACGTTTTCAGTAGACAATACATGAAAGAAATACTAGTTTACTTAGATATTTTCCAAATCACTTTGTCCTATGTTTTCCTTCAAGAAGCACACAATAGTCAACCCATGCTTCCATTAAATGCTGCGCATACCCTTTCTTTTCAGCAAATATACACTAATTTTACTTCCCTTCTAAGTCCTTGATATTTTGCTTAAAGAGAGTTATTTATTTGCTACTTGTATTGTTGGGTTTTTAGGTAATGAATGTTACCTATGTTTACTCTACCGTTCATGGTTAAATCTCATTAATGGTTGTTGACTTGGCCTCTTTTGTTTTGATATGCATTCCTAGATATTTCTACTTGGTTAATTTGTCAAACATGTTATGTGCAATAGTATATATATGTGTGTGTGTGTGTGTGTTTCATGCATGTGCTAGCCGAATTGTTTCTCACCTGCACATGTATATTTGTTTGTTGTCTTTTGTTTCAAAGCCCCTTTATATTTTTAAAGTGACAAATACTCCCCTTTTCCTTGCTTGTATTTTATGTTATCATTTTTGTGTTTTAGTTAAGGCTTTAGTTGCAAAGTACTTGCTTGAATTTTGTGTTATGTTTTAACTATATATATGTATTAAAGTATACACATATATATACATATTGTTATACTTCCAATATGTTTCAAGTTATAGTTTTAATGTTGCATGTTTATATTATGTTAATCAAGTTTAAACATAACTTAAATATGTACATTATTTGTATATTCTTCCACACACATGTTTATAATCATTTTAGTTTGTTGATTAGCATATTTCATTTTAATACCCTTATTAAAATGATTATCAAAGGCTAGAAAAAGTCGGGACATTACAGTCCACCCCCTTAAAATAATTTCGTCCCCGAAAGTAAAGTAAAAAAGATAGAAAGTTTTTCCCAAAAGATAATACTTTATATCACAACTACTTAGCACATTATAACCATACACTAGTTTTATACTATTACTAGTCATACATAACATACTACCATACATAGGCTACACTTGACTAATTCAAGTTATAAGTAGGGCTGTCAATGGGTCGGGTCGGGTTCGGGTCGGGTCAAGTCGGGTTCGGGTCAACTTTTAAACGGGTCGGTCAAACCTTTTAATAAACGGGTCATATTATGCCAACCCGAACCCAACCCGTTTATAAACGAGTCGGGTCGGTCGACCCATTTTGACCTGTTTAATTTTGCAGAAATCCTTTTATCACCTACATTATGGAAAATAAAAGCATACTTAAATAAAATAATACATTGCTTAAAAACACAACACTCAAAAAGGCACATACATGGTTTTACACTTAAAAATACCTCTCTGCTGGGCATATGAATTTCATAAAAATGGTTTTATACCGCGTGGGCTTGGTATGTTTTATATTAAATGGGTTATGACGGGTCAGAAACGAGTTCACGGGTCAAAACTGTAACCCACCCGTTTATTAAACAGGTCAGAGCGGGTTGACCTGAAATTGACCCGTTTATAAATGGGTTGGGTCGGGTCGGGTTTTTTTCGTGCGGGTTATGAGTCGTGTTTCAGGTCGTGTACGAAATTGACGGCCCTAGTTATAGGCTATATAATATACATATGCATAATCCAAACACCTCTCTCCACTCTACTCCTCCGAGTCACTGTCTATCACAATCACCTCGTCGTCCGAGATGTTCACAACCTCTACTACTTCATCGTCATTGTCTGATATATCGAAAACGTCATTCACACCCCCGACCACTGCTTCTTCTTCATCATCGGGAATCTCGATGACTTCCGCTGGTGGTACAAGAAAAGTCTCAGCAGGATATCCATAAACTCCTACAAATCCTCCTGCTGCATGAAACTCGACGAGAGCCTGCTTGAGTCTTACCCATATCGCTAACATCGGGTCAACAAACTCCTTTTGCTGATTTCCTATAGCAACAACAAGTGTCTCTGGAACAATATCCTCCTCTTCCTCGTACTCTTCCTCATCTTCTTCCTTGAGAACTCATTTTCAGTTTCTGAGTATGCAGATAGTTAATACTCAATCAGAAAATAGTCTTAGGGGAAATCTTAAGTCAATAACTAAGGTCAATAGCTAAGGTTGATAACTAAGGTCGTACTATAATATAATAGTTTTTGTAAAAATATGCTCTCTCAACACTAATCCAAAGCCTAGATTTCGAAAAATCTAAGCTCTGATACCAACTGTAACGGCACGATTTTCGATGCCTCAATAGTCGTGTAATTATTGAAAGAATTTAGAAGATGAGATAGAAAAGGTAGAACTAATAGAATAGAAGAATAATAAAAATATCACAATCTCATAATGGAATTTCATAAATACATAATATATTACATAACAGGGTCTGATACATCATAGTACAACATCATACTACATCATTATGGTACAACAGCATAATTATACATGATCACTTAGGATATTACAGATACTTAAACTGGATACATAGAAATAGTTATACTACTAGACGGGTCTTGAACTTGAACTTAAAAAGGTTCCACTTGCCTACCTGAATTACTTGTCTACTCAAAATAAATATTATGAGTACCCAAGAGATTAGGAAACACAAAAAATAAACTCTGGGTCAGTCAGGGGACTGGTGTGAGTAACCATAGTCAAAAGATGTAAACAGGGAAATAAGAGAAAAGGTTTCCATATTGATAGATTCATTTACTTTAGAAACCTTTAGACCAATCCATAACTAATATATGGATAATGACCCAAGTATTTTATATCAGTACATTTGATATTACGATAGTTTTGTCAAATAAATAATCATCTAGTGAAACGCTTGCATCTCACGTTCACGTATATAGTATACAATCTAAAACCGCAGAGCGCTTATTATAGATTGGATCCCAACAGACAAGGTATGGGAGAACCAACCGATCAGTGTACTCTAGAGAGGATACACTGGGGTTCAATAAGAACGTCTTGCAACCCGGCCACATATGACCGTCCACTCATTTAGCTTGAGTGTAACGAATATATTACCACCTCCATGGTTGGGAATGACCCACCGATTCTGAAGGTTTCAGCAGCGAAAAGAGATTAAGAAGTTAAATATGGAAGTTCTCTATATGGTGATAATATACCGTACTTGGGTATGACCCAACTAGCCATGCTGCCTAGCCCAACTTTTGTTATTTTCTGGTTGTGAGGTTTGAGATCACGTTTATCCTTCTAACAGATTATTTATTCAATTACTTTGAATGCCACATCGTCATATCCGTCAGAAACACTCATTCGATTACGCAAATATATTACTGGTAATGAAGCTAAGAGAAATGAATTTCTCTACCACCAATGTAATATACTTACATAAATTCGATGTGTAGAATCTAACTGATATACGTTGTCAAACACTCGTCCATTCGGGTTTGTCCTGGGATTGAACAGACCGACGGTACTATTTAAAATAGTCCTTGCATATCTCCGTCTTAAATATTTCTGACATGCCTCGTATACTTCGAGTCGAAGTGGAATATTTAATCCAGACTCTTCAAAATGATGTACGAAATGTCTTTTATAGTCGATAAATATTTATCATCTTACTCTGATTATAATTCAGTTTATACGTCCTGTGTTTATGGATTTCAGTTAATGTAAAAGTATATGTTTATCTTGTTCATATCTGGATATTTTTAATATCTTTTATAAATGAACAGTTTAAGTGTGTGCATCGCAAACGGTATTTTCCTTTGTTTATCATTGACATTTTAGTTGATGTTTAATGCTCCGGTTCTTCTGATAAATTATTTTATTACTTCAAATTTTATCTCAAATAAATTAATTAAATAATTTATTTAAATTATCTCTTTTAAATTTCTAATTTTTCAAACTCATTGAACTTCTTCGGTCAACTTCTGTACTCGGTCTTCTTGCCATTTTCCTCCTTCCTCTTGCCTGTTACAAATTAAATAAAAATTCTATTTTTATCTAATTGTTCATTTATTTTTCTTTAATTTTATTTATTTTCTATTTTAAATTAAAACTGTTTTTAATTTAAAACTTCGTTCAGAAATTCATTTATTAGCGGTTCCACCAAAGTACCAGTGCCACTTTTCGAAACACTATGATTTTGCTTGCCAAACCCCTCCAGCTCTCATGCGCTCCTCTATTAACAAAGTACCACTTACCACGTGACAAAGTTCCACCCCCTCCTGCGCTCGTGATTTCCCCCCAAAAATCCTTGCCGTATCCATGTATTTCAGTTTGCCAAAGTAGCATTTGGTACTTTGCAAACTACCAAAGTACCAGATCTCCAGTTACCGTGCCAACCCTCCTGATCACCACGTAATTGCCATGCTCCGGTTAAAGTACCAATCTACCACCTGGTACTTTGTAAAGTGCCAAGTGCCAAGCCCCTGGTCACTGTGCCAACCCCCCTGATCACCACATAAACACCATGCTCCATCACTCCTTTTTTCTTTCCATCTGTACATGTACACGTGCACGGGTACACGCCAACCAGACATCGTGGACCAATTGCGACCCTCCCCACACATCACCCATCACCTCCAGGTTGCATCACCATCGTCAAATCCGACTGCCTCCACCACTATAGTGATTTCACTGTATGATCACTCCACGTCAAAAATGGTTTCATCGGAGAAAGCTCCGGATTCTCCTCCACTGTTAATCAGATCACCGATCCACTTCTACCACATCACCGTGGCTCCACCACGCTCCGATCCCCCTGGACCGGACCTCCCCTCCACCACCGTCGATGAGCAGTTCCGGCGAGAACAAAGGTCATAAAACATGAACCATTAATCATATTTTTAAACCGTTTTCAAATTTTACATTACATAAAAATCCTTTTATATTTTTCCTACTTTCCAGAACCTCTCATGCTCCTCCCTGCCTCACGCCTTGTTAGTTCATCCATTGAATGGACAGAACATGATCAAAGTTCCTCTTTTGATCATCTCAATATTCCTTAATCACCCCAACGTTATAAATCATGAAATTACTTTAAAAATCATAGTTTGGTGTCAGGTTTTCATTTATATAATCAAAACATGTTTACGTTGGGTTTAAAATTTCATGTATACAGAGGACTTACAGAGATCATCTTTGGTTTCCTGTTTCTTGCATAGGGGTTCAATGCAATGTTCTTCTTGTTTGTATTTGTTAATGTATAACATGTATACATTATATATATTTTTATATCAACCTAGTATGAGCTAATTTTTATGGTTCTGTTCTAGAAAATGATGTTCTGTGTTTAACAGGATCACAGTAGCAGTTTATAAGTTAAGGGTTTAAACTATCCACACTTGTGCAATCATATATGTACTTGTATATATGAATCTAGCAGTCAAAAACACATGTATTTCAGGGTTTCTAACATCAATACTTTGTTGTTTGTTGGCAAGATGATAGTGTTGACATCACACGAACTTGCAGTTAAAACTAAACATACATAAAATTGTTATAGTAAAATATTTAAACTAGGAATTTAAACAAGGTTTACTCACTAACTTTCTAACAGCATGATACAACTATCATAACCTACATTAGACTAGAAAAAGTAAAGAGAAACTTAGTTTACTCACTGAAATGCTTTCCTATTTCCTGCTAGTTTACTCAGAGTTTGGTGTGGAGAGAAATGCATGGTTCTTGGTCTATATATAGACAAGAATTCATATTTAAAAATTATTTACTCTTCACATCTTCTATAGTAAGTAAATCATTTAGGCTCACTCCTTTGTTTAGCTCTCTATGCCACTTTTTCAGTAGACAATACATGAAAGAAATGTTTGTTTACTTGGATATTTTCCCAATCACTTTGTCCTATGTTTTCCTTCTAGAAGCACACAATAGTCAACCCATGCTTCCATTAAATTCTGCGCATACCCTTTCTTTACAGTAAATACACACTAATTTTACTTCCCTTCTAAGTCCTTGATATTTTGCTTAAAGAGAATTATTTACTTGCTACTTGTATTGTTGGGTTTTTAGGTAATGAATGTTACTTTTGTTTAGTCTACTGTTCATGGTTAAATCTTATTAATGGTTGTTGACTTGGCCTCTTTTGTTTTGATATGCATTCCTAGATATTTCTACTTGGTCAATTTGTCAAACATGTTATGTGCAATAGTATATATATATATATATATATATATATATATATATATATGTTTCATGCATGTGCTAGCCGAATTGTTTCTCACCTGCACATGTATATTTGTTTGTTGTCTTTTGTTTCAAAGCCCCTCTATATTTTTAAAGTGACCAATACTCCCTTTTTTCCTTGCATGTATTTTATGTTATCATTTTTGTGTTTTAGTTAAGGCTTTAGTTGCAAAGTTCTGGCTTGAATTTTTTGTTATGTTTTAACTATATATATATGTATTAAAGTATACACATATATATACTTATTGTTATACTTCCAATATGTTTCAAGTTATAGTTTTAATGTTTCATATTTATATTATGTTAATCAAGTTTAAACATAACTTAAATATGTACATTATTTGTATATTCTTCCACACATATGTTGACACACATGTTTATAATCATTTTAGTTTGTTGAGTAGCATATTTCATTTAAATTCCCTTATTAAAATGATTATAAAAAGCTAGAAAAAGTTGGGACATTACAACAAGGAACAGAAACATCTCCACCATCAAGCATGTAAGAATAACTCATTCAATTATTTATAGAGTTGTGAATTGATAAAGATCTAGAATTAAAATTGGCGTTGGCATTTAAAATGTTAAAGTGATAAAGAAATTTGTCATACAGCTCGTATTCGTCCGCAAATACATTTAAAAAACAAAAATATTTGTAAAGGCCCGCAAATCCGTACTATCTAAGTTGACTAATAACACCACAGGTCCAACTCAAATTGCATAGAAATGAGAATCATTATTAGAAAGAAGTTAGAGGATGAGAAATAGAAAGAAAGAAATATTAAAATTGAGGAAAACGAAGATCACAAACTCGCAGCGGAATGAATAAAATATATTATATACCATAACTTTTGAAATGCAAATCAGTAACTTTATATACATACCATTATCAGAGCACAACAGTTATTCCTGGAACAGTTATAAACGCCTGTTTCCAGATACAAACATGGTTCACAGCGGAATATATGATATTCTATAGCTAACTGGTGAAGCCTTCTGCTTCCAGCTCTTCCAAGTGAATCTGAAAAATCCCGACTACTTGACTGCCCATACAAATTTGGGCACCCATGAGTTTAGGGAAAGCAAACAAAATAAACTCTGGGTCAGTCACAGGACTGGTGCGAGTAAACTCCAACCATCTGTTTAACTTTCAAAATCCTTTCAAAAGAAATGATAATCGTAAGACCGATCCACACATAAATACAGATGGTTTTTACCTTACGACAACCCAAAAATATTTTTGATATCAAATCCAGTGATATTATAATAGTGTCTACATCAGATAAATTGAATCTAGCGGAACGCTTGCATCTCACGCTCCATATATAATATAAAATCAAAAACCGCAGGGCGCTTATTGGAGATTGGATTTCCAACATGACAAGATATGGAACCACCTTCCGATAGTGTACTCTAGAGGGGATACATTGGGGTTCAACAAGAACATCTTGTAGCCCGGCCCACACATGACCGACCACTCATTTCGCTTGAGTGTATCGAATGTATATCACCAATAGTTGGGATCAGCAACCGTTTCCCGAATGGGACAGCATCGAATAGAATAAGGAATTAAATGAATCTCTAGATAGGTGATAATACACCCTAAAGGGAGCGACCCACATAGCCATGCTGCCTGCCCGATTTTTGTCATTTCCCGGTTGTTGAGGCCTGAGGCTACGATTACTTTCTATTCATTGATGGCACAATCACTTTGAATGCCACATTGTCAGATCCGTTAATCACTAATTCATTTGCACAAATATTCTGGATATTATGCTAAGGGAATAAATCCGTTGCCACCATATATATTTGTACAGATCAACATATTCGATCATTGGAAATACTTTGTCAGACATTCGTCCATATACGTTCATTCTGGGATTGAACGAAAACCGAAGGCACAATTTCTATTAATAGAAAAAGCCCTTGCACTTTACTCCGTCTTCGATTATCTTCATATAATCTGTTTCGCAATGCTACTGCCAATACAGAGTGGTTCACGGATAATAATCTAACTGGTCTCTCCATATTCACAACGATATTGGCAAATATTTCGATAGTCGGTTATTTAACTATCGATGAAAAATAACAAAGATTCCATTCATCCATAACATCAATCAATCACTGGGCCTGTTAATTAATATTTCATTAATTAATTCACTTCCCTATTTCTCTATCAATATTTGTTAACCAAATAATTTCGATAATCATCTTGGCCTCTTACGCTATTTGGAAAACATTTCCATATACTGCCTTCTATTATTTTCTATAGTTAGAAAATATATTCTATTTGTAATTGAAAACAATTTAAATCACTTATCTCTTTCTCGACTACTTTAATTATACTCAAGAAATATTTACTGTTATATTTCCAAAACACCATCACTTGGATTAAAACGAATGTTGTGTAAAACATCGTTACAACAACCCAAAATATTTTATTCAACTAACTATGATTCAAACACTTCTCTTCGAGACTAGATCTTGCTATTTGTCAATTAAAAATGAAATCAATCAAGTTGGGGTAAAATTACCTCTCAGACCTTAACTGAAAACATCATTAGCTTCAAAATAGACAAAACCACTTACCCCGAATAATCAAAATTATAAAAACCCATTTATTCATTTTTAAACATATATATGTTTCTCTTCTATTACCAGATAATCGATTTCCCTTTTTGTCTATAATATTCTATTTTTAAATCCGTTTCCTTATCGAATTCTATATATATTGATATATTTATTTCTAACTATCAAATTTTTCTTAAAAATATTCTAGCTCCTTAAATTTCCGAAAAATTTCGCCATAACCTCCCTTGTAGCGGGAGCATCGGGATATTTCAAATAGCCTCCCATGGCCCTTTCCATTCAAAAAGAAAATCAAAAAGCCAAGTGGCTTGCCGATTTGGTGCATAAAACCTCATATGGAATTTAATCGTGTACCTTTTTGTCGGGCACATAAATTAAAATCTTCATATACTTCATCCCATACCTGTCTAACACATGTTCACCTGTTTTCAATTCAATTCAACTCAATCCAATCGTTTGAATTCAGTTTCGCCCATTTATTCTTTAATTAGCCATTTTTCCTATTTCACTTCTTTATTTGAACATAACATGTTCAAACAAAATATTTAACTTGCTCATAACCCAATTGAATTTCAATTTCATTTCCAGTTTCCTTTTCAATTTCGAATATAAATTTTCAAATCGAATTCACTTATTCAAAGCCCAATATCAATTCAAAATCTCATTGACTAATTACTATTCAAATTAGTTAATTCTATTCAATAATCAAAAATATGATTTCTTACTCAAAAAAACAATTCATTACTCCACTTGAGTTCACATATAATTTACAAATCAAATCTGAAATTTTCTAAATAGAAATTTGGATTTTATTCGCTTAAAATCCTTTTATAAAATTAAATGAACCGTTATGGTTTTTAAATGGTTATGGCGTTGTTTTTCTGAAAAATTTATTTTGATATAACTCAAAATTTATTCAACGAAAACCAGATTTTCTCCTCCATTAGAAAACTATTATCTAATCGGTCCTGAAGATTCTTGTTTTAAAGAATTCCAACTTCAATCGAGTTCTGTATACTCAATTGAAGTTCAAAACGGCAATTCACGAACTACAGTGCTGTGGCGAGTTCATTTTAGTTATATTTATAAATATAAACGGTTTAACTTCGTTTATAATAAGTTCAACTTCATTGTGATATATTTTTTATATTTCAAACCAATTTTCCAAATTCAACTTAATACTTTCGATTATTTTAAAATTGTCGATTTAACTCATAAATAAATTTGTTTATACCTCGATCTTCTATATTCAAATTATATTTCAATTCAAATTGAATTTCCTATATTCAAATTCCATTTTCAATCTCCATTTGAATTTCTATATTCAAAATTCCCATTTCAAATTCTATTTTCAAATTCTATTTTCAAATTTCATTTCAATCTATTTGAATCATATATTCAAATTCCATTTCAACCAATTTGAACTCTATATTCAAATTACATTTGAATTTCTATATTCAAATTCTATTTAAAATCTCGTATTCAAATTCTATTTGAATTTCCCTTATTCAAATTCTATACTCACATTTCGTTTAAATTTCTATATTCAATTTCTATTTGAAAATTCTATTTTTAAATTCCTACTTGAATCCTGTACTCAAATTCCAATTCAACTCTATTTGAATTCTATATTTAAACTCCATTTCACTTCTATTTTCAAATTCTATATTTTAAATTTCATTTGAACTTTCTTTATTCAAATCCATTTGAATTCCTTTGAATTCAAATTGTATTTCAATTCCTTTGAATTCAAATTCTATTTTAATTCCCTTGAATTCAAATTCTATTTTAATTCCTTTGAATTCAAATTCTATTTTAACTCCTTTTTAAATTTTATACTCATTCTTAAACAAGTCTCGATTTCAATTTCTTTTGAAATTGATATTTCTACTTTTGGAAAATAGATTTCCCTTTTCAATTTCACACTCGTATATTTATTTCTGAATTATCCAATGATAATTCTTTTCACTTCATTTATAAACTTCATTTATAAAAGAACTACTTGTTTTTATTTTATTAAAATGGGTTAATATTTTTATTCCATTCTAAAATTTCAAATTCTATTCTAAAGATAGAATTTTTCCTTTTAAATCTCAAATATCCTTTTATAAATCAACCCTCAGGCCCAGTGATATTTATCACCAAACAACCAATTATTTATTTCAGGGTTTTTAACATATCATATATGACAGTATATATGTAAACAAATAAACAAACAGATAATATTTTTTTGTGGAATCCAGTCGGATTCCTCCAACCTGATTTTTTTTCTGCATCCACAGATGTTAGTCAACATAGTGATACCCATCCTGCTTCGGGGCAGGATATCGCGGTATAGAAAGTCATCCGCTATCATAGCATGGGGCGTATAGGGTCATCCACTAATGATACTGTGGGCATCCGCTAACGGTACTGCGGGAACTATCCAATCACCAATATATATATATAATAATCACAAACACCTAGTCTAAATAACTAATATATATTTAATATAGCGACGGTAAAATTCCGATGCAAGCAAACAACCAACAAACAATTATTTTTAACTAATAAAATAATTCTAAACAAAATATGAGTGAGATTACTCACATTGATTTTTGTAACAACCCGAAAATCTGGGCCAGTTTAAAATTTTTATTTTGGCAATTTTAGCGAATTTTGAATATTTAAAATAGATTATTTTAAATAATAGCGACGAGAAATTTATTTTGAATATAATTCGAACGTATATATTATACGCATCATCGTTAGAATATAAATATTTATATATAATTATAAATAGAATTGAAAATGGTGCAGTAGTTCGATAATTCGATTTCAAACTTCAATTGAATGTACCGGGTGCAAAACAATCCGGATTTTAGCGAAACCAAAAATATTAGGATCCATTTGACAATATCTTTCCAACGAATCCGAAAAATCAAGATTTCATAGCGGGAATCAAAAGATATGTCCAGTTGAAAATTCTGAATAGTCGCTATGGAATTCAGGCCCTTAAAAATAGACATTTTGCAAATGACCTCGGATTTCGACGAAACCACTTTTGTTGGATCCGCAGTGTCAAATTATTGCTAGATTCCAAATTTCATAATTTTTCGAATCAATATGTGAGCGTGGCAAAGGAAAACGCGTTTGACCAGTTTTAGTTGATTTTAATCGACTTGAAATTGGCCATTTTTCCAACGGTCTCGGAATTCGACGAAACTAGTTTTATTAGGACCGTATCGTCAATAAGAAGCTAGAAAATATTTTTCTGGAATTTTTAGAGTTAGTATGTGACCCCGGTAATTTGAAATGTACGTTTAAAATTCAATATAGTGATTTAAATGTAAATTTAACGGAAACTGATTGTAACGATCAAATCAGCTTGCGATACATATCCCATTGTGTTCGGAATGGGGGTAATTAGCTATGGACGACAGGCGGTGGGCTTCGTTTCGAGGTCGATAGAAAAAGTTACTTTATGTGAATAAAATATTGAAATTAAATAATAAAAAAGAAAAGAAAAGGTCAACCCTTCTCCCCCTTAAATCACTCTGCCCCCCCCTCCCTTTATTTCAAAACGAAATCGATTCAGAATTAAAAAAACAAATAAAATATATGGCGGGGTGAAATCGCGATCGCCCCCCCCCCCCCCCTTTACTCGTCGCCGGCGCCTCCATCCGTCACCACCTGTAACACCCCACCTCTGCCAGTACCACTCTTGCAAGGGCACTGACTTTGGAGGGGCGTTTGAATCAGGTAAACATGCATAATGATATATCAAGGCAGAACAAGAACATATGTATATATGTAAACAGAGTAAATAACATAGATAAAACAGCGGAAGATTTAAACCATTTCAAAACAAGTCTGGTACAACATAATATCAATTTTCCGAATAAACAAGTCTAGGTAAAACAACATCATCTGAAAACAGAATTACATAAGTGCTATCCCCAAAATACATGAGAACCATAGCTAGCTTCATGTAGAAAGCGTACATGAACTGAAATCCCACAAGCAAGCAATCCAAAATCCAAGCGAAGCTCCTGTATTCCCTCCCTGAGAACCTGGGGGGGAACGGAAGAAAAGAGGCGAAAGAAAACAGGTCAGTCAAAAAAACTGAGTAAGCCCTACTACAATCAATGTAAACTGATAAAGTTAACTGATATGGGCAGCAAGGGATGAACATCAGGATAACAACATACTAGCATGATGATTAACTAACAAGGTAGATAAAGGTGTCATCGCATAATCAGGATTAAGGTTTTGCACCCCGGTGTACTAGCAAACCAGCATAACAAGTATTGATCCCTTGGCCCAAGCTTTGACCCAATAACATGAAGTGACCTTAATATAAGGTCCAGCCCAACGGTCTAGTCGATCGGCTCCCTATAAACCTAACACGTCAAGTGTTGGTGTCCATACGGCCCACATATGGTTGTAGTCAGACTGTGCTGGGTCCACCTTCGGGTGTATCAAGCCTTCGGGTGTCAACCCCAGACACTGAAGCAATAATGCACAGTCTAAACCTACTGGTACCCGTGCCTCGAGTTTGTCCAATACCGGACTACGTGCACGTCCGTAGCCCTCCTGGACCCGCACCGCCGTACCACTCAGCCATCGCTTTGGTCGCTTACATCAGTCCAGTAATCGTGCCCCGCCCTAGCCTAGCCTCTAGGGTTGTGGTGATACCAAACTGGGATTACTGCTGGAACAGACCACGCTGCTAGGGTTTCCTAAGAGGGTTAAGTGCGATTTAACCCTTCACTAATCATGGATTAAATTGGTTAAGTGTAACCGACAGTTCACCACTTAACCCCATTTCAATCCATCGAACCCCCAAATGGATTAAATTGGTTAAGTGTAACTTAACCCCATTCCAATCCCTCGAATCCCCAAATGGATTAAATTGGTTAAGTGTAATTTAACCCCATTTCAATCCCTCGAATCCCCAAATTGGTTAAGTATTAGTGGACCCTGACTTAACCCTAATCACGAGGCATTAATTAATTTAATGCACCTTAACCTCTCACATTAGACTTTGTTGCGGTCACTAGTTAGGCCGGTCGGTTCCGGGTAGCTTTACACCACAACTAGGTCTAACCTCGGGTCTTGGCACCACATGACCAACTTCTCACATTGGATCCTATTGTTTGTAGCCACTAGTTAAGCCGGTAGGTTCCGGGTAGAATTACGCTACAAACTCAACCCAACCTCGAATTGGCCACACTTATGTTTTCTAAGTGTCATGTCCACTTTATTTTCAAAACATAATTACAAGTTCAACAAATACTTGGGTAGACCTAACTTAATAGGTAAATTCCCAAGGGGTAGACCTAACTTAATAGGTAAATTCCCAATCTTATATTTTCATGTATTTTAAGTTTTTACCCAAAACCCCCAACGTCATTCTATCGCTTACATATTCGTCATAACGCATAAAGGATAGAAAGAGGGAACTTGGCGCAACATACATGATGAATCTTACATATCATAATAAACATGCATAACATGTTAGACTTACATAACTTAGCATAGTGAACTTGCATATTACCATAAACGTGCATAACATGTTAAACTTGCCTAACGTGGCATAGGGAACTTGCATAAACATGCATAACTTGTCAAACATGCATAACATGGCATAGTGAACTTGCATAAACATGCATAACTTGTTAAACTTGCAAATCATGGCATAGTGAACATGCATAACCCAATAAACTTGCAAATCATGGCATAGTGAACTTGCATAAACATGCATAACTTGTTAAACTTGCAAATCATGGCATAGTTAACTCGCATAAACATGCATAACTTATCAAACATGTGTAACATGGCATAGTGAACTTGCATAAACATGCATAACTCAATAAACTTACAAATCATGGCATAGTGAACTTACATAAACATGCATAACTCAATAAACTTGCAAATCATGGCATAGTGAACTTGCATAAATATGCATAACTCAATAACAACTTGCATATCGACTTGCATAACAAATCTTGCATAACATATCATAGGAAACTTGCATAACACATCATAGAAAACTTGCATATCATACATTTAACTTTAAAGTTCAAGTATGAAAGGAATAGGGCTTACAATGCTTATGCGAACTCAAATGAGTATAGCAAATGTAAGAAAACCCTTATGCAACCAAAAACCCCAAAAATGCAAGCAAACTTGATCAAAACTCTTTCTTTGTAGTGCAAATAGAAGAACTAGACTTTAATGCAAGCTAATGATGATCATACAAGTCTAAATACACTTGTATGCATGGAAATCTCTTAAAAATTTGATTTAGGAATTTATGAAGAGAGAGTGGAGGCCATGCGAGGTTTGATTTTGACATAGTTTAGTTGCTAGAATGAATAATGAATGATCTAGGGTAGGTTAGGGTCTTATTTATAGATTAGGCTAGTGATTTAGACCATAGGATTAAACCCTAGTTGAATTAGGTCCATCAGATTTCGGAATTCTCTAGAACCAAGCCACAAGACCAAGCAGACCAAGCCCAGATCAAAATGGTGCGCCAGGCAAAACTGCCTGGCTACCCCGTGTCGACAGGGCTGTCGACAGGGCAGTCGACACCCTTAGACCCCTGTCGACTTGCCTGTCGACATGGGGGTCTGGGCGGGAATTTTCCCGCTGACGCCAGTTAGCCCTAATCCTTGTTTTTAATTTAAATTTTAAATCTGTTTTTAACATGGAAATTTCTGGAAACTTCTATGGGCCTTAACTGGGTCATACGGACTCCGATTTTCGAAAACTCGGACTCTATTTCGCGTATTTTTCCGAGACGAACGCAATGGCATAGCCCGTTTCCCTTGATTCAGATTTTTGAATTAATTTCTGCCTCGATTTATGTTATAACAGGTTATTAAAAATACGGGTTGTTACATTCTCCCCTCCTTAAAGGATTTCGTCCCCGAAATCTTCAAGTTAGGAAGAACGTATTCTACCATCCAATCACCCATCTACTCAAAACACCATCCACGAGCAACCATTGTCCTTAAAAGATTCTAAATGCTGGATGAACATATGCAAAGGTGTGTGTATATGTACTTATCTAATGCGAATATCATCAATGCAAATTATGTTAGTGAAATGAATCCATATGTATGCAATTCCTAACATAATGTATAACATCTATATGTGTGCACATAACATACACCCATATGCAACATCCATGTGATAACACAAAAATTTCCATCCATGAATAAGCATAAACACTCATGCATATGCAATATGAGGAGTGTGTGAGCCGATCTAGTGCCTAATCGTGTATAATGCATCCACGAGTAACCACTTGCAAACACTTGCAACCACTTGCAACCATCAAGCATAACATGTTTCAAACACATGTTTCAACCAAAGGGTTTCTACCTAAGATTCTCATGCCAAGATTAACACGATAAACTAGATAAACAAGATAAACATGGATAGCGAAAGATATGCTAAAGAGATCGGGAGGATAAGCAAGATATACTCCTTTTGGATTACAAGAAATCCCTTCCTAACCCTGACATGTATTATTAACCAATAAGCCATACCTCCCGACAGAAATAGGACCGAAAATGGGACCGAGAGGATATACATAAAAAGATAATATGCGAGTAAGTTCCACAGGAAAACAAGGATCAAGGATGCACTCTCAAAAAGAGATATGATGCGCGTATCTAGTCTTCACTCTTCTTAGTCACGTTTCCTTGAGCTTAACTCCACTGTGCTTTGACCGTCTTTCACTTCATGATTTCTTGGCTTCCTAACTCCTATTTCCCAAATTCGAGTTGGAACTCATTTCATTATCGCCTCTCGTCTTCCTTTTCCACTTATTCTTCTTTCTGTATACTTGGCTTAAACATAACTGCAACCTCATGATTTCATGCAAGCTCTCCAAAATTCACTAGTGAATCCTGGATCTCGTCTACTTACTATAAAGTATTCCACGCAGCAGAACTTTTCTTGAAAATACCAATCCACGTTGCCAATTACCCTTATAAACGTGATTTTCTATAACTCATGCTTAATCGAAATGAACCATCCGCCTATGAGTGATAGGCCATACCTAGATTCAGTTGCTTACCCATGGCTTCCTGTAGATTATTCCAAAACTGGCCAACTTTTTGAGGGTAAACCGTCGCTAACCATGATGCAGCCCTCTCGCTCTTCACCGGACTGAAATGAGCACTCTTCGTGAGTCTACCTATTATGACCCACATACCCGTATTCCCTTTCTTTGATCTAGGTAGTCCATCCACATAATCTATCGAGATGTTTTCACACTTCCCTTGCGGAACCTCAATGGAGGTAATGGCCCGCCGGGCTTCTATGACTTGGCCTTAACCTGGTGGCACAACCTGCATCCTGAGACCAACTCGGCCTCCTCCTCGAGTGATGCGCATCTTCAAGAACCTTCTTTACCAAGTCTTCCACTCTAGGAACACATAATCTCTTATCGCGCCTTAGTCATCCCTTGTCATCTATAATATATCTAGCGAGGTGACTTAACATCTCGCCTCAAATCAACTGGTCCATGTTCTTGACTAACTGCGGGTCTTCTTCCTGTGAAACCCCCCTTCTTGATCCAGAAGAGTAAGTCTAAGCTCAGGGAATGCTAACTAACTAACCAAACGGAGAAAGCTTCTTACTTCAATTGCCCTCCTCAGAGTTTTCCGGTCTTAAACCGCAACCACTTTAGCGGAATCCACCGCTAAGCCTTACTTAGGAACTATGTGCCCAAGAAATCCAACTTCTTTCCTCCAAAGTGACATTTGGAGAACTTGACCTTCAACTGGTGGCTCTAAGCGTATCCATCACCTCCTTGAGATGTCTAGCATGCTCTTCCTCGTTCTTTTGAGGAGATCAAAATATCGTCTACGACGACCATGACAAACCTGTTCAAGGACTCCCTAAACACCCTACCCATCAAGTTCACGCAATATGCGGGTGCATTAGTCAAACCAAATAGCATGACTAGCCATACTAAAAATCCATCTAGAGTCCTAAACGCAGTCTTGTCAATTCCATCCTCAGCCATCCTAAGCTGATGGAATCCGGTAGCTAGATCAAAAGAAAACAGATGCTCCTACAAGCTGATCAAACAAATCATTGATCCTTGGTAATGGTTGTTTATTCTTCTCACGATAATCAAAGCGAAGCAAACTGTCCACATTAGTAACGAATACTACTGGAGCACCCTACTCGAAAATGCTTCGTCTCGGGAAGTTCTTCTCAAGCAACTCCTTGACTTGCTTTCTTAACCCTCATCTCGTGAGGTCATGTGCCTAACCGGCCACGAAACTGGCTTGGTATTACCAACCAGATAATGCGGAAATCTATCCCACGTCGAGGGGTAACCCCTTTTTACTTCCCCTAAGATATCAGGATATTCTCGGACCATCCTCACAGATTGCAAACTATCGATAGACAAGTTGAGGGATTCAAGATAACATAACATGACGGGACCCATAGGGTTGCTAGAAATTTCTAGGGTATTACCGAGGCGGATCATGAGCCTCACAACCCTATGCACAAAAACCAAGAATGGCTCCAAAACAGGACAACCATTCCATGCCCAAAACTAACCCATATCCCCTGAAACCGAGAATATAAACATCCCACGAGAATTCTATACTCAAGATAGAAATTTTCAAATCCACCCAGACCACAGACAATTGGGCGGAACCCCCAATTGGATTTGAAACACATACGGGATCATCAACTAGGCTAGTACTCAGGTGCAAACTTTCAACTAGATCAGATGAAATAAACTATGCGATGCACCAAAATCAAACAAGGTACGAACAGGAAAATCAGAAATGCATGCGAGGCTTTCAACAGAAATACTACCTCGATCGGGAACTGGAGCAGCATTGAGAGCATGAACTTGCCCTCCCGAAGGTCCAGCACGCTGAGTCTGACCCTGGCCTTGCCCTTGCTTCTTCGGGCAATTCTTACTGAAATGTCCAGCCTCGCCGCAGAAAAAGCATTCACCATTATTCCTTTTTCTCTTCCGACAATCCTTACTAAGATGCCCAACTGAACCGCAATAATGGCACTTCCTCTTGTCGTTCTTGTTCTTATTGCCTTGACTGCTCTGACCGCTTGGATTACCCTGATTTCCTTTCCACTGGAAATCAGTCTTCTTGGCTTGAGTATCAATCATCTCGATCTCCTCCTTGTCACTCCTACTCTCTTCATTGAGTAGGGCCATATTCTCCAAACTCTCAAAAGTTGCCCCCGAGGGTATATGAGTCATGGCTAAACCATGTATCGTTTAATCCTAGAGCAAAGTATAGGGCCTTCTTCTGAGCTGTGTTAACTAAGTCTAAACCGACCTGAGCCAGTTGATTAAACTGATTTATGTATTCCCTAATAGTCATGTCCCCTTGCTTCAGTGATAGGAACCTTAGTCCAAACTTTCCCCGAAAGTCTTCCCAAGTCTCAATTGGCCTAGTAACGGTGGTGACCACCCACCAACGTGCAGCTTCTTCCTTTAACAACCACACTGCTAATAAAACCTTCCTACGGTCATCTATATTAAAGAAGGTTAAAAGATCTTCGGTTTCTTTCAACCAATTCCTTGCCTCCACATAAGTCTTGGTTCCAAAGAAATTCTTGCAACCCATCGCCTTAAAATCTTGGCAAATCTCTGCGAAGTCAGTTTGAGGATGCTGAGGGGAAGGAGAAAGAGGAACCTCAGCGACAGGAGGAAAAGGAACATCAACTACCGGAGGAGGAGTAATATTTGCGGGGCCGGCTTCGGTCGCCCTAGCCTCCAGAAGTCTCCTATACCAAACAGGTACGTGCACTCCCTCCGGAATGGCAAAGTTATCGGCCATACTGAAAGCGAAGAAAAAGACAGACTCAAAATGGAGAAAAACGAAGGGATTTTGCTAATGGCTTTTTGGGGAATAGCCTTTAAAATAAACTAGACTTTTCTTTGGAAAATACTTTATACTTGGTTTTGAAAATAGTTTTCCAAAAGTTTTCTAAAAAACCTTTTTGTTCCTTCTCGTAAACCATATGCTCTGATACCAAATGTAACACCCCACCTCTGCCAGTACCACTCTTGCAAGGGCACTGACTTTGGAGGGGCGTTTGAATCAGGTAAACATGCATAATGATATATCAAGGCAGAACAAGAACATATGTATATATGTAAACAGAGTAAATAACATAGATAAAACAGCGGAAGATTTAAACCATTTCAAAACAAGTCTGGTACAACATAATATCAATTTTCCGAATAAACAAGTCTAGGCAAAACAACATCATCTGAAAACAGAAATACATAAGTGCTATCCCCAAAATACGTGAGAACCATAGCTAGCTTCATGTAGAAAGCGTACATGAACTGAAATCCCACAAGCAAGCAATCCAAAATCCAAGCGAAGCTCCTGTATTCCCTCCCTGAGAACCTGGGGGGAAACGGAAGAAAAGAGGCGAAAGAAAACAGGTCAGTCAAAAAGACTGAGTAAGCCCTACTACAATCAATGTAAACTGATAAAGTTAACTGATATGGGCAGCAAGGGATGAACATCAGGATAACAACATACTAGCATGATGATTAACTAACAAGGTAGATAAAGGTGTCATCGCATAATCAGGATTAAGGTTTTGCACCCCGGTGTACTAGCAAACCAACATAACAAGTATTGATCCCTTGGCCCAAGCTTTGACCCAATAACATGAAGTGACCTTAATATAAGGTCCAGCCCAACGGTCTAGTCGATCGACTCCCTACAAACCTAACACGTCAAGTGTTGGTGTCCATACGGCCCACATATGGTTGTAGTCAGACTGTGCTGGGTCCACCTTCGGGTGTATCAAGCCTTCGGGTGTCAACCCCAGACACTGAAGCAATAATGCACAGTCTAAACCTACTGGTACCCGTGCCTCGAGTTTGTCCAATACCGGACTACGTGCACGTCCGTAGCCCACCTGGACCCGCACCGCCATACCACTCAGCCATCGCTTTGGTCGCTTACATCAGTCCAGTAATCGTGCCCCGCCCTAGCCTAGCCTCTAGGGTTGTGGTGATACCAAACTGGGATTACTGCTGGAACAGACCACGCTGCTAGGGTTTCCTAAGAGGGTTAAGTGCGATTTAACCCTTCACTAATCATGGATTAAATTGGTTAAGTGTAACCGACAGTTCACCACTTAACCCCATTTCAATCCCTCGAACCCCCAAATGGATTAAATTGGTTAAGTGTAACTTAACCCCATTCCAATCCCTCGAATCCCCAAATGGATTAAATTGGTTAAGTGTAATTTAACCCCATTTCAATCCCTCGAATCCCCAAATTGGTTAAGTATTAGTGGACCCTGACTTAACCCTAATCACGAGGCATTAATTAATTTAATGCACCTTAACCTCTCACATTAGACTTTGTTGCGGTCACTAGTTAGGCCGGTCGGTTCCGGGTAGCTTTACACCACAACTAGGTCTAACCTCGGGTCTTGGCACCACATGACCAACTTCTCACATTGGATCCTATTGTTTGTAGCCACTAGTTAAGCCGGTAGGTTCCGGGTAGAATTACGCTACAAACTCAACCCAACCTCGAATTGGCCACACTTATGTTTTCTAAGTGTCATGTCCACTTTATTTTCAAAACATAATTACAAGTTCAACAAATACTTGGGTAGACCTAACTTAATAGGTAAATTCCCAAGGGGTAGACCTAACTTAATAGGTAAATTCCCAATCTTATATTTTCATTTATTTTAAGTTTTTACCCAAAACCCCCAACGTCATTCTATCGCTTACATATTCGTCATAACGCATAAAGGATAGAAAGAGGGAACTTGGCGCAACATACATGATGAATCTTACATATCATAATAAACATGCATAACATGTTAGACTTACATAACTTAGCATAGTGAACTTGCATATTACCATAAACGTGCATAACATGTTAAACTTGCCTAACGTGGCATAGGGAACTTGCATAAACATGCATAACTTGTCAAACATGCATAACATGGCATAGTGAACTTGCATAAACATGCATAACTTGTTAAACTTGCAAATCATGGCATAGTGAACATGCATAGCCCAATAAACTTGCAAATCATGGCATAGTGAACTTGCATAAACATGCATAACTTGTTAAACTTGCAAATCATGGCATAGTTAACTCGCATAAACATGCATAACTTATCAAACATGTGTAACATGGCATAGTGAACTTGCATAAACATGCATAACTCAATAAACTTACAAATCATGGCATAGTGAACTTACATAAACATGCATAACTCAATAAACTTGCAAATCATGGCATAGTGAACTTGCATAAATATGCATAACTCAATAACAACTTGCATATCGACTTGCATAACAAATCTTGCATAACATATCATAGGAAACTTGCATAACACATCATAGAAAACTTGCATATCATACATTTAACTTTAAAGTTCAAGTATGAAAGGAATAGGGCTTACAATGCTTATGCGAACTCAAATGAGTATAGCAAATGTAAGAAAACCCTTATGCAACCAAAAACCCCAAAAATGCAAGCAAACTTGATCAAAACTCTTTCTTTGTAGTGCAAATAGAAGAACTAGACTTTAATGCAAGCTAATGATGATCATACAAGTCTAAATACACTTGTATGCATGGAAATCTCTTAAAAATTTGATTTAGGAATTTATGAAGAGAGAGTGGAGGCCATGAGAGGTTTGATTTTGACATAGTTTAGTTGCTAGAATGAATAATTAATGATTTAGGGTAGGTTAGGGTCTTATTTATAGATTAGGCTAGTGATTTAGACCATAGGATTAAACCCTAGTTGAATTAGGTCCATCAGATTTCGGAATTCTCTAGAACCAAGCCACAAGACCAAGCAGACCAAGCCCAGATCAAAATGGTGCGCCAGGCAAAACTGCCTGGCTACCCCGTGTCGACAGGGCAGTCGACACCCTTAGACCCCTGTCGACTTGCCGGTCGACATGGGGGTCTGGGCGGGAATTTTCCCGCTGACGCCAGTTAGCCCTAATCCTTGTTTTTAATTTAAATTTTAAATCTGTTTTTAACATGGAAATTTCTGAAAACTTCTATGGGCCTTAACTGGGTCATACGGACTCCGATTTTCGAAAACTCGGACTCTATTTCGCGTATTTTTCCGAGACGAACGCAATGGCATAGCCCGTTTCCCTTGATTCAGATTTTAGAATTAATTTCTGCCTCGATTTATGTTATAACAGGTTATTAAAAATACGGTTTGTTACACCACCCCCACCCCGCATCCCCTCCGCCTGCTCGAGAGCCCCCCCGCTTCCAATGAAACCAACGCCCTAACCCAACCCCCAAACGAATCGAAGCCGCCATCACCAGGACCCGCCAGACCCTCCACCACCAAGCCGCAGCCCATGCCGCCGCTACAGGTCGAGCCGGCCCCTATGGCACCAACTCCGGTGATGAAGCCCCCCCCCCCCCTTGAGCAAAAACCAACGTGAAACTCCTCTTCCATCCTAGATCCGAAAATTGTAAGCTTTTACTTTTATTTACATTGTTTTTGCGAATTCTTTTATGAAATAGGTATAAAGCAAAAACGAATGATTTTTATAAAGCAAAAATGAATGATTTTTATAGAGCAAAAATGAATGATTTTTATAAAGCAAAAATGAATGATTTTTATAAAGCAAAAGGAATGATTTTTGTATAAGTAACGAGTCAAAAATATGATTTTTGTTTATGTAGAGGAGTAAAAATATAATTTTTACATGATAGTAATATTAGAAATATCATCTTTGTATGTGTAGCAAAGGCGAAATCTTTAAAATTTGAAAAGGCGAGATTTTTATATATTGAATAACGAAATAAAAACTCGATTTTTATATATTGAATAACGAAATAAAAACTCGATTTTTATATATTGAATAACGAAATAAAAGTTCTATTTTTATATATTGAATAGCGAAGTAAAAATTCGATTTTTACATATGTAGTGGCTACAGCAACGAAGATGACAAAAATGCGATAACGATGAAGCTTTCTATCAAAGAAGAGTCAAGATGATTGGATAGCTATCGGTGAGAACTTCTCACTCTTCAATTCCTTTTTCTAGCTATATATATATACTAGGATGTAGACGGTGTTTAGTAGCACCCGACACCCGTCATCCACAGACCATGGATGGCTTGTTTGTTAAATTGTTTGGTTGTGTAGTTGGTTAGACTATTTGGTTAGAATTGAATTGTTTGGTGAAATAGAATGGATTGATTGATGTGTGAATGGCGTGGGCCTTCACTAGACCGGGGATAAGGCTAGGCCTCGTCCCGTTTCTAGTATCGTGCCGTTATGCCGCCGAAATTTTCTAAAATAAGTTAGAAAATAAAAATATCATTTTATTTAAAGAATGAACTAAATAGAAATTCATATGTTAAAATAAAATGTTTTATCGTTAAAAATATAATTTTTAACGTGAATATGAATAAATAAAATATTCATTTACAAACCGGACGGTTTGTTTATGTACACTGATTTAACTGATATTGATTGGGTCGATAAATTTTACACATCGCCCAACTGCACAAATAAAATCTATATTTGATTGTTTGAAACCCCACACGGGTGTTGGGATGAAATTTGAAGTTCACTCATCCTGATTGATTAACTATGTCGATCGATTGATTGACAGGCTGTTATAAGCGTTAGATATCTATATTTGATGCTTATACAATGCAGTGCACTTTGGTTGATGGTTGATTATTTTCAATGCTATTATATACGTGTGATGCATGAAAAGTCCATATAATTAACATTATATGGTGATTGATTGGGCCTCATTCCAATTTAGAAAATAAAGAATAATATTTTAACAATAAAATTTATATCTTTATCTCTATAAAATAAAGGTTCATGTGTTGACTGTACTCATCCGTTGAGATTAGTCATGTGTTGAACGAAATAATTTAACAAAAATAGTCACACGTGGATAGTACTCATTCGTTGAGATTAGTCGTGTGTTGACAAAAATAAATATTCATTTGTTGAATAGAATGAAGGAATATATGAAGCCGTGTTAATTGGATTGACGCCATTTTGGCGTGAACGATATCTATATCGATTTTATTTCATTTTGAAATGAATTGAATTGAAAACGATTTCGAAATGAATTGAATTGAAAACGATTTCGAAATGAATTGAATTGAAAACGATTTCGAAATGAATTGAATAGAAAACGAATTTGATTTCAATTGAATATATAACGAATTTGATTTCAATTGAATATATAACGAATTTGATTTGAATAGAAAACGAATTTGATTTGATTTGAATATATAACGAATTTGATTTCAATGGAATATATAATGAATTTGATTCGAATAGAAAACCAATTTGAATTGAATCGAATAGAAAACCAATTTGAATTGAATCGAATAGAAAACGACTTTGGAATTGAATTGAATTGAAAATGAATTCAAATTGAATTGAAAGCGAATTGAAATGAATTCAAATTGAATTGAAATTTGAATTGAATAGAAATGAATTTTAAAACGAATTTATAAAGAAGAATTCAATTTTGATTTGAATTGAAATGGAAGTTGAAATTGCTTTTGAAACGAATTTAAAACTATTTATATAATTCGTTTTAAATAGAAACCGACGAAATATATATTATATATATTATATATATATAATATAATGGCCTGAATAGAACGCGCCGCGCCGCGGCAGTTCGTGAATTTCGACCATTTATTTCAAACGGACATTACGGGAGATCCGATCGTCGGATTCTCCTAAAACCGGAACCGTTGGGTTCGTATCGAAAAGAGCTTTCTAACGAATAATAGAAATTTGAAATCTAACGGTTGGATTTGGAGATACGTCCAAATCAAATTTGGAAAAGGTCGCTGTAAGTGCAGCTCGATAGCCGTTGATGGAAATCGACTGTACGGGCCTTGATAAAAATTATTAAAAATATCAATAATTTGTGTAAAATCATAAGAAATGATTTGAGAAAAATTGGGGTGAAAAACTCCATATTTGAAAAGATAAAAATGGATTTTTATCGAAATGAACTAGTTTTGAACTAAATTTAAAACCCAATTATTTTAAATAAGTAAATTAGATTTAAAAAGGGATTTTAAATAATCGGAATTTCTAATATATTTGATTGGATTTGAAATGGGTTTATCGTGGATGGTGTTTTAAATAACACTAGTTCTTTAACCCGATAACAAATAGAATGTGATTTGGGTTTGTCGTGAACTGTGTTTTAAATAACACCTAGTTTTAACCCAGTAAAAGGAGTTTTAACGAATCTGAAATTAGGTTGGAGTGTGAATCTATAATCTAAATTATCGAATTCAGAAAATGAGCGAGAATGGAGTATTACCAGTTTTGCTCCAAAGCGATAGTTAAATCTTTAATTAGATTTGAACGTGAAATGGTAATTAATTTTACCAATAACACCGTGGTGTTAGATATGGAGTATTACCAGTTTTGCTTCATGGGATGAATAGGTCGGGATTGGGAAATAAAATAAATAATTACTTCGGTGTGGTTCGCTAATCTCGACTAGTTTGGAAAACCATAATTTGGTTTGAAATGTCATGCAAAGGAAGATTAAAGAATAAATTTTAAAGAATTTATCTTGGATAAAATTAATGGGAACCTTTCCCAAAAGATGTGAATATTTAAATAAAAGGATATTCTGCATTGGAATGAGGCATATGTTGTGTTTGTGTAACATTCGTTTTAATATACGTGGGTTGTTCGGAAAGTCCGGGTTTATACCCATTCTGAATAACCGATTCGACGATATGTCGAAGATGAAGACGGTGGTTGAAGACCGGAAGTCTTCACATCGTTTGGATAATTACTGACAATCCTGATTGAGCTGTACACCCAAGAGGATGGAAATAGTTGGTGGTCGTCCAGACGTACTTGGAGATGGATGGATATGCGAGGAAAGTGCCTCCGGTTTCGTTCAGACCCAGAACGGACTTGGAAATGGATTGTGTGTCTGACACTGGATTTTATTCTGTGTTGATTGATTTCTGTTAAATATACATCTGTTTGGCGGCGGAGAATTTATTCTTTTGCTTAACGCCCTTCTCTGAGACGTATGAGCTCAGAGGTTGTATATCGATGGACATCAGTCGCATGGCATGAATTGTCTGTGTGGCATGCTAAGATGCAATGATCAAGGCTTCTGTTGAAAAGCAAAGTCTTGTGGTTGATGATCAAAGCACGGCCTACGTGGCAGCTTTGTGTATAATGTGAATTCGCGAGCCTCACACCTCGGTATGAGTTAAAAATAGGATACGGGCCGTTGGGAGAACACGACGTTTCTTTCTAGCTTTGGTGGTGTCAGTGACTTACCAGCCCTGACATTTATATACTTTTCACCTTTGTGGTTGTTGGAGTGAGGCGCCTCGATTATAGGTCTGTAAGGACCGGGAAACGTGTGTTCAGGCATAACTAATCCTCTAACGTAAGTGAGCACCGGCCCAACCGATCCAAGTGGCTGCCCAGAGTGTGTAGTCCTGAGCATTTGCTAGAGTGTCTCGAAGCGGAGAGGAGCTTGTCCCTTGCCTCGACTCATGACGGAAATCCAATTTCCAATATGTGTATTGCGGTTTTAATTGTAGAACTAGTATGGCGACATGATATATGGTACCCATGCCGTCTATGATTCATATTTATGATTGAAACTGTTTTGACACTATACACCTATAATAGTATCAAATGATTTGTTTTAAACGTACCAAGCATGTTTGGCTATTATAAGGGAAAACCCTATCCTATGGCTTGCGTTGCATTGTGTGATGGGACCTGGGTCTTATAATAGCTTCATTTTTCGAAAAAGCATTGCATTGTCTTTTCTATGCACTAGTATTCTTGGGAGGAAACCCGTTCCGTGTCATACGGCGTGGTCCCTTGAATTACTCTCTTTTAAAGTAAAGCTTTAAATAACTGTTTTAGTTCTCACACCAGTCACATGACTGACCTGGAGTTTATTGTTTTAACCTAAACTCTGGGTGCCCCTATTTTTCGCACGGGCAGCTAGTAGTTTTGGTTTTGCAGATTTTTATTCACAGGATCCTGGTTTACAGCTGTAATGATATCCGGAAAGCTCTGTATCTGTATATCACCTTCAGTTGTGTTTTGTATTATTTTCCACTGCTATGTAATTTATTGTAATCTCTGATATTTATCAAATGTAATTTATTCATTTATACTCTGTATATTCTTGTATCTGATGGGATTGTTGTAATAGCAATGAAATGTTCTCCCGTCTGCGTTCTGTTTTGTCTTGTCCTCACAGTAATTCGTTCTTTCTCATCTCTTCGGAGACCGGGGAAGTTCGGGACGCTACATTTGGTATCATAGCTTTGGTTTACAGAGCTCGAGAACAAGACACATTAGAACCATACGAAAGAATTCATCAGGTATTGGATTTGTAATATCCAATTAGAATGACTCGTTAGAGATAGGATCAGTAGTATCCTAGTACGAGTGTGAAGAGTATATTTTTCAAAAGAAAACAGTTTTGTTTTGAAAATTTAAATCGTTTTAAACGTATTTGATTTTTTATTTATTTTGAATATGGGCAATCCAATATATAAAGGTTTTGCATATATGCGTCGTGAACGTATATTCGAAGTTTTAATATACTGGATAGATATGGAATCATATTCTAGACACCCGGAGATGATTCTGATGATTGATATATCATCATCAAAATTTGTGTTCGTGTTTCGAAGGTTTGATTTCTATATATTTCCATTAGGCTGGTGTGAGAACCAAAACTAATATAGCTAGAACACATTGTTGTGAATTGGCATCAAAAACATGATTTTCAGTATATATATCAAAATTATGAATTGGAAACTCTAATTCACTAATTGATTGATGTTTGTGTTGTTTATCTATTTGTTTGATAATTTTTAACCATTATGCCTAATTGCATCAAATATTGAATTGTATTGAAAATTAGTCGCATTTGCTTGCATATACATATACTTACATTGAACAGGTCATAGCATGGAGGCTAGAGCAGAGAATAAAATTTGTTTCCCCGACAAATAGGTACATGTTTACTACATAATTTACTGTTTTGTTTGGGTGATGATGATTTTATGAGCCTATTGGCTAGCCGCTTGGCTTTTTCTTTTTCTTTTTGAGATCAGAAGGCCTATATGGAAATTTCGGGATTTTTCCCGTGACTCCCGGTGCAGGGGAGGTTATGGCGAAATTTTTCGAAAATTTAGGGTGTTAGCCAAATTTTTGAAAATTTGAAAAGTCTCAGAAACTGAAAAGTTGGAGAATGAAAGCCAGATCGAATGTAGAGTTGATTAATCAAACCACTTTCGACTTTGTTCCTTTTCGGGGACGAAAAGTTTTAAGTGGGGGAGATTGTAACAACCCGAAAATCTGGGCCAGTTTAAAATTTTTATTTTGGCAATTTTAGCGAATTTTGAATATTTAAAATAGATTATTTTAAATAATAGCGACGAGAAATTTATTTTGAATATAATTCGAACGTATATATTATATGCGTCGTCGTTAGAATATAAATATTTATATATAATTATAAATAGAATTGAAAATGGCACGATAGTTCGATAATTCGATTTCAAACTTCAATTGAATGTACCGGGTGCAAAACAATCCGGATTTTAGCGAAACCAAAAACATTAGGATCCATTTGACAATATCTTTCCAACGAATCCGAAAAATCAAGATTTTATAGCGGGAATCAAAAGATATGTCCAGTTGAAAATTCTGAATAGTCGCTATGGAATTCTGGCCCTTAAAAATAGACATTTTGCAAATGACCTCGGATTTCGACGAAACCACTTTTGTTGGATCCGCAGTGTCAAATTATTGCTAGATTCCAAATTTCATAATTTTTCGAATCAATATGTGAGCATGGCAAAGGAAAACGCATTTGACCAGTTTCAGTTGATTTTAATCGACTTGAAATTGGCCATTTTTCCAACGGTCTCGGAATTCGACGAAACTAGTTTTGTTAGGACCGTATCGTCAATACGAAGCTAGAAAATATTTTTCTGGAATTTTTAGAGTTAGTATGTGACCCCGGTAATTTGAAATGTACGTTTAAAATTCAATATAGTGATTTAAATGTAAATTTAACAGAAACTGATTATAATGATCAAATCAGCTTGCGATACATATCCCATTGTGTTCGGAATGGGGGTAATTAGCTATGAATGATAGGCGGTGGGCTTCGTTTCGAGGTCGATAGAAAAAGTTACTTTATGTGAATAAAATATTGAAATTAAATAATAAAAAAGAAAAGAAAATGTCAACCCTTCTCCCCCTTAAATCACTCTGCCCCCCCCCCTTATTTCAAAACCGAAATCGATTCAGAATTAAAAAAAAAACAAAACAAAAAAAATATATGGCGGGGGGGAAATCGCGATCGCCGCCCCCCCCCCCCCCTTTACTCGTCGCCGGCGCCTCCATCCGTCACCACCCCCACCCCGCATCCCCTCCGCCTGCTCGAGAGCCCCCCCCCCCGCTTCCAATGAAACCAATGCCCTAACCCAACCCACAAACGAATCGAAGCCGCCATCACCAGGACCCGCCAGACCCTCCACCACCAAGCCGCAGCCCATGTCGCCGCTACAGGTCGAGCCGCCCCCTATGGCACCAACTCCGGTGATGAAGCCCCCCCCTTGAGCAAAAACCAACGTGAAACTCCTCTTCCCTCCTAGATCCGAAAATTGTAAGCTTTTACTTTTATTTACATTGTTTTTGCGAATTCTTTTATGAAATAGGTATAAAGCAAAAATGAATGATTTTTATAAAGCAAAAATGAAGGATTTTTATAAAGCAAAAATGAATGATTTTTATAAAGAAAAAGGAATGATTTTTGTATAAGTAACGAGTCAAAAATATGATTTTTGTTTATGTAGAGGAGTAAAAATATAATTTTTACATGATAGTAATATTAGAAATATCATCTTTGTATGTGTAGCAAAGGCGAAATCTTTAAAAATTGAAAAGGCGAGATTTTTATATATTGAATAACGAAATAAAAACTCGATTTTTATATATTGAATAAAGAAATAAAAACTCGATTTTTATATATTGAATAACGAAATAAAATTTTGATTTTTATATATTGAATAGCGAAGTAAAAATTCGATTTTTACATATGTAGTGGCTACAGCAACGAAGATGACAAAAATGCGATAACGATGAAGCTTTCTATCAAAGAAGATCAAGATGATTGGATAACTATCGGTGAGAACTTCTCACTCTTCAATTCCTTTTTCTAGCTATATATATATACTAGGATGTAGACGGTGTTTAGTAGCACCCGGCACCCGTCATCCACAGACCATGGATGACTTGTTTGTTAAATTGTTTGGTTGTGTGGTTGGTTAGACTATTTGGTTAGAATTGAATTGTTTGGTGAAATAGAATGGATTGATTGATGTGTGAATGGCGTGGGCCTTCACTAGACCGGGGATAAGGCTAGGCCTCGTCCCGTTTCTAGTATCGTGCCGTTATGCCGCCAAAATTTTCTAAAACAAGTTAGAAAATAAAAATATCATTTTATTTAAAGAATGAACTGAATAGAAATTCATATGTTAAAATAAAATGTTTTATCGTTAAAAATATAATTTTTAACGTGAATATGAATAAATAAAATATTCATTTACAAACCGGACGGTTTGTTTATGTACACTGATTTGACTGATATTGATTGGGTCGATAAATTTTACACATCGCCCAACTGCACAAATAAAATCTATATTTGATTGTTTGAAACCCCACACGGGTGTTGGGATGAAATTTGAAGTTCACTCATCCTGATTGATTAACTATGTCGATCGATTGATTGACAGGCTGTTATAAGCGTTAGATATCTATATTTGATGCTTATATAGTGCAGTGCACTTTGGTTGATGGTTGATTATTTTCAATGCTATTATATACGTGTGATGTATGAAAAGTCCATATAATTAACATTATATGGTGATTGATTGGGCCTCATTCAAATTTAGAAAATAAAGAATAATATTTTAACAACAAAATTTATATCTTTATCTCTATAAAGGTTCATGTGTTGACTGTACTCATCCGTTGAGATTAGTCATGTGTTGAACGAAATAATTTAACAAAAATAGTCACACGTGGACAGTACTCATTCGTTGAGATTAGTCGTGTGTTGACAAAAATAAATATTCATTTGTTGAATAGAATGAAGGAATATATGAAGCCGTGTTAATTGGATTGACGCCATTTTGACGTGAACGATATCTATGTCGATTTTATTTCATTTTGAAATGAATTGAATTGAAAACGATTTCGAAATGAATTGAATTGAAAACGATTTCGAAATGAATTGAATTGAAAATGATTTCGAAATGAATTGAATTAAAAACGATTTCGAAATGAATTGAATAGAAAACGAATTTGATTTCAATTGAATATATAACGAATTTGATTTCAATTGAATATATAACGAATTTGATTTGAATAGAAAACGAATTTGATTTGATTTGAATATATAACGAATTTGATTTCAATGGAATATATAATGAATTTGATTCGAATAGAAAACCAATTTGAATTGAATCGAATAGAAAACCAATTTGAATTGAATCGAACAGAAAACCAATTTGAATTGAATCGAATAGAAAACGATTTTGGAATTGAATTGAATTGAAAACGAATTCAAATTGAATTGAAAGCGAATTGAAATGAATTCAAATTGAATTGAAATTTGAATTGAAATGAATTTTAAAACGAATTTATAAAGAAGAATTCAATTTTGATTTGAATTGAAATGGAAGTTGAAATTGCTTTTGAAACGAATTTAAAACTATTTATATAATTCGTTTTAAATAGAAATCGATGAAATATATATTATATATATTATATATATAATATAATGGCCTGAATAGAACGCGCCGCGCCGCGGCAGTTCGTGAATTTCGACCATTTATTTCAAACGGACATTACGGGAGATCCGACCGTCGGATTCTCCTAAAACCAGAACCGTTGGGTTCGTATCGAAAAGAGCTTTCTAACGAATATTAGAAATTTGAAATCTAACAGTTGGATTTGGAGATACGTCCAAATCAAATTTGGAAAAGGTCGCTGTTAGTGTAGTTCGATGGCCGTTGATGGAAATCGACTGTACGGGCCTTGATAAAAATTATTAAAAATATCAATAATTTGTGTAAAATCATAAGAAATGATTTGAGAAAAATTGGGGTGAAAAACTCCATATTTGAAAAGATAAAAATGGATTTTTATCGAAATGAACTAGTTTTGAACTAAATTTAAAACCCAATTATTTTTAAATAAGTAAATTAGATTTAAAAAGGGATTTTAAATAATCGGAATTTCTAATATATTTGATTGGATTTGAAATGGGTTTATCGTGAACGGTGTTTTAAATAACACTAGTTCTTTAACCCGATAACAAATAGAATGTGATTTGGGTTTGTCGTGAACTGTGTTTTAAATAACACCTAGTTCTTTAACCCAGTAAAAGGAGTTTTAACGAATCTGCAATTAGGTTGAAGTGTGAACCTATAATCTAAATTATCAAATTTAGAAAATGAGCGAGAATGGAGTATTACCAGTTTTGCTCCAAAGCGATAGTTAAATCTTTAATTAGATTTGAACGTGAAATGATAATTAATTTTACCAATAACACCGTGGTGTTAGATATGGAGTATTACCAGTTTTGCTTCATGGGATGAATAGGTTGGGATTGGGAAATAAAATAAATAATTACTTCGGTGTGGTTCGCTAATCTCGACTAGTTTGGAAAACCATAATTTGGTTTGAAATGTCATGCAAAGGAAGATTAAAGAATAAATTTTAAAGAATTTATCTTGGATAAAATTAATGGGAACCTTTCCCAAAAGATGTGAATATTTAAATAAAAGGATATTCTGCATTGGAATGAGGCGTATGTTGTGTTTGTGTAACATTCGTTTTAATATACGCGGGTTGTTCGGAAAGTCCGGGTTTATACCTATTCTGAATAACCGATTCGACGATATGTCGAAGATGAAGACGGTGGTTGAAGACCGGAAGTCTTCACGTCGTTTGGATAATTACTGACGATCCTGATTGAGCTGTACACCCAAGAGGATGGAAATAGTTGGTGGTCATCCAGACGTACTTGGAGATGGATGGATATGCGAGGAAAGTGCCTCCGGTTTCGTTTAGACCCAGAACGGACTTGGAAATGGATTGTGTGTCTGACACTGGATTTTATTCTGTGTTGATTGATTTATGTTAAATATACTTCTGTTTGGCGGCGGATAATTTATTCTTTTGCTTAACGCCCTTCTCTGAGACATATGAGCTCAGAGGTTGTATATCGATAGACATCAGTCGCATGGCATGAATTGCCTGTGTGGCATGCTAAGATGCAATGATCAAGGCTTCTGTTGAAAAGCAAAGTCTTGTGGTTGGTGATCAAAGCACGGCCTACGTGGCAGCTTTGTGTATAATGTGAATTCGCGAGCCTCACACCTCGGTATGAGTTAAAAACAGGATACGGGCCGTTGGGAGAACACGACGTTTCTTTCTAGCTTTGGTGGTGTCAGTGACTTACCAGCCCTGACATTTATATACTTTTCACCTTTGTGGTTGTTGGAATGAGGCGCCTCGATTATAGGTCTGTAAGGACCGGGAAACGTGTGTTCAGGCATAACTAATCCTCTAACGTAAGTGAGGACCGGCCCAACCGATCCAAGTGGCTGCCCAGAGTGTGTAGTCCTGAGCATTTGCTAGAGCGTCTCAAAGCGGAGAGGAGCTTGACCCTTGCCTCGACTCATGACGGAAATCCAATTTCCAATACGTGTATTGCGGTTTTAATTGTAGAACTAGTATGGCGACATGATATATGGTACCCATGCCGTCTATTATTTATATTTATGATTGAAATTGTTTTGACACTATGCACCTATAATAGTATCAAATGATTTGTTTTAAACGTACCAAGCATGTTTGGCTATTATAAGGGAAAACCCTATCCTCCGGCTTGCGTTGTATTGTGTGATGGGACCTGGGTCTTATAATAGCTTCATTTTTCGAAAAAGCATTGCGTTGTCTTTTCTATGCACTAGTATTCTTGGGAGGAAACCCGTTCCGTGTCATACGGCGTGGTCCCTTGAATTACTCTCTTTTAAAGTAAAGCTTTAAATAACTGTTTTAGTTTTCACACCAGTCACATGACTGACCTGGAGTTTATTGTTTTAACCTAAACTCTGGGTGCCCCTATTTTCCGCACGGGCAGCTAGTAGTTTTGGTTTTGCAGATTTTTATTCACAGGATCCTGGTTTACAGCTGGAATGATATCCGGAAAGCTCTGTATCCGTATATTACCTTCAGTTGTGTTTTGTATTATTTTCCGCTGCTATGTAATTTATTGTAATCTCTGATATTTATCGAATGTAATTTATTCATTTATACTCTGTATATTCTTGTATCTGATGGGATTGTTGTAATAGCAATGAAATGTTCTCCCGTCTGCGTTCTGTTTTGTCTTGTCCTCACAGTAATTCGTTCTTTCTCATCTCTTCGGAGACCGGGGAAGTTCGGGACGCTACAATTTTCGTTTGTCAAATATCCCGTCTTTAATCCATATCGTTGCATCTACGAGTCGACTTGAATCGTCCCAAATGAATTTATCACCTATGATCATTTGATTTTTATTTAACGATTAAACATTTATTTATTTTAATTAGTTACTAACATAAAAAAGCAATTTATTCTATGTTTTTTTTTAAATATTCGAACAACGTATACCTTACTACGTGAATAACAACGAAGTCGTTCGACCATCACCGAAGGCTCCCTTCTCAACTCGATACCACACAACAACACCATACTGACCTGAACACTGCTATAAACTTCCTGTTCCAGTTACCCCGACCATAAACATCACCTTTAGACTATCACCCTGCCATCGAACTAACCAATCACAGTCATTGAAATGCTTCAGCTACTCAGCCTCCACACTGCAATAAACCTCCTCCATTTTTCAGCCTGTTGCTTGCATCCACATCCCCCTCCCACCCAGAACCAAAGATCAATGGTCTTTTCAATACGGACTCCCCTTTCCACCACATCTGAGTATCCACTGGGACTCCAACTTGAACCCAAGAACGCTTCAGCAAATCAATCAAAGGTCTGGAGCTCCGAATGCCCTTTACCTCGTCGCGCACCCTTCTAGACAAACCCATGACAGTATCGACAACCTCATCTCCTCCCTGTAAAACGAGCCTCCAGTTTGGTCGAGCTTCAAGGAACTAGCGGTTTTCGATCGCGACTCTACCTTCTTCTTTCCCGCGATCACTCCAGAACGTTTCATGCTTCAGGCTTTGCGATTTCCTGATTCGATTTTGTTGACTTCGGTTTTTCTGTGAGTTTCGAATTTTAGGGAAATTTTTGGTTTCGTAAAATAACTAAGGACAGAGTGGAAATGAAAACAAGAGGGGGCGCGTATACTAAATTTAAGGCTTTCGATTGTGAATAAGAACGGAGATCGCCATTTCCATTTTGGTTCTCAGAAGAAGGAAATAGGAGCTGGTTATCGCGATTTTATAGGAGAATAAGGAAACATTTCGTACATAGATTTTAAATGAGTGTTCCTTTAAGTACAAGCACATTAATTCGAATAGATTTTTGATTTAGACTTTGATTTGATTTCGAATTAAATACGATTTGATATAAAGCAATTTTTATTCTTTTTAAAAGGAATTCTGATTTGATTTTAAGCTTATCCACTGATCAAATATTTCAGGGTCCATCACGCACCATCTCGAACTGCTATTTTAATGCAACAATTGTTGTTTCAACAGTGTAATACTATTCTGAACTAACTGAATATATTTGATATTTAATTTGAACGTAAATATAAATAACCAAAATAAATTAAATTCAAACAAATAAATTCTTCGATAATAAATTATTATCATCGATTCCTTTTAAATCGAATTTCTATAAATTATCTAAATTGGTTTCCTATTTAGTTTAAAAATTCCCAATTGAATTATTTTTCATATTACGATAATTAAATATATTCGATATTAATTTGATAATTCAATATAAAAATCAATTTAAAATATCAACTATATTAAATATTTCAATTAAATCAATCATAAATCTGGGTCATTACATTCTTCCCCCCTTAAAATAATTTAGTCCTCGAAATTGCTAAGGTAGGAAAAATGGTACAAATCCATTACTTTTCAAAATCTCACTTATGTTGAAACTCAACTCCTCATATTTCAACAAATTTAATTCCACCAAAACTTTTGGTCATCCTTATTATAATTCGAATGATCTATGATCAATCCATTTATATCCAATCTATATTCTATTAGACCTATTTAAATTGATTCTAGTCAATTGATTCACTTCGACCCATTTAACTAGCTTAAGTTAAATTACAATTTCAGAATCCAAATCCCAGGGTTTTCATTTCAAATCCTTTTGAAATCACTTAAACATGTACATATATTTATAATCTTTTCAAATTCAAAATATTTGAATTTTCCAACTAAACTTGATTTCTTTCAAACAAATTCCCATCAAAACTTTTCTAAGGTAGCAATTCATCACTTAGAAACTCGAAAATAAACACTGATGAAGCTACAGTCATCATCAGAATCATTTCCCAACGACTGAAGTGAGTTCAATGCTTTACCACTTTAAAAATCCATCTAAATTGATTTTTAACCAAAAATTCTTCCATAACAAAGCTATATTATTTTAATATACTCCAGAAAATATTTTTTTCAAACTCCCAGGATTTAAATTCTGAATTCTAGGTTGAATCCAATTCCAATTATCTTATTGTATTCTATTTCATATACAAATTATATTTTTGGTCATTTCAAACCATTCCAATTTTATAATCTTATTTGATTATAATATCAACATCCAACACATCCAAAAAATAGAATAATTATAGAAAATTATTTCTTCTATATCAAAATAGAATTTTGGGTAAAATTGTTTCATTTACCCACCTAAAACAATATCGTGTCGAACTGCTCTGCTCAAGTGTTTAGAAATCCCTATCGACTTCGTGGCGTCCCACGATTCGATCAGAATTCATAACTCACTCAACAGACTAACCAACACAATATAAAACAATATTTATATCAAATAACAAATACGTGCACTCGTATACATGTACACTCAACTCATTCTAGGGTACTACTGACCCTATATCTAATGAGCACATGACACCCAAGCCTAGGTATTCGCTCAACCTAAGCTTTGATACCAACTGTAAAGGCCCGCAAATCCGTACTATCTGAGTTGACTAATAACACCACAGGTCCAACTCAAATTGCACAGAAATGTGAATCATTATTAGAAAGAAGTTAGAGGATGAGAAATAGAAAGAAAGAAATATTAGAATTGAAGAAAACGAAGATCACAAACTCACAGCGGAATGAATAAAATATATTATATACCATAACTTTTGAAATACAAATCAGTAACTTTATATACAACCATTATCAGAGCACAACAGTTATTCCTGGAACAGTTATAAACACCTGTTTCCAGATACAAACATGGTTCACAGCGGAATAAATGATATTCTATAGCTAACTGGTGAAGCCTCCTGCTTCCAGCTCTTCCAAGTGAATCTGAAAAATCCCGACTACTTGACTGGCCATACAAATATGGACACCCAAGAGTTTAGGGAAAACAAACAAAATAAACTCTGGGTCAGTCATGGGACTGGTGTGAGTAAACTCCAACCATCTGTTTAACTTTCAAAATCCTTTCAAAAGAAATGATAATCGTAAGACTGATCCACACATAAACACGGATTGTTTTTACCTTACGATAACCCAAAAATATTTTTGATATCAAATCCAATGATATTATAATAGTGTCTACATCAGATAAATAGAATCTAGCGGAACGCTTGCATCTCACGCTCCATATATAATATAAAATCAAAAACTGCAGGGTGCTTATTGGAGATTGGATTTCCAACATGACAAGTTATGGAACCACCTTCCGATAGTGTACTCTAGAGCACTTGGGTTCAACAAGAACATCTTGCAACCCGGCCCACACATGACTGACCACTCATTTCGCTTGAGTGTATCGAATGTACATCACCAACGGTTGGGATCAGCAACCGTTTCCCGAATGGGATAGCATCGAATAGAATATGGAATTAAATGAATCTCTAGATAGGTGATAACACACCCTAATGGGAACGACCCACATAGCCATGCTACCTGCCCGATTTTTGTCATTTCCCGGTTGTTGAGGCCTGAGGCTACGATTACTTTCTATTCATTGATGGCACAATCACTTTGAATGCCACATTGTCAGATCCGTTAATCACTAATTCATTTGCACAAATATTCTGGATATTATGCTAAGGGAATAAATCCGTTGCCACCATATTTATTTGTACAGATCAACATATTCGATCATTGGAAATACTTTGTCAGACATTCGTCCATATACGTTCGTTCTGGGATTGAACGAAAACCGAAGGCACAATTTCTATTAATAGAAAAAGCCCTTGCACTTTACTCCGTCTTCGATTATCTTCATATAATCTGTTTCGCAATGCTACTGCCAATACAGAGTGGTTCATGGATAATAATCCAACCGGTCTCTCCATACTGACAACGATATTGGCAAATATTTCGATAGTCGGTTATTTAACTATCAAAGAAAAATAACAAACATTCCATTCATCCATAACATCAATCAATCACTGGGCCTGTTAATTAATATTTCATTAATTATTAACCAAATAATTTTGATAATCATATTGGCCTCTTACGCTATTTGGAAAACATTTCCATATACCACCTTCTATTATTTTCTATAGTTAGAAAATATATTCTATTTGTAATTGAAAACAATTTCAATCACTTATCTCTTTCTTGACTTCTTTAATTATACTCAGGAAATATTTACTATTATATTTCCAAAACTCCATCACTTGGATTAAAACGAATGTTGTGTAAAACATCGTTACATCAACCCAAAATATTTTATTCAACTAACTATTATCCAAACACTTCTCTTCGAGACTGGATCTTGCTATTTGTCAATTAAAAATGAAATCAATCAAGTTGGGGTAAAATTACCTCTCAGACCTTGACTGAAAACATCATTAGCTTCAAAATAGACAAACCACTTACCCCGAATAATCAACATTATAAAAACCCATTTATTCATTTTTAAATGTATATATGTTTCTCTTCTATTACCAGCTTATCGATTTCCCTCTTTGTTTATAATAGTCTATTTTTAAATCCGTTTCCTTATTGAATTCTATATATATCGATATATTTATTTCTAACTATCAATTTTTCTTAAACATATTCTAACTCCTTAAATTCCCAGAAAAATTCGCCATAACCTCCCTTGTACCGGGAGCATCGGGATATTTCAAATAGCCTCCCATGGCCCTTTCCATTCAAAAAGAAAATTAAAAAGCCAAGTGGCTTGCCTATTCGGTGCATAAAACCTCATATGGAATTTAAACGTGTACTTTTTTGTCGGGTACATAAATTAAAATCTTCGTATACTTCATCCCATACCTGTCTAACACATGTTCACCTATTTTCAATTCAATTCAACTCAATCCAATCGTTTGAATTCAGTTTCGCCCATTTATTCTTTAATTAGCCATTTTGCCTATTTCACTTCTTTGTTTGAACATAACATGTTCAAACAAAATATTTAACTTGCTCATAACCCAATTGAATTTCAATTTCAATTCTAGTTTCCTTTTGAATATAAATTTTCAAATCGAATTCACTTATTCAAAGCCCAATATCAATTCAAAATCTCATTAACTAATTACTATTCAAATTAGTTAATTCTATTCAATAATCAAAAATCTGATTTCTGTTTCAAAAAAACAATTCATTACTCCACTTGAGTTCACATATAATTTACAACTCAAATCTAAAATTTTCTAGATAGAAATTCAGATTTTATTCGCTTAAAATCCTTTTATAAAATTAAATAAACCGTTATGGTTTTTAAATGGTTATGGCGCTGTTTTTCTGAAAATTTATTTTGATATAACTCAAAATTTATTCGACGAAAACTAGATTTTTCTCGTCCATTAGAAAACTATTATCTAATCGGTCCTGACGATTCTTGTTTCAAAGAATTCCGACTTCAATCGAGTTCTGTATACTCAATTGAAGTTCAAAATGCAAATTTACGAACTGCAGCACTGCGGCGAGTTCGTTTTAATTATATTTATAAATATAAACGGTTTATCTTCGTTTATAATAACTTCAACTTCATTCTGATATATATTTTTATATTTAAAACCAATTTTCCAAATTCAACTTAATATTTTCGATTATTTTAAAATTGTCGATTTTTCCTAACTCGTAAATAAATTTATTTATACCTCGATCTTCTATATTCAAATTCTATTTCAATTCAAATTGAATTTCCTATATTCAAATTCCATTTTCAATCTCCATTTGAATTTCTATATCCAAAATTCCCATTTCAAATTCTATTTTCAAATTCCATTTCAATCTATTTGAATCATATATTCAAATTCCATTTCAACCTATTTGAATTCTATATTCAAATTACATTTGAATTTATATATTCAAATTCTATTTCAAATCTCTTATTCAAATTCTATTTGAATTTCCCTTATTCAAATTCTATACTCATATTTCGTTTAAATTTCTATATTCAATTTCTATTTGAAAATTCTATTTTTAAATTCCTACTTGAATCCTGTACTCAAATTCCAACTCAACTCTATTTGAATTCTGTATTTAAACTCCATTTCACTCATATTTTCAAATTCTATATTTTAAATTTCATTTGAACTTTCTTTATTCAAATCCATTTGAATTCCTTTGAATTCAAATTTTATTTCAATTCCTTTGAATTCAAATTCTATTTTAATTCCTTTGAATTCAAATTCTATTTTAATTCCTTTGAATTCAAATTCTATTTTATTTCCTTTTTAAATTTTATATTCGTTCTTAAACAAGTCTCGATTTCAATTTCTTTTGAAATCGATATTTCTACTTTTGGAAAATAGATTTCCCTTTTCAATTTCACACTCCTATTTTTATTTCTGAATTATCCAATGATAATTCTTTCCACTTCATTTATAAACTTCGTTTATAAAAGAACTACTAGTTTTTATTTTACTAAAACGGGTTAATATTTTTATTCCATTCTAAAATTTCAAATTCTATTCTAAAGATAGAATTTTTACTTTTAGATCTCAAATACCCTTTTATAAATCAACCCTCAGGCCCGGTGATATTTAATCACCAAACAACCAATTATTTATTTTAGGGTTTCTAACACATCATATATGACAGTATATATGTAAACAAATAAACAAACAGATAATATATTTTTTTGAGGAATCCAGTCGGATCCCTCCAACCTGTTTTTTTCCTGCATCCACAGTAGTTAGTCAACATAGTAATACCCATCCTGCTTCGAGGCAGGATATCGCGGTACAGAAGGTCATCCACTATCATAGCGTGGGGCGTATAGGGTCATCCGCTAATGATACTGCGGGCATCCCCTAATGGTACTGCGGGAACTATCCAATCACCAATATATATATATATATATATATACTAACCACCAACACCTAGTATAAATAACTAATATATATTTAATATAGCGACAGTAAAATTCCAATGCAAGCAAACAACCAACAAACAATTATTTTTAACTAATAAAATAATTCTAAACAAAATATGAGTGATATTACTCACATTGATTTTCGTTTGTCAAATATCCCGTCTTTAATCCATATCGTTGCATCTACGAATCGACTTGAATCGTCCAAAATGAATTTATCACCTATGGTCATTTGATTTTTATTTAACGATTAAACATTTATTTTTTAATTAGTTACTAACATAAAAAAAGCAATTTAGTCTATGTATTTTTTTTTAAAATATCCGAACAACGTATACCTTTCTACGTGAATAACTACGAAGCCGTTCGACCATCACGGAGGGCTCCCTTCTCAACTCGATACCACACAACAATACCATACTGACCTCAACAGTGCTATAAAATTCTAGTTCCAGTCGCCTCGACCACAAACATCACCTTTAGACCATCGCCCTGCCATCGAACTAACCAATCACAGTCATTGAAATGCTTCAGCTACTCAGCCTCCACACTGCAATAAACCTTCTCCATTTTTCATCCTGTTGCTTGCATCCACATCCCCCTCCCCCCCAGAACCAAAGATCGACGGTCTTTTCAATACGGACTCCCCTTTGCACCACATCTGAGTATCCACCGGGACTCCAACTTGAACCCAAGAACGCTTCAGCAAATCGATCAATGGTCTAGAGCTCCGAATGCCCTTTACCTCGTCGTGCACCCTTCCAGACAAACCCATGACAGTATCGACAACCTCATCTCCTCCCTGTAAGACGAGCCTCCAGTTTGGTCGAGCTTCAAGGAACCAGCGGTTTCCGCTCGCGACTCTACCTTCTTCTTTCCCGCGATCACTCCAGAACGGTTCAAGCTTCAGGCTTTGCGATTTCCTGATTCGATTTTGTTGATTTCGGTTTTTCTGTGAGTTTCGAATTTTGGGGAAATTTTTGGTTTCGTGAAATAACTAAGGACAGAGTGGAAATGAAAACAAGAGGGGGCGCGTGTACTAAATTTAAGGCTTTCGATTGTGAATAAGAACGGAGATCGCCATTTCCATTTTGGTTCTCAGAAGAAGGAAATGTGAGGTGGTTATCACGATTTTATAAGAGAATAAGGAAACATTTCGTACATAGATTTTAAATGAGTGTTCCCTTAAGTACAAGCACATTAATTCAAATAGATTTTTGATATAGACTTTGATTTGATTTCGAATTAAATACGATTTGATATAAAGCGATTTTTACTCTTTTTAAAAGGGATTCTGATTTGATTTTAAGCTTATCCATTGATCAAATATTTCAGGGTCCATCACGCACCATCCCGAACTACTATTTTATTGCAACGACTGTTGTTTCAACAGTGTAATACTATTCTGAACTAACTGAATATATTTGATATTTAATTTGAATGTAAGTATAAATAACCAAATTAAATTAAATTCAAACAAATAAATTCTATGATAATAAATTATTATCATCGATTCCTTTTAAATCGAATTTCTACAAATTATTTAAATTGGTTTTCTATTTAGTTTAAAAATTCCCAATTGAATTATTTTTCATATTACGATAATTAAATATATTCGATATTAATTTGATAACTCAATATAAAAATCGATTTAAAATATCAACTATATTAAATATTTCAATTAAATCAGTCACAAATATGGGTCGTTGCAATATTTTTCAATAATAAGAAAGAAATGCAAAACCTAAAACAATTCTCTTTTAAAGAAAAAGGTTCGGATAAAGGAGGAAAAACATCCCAACACAAGAGTTCGATTTAAAAAAATTATGGAAAAGAACCATCTTCTAAAGGATGTCAAAATGCCAAAACATGTTTTCATAGAGATATTGTAACGCCCCAGATTTTTGAACAGTTTATTTTAAATATTTAGTATGGTTTAAATATTGAATTTTATAATATAAACCGTATTTTATTGGGTTATCGATTAAGTAATCGAAATACGATTTATTTCGATAATCATCGTAATACGAGAATTTAAAATAATTCAATTCGCAGATAAAACTAAATCGAAATGGTTCAGATGATCAAAATATATTCCATTTGAATATAAACGACGATAATAGTAATTTATTGTTGAAGAATTTATTTGTTTTTGAATTTTAATTATATTATATTAATTTATTCTGGTTATTTATATTTACGTTCGAATTAAATATCAAAATATATTCAGTTCAGTTCAGAATAACGCAATGATATTGAAACGTCGGTCGGTACACTAGAATAGCGGTTCGTGATTTCAATTAACGAACCAGAAATAATTGATTGTGGAAAGAATCGAAATCAAATCAGAATCTGTTTAAAATAAAGTGAAAATCTCTTTAAATCAAATCAATTATAAACAGCCGATTGTTTCACGCAGCTTATCTTCCTCGAGCACGAAAATTTGCCTCTTCTTTTTGATATCTAGCAGACATGAATTTAATGACGCTGTACATTTGGTTCCCTTTCTTGTTATATATAATCGGCCGAGCCTTTGTTCCTCTTTATTTTCAATACTGATGAAAACATTTCATCCCCAAATCCACTTCATTTCTCTTCTTCTAAAATCGATCCTCCGTTTAAGTATAAAAAAAGAATCCGAATTAAAAGCCGCGATCTAATATCGCAAGGATCCCTGAAGCTCGACGCGTTTGAAGGGCACAACGATGGCGATGCCATCAGTTTACAGAGAGGATTGAGGAGATTCCGATCTAGAGGAAGTATGCGATTTTGGGAAATGGATGTGAACTTCGCAGTCATCGCAGTCATCATCCACTTAACTCATTCATGAATTCGAAATAGGTGATTAGCAGATTAATGGAGGGTGGCACTTCGATTTGTTGAAGTTAACGGATAACGATGTGGAAAAGGTATTGCTTCTTTTCTAATAGCGAAAGCATTCCAGTACGGGAGCGTGAGTTCGACGCGTTGGGTAGAAGGGTAGAACCGCGCGTGCTTTTGGGGACAGTGTGGAGTTCGGCAGTTGAGTATTTTTGGTGCTCTAAAAGGGGTGCCATTCGTTGGCAACAACTTGAAGGGATACAAGATTTTGTTGGCACCTATAGAGAGCCGAGGTAGAACATCCTTCGAGGAGCAGGAGGATGGTACTGGAGCGATTTGAGAGGGGGAGATGCAAATTGACAGTAAGTTGTTTGTTGATATGCCAAAATGGAGTTACTGTTTATGGGCTGACTACAACAAATATGGATCTATGATCGACTTTGTAGTGGCCAGGGCAGCGAGGTATACGCGTTTGCTAAATTTAATTTTTGACAAAATAAATTGTTCATTTATTTTAGTGGTTTGGTTTAAATTAATAATCGTTTATAATAAAAATAAATAATCATGGGCGTACAGTGGATTCATTCGAGACGACTTGAGTGGTAGCCGCGACGATAAGGAGTTTAACTTGATATTCAGCGCAAAGAAAAACCAGGTGAGTAAATCTCACTCACCTTTTATTTGGAATTATTTTTATTCGTTAAAAATAATTGTTTCATGCTTGTTTGAAATGCTTTCTGGTTGATTTAAAAATATTAGTTATATAGGCTTGTTATTATATATATATATATATTGGTTTGGTGATTGGTTGGATTCCCGCAGTATCATTAGCGGATCCCCGCAGTATCATTAGCGGATGACCCTATGCCCACGTATATAAGGGGATCCCCTTTTTATACCGCGATATCCTGCCACGAAGTAGGATGGGTATTATTTCTGTTGACTAACATTTGTGGATGCAGGAAAACAGGTTGGAAGGATCCAACTGGATTCCTCAAAAATATATTATCTGTTTGTTTGTTTGCTTGATTTCATATATTTATATATGACGTGTTAAAAATCAAATGATTGAAAATTTGATGATTTGATTGTTTTAAATATCACTGGGCTAAGGGTTAATTTATTTAAAATATCGTGAAAAGGATATTTGAGATTTAAAGGGAAAATTCTATTTTTAAATAGAATTTGAAATTTGAATGGAATAGAAATATAAACTTGTTTTGAAATAAAAACAAGTAGTTCCTTTATAAATGAATTTTATAAATAGTTCTTTTATAAACAAAGTTTATAGATGAAGTGAAAAGAATTATCATTGGATAATTCTGAAATAAAAATACGAGTGTGAAATTGAAAAGGGAAAAATATTTTTTCCAATGTAGAGATTTAAAAATAAATTTGAAATCGAGACTTGTTTTAAAAAGAAAACAAGATGGTGCTTGTAAATGAAAAGTGGAAAATTATCACTTGGATAATTCGAATATTTAATTTCAAATGTGAATTTAAAAATAGAAATCGAATATAGAATTTGAATGGAGTTTGAATATAGAAATTCAAACGGGATTTGAATAGAGAATTTAAATATAGAATTTGAATATAGAAATTCAAAGAAGATTCAAATATAGAATTTGTATATAGAAAATTTAAATGGAATTCGTATATAGAATTTGAATAGAACTTGAATATATTGAATTTGAATAGAATTTGAATATACAGAAATTTGAATTCAAAGGAATTCAAATAGAATTTGAATTCAAAGGAATTCAAATGGATTTGAAGAAAGGGAGTTCAAATGAAATTCAAATATAGAGATTTGGAAATAATGGAGTTTAAAAATAGAATTTGAATAAGAGGAATTCAAATGAAATTTAAACTATGGAATTTGAATAGAGAATTCAAATGAATTTTAAATATGGAATTTGAATATAGAAATTCAAATGGAGTTTGAATATATGAAATTCAAAGGAAATTCAAATATAGAATTTGAACGTAGAAATTCAAGGATTTGAATAAAGGAAATTCGAATATGGATATTCAAATAGAATTTGAAAAATAAAAGTGAATTGAAATTTGAATATAGAATTTCAAAAAGAAGTCAAATAGATCAGAAATACTATTTTGAATTGGAAAAAATTGATTTGATATATTAAAAAAATATCAGAATGAAGTGGAATTTATTATAGATGAAGTTTAAACGTTTATGTTTATAAATATAATTAAAACGAACTCGCCGCAGCGCTGCAGTTCGTAAATTGGCATTTAGAACTTCAATTGAGTATACAGAACCCAATTGAAGTCGGAATTCTTTGAAACAAGAAACGTCAGGACCGATTTGATAATAGTTTTCTAATAAAGGAGGAAAATCTGGATTTCGTCGAATAGATTTTGAGTTATGCAAAAATCAAATTTTTAGAAAAGCAGCGCCGAAATCGTTTTAAAACTATAATGGTTTATTTAAAATAAATAAAAGGATTTTAAAGAAATGAATTCCGAATTTTTTCCATTAGAAAAATCCACACTGGAGATATAAAATAAATATGAGCTCCAGTGAAGCAAGTGGAGTAATGAATTGATTTTTGAAACACGAATCTGATTTTTGATTGTTGAATAGAATTAACTAATTTGAATAGTAATTAGTTACTGAGATTTGAATTGATATTGGGCTTTCAATAAGTGAATTCGATTTGAAAATTTATATTCGAAATCGAAAAGAAAACTAGAATTGAAATTGAAATTCAATTTGGTTATGAGCAAGTTAAATATTTTGTTTGAACATGTATGTTCAAACAAAGAAGTGGAATAAGCAAATAGCTAATTAAAGAATAAATGGGCGAAACTGAATTCAAAAGATTGGATAGTGTTAAACAGAATTGAAAACAGGTGAGCATGTGTTAGACAGGTATGGGATGAAGTATATGAAGATTTTTTTTTGTGTGCCCAACAAAAAGGTACATGTTTAAATTCATATATGAGGTTTTATGCGCCGTATCGGCAAGCCGCTTGGCTTTTTCTTTTTCTTTTGGATTGGTGAGGGCCATGGGAGGCTATTTGAAATATCCCGAAGCTCCCAGTGCAGGGGAAGTTATGGCGAAATTTTTCGGGAATTTAAGGAGTTAGAATATTTTTCAGATAATTTGATAATTAGAAATCAATGTATCGATATATATAGAATTCGATAAGTAAATGAATTTAAAAATAGAATGTTGTAAACAAAAAGGGAAATCTACCATATACATGTTTTAAAACTAAATAATTGGGTTTTATAGTGTGTTTATTCGAGGTTAGTGGTTTTTCTGTTTTGAAGTTGAGGATGTTTTCAGTCAAGGTCTGAGAGGCAATTTTACCCCAACTTGATTGATTTCATTTTTAATGGATAAATAGCAAGATCCAGGCTCAAAGAGAAGTGTTTGAATAATAGTTTGGTCGAATAAAATATTTTGGGTTGTTTATAACGATGTTGTATACAACATTCGTTTCAACTCAAGTGATGAAATTTTTGGAAATATAAAAGTAAATATTTCCTGTGTATAATTAAAATAGTCGGAATAGAGATAAGTGATTGAAATTTGTTTTCAATTGCAAATAGAGATATTTTCTAATATATAGAAAATAAAAGAAGTTGATATTTGGAAACGTTTTTCCAAATGGCATAAGAGACCAAGATGATTATTGAAAATATTTGGTTAACAAATATTGATAGGGAAATGGAGAAGAGATTTAATTAATGAAATATTAATTAAAGAGCCCAGTGATTTGTTTGATATGTTGGATGAACACTTGTTTTTATTCGATAGTTAAATCACAGACTATCGAAGTTTTTGACCATCGTTGTCAATATGGAGAGACCGGTTGGATTATTATCCGTGAACCACTCTGTATCGGCAGTAGCGTCGCGAATCAGATTATATAAAGATAATCGAAGACGGAGTGAATTTCAAGGGCTTTTTTATTAATAGAAATTGTGCCTTCGGTTTCGTTCAGTCCTAGAACGAACGTAAATGGACGAATGTCTTACAAAGTATTTCCAATGATCTAATGAGTTGGTCTGTGTAACGACCCGTATTCTACGCATCATAGGATCGTAGAATATTTATTTCTTTCGCATACAAAGTCGTATGGTCATGTAACTTTGGGAGACGACTATTGGGGTCATTTCCCATGTTCATGATTTTTCCCGATTTTTAAATGACCATTTTACCCCTAGTTGGCACTGTTTTGGCCATAACTTTTGACTGGAAAGGAATTTTGACCTGAAACCACTTCCATTGGCTCCGGATGATGGTTTCTCTTTTCGTAGAGTGGTCACATTAGCCAAACGGACTCACCGTTTAGGAGATATGGCTGAAACAAGTTTCAGATGGTGAAAAACAGCTTATTGGGCTTAACCGGGTGATTAGCAGTTAGGCCCAAAGGGGAATTTCGGGATTAGGAGTTTAAAAGGGCTGTTAGGGTTTGGAGAATACCTTTTTCTCATTTTTTCAGCCGTCACTATTCATTCCTCTTGATCTAGCCATGGCCTCCATTCTCTAAGTCTCTCTAAAACACCCAAGATCACTTCCTAATCAAGGATTAAGGCTTAGAGGCATCAAATCAAGGAGGATTAGCACAAGGACCGAGGTAGAGATGCTGTTATATATTGGAATTCATGCAAATCAGAGGTTTAATTCAGATCTGAAAGTTTTATTGTGGCAAAGGTGAGTGATTTGCATAGTTTTTGCACTAATTACGGTAATTAAGGGTAATTAGCGAAGATTAGCGAATTTATACACTAATAAATTCTGGAAAAATATTTAGAAATTCGAAAATAATATTTTATGCCTCTGGTAGAAATTTGGTTTAATTTGATGAAGTTTTGTTAACCCTATGATTAGTTTCATTTAATCATGCTTAGGGGAAAGATGGGATTTTGGGGCACCTTTGATCTAATTTGACATGTAAATTCATTGTTCTGGTGTTTGTGGTTAGTTTGCCATGTTGCTATGATTGTATGGTATGCTTTGTGATTGTTTAGAAGTGTTAGTTTGGTCAAAAACGTCGTCGAATGGCGAAAAATAGTTGCTGGAACGAAGTGCAGGAAATACCCCGGACCGGTTCGCCCCTACCCCTGCGATCCGAACCAATTGAAGCTCGCGCCTCGTCCTTCACGAATCGACCCGCCTCATGAGTCACGATCCGTCTGGGGCGCCACGAATCGACGTGTCACGAACCGACCCGATTGGAGTCAACGCCACGAACTAAAGGACCAGACCGCGTCACGAAGCACGACCTGAAGGCGATCCGCCACGAACTGATGAGCACGAACCGACCCAACAGGGGCGTCACGAACCGAGAAGCACGATCCGATGATGGCGAACACACCTGGTGGAGGTGGTGCGATCCGAGCTGGAGCATCCTCACGACCTGAAGCTTGACACGAACTGGTGTTTGCGAGCCGAACCAGGAGACTACGGTCTGAATGGAGACCGATTCGGAAGTGAAGACTATAACCCGAGATGCAAAGGAAGTCCAAATGAGAAGTTAGAGCTCAAGATTCAGATGGGAATCAACGAGTTCGCTTCATGGTTGGGCTTTGCTGCGGGACGCGTGCCAAGGAGTTATCGGTGTCTATAGCTTTGGACCACTATGGTAGGAGGTACGAAGACGGATTCAGGGCCATTATGGCATCGGTAGAACCAAGGGCTACAACCAATGAAGTGGGTCATTGAAATGTTGGTCATGACTCCATATGTTTAGCTTGGTCATAGCAGGGTTTCTACAAGTCGGGATTCGTCGTTACCTCAGTTTGTCTAGTGTTCCAAAGTGGTAGATGTCGTACGCTTTACGCACTGAGTGAGAGATGTGAGGATGATTGCCATGGATGATTTGTTTGCTATCATTATGACATGCACACCCCACCCCCGTATTCTTACACTATTTGTTATGGCACCTTAGAGCATTGTACAGTATGTGGTACTAACTCTTTGGTTGCAGGTCCAGGTTCAGGCATGGTTTAGTATACCTGTTATTGTTTTGTTTAGATGCTTATCTCTCATACCAGGCTTTATGTCTGACCCGGAGTTTTATGTCTCCTCTTATTACTCTGGGTGCTCACACGAGCAGACTAGAGACAGGTTAGCTGGTGATGCACGGGTAGATGATCCGGAGACGAGCAGGAGGCTTCCACGTAATATATATATATATATATATATATATAATATTCTCCCTGTGTTGTTGAAGATCACCGCTTGGGCATTGGTGGTGCATCTTCTACTTTAGCTTTCTTTTGTTTAGAGACAGTAAATTTGGAAAGTTGTAATAAACTGTATTTGGATTTCTGCTGTTCTGATGTTGATGTTGATTTAGTTATCAGCTTATGCACTGTCTCACCTGTTTATGTCAAGTATGTTATTATTATTATATTTTACTCCATGCGCTGTGAGACATTCTACAGGTTCTTGATTAGCTCGTTTCCTTCTTTCCTTTCTTCTGACGACCGTCCCGTGCTAGTCGGGCATGTGTACAGCGCACTTTCGGAGGAAATGCAGGCTGGTGCGGAGCGGGCCGTTTCACTTGGTATTAGAGCTCTAGGTTGCGTAGTTAACCTAGGGAAGTTATCAGGGAGAGATAATATACGTATACGAGAGAGCGTATTTGTGATTATTTTGATTTTTAAAAGCTATATATATATACTATTAGTAGTATAAGGATGAAGTCGTACTGCACTAGCACCACTATGGAGTCGTTAATCGTTTCCTTTTTCAGATTGACGATGAGCCGATATGTTAGAGGTACCGGTAGAGGGGCCAATAATGGGAATGCTGCTGACATGAGGACGATGTTTACTGACCTCATGAGAGAGATGCTTAGAGATGTGCAGAGGGCAGCTCCCAATGGTGGAAATGGTGGTGGTCCAATAGTGCAGGCACCAAGAGTCGACTTCGCCAAGCTGAATAAGGATTATACTAGCCTTGGTGGAAAGCCGTTCCATGGAACGGAGTCGGCCACGGATGTTCAAGATTGGTTGGATAGTTGCGAACGTATCTTCGAGGATTTGGGTATCGAGGATGCGATGAAGAGAAAGCTAGCGTCCCGTCAGCTGCAAGGGCGGGCAATGAATTGGTGGAATGCTATAAAGGCAGCTACTCCCGAAGATCATATTACTTGGGAGCAGTTTAAGGCTCGCTTTAGCGAGAAGTTCATTCCAGCTGCTCAGAAGTCAGTGCTGTTTAAGAAGTTCTTGGAGCTCAAGCAGAATGGCAGAGCTGTCTCGGAGTATATTGCTGAATTCGACACTTTGTCGAAGTATGGGTTATCTCTTATTGATACTGCCGAGAAAAAGAATGAGAAATTCATAACTGGTTTGGATCAGTACTTGGGGGAAAAACTTATTAACCACATCGATGAAACGTTTGAATCGATTGTGGGGAAAGCGTTAAGGTCAGAAAGTCTCTACCCTAAGCCGAAGACTGAGGTTGCATCCGCAGATGAGCCAAAGCCACAAGCAAGTGGTGGAGGCAAGGGTGGTTCCCAGAATAAGAGGAAGCAGAACCAAGCTAAGGATGGCCAGAAGAAAAAGAATAAGAAAGGTGTGGAGTGCTTCAGCTGTGGTAAGAAGGGTCATTATGCTAGTAATTGTCGGGCCAAGCCAGCGGACAGGAAATGCTTCAACTGTGGCCAAATGGGACATCACAAGGACAAGTGTCCACAGCCCCCTAAGGAAAAGCAAATGGTGAAAGCCTACGCTCTTAATGCTATTCCTTCTTCGTCGAATGCCCCAACAGCGGCGGAGAAGGGAAAGAATGTCGTCATTCAAGGTATGCTTTCTGTTTATGATGTTCCTGTTAGAGTTTTATTTGATACCGGAGCTTCCAGTTCTTTCATATCTAGTGACCTGGTAGATAGGTTGGGATTAGAGCCCGAGATTGTCGATAGACCTTTAGTAGTGACGAACCCGATTGGTGGTTCGACTAGCCTTAGCATGATTTGTCATAATGTGGTCTTATCGAGTCATGGATGCATGTTTGTTTGTGATTGCTTTGTTTTGGGCTTTACTGGGTTTGGCATTATTTTGGGAGTAGATTGGCTCCGAAGGTACGGGGTGGTGGTAGACTGTGAGGGCTTTTTAGTGACAGCTAGAGCGGATGATGGACGGAGGATAGTGTTTGTTGGTCTACCCAGTAAGGGGGTATTGGCTAGTTTTCTAAACTCCCTCGACATCCCGCATAGTGAGTTGTCAGGTTTGCCCGTGGTTGGCCAGTATCTGGATGTTTTCGAAGAAGTGACCGGACTACCACCACACCGAGAGATTGAGTTTCGTATTGATTTGGTAAAGGATGCCAGGCCTATAGTGATGCCACTTCGTCGTATGGCACCAAGGGAGCAGCGAGAGCTCGAGGTGCAAGTCAGCGATCTTTTGAAGAAGGGATTTATCAGAAGGAGTGTTTCTGAATGGGGAGCACCAGTTGTGTTTGCTACCAAGGCGGATGGTTCCCTTCGTTTGTGTGTAGACTACCGCGAGTTGAATAAAGTGACGAGGAAGAATAAGTATCCTCTACCGCGGATAGATGATTTGTTCGATCAGTTGAGTGGCGCGAGAGTATTTTCTCAGTTGGATCTCGCGACAGGTTTTCATCAGCTTAGAGTGGAAGCTGAGAGTATAGCTAAAACGGCATTTCGAACGCCGTCTGGATTTTATGAATGGTTGGTCATGCCATTCGGGCTGACAAATGCCCCAGCATATTTTGTGGATCTTATGAATAGGGTATTCAGAGATCAGTTGAATAAGTTTGTCCTTGTGTTCGTTGATGATATTTTGGTCTATTCGAGGATAGAGGAAGAACACAAGGAACATTTAAGAGTAGCGATGGAGGTGTTGAGAAAACACCAATTGAAAGCAAAGTTTTCTAAGTGTCACTTCTGGAAGAGGGAAGTGAGGTTCTTGGGCCATGTTGTATCATAGAATGGTATTGCCGTGGACCCGGCGAAGGTGGCTACGGTACAAGATTGGCCTACGCCCAAGAATGCAACAGATGTAAGAAGTTTCTTGGGATTAGCTGGATATTATTGTAAGTTTATCCAAGGATTCTCCAAGGTAGCAGCACCATTGACCCAGTTAACCAAGAAGAATCAAGCTTTTGTCTGGGATGAGAGGTGCGAGAATGCATTCAAAAGTCTAAAGGACAAGTTGACAAGCGCACCCGTGTTAGTCATTCCTAAGGGGGATGAAGAGATGACGGTGTACACGGATGCCTGTGGTACCGGACTGGGTGCTGTATTGATGCAAGGCGGTAGGGTTGTAGCTTATGCAAGTCGGCAATTGAAACCGCACGAGAGAAGATACCCTACCCATGATTTAGAATTGGCAGCGATCTTGTTCGCGTTAAAGATGTGGAGACACTATCTCTTGGGAGAAAGATTTGAGTTGTTTACAGATCATAAGTCGTTAAAGTATCTCTTCTCTCAGAAAGATCTGAATCTCCGTTAGCAGAGATGGTTAGAGTTTTTAGCTTCTTATGATTTTGACATCGCATACACACCGGGAAGGGGCAATGCGGTGGCTGATGCATTGAGTAGAAGACATGCCAGCTTAGGGGCTATGTTCCTTGAATGGAAGCAACTGGAGTTTATCGCGGGGTTCGATTTCAGACCAAAGTGCGAATTGGATCCAGAAATGTTAGCAAGTTTGACGATCAGACCCACTTTGATTGAACGGATCGGCTCTAGTCAGAGGGACGATCCTAACCTATTGGAAATCATCTCCAAGTTAGAGATGGGTATCGATGAGGAAATGAACAAGTATGGGCTTGATCGAGATGGATGGCTTAGAAAGAATGGAAAGCTTGTTGTACCCAATGTCAATGGATTGAGGGATGAAGTGCTTAGAGAATGTCATCACTCAAAGCTGACTATACACCCCGGTGGTAACAAGATGTATCGTGATATGAAGCAGGCTTACTACTGGGAAGGGATGAAAAGAGACGTTGGGAAGTTTATATCCAAGTGCATGAATTGCCAGCTAGTTAAAGCCAAGCAAAAGAAGCCTAGTGGGTTGTTACAACCCTTAGAAATTCCCGAATGGAAATGGGACCAAGTCTCGATGGATTTCATCGATGGTTTACCAAGGACTAGATCGGGATATGACAGCATTTGGGTAATTGTAGATCGACTGACTAAAAGTGCAAGGTTTATACCAGTCAAATCGACTAGAACGGCAGCTAAGTTAGCAGAATTGTATATGAAGTGGGTAGTGAGATTTCATGGAGTACCTAAAAGCATTATGAGTGACCGAGACCCGTTGTTCACTAGTGGGTTTTGGAAGAGCTTACAAGAGGCTCTAGGGTCAGAGTTACATCTCAGTACCGCATATCATCCTCAGACCGACGGTCAGACGGAGAGGGTGAATCGTATTTTGGAAGATCTCTTGAGAGCATGTATATTGGATTTTGGTGGATCATGGGATGACCATTTGCATCTAGTAGAGTTTGCATATAATAATAGCTACCAATCCAGTATCGGTATGGCTCCGTTTGAAGCTTTGTACGGAAGACCGTGCAACTCACCATCATGTTGGATAGAGACTGGCGAGAAGTTTATGCTTGGACCAGATGTGGTGAGGGAAACTTCAGATAAGATCAAGATCATTCAACAACGAATGAAGGCTGCCCAAGATAGGCAGAAGAGTTATGCTGATAAGAGGAGAAGAGACCTAAAATTCTCCGTTGGTGACTTGGTGTTTGTCAAGATTTCTCCGTTGAAGAGCGTAATACGATTTGGCAGGAGAGGCAAATTAGCACCAAGATTTGTTGGTCCATTCCCTGTTCTTGAACTAGTCTGGAATTTGGCATATAGAATTGACTTACCGGAGAAGATGGCGGGAGTTCACAACGTATTTCATGTTTCCCAACTAAGGAAGTTCGTTCACGACTCAGATATGACTATCTCACCTGATCAGTTAGAGGACTTCGAAGTAGAACCCGAGGCGGTTGGGAACCGCAAGCCGGCCTGTATTGTCGAGCACGACATGAAGCAACTTCGAAGGAAGGCGGTGAAGTTAGTCAAGGTACAGTGGAGCGAGGACGAGAATGATTGTACTTGGGAGACAGAGGAGAACATTAGGAAGACACACCCAGAACTCTTTGCCTGGTAAGATTTTGACTTTGATTTAGTTTTCCGCATGCTAGGATAGGCTTGTTTGCTTGTTTTGCATGTTTGATTGTTGTATGTGGTTGTTAGGCATGCGGGATCCTTTGTATGTTTTGGGTTAAGGAATTTCGGGGACAAAATTTCTTAAGGGGGAAAGAGTGTAACGACCCGTATTCTACGCATCATAGGATCGTAGAATATTTATTTCTTTCGCATACAAAGTCGTATGGTCATGTAACTTTGGGAGACGACTATTGGGGTCATTTCCCATGTTCATGATTTTTCCCGATTTTTAAATGACCATTTTACCCCTAGTTGGCACTGTTTTGGCCATAACTTTTGACTGGAAAGGAATTTTGACCTGAAACCACTTCCATTGGCTCCGGATGATGGTTTCTCTTTCCATAGAGTGGTCACATTAGCCAAACAGACTCACCGTTTAGGAGATATGGCTGAAACAAGTTTCAGATGGTGAAAAACAGCTTATTGGGCTTAACCGGGTGATTAGTAGCTAGGCCCAAAGGGGAATTTCGGGATTAGGAGTTTAAAAGGGCTGTTAGGGTTTGGAGAATACCTTTTTCTCATTTTTTTCAGCCGTCACTATTCATTCCTCTTGATCTAGCCATGGCCTCCATTCTCTAAGTCTCTCTAAAACACCCAAGATCACTTCCTAATCAAGGATTAAGGCTTAGAGGCATCAAATCAAGGAGGATTAGCACAAGGACCGAGGTAGAGCTGCTGTTATATATTGGAATTCGTGCAAATCAGAGGTTTACTTCAGATCTGAAAGTTTTATTGTGGCAAAGGTGAGTGATTTGCATAGTTTTTGCACTAATTACGGTAATTAAGGGTAATTAGCGAAGATTAGCGAATTTATACACTAATAAATTCTGGAAAAATATTTAGAAATTCGAAAATAATATTTTATGCCTCTGGTAGAAATTTGGTTTAATTTGATGAAGTTTTGTTAACCCTATGATTAGTTTCATTTAATCATGCTTAGGGGAAAGATGGGATTTTGGGGCACCTTTGATCTAATTTGACATGTAAATTCATTGTTCTGGTGTTTGTGGTTAGTTTGCCATGTTGCTATGACTGTATGGTATGCTTTGTGATTGTTTAGAAGTGTTAGTTTGGTCAAAAACGCCGTCGAATGGCGAAAAATAGTTGCTGGAACGAAGTGCAAGAAATACCCCGGACCGGTTCGCCCCTACCCCTGCGATCCAAACCAATTGAAGCTCGCGCCTCGTCCTTCACGAATCGACCCGCCTCATGAGTCACGATCCGACTGGGGCGCCACGAATCGACATGTCACGAACCGACCCGATTGGAGTCAACACCACGAACTAAAGGACCAGACCGCGTCACGAAGCACGACCTGAAGGCGATCCGCCACGAACTGATGAGCACGAACCGACCCAACAGGGGCGTCACGAACCGAGAAGCACGATCCGATGATGGCGAACACACCTGGTGGAGGCGGTGCGATCCGAGCTGGAGCATCATCACGACCTGAAGCTTGACACGAACTGGTGTTTGCGAGCCGAACCAGGAGACTACGGTCTGAATGGAGACCGATCCGGAAGTGAAGACTATAACCCGAGATGCAAAGGAAGTCCAAATGAGAAGTTAGAGCTCAAGATTCATATGGGAATCAACGAGTTCGCTTCATGGTTGGGCTTTGCTGCGGGACGCGTGCCAAGGAGTTATCGGTGTCTATAGCTTTGGACCACTATGGTAGGAGGTACGAAGACGGATTCAGGGCCATTATGGCATCGGTAGAACCAAGGGCTACAACCAATGAAGTGGGTCATTGAAATGTTGGTCATGACTCCATATGTTTAGCTTGGTCATAGCAGGGTTTCTACAAGTCGGGATTCGTCGTTACCTCAGTTTGTCTAGTGTTCCAAAGTGGTAGATGTCGTACGCTTTACGCACTGAGTGAGAGATGTGAGGATCATTGCCATGGATGATTTGTTTGCTATCATTATGACATGCACACCCCACCCCCGTATTCTTACACTATTTGTTATGGCACCTTAGAGCATTGTACAGTATGTGGTACTAACTCTTTGGTTGCAGGTCCAGGTTCAGGTATGGTTTAGTATACCTGTTATTGTTTTGTTTAGATGCTTATCGCTCATACCAGGCTTTATGTCTGACCCAGATTTTTATGTCTCCTCTTATTACTCTGGGTGCTCACACGAGCAGACTAGAGACAGGTTAGCTGGTGATGCACGGGTAGATGATCCGGAGACGAGCAGGAGGCTTCCACGTAATATATATATATATATATATATATAATATTCTCCCTGTGTTGTTGAAGATCACCGCTTGGGCATTGGTGGTGCATCTTCTACTTTAGCTTTCTTTTGTTTAGAGACAGTAAATTTGGAAAGTTGTAATAAACTGTATTTGGATTTCCGTTGTTCTGATGTTGATGTTGATTTAGTTATCAGCTTATGCACTGTCTCACCTGTTTATGTCAAGTATGTTATTATTATTATATTTTACTCCATGCGCTGTGAGACATTCTACAGGTTCTTGATTAGCTCGTTTCCTTCTTTCCTTTCTTCTGACGACCGTCCCGTGCTAGTCGGGCATGTGTACAGCGCACTTTCGGAGGAAATGCAGGCTGGTGCGGAGCGGGTCGTTTCAGTCTGTATAAATATATATGGTTGCAACGGATTTATTCCCTTAGCATAACATCCAGAATATTTATGCAAATTAATTAGTAATTAACGGATCTGACAATGTGGCATTCAAAGTGATTGCGCTATCAATGAATAGAAAGTGAGCGTAGCCTCAGGCCTCAACAACCGGGAAATGACAAAAATCGGGCAGGCATCATGGCTATGTGGGTCGCTCGCATTAGGATGTATAATCACCTATCTAGAGTTTCATTTAATTTCTTATTCTATTCGATGCTTTCCCAATCGAGAAACGATTGCTGATCCCAACCGTTGGTGATATACATTCGATACACTCAAGCGAAATGAGTGGTCGGTCATGTATGGGCCGGGTTACAAGACGTTCTTGTTGAACCATGTGTATTCACCTCTAGAGATTCACTATTGGCAGGTGGTCCCATACCTTGTCATGTTGGAATTCCAATCTCCAATAAGCGCCCTGCGGTTTTTGATTTTTACTATGTATATGGAGCGTGAGATGCAAGCGTTCCGCTAGATTGTTATTTATTTGAATTAACATTATTATAATATCACTGGATTTTTGTATCAAAGTGTTTTGGGTTATAGTAAGGTAAAAACCGTCCATGTTTATGTGTGGGCTGGTCTTACTATTATCTTTTCTTTCGAAAGGATTTTGAAAGTTAAACAAATGGTTGGAGTTTACTCACACCCACCAGTCCCATGACTGACCCAGAGTTTATTTTGTTTGTTTTCCCTAAACTCATGGGTGCCCAAATTTGTACGGGCAGTCAAGTAGTCGGGATTTTACAGATTTATTTGGAGGAGTTGGAAGCAGGAGGCTTCACCCGTTAGCTATAGATTATCATATATTCCGCTGTGAACCACGTTTTTATCTGGAAACAGGTGTTTATAACTGTTCCAGGAATAACTATTGTGCTCTGATGATGGTATGTATATAAAGTTACTAATTTGTATTTCAAAAGTTATGTTATATAATTATTTTTTCGTTCCGATGTGAGGTTTGTCTTTTGTGTTTTCTTCTATTCTAACATTTCTTTCTTTCTATTTCTCATCCTCTAACTTCTTTCTAATAATGATTCGTATTTCTGTGCAATTTGTGTTGGACGTGTGGTGTTATTAGTCAACTCAAATGGTACGGATTTGCGGGCCTTTACAGATATAAACCATTACGAATCAAAGGAGAAGAAGAAACATCTGTAAAACATTCGTTATCAAAAAAATTTGAGAAAAAAATTGAAAAAAAATGACCGAAAAATCCATAATATATGCATCTCATTGGATCTTGACAACTCACATCTCTATGTGAACGATCACCACATCAAAGACAATGGTCCTTAAGATTTTTACCCAATGACCAAGGCTTTCGAGATGTTACAGGAGTGGATGTTGTCTTGTTATATTCTCCTAGACCGACCCTAGATTAAACCCTAAATCGACTGTAGTGATTTATCCGACCTACGATTCACCTTCACTAAATACAATAATGATATTTAAGAAAATAAAACATACCTCACCGAATACGGATGTTGGAATGAGTGTCAGAACGAGGTGGAGCGGAAGATAAGAGCAGATCCAAATTAGTCGGAATCACAACCAATTGGGAAGAACAAAAAACCTAATCGAAATCTTTAAGTGTTGAAACAAGGGTTCATTTTATTTGGAAGTGTAATAAACGCGAGGACAAGGAAATGACTATTTTGCCTATGGTGGTTAAGTTGGGTAACGGTGTTAACCGTGGCTAAATTGAATTGCGGTAATAACCATTTCAACTTTGTAACAACGATAACTGTGACAATTAATAAAGAAATAAGTGTGATAGATAAGTCGGTTTGGTGTTGTGTCTTACTTATGGAACAATAGTTGTAAGAGACTCTAACTTTCGGTCGTACTACTAAAAGAGCAAAATACCTTTCTTCCTGGATGAGTAAAGTTTACGAAACTAATGCGGTAATGTACCTTTCGACAAAACTAATGCGGTAATGTACCTTTCGGCGGGCAGTGTTAATACCTCAAAGCTTGGTTTGAGAAAATAGAAAATATTCATGCAAGTCCCTTTAATTTTCGGAGGATGATATTTTAGGTTTCGCTTTTCGGCCCTCCAATCAATTCATTCCACCTTTTAGTCGAATTTCAATGTCCGGAAATCCTTCTTTTTATGGATTTAAAGAGTAAGTTTATTTAAGAATATACTACAATTATAAAGTTTGAGTTAGTGAATTATTCTGAAGCATAACTATTTACCGTGTCTTAAATAAGCTTTTAAGAAAGTTTAATTATGGAGGTTCTTCTTTGTTTGAAATAAAGAATTATGGGGTCACCGAGTTCCCCCTTGAAGTTTAAAAGGATATAGGAAGATTTTTCTTCTATTTATTAATTATTCCGATGTGTTTTTTAGTTCATCAAGGGATTTTACTTCTGTAATGGCATCCTCCTATCTGTCGTGGTAAGCCCGAAGTGGTAATTACTTGAGGAAAATCTAAGAGCTTTAGGCTTGGATATGTAATCTTTGTATAGATAATGAAAGTTGATTTCTCTTGCCTGAGGGTTTATGTGGAAACACCTGGGATCACTTTTCCCGAAGTCATGATGGGATTTGAAATCCTCCTTTGCTTGTCCCTGTACTTTGATATTCGCCGAAATTCTCGAAACAATGCCATTGGTGCCGTTGGATGCACAAATGTCTCTTTAGGTTATGCGTGAACAATTTTCGTTGGCACATTTACCCTATCGAGACGGGGTTAATGCTTGGACGGGTCAATCTTTCGAACATTTGTAACATAGGTCCTTTCCGGTTCTATGAGTTTCACCTCACAAGTTGACGATGAAGTTATGGTGGTCCTTTCTACTAAAGGAGAGATGTGCCATTTTTGGATTAGGAAACCCAGATGTGGGTATTGATGAAATCGGAGATCGGAGGTCACTTTCAGAGAAGAGCAAAGCCTCTTTTGGCTTAATAGATTCATATTTGGGTGATAATAGAAGGTTGAGGTTTTCTTTGGTTTAACGGACTAGATTTAGGCAATTGGTATATAGAACCCTCCTCGCTTTAAGGGACTGAAATCCAAGTACTAGAAATGTAAGGCCTTACCCGACTTAAGAAACCCAGGCTTGAGTAGTAGAAATATGAAGCTTTACTTGGCCTAAGAAACCAAGATTTAGGTGTTAGAAATACAAAGCCATAATTGGCTTAAGAAACCCAAATTTGGGTATTAGAAATATGAAGCCATACTTGGCTTAAGAAACCCTGATTCAGGTATTAGAAATACAAAGCCATGCTTGGCTTAAGATACCCATATTTGGGTATTAGAAATATAAAACCATACTGGCTTTAGAAACCCAGATTCAGTTATTAGAAACACGATGCCACACTTGGCTTAAGAAACCCATATTCGGGTATTAAAAATAAGAAGCCATACTTGGCTTAAGAAACCCAGATTTGAGTATTAGAAATACGAAGCCATATTAGCTTTAAAAACCTAGATTCAGGTATTTAGAAATATGAAGCCATACTTGGCTTAATAAACCCATTCGGCACTCGAGGAAGAACGAAGCCTCTTTCAGCTTAACTGACCCATATTCGGGTGATTAAGGAAGAGAAAATCCTCTTTCAGCTTATTTGTCCCAAATTTGGGTAATTAAGGAAGAGCAAAGCCTCTTTAGGCTTAATTTACCCAGATTTAGGCAATAAAGAAGAGTGAAGCACCTTTTAGCTTAATTGACCAGATTCGGGCAATAAAGGGGAGCAAAGCCTCTTTCGTCTTAATAATACTCGGGAAGTCCTCTTCTGGTCTTGATGGTGCCATTTTTGGCACATTAAGGAGAACCTAGAATGTCCTTTTCCGGTTTGGTCTTGAAGAGCAAAGGTTTGCACAAAAAATTTTATCTGGTGTAACGATATGTTACTTTGATTGCCAACAGATGAAGTTAATCCTTCTTGGGATGGGTTCAATCCTACCTTACTAGATTCATAATCCCTTTTTCTCTTTTTGGTTGATCACATTCAGGGCCTAAATTCACAGCATTTTCTCCTTGTGAAATCTTAAATCCACATAAGATATTTTTGTGCGGAATGGCTTGGAAGATCCTTTTTCCGATTTAGTTAGCTGAATACTTGTTCCAAGAGACTATTTTACCAAGTTTTTAATCTTTTCCTCATTCGAAGGTGGGCTTAGTTTTTGATGACCGCCTATAACTCCTAAATTTAACAAGAGTAATAACACGCTGAAAGACATGCCACAAATCTATGGACGATCATCAGGGTATGTTAATATACACAGAACCTGTCATATAACTCACAGCGCAAAGATAAAATGTAATAGAACATATACAACATACAATAGTAGTGAAGGAGGATTGAGCAGAATTTTAACTTTTATATCATCATGAATTATCCAAAAGATCAAACTGGATACAACATCAAATTTTGTAAATATGCCTCACTACAAGTCACTTAGAGAATACATCAAATAGCAGAAAATTGCAATAGCTAGAATAAAGTAATACGTAAGCCTCCTGCTCGTCGTCGCTCAGCAGCATCGTCCTCATCGAGATCAACTACCTGTCGCCTGCTACTCAGTCTTCCCATCCACACAATGGATGAACAGCCTAAGGAAATAAAAGGGAACATAGAACCTTGAGTAAGAAAACAAACTTAATGAGCGATAAAACAACTATCTAACATCATCAATAAAGTATACGAGAATAGGCAGATTAATCATCTAATCTACCAATCAATTCAACAGAGGAGCCCACCTGTTTCCTCCACATACGACAGTGATAGCCTTTACAAATAATCAGATAAAAACAACCAGTACCTTCATGGCAACCAGTTATCCAGCATAGGCCATCCTAATCGAACTTGACATCTCCCAAGCACAAGCCTTGAAGGCCTAAACCAGCATCAGACAGGCACGCAAGAGACATCTCCTTCGACGTTGGACAATCTACACAAGACGATACAAGAAAAACAATCATCATTCGTGACTCTGGATATCACCGCCAATTCTGCTTTGAAACCATCTTTAATCATATGACTGGCCATATCATCACGCCATCCATCAAGGGCTAATGGTAACCCTGGTTCTAGCAAAAACTACGTGTGTCTTTCATCGATACGTATCTAGGCCTTCCATCGAAACCAAGAGCACACGACTAATCATCTAGTCTTTTAGGCGTCTCTATTATACCCTTGCTTTGAGCCGTTAGAACTTATGACAACGATAACTCCTCAGCCTTCGATATCTCTCGTCGTCGTCGTCATCGACTATCCATAAGCTCAAATCATCTTTAGCAACCATTATCCTGAGCTCAAATCATCTTGAGTCGCCTCAATATTCATTACATTACGACGATCAACGAACACTTCACAATGCTTCGAATATTTTATCTTGAATTTACTTCGAAGCCATGAACATCATCGAGCCAAAAACATACATCATTTGGTCGATCTTCGATTCACAGCGTTTCACCCTTTTTCAATGAATCTCGAACCACAACATTTAATTTTCATTTCACATCATTTATAAAACACCATGGTTACTCTGCCATGCTCATCTATCTGATCACTTGATCCATCAGTGCGCCCCTTGCCTGATCAAGCATTTCCACGTGTGTACCCCTTCAAATCATTCGACCGATCCATGCCAATTTTCCAAACCCGATCTGACATTCAATAGCATTTCACAAACGCTGTCTCCCATGGGCGATCCATTACTCAAAAAATCTTGCCCGATCCATCGGTTGTGCATCGACCGATCCATCGGTTGCGCATCGACCGATCCAATAATTTTAGTTGTCGATCCATGCGTTTCACAGTGTTTACCAAACGTTGTTGAACCCCAAATGATCCGATCAATATTCCCTTATGTCGATCCATGGCCTGCACACGTTGCCCGAACCATTGGCAAAAAGCTTGCCCGGTCCATTTTTTACAACATTTTCCCTACGCTGTCGAACCAAGAAGTTCCGATCCACTCCAGTATTGCTGATCCATAGAAAAATTACCAATCCATCACTATTTTCACGTCCGATCCACTCCATTTCTTGTAGTACAAGCCAACTGATCCATGCTTAAAAACCCCGACCCGATCCATGAATTCAATGCTCGATCTTTGGCAATTCGACACTACTATGATTCCAAACTTGTGTAATTATCAAACATCCATACAATTTGAAAATAAAGCAATGATTAAACCAACATCCACACATCAATAATTATCAACAACAAAAAAACTCACCAAATCATGATTAAACAAGAATTGAATCAAATGGATCTAACTTGCATGATAAATGAATTAACAAAAGAATTACTGATTAAGTTCCTAGTAGATCCTACGGTGATTCAAATGAAAATATACTTACCATGATGTAAATCTAGGTGACAACAACTTGAAATTATGAAAATAAGATCAAACAACCCACATACTTAATTGAATCTGCATGATAGGTGCTTATCACTCACCAAATCCACAAATTAGCTTTAAAAGAATGATCTACAAATCCAAACAACAAAGAAGATTTTCAAATCCTTCAATTTGATGCGATCTGCTCTCTCTTGATGTGGATCTAGCCTTCCTTGATGTAGATCTTCAACCCTAACCAAACAAGAAATGAAGAAAGTAAATCATTCTTCTTGCCTCTACCCCCTATGTATAGCTATCTAGCCAGTCCACTAATGAGCCACACCAAATCAGCACGCTAATGACTAGTTAACTTGTCTAGAAATTGTGTAACACTAAAACAACATTTCCTCTCAAACCGCTAGACCACTTCTTTAATATGACTACTCTATGGAATAGGCAATGCCATTTCCTTTCCAATGAAATCGATATGAGTACCTGATTCGATCCCAGTCCCTGTACAAATCTGAAAGGAGAAAAATAGTCATAAATAAAATTGATAAGAATTATGGACATGTCTTACATACCCATAATGAACATATCAAAATAAGAGAATGATCCACCCCTAGGGGAATTAAATAAAAATATTGTACGATCCTCCGATACGTAAAATGCAGGTTGTTACATTCTTCCCCCTTTAGGTATTTCACCCCCAAAATCCCAAACAAACACAAGCAACCAAAACCATTATGCATGCCTATCATCCACGAGCAGCCAATTTATCATCCAAACTAACATCCATCAAACCATGCATCAATAGCCTTATCGTAACACGTGGAATTCTAACGAATAATATGATCACAATGGTGTAAGGTGACACAACATTAATGGGTCATACCAACGAAGAGTTCTGGATGGATTGTCTTCGTGCTCTCTTCCATTTCCCACGTATAATTGTCATCATCCTCACTCCATTACACTTTGACTAGCTTAACCATCTTTATCCAAAGCTATTTCGTGTCATTCCCCACAACGCGAAGCAACTTACGAGGTCTCGTAACTACGGACTCAACTTCTAGGTCTCCGTACTGTTCCGGAGATACCACCACATTCGAATCATGCACACACTTTCGTAGAAACGACATATGGGAAACATTGTGCACACACGACATCTTCTCTGGTAAATCCAATTTATACGCGAGCTTTCCAATCCGCTCGACTATCGGAAAAGGTCCAACGAACCTTGGAGCTAACTTTCCTTTACTTCCGAATCGAGCAACATTCTTTAACCGAGAAACCTTCACAAAAACCATATCACCAACGTTAAACTCCAAATCCTTTAGACGTTTATTAGTGTAACTCTTCTGACTATCTTGGGCAATCTTCATTCGTTGTCAAACGATCTCGATACAATCCAATATTTCTCTTACCATCTCAGGCCTAAGAATGGGCTTATCTCTAATTTCTAACCAACATGCTGGAGAATCACACGGTCTACCATATAACGCCTCATACGGTGCCATCCCAATGCTCAATTGATAACTGTTGTTATACGCAAACTCAACTAGATGTAGATGGTCCTCCCACGATATTCCAAAGTCCAATACACAAGCTCTTAGGAGATCTTCCAAAATTCGGTTAACCCTCTCGGTTTGACCATTAGTTTGGGAACTTCCTGCAGTCCTAGTCGATTTGACAGGAATTAACCTTGTGCTTTTGGTCAAATGATCCACGATGACCCAAGTTCCTTCATATCCTGTCCTGGTTCTAGGTAGTCTATAGATAAAATCCATCGATGTATGCTCCCACTTCCACGTAGGAACTTCCAATTGTTGAAGTAATATACTCGACTTTTTCTATTAAGCTTTCACAAACTGACAGTTCATGCGCTTGGAAATAAATTTTCCAACATCCCTCTTCATCTCTTCCGAGTAGTACGCTTGCCTCATGTCTTGATACATTTGTTACCGTTAGGATGAATCGCCAACTTCGAGTGACGACATTCTCTTAGAACTTCATCTCCCAATCTGTCAATATCAGGAAAAACCAATCGCCTTTATTTCCGAAGCCAACCTTCTCGATCAACCTCGAACTCTTTATCCTTTGGTTCCAACTTCTGGATAATCTCGACAAGCTTTGCTTCAAGCTACTAACTTTTGTAAATCCTTTCGATGAGAGTAGGTCTTATCGATAAGCTTGCCAACATTTCAGGCTCTAACTCACATTGAGGCCTGAAATCGAATCCTAGCAGGTTTTTCCATGATCTTCTCCTAAGTATCATCCAAGTGATCAACCAGTTGATTCCCAAGATACTTGTCCAAGCTCAGGACAAACTTCTTGTTCTTCTGGTAGGGAGTCTCGATATATGAACGAGCATACTGGGACAAAGCTTCAAAATCGAAAACATACACCAACACTGGTTTACCATTCTACTTCAGTTTCACGAACCTTTTGAACAGAATAGACTTCTGAACGGTAGAAATGAACTTCATCTCAAACTTGACTTGGAACTGATCCTATGTTATCTTATCTTCTGGGGTCTCTAAAGCGATAGAGTTCGACCAATCCATAGCTCTGCCGTGTAGCTGTCTTGATGCAAGCTACTTCTTGATCGCATCGACAATTCCCAAGTCTCCAAAGATCTGAATGCAAGTATCAAGCCACCCTTGAGTCTCTACAGTCTGCTCTTTGAACGGCTTTTCTCCTAAAGTAGTGAAGTCTTTGCATAGTTTTGCGAAGTCCACATCCCTAGGCACCTGCACCTGAACCCCCACATCTACGAAGCTCTTTGGAGCAGGTACCCTCCTCATGATCTCTGCCGCCATGGCCTCGAACATAGCTGGGTAATCTGCTATACCACCATCGCCCCCCTACTGGAACAGTCCCCTCCCTAGCAGTATGTCTCGAAGTTCGACGACTCATTCTAAATATGAAAAAAAGAATGATTAATCCACACATAAGAAAACAACAAATGGAGTTCAAGCGTTATTATACTATACACGATAATATGGTATACATCCATTAGAGATCTACAAATACGTCTTACATACGTTATTACGTCTTCGAACTTTAGCTAAAATCGATTAACTAGAGCTCTGATACTAAATGTGATGACCGCCCATAACTCATGCACTTAACAAGAGGAACAATATGCTGAAAGACATGCCAAGAAGTTATGGACGATCATCTGGATAGGTTAATATATGCAGACCATGTTGTATAACTCACAACGCAAGGATAAAATGTAATAGAACATATACAACAGGCAATAATAGTGAAGCAGGATTGAGCAAAATTTTAACTTTCAAATCATCATGAATTATCCAAAACATCGAACTGGATACAACATCAAATTTTGTACAATATGCCTCACTACAAATCACTCAGTAAATACATCAAACAGCGAAAAACAACAATAGCTAGAAGAAATTGATACATAAGCCTCCTGCTCGTTGTTGCTCAACAGCATCGTCCTCATCAAGATCAACTACATGTTACTTGCTACTCAGTGTGCCCATCCACACAATGGATGAACAGCCCAAGGTAATAAGAGGGAACATAAATCCTTGAGTCCGAAAACAGTCTTAATGAGAGATAAAACAGCTATCTAACATCATCAATAAAGCATATGAGAATAGGAAAATTAATAATATAATCTACCAATCATATCAACAGAGAAGAACCCAACTCGTCTCCTCCACATCCGACAGTGATAGCTTTTACAAATAATTAGATAAAAACAACCAGTACATTCATGGAAAGCAGTTATCCAGTGTAGACCATCCAAATCGAACTCGACATCTCCTAAGCACAAGCCTCGAAGGCCTAAACCAACATCAGACAGACACCCAAGAGACATCTCCTTTGACGTTGGACAATCTACACAAGACGATACAAGCAAAACAACCATCATCCGTGACTCTGGCTATCACCGCCAATTCTGCCTTGAAATCATCGTTAATCGTATGACTGGCCATATCACCATGCCATCCGTTAAGGGCTAATGGTAACCCCGGTTCTAGCAAAATATCCATACGTCTTTCATTGATATGTATCTAGGCCTTTCATTGATACCTAGGGAACTCGACTAATCATCTACTCTTTGCTTTGAGCCCGCTAGAGCCTATGACAACTATAACTCATGGGTCGTCGATATCTCTCGTTATCAACATCAGCGACTATCCATAAGTTCAAATCATCTTGAGAAACCATTATCCGTGAGCTCAAATCATATTGAGTCGCCTCAACATTCAATGCGTTACGACGATCAACGAACACTTCACAACACTTCGAATATTCTATCTTGAATTTACTTCTAAGCTACGACCATCGACGAGCCAAAAACATACATTGTTTGTTCGATATTCAATTCATAGTGTTTCACCCTTTTTCTATGAATCTCGAAACACAACGTTTAATTTGTATTTCATATTGTTTATAAAACACCATGGTTACTTTGCCATGCCTAATCCATCCAATCACTCAATCCATCAGTGCACCCCTTGCCCGATCAAGCATTTCCATGTGCGCACCCCTTTCGGTCATTCGACTGATCCATGCCAATTTGCCTAACCCAATCCGACATTCCACAGCGTTTCACAAATGTTGTCTCCCCAAGCCGATCCATCACTCAGAAAATCTTACCCAGTCCATCGGTTGTGGATCGACAGATCCATCAATTTTACTTGCCCGATCCATGCTTTACAAACATGCCTGATCCATGATTTTCACAATGTTTACCAAATGTTGTCGAACCCCAAATGATCTGATCAATGTTCCTTGTGTTGATCCTATGAGAAACTAGTCCAGTCCACCAAGAAATCATGCCCGATCCATGGCCTGCACACGTTGCCCGATCCATTGGCAAAAAGCTTGCGCGATCCATCTTTCTATAGCGTTTGCCAAACGCTAACTAAAAAGTTCTGATCCACTCCAGTATTCCCTAATCCATAGAAAAATGACTGGTCCATAACCATTTTCACGTTCGATTCCATTTCTTGAAGTACAAGCCAACCGATCCATGCTCAAAACCCCCGATCTGATCCATGAATTCAATGCTCGAGTTATGGAAATTCAACACTACTAGAATTCAAAACTTGTGAAATTATCAAACATCCATTCAATTCGACAATCAAGCAATGATTAAACCAACATCCGCACATCAATAATTATTAACAACAAATAAAACTCGCCAAATCATGATTAAACAAGAATTGAATCAAATGGATCTAACTTGCATGACACATGAATTAACATAAGAATTACCAAAGATTAGATCCTATAGTGATTCAAATGAAAATATACTTATCATGATGTAAATCTAGGTGAAAACAATTTGAAATGATGAAAAATAAGATCAAACAACCAATATACTTGATTGAATCCATGTGAGAGGTGCTTATCACTCACCAAATCCACAAATTAGCTTTAAAACGATGATCTACAAATCTGGACAGCGAAGAACGATCTTCAAATCACTCAATTTGATGTGATCTACTCTCTCTTGATGTAGATCTAAGAATTTAATGAAGGAGAGATGTATTTGATTGGAGTAGAGGGAATCTCTGTGACAGCCCCAAACCCCGTACTGACGGCGGCAAGGGTTATCTTAGGAATATAACACAGAAACAGATAATAGCAGAACAGAATTAAATAAATACACCAGATAATGAACAATAAAATATACTGGATAAAAGTAATCATCAGAGTTACACAGTATACAGGATCTTACTTAGTACAAATACAGTTCAGCTATACATAAATGTCTACAGCAGAAAACAAACAAAATATTTACAATAGGAGCTGAACAGCATAAAAAGAGATAAATGATAGAATCCATCTTCAGCTCCAGCTATCCAGAAAGAACCAGCTAAACCTGAATACAAGGCTGCCCGTGTAGAAAAAGGGGCACCCGAGTTTGAAAGTGAAACAAACTACGAGTCAGTCATGGGACTGGTATGAGAGATCTACTCAACACATATATAATTTGGCTAATCACAGGACCACGCCACTTTCGTGGAACGAGTTTACTCCATTGGATTGCCAGTGCTTTAAAACAAATCTTTCTTTTAAACATCGCTATGCTTTTTATAAAAATGAAGCCGTTATAAGACTCAGTTCCCATCACACAATGCATCGCAAACCAGAGGATAGAGTTTTTACCTTATAACGGTCAAAATATGCTTGATACGAATAAAACAAAGGCATTTGATATTATTGCTAGTGTTTATATGTTTTGAAAACAATTTCAAATCATAACTATCAATCATAGACGGCATGGGTACCATATATCATGTCGCCATATATATATACAATCAAAACCGCACGATGTCGTATATGGAAATTGGATTTCCGTCATGAACCAAGGCAAAAGATAGTCCTTACCGAATTCGAGACGCTCTAGCCCGCCCCTCAGGCAAGTACCCAGTCAAGCCTTTGGATCATCAGGGCCGGTCCACCGATGTGGATTAAAATTCCTGAACACTGCATTTCCCCACCCTTTGGGGTGTAAATGAGCCATTGAATGACTCCATCGGACCCGAATTGCCCGATCAAACCGAGGCGCCTCACAACAGCAACAACCACATCAGTGAAAAGTATATAAATGTCAGGGCTGGTAGGTCACTGACACCACCCTCGCTAGAAAGAAACGCAGGCCCTCCCTGATGTCCTCTCCCGTTTCTGGTTCATACCGGGGTGTGAGGCTTGCGATTTTACGTCATACACAAAGCTACGCCACACTGGCGGTGCTTTGATCATCACCACAAGACTTTGCTTTTCAACAGAAGCCCTGATCACTGCATCTTAGCATGCCACACAGGCAATTCATGCCATGCGACTGATGTCCATCGATACACAACCTCTGAGCTCGTGCGTTTCAGAGAAGGGCGTTAAGCAAAAGAATAAATTTTCCGCCGCCAAACAGATTTATATTTAATAGAGATCAATCAACACAGAATAAAATCCAATGTCAGACACACAGTCCATTTACAAGTCCGTTCTGGGTCTGAACGAAACCGGAGGCACTAAATACCTCGCAAACCCATCGATCACCACGTACGTCTGGACGATCACTACTCATTATCCATATTTCGGGATGCCTCCCAATCAGGACCTCGGTTACCCTCCAAACGAGGTGAAGATCTCCGGTCTTCGACCACCGTCTTCTTCTTTGACTTTCAATCGTCGGTCAATTATTTGAAATGAGAATTAACTCGGCCTTTTCAAATAATTCACGTATATTTAGACTTTTAAATCAGTTTATTTCAATGGTTAAATCATTTGACAACACTAATTTTGTTCTTTAATGTAATTTTCACACAAAACACATTCAACCATCAAATGCTACATAAATCGAGCAAATTCAGTTTATTTCCATTCCATATCGTTTATGATATTTTATAATGATTTATCGCTATTTTTATTTATTTTAAAATAGCCCATATATTCAAAACGACGCTTCGGGCCATAACGCGGCAGTGGCGCTGTTTTTCTTCAGATTTGATTTACACATATCTGAAAATCTAACCGTTGGATCTTCACAAAATTTACATCATTAGAAAGGTCTTTTCAAAACGAATCCAACGGTTCTAGTTTCGGGAAAATCCGACGGTCGGATCTCCCGGTACAATTGTTTGAAGTTTCGATTTCAAAATACGAACTGCAGCGTCGTTATTCGATTAAATATAATTATATTTATATATATATAAATATAATCGTTTCTGACGCTGTTTTTCTTCAGATTTGAATTAAACATTCCAGACAATCCAACCGTTGGATTTTTTACAAAGTAGGTGCCGTTGGAAAGATTTTTCCAAGGCGAACCCGACGGTTGTTGTTTCAGGAAAATCCAATGGTCGGATTTCCCGCACTGGTTGTTTGAAATCACGGTTTCAAAATACGAACTGCACGGCCACGTTTCGTTTTAAATTTTGTTTATATTTATATATTTATATAAATATAGTTCATTCAAAATTTCCTATATCGTTTTTTTTCTTCAAATATTTCACTAACGCCTTAAAATTTTGGAAAATTTCGTCATAACCTCCTTTGTACGGGAGGGGCTGGGAAAATTCCCAAATAGCCACACGGGCGTCTCATATCAAAAAGAAAAGAAAAAGCCAAGCGGCTAGCCAACAGGCTCATAAAATCATCACCCAAACAAAACAGTAAATGTGTACCTATTGGTCGGGCACAAAATTTTATTCCTCTTCTCTAGCCCCTTTGCTATAACCTGCTCAATAAATATGCATGTACATATATACGGTTCTTATCATTTTTCATTTTCCGTTCAACTTCATATTTGATTTCCGTTTGGTTTAAAAACACCATTCATTCTAATGTTGCATGTATAGGCAAAAATCATATCATTAGCTAATTAATGAATATTTCAACTCATATATGTTTATTTGAACGAGTGGCTATTTTTAACACTTCACATTTCAACAATTCGTGCATATAATAAAAATGGGATTTTTATTGTAAAACAATTCATTTCAAAACACTATTATTTTATATAGTGTATATATAGGTGATAAAAATAGGATTTTTCTTATAAAACAATTTCTTTCAAAACGAGATTATTTTACACAGTTCATATAGTCGATAAAAGGTGATTTTTATATTTAGAACCCGAATACCATTCAACACATGAAGGTTTTCTATAGTTTCTATATATAGATAAAAATGTGATTTTTATATTTAAAACACGAATACCATTCAACACATGAATTTCTAATCAACAAATGAATATCAGTTCAACACATGAAGGTTTTCTATTTCAATGAATAAATATAGTTTAAACAAATGAAAATAATTCAAACACACGAATATTATTCAAAATTTCGGCAGCATAACGGCAGGGTAGTTAAAACTGAGACCGTCCCTAGTACGGCTCCTCGCTCTACCTTAAAACCTCGCGGTTTTTGACAATGGGGATCATGCATCTAGTTCGCACGCAGGCGGCATGTATATATTTATTTCATTTCCACAAACTAATCCTATGTGGTTTCAACCAAATATTTCTCAACCACAAATGGGTATTTTTCAACCTCAATCAATCAATATCAACCACAAACAATCCCAAACAATCATTCGCTATCAATCAATTTTCACACCAATCACAATCAATAAATATCGTCCATGGTTTGTGGACGAGGGGCGTATATATATATATATATATATATATATTTATATATAGCAATTCACTTTTATTTCAACACATATTTTTTTTTTTACAACGCATATATAACTTATACATCGAACGTACAACTTATACAACGCTTATACATGAGGTGTACAACGCTTATATAACTCATACATCGACTATATATAATTTATACATCGTCATTTTCCATATTGTTTTTAAATTAGAAATCTCACATTGGGTTTCCACTCCACCAAAGATAGCAGAAGGCTCTGAAAAATATGCGGTCTCTTCTAAAATGTAGAAGGCGTCCACACGGTCACGATGTTTCCTGTTTCATCGAATTTCGTTAACGAACGAAAAAGGTATGATTTTTATTTGATAACATGAATTTGCGACACTTTTAAAAGTTGAAAACAGTTTATAAAATGTAAACCGCACCTATGCTTATTGATTCGAAACTAGGTTTCGATCCTGCGTTCAATCCACGAAGCTAGGGAGCAATCGGCCAGCACCACCGCGTAGAGCGTCGAGAGGCGCACCTGGCGATGGTCGGGGCTTCAGATCCGATCGCCTCTGGCCATCTCAACGTCGACTGGAAGTCGACGACTTTGGAGGCATCGTTCTCGACGCTGGCGAAGGGAGAGAAGGTGGGGTCGGTTCTGATTTGAAGAGGAGGAGGTGGCGAGTCGAGTGGTGGCGGTGGCGATGGCTACAGGTGGCGGAGGCGACGGGAATCGGGTCGGGAAGCTTCGGATGGTCTTCGCCGTTCGTTCGGGGAGAGAGAAAAGGTTTTTTTTTTCTGAATGAATTATTTTGATTGGCCGGAGGTATTTAATTAGTTCAAAAATACGGTTTTGCACACGAACTCCTTTTCAAACCCAACGACTGTCGTCCCTAGCGTTTTACCCCCATTCCGAGCACAATGGGATACGTTTCGAAGGCCCATTCAACTGTTTCAGTCAGTTTCTTTTCAAATTAAAATATAAAACATTCAATATTTTAATTTGAGCGTACATTTCAATTTGCCAGGGCCACAAACTGGTTCGAAAAATTCCAGAAAAATAAATCTAGCTATGTTTTGATGATACGGTCCCAACAAAACTAGTTTCGTCGAATTCTGAGACCGTTTGCAAAAAGGCCCATTTTTGGTCGATCCAATTTAACTGTAATTGACCAAAACATATTTTCCTTTGCCACGCTCACATACTAGCTTCAAAAATTATGAAATTTGAAACCTAGCAATAACTTCACATCCCGGATCCAATAAAAGTGGTTTCGTCGAATTCCGAGGCCGTATGCAAAATGGAAAATTTCCCGGGCTATATAAATTCCATAGCGGCCTTTCTGAAAATTCATTCGGCCATAACTTTTTCTTTCCGCTATGAAAATATGATTTTTCAGATTCGTTAGAAAGGTATTCACTAACAGATTTAAATATTTTTGGTTTCACTAAAATCCGTTTTGTTTTGCACCCGATACAGTCCGACAAAGTTTGAATTCAAATTTTGAAACTACAGTGCCATTTCGGGCCTTGTTTATAATTATAATTAATTATATTCGTTTTCAATTGTCGATTCAAACTCGGTTTTCATTGCCATTATCTAAAATATTTATTTTAAATATTTAAAATCCATTATTTTAGCCAATTTAAAAATTTTAAATTGGTTTAGATTTTCTAGGTCGTTACAATCTCCCCCACTTAAAACTTTTCGTCCCCGAAAAGGAACAAAGTCGAAAGTGGTTTGATTAATCTACAATCACACAATCTCTCAGTTGCTTCGGGAGGAGTAAATCTTTCTAGGAAAATCACTTTGAATCTGTCCCAGGTGATATCACCTTCTGGATTATCTTTGATGATTGTTTCCCACCAGATTAAAGCTTCTTCTTTGAGCGCCCAAGATGCTACTAGCCTTTTCTGGTCATCCCTCAGCTGGATACGCTCAAAAATTCTTTCGACAGAACTCACCCAAGCTTGAGTTTGAATAATAGATTCGTTGCCCGAGAACTGTGCTCTGTTCAGATTTCGATATCTCTTTAATAGAGCCTCTAGATCGGGTTCCGTATTCCTTCTGTTTCTGGCACTCATTTTCTAGTACGTCTGCAATTAGCAGACAAAGTGTCAGGTCAACAGAAAAGATATTTTAAAATATAGAGACAAATACTTGAATGTAAATGTGGCTATCGAGGTGTAATTTCATTCTGCTTTACTCATACTAGGATATTGCTGATCCTATCTGTATAGAGTCACCCATCCTAGAACACTACTGGTTCTATTTCTGACGAGTTCGTTCAAATGTTATATTCCAGAACTAAGCTTAACCAATGCTCTGATACCACGTTGTGACAGCCCCAAACCCCGCACTAACGGCGGCAAGGGTTATCTTAGGAATATAACACAGAAACAGATAATAGCAGAACAGAATTAAATAAATACACCAGATAATGAACAATAAAATATACTAGATAAAAGTAATCATCAGAGTTACACAGTATACAGGATCTTACTTAGTACAAATACAGTTCAGCTATACATAAATGTCTACAGCGGAAAACAAACAAAATATGTACAATAGGAGTTGAACAGCATAAAAAGAGATAAATGATAGAATCCATCTTCAGCTCCAGCTATCCAGAAAGAACCAGCTAAACCTGAATACAAGGCTGCCCGTGTAGAAAAAGGGGCACCCGAGTTTGAGAGTGAAACAAACTACGAGTCAGTCATGGGACTGGTATGAGAAATCCACTCAACACATATATATAATTTGGCTAATCACAGGACCACGCCACTTTCGTGGAACGGGTTTACTCCATTGGATTGCCAGTGCTTTAAAACAAATCTTTCTTTTAAACATCGCTATGCTTTTTATAAAAATGAAGCCGTTATAAGACTTAGTTCCCATCACACAATGCATCGCAAACCGGAGGATAGAGTTTTTACCTTATGACGGTCAAAATATGCTTGATACGAATAAAACAAAGGCATTTGATATTATTGCTAGTGTTTATATGTTTTGAAAACAATTTCAAATCATAACTATCAATCATAGACGGCATGGGTACCATATATCATGTTGCCATATATATATACAATCAAAACCGCACAATGTCGTATTTGGAAATTGGATTTCCGTCATGAACCAAGGCAAAAGATAGTCCTTACCGAATTCGAGACGCTCTAGCCCGCCCCTCAGGCAAGTACCCAGTCAAGCCTTTGGATCGTCAGGGCCGGTCCACCGATGTGGATTAAAATTCCTGAACACTGCGTTTCCCCACCCTTTGGGGTGTAAATGAGCTAACGAATGAATCCATCGGACCCGAATTGCCCGATCAAACCGAGGCGCCTCGCAACAGCAACAACCACATAGGTGAAAAGTATATAAATGTCAGGGCTGGTAGGTCACTGACACCACCCTAGCTAGAAAGAAACGCAGGCCCTCCCTGATGTCCTCTCCCGTTTCTGGTTCATACCGGGGTGTGAGGCTAGCGATTTTACGTCATACACAAAGCTACGCCACACTGGCGGTGCTTTGATCATCACCACAAGACTTTGCTTTTCAACAGAAGCCCTGATCACTGCATCTTAGCATGCCACACAGGCAATTCATGCCATGCGACTGATGTCCATCGATACACAACCTCTGAGCTCGTGCGTTTCAGAGAAGGGCGTTAAGCAAAAGAATAAATTCTCCGCCGTCAAACAGATGTATATTTAATAGAGATCAATCAACATAGAATAAAATCCAATGTCAGACACACAGTCCATTTACAAGTCCGTTCTGGGTCTGAATGAAACCGGAGGCACTAAATACCTCGTAAACCCATCGATCACCACGTACGTCTGGACGATCACCACTCATTATCCATATTTCGGGATGCCTCCCAATCAGGACCTCGGTTACCCTCCAAACGAGGTGAAGATCTCCGGTCTTCGACCACCGTCTTCTTCTTTGACTTTCAATCGTCGGTCAATTATTTGAAATGAGAATTAACTTGGCCTTTTCAAATAATTCACGTATATTTAGAATTATAAATCAATTTATTTCAATGGTTAAATCATTTGACAACACCAATTTTGTTCTTTAATGTAATTTTCCCACCAAACACATTCAACCATCAAATGCTACATAAATCGAGCAAATTCAGTTTATTTCCATTCCATATCGTTTATGATATTTTATAATGATTCATCGCTATTTTTATTTATTTTAAAATAGCCCATATATTCAAAACGACGCTTCGGGCCATAACGCGGCCGTGGCGCTGTTTTTCTTCAGATTTGATTTACACATATCTGAAAATCTATCCGTTGGATCTTCACAAAATTTACATCATTAGAAAGGTCTTTTCAAAATGAATCCAATGGTTCCAGTTTCGGGAAAATCCGACGGTCGGATCTCCCGGTACAATCGTTTGAAGTTTCGATTTCAAAATACGAACTGCAGCGTCGTTATTCGATTAAATATAATTATATTTATATATATATATATATAAATATAATCGTTTCTGGCGCTGTTTTTCTTTAGATTTGAATTAAACATTCCAGACAATCCAACCGTTGGATTTTTTACAAAGTTGGTGCCGTTGGAAAGATTTTTCCAAGGCGAACCCGACGGTTGCGGTTTCGGGAAAATCCAATGGTCGGATTTCCCGCACTAGTTGTTTGAAATCACGGTTTCAAAATACGAACTGCACGGCCACGTTTCGTTTTAAATTTTGTTTATATTTATATATTTATATAAATATAGTTCATTCAAAATTTCCTATATCGTTTTTTTTCTTCAAATATTTCACTAACGCCTTAAAATTTTGGAAAATTTCGCCATAACCTCCTTTGTACGGGAGGGGCTGGGAAAATTCCCAAAAAGCCACACGGGCGTCTCATATCAAAAAGAAAAAAAAAAGCCAAGCGGCTAGCCAGCAGGCTCATAAAATCATCACCCAAACAAAACAGTAAATGTGTACCTATTTGTCGGGCACAAAATTTTATTCCTCTTCTCTAGCCCCTTTGCTATAACCTGCTCAATAAATATGCATGTACATATATACAGTTCTTATCATTTTTCATTTTCCGTTCAACTTCATATTTGATTTCCATTTGGTTTTAAAACACCATTCATTCTAATGTTGCATGTATAGGCAAAAATCATATCATTAGCTAATTAATGAATATTTCAACTCATATATGTTTATTTGAACGAGTGGCTATTTTTAACACTTCGCATTTCAACAATTCGTGCATATAATAAAAATGGGATTTTTATTGTAAAATAATTCATTTCAAAACACTATTATTTTATATAGTGTATATATAGGTGATAAAAATAGGATTTTTCTTATAAAACAATTTCTTTCAAAACGAGATTATTTTACACAGTTCATATAGTCGATAAAAGGTGATTTTTATATTTAGAACCCGAATACCATTCAACACATGAAGGTTTTCTATAGTTTCTATATATAGATAAAAATGTGATTTTTATATTTAAAACATGAATACCATTCAACACATGAATTTCTAATCAACGAATGAATATCAATTCAACACATGAAGGTTTTCTATTTCAATGAATAAATATAGTTTAAGCAAATGAAAATAATTCAAACACATGAATATTATTCAAAATTTCGGCAGCATAACGGCAGGGTAGTTAAAACTGGGACCGTCCCTAGTACGGCTCCTCGCTCTACCTTAAAACCTCGCGGTTTTTGACAATGGGGATCATGCATCTAGTTCGCACGCAGGTGGCATGTATATATTTATTTCATTTCCACAAACTAATCCTATGTGGTTTCAACCAAATATTTCTCAACCACAAATGGGTATTTTTCAACCTCAATCAATCAATATCAACCACAAACAATCCCAAACAATCATTCGTTATCAATCAATTTTCACACCAATCACAATCAATAAATATCGTCCATGGTTTGTGGACGAGGGGCGTATATATATATATATATATATATATATATATATATATAGCAATTCACTTTTATTTCAACACATATTTTTTTTTACAACGCATATATAACTTATACATCGAACGTACAACTTATACAACGCTTATACATGAGGTGTACAACGCTTATATAACTCATGCATCGACTATATATAATTTATACATCGTCATTTTCCATATTGTTTTTAAATTAGAAATCTCACATTGGGTTTCCGCTCCACCAAAAATAGCAGAAGGCTCAGAAAAATATGCGGTCTCTTCTAAAATGTAGAAGGCGTCCACACGGTCACGATGTTTCCTGTTTCATCGAATTTCGTTAACGAATGAAAAAGGTATGATTTTTATTTGATAACATGAATTTGCGACACTTTTGAAAGTTGAAAACAGTTTATAAAATATAAACTGCACCTCTGCTTATTGATTCGAAACTAGGTTTCGATCCTGCGTTCAATCCGCGAAGCTAGGGAGCAATCGGCCAGCACCACCGCGTAGAGCGTCGAGAGGCGCACCTGGCGATGGTCGGGGCTTCAGATCCGATCGCCTCTGGCGATCTCGACGTCAACTGGAAGTCGACGACGTTGGAGGCGTCGTTCTCGACGCTGGCGAAGGGAGAGAAGGTGGGGTCGGTTCTGATTTGAAGAGGAGGAGGTGGCGAGTCGAGTGGTGGCGGTGGCAATGGCTATAGGCGGCGGAGGCGACGAGAATCGGGTCGGGAAGCTTCGAATGGTCTTCGCCGTTCGTTCGGGGAGAGAGAAAAGGGTTTTTTTTTTCTGAATGAATTATTTTGATTGGCCGGAGGTATTTAATTAGTTCAAAAATACGGTTTTGCACACGAACTCCTTTTCAAACCCAACGACTGTCGTCCCTAGCGTTTTACCCCCATTCCGAGCACAATGGGATATGTTTCGAAGGCCCATTCGACTGTTTCAGTCAGTTTCCTTTCAAATTAAAATATAAAACATTCAATATTTTAATTTGAGCGTACATTTCAATTTGCCAGGGCCACAAACTGATTCGAAAAATTCCAGAAAAATAAATCTAGCTATGTTTTGACGATACGGTCCCAACAAAACTAGTTTCGTCGAATTCTGAGACCGTTTGCAAAACGGCCCATTTTTGGTCGATCCAATTTAACTGTAATTGACCAAAACACATTTTCCTTTGCCACGCTCACATACTAGCTTCAAAAATTATGAAATTTGAAACCTAGCAATAACTTCACATGCCGGATCCAACAAAAGTGGTTTCGTCGAATTCCGAGGCCGTATGCAAAATGGCCAATTTCCCGGGCTATATAAATTCCATAGCGACCTTTCTGAAAATTCATTCGGCCATAACTTTTGCTTTCCGCTATGAAAATATGATTTTTCAGATTCGTTAGAAAGGTATTCACTAACAGATTTAAATATTTTTGGTTTCACTAAAATCTGTTTTGTTTTGCACCCGGTACAGTCCAACAAAGTTTGAATTCAAATTTTGAAACTACAGCGCCATTTCGGGCCTTGTTTATAATTATAATTAATTATATTCATTTTCAATTGTCGATTCAAACTCAGTTTTCATTGCCATTATCTAAAATATTTATTTTAAATATTTAAAATCCATTATTTTAGCCAATTTAAAAATTTTAAATTGGTTCAGATTTTCTGGGTCGTTACAATCTCAAACCCCAACCAAATAAGAAATGAAGAAAGTAAACCAATCTCCTTGCCTCTACCCTTCAATTTATAGCCATCTAACTAGTCCACTAATGGGGCACACCAACTTAGCCCACTAATGACTAGTTAATTAACCTGTCCAGAAGTTGTGTAACACTAAAACTGCGATTCCTCTCAAACCGCTAGACCAAACCTTTAATGTGATAACTCTACGAAATTGACAACACCATTTCCTTTCCAATGAAATCAAACTCAGCACCTAATTTGATCCCAGTCAAAAGTTAATCCCTGTACAAAACTGACAGGGGCAAAACAGTCACAAATAAAATTGGTAAAAATTATGGACATGTCTCATATCCCCATAACCAACATATCAAAATATGAGAATGATCCGACCCTCCGAGAATTAAATAAAAATATTTTATGACCCTTTGATACGTAAAATGTGGTTTGTTACATAGTTTATCTCGTAATTTTCCTCGATTATCCTTATGTAGATAGTAAAAGGGAGTCACAACCTCATTTCCTTTACTAGATTGGGGGTGTCTATTTATCCCTTTAGAATTGGTAGTTTATTCTATTGTGATGTCTTTTTACTCCGCTGGAATTCTCATTCTGCCCATAACCCTCTTCCATTGGCTCGTGCAAAGCTCTATTCGAGTTTTCGCGATCCTTTGTAATATATTGAGATACCTCGCATACTAATTTCTCATTGTCCTCCTAAGGATATATTTTCAATGACACTGGGAGAAATGAACAAGAACAGAGGTTCAAGCCCTCCTTCTAGCACCTAAAAAAGTTAGCAAAATTTATGGTTAACACCCAAAAGTTAGATTTGGTCGTAGAACTTCAGATCTATGGTGAGGAAGGGTTCAAACTTGAGATCCACAAACATCTTCCATGTTATAATTTTATTTCTAATTTCTCAAACAAGAGGTCTCTCTACCTATGAAAAACTTTCCTAGTGTTACCTTAAGGTGTTGAAACAACTTCTCCGGATACTCTACGATTACAGATCAGGGCCTTAGGAAATGGCTAAATCCCAAGTTGAGCCTTGAAGGTTGGGTTTACGCAAGTTTCCTATAGTTTCTTATGGATATAACGAAACTTCATGAACACCTCCCTAATCCCAATTGCTTAAGCCTAATAAGTCGTTGTACTAGGACATCTTAGCTTAATCCTAGGTCCAGTCTTAGAATAATCATAGATCGCTATAATGATTATTAACCTAATAAAGGTTTCTATCCTTAAATCAAGGGTTCTTGGGGTCAGTCACAAGTTAAGGTTCGACGTAAATCTAAATCAAGTACATGATCCGTGCATTGCACCTGTAGTGTTAGCAAACAACAATAATAACATATATTATTGAACAAGATCGCACAGAATTATCTTAATTGTCATATATCTTCATTTTATTGAGTACAATCGATATTACAATCCTTTTCCTTGATTGACCTAGAATTTAGGGTTTTTCCATGTATTAAGAGAATACAAATGTAAAGAACAAGATTTCAAATGCGGGAAAACAAAGTCCCACGCTCTGAGTTGCGGGGTCCTATTTATAGGTATAAGCTGGTCCCCCTTCAGCATAAGTGCTCTGTTTTCTGCTTCAGTGGCTTTTTTCATGGCAAACTACTGATAGCTACTTTCTGGGGATTCGGCGAAAGGAGCTTTTTTCTGAATGCGAGAGGGACGGCTGCATAAGAGCTTTCGACTCTTTTACGCTTTCATCTCGTGCTTTATCCCTAATGCTTTAGGGTTATGGATCAGGTTTCTTACCCTTTTGTATGTTGCAGCATGTGCTTTGTCTGTCTTGGGTTTCGGAGGTTTGTATCAGAAGTTTTGCTTTACTGCTTTCAAAGGACCCTTTTGATAATTATATTTGCGTTTTTCTTCGGAAAGCAGGTTTATAGATGCATGCATACCTTATGATGTTGTCGTCTTGTTCTAAGGTGCTCTTTCTTCCCATTCTCTTCTTTAGTTGCTTTTGGAGATCCTTTCCCTCTTTTCTTTGCACGACTTTCTTTATTTGGACAATCTTAAAGTCTCGTTTGACTGCTACCTCAGGAATCTTTCTATGGGTTATACGAGAGCCTTTCTGGTGTCGTCTACATTTTTTCTCCAGTACCTTCCGGGTAATCGCTTTTGGCTTTGACTCGAATAGTTGCGGGAGACATTAGACATATGTAAACTCTCGACTTATGGCGGCAGTTATCTCTCCCAACGAGGCTGTGATGGAATCCCTTTCCCTGAGATTCACTTCCTATGATGAGTTTATTTCTAGCTCTTTACTTCTTCCTTTCCAATTCTACTTCTAGATGTGTCCTCCTCTCTCGTTCTTGAGAGATTAGCTTGCTTCGTTAGTGCCTTCTGTTTACGGAGGTTGTGCCTCCGGAATTTGGTCGAGGGCTTTTGTCTTTTGTGACCTTATTGGCTTATGGCTCTTACCTTCCTTCTCAATTCCTTTTTACACTTCGTCCTTGGCTTGCTCCCTCCATTCCTTTTCTTTTAAATCAACTAGACTGGAACCAATACTCTTTCAGCTCAGACCGAAAGGGGCTTCTCTACCTATTGTCAGAACCAATGCCCTCTTGGTTAAGATCGAACGAGGCTACTTTACCTGGTGTGGGTGCCAATGCACTCTCCGTTAAGACCGAAAGAGGCTTCTTAGTTTGGAGGAGATTCCTTTTAACTCTTTCCTTTTCATACTCTAAAGGCTATTAATCCGCTTCTTTTCGTGGTGTCATCACCTTTCACATTCTTTCGCCTTGGCTTCGATTCGTAATTTGCCTTGATTATTTTTGTGCTAACAGATGTAATGGGGTATGTGGGTTGCAACCATTAAGATATGACCATCACACTTCTAGATAACCAATCTTTATATGTTAAGTATGACAATTATGTTGGAGCTCGCTCGGAAGGCCGGGGCAACCGGGGTAGTGAGATATTCGGTTCTACTTAAAAAAAGAATAGGTCAGTTTGCTCTGCGTAACTAGATAACAGTTGAAGGTTGTAGCCCAGTACGTTCTAGAGGTGTAGTTTTAGAATGTTGTCCTTTCGCTTAACCATTACTGAAACTCAATCTACATTATGTTCCTTTTACAAATTTGATTGTATACCTAAATAATTGTTAAATTTAACTAATGTAATAATTTCATCTACTTTATATATTTATTAGAAAAGGAATTCAAAAGAATAGACATTAAAAATAATATCAAATGACTTGATAAAGATGCTTTTTAAGTTATCAAGGGAAAAACTTGTCTGTATTCATGTGTTGCATGGTCATATAAGAAACTCTTATTTCCAAAGGTTTCATAAATTGATGTCAATGTCGATTTATGACACTGTTATGTATATTTATAATTAGTATCTCATGCTAGTTTGTCAGCCTGATCCAGGTGTTTCCAATACTCAAGTCAAATCCGAGTACTTTTAGGATTAGCTAAAGATGCTTGGAGTTTCCAAAGAAGAGATGAAGATATTTATCGACGATGGGAATATTATACCTTTTTAGCTATGTTTATTGTTTCTTAGAATTTGCAAGGATGGACAATTAAAACTGTCCAGGCTAAGCTAGTATAGATATGATGTATGCATTTAAAATTTCCACTGTAAATATTTTATATTGAAATAATATATGTTATTCCATTCTGCTATGAGATTGTGCTCTTCTTTCTGTTCTGTACTATCATTTCTTTCTTCATTCTTCTTTTTCTTTCTCATTATGATCTAGCTTTTCGACACTTGAATCTATAGCACCTGAATATCGAGGATTTATTAGTGTTGGTTTTTGAGGTTTGAAAATATCATGTCATTACAAGGGTAGTCCATAACACTCCAATTAGAAAGTTAACACAAAAATCTTTTAGTGCATTCATGTATTGTTTTTCTATATCATTTATTATCATTCATACTTCAATTTGAGGGAAAGAATCATATTTATGTCATTCAGTGTTAAGCAAGTCATGTAATAGTTTAAAATTTTCTAAAATATTACATCTTTGTTGTACATATACCGACCCTCGGTAATATGTAGTGCTTGAACTATGTTTTTGTGTTTTCTTACAGACATTCTAACATAAAAGAATTTTAGATTGGTGTCTCTTTCTTACAACCACAAATTTTAGTTTTCTGTACCTATTGTTCATACTACTAGCTGGAATGATTTATTAATTCCATATTTATTTGCGTCATCATATCATACGCATTTAGACCAACCATCCCATCATCAATTAACTCTAAGGCTTGAGTAAAGGCTTCATGCAGCCTTTTTACTTCATTGTTTTCCTTTACATTTCTATTCCATCATTTTATATTGTACATTATTTACTTGAGATTAATAACGAAATTATAGTAAAATTACCTAATTCGATGCTCTATACTATGTTGTGCACACTAATACTGCTGATAACCTTCCAAATTGAACCATGAATTAATGTACTTGAAAGGCAATTTTCTATTCCCTTGTTTTATGCCCTTGAATTCACATAAAATTGGACTATGGTGGCTGAAAGCAGTTGGAAGTGCAATGGCAATTAAATACTGGCATAATTGCAAAAAACTCTTAGTTGACTAGTACTTTTTGTTGTACTTTTTTGGGTACCCCAAAGTGTCTTCATGTGCATGCACTTTATTCAACGTAAATGCACTACAAACTATCGAACGAAGCCCTCTTGGTGCCAGCATCATGATACCCATCTTCTTTAAGATATCATGCGATGTGATACTATTTGCAAATCCAATCTATGCACTTACTCTCATACAACGCGAGCCACAACTAATAGATCTTTGTATTGACAAGTATTTCTCAACTGAATTTGAAGTTATACAGAGTCCTCAAACACTTAGAAAGGTCGCTAACACCTCTAGCAGTTCGGCTCAGGTCACTACCACCTCTAAGAAGTTTCGCTAAGCTGTTTTCCACAAAGAGTCGCTTTTTTCCTATGTTTGGGCCAAACCATAATCTTACATATAACTCCACCTTAATGAAAATCCAGAGCTCAAGCTACATATTGGAGTGAACATAGGCCAATGCTACATCATATTGGTCCCCTCAAACCTGGCTATGTGTAACGACCCAGAAAATCTGAACCAATTTAAAATTTTTAAATTGGCTAAAATAATGGATTTTAAATATTTAAAATAAATATTTTAAATAATGGCGATGAAAACTGAGTTGAAATCGACATTTGAAAACCAATATAATTAATTATAATTATATATAGAATTGAAAATGGCGCGGTAGTTCGATAATTCGATTTCAAACTTCAATTGAATATACCGGGTGCAAAACAATCCGGATTTTAGTGAGACCAAAAATAATGGAATCTAATTGGTAATATCTTTCTAACGAATCCGACCAATCGAAATTTGATAGCGGGAATCAAAAGATATGTCCAGTTGAAAATTCTGAATAGTCGCTATGGAATTCAGGCCCTTAAAAATGGACATTTTGCAAATGACCTCGGATTTCGACGAAACCACTTTTGTTGGATCCGCAGTGTCAAGTTATTGCTAGGTTTCAAATTTCATAATTTTTCGAATCAATATGTGAGCGTGGCAAAGGAAAACGCGTTTGACCAGTTTCTGTTGAATTTAATCGACAGGAAATTGGCCATTTTGCAAACGGTCTCAGAATTCGACGAAACTAGTTTTGTTAGGACCGTATCGTCAATACGAAGCTAGAAAATATTTTTCTGGAATTTTTCTAGTTAATATGTGACCAAGGTAATTTGAAATGTGCGTTTAAAATTCAATATAATGATTTAAATGAAAATTCAAAAGGAAACTGATTGTAACGATCAAATCAGCTTGCGATACATATCCCATTGTGTTCGGAATGGGGGTAAAACGCCATGGGCGACAGGCGGTGGGCCTCGTTTAGAGGTCGTACGAAAAAGTCAACTCTTTGCTAATTTAAATAGTTAAATAATAAATAAATAAATAAAATCATTTCCTTCTCCCCCTTTTCCTTCTGCTTGCCCCCCCCCCCCCGTTCGTTATAATTCCAAACGGAAAAAAAAAACCCTAAATCTAAAATCGCGCCGCAGTCCAGACATCGCCGCCGCACCGACGAAGCAGCCCCCCCCCCCCTCGAGCCCATCATCGCCGACGCTCCCTCTCTCGATCGAAGACCCTGACATCGAGCAGCCCCCGAAGCCGTTCGAGACCCCGAAGCCCCCCCGTTCAAAGCCCTAGCGCCGCCCACCTCGAGGAGCCTCCGACGTCTGCGAAAACACCCCCCCCCCCCCCCCCGCTCCTCGGTAAGTTTTTAATTTTATTTCGTTTTTATTTATTTTATTTTTATTTTATATATAAACTGATTTTTATAAACTGAATTTTTAAACGATTTTAAAACTAAACTGAATTTTTAAAAAAACGATTTTAAAACTGAACTGAATTTTTAAACGATTTTAAAACTGAAATGATTTTTTTAAAAGTTTAAACTGAAATGATTTTTTTTAAAAGTATTTTAAAACAAAACTGAATTTTTAAAAGTATTTTAAAACTGAACAGATTTTTTTTTTTAGATTTTAAAAACTGTTTTTTTAAGAAGAAACTAAAAAAAACTGCATTTTAAAAAAAAAATATAAAAACTGCATTTTTATAAAAAAGAAAAACTGATTTTTGAAGTAAAGGAAAAACTGATTTTTAGATAAAAGAAAAACTGATTTTTGAAGTAAAGGAAAAACTGATTTTTAGATAAAAGAAAAACTGATTTTTGAAGTAAAGGAAAAACTGATTTTTAGATAAAAGAAAAACTGATTTTTGAAGTAAAGGAAAAACTGATTTTTAGATAAAAGAAAAACTGATTTTTGAAGTAAAGGAAAACTGATTTTTAGTAAAAGAAAAACTGATTTTAAAAGAAAAGTAAAAAAAACATATTTTTATATGTTGAAAGCAAAAGTAAAAATCATATTTTTATATGTTGAAAAATCATATTTTTATATGTTGAAAGCAAAAGTAAAAATCATATTTTTATATGTTGAAAGCAAAAGTAAAAATCATATTTTTATATATTGAATAGCGAAGTCAAAATTCGATTTTTATATATTGAATAGCATAGTAAAAATTCTATTTTTACATATGCAGAGAATACGGGTGAAAGCGACAAATAGGCGAAGATTTCTATTAGGAAGAGTCGTGCAGTTGGATAGCTATTGGTGAGATTTCTGATTTAAAATTTATATATATATGTGTGAAGTAAAAGTGAATTGCTATATATATATATATATATACGCCCCTCGTCCACAAACCATGGACGATATTTATTGGTTGAAATTGTTGTGGAAATTTGATTGATAGCGAATGATTGTTTGGGATTGTTTGTGATTGATATTGGTTGATTGTGGTTGAAAAATACCCATTTGTGGTTGTGAAATATTTGGTTGAAACCACTTAGGATTAGTTTGTGGAAATGATAAATATATATACATGCCGCCTGCGTGCGAATTAGATGCATGATCCCCATTGTCAAAAACCGCGAGGTTTTAAGGTAGAGCGAGGAGCCGTACTAGGGACGGTGCCGGTGTAACTACCCTGCCGTTATGCTGCCGAAATTTTGAATAATATTTGTGTGTTTGAATTATTTTCATATGCTTAAACTATTGAAAACATTCATGTGTTGAATTGATATTCATTCGTTGTTTAGAAATTCATGTGTTGAATGGTATTCATATTTTGAAATAAATTGCTCGATAATAAAAATCACATTTTTATCGATATATAAAAACTATAGAAAACATTCATGTGTTGAATTGATATTCATTCGTTGTTTAGAAATTCATGTGTTGAATGGTATTCATATTTTGAAATAAATTGTTTGATAATAAAAATCACCTTTTATAGACTATATGAACTATATAGAAAAATAGTGTTTTGAAATGAATTATTTTACAATAAAAATCACATTTTTATTGTATGCATAAATCGTTGAAATGTGAAATGTTAAAAATAGCCACTTGTTCAAATAAACATATATCAGTTGAAATATTCATTAATTAGCTAATGAAATGATTTGCGCCTATTTATGTGACATTAGAATGAATGGTGTTTTTAAACCAAATAGAAATCAAATATGAAGTTGAATAGAAAATGAAAAATGATATGAACTGTATATATATGTACATGCAATATTCATTGAACAGGTTATAGCAAAGGGGCTAGAGAAGAGGAATAAAATTTGTGCCCGACAAATAGGTACACATTTACTGATTTGTTTGGGTGATGATTTTGAGCCTGTTGGCTAGCCGCTTGGCTTTCTCTTTTTCTTTTTGAGATTAGAAGGACCGGGACGCTATTTGCGATTTCCCGACGCTCCCGGTGCAGGGGAGGTTATGGCGAAATTTTTCCAAAATTTAAGGTGTTAGAAAATTTTTTGAAGTGAAAACGATATTGAAATTTTCGAATGAACTATATTTATATAAATATATAAATATAAATAAAATTAAAACGAAACGAAGCCGTGCAGTTCGTATTTTGAAACCATGATTTCAAACAACTAGTACGGGAAATCCGACCATTGGATTTTCCCGAAATCTCAACCGTCGGGTTCGCCTTGGAATAATCTTTCCAACGGCACCAACCTTGTAAAAATCCAACGGTTGGATTGTCTGGAATGTTTAATTCAAATCTGAAGAAAAACAGCGCCAGAAGCGATTATATTTATATATATATAAATATAATTATATATTTAATCGAATAACGACGCTGCAGTTCGTATTTTGAAATCGAAAATTCAAACGATTGTACCGGGAGATCCGACCGTCGGATTTTCCCGAAACTGGAACCGTTGGATTCGTTTTGAAAAGACCTTTCTAATGATGTAAATTTTGTGAAGATCCAACGGTTAGATTTTCAGATATGTGTAAATCAAATCTGAAGAAAAACAGCGCCACGGCCGCCTTATGGCCCGAAGCGTCGTTTTAAATAAAATGGCTATTTTAAAATAAATAAAAATAGCAATAAATAGTTATAAAATATCGTAAGCGATATGGGATGGAAATAAACTGAATTTGCTTGATTTATGTGATGTTTGATGGTTGAATGTGTTTGGTGTGAAAACTATATTAAAGAACACAATTGGTGTTGTCGAATAATTTAACCATTGAAATAAATCGATTTGAAATTCTAAATATACGTGAATTATTTGAAAAGGCCGAGTTAATTCTCATTTCGAATAATCGACCGACGATTGAAATTCGAAGATTAAGACGATGGTCGAAGACCGGAGATCTTCACCTCGTTTGGATGGTAACCGAGGTCCTGATTGGGAGGCATCCCGAAATATGGATAATGAGTGGTGATCGTCCAGACGTACGTGTTGATCGAAGGGTTTGCGAGGTATTTAGTGCCTCCGGTTTCGTTCAGACCTAGAACGGACTTGTAAATGGACTGTGTGCCCGACATTGGAATTTGTTCTGTGTGATTGATAGCCATCAGTTGCACGGTGTGAATTGCCTGTGTGGCATGCTAAGGTGCAGTGATCAGGGCTTCTGTTGAAAAGCAAAGTCTTGTGGTGATGATCAAAGCACCGCCTGTGTGGCGTAGCTTTGTGTATAACGTAAATTCGCGAGCCTCACACCCCGGTATGAACCTAAAACGGGAGAAGGACCTCAGGGAGGGCATGCGTTTCTTTCTAGCTAGGGTGGTGTCAGTGACCTACCAGCCCTGACATTTATATACTTTTCACCTATGTGGTTGTTGCTGTTGCGAGGCGCCTCGGTTTGATCGGACGATCCGGGTCCGATGGAGTCATTCGTTGGCTCGTTTGCGCCCCAAAGGGCGGGGAGATGTATTGTTCAGGTATAATAATCCACATCGGTGGACCGGCCCTGACGATCCAGGGGGCAGTTGCGGCTGTTCCTGAGACATGGTAGGCTAGATTGTCTCGAATTCGGTAAGGACTATCTTTTGCCTTGGTTCATGACGGAAATCCAATTTCCAAATACGTGACGATGCGGTTTCGATTGTATATATACATTTGGCGACATAGTGGCATGGGACGCTCATGTCGTCTATGATTGATAGTTATGATTTGAAATTGTTTTCAAAACATATAGACACTAGCAATAATATCAAATGCCTTTGTTTTATTCGTATCAAGCATATTTTGACCGTTATAAGGTAAAACTCTATCCTCCGGTTTGCGTTGCATTGTGTGATGGGAACTGAGTCTTATAACGGTTTCATTTTTATAAAAAGCATAGCGATGTTTAAAAGAAAGATTTGTCGTAAAGCACTGGCAATCCAATGGAGTAAACCCGTTCCACGAAAGTGGCGTGGTCCTGTGATTAGCCAAATTATATATATGTGTTGAGTGGATTTCTCATACCAGTCCCATGACTGACTCGTAGTTTGTTTCACTCTCAAACTCGGGTGCCCCTTTTTCTACACGGGCAGCCTTGTATTCAGGTTTAGCTGGTTCTTTCTGGATAGCTGGAGCTGAAGATGGATTCTATCATTTATTTCTTTTTATGCTGTTCAGCTCCTATTGTACATATTTTGTTTATTTCCGCTGTAGACATTTATGTATAGCTGAACTGTATTTGTACTAAGTAAGATCCTGTATACTGTGTAACTCTGATGATTACTTTTATCCAGTATATTTTGTTGTTCATTCTGGTGTATTTATTTAATTATGTTCTGCTATTATATGTTTCTGTGTTATATTCCAAAGATAACCTTGTTTCCGTGAGAACGGGAATTCGGGTCGTCTCAACGTGGTATCAGAGCCAGGTTTCGATCCTGGGACCTGTGGGCTATGGACGACAGGCGGTGGGCCTCGTTTCGAGGTCGTAAGTAAAAGGCAACCCTTTTGCAAATTTAAATAATAAAATAATAAAAAAAAAATAATTTTTAATTTCTTCTCCCCCCCTCCTTTATCTTCATTGGCCCCCCCCTTTTTTTTCGTTTCGATTTATACAGAAGAAAAAAAAAACGATTTTAAAACTGAACTGAATTTTTAAACGATTTTAAAACTAAAATGATATATATGGCCTATCAGTATGAAGATCTCCATAAGAAAGGAATGTTGCGCGACGAAGAAGAAGTCTGTTCTAGTGACGAAGCAGAGTCAGAAACTGATATTCCTGAAGCCAGTAAGAAGCCCAGTACTAAGAGAAAAAGGGCTAAGTCTGGGAAGGAACCCGTAACAACTGCTACTTGCTCTAACTGCAATAAGAAAGGACATTTGTCGATAAATTGTGGGCCCTTAAATAAAAGAATCAAAGGTGGATCCAAGCCCACTAAGAAACAAAGGAACCCACATGGGGAAAGGAGATGCCATAAGTGCCGCCAGGCAGGTCATACTGCACGGGAGTGCCAACCCTCAAAGAAATCTGAAACCGTATGTATAAATGAAGTAGCAGAAACTTCCGAGCCCTCAGCTAGTCAAGAAAGGCCAGATGTTTTAGAAGGCACGCTAACTGTCAAAGACATACCAGTTAAAGTACTGTTTGACACTGGCGCGTCACGGAGTTTCATTGCCAAAGATGCAGCTAAGAAACTGGATTTGAATTTGAAAAAGCTCAAGGAACCAATGACTGTCCAGAATCCGGTTGGGGGTTCCATTGATCTCAGTTGGGTTTGTGGAGTGCCGGTTTCTTTCTCCCTTTATCGATTTCCTACCATCGCCGTCGTCATGAATTTTAAAGAGTTTGATCTTATCTTGGGGTTAGACTGGTTGACCAAATATGAAGCTGAAGTTAAATGCGCCGACAGAGTCGTAAAGGCGAGGATAAAATCAGGCGATTATATAACCATTCCCTGTGAAGGTCAGAATGCTAATAGAAAAGACTTCTGGGCAGCTTTGAATGTTTCTCCAGCCCAAATAGAAAATGTTCCTGAAGTCGCAGAGAATATTCCTGACCTCATCAAAGACATTCCTGTCGTCAAGAACTATGCGGATGTGTTCGAAGAAGTTGTTCGCTTACCTCCGCAGAGAGAAATAGATTTCAAGATTGCTTTAGTTCCCAATGCAAGGCCGGTAGTTCACGCTATTCGAAGAATGTCCTTGAAAGAGAAAGAGGAATTAGACAATCAAACAAGACAGCTAGTATGGAAAGGTCTGATCAGGCCTAGTTTCTCTGATTGGGGAGCAGCAGTGGTATTTGTCCCAAAATCTGACGGTACTCTACGACTATGCGTGGATTATCGTGATCTGAACAAACAGACAATAAAGAACAAGTATCCATTGCCGCGGATTGATGATTTGTTGGATCGATTAAATGGAGCACAAGTATTCTCAAGAATGGACCTAGCTACAGGCTTCCATCAACTTCGAATTGCCGAAGAGTGTGTTCCAATGACAGCGTTCAGAGGCCCCGACTTATTCTACGAGTGGTTAGTAATGCCGTTCGGCTTATGTAATGCTCCCGCTTATTTCGTCGATCTAATGAACAGAGTATTCAGAGGAGTATTGAATAAATTTGTTCTAGTTTTCATTGATGATATTCTAATCTTCTCTAAATCAAAGGCCGAACATGAAAAGCATCTGGAACAGGTTCTAGAAATTCTGAGACGGAATGTATTAAAAGCCAAGTTTTCCAAATGTATATTCTGGCAAGATGAAGTAAAATTTCTGGGCCATGTCGTATCGAAAGATGGAATCGCTGTGGATCCAAGCAAAATCACAGCTATTCAGAATTGGAAACAGCCCAGTACTCCCACTGAAGTCCGCAGTTTTCTCGGATTGGCTAGCTATTATCGGAAGTTCGTTAAAGACTTTTCTAAGATATCTGGCCACTTAACGAAGCTTACAAAGAAGCATTCTAAATTCAAATGGACTCAAGAGAGTGAGGAGGCTTTCGAAGAGCTAAAGTTAAGATTAACGACAGCTCCAGTGTTAACCATCATCGATGGCAACCAAGATCTAAAAGTCTGGACTGATGCTTCTAGAGAAGGCCTTGGGGCAGTGTTAATGCAAAGAGGCCAAGTGATTGCTTATGCTAGCCGTCAACTGAAACCGCACGAGAAAAACTATGTAACTCATGATCTTGAGTTATTGGCTATCATTTTCTCTCTGAAAATCTGGAGACATTATCTTCTGGGCGAGAGATTTGAACTGTTTACAGATCACCAGTCGTTAAAGTATCTGTTCACTCAGAAAGACTTGAATTTGAGGCAGCAGCGTTGGCTGGAGTTTCTTGCAGCATATGACTTTGAAATTATATATACTCCAGGGAAAGCCAATGTCGTGGCCGATGCGTTGAGCAGAAAGAATGTAATGATCGCCAGTTTCATCATTGCGACTTCGTTGATTGATAAGATATCGGCTCTCCAAAAGGACGACCAATTTATCAAAAGAATAAGTCAGCGAATTCGTGAGGGCAATGCTTCGGATTTCCAGCTAGACAGCGAAGGGATTCTAAGGTTAGAAGGGCGAATTTGCGTTCCAGATATTCCTGAATTAAGAAGAGAGGTGCTTGATGAATGTCACAAATCTAAGCTCAGTATCCATCCGGGTGTGAATAAAATGTATAACGATATCAAACGCACATTCTGGTGGAAGTCGTTAAAAAGAGACATCTCAATATATGTTAGTCGGTGCCCCACTTGCCAGCTAGTTAAAAGTGACCAACAGAAATTGGCTGGATTATTACAACCGCTGGAAGTTCCTGGCTGGAAGTGGGAACATATTTCTATGGATTTCATCGATGGTTTGCCCAGAACCAGAAAGGGAAATGACAGTATTTGGGTGATCGTAGATCGCTTCACGAAGACCGCCCATTTTATACCTGTCAGATCAAATAGAACCGCTCAGAGCCTGGCACAAATATACTTCAGGGAAATAGTTAGACTGCATGGAGTGCCGCTCTGTATAGTAAGTGATAGAGATACGATATTCACTAGTAAATTCTGGGAGGCATTTCAAGTCGAACTGGGAACGAAGTTAAACATGAGCACCGCTTATCATCCTCAGACAGACGGTCAGACTGAGAGGGTGAATCGCATTTTAGAAGATCTATTGCGGGCTTGTATTATAGATTTCGGTGGATCATGGGAAGACCATCTGCATTTGGCTGAATTCTCTTATAACAACAGCTATCAGGCAAGCCTGACAATGTCGCCATTCGAAGCATTATACGGTAGACCGTGCCGATCTCCTGCTTGTTGGGTCGAGCCTGGAAATAGACTTGTGTTGGGTCCGGATATGATTCGAGAAGCTGCCGACAAAGTCGATTTTATTAAGAAGAGATTACTCGCCGCTCAAAGCCGACAAAAGAGCTATGCTGATAAAAGAAGAAGAGATATATCCTTTGAAGTTGGCGACTATGTATATTTGAAAGTATCGCCGATGAGAGGAGTTATCCGGTTCGGTAAAACTGGAAAGTTAGCGCCCGAATTTATTGGTCCGTTTCCTATTCTGGAACGGATTGGAACTCTCGCATATAAAGTTAAACTTCCTGATTGGTTGCCTGGGGTCCATGATGTATTTCATATATCTCAACTCCGAAAGCACGTTCATGATCCAGACTTGATCGTGGAAGAAGCAGCTCAGCAGGATATTGAAATTACTCCAGAACTAGCTGTGAGGCGTGAGCCGCTAAAGATTATCGGCAAAGAAACCAAAGAGCTGAGAAACAAGAAGGTTCGCTTAGTCAAAGTGCAATGGAGTGGAGATCCGCGAGATTGTACTTGGGAAACTGAGGAGAGCATTCAGAAAGCTTACCCCAGATGCCGAGTGGATATCTCTGATTGACTCTGGTGCAAGGTACATTTACTTTACCTTGCATTACCATTTAATTCTCTATTCTGTTGCTATTTTCTTCCCATGGATGTGCATTGTTTATTCTATACTCTGAATATTAAAAACAAATTGGTTGTGGTGTTGTGTGATTGTAGATTTATCAAACCACTTTCGACTTTGTTCCTTTTCGGGGACGAAAAGTTTTAAGTGGGGGAGATTGTAACGACCCAGAAAATCTGAACCAATTTAAAATTTTTAAATTGGCTAAAATAATGGATTTTAAATATTTAAAATAAATATTTTAAATAATGGCGATGAAAACTGAGTTGAAATCGACATTTGAAAACCAATATAATTAATTATAATTATATATAGAATTGAAAATGGCGCGGTAGTTCGATAATTCGATTTCAAACTTCAATTGAATATACCGGGTGCAAAACAATCCGGATTTTAGTGAGACCAAAAATAATGGAATCTAATTGGTAATATCTTTCTAACGAATCCGACCAATCGAAATTTGATAGCGGGAATCAAAAGATATGTCCAGTTGAAAATTCTGAATAGTCGCTATGGAATTCAGGCCCTTAAAAATGGACATTTTGCAAATGACCTCGGATTTCGACGAAACCACTTTTGTTGGATCCGCAGTGTCAAGTTATTGCTAGGTTTCAAATTTCATAATTTTTCGAATCAATATGTGAGCGTGGCAAAGGAAAACGCGTTTGACCAGTTTCTGTTGAATTTAATCGACAGGAAATTGGCCATTTTGCAAACGGTCTCAGAATTCGACGAAACTAGTTTTGTTAGGACCGTATCGTCAATACGAAGCTAGAAAATATTTTTCTGGAATTTTTCTAGTTAATATGTGACCCCGGTAATTTGAAATGTGCGTTTAAAATTCAATATAATGATTTAAATGAAAATTCAAAAGGAAACTGATTGTAACGATCAAATCAGCTTGCGATACATATCCCATTGTGTTCGGAATGGGGGTAAAACGCCATGGGCGACAGGCGGTGGGCCTCGTTTAGAGGTCGTACGAAAAAGTCAACTCTTTGCTAATTTAAATAGTTAAATAATAAATAAATAAATAAAATCATTTCCTTCTCCCCCTTTTCCTTCTGCTTGCCCCCCCCCCCCCCCCGTTCGTTATAATTCCAAACGGAAAAAAAAAAACCCTAAATCTAAAATCGCGCCGCAGTCCAGACATCGCCGCCGCACCGACGAAGCAGCCCCCCCCCTCGAGCCCATCATCGCCGACGCTCCCTCTCTCGATCGAAGACCCTGACATCGAGCAGCCCCCGAAGCCGTTCGAGACCCCGAAGCCCCCCCGTTCAAAGCCCTAGCGCCGCCCACCTCGAGGAGCCTCCGACGTCTGCGAAAACACCCCCCCCCCCCCCGCTCCTCGGTAAGTTTTTAATTTTATTTCGTTTTTATTTATTTTATTTTTATTTTATATATAAACTGATTTTTATAAACTGAATTTTTAAACGATTTTAAAACTAAACTGAATTTTTAAAAAAACGATTTTAAAACTGAACTGAATTTTTAAACGATTTTAAAACTGAAATGATTTTTTTTAAAGTTTAAACTGAAATGATTTTTTTTAAAAGTATTTTAAAACAAAACTGAATTTTTAAAAGTATTTTAAAACTGAACAGATTTTTTTTTTTAGATTTTAAAAACTGTTTTTTTAAGAAGAAACTAAAAAAAACTGCATTTTAAAAAAAAAATATAAAAACTGCATTTTTATAAAAAAGAAAAACTGATTTTTGAAGTAAAGGAAAAACTGATTTTTAGATAAAAGAAAAACTGATTTTTGAAGTAAAGGAAAAACTGATTTTTAGATAAAAGAAAAACTGATTTTTGAAGTAAAGGAAAAACTGATTTTTAGATAAAAGAAAAACTGATTTTTGAAGTAAAGGAAAAACTGATTTTTAGATAAAAGAAAAACTGATTTTTGAAGTAAAGGAAAACTGATTTTTAGTAAAAGAAAAACTGATTTTAAAAGAAAAGTAAAAAAAACATATTTTTATATGTTGAAAGCAAAAGTAAAAATCATATTTTTATATGTTGAAAAATCATATTTTTATATGTTGAAAGCAAAAGTAAAAATCATATTTTTATATGTTGAAAGCAAAAGTAAAAATCATATTTTTATATATTGAATAGCGAAGTCAAAATTCGATTTTTATATATTGAATAGCATAGTAAAAATTCTATTTTTACATATGCAGAGAATACGGGTGAAAGCGACAAATAGGCGAAGATTTCTATTAGGAAGAGTCGTGCAGTTGGATAGCTATTGGTGAGATTTCTGATTTAAAATTTATATATATATGTGTGAAGTAAAAGTGAATTGCTATATATATATATATATATATATACGCCCCTCGTCCACAAACCATGGACGATATTTATTGGTTGAAATTGTTGTGGAAATTTGATTGATAGCGAATGATTGTTTGGGATTGTTTGTGATTGATATTGGTTGATTGTGGTTGAAAAATACCCATTTGTGGTTGTGAAATATTTGGTTGAAACCACTTAGGATTAGTTTGTGGAAATGATAAATATATATACATGCCGCCTGCGTGCGAATTAGATGCATGATCCCCATTGTCAAAAACCGCGAGGTTTTAAGGTAGAGCGAGGAGCCGTACTAGGGACGGTGCCGGTGTAACTACCCTGCCGTTATGCTGCCGAAATTTTGAATAATATTTGTGTGTTTGAATTATTTTCATATGCTTAAACTATTGAAAACATTCATGTGTTGAATTGATATTCATTCGTTGTTTAGAAATTCATGTGTTGAATGGTATTCATATTTTGAAATAAATTGCTCGATAATAAAAATCACATTTTTATCGATATATAAAAACTATAGAAAACATTCATGTGTTGAATTGATATTCATTCGTTGTTTAGAAATTCATGTGTTGAATGGTATTCATATTTTGAAATAAATTGTTTGATAATAAAAATCACCTTTTATAGACTATATGAACTATATAGAAAAATAGTGTTTTGAAATGAATTATTTTACAATAAAAATCACATTTTTATTGTATGCATAAATCGTTGAAATGTGAAATGTTAAAAATAGCCACTTGTTCAAATAAACATATATCAGTTGAAATATTCATTAATTAGCTAATGAAATGATTTGCGCCTATTTATGTGACATTAGAATGAATGGTGTTTTTAAACCAAATAGAAATCAAATATGAAGTTGAATAGAAAATGAAAAATGATATGAACTGTATATATATGTACATGCAATATTCATTGAACAGGTTATAGCAAAGGGGCTAGAGAAGAGGAATAAAATTTGTGCCCGACAAATAGGTACACATTTACTGATTTGTTTGGGTGATGATTTTGAGCCTGTTGGCTAGCCGCTTGGCTTTCTCTTTTTCTTTTTGAGATTAGAAGGACCGGGACGCTATTTGCGATTTCCCGACGCTCCCGGTGCAGGGGAGGTTATGGCGAAATTTTTCCAAAATTTAAGGTGTTAGAAAATTTTTTGAAGTGAAAACGATATTGAAATTGTCGAATGAACTATATTTATATAAATATATAAATATAAATAAAATTAAAACGAAACGAAGCCGTGCAGTTCGTATTTTGAAACCATGATTTCAAACGACTAGTACGGGAAATCCGACCATTGGATTTTCCCGAAATCTCAACCGTCGGGTTCGCCTTGGAATAATCTTTCCAACGGCACCAACCTTGTAAAAATCCAACGGTTGGATTGTCTGGAATGTTTAATTCAAATCTGAAGAAAAACAGCGCCAGAAGCGATTATATTTATATATATATAAATATAATTATATATTTAATCGAATAACGACGCTGCAGTTCGTATTTTGAAATCGAAAATTCAAACGATTGTACCGGGAGATCCGACCGCCGGATTTTCCCGAAATTGGAACCGTTGGATTCGTTTTGAAAAGACCTTTCTAATGATGTAAATTTTGTGAAGATCCAACGGTTAGATTTTCAGATATGTGTAAATCAAATCTGAAGAAAAACAGCGCCACGGCCGCCTTATGGCCCGAAGCGTCGTTTTAAATAAAATGGCTATTTTAAAATAAATAAAAATAGCAATAAATAGTTATAAAATATCGTAAGCGATATGGGATGGAAATAAACTGAATTTGCTTGATTTATGTGATGTTTGATGGTTGAATGTGTTTGGTGTGAAAACTATATTAAAGAACACAATTGGTGTTGTCGAATAATTTAACCATTGAAATAAATCGATTTGAAATTCTAAATATACGTGAATTATTTGAAAAGGCCGAGTTAATTCTCATTTCGAATAATCGACCGACGATTGAAATTCGAAGATGAAGACGATGGTCGAAGACCGGAGATCTTCACCTCGTTTGGATGGTAACCGAGGTCCTGATTGGGAGGCATCCCGAAATATGGATAATGAGTGGTGATCGTCCAGACGTACGTGTTGATCGAAGGGTTTGCGAGGTATTTAGTGCCTCCGGTTTCGTTCAGACCTAGAACGGACTTGTAAATGGACTGTGTGCCCGACATTGGAATTTGTTCTGTGTGATTGATAGCCATCAGTTGCACGGTGTGAATTGCCTGTGTGGCATGCTAAGGTGCAGTAATCAGGGCTTCTGTTGAAAAGCAAAGTCTTGTGGTGATGATCAAAGCACCGCCTGTGTGGCGTAGCTTTGTGTATAACGTAAATTCGCGAGCCTCACACCCCGGTATGAACCTAAAACGGGAGAAGGACCTCAGGGAGGGCATGCGTTTCTTTCTAGCTAGGGTGGTGTCAGTGACCTACCAGCCCTGACATTTATATACTTTTCACCTATGTGGTTGTTGCTGTTGCGAGGCGCCTCGGTTTGATCGGACGATCCGGGTCCGATGGAGTCATTCGTTGGCTCGTTTGCGCCCCAAAGGGCGGGGAGACGTATTGTTCAGGTATAATAATCCACGTCGGTGGACCGGCCCTGACGATCCAGGGGGCAGTTGCGGCTGTTCCTGAGACATGGTAGGCTAGATTGTCTCGAATTCGGTAAGGACTATCTTTTGCCTTGGTTCATGACGGAAATCCAATTTCCAAATACGTGACGATGCGGTTTCGATTGTATATATACATTTGGCGACATAGTGGCATGGGACGCTCATGTCGTCTATGATTGATAGTTATGATTTGAAATTGTTTTCAAAACATATAGACACTAGCAATAATATCAAATGCCTTTGTTTTATTCGTATCAAGCATATTTTGACCGTTATAAGGTAAAACTCTATCCTCCGGTTTGCGTTGCATTGTGTGATGGGAACTGAGTCTTATAACGGTTTCATTTTTATAAAAAGCATAGCGATGTTTAAAAGAAAGATTTGTCGTAAAGCACTGGCAATCCAATGGAGTAAACCCGTTCCACGAAAGTGGCGTGGTCCTGTGATTAGCCAAATTATATATATGTGTTGAGTGGATTTCTCATACCAGTCCCATGACTGACTCGTAGTTTGTTTCACTCTCAAACTCGGGTGCCCCTTTTTCTACACGGGCAGCCTTGTATTCAGGTTTAGCTGGTTCTTTCTGGATAGCTGGAGCTAAAGATGGATTCTATCATTTATTTCTTTTTATGCTGTTCAGCTCCTATTGTACATATTTTGTTTATTTCCGCTGTAGACATTTATGTATAGCTGAACTGTATTTGTACTAAGTAAGATCCTGTATACTGTGTAACTCTGATGATTACTTTTATCCAGTATATTTTGTTGTTCATTCTGGTGTATTTATTTAATTCTGTTCTGCTATTATATGTTTCTGTGTTATATTCCAAAGATAACCTTGTTTCCGTGAGAACGGGAATTCGGGTCGTCTCACTATGATACTATGTTGTAATTTTTTCGGCACTCCAAAAGTGTCTTCATGTGCGCACACTTCGTTCAGCGTAAAAACACTACAAACTGTTGAACGATGTCCTCTTGGTGCTAGCGTCATGATTGGATATCCCTACATCCCCTAGAGCACGCATATGTTCATGGTAGCATTTAACTATAACAAAAGAATCCCTTGTTGTTACATGCCATTAATCCCATATATTTACCCATCTTCTTTAAGATATCCTGCGATGTAAGACTAATTGCAAACCCATTCTATGCACCCACTCTCTTACAATGCGAGCCACATCTAACAGTTTTGCTATATCAATTGTCATGCCTCTTTTTCTCTATGTAAATTTACAACCCTATAATGAATATTTAGCAAGACCATATAGTAAAATAAAATTACTAAAACCTGTTAGATAAGAAAAAGAAATAGGCATTCCTTTATTCTTACCTTTTAGGTTACGTCAATAACAAAATCCCCATATGAAATCTATGGTATACGAATAGAAGAAGGATTATAAACTATTTTAGGCCATTATTTCTCCCCTTCGAAATAAGAATTTTTTTGCATATACAATGTAATAATGGATATAAATCTGCCACATTTTGTAAGAATAACCGTGATTTGCTAATAACTTTTATCTGGTATGAATGCATTCCCCATTATTGCATCAACGATGATTAGATTCTACCTTTTATCCCTATATTGTTGTTACGTAAAGCAAGTCTAGCTAATAGGAAATAGAAACATAATTTTTTGAATCCCTATATCATTAGATTTCCTCTAAAAAGGGCGTTAAGAAGAGTCGTGAGACTGTAGGACCTTGAATACAAATTGCATTTTGTTTCTTATACTCAAACCTTTTACATTTCATGAAAATACACTCGTTTTTTTAAATGGGGCCCTGATTGATCTTTTAGCATAAGCTGATGTAATTTGTGATGTTTTCTCACGCTTCTTGTTATATTTCACCTTTATTGTAGAATAAGGGTTACAAATAGCTTATGCTTTTCCAGTTTCTTCTATATATTGTCCAACTTCATCAATGAATTTTTGTTTTTCATCTAGTACATCTTATGCAAGCGTAAATTTGTGTGTTCCTGAAGTTAAATCTATGCTTAATTAAACTTTCGTTTATTCTACGTTTTGTGCAGTGATTGAAGACTTTTTTATATGTTTTAGGATTTTATCTCTAGCATTTAGTCTTGTTTTTTTTGAAATTGGCTACTTATATATGAATTTGGATAGTGTTAACCATACTGTCCGGACAAAGGGGTTCGATAGAATCGAACCCATGACCTCTTGCATCTTGCTCTCTAACCAGTTGGGATAAGGATGCTTGTACTGACATTGAGTCTTAATTCATAGGTTACCCTATTTTTTGAGTTATAGAAAATGGTTCTACGTCATTGAGAGATAAACAATCAAACTTGTTAGAAGTATCAACATTGCATTATGAACTAGTAGTACCGCTTTGTTCATAGATTCTTTTATTATAGCAATATTTGTTATACCTATCTCAGGTATATTAACAAATGTATTCACATATTTAAGGGGGTTATGGACTCTCTATGGACTCCTTCATGTGTTGTAGTACCACCCGGTTTTCTTTTTACGTTCCTTTGGTTGCCCCCTTTTTAAAAAAAATTATGTATAGTTTGTAGTATTATGCCCAGATACGTTTACTCATCAAGGTTTTGCTTTGTATTCATATGCAATTTGTATTTCAATTTTTTGGCCATAAAAATTTATTCCTTGTATGGTATGTAAATAGTCAAAATTGGGTTCAATTTCAACTAGAATCCAAACATAGTGGTTGATTTTTTGTAGTGGTATTTTACATACGAATTGGTTTTACTGAAATACCGACTACTCGGCTAATAACATCTCTGTTCCATTATTTCAGATTTAAATCTAAAACTTTTACTTAAATTTGAATCAATAAAAAAGGTCCCTTGTAAGTTTCATAACATGTTTCCAAAAATTTAAGAGAAAGATTAAGAGATGCATGAACCAAATTTAATTATTCTAGTGCAACCTTCCTTCTTCTCAAATTTAATAATAATGAAGCCTCCTTCTTTATAAAATATTAATTGAACCTACGGTTTTCATACACTCTCAACATACTAACATGGTTAAAATAGTCAACGGACTAAATGTAGTGAATGTGCTAAAAGTCACAACGAGGAAATAGTGAGGATACAAGGATAACTATAAAAATCATATATATATATATAACTCGTACTTATATTTTGGCAAGGAAGACCAGTTTTTATAGTGATCCGTAACACTTCATTATTAAAACCGGAGCTATGAATGGGGGTATTCCCAATACTCACAAAGAAAAAGGGAAGTGACTTGGACAAAATGAAAAGAAAGAAGGTATTCCACTTGTTCTGGTTATTCTTGTTCTCTTGGTTGGAGGTAACCAGATTAGGCCAGGCCATACCATAGGGCATCTTGCTCGTGAAGGTAATGAGATTATCCGTGAAGCTTGCCACTCTCCACAATCTAACTTTGGTACCCCCATACTCGTATGGCTAGTGCGTCAGGTATTATCGTATAAGAGATGAATTTTAGATAGATCAATCAGCTTTGTATCGAGATAGACGTACTTGGTGCCAAAAAATGGAGTCTTCTCTGGCCCAGTATATTAATTGGGACGTTTAAAATATACAACTCACATAGGTGATATACATAATGTATACCAACTACAAAGTACATGCTCCCAATTAGGGGAAGCAAGAATACATTTTCTAATCACTCTAGCTACATCAATACATATTCAATTTGGTTCGTTGTTCCATAAAATAACACCGAAAAACTTCATACCATCTAACCGATATCAAAAGGGGTATTCCCTTTTGCTTTTGTCATGCTTCGGGTTATAACTCATACTTATTATTTTTATAAGTATATAAAAAGTCGCGAAATGAAAATTTAACATCTGGTTTAACTATAAAAACATGTCTAAATATATTGTTTTTTTAAGCATAGTCTAAATATACTGTTAATAAATGAAATCCATTATTCAACTTAACAAATTAAATAAAATACTAGAATATTTCTGTTTCTGAAAATATTTTGAAAAACTTAGTTAAAAAATTTAATTTCATATGTTTTTTATGTATAAATATCGCTTTTCAAATTATTTCTTCTAAAGAAGATATATTGAAATATTGTGGTAAAGCAGGAATAATCCGATAGATTAGAAATGGCGTGATTAAAAGCGGAAAAGCTATTTTGGAGCTATCTTGGAAAACCATAACGACAAAAATCCACTGTGGGATATAGAAGATATATAAAGGGTTAACAACGGGGTATTAACTGCATAACAATATACTTGCTACATTGTTTATAAAGAGGACAACTTCCAATGACAAGAGAAACAATTGGATTCTTCCATTTTAGTTATATAGTTTGAACATTGGATTCAAGAATTGCGAATAATGTTTACCCATATTAGTGAATGGTGGTACAAATCGTAGATTTAAATCAATATTAATTATCTCTCACATTTTAAAGCTCGATACTATATTCGACTCTAAGGAGAAGAGGACCAATGAACATTACTAGCCAGATTAAGGCAGTGGTCGTCCAATTTAGGTTGAATTTCATCATTTGTAATTTTCTAACCTCTTTATAAAAGCTAGATGTATATGAATTTTTTTTTTGTGTGTGTATATATATATATATATATATTTCACATGATTTTCAATTAAAAATGGCTGACAAGAGGGATCCTGTCCCGCCAAATCGCAATCTCTTCTAAATCAAATCAAGTTTCTTCTCAAATCAGATCTAATGATATTTTAGCTGATTCTTCAGCTAAGGATAGTCAAGCAGTAGATCCGAAATCCTTGAAGTATGTTAAACCATCAGAAGATCATATTATTATCTCGGAGGAGATTTTCAATGAATCGAAAGAGGTTTGGCATGATACGATAGCTCTACATCCAATTGAATTTCGTTTATCTATTATGGAATTGAAAGATTATATTCATAAAGCGTGGAGACCAACAGGTAAATTTGTAATTCATATTGTGGACGGATTTCACTTTATGGTTCAATTTGAGAAGTCTTCTGATTTTACTTCGGTGATTCAATCATCCACTCATTCATATTTTGGAAATTTGTTACTAATTGATAAGTGGTTCCCAGGGTATGATTTTGATAAATTCTCGTTTGATAAGGTTCAGATCTGGTTTAAGCTTTTCAATGTTGATATAGAATTATGGTCAAATAATGCATTATCGATGATAGCTAGCTATATAGGTGAACCAATATGTGTAGCTGATAATACAGCTTAGAAGAGAATTACAAAGTTTGTTAGAATTCTGGTTTCTATAGATGTTGTGGCTGAACTATTTGAAAAAATTCCGATTCAACTGCACAATGGCACAGAAAAGGATATTAGAGTTGAATACGAATTTATTCCTCCTTGTTGTAGCATTTGTAAATCATTTGGGCATGACACTTTGGTACATGAACTTGAAAATGATCCTTCATGGGTACAAAGGGATAAATCTGCATCCAATGCGGGAGAGGCAGGTCCACATAAGGAGATGAATACTCATAATGAAGCTTCCACTTCAGGTATTGATAAAGAGAAGGAGGATTTAGGTTTCTTAGATGAAATTTGCCAAAGAATATCATGGCAGATGGGCTGGATCATGTAGTAGACAAACTGGATGAAGTTTTTATGGAAGAAGATAATCAGGATTTTTCTCAAAATGTTAGCAAGAATAAAGATTATTTGGCGCATATAAAGGGAAAGGAACAAATTAATTCTACTCATAAAGCACCTTAAAGGTTTACAAGGAGCTCTGCTCCTGTTAAATGACAATCGTGTGCTGGAACGTCAGAGGGATGAATTCTCCATTTTGTATGCGAGAAATTATGTCTCTCCTGACGAAGTTCAAGCCAACTTTTGTTGGCTTGGTAATGTTGTTAACTTGAGAAATTTTAGAAGATCATTACCATCTAATTGGGATTATATTCCTCAGCAGTCTGAAGTTTTTTCTGGGAGAATTTTATTAATCTGGGATGTTAGAGTTTGGAAGATGAAGATTATATTTTCCTCTAATCAACATGTGACTGTAGAAGCTACCAATTTGGGAGGTATGAGCATATTTCTTACAATTGTCTATGCTAGCAATAGTTTTTACGATAAACAAGAGTTATGGCAGCAAAATATGGTAGAGGCTGGTGTTCTATGTGGTGACTGGGTATTGATTGGTGATTTTAATAACTCCACATCACCTCTTGATAAAAAGCGAGGGCTACCTATTTCATTTCAGCAATTAAGGGCTTTAACATTTATTTGTCGCAGTCTGTATTAATTGAAATTAAATCTGTTGGTTTTAACTATACTTGGAGGAGGAAAGGGCTTGCTAATCATATCGATAAGATATTTGTGAATCACTCATGCTTGCAAAGATATAATGATATGAAGGCCTTATCTCTAACTCAGTTATCTAGTGATCACAATCCGTTATTGCTTGATTTGATTCCTACTTCTAGACCCAAAGGTACTCCATTTAGATATTGCAATGACTGGAGTTTCAAATCAGGATATTTGGAGTGCATAGAAAAGAGTTTAATTGAGTATATTGAGGGGTTTCCAAGTTTCAAATTTATGCAAAAACTTAAAGTATGCAAAAGAGATTTGAAACTATGGAACAAAACTAAAAGTAAAGATGATGCTTTATTGAAGCTTGTAGAAGACAAATTTAATGAGTATGAGGCTGCTGTTGATCTGGATCCAGAAAATTTGGAGCTGTATGAGAAAATGCTTGAGGCTAAACATCAATTCATGATTCAAAAACAGATTAAATTCTGGAATTTCAGGCAGAAGGCTAAGGTGTCTTGGCTGCAAGAGGGAGATACTAATTCTAAGTTTTTTCATTCAAAATGTCTAATTGTAAACATAGTAACAATGTGAAAGCTTTAATTAATCATGCAGGTGAATTATTATATAAGCAGGAAGAAATTTCAGCAGCAGCTATTGAGTACTTCACGAATATGTTTAATGGCCAGAGTAATGAAGAATTTCCTTTATTTCAATCAGAATTTACTATAAATCAGCAAGGTCAGCAGGATTTTCTCAAACCTATTTCAATGGAGGAAATAAAGAAAGTTGGTTTTTCTATTCATGAAGACACAAGTCCTGGACCTGATGGTTTTAACTAGAAGTTCTATAAGTTGCATTGGGACTTATTGAAAGTGGAATTAGCTGCACCTGTTCAGGATATGCTCGATTCAGCCATAATTCCAAAAGGTTGCAACCGTACTCTTCTTAATTTGATTCCTAAAGTAGATAAGCCATATGAGATTGCACAGTATCGTCCAATCGCATGTTGCAATTTATTCTACAAGATTTTCAGTAAAATACTTTGCAATAGGATTAAGTGGTTACTTCCTCATTTAATTTCATCTAATTAATGTGCATTTATTCCAAACCGATACATAGGAGATAATATTCTATTAGCTCATGAGTTGATTAGAGATTTTAGAAAGCCTGGTGTGAATAAATTCTGTGTAAAAGTGGATTTACAGAAAGCGTATGATAGAATTAGTCGCAAATTCATTTGTCATATAATGAAAATCATGGGATTCCCAATTCATTTTGTTAATGTAGTTTATGCTTGTATATCTATACCCACCTTCTCGATTATGATTCAAGGGCCTTCTACAGGCTTTATAGAATCAAATAGAGGTTTAAGGCAAGGTGATCCCCTCTCACCTTACCTTTTTACAATTGCAATGGAATACTTCACTGTCTGCATGAATGAGGTTGTGGCACAAAAGCTTTTCACTCCCGTACATAAGTTCAATCCTATTGTGTCCCATTTAATATACGCTGATGATTTAATGGTATTTGGGAAGTGCTCATCTTCTGGTGCTGCTGCTTTAAAATGTGTTTTTGATAAGCTGGACTATTTTAGTGGTTTATCAGTAAATAGCTTGAAAACAAAGATCTACTTTAGCTCTTGTGCCTCTCATACTAATGATATTTTGGATATTCCTGGATTTAATGAGGGAAGTCTTCCTGTAAAGTATTTGGGTGTTCCATTGTCTTCCAATTATATACATTATCATGATTGTCAAGTATTGGTTGATAAGATTCAGAAAAAACTACAATCATGGGATTCAAAAATTTTAAGCTTTGCAGGAAGGGCTGAAATGATCCAGTCAGTGATTAATCCAACAGTTTTATATTGGCTATTGGTTTACCAGTTGCCGGAATATACCATAGAGAAATTAAATGTTCTTTGTGCAGATTTCTTTTGGGGCAATGCAAAGCATAAAATGAAGTGGGATAAACTGTGTACTCCTGAAGGGGAAGGAGGAGTAGGACTAAAATCTTTAAAAGATTTAAAGAAGGTTGCTTGTCTGATGTTAATGTGGAAATTTCTGGTGGGTGATTCTTCATGGGGCAGTTGGATGAAGGAGAAGTATTATAGGAGTAGGATGTTTTGGAGTATGAAAGAGGATAATAATGCGTCATGTACGTGGAAGTCTATTTTGAGATTAAGAACTTCAGGGGAACAATATTTCAGGAAAACTATAGCTAATGATTCTTCTACTTCCTTATGGTTTGAACCATGGTTAAATGGTAGATGCTTGGTGGATCTTCTCGGTTCGTCTAGATTTCAATCGTTGGGAAATGTCAATGAAAGGGTAGAGGATATTATCAGAGATGGTAGATTATGTTGCAATGTCCATCCTGCTACTAGAGAATTGCAACAGATGGTGGATAGCGTGGAAGTAAAGGCTAATAAGATGCATGATGTATATGAGTGGAAAGATGGTGGCGAATTTACCTTGAATAAGCATGGGATAATGTCAGAAAGAAGTCATCATTGATGCAATGGTCCAAAGTAGTATGGCATTTAAAAAAATTCAAAGAAAATGTCGTTTGTATCGTTCATGGCAGTAAGGGACAAATTAAACGCTAAAGACAAACTAGTTAGACATGGTGTTGTGGAGGAGAATGTTTGTTCATTGTGTAATGTCTGTGAGGAAAGCATCAATCATCTATTTTTTGATTGTGTCTACTCGAAGTTCATATGGTCTTCCTTGAAGTTAAAGCTTGGTTTAAATGCAGATAGGCTTGAAAATATTGTGTTTGAAGCTAACCAGATTGCAGTAACTTTTAAAGAGAAGGATCAAGTGAAAGACATGGCGTGTGCAGTCTTCACATGTGCAGTATATCAAATATGGCTAGAAAGGAATGCTCGACAGTTTAAACATCAATTCATTAGTAAAGAAACCAGACTTCAGATGATAGAGAGAGAGGTAAGATTTTTGGTATGCAATAATGGAAGTAAGACTGTTAGATCTTCAGGGAATGAAGTGTTTCTTCGTAGATGGGGAGTTGATTTACTTGATACAGGTTGATATGTTAGGTGTTTCAGATTTATTTGTTTTTTTTGTTTACTGATGATAGTGAGGAGGGGTTATAGTTGTTTTTTTTAATGATGTATCGAGATGTATTAATGGAATAAAATGGAACCTATTTTCAATATATATATATATATATATATATATATATATATATATATATATATATATATATATATATATATATATCAGGTTTTCGCTCAAAGCGCTTCTTAGTGCTGGTTAATAAGTTGTAAGGACAACAATCCTAAAAAACTAGTTTTTAAGGGTAATCTACTAAAAAAAAGATAAATGATTTTATCATTTTCAGTTATATGGAATAATGACAAATTAATTTATCATTTTCCTGCAACTTGTTCTTAAAAATAATTATTCATAAGTATCGTCCTTTAAACTTATTATCCTAAAATGAGAAGCCCTTAAACTTAGTTACATACATATATGTGGTTTATGTTCTGAAGGACCATTTTAACACCTCGATTGCATTTTGAACTACACTATCCCAAATATAACAAAAAAATTAATGTTTAATTCACATATATAAGACTATCTATGCTAAATTTAGGTTCATTTAGATATTTATATCATTTTCAAAATCTTAAATCAATTATTTGTCATTCAAACATTTATTTTTAACCACTAAATCTTGAACATCAAACATATTGTACTATGAATGTTGAAATGAGTTCGAAGTTTACGTTGATGGTTCCCTGCATGTGAATCGAACATTTACAAAATTTTATTTCATTTAGAATAATGTAGCTCAAGATACGTTATGAATGCTAAAAGGGGCGTTAAAAAACAAGTTGTCATTGAGCATTCCTTATACATACATATAACACTTTTATATCAATCATAAATTTCTATCTAAATATGTGTTATTTTTCTTTCAGGCCATATGAACTAATTTTAAGTATGAGTTTGTGGCTAATATCAAGAAATCATAAAGACGCTAACAAAATTGATTTCATATGTGGAGTAAACATTTATAAAATTTTGTTATATTTAAAATAATGTAGCTCGTTTTGAAAAATAATAATAATTGTTTTTCAACAATGGTTTTGTTTGGAAGTGAATGCACCCTGAAGCGACTGCATGGTAGGTGAAACTTCATTTTAGACACATGCGGGGAACTATCGTGGTTTAATTCCAAGACATTTCCGATCTATAAATTCCAGATCTAGCAACTCCCTTCTCACTGCTGATCTCCCTCTCTCTTTCCGACTTTCTGCTTTGAAATCATTCTTAAGCATCCACGTTAAACAAACAGATAATGGCTACCACCGCCACCGTCGTCAACCCTAATTCACTTCTGCTCAAAACTAACCATGCCCAGCTATCAAATCCAAACAGATCCGTTATTCTCGCCCCGAACAAAACTAGATCCACGACTAAAATCTCTTGTACCGCCACCCAAACACCCACCGCCACCTCCTCCACCTCCTACCGTCGCCACGTCTTCAACTTTGCCGCCGGTCCAGCCACCCTCCCCGAGTCCGTCCTCCTCAAAGCTCAAGCCGACCTCTTCGACTATCAGTCCTGTGGGATGTCCATCCTCGAGATGTCTCACCGCGGCAAGGAGTTCGATCACGTCATCAAGAAAGCTGAATCCGACCTGCGTAAGCTTTTGAACATTTCCGACGACTACTTCGTCATGTTTTTGCAGGGCGGTGCAACCACTCAGTTTGCTGCCGTTCCTTTGAATCTTTGCACCGGCACTAATGATGTTACCGAGTTCATTGTCACCGGATCTTGGGGTGATAAGGCGTTTAGAGAGGCAAAGAAGTATTCAAGCCCTAGCCTTGTTTGGTCTGGAAAGGAGAAAAAATACACTTCAATTCCCAATTTTGATGATCTGAACCTGAGTGAGAACGCCAAGTACTTGCATTTTTGTGCAAATGAAACAATTCACGGTGTGGAGTTTAAGGACTACCCAACACCTGTAAGTGGTGAACTAGTTGCGGACATGTCCTCAAATTTTTGCTCTAAGCCAGTTGATGTGTCCAAATTTGGTCTGATATATGCTGGGGCACAGAAGAATGTAGGGCCATCTGGTGTGACCATTGTTATTGTGAGGAAAGATTTGGTTGGAAACGCACAGGGGCATACACCTGTGATGCTTGATTACAAGATACAAGCAGAGAGTGGAAGTTTGTATAACACGCCTCCTTGTTTTGCAATTTATTTGTGTGGGTTGGTGTTTGAGGATTTGTTGGCGCAAGGTGGATTGGGAGAGGTTCAGAAAAAGAATGAGAAGAAAGGAAATGTGCTATATGATGCGATTGATGGAAGCAATGGGTTTTACGTGTGCCCTGTTGAGAAATCAGTTAGGTCAATGATGAATGTGCCGTTTACACTCAAGAAGGCCGAGCTTGAGAAGAAGTTTATTGAAGAAGCTGCTAAAGAAGGGATGGTTCAACTTAAGGGACATAGATCGGTTGGGGGAGTTCGTGCTTCGATTTATAATGCTATGCCTTTAGAAGGAGTCGAGAAGCTGGTTGCATTCATGAAGGATTTCCAAGCCAGGCATCCTTGATTTGATAATTATGGTAGTAATTATAATATTTGCTTTATGAGCTTGTTCCATATGTATACTCAAGTTTGCGGGTTCTTGGTTTTGGATTTGCGGTTGCTTTGTCTGGGGACCATCGAAGTATTTTGATCAAGGTCTCATGTCATTTTATCTATTTCAGTAGAGAATAATTGGAACAATTAAATTTGTCATGTGGTATATTGTATTCCTTGCTTAGTTTTGAGTATGATAAAGTGATATTATTGCATATGAACAATCTGGTACTTTAACTCAATGATGTTACTTATGCATTCCCTTTTGGTTTTGTCATGTTAATAGTTTGGCATCACATTCGAAGTTTCAGTGGTGCCATGTGCAAATCTTATGCCTTCATTGTTTTTTTTTTCTTTTTTCTTTTTTTTCTTTTTTTTTTTTGAATTCATCTTCTGTAAGATGCAAATATGTAGCAGAAGAACGGTAATGACCGAAGTAGTTCAATCAAGATGCATCTTGGTGGCAAGGGTAATAATGTCATCACTAGCGAAATGATGGGAAGTTGATCAAAATAAACATATCAAATCAATGGAGTAACCATCATCGGGTAAGAGTCGAACTGATGTGAGATACCAGAAGGTTGCATCCCCTGGTCAGTCTTTCTGGCTTGCCTGACTACTGTTGGTTTTGGTATCATGAAGTGGATGTAATCTTTTCATTACATTCTGATGTTTTTAATTCTATATTCCATGTGTTTACGGTAATAATTTGATGATTGTTTTTGTCATAGGTGTTGATGGTTTCCTGTTTTCCAGTTCTACTTTTCGGCTTAATGACGTGTTGCATTGCAGTAAAGGGGGTAAGTTGCTACATTTACGTTATTTAGTTCTGTTTCTCAAGTGAAAAGAGGTTATATAGATATAGAAATATATAATATGAGGATCATGCTTTTAGTAAACATATCTAGACACATACATATACATCTCATTGCCTCCGCACTTGTCAGAAACACATAGGAAATTACCCCCCTGTACAAGCTTGTTAGGCAAGAACAACATATGCTAATCAAAATCATAAAAGAAATTGATTCCAGTCTCCGATTTGCACAATTGTGAAATCTATTTGAACATTTAGGGTTAGCTTCGTTGATTATTGAGTAAGCAATATAATATTTTTTTGGTAATAACTAATTTTTCACTGCATCCACGTATTTAAAAAGACAGAATTGCTGTGGTCTAGTGTTATATTGAAGGCCATTACACAAACCTGAAGCTAGTTTTCATGGAGTATCCATATATAAGATGACAGAATTCTTGTGGTCCAGCGTTACATTGTTGAAGGCGTTACACAAATTCGATGCTCTAAAGTCTTTTAAAAAATAACTTGGAACCATAGAGTTGGTATGAAAGATTACTGAAAATTAACTCAAATACACAGGTTGATTCATAGAGTCTGTTCAGTTAGCTATTACTTGATTTTGCCATCAAACCAATCAATTTTAAACATGTTAACGAAAGTCTATGATTAACAAGTAGAATAGTTAGCCATTTAAGGTTTTTTCACTACATATAACCTAAATGAATCAGAAATTATAGACGAAATTCCGAAATCCAAGATATGAATCCTTGTTTGTTAGTTTGGACAAAATACTGAAACCTTTCATCATAGGTTGTGCGTACACAATTTTTTATCGTTCTATTTGCCTTTGTATACGTCTTTTTTATGTGAGGGAGGTCCGTGAGTATTTTATAACTAATTTTCCTTCATCATAGGTTGTGCGTACACAATTTTTTATCGTTCTATTTGCCTTTGTATACGTCTTTTTTATGTGAGGGAGGTCCGTGAGTATTTTATAACTAATTTTCCTTCGTCTCCCTTCTCTCTTATTTATTAATTTTTGCTGCTTTAAAATTCTCTAAAGGTAATAAGCATGTTCTCCTCCAGATGGCACGAGTAGAACTGGAATGTTGTGAACATTGATGTAGCTACTTATTTTGAGACAGTCCACTACCTTTATAGGAAGTACTAGTATGTATTGTGTGTGCTAAAGGAGAATGAGATTAAAAAAATCTGACATCAAATCGTAGTGAATTATGAAGATGACTGATTTGTTACCCTTATCATATATCTGTTTGCCTTTTAGGCTCTTACTAGAGGGCATCACACTTAGGGGTGAGCGTTTGGTTGGTTTGGTTTATCCGATTATGAAAATTGTAAAACCAAACTAAAACCAATAAAAATGAAAACCAAACCAAACCGACCAAATAAAGTTTGGTTGGTTCGGTTGGTTATCCGATTTAACCAAACTAAAAATGTTTTAAACTTTATGTTTGGAATATCCACAATAATATGAAGTAAATTATAAATATATGATCAAAGTATTATTATTTACGATTCTTATGTTATCTAAAAGTAATCTGGACACGTATGTGATAATTAAACTTTACTTGGTTAACTAAATTAACCTAAAATATTCATCATAACATCAATAATTATGAAAATATAATAAAAGTTCAGTTAATTTGGTTAAACCGATAACCGAACTAAATATTTTTTCGAACCGATTATAAACCAATCTAATTTCAAAACCAAACCGACCAAACTAATTTGGTTCGGTTGGTTAACCAAATAATGCTCACGCCTAAATTCACACTAGCTGAAGATCAAACATTAAACTGGTTTCATTACCTTAACATCAGTTCTTCTGTTTCCTTTTCCTGTCGTGTCAGTTGAAATCTGTTTATTAGTTAATATGAAGCGCTTTATCATTGAATTTTTGTCTAAAGGTTTTGCAAGCCATTCCCCTATCCTGCAAACCGCACAAGTGTGCGATCTCCTTTCACACATACACACAAACAATCAAGGTGACTTCCTCCGTCTTTAGGGCGTTGATGTAAAATGAGACAATAAAGTATCATTTTACATAACTAGCATTACCTCTTTATACTAAGTGTATTGCACTAAAAATGTAATGCAAGTAACTGTCAATGGTGTATTAGCATATCTGTTTTACGAAATAAAGATTTGATACAGTTAATTTATCAAAGAATTTTGTGTACAGCTTTTTGAATTTTATTTGATTTTGATGGACAAACTTATGATTTTTCGTCAAATTTTTTTGTTAGTAAAATGTCTTTTTGAACAAATTCGATAATTATATTTTAGAAGAAGATTTTTCCTTTTTTAACAAAAATGAAATATACTTCAAAAATTAATCTGATTTATATTTCTTTCTTTTTTAAGAAACTTGAAATGTACTCCAAAAAGTTAATCTGATGTATATGGATGTTTTTTTCTTTGAAAACAGTTTCTTTCTTTACTTTTGGAAAAGAATGGTTTCTTTTAAAATGTTTCATTTTTCCCTAAGAAATATACTTTGAGTTTCCAAAAATATCATTTAGTTAAAATTATGTTTGAATCTTATTGTTGATATTTAAAAGATAAAAATAAAAAAATTAATTCGAGAGAGTATGGGAGAGATGAAACATTAAGAAACGTATTCTTTTACGTAATTGGTTTTAGAAAGTTCCTTTCTTCTTACATGAATTGATTCATGAACCAGAGGCACATTGTTTTGTTTGTTATCATACCATAATTTGTTTTTGTTTGTTTTTTAAAACTTTTGTCATGATCAAATCACAAGGTACTTGGTTAGGAAGATGATTTAATCGAGGCCGGTTCTATGAGTTAGGTTGCCTAAGACAGGATTTATTTTGTTGCTCGCTATTTTTGTCACGTATGAAATAGAAAGAAGAAAAAAAACATACAAAATTTAGAGTTATATACTTATATTCACCATATCAGTTTGTTCACATACAAAATATGTAGTTAAGACAAAATGTTACTACCTCCGTTTCTAAATATAAGATTTTTTAGCTGTTTGCACAAGAATTAAGGAATCAATCAATGACGCTTTCATCCATACAAAATTAAGTCTCTCTTTTAAATTAGTTTTTTTTTATGCACAAAAAGAAGGAAAAACCATCAATGAAGAGCAACTAGTGGTTGAAAATGTGTAGGTGCATAAAAAATCACATCATTTACTATGGATCACGGAAAAAATGACAAGAAAAGCTTAAACATCTTATATTTTGAAACACATCAAACTACTTAAAACATCTTATATATAGAAACGAAGGGAGTATATTATAACCTCCTATAGTATTATTTCAGCCAAAATTTATGCAATTATATTTGACGACAACAACTAAACCATAAATCTCAAACAAGTTTGGGTTGGCTAGACATGGAACCAAAAAAAACTTTAAAAGCTTCTGTAGAAGTAAAATAAAGTTTTTATTAAAAAAATACTAAGGTTTTGGTACATGGATTGCTAACTTTCATGTATTCCTATCCGATACGAGCTCTTCAGATATACTCCAATTTCTTAAGTCTTTTTTTACTATCTCCTCCAATATCATTTTAGGTCGACTTTTACCTCTGTTTGGGCCTTCGGCGCGGTCTATAATTCCAACGCGCACGGGTGCATCATGCGGTCTTCGTTGGAGATGTCTGAACCATCTCAAACGGTGTTGGACTAATTTCTCTTCAACAATTGCAATTCCAAGTTTGTCTCGAATATCATCATTTCTAATCCGATCTCGTCTGGTATGCCCACAGCTCCAACGCAACATATGCATCTCTGCTACACTTATCTTCTTGATGTGTTGCCTTTTAATAGGCCAACATTCTGCACCATATAACATCGCATGCCTGATTGCTGTTCTATAGAACTTTCCTTTAAGCTTCTGAGGAATCTTCCTATTACAGAGATGTTCATGCTAGTATTCATTTCACCCATCCTGCTTGAAATCTAAAACTAACGTCTCTATCACTCTCCCCATCAAACTGCAATATAGATCCTAAATATCGAAATGATTCCTTGGGTATTACTTGACCGGCCAGGGTCAATAATTGCGGAAATTGCTAAATTTTGCAATTATTCGGTGAGTAATTGCGGAAATTTCCACAATTTTTATGTTGAACAATTGCGGAAATTTCCACAATTTTTATGTTGAATAATTGCGGAAATTTCTACAATTTTTATGTTGAATAATTGCAGACAATTCTGCATTTTTTTCAAATAATAAAGGAAATTTCCACAATTTTTTGGTGAATAATTGCTGAAACTCGAAAATTTTCATTGAATAGTTGCGAAAATGTCTACAATTTTTTGATATAGTAGCATGAATATCTTCAAATATCCATTGAATAATTACATAATTTTTTTAACTTATTTGGTAACTTGATTTTAGAGACGTAATTTAGGTACATTGTTTGGGAAGGATGTTTGGTGTATTTTGAAACTTATTATGGACTTTGACCAAAATGTCCGTTATATATAAGATGTTGCATATTATTATCATGCAACATCTTGCTCCACAAGAAATGATTATTCTCTGTTCTATATGTCTTCCTCTTCTCACTTCTTCAAATCTCTCATTTTCTAAATTAGAGCCATACCACTTATTAACCATCTGCACTGTGGTTCACTAACTTCTTGTTTATAAGCACAGGTTTAAGATATGCTGTTCTGATATATTAATGTAGATGCGTTTGCATGCCAAATTTCATTTCCTGCTGTTATATTGTGGGTGGGAAATAACCATGCATCAAGATTTGGACAATTACTGGAAGAACGGAGGTTTGGTCAAGTGCTAGTCTTAGGTAAAGCATAACAGGCCATGATTATGACAATTTTGATTTCAGTTTTATATTTACTAAGGATGTTAATTACAATTTTATAAAGCAAACTCCTCGGAAAAACAGGAGAAAAATTACAAAATGAAATTTTCTGTCTGTGCCTGTGATATTCAATTTGATGCTTGTGCTTGGAGTCTAGTATACATTTCTGTATTTGGTGAACAGTGATATGTACTCTTGATAGTCAGTGTGAGCCACCCTTAAATTTAGTGCTTTGGCCAACACACGTGTTTTATTTGTCTTTTTATACGTTCCCGTGAACTAATTTTATACAGATTTGATATCAAAATTTGACTTGCCTCCTATGATGTTAACCTTTCGCAAATCATTGTCTGTTTTTTTGTCTCTTTATTGAAGCTTATATTACTTTATTAAACAAAATTATCTTAGAACCTTCCCTGTATGTTCTAATCCTGGTATTTTTCAACTATTTACATAAGCTGGTGGTAGTACAATTTTACTATGGTAATGGAAAATTTAACATTACCGTACCATTAACTCACAATGGTTAATATTTTTCCATTTACTTTATATCAGCATGATCGATATGGTAATAGTAAATTTATCATTTATTAGGATAAAACATTGATAATATTTTATAGAATCAGCGGTAATGTCATTTTACCAGTCAATTTACCGTATATGGATGTTCATATAATATGTTGTATTATTGATAATCAGAAGGAATAAAACGATTAAATTAAAGTAAGTAATTCAGTACAAATGATGTTGAATTCAATTTTTTTCTCTTTCATTGATATATTTTATTAATTGACATGATAAAATGTATGATAAGACATTGTTATAGTTGTGAATATATGTCAATCTTTAATTTTCTAGATAAACGGTAAGTTACCAATTCTTTTGTATACTAGTCTTGGTAGTAGTCAATCGATAATAATAACGGTAAGCTATTTTAGCTTATCAGTAGGAAAAAATTACGCTAACAGTGTTAATTAAACAGTAATGGTAACCATTACCATAATAATTCAAGTTTTTAACTCTACATGCATGCATCATATTTGAAATTCCAAAGAGGATGTCAAAATATTTAACCTTTGGAAAGTTGACAACATGGAAGAAAGTTTAATAATTTGTACTAAATGTTTTTGAATGTATTTCAGTTTTATTTATATTCAATGGAAGTTAGTCTTCTACGCTAATTTTCTGGTACTTGAAAGCAAAAATTAGGTTCTTTATTTTGTTTATTATTTTTTTATTGGAAAAGTCCATTTAGATATAAAAGATAAACACAATTGGTAATACACTGAATCTCCATCATTGGATTATTCTGTGATTTCCACCAATTCATATAAAAACAAAATGTTTTAACGGTCACTATTCTGTATTTTTAATTTGTGTTTAATTTTATGTTTAAATAGCCACACCATTTTTTATTATGCACGATTGGTTCTTGAGTTCCAAGGAAATTAAATCGATTGTCAAACGGTTCAAAACATGGTCAAAATCCTTTTCTTTATGCTAACATCCACATTGTCACATTGTTCATTTGTGTGCCGCACTTCTAAAACTTTCCGTACGCGTGCGTCTTTTCTTAACAAAATAAAATTGGCTTGTTCTTTCTTTCACTGTATCATATATGCCACATGGATGTCTTGGGCTAGTGGTTCAAAAAGGGACATCTGGATTCAGATGCAAGTGAAAGGCCCATTAAAGATAAATTTTAAAACGCATCGTGCCTTTTGTGTTAGGATATATTATGAGTGCGTTTTACGAACGCAAAAGGAGGTATTTGAGCATGAGATTTGTACTGACACGCTAGTGAATGGAGAATGCATCTTTTGCTGTGAACGAGGTATTCTAAGCGTGGTTTTTGAACGTGGTATTTATATAATGAGATTTTTATAAACCTTTTTGTTTTGAAAATTAATTACTGATTGTATAGAAAAAAATTACTACATTTCATTAAAAATACCAAATACAATAACAAAATGACATGAAAATTCTACTTTTTGGCATCACTTTGTTTTATTAGAAAAGTTTGGTATTCTTCTGTGTGGCGTTGAGCTGCAAACTCTGATATTAACCAATTTTCCGCTATATCGTCGGGAAGAACAGTGAATACCTCTTTCTTGTCGGGTTCCATAACAAATAATATTGCTTTTGCAATATCAAATTTGCCTTCTTGTCCAAGACGTTGAATGCGAGCAACCATATTTGAATAATTTGAAAAACTTCCTATTGATTCTACGCTGGTACAGGTATTCGGACTATCAAAATACGTGTGAGATTTTTTCATCTGTCTCTCGTGTTTTATTTCAATGAACTCAGTCATCATGCCTTCATTTTAGTCACGTCGTCTTCTTGAACCATGACGTGAAGTTTGTTGCGAAGGAGGATTTATTGGAGTTTGGTGCGAAAGAGGATTGATTGGAGTCTGGCGCGAAGGAGGATTAATTGGAGTTTGTTGCAATGGAGGATTTGTTGGCGAATTTAAATTTGGAATTTATTCATTTTCCGTTACATCCAATGGATTAGAAACCCATCAAAATCCCATGTTATATCAAACGTGCTCTGTGTTGAAGGAGGTGTACCAATCTACGACAATTGTACGGTAGCAGAAGGAGTGTACGACGATTGTCCAGTAGCATTCGTCCCACGAAATAACTGTTGCATCATTTCCAATTTTTCAAGCGGATGTGTCCTATATATTGTAATAGTTGGTCCAAATTCCTAAAAATAAAAAATAAAATGAGTGAAATTTTAAGTATCGAACTATAAATAAACCATAAAAATTCAAGTTTACTGACCTTTACACGATTTTTCCACCATTCGTCGCTTCTAGGAATCGTTTCCTTATTAGGGTCCCAACCAGCACCAGTCTTGTTCATCAAAGCATCTCATTTAAGCCACTTTCGTCAATACTATCATATTTATTTTGGATTTTGCTTTTTTCTATCGGTGTGATGTTCTGATTATTCTGTACGGTGTTTTTGAACTTTTCTGCTATTGCTTTGTGCACACCTTTTTGTTGCTACCACAAACACAATATGTTTCAACAACACATTGCATCATAATCTGAGTTGCTTTAAACGTCTAGTGATGTACATTTTTTCTGTTGGTCATACTGAAATTTAGAAATGCAAATTGAATCAGAAAAATACAGAAGATAACAGAAGAAAAGGAGGATTGTATGTTGAAAGTGTGGAGAGTTGAAAAAATGAAGGGGAGATATTATAGAGGAGGAAGAAGGAGATAAACATTAGAAATTGGGTCGTTGCGTCCGACACTAACGGTCCAATGTCTAACGTTCCTCGTCGTGCCTTTCAACCGTTGGTGGACCTGGCACGCGTCCGATGCCATCGCAATGGTAGCGTACCATTTTCTGTCTACGAACGGTACCTATCTCAGAGTTTTGGAAGGGGATCACCGTTTATGATTTCATCATTTGCTCTAGTTTACTCATCAAGAAGAACAATAAGAAATTCCTTAAAAGGTACATTCTTAGGATTTTGAAAAAAATTATTGGTGCTTGGAGGTTGCTATCAAGATATGGAATACTATTCCTACAATATTTCATTATTATATTATATAAGAATATTTTCTTTTTCTAAATACTATAAGGTAGGTTGAAAGATCACTTTTTTCATAGTAGTAAGTTTTAAGAACACTACTTGTAACAACCTATATTTTTGGTCGATTTATTTTGAACATTTAATATTGTTTTAAATTTTGAGTTAAATAATATTAATGGATTTTTATATGAAGTTTATCGATTTAATAATCGAAATACGATTCAATTTCGAATATATCGAATTATCGTAATACAAAAACGAAAATAATTGAATTCGAAGTTAAAACTGTATTGAAACTTTTCAGATGATCAATATAAATTCTATTTGATTATAGACGATAATAATAATAATATATTACCAAGGAGTTGATTGTTTTGAATTTAAATTATATTAGATTTATTTAAATTAGAATTCAAGAATAATCAATTTTTAAATGACCTCGGATTTCTACAAAACTAAATTTATAAAATTTGTAATGGTCAATTATGGTCAGATTTAAACTTTCGTGTCAATCGGAGTTGTTATGAGAGCGTGCGCAATTTAAACGTGTATCGATTAACGATTTAAGATTTAAAATAGTGTTTTAATTTAAAATGTTATCAGAATTTGACGAAACCAGTTTCATTGAGTCCGGAATGCCAAATTATAGTAGGATATCAAATTTCATTACAATTGAAACTTGTATGTGGTCGTATGATAGAAAAACATTCAACGGAAAATACACAGCAGTATAATATAATTTAATTTGGCTATCTTCCTTAGAAAGCCAATCCTCTATCTTCCCTTGAAAGTTATTCCTCAAGTCAATAAAAGGGGGTCGCTACCCTTCCTTTTTTCTACAATCTAAAACGAACGAAAATTCGAAGTCGTTCCATCCTATTCAAAATCCTAAACCATTCGAATCAAATTCTAAAACTCGGCCCGTTTCTTTAGCAAAATCGAAACCACCCTATTTGCCTATCTTTCGATTGGGCCTTTCAAAAGAATAAAAAAAAAGAAATCCAAGCCTCAAGTCGTTCCGTTTCTTCGATCTTTCTTAAATCTATACGAATTAAAAATCGCTTCCCTCTTGTTTTGAATTCTTCGACCGTTTAATCAAAATCATGCGATCCGCGGATTCTTGCTAAATTCGATTTCGAATATCGCGAGTTAGGGTTTGCCTTATCAATTGTTGTGGTCAGAATTTGCTCGCTCAAGGCCAACATTGAACTTAGGGTTGGGGTTAATGGCCGAACGATCGACGATGGAGGAAATGGAGTGTGGATTTGGGATCGTGAGGAATTACAACACCATGCATGCGATTTTTTGTCAAGTTTGTTGCTAAATTATATCGCACCTGGGTGCATGGACTATGCTAGAGCGCAAGGTGAGAGATTGATGTGAGTTGGAAGGATAAGTGATTGTCAGAAGGAGGATGAAGTGCAGTGTGTGCACTAGTGTTTGACGATGGGTTTGTATTTGTTGCAGTGCCCACTGTAAAGGAAAAGGAGAACTTGACATGTTCAGGAAATGGGCAACATGTATTTGTTAGAATGGTGCAATGGAGCTGGGGATATTCAAGGTCATTGCTCGTGGTTCAATTTGCTATGGCATGTGTTGACGGTGAGGTATAGATTTATGAAATGAAATTTTATAAGCTAATCTAGTTATTTAAATTAGTTAATAATAGTTTACTCGATAAATAAATCAAATATCGTAGATGCAAGATAAATTCATTCGAGACAACTCGAGTGGATCATAGCTGCAAATACGATCTAGGATGGATTTGAGATTTTTCCCGACACTAGTCGCTTGATCGAGGTGAATAAACTCACTCTCTGGATTCATTTATAATTTTATTATGAAATTTTATTTAAATATTTTCTATATATTATTGTTGACTGTTTGGGTACATTGATAATTGTTGATCAATTGTGGTTATTATATATATTAGTTATATATAGGCTAGATAGTTGGATTTTCCTGCAGTAGTATTAGCGGATGAGAGCTCATGCATCGCACAATATATATAGTGGGTGACTTCTATACCGCAATATCCCTCCTTGAAGTGGTATTAGTATTATTTTATGTTTTCTAACATTTGTGCATGTAGGTAAACAAGTTGGAGGAATCCAACTAGATTCCTCAACAATTTAATTGTTGTTTTCATATATAGTGTTATATGATGTGAAAAATAATCTGTGATTGATTATTGGGTGTTTTGAATGTTTGAATAGCAATGGCTCTAAAATAATTAGTATTTAAATACCATAAAAATATATTCGAATGAAAGGGAAAAGAATTTGATTTTTAAAAGGAAAAACTATTTTTCTAAAATAGAAATTGAATTTCGAATGGGCTAGAAAATATATACTTGTTTAAATAATAAAACAAGTGGTTGAGTTTATAAACAATGTTTATAGATGAAGTGAAATAAATTATCGTTGGATAATTTTGGAAAAATGTGAATTCAAGTATGAATTTTAAAAAAAGGATTTATAATTGGGAATCGTTTAGAAAAAGGAAATGATGAAATTTATTCCGAAGGTCGGAATGTAAATTGAATTGGAATAAATCCATACGGATTTGTGATTAGAATTCGACTATGTTGAATTTATAAAAGTAAATTATTTCCAAAAAAGATATTAGAATTATATTTAGTAAAACTAAAATTTAGAAACTATAAATCCTAAGAAGCTAATATTTCAATATTTAAAATATGGAAATAGATTCTATGTTCATATATATATATATATATATATATAAGTTATAATAATAAAATATTCCACAATAGGAATTGGGTTTCAAATAGATTTTGAAATGGAAGCTTGCTTTAATACATAAAATAAGGAAATTACAACGTTTATAAATGTGATGAAGTAATTTTCATCGGATAATTTGAAAATAGATTTTCTAAATGTAAGAAATGGCGTTTAAGAACCCATATTTCAAATGAGATAGAAGATGAGATTTTTTTGATATTATAAGTAATATCGGTTTTTGAATTACGAACTTTTATCTATCTTAAGATAAGAACGTTGTCGATCAAGGTCTGAGAAGTAAATAAAATACCTCAGCTTGAATGACTCCACTATTATCAAGAGATGATATTAGTTTGTTATGGTAAGGGATGTTGAATTAATTGATTATTTCCATAAAAGGAATATTGCAACTTATTTGCAAAATTTTGAGATATAATCAATACTATTGGGTTTAAAGTGAACAATGTATAATTTAACATTGTTTGTCCCAAACGTGAAGTATGATTATACTTATACCATTTGGTTTAGTGTATACCACTACTTTCAAACCATTAATGGTATTGGAAATACGTTTATTACAAGAAATAAAAAAGGATTTGTGAAATATAGTAATTTTTCCAAAGCTAAGGAAATAAAAATGGGTTTTTATGAAATTATAGCAACAGTTTCAAAGTAAAGGAAATAAGAGGAGTTTGGTAATATGCTATTCTAATTATGTAAAGGTATAATTATTGTTCCAAGGAATTGGAATTCGATTTGAACGGTAGATTTTATTCCGGGATTTAGATTGTAACTGAACTGAGATAAATCCAAGGGAATTATAATTGAAATTCAATTATATTGAATTTTGTAAAATAATTTATTTCTAAGGAAACTGGAATTTAATATAGAAGAACGAGTTATAAATAAATTTATAACCGAGCTATGAAATAACTGCTGATTTAGGATAAATGGGAATTTTAAGTTGGATTTGGAAAGTTGGTTTAATTTATATTAAAATATGGAAGAGTGGAGTTGAAATTTATTTAATAACCGAAGTTTAAACGTTTATATTTAAATTTAATTAAAGAAACTCACCGCAGTGCAGTAGTTCGTAAACTGACACTTCGAACTTCAATTGAGCATATAGAACTCAATATAAGTCGGAATTTGTGATAGCCCGTAACTTCCCCGGAAAGGAAAGCCCGGATTACCTTGAGAACATGACAAAATAGAACGCAAACAGAAGAACATTTCATTGTTATTTACAACAATTCCATCAGAATACAAGAATATACAGAGTATAAATGAATGAATTACATTCGATAAATATCGGAGATTACAATAAATTACATAGCAGCGGAAAATAATACACAACACAACTGAAGTTGATATACGGATACAGAGCTTTCCGGATATCATTCCAGCTGTAAACCAGGATCCTGTGAATATAAATCTGCAAAACCAAAACTACTAGCTGCCCGTGTCGAAAATAAGGGCACCCAGAGTTTAGGTTAAAACAATAAACTCCAGGTCAGTCATGTGACTGGTGTGAGAACTAAAACAGTTATTTAAAACTTTACTTTAAAAGAGAGTAATTCAAGGGACCACGCCATATAACATGGAAAGGGTTTCCTCCCAAGAATACCAGTGCATAGAAAAGACAACGCAATGCTTTTTCGAAGAATGAAGCTATTATAAGACCCAGGTCCCATCACACAATGCAACGCAAGCAGGAGGATAGGGTTTTCCCTTATAATAGCCAAACATGCTTGGTACGTTTAAAACAAATCATTTGATACTATTATAAGTGTATAGTGTCAAAACAATTTCAATCATATATATCAATCCTAGGCGGCATGGGTACCATCTATCATGTCGCCATACTAGGCTCTACAAATAAAACCGAAGTATCTCGTATTGGAAATTGGATTTCCGTCATGAGTCGAGGCAAGGGGCAAGCTCCTCTCCGCTTCGAGACACTCTAGCAAATGTCTCAGGACTACACACTCTGGGCAGCCACTTGGATCGGTTGGGCTGGTCCTCTCTTACGTTTGAGGATTGGCAATTCCTAAACACACGTTTCCCGGTCCTATCAGACCTAATATCGAGGCGCCTCATTCCAACAACCACAAAGGTGAAAAGTATATAAATGTCAGGGCTGGTAAGTCACTGACACCACCAAAGCTAGAAAGAAACGTCGTGTTCTCCCAACGGTCCGTATCCCGTTTTTGACTCATACCGAGGTGTGAGGCTCGCGAATTCACGTTATACACAAAGCTGCCATGTAGGCCGTGCTTTGATCATCAACTACAAGACTTTGCTTTCCAACAGAAGCCTTGATCAATTGCCACTTAGGCGTGCCACACTGGCAATTCATGCCATGCGACTGATGTCCATCGATATACAACCTCTGAGCTCGTACGTCTCAGAGAAGGGCGTTAAGAAAAAGAATAAATTCTCCGCCGCTAAACAGATGTATATTTAATAGAGATCAATCAACATAGAATAAAATCCAATGTCAGACACACAGTCCATTTACAAGTTCGTTCTGGGTCTGAACGAAACCGGAGGCACTTTCCTCGCATATCCATCGATCTCCAAGTACGTATGGACGATCACCAACTGATTCCCTCATCTTGGGTGTACAGCCCAATCAAGATCATCAGTAATCACCCAAACGATATGAAGACTTCTGGTCTTCAATCACCGTCTTCATCTTCGACAAATCGTCGAATCGGTTATTCAGAATGGGTATAAACCCGGCCTTTTTGAATAACCCGCGTATATAGTAACAAATGTTACACAAACCCAACATACGCCTCATTCCAATTCAGCAGCCACTAACCGTAAATCAGCAAGAGAACAATTTCCCAAATATTAACCCCGAAGGCCGAAACCAACATCAGATCAATACCCAGGAAACCATTCTTCTTGGCTAACCTACAGCTAGTTTCTAAATTTCATAATCTTAGGGAAAGGTTCCCATTAATTTTATCAAAGATAAATTCTTTTAAATTTATTCTTTAATCTTCCTTTGGATATCATTTCAAACCAAATTATGCTTTTCCAAACTAGTCGAGATAAGCGAACCGCACCGAAGTAATTGTTTATTTTATTTCCCAATCCCAACCTATTCATCCCATGAAGCAAAACTGGTAATACTCCATATCTAACACCACGGTGTTATCGGTAAATTTAATGGCCATTTCACTTTCAAAACTAATTAAAGATTTAACTATCGCTTGGAGCAAAACTAGTGATACTCCATTCTCGCTCATTTTCCAAATTTGATAATTTAAATTATCAATTCACATTTCAATCTAATTGCAGATTCATTAAAACTCCCTTTACTGGATTAGAGAACTAATGTCATTTAAAACACAGTTCACGATAAACCCAAATCACATTCTATTTATTATCGGGTTAAAGAATAAGTGTTATTTAAAACACCGTTCACGATAAACCCACAAATCAGTTCTAATTCAATTCCAATCAAATATATTAGAAATTCCGATTATTTAAAATCCCTTTTTAATCCGATTTATTTATTTAAAAATAATTGGGTTTTAAATTTAGTTCAAAACTAGTTCATCTCGATAAAAATCCATTTTTATCTTTATAAATGTGGGATTTTTCATCTCAGTTCTTCACAAATCATTTCTTATGATTTTACACAAATTATTACTATTTTTAATAATTTTATCGAGGCCCGTACAGTCGATTTCCAACAAGGGCCATCGAACTGCACTTACAGCGACCTTTTTCAAATTTGATTTGGACATAATTCCAAATCCAACCGTTAGATTTCAAATTTCTAATATTCGTTAGAAAGCTCTTTTCGATACGAACCCAACGGTTCCGGTTTTAGGAGAATCCGACGGTCAGATCTCCCGTAATGTCCGTTCGAAGTCAATGGTCGAAATTCACGAACTGCCGCGGCGCGACGCGTTCTATTCAGGCCATTATATTATATATATAATATATATTTCGTCGATTTCTATTTAAAACGAATTTTATAAATAGTTTTAAATTCGTTTCAAAAACATTTCAACTTCCATTACCAATTCAAATCAAAATTGAATTTTTCCTTATAAATTCGTTTTAAATTCATTTCAACTTAATTCAAATTTCGATTCAGTTTGAATTCATTTCAAATCGATTTTTATTCTATTTCAGTTCGTTTTCAATTCAGTTCGAATTCGTTTTATATTCAATTCAATTCGAATTCGTTTTCCATTCAATTCAATTCAAATTCGTTTTCTATTCAATTCAAATCCAAATTCATTTTCTATTCAATTCAAATTCAAATTCGTTTTCTATTCAATTCAATTCGAATTCTTTATATATTCAATTCAAATTCAAATTCGTTTTCTATTCAATTCAATTCGAATTCGTTATATATTCAATTCAATTCGAATTCGTTATATATTCAATTCAATTCGAATTCGTTATATATTCAATTCAATTCGAATTTCTTTTATATTCAATTCAATTATAAAAACGAATATAATCGATATAAATATCGTTCGCGTCAAAATAGCGCATCTCTAATCAACACGGCTTTATATATTTCAATAATTCCGTTATTCTATTCAACAAATGAATATTTATCATATTCAATACATGAATCTATATTTTTGTCAACACACGACTAATCTCAACGAATGAGTACTGTCCACATGTGACGATTTTTGTTATTTAATATATTTTATAAAAATCATGGTATCTATCGTTTGATTTCAAATCAGACTCCAACCGTAAATTAGTAAGAGAACGATTCTCTGAATATTAACCCCGAAGGCCGATACCAACATCAGATCAACATCCAGGAGACCACTCATCTTATCTATTTTCCAGTTAGTTTCTAATTTTATATATGATAAAGATGTAAATTTTATTGTTAAAATATTTCGTTCAACACATGACTAATCTCAACGGATGAGTACTGTCAACACATGAACCTTTGTTTTATAAAGAAGTTAGTTTCTAATTTTATATATGATCAAGATGTAAATTTTATTGTTAAAATATTTCGTTCAACACATGACTAATCTCAACGGATGAGTACTGTCAACACATGAACCTTTATTTTATAATATTCTTTATTTTCCAAATTGGAATGAGGCCCAATCAATTACCATATAACGTTAATTATATGGATTCCATACAACACATGTATATAATAGCAACGATAAATAATCAACCATCATCCGAAGTGCACTACACTGTATAAGCATCAAATATAGATATCTAACGCTTATAACAACCTGTCAATCCATCGATCGACATACAACTAATTATTGGGATTAGTGTATGTCATATATTATCCCAATACCCGTGTGGGGTTTCAAATCAACAAACACAGATTTTTATTTGTGCAGTTGGGCGATGTGTAAAATTTATCGTCCCAATCAATGTCCTTCAAATAGGTGTACATAAACAATCCGTCTGGTTTGTAAATGAATATTTATTTATTCACATTCACGTCAAAAATTATATTTTCAACGATAAAACAATTTCAGCTATATAAATTTTCTATTTCATTCCACATCACACAATCGATTAAATCAAATTTATCAACCAAACACATAAATCAATCATCAAGCAGTTAACTAAACAAACAAGTCGTCCATGGTCTGTGGACGACGGGTGTCGGGTGCTACTAAACACCGTCTGCATCCTAGTATATTTTTATAACTAGAAAAGAAGATTTAAAGTGAGAAGTTCTCACAGAGGATTCCACTCCGCCGTGCTTTGCTGTTGAACAGCTGAACGGTCTGGATCTGCTTGAAATTCCAATGCAGTTCTTTTCACGCTATTCGAATAAAAATTATATTTTTATTGCTTCATTTTAATAAATAAAAATCATATTTTTATCCTTACTTTATATATTTTTTGCAACGCTTCTTTCTATATAAAAATTATATTTTTATATGTCTACTTCTTATATAAAGATTGAATATTTATTTCATCGCAATAAAAATCACATTTTTATTTCAATATAGATATAATAAAAATTATATTTTTACCCTTTATATAATATAAAAATTATATTTTTATCTTGTTCTTCTCTTAATAAAGATTTTTTTTATGACTCTACCTAAAAAAAAAATATATTTTTATATCTTCAATTATATGAAGATCGTAATTTTTTCGTTTTCAGCATAAAAATCATATTTTTATATAAATTAAAAATCGTAACTTTACTAATCTAACTTCATAATAAAAATTCCATCTTTTATCTCTATGTATAGAAAAAGGAAAACTGATCTTTATATATAATTCAAACACTTGTTATTTTATTTTACAAAGTTATTTCCTTTAGAATTTGCATTTATCAAACTGATTAATATTCATGCTAATTACATTAACTAATTTAATTAAATTAAAACTGAATTAAAAAGGGCTCACTGTATTTCGGTGTTGACTGCAGAGGAGGGGGGCCTTCGTCAGACGGAGGTGGTCAGGGGACGGAGGTGTAAGGCGGCAGCGGGGTTCTGACAGCGGTGGAGGAATGGGGGGTTTAGGGAGCGGGTTTTTTTGGGGTTTAAGAGGGGGTGGCGGTTCAGATTGGAAGGGGGGAACGCGATGTGGAAGGCCAATCATCTGAGCCGAGGCGGAGGGCGTGACTTCGACGGAGGCGCGGCGTTCTACTGCGAAGAGGAGGCATCGCGATTTTAGACTGGATGGGGGCGGGTTTTTGTCTCGTATTGACCACGAGAGGAAGTAACAAGCGTTTGACTTTGAAGAGTGAGGTACAGGTGGGGTGCTATATTATTATTTTTTTAAATTCTAAAAGCAAATTTTGATTTCTAACTCGAAATCGAACCCACCGACTGTCGTCCGTAGCTAATTACCTCCATTCCGAACACAATGGGATATGTATCGTAAGCTGGTTCGATCGTTTCAATCAGTTTTCGTCAAAATCAACATATAACTCTATATATTGAATTTGAACACGCATTTCAATTTACCGGGGTCACATACTAACTCGAAAAATTCCAAAAAAATGTTTTCTAGCTTCGTATTGACGATACGGTCCTAACAAAACTAATTTCATCGAACTCTGAGACCGTTTGAAAAATGGCCATTTTCCAGTCGATTAAAATCAACTGAAACTGGTCAAACGCGTTTTCCTTTGCCACGCTCACATATTGAATCGAAAAATTATGAAAATTGGAATCTGGCAATAACTTGACATCACGGATCCAACAAAAGTGGTTTCGTCGAAATCCGAGGTCGTTTGCAAAATGGCTATTTTTAAGGGCCAGAATTCCATAGCGACTATTCAGGATTTTCAACTGGATATATCTTTTGATTCTCGCTATGAAATTTTGATTTTTCGGATTCGTTGGAAAGATATTCTCAAATAGATCCTATTATTTTTGGTTTCACTAAAATCCGGTTTATTTTGTACCCGGTACATTTAATTGAAATTTGAAATCGAATTATCGAACTACCGCGCCATTTTAAATTCGTTTTATAATTATAAATAAATATTTATATTCTGACGACGACGTATATAAATATATTTATCGAATTCATTCAAAATAAATTTTCTCGTCGATATCATTTAAAATAATTCATTTTAAATATTCAAAATTCGCTAAAATTGCCAAAATAAATTTTTTAAACTAGCTGGCATTTCCTGGTTGTTACATTCTCCCCCACTTAAAACTTTTCGTCCCCAAAAAGGAACAAAGCCGAAAGTTATTTAACAATTCAACTTAACTTCCCTTATTTTGAATACGGCTTAAGTTCTTCAACTTTTCAGTTTCTAAGAACTTTTCAAAATTTTCAAAAATTTGGCTAACACCCTAAATTTTCGAAAAATTTCGCCATAACCTCCCCTTCACCGGGAAAATCCTGAAATTGCCATACAGGCCCTCTGATCTCAAAAAGAAAAAGAAAAATTCAAGCGGCTAGCCAATCGGCTCATAAAATCATCATCACCCAAACAAAACAGTAAATTATGGTAAACATGTATCTATTTGTCGGGCAAACAAATTTTATTCTTCTGCTCTAGCCTCCTTGCTATGACCTGTTCAATGTAAGTACATGTATATACAAGCAAATGCGACCAATTTTCAATACAGTTCAATATTTGATTCAATTAGGCTAAATGGTTCAAAATTATTAAACAAATAAACAAACAACACAAACATCAATCAATTAGTGAATTATCGTTTCAAATTCATAATTTTGATATATATACAGAAAATCATGTTTTGATGCCAAATCACAACAATAAACCTATCTAGTTTTGGTTCCCGCACCAGTCTATGGAAATATATAGAAATCACACTTTCGTCACTCGAATATAAATTCTGACGACGAGTACTCAACCATCAGAATCATCTTCGGGCCACTAGAGTATGATTCTATATCTATCTAGTATATTAAGACTTCAAATATACGTTCATGACGCGTATACGCGAAATCGTTATATACTCGATTGTCCAAATTCAATATAAATAAATATTCAAATACGTATAAAATGGTTTAAATTTTCAAAACAATATTGTTTTCATTTGAAAAATATACTCTTCACACTCGTTCTAGGATACTATTGATCCCATCTCTAACGAGTCATTCTAATTTGGATATTACTAATCCAATTTCTGATGAGTTCTTTCGTTCGGTTCTAATATGTCTTGTTCTCGAGCTCTGTAAACCAAAGCTCTGATACCAACTGTGATAGCCCGTAACTTCCCCAGAAAGGAAAGCCCGGATTACCTTGAGAACATGACAAAATAGAACGCAAATAGAAGAACATTTCATTGTTATTTACAACAATTCCATCAGAATACAAGAATATACATAGTATAAATGAATGAATTACATTCGATAAGTATCAGAGATTACAATAAATTACATAGCAGCGGAAAATAATACACAGCACAACTGAAGGTGATATACGGATACAGAGCTTTCCGGATATCATTCCAGCTGTAAACCAGGATCCTGTGAATATAAATCTGCAAAACCAAAATTACTAGCTGCCCATGTCGAAAATAAGGGCACCCAGAGTTTAGGTTAAAACAATAAACTCCAGGTCAGTCATGTGACTGGTGTGAGAACTAAAACAGTTTTTTAAAACTTTACTTTAAAAGAGAGTAATTCAAGGGACCACGCCGTATAACATGGAAAGGGTTTCCTCCCAAGAATACCAGTGCATAGAAAAGACAACGCAATGCTTTTTCGAAGAATGAAGCTATTATAAGACTCAAGTCCCATCACACAATGCAACACAAGCCGGAGGATAGGGTTTTCCCTTATAATAGCCAAACATGCTTGGTACGTTTAAAACAAATCATTTGATACTATTATAAGTGTATAGTGTCAAAACAATTTCAATCATATATATCAATCCTAGGCGGCATGGGTACCATCTATCATGTCGCCATACTAGGCTCTATAAATAAAACCGAAGTATCTCGTATTGGAAATTGGATTTCCGTCATGATTCGAGGCAAGGGGCAAGCTACTCTCCGCTTCGAGACACTCTAGCAAATGTCTCAGGACTACACACTCTGGGCAGCCACTTGGATCGGTTGGCCGGTCCTCTCTTACGTTTGAGGATTGGCAATTCCTGAACACACGTTTCCCGGTCCTATCAGACCTGATATCGAGGCGCCTCATTCCAACAACCACAAAGGTGAAAAGTATATAAATGTCAGGGCTGGTAAGTCACTGACACCGCCAAAGCTAGAAAGAAACGTCGTGTTCTCCCAACGGTCCGTATCCCGTTTTCGACTCATACCGAGGTGTAAGGCTCGCGAATTCACGTTACACACAAAGCTTCCACGTAGGTCGTGCTTTGATCATCAACCACAAGACTTTGCTTTTCAACAGAAGCCTTGATCAATTGCCACTTAGGCGTGCCACACTGGTAATTCATGCCATGCGACTGATGTCCATCGATATACAACCTCTGAGCTCGTACGTCTCAGAGAAGGGCGTTAAGCAAAAGAATAAATTCACCGCCGCCAAACAAATGTATATTTAATAGAGATCAATCAACATAGAATAAAATCCAATGTCAGACACACAGTCCATTTACAAGTTCGTTATGGGTCTGAACGAAACCGGAGGCACTTTCCTCGCATATCCATCGATCTCCAAGTACGTATGGACGATCACCAACTGATTCCCTCATCTTGGGTGTACAGCCCAATCAAGATCATCAGTAATCACCCAAACGATGTGAAGACTTTTGGTCTTCAATCACCGTCTTCATCTTCGACATATCGTCGAATCAGTTATTCAGAATGGGTATAAACCCGGCCTTTCTGAATAACCCGCGTATATATTAAACAAATGTTACACCAACCCAACATACGCCTCATTCCAATTCAGCAGCCACTAACCGTAAATCAACAAGAGAACAATTTCCCAAATATTAACCCCGAAGGCCGAAACCAACATCAGATCAATACCCAGGAAACCATTCTTCTTGGCTAACCTACAACTAGTTTCTAAATTTCATAATCTTAGGGAAAGGTTCCCATTAATTTTATCAAAGATAAATTCTTTTAAATTTATTCTTTAATCTTCCTTTGGATATCATTTCAAACCAAATTATGCTTTTCCAAACTAGTCGAGATTAGCGAACCGCACCGAAGTAATTATTTATTTTATTTTCCAATCCCAACCTATTCATCCCATGATGCAAAACTGGTAATACTCCGTATCTAACACCACAGTGTTATCAGTAAATTTAATTACCATTTCACGTTCAAATCTAATTAAAGATTTAACTATCGCTTGGAGCAAAACTGGTGATACTCCATTCTCGCTCATTTTCCAAATTAGATAATTTAAATTATCAATTCACATCTCAATCTAATTGCAGATTCATTAAAACTCCCTTTGCTGGGATAGAGAACTAATGTCATTTAAAACACAGTTCACGATAAACCCAAATCACATTCTATTTATTATCGGGTTAAAGAACAAGTGTTATTTAAAACACCGTTCACGATAAATCCACAAATCAGTTCTAATTCAATTCCAATCAAATATATTAGAAATTCCGATTATTTAAAACCCCTTTTTAATCCGATTTATTTATTTAAAAATAATTGGGTTTTAAATTTAGTTCAAAACTAGTTCATGTCGATAAAAATCCATTTTTATCTTTACAAATGTGGGATTTTTCATCTCAGTACTTCACAAATCATTTCTTATGATTTTACACAAATTATTACTATTTTTAATAATTTTATCGAGGCCCGTACAGTCGATTTCCAACAACGGCCATCGAACTGCACTTACAGCGACCTTTTTCAAATTTGATTTGGACATAATTCCAAATCCAACCGTTAGATTTCAAATTTCTAATATTCGTTAGAAAGCTATTTTCGATACGAACCCAATGGTTTCAGTTTTAGGAGAATCCGACGGTCGGATCTCCCGTAATGTCCGTTCGAAGTCAATGGTCGAAATTCACGAACTGCCGCAGCGCGGCGCGTTCTATTCAGGCCATTATATTATATATATAATATATATTTGTCGATTTCTATTTAAAACAAATTTTATAAATAGTTTTAAATTCGTTTCAAAAACATTTCAACTTCCATTTCCAATTCAAATCAAAAATGAATTTTTCCTTATAAATTCGTTTTAAATTCATTTCAATTTAATTCAAATTTCGATTCAATTTGAATTCATTTCAAATCGATTTTTTTTCTATTTCAGTTCGTTTTCAATTCAGTTCGAATTCGTTTTATATTCAATTCAATTCGAATTCGTTTTCCATTCAATTCAATTCAAATTCGTTTTCTATTCAATTCAAATTCAAATTCGTTTTCTAATCAATTCAAATTCAAATTCGTTTTCTATTCAATTCAATTCGAATTCGTTATATATTCAATTAAAATTCAAATTCGTTTTCTATTCAATTCAATTCGAATTCGTTATATATTCAATTCGAATTCGTTATATATTCAATTCAATTCGAATTCGTTATATATTCAATTCAATTCAAATTTCTTTTATATTCAATTCAATTATAAAAACGAATATAATCGATATAAATATCGTTCGTGTCAAAATAGCGCATCTCTAATCAACACGGCTTTATATATTTCAATAATTCCGTTATTCTATTCAACAAATGAATATTTATCATATTCAATACATGAATCTATATTTTTGTCAACACATGACTAATCTCAACGAATGAGTACTGTCCACGTGTGACTATTTTTGTTATTTAATATATTTTATAAAAATCATGGTATCTATCGTTTGATTTCAAATCAGACTCCAACCGTAAATTAGTAAGAGAACGATTCCTTGAATATTAACCCTGAAGGCCGAAACCAACATCAGATCAACATCCAGGAGACCACTCGTCTTATCTATTTTCCAGTTAGTTTCTAATTTTATATATGATAAAGATGTAAATTTTATTGTTAAAATATTTCGTTCAACACATGACTAATCTCAATGGATGAGTACTGTCAACACATGAACCTTTATTTTATAAAGAAGTTAGTTTCTAATTTTATGTATGATCAAGATGTAAATTTTATTGTTATAATATTTCGTTCAACACATGACTAATCTCAACGGATGAGTACTGTCAACACATGAACCTTTATTTTATAATATTCTTTATTTTCCAAATTGGAATGAGGCCCAATCAATTACCATATAACGTTAATTATATGGATTCCATACAACACATGTATATAATAGCAACGATAAATAATCAACCATCATCCAAAGTGCACTACACTGTATAAGCATCAAATATAGATATCTAACGCTTATAACAGCCTGTCAATCCATCGATCGACATACAACTATTTATTGGGATTAGTGTATGTCATATATTATCCCAATACCCATGTGGGGTTTCAAATCAACAAACGCAGATTTTTATTTGTGCAGTTGGGCGATGTGTAAAATTTATCGTCCCAATCAATGTCCTTCAAATAGGTGTACATAAACAAACCGTCTGGTTTGTAAATGAATATTTATTTATTCACATTCACATCAAAAATTATATTTTCAACGATAAAACAATTTCAACTATATAAATATTCTATTTCATTCCACATCACACAATCAATTAAATCAAATTTATCAACCAAACACATAAATCAATCATCAAGCAATTAACTAAAAAAACAAGCCGTCCATGGTCTGTGGACGACGGGTGTCGGGTGCTACTAAACACCGTCTGCATCCTAGTATATTTTTATAATTAGAAAAGAAGATTTAAAGTGAGAAGTTCTCACAGAGGATTCCACTCCGCCGTGCTTTGCTGTTGAACTGCTGAACCGTCTGGATCTGCTTGAAATTCCAATGTAGTTCTTTTCACGCTGTTCAAATAAAAATTATATTTTTATTGCTTCATTTTAATAAATAAAAATCATATTTTTATCCTTACTTTATATATTTTTACAACGCTTCTTTCTATATAAAAATTATATTTTTATATGTCTACTTCTTATATAAAGATTGAATATTTATTTCATCGCAATAAAAATCACATTTTTATTTCAATATAGATATAATAAAAAATATATTTTTACCCTTTCTATAATATAAAAATTATATTTTTATCTTGTTCTTCTCTTAATAAAGATTATATTTTTTTTATGACTCTACCTAAATAAAAATAATATTTTTATATCTTCTATTATATAAAGATCATAATTTTTTTCGCTTTCAGCATAAAAATCATATTTTTATATAATTAAAAATCGTAACTTTACTAATCTAACTTCATAATAAAAATTCCATCTTTTATCTCTATGTATAGAAAAAGGAAAACTGATCTTTATATATAATTCAAACACTTGTTATTTTATTTTACAAAGTTATTTCCTTTAGAATTTGCATTTATCAAACTGATTAATATTCTTGCTAATTACATTAACAAATTTAATTAAATTAAAACAGAATTTAAAAGGGCTCACTGTATTTCGGTGTTGACTGCAGAGGAGGGGGGCCTTCGTCAGACGGAGGTGGTCAGGGGACGGAGGTGTAAGGCGGCAGCGGGCTTCTGACAGCGGCAGAGGAAAGGAGGGTTTAGGGAGCGGGTTATTTTGGGGTTTAAGAGGGGGTGGCAGTTCAGATCGGAAGGGGGGGACGCAATGTGGAAGGCCGATCATCTGAGGCGAGGCGGAGGGCGTGACTTCGACAGAGGCGCGGCGTTCTACTGCGAAGAGGTGGCGTCGCGATTTTAGACTGGATGGGGGTGGGTTTTTGTCTCGTGTTGACCACGAGAGGAAGTAACAAGGGTTTGACTTCGAAGAGTGAGGTATAGGGGGTGCTATATTAATTTATATTTTTTTTTTATTATTTTTAAATTCTAAAAGCAACTTTTGATTTCTAACTCGAAATCGAACCCACCGACTGTCGTCCGTAGCTAATTACCCCCATTCCGAACACAATGGGATATGTATCGTAAGCTGGTTCGATCGTTTCGATCAATTTTCGTCAAAATCAACATATAACTCTATATATTGAATTTGTACGCGCATTTCAATTTACCGGTGTCACATACTAACTCGAAAAATTCCAGAAAAATATTTTCTAGCTTCGTATTGACGATACGGTCCTAACAAAACTAATTTCATCGAATTCTGAGACCGTTTGAAAAATGGCCATTTTCTAGTCGATTAAAATCAATTGAAACTGGTCAAACGCGTTTTCCTTTGCCACGCTCACATATTGAATCGAAAAATTGTGAAAATTGGAATTTGGCAATAACTTGACATCACGGATCCAACAAAAGTGGTTTCGTCGAAATCCGAGGTCGTTTGCAAAATGGCTATTTTTAAGGGCCAGAATTCCATAGCGACTATTCAGGATTTTCAACTGGATATATCTTTTGATTCTCGCTATGAAATTTTGATTTTTCGAATTCGTTGGAAAGATATTCTCAAATAGATCCTATTATTTTTGGTTTCACTAAAATCCGGTTTATTTTGCACCCAGTACATTCAATTGAAATTTGAAATCGAATTATCGAACTACCACGCCATTTTAAATTCGTTTTATAATTATAAATAAATATTTATATTCTAACAATGACGTATATAAATATATTCATCGAATTCATTCAAAATAAATTTTCTCGTCGATATCATTTAAAATAATTCATTTTAAATATTCAAAATTCGCTAAAATTGCCAAAATAAAAATTTTAAACTGGCTCGCATTTCCGGGTTGTTACAGAATTCTTTGAAACAAGAATTGTTCGAACTATTGAATAATAGTTTCATAATAAAAGAGAAAAATCTGGATTTCGTCTTATAGATTTTGAGTTATGTCAAAATCAAATTTCCAGAAAAACAGCAGTGTAACCGTTTATAAACCATAACGGTTTATTAAATAAAAGGATTTTGAGTTAACAAAATTCGGATTTCCATTAGAAAGATCCAGACTTGAGTTATAAAATAAGTATGAACTCGTGTGTGGAGTAAATGGGTTGATATTTGAAGAAAAAATCAGTTTTTAATTATTGAATAAATCTAACTAATTAGGAATTAATTAAAGGAATTTTGAATCGAACTTAACTTGGTTAAGTGAATTGGATTTGTAAATTAAAATTTGAAGTTGAATATGACACTCGAATTAGAAATGGAATTCAACTTGTGTACAAGCGAAGAAAAATATATTTAAACATGATATGTTCAAATAAAAAGAGATTTAACAAAAGAGCTATTTAGACAATTAATTTGCGAGTGGAGTTAGGAATGATTGGGTTGATTTGAAATAAATTGGAAATGAATGTATATAGGTTAAATAAGTATGGAATGAAGCTATTGGAAGATAATAAATTGAATGCCCAACAGAGGAGGTACGTATTAATTTGAATATCATATTTTATAAGCCTATTGGGCAAGCCACTTGGTTTTTTGATTTTCTTTTTGAATGGAAAGGGTCTAGAGAGGTGACTTGTAGTTGTACCGATTGAGCCGTACAAAGAAGACGCTAGCGATATTTTCCGAAAATTTAAGGAGATAGAATTTTAAAAAAAAATTGATAACTAAAGATCGACTAATCGATTGCATACAAGTTAGAAATCATCAATATACTTTAAAGAGAAGCAATGAAATGGATTTATATTAATTTGAAACCAATATTTTACAATTGGGTTTGGAATATAATATTTTCTAACGGCAGAAAATAGATGAGTTTGTGGAAGAGAAAAGTAATTGGAAATGTTTTCCAACTAAATAGAAGATATTTTCTAAGTATAGAAAATAAAAGAATGTGGAATATGAAAATGTTTTCCAAGTATAGTGAGAATCCAAAGTAGGTGTGGACAATATCTTGGTAAAGAGATTTAATATGAATATTGGGAAGAATTTAATTATTGAAATATTAATTTAAAAGGGCTCAGTGATTGTTTGGTGCTAATCAATAGTATTCCCTTTGGGAATAATATCTTTGGATGAATGTTTGTTTCTTCGATAATTAAATAACCGACTATCGAAGTATTGACCAACTTAATATCATCATTGTCAATATAGAGAGACGAGTTGGATCGATTATCCGAAAACCACTCTATATTGGCATAAGCGTTGCGAATCCGGTTATTCGAAGATAATTGAAGACGGAGCAAAGTGCATCGGCTATTTTGTTAATCCTAGATGGAAATTGCTTAAGATGGATTGATGTGATGGTACCTTCAGTTTGTCAAATCCCAGGGCAACATATATGGACGAATGTTTGACAGAGTATTTCTAGATGGTCACGTGCGTTGATATCTTCAAACGTACCATAATTGGTGGCAGAGAAGGAAACTTCTCTTAGCTTAACACCTAGATTATTTTTGAGGTCGTTAATTAGTGATTTGATGGATCTGACGATGTCGCATTCAAAGTGAATGATGTTGTGATGTTCTAAAGGTAAGACGTAGCCTCAGACCTCATCAACTGGGAAATGACAAAAATCGGGCAAACAACATGGCTATGTGAGTCATACCAATTAGGATGTATTGTAACACCCCACATCCATTAGTGTCACTCACAAAGGGAATGCACTAAGTTCTGTGAAGTATTATAGGTAAAAGATGCAGATAAATTCCAAGACAGATGAATAAAGCAGCGGAAAAGTGAATAAAACTTTATTTCATTTATAACAGCTTGTACAAAGATTGTTTTCCAACAACAAAGTATCTATCTTGTTTAACAAAATAAAGAAGCATAAATATACAATGATATTCCCCAATAAAACATTAGCCAGCCATAGCGGTGGAAAAGAGAGTCCAAAGCAGCACATCAAAGAGTCTTCAAGCTTGGAAAGAGTAACAGGTCCATACAAATCTGAGCTATTCCCTCCCTGACTACCTGAGGGGGGGGGACGGAAGAAAAGAAGACGAAAGAAAACATAGAGTCAAACATAAAGCCTGGTAAGTCTAGTGGTGCTTCGGTATATGAATAAGGAAAAGGACATGACAGGCATAAACTGGAAATGGGAAAAATACCATAAACTAAGGCAAAGCGGTTTAGAATCGAAATTACTATCGCACCCCATACTAATCTCTGCAGCACCTAACTAGTATCCCAACTAGTAATCTGTATAAAATGATAACGTGATCCCATTCCCTGTAACTGTGGTTGCCATCAGGCGCATATTTATTTATTACCTAGATTTCATCTAGGGTTTTCTATCGAGCGTTCCCTAGATTCGACTAGGGTTTTTGTGACTTGTCTAATACTTCTCGGATTTAGGATTTATGCCACCTAGGTCCACTAGGGATTATGCTACCTGTCGAATGATGCCCCTAGTCTAGGACACACTACCTAGAGTGATATATGTTCCTAAACTTTCCCCACGTATGTGTCGCGAATCGTTTATCGCTGTCTAGACGCACATGTCCTGAAATGTGCGACCCGAGTCCCGTGGCAGGGCTATTCTAGAAACACGGAATTCGGTCGGGAGCTTTCAGATATCTGCCGATGCAGATGCTAAGGTCTGTTTTTCTACCGGTGGTTATGGTCCCACGTGACCCCTCCCTCAACTAATGAAAGGCAATCCAAGAAAATCAAGCACGAGAACTATACTCTTGCCACCTATGCCCCACTTTCCTATTGGCCAGCCTCACCCATAACTAGATAGCAAGTATATGGTCTGTTGGGAGTTCTCTGCCTTTCCGCATGCGTACTACGATTGACTCAAGATGGTAGGTAGACGACGAGTCGCTATCACAGGGCTACTGGTCTCGTCGAATCATGCTGGTCCATCCCAATCTTTAGGTTGCCTTAAATTGCAACCAAGGCATACCCTTCGTTCTTCTGACGTAAACCTTAACCTCTGTGAGCCCAGGCGGATCTTCCGCAACCTCACAGAGGGATACCAAGAGTACCCTCACGTCCCCCGAAGCTACGTGCTTCTAAACCCAGTCCGCTGGAGCCTTTTTCGAAATCGGATAAACGTTTGCTCCTTCTCATGCACTTGTTAAGCGATGATCTACCATATCGGGTTATTCATCTATTATGGACCGGCTCAGTTTTCTTGACTAGTAATTATTACTTAGTTGTTCTCAACTAAGGTTTACCACTTAGTTTCTTTTCCCATAAATCTTGTTAACTAAGTTTTATCACTTAGTTTCTTTAACTGGGGATTTCAACTTAGCTCTCGTTCTCGATTGTTTCTTAACTAGGGTTTTCTACTTAGCCCTCTTTCATGTCAAGTTGGATTGGTTAAGTGACATTAGTCAATTCAAGTTAGCTTAACCCATTCCTTTGTCATATTAAACTGGCTAAGTGTTATCAGTAGTTCATGTTGACTTAACCCTATCACAAACCAAGTTATATTGGTTAAGTATTTCTTATTACTTAACCCAACCCATTCATCTTGTATTGGTTAAGTGTCCCCTAACCTAATCTTGCCCATCTGTTTTAACTAACATGTTATAGCGGTTAAGTGTTCCCTTAGTTAACTTAACCCTAACATATGTTTAATTAACATGTTCTAATGGTTAGGTATTGTCTCTTCATGTTTCAACTTAACCCTGTTCAATTTATCACACTATGATGGTTAAGTGTTCTAAGTTTACTTAACCCTACCCTCTAGTCCAGCTAACATACTAAATTGGCTAAGTGTATTTACTTAACCTTACCCACTTATATAGCTAACGTGTTATAATGGTTAAGTATTCTAAATTTACTTAACCTCGCCCACTTATCTAATTATCAGGTTATAACGATTAAGTGTCCTGAATTTACTTAACCTCACCCTCTAGTCTAGTTAATATGTTAAATTGGTTTAAGTATATTAACTTTACTTAACGTCACCTTCTAGTCTAATTAAGATGTTAAATTGGTTAAGTGTTTTCTTAGTTACTTAACCACTACAAGTCTTGTCTTGTTAACATGTTAAACTGGTAAAGTGTTTTAGTTAACTTAACCCTACCATCTGTCCTTAGCCTCTTAGAGCACCTGACCACTCACATTAGACAGATATTGCTATGGTTACTGGATGTGCCTGTCGGTTCCGGGCAGGTTTACACCATAGCTCAGTCTAACCTCGGGTCATTATTGGGCTCAATGCTTAACCACCCACATTGGATAGGTATTGTTGTGACTACTGGACAGCCGGGCGGGTCCGGGCAGGTTTACATCACAACTCAATCCAACCTCGGGTTATGCATACTCGTATTTTCTAGATTTACATATTTGTCACCTTTCATTTTTATATGTAAATTTTTATGTCCCAATTATCCAACTCCACTAATTTTGGGTATAATTTATACCGCTTTAAATGTCACTAGTCATTGGCATGTGTAAGACATGCCAAAACATGTATTTTATTTTAAACCCAACGTTTGTTTCCCCCGTTTGTACGTACGCAACATAACATATGTTGGGCTTAACATTTCAGCCCAACTCATAAACATAAAAAGGGGGAGCACAGAATCATGAATTGTTCTAGAATACATAAAAGTGTGTGGCGCATGAACTTGTAACATAGCGTTTTCACTAACATAGATTGTGGGTCATGTGAACTTGCATTCAATAATGATATATCTAAATGGGTGTCACATGAAATGGCGAACTTTTAGACTTGTTTAAACATGGTTTTATACCCATATAACTAGACATAATGTCAAACACCAAACTAGCATAAAAATGTCCAATTTTTGACATAACCCAAAGGTGTAAACTAACTTTACATCAAGTAGCCTATTTCAACATGAAACTAGTATAATTTGTGTAACCAAAAGGTACTTGCATAAACCCAATTATCACTTGCAAATAAACATAATAATGTATACAAAGGTTTTGAGTCGTGTAGGCATAAAAGGTTTCAACTTGGAACATGTTTACATGACTCTCAACTTAGGCCTAAAAAGAATGTATGCTAACCATGTTAACGACATAACATAAAGATGTCAATTCTAGTTTTTTTTCTTTCTACAAACTTGCAAGTGATATTTATTTTCATATACAAATGTCAATAGGCTCGCATCAACCAATTTATGCCACAAACACCCAATACAAAATATGACATAATCAACGTAATACACAGAATTTACATTAATATTTTACGATAGTAAAACCCCAATTTCATTTACATCGAATCACATCGCAATTTCTATTCATATTCAGAAAACCACTATACTTACAACGGGCGCTGAAACTTGTTTTCTGGTTTCTGTTATTCTGAATTTGCAAAGCTTTCCCTTGGAGTAGAAAACGTTGCGTAGAAATTAGGTTATACTTTTGTTTCTTGAAACGTTGTTTGTTTCTTTTCAAGCGGAGGCTCTCCTTAGTTTTCTTATGACATCATGGCGGCTCAAGTTCTTATTTTTGTGTGAATTTTAGTTGGAGGCCTAGGGTGTTTTTATAGAGTTGCAAGTTAATTAGAGCCGTCGATGAAGCCAGGGTTAACCAAAGCCATCCGTTCTAAAAAGAAGCCAATCAAAAGAAGACAACTCAGCCCAAGTGACAAGACCAGGCCCAGAAATTCGAACCAGGACCCAACCAGACAAACTAGGCCGACCAGACAGGTCGACACCCAGGTCGACCTGGGGTGACCAGGTCGACACCATGGTCGACCTGGGGGTGATCTGGTCGACACCACGGTCGACCCTATGGTCGACCTGGTCCCTGGGCGGGAATTTTCCCGCCCAGCCCAGTTTGATCTTATCTTTTAAATTTTGAATTTCGTTTTTCGAGCTGTTTGAATTTTAAATAAATTCTTAAACTTACGGAGGTCATATCTCCTTTGTACGGAGTCCAATTTACGCAAACTCAGACTCTATCTCAAGTAGAATTTCGAGACGAACGCAATGGCGTAACCCGTTTCCCTTAATTCTTCTTCTAAAATTTAATTATACTTTAATTTATGTAACTTAATGTTACAGAACTACGGGGTGTTACATTCTCCCCCTCTTAAAAGGATTTCGTCCCCGAAATCTTCAAGTTAGGAAGAATGTGTCCTACTATCCAATCACTCATCTACTCAACCATTCAATCACAGGCATTCATTGTCCTTAAAAATATTTCTAATGCTTTCATGTTCATATGCATAGTGTGTGTATATGTCTTTATCTAATGCAAAATCAGGCGGTCTACTGATTCAGTTGACCTCCTTAATGCAAATTATGTCGGTGCCATGCGTCCAACCATGTATGCAAACATCCCTAGTTATGTAGATACTACATGTGTGCATATCCATTCATCCATATGCAACATCCATATGATAACATATCAGATTAAATCCGTGAAGCAAATACATATATTCAAATGCAATATGAAAGTGACTGGGTCTTTCTAGCGCATATGGTGTGTATATGCATCCACGAGCAACCACTTGCAACCATCAATCATAACATGTTTCAAATACATGTTTCAAAAACACGTTTACATCCATTGGCCTTTACCTAAGCATCGATGATACGTCCTAGAGGATATACCTTAAAAGCTAGAAATAAGTAGGCGTAAAACTCCTAGAGAAAGGATGTACCCTTAAGAAAAAGGGTATGATGCACGTATCTAGTCTTCAGTCTTCTAAGTCGCATCTTCTTGAGCTTCTCTGTACCGTACCTTATCTAGTTAATCTTCACGATTGTGAAGCTTCTTGACCTCCATTTCCAAAACTGTCATTGATCGGATAGCTGGCTTTTCATTGTCAACTGGATATATGTGGAAGTCTATCCCGCGTTTTAGGGGTAAACCTCTAACCTAATCAAAACATCTGCGTGCTCATGGACTATTCTAATGGATTACAAATCGTCGATAAATGTATTAAGTGATCCTAAATAGCTAAGCCTAACTGATCCTTTTAGGGTCACATAATGTCGAGGGTATTTCCAAGGCAAGTCAAAAAGTCTAACTTTCGGAATTACTAGCCAACCAACCCATGCCTAGGGTCAACTCAACCCATGCCTAGGGTCAACTCATAGCCCATGGAACCAAAACATTATGCTTAAATTCAATATTAATATGGCCGTTCTCAAATCCCTACAAACCAAAGGTAAACGGGCCGAACCACCAATCTGGATCTGAGACTAATTGGGATATTCTACTATACAAGTACCTAGGTGTAGAGACTCAACTATGAAAGCAGGTATAAACGAATGCGAAGCACTAAGATCAAAAGAGTACTACCAGGTTGATCAAATGAGAAGCTAAACTTTTCCAATGGAGACTTTTACTATCTCTCTCCCAGGTATTCATGTGGTGAAAGCACGCACTCGTCCTCTTGAAAATCCTTTCCCTCGTCCTTGCCCTTGTCCTTAATTATATGCCCTATTCTACCATTAAAAAGCTACTTCCTTTGGTCTTAGGTTTTATAATTCCTTCCTCCTTCGTGAGCCAAGTCCATATCCATGAATTCCTCATCCTTGGGTCGTGCCCTTTTAGCCAAACTCCTCATCCTCTTCCTTGTATAATCATGTTGACAAATCCCTCGAAAGCTACCTCCATCGTACAGAAACCCTACAAATCTTGAAAGAAAACTAGTCGCAGGTGAAACGATTACGGCTATAGATGGAAGTCGGGCACTACTTCGCCCTTCGATGAGGTTACCTCCCAGAAAACCAGGAGCCCCAAAGACTCAAGAAAGATGGAAACAAGGACTCAAACAGAGAATCAAAAGATAGTGCATATGGCTTTGGGGAATATGCCTTTAAAACGTTTTCTTTGGAAATTGCTTCTTTTAAACCCGTTTTGAAAATAATTTTTCAAATCTTTTATCTGATCCGGTAACCTTCAGCTCTGATACCACGTGTAACACCCCACATCCGTTACTGTCACTCACAAAGGGAATGCACTAAGTTCTGTGAAGTATTATAGGTAAAAGATGCAGATAAATTACAAGACAGATAAATAAAGCAGCGGAAAAGTGAATAAAACTTTATTTCATTTATAACAGCTTGTACAAAGATTGTTTTCCAACAACAAAGTATCTATCTTGTTTAACAAAATAAAGAAGCATAAATATACAATGATATTCCCCAATAAAACATTAGCCAGCCATAGCGGTGGAAAAGAGAGTCCAAAGCAGCACATCAAAGAGTCTTCAAGCTTGGAAAGAGTAACAGGTCCATAAAAATCTGAGCTATTCCCTCCCTGAATACCTTGGGAGGGGGGGGGGAAGGAAGAAAAGAAGACGAAAGAAAACATAGAGTCAGACATAAAGCCTGGTAAGTCTAGTGGTGCTTCGGTATATGAATAAGGAAAAGGACATGACAGGCATAAACTGGAAATGGAAAAAATACCATAAACTAAGGCAAAGCGGTTTAGAATCGAAATTACTATCGCACCCCATACTAATCTCTGCACCACCCAACTAGTATCCCAACTAGTAATCTGTATAAAATGATAACGTGATCCCAGTCCCTGTAACTGTGGTTACCATCAGACGCACATTTATTTATTACCTAGATTTCATCTAGGGTTTTCTATCGAGCGTTCCCTAGATTCGACTAGGGTTTTTGCGACTTGTCTAATACTTTTCAGATTTAGGATTTATGCCACCTAGGTCCACTAGGGATTATGCTACCTGTCGAACGATGCCCCTAGTCTAGGACACACTACCTAGAGTGATATATGTTCCTAGACTTTCCCTACGTATGTGTCGCGAATCGTTTATCGCTGTCTAGACGCACATGTCCTGAAATGTGCGACCCGAGTCCCGTGGCAGGGCTATTCTAGAAACACGGAACTCGGTCGGGAGCTTTCAGATATCTGCCGATGCAGATGCTAAGGTCTGTTTTTCTACCGGTGGTTATGGTCCCACGTGACCCCTCCCTCAACTAATGAAAGGCAATCCAAGAAAATCAAGCACGAGAGCTATACTCTTGCCACCTATGCCCCACTTTCCTATTGGCCAGCCTCACCCATAACAAGATAAAAAGTATATGGTCTGCTGGGAGTTCTCTGCCTTTCTGCATGCATAATACGATTGACTCAAGATGGTAGGTAGACGACGAGTCGCTATCAAAGGGCTACTGGTCTCGTCGAATCACGCTGGTCCATCCCAGTCTTTAGGTTGCCTTAAATTGCAACCAAGGCATACCCTTGGTTCTTCTGACGTAGACCTTAACCTCTGTGAGCCCAGGAGGATCATCTGCAACCTCACAGAGGGATACCAAGAGTACCCTCACGTCTCCCGAAGCTACGTGCTTCTAAACCCAGTCCGCTGGAGCCTTTTTCGAAATCGGATAAACGTTTGCTCCTTCTCATGCACTTGTTAAGCGATGATCTACCATATCGGGTTATTCATCTATTATGGACCGGCCCAGTTTTCTTGACTAGGAATTATTACTTAGTTGTTCTCAACTAAGGTTTACCACTTAGTTTCTTTTCCCATAAATCTTGTTAACTAAGGTTTATCACTTAGTTTCTTTAACTGGGGATTTCAACTTAGCTCCCGTTCTCGATTGTTTCTTAACTAGGGTTTTCTACTTAGCCCTCTTTCTCGTCAAGTTGGATTGGTTAAGTGTCATTAGTCAATTCAGGTTAGCTTAACCCATTCCTTTGTCAGACTAAGTGTTATCAGTAGTTCATGTTGACTTAACCCTATCACAAACCAAGTTATATTGGTTAAGTATTTCTTATTACTTAATCCAACTCATTCATCTTGTATTGGTTAAGTGTCCCCTAACCTAATCTTGCCCATCTGTTTTAACTAACATGTTATAGCGGTTAAGTGTTCCCTTAGTTAACTTAACCCTAACATCTGTTTAATTAACATGTTCTAATGGTTAGGTATTGTCCCTTCATGTTTCAACTTAACCCTGTTCAATTTATCACACTATGATGGTTAAGTGTTCTAAGTTTACTTAACCCTACCCTCTAGTCCAGCTAACATATTAAATTGGCTAAGTGTATTTACTTAACCTTACCCACTTATCTAGCTAACGTGTTATAATGGTTAAGTATTCTAAATTTACTTAACCTCACCCACTTATCTAATTATCAGGTTATAACGGTTAAGTGTCCTGAATTTACTTAACCTCACCCTCTAGTCTAGTTAAAATGTTAAATTGGTTAAGTATATTAACATTACTTAACCTCACCTTCTATTCTAGTTAACATGTTAAATTGGTTAAGTGCTTTCTTAGTTACTTAACCCCTACAAGTCTTGTCTTGTTAACATGTTAAGCTGGTTAAGTGTTTTAGTTAACTTAACCCTACCATCTGTCCTTAGCCTCTTAGAGCACCTGACCACTCACATTAGACAAATATTGCCACGTTACTGGATGTGCCGGTCGGTTCCAGGCAGGTTTACACCGTAGCTCAGTCTAACCTTGGGTCATTATTGGGCTCAATGCTTAACCACCCACATTGGATAGGTATTGTTGTGACTACAGGACAGCCGGGCGGGTCCGGGCAGGTTTACATCACAACTCAATCCAACCTCGGGTTAAGCATACTCGTATTTTCTAGATTTACATATTTGTCACCTTTCATTTTTATATGTAAATGTTTATGGCCCAATTATCCAACTCCACTAATTTTGGGTATAATTTATACCGCTTTAAATGTCACTAGTCATTGGCATGTGTAAGACATGCCAATACATGTATTTTATTTTAAACCCAACGTTTGTTTCCCCCGTTTGTACATACGCAACATAACATATATTGGGCTTAACATTTCAGCCCAACTCATAAACATAAAAAGGGGAAGCACAGAATCATGAATTGTTCTAGAATACATAAAAGTGTGTGGCGCATGAACTTGTAACATAGCGTTTTCACTAACATAGATTGTGGGTCATGTGAACTTGCATTCAATAAGGATATATCTAAATGTGTGTCACATGAAATGGCATACTTTTAGACTTGTTTAAACATGGTTTTATACCCATATAATAGACATAATGTAAAACACCAAACTAGCATAAAAATGTCCACTTTTTGATATAACCCAAAGGTGTAAACTAACTTTACATCAAGTAGCCTATTTCAACATGAAACTAGTATAATTTGTGTAACCAAAAGGTACTTGCATAAACCCAATTATCACTTGCAAATAAACATAATAATGTATACAAAGGTTTTGAGTCGTGTAGGCATAAAAGGTTTCAACTTGGAACATGTTTACATGAGTCTCAACTTAGGCCTAAAAAGAATGTATGCTAACCATGTTAACGACATAATATAAAGATGTCAATTCTATTATTTTTTTCTTCTATAAACTTGCAAGTGATATTTATTTTCATATACAAATGTCAATAGGCTCGCATCAACCAATTTATGCCACAAACACCCAATACAAAATATGACATAATCAACGCAATACTCAGAATTTACATCAATATTTTACGATAGTAAAACCCCAATTTCATTTACATCGAATCACATCGCAATTTCTATTCATATTCAGAAAACCACTATACTTACAATGGGCGCTGAAACTTGTTTTCTGGTTTCTGTTATTCTGAATTTGCAAAGCTTTCCCTTGGAGTAGAAAACGTTACGTAGAAATTAGGTTATACTTTTGTTTCTTGAATCGTTGTTTGTTTCTTTTCAAGCGGAGGCTCTCCTTAGTTTTCTTCTGACATCATGGCGGCTCAAGTTCTTATTTTTGTGTGAATTTATTTGGAGACCTAGGGTGTTTTTATAGAGTTGCAAGTTAATTTGAGCCGTCGATGAAGCCAGGGTTAATCAAAGCCTTCCGTTCTAAAAAGAAGTCAATCAGAAGAAGACAACTCAGCCCTAGTGACAAGACCAGGCCCAGAAATTCGAGCCAGGACACAACCAGACAAACCAGGCCGACCAGGCTGGTCGACACTATGGTCGACCTGGGGTGACCAGGTCGACACCATGGTCGACCTGGGGGTGACCAGGTCGACACCATGGTCGACCTGGTCCCTAGGCGGGAATTTTCCCGCCCAGCCTAGTTTGAGCTTATTTTTCAAATTTTGAATTTTGTTTTTCGAGTTGTTTGAATTTTAAATAAATTCTTAAACTTTTGGAGGTCATATCTCCTTCGTATGGAGTCCGATTTATGCAAACTCGGACTCTATCTCAAGTAGAATTTCGAGAAGAACGCAATGGCGTAACCCGTTTCCCTTAATTCTTCTTCTAAAATTTAATTATACTTTAATTTATGAAACTTAATGTTATAGAACTACGGGGTGTTACATGTATTATTGCCTGATCTAGAGAAAATTCAATTGCTTCTTATTCTATCGTTGTAGTATGCTTTCGGTAATGGTTGCTGATCACAACCGTTGGTGATATAAATTCGATACACTCAAGTTGAATGAGTGGTCGATCATGTGTGGTCGGGTTGCAAGATGTTCTTGTTGAACCTAGTGTATTGCTCTATAGAGATACATTATCGGAAGGTGGTCCCATCCCTTGTCATAGTTGGAAATTAATTCTCCAAAAAGCGCCTTGCGGTTTTTGATTATATACTATATATGTGGAGTGTGAGATGCAAGAGTTCCGCTAGATTGCTATTTATTTGATTTAGACACTATTATAATATCAAAATAGTTTTGATACAAAGAATATTTTGGGTTATCGTAAGGTAAAAACTATCCATGTTTATGTGTGGATCGGTCTTACGATTATCATTTATTTTGAAAGGATTTTAAAAAATTAAACCAAATGGTCGAAGTTTACTTACACCAATCTCATGACTGACCTAGAGTTTATTTGTATTTTTTCCCCTAAACTCTTGAATGCCCAAATTTGTAAGGGCATTCAAGTAGTTCAGGTGTTTACAGATACCCTTGGAGGAGCTTGGAGCACGAGGCTTCAGCGTTCGATATTTAGTGCAACATACCGTCTTTCTTCCCGGTTTTCGCCGGTAATCAAACCAACTTAAACCGTTCACAAAGGCAGATTGTTATGGGTACTAACATATATTGAACAAAACAACAGAACTTTTTATATCATGATACAATATTTCATCAGAGTTACATAGAATATCAGAGTTACATACATATAGCAGCGGGAACATAAATATACTCTCAGCGGAAGAAGTGATGTGATATAGTGGAAACTCTAACTTTTGCTCGAAGCTCCAACTCAGAAAGCACTCCAACTCTTGCTCCAAGGGTTTATAACTGTAAAAAATAAACATCTAGCTGCCCCTTTGTAAATTAGTGGGCACCAAGAGTTTATGGAGAAACTCCAGGTCAGTCATGGGACTGGTGTGAGAACATAAAAAAATTATTTTTAGGATCTATTTTTAAAGTTAGGAGATTCACCGAACCACGCTGCTAATGTGGAACGGGTTTACTCCATGTGAATGCCCATGCATATAAATTTGCAATGTCATTTGGAAAATGAAGCTATCATAAGCTCGTCCCACATCACACAATGCAAGCGCACACTAAATGGGCGAATTTTGTCTTATGATAACCAAACATGCTTTCATACGTGAAAATCTTCTTTTAATACTATTATTAGTGCATAGTGTTGAAAACCATTTCGCAAATAAATATATTAATCTTATCAAGCATAGTGGCTATGCCTACATACATAGTTTACAAACAAAATGAAAGGCTCGTATTGGTTGTTGGGTTCCAATATGATGGTTCCTGACATGAAAGATCAATCCGGAACTAGGTGCAACCTCACGGTTCATGGTTTTCATCTAGGCTCGGGCACCAAATACCAGGTAAATCACCGATTAACATCCAGACACGGACACCGAACATAACTTTTTTTTGCAAGTTTCAAAGTAGATATACCGCCGAAGCTTTCAAGTTTCAATAAAATGTATACAACCTAACCGCCAGTTTACCATCAATCTGGGGTGTGAGGTTCGTCGATGTCGTGATATACACAAAGCTACGCTTCAATAAGCCATGCTTTGATCATCGTTAGATCATTCTATTACTTGAGTATGTCACATTGTCAATTTACAACATGTCACTGATTTTTATCAATACATAACCTCTAACCACGTAAAATTTAGAGACGGAAATAATTAATTGCCACAGTCCGATATATATACCAATAGGAATCAGTGTTATGCAGTCAATTACAATGTCAGACACACGATCCATACAAGTCCATTCTGGGTCTGAACAAAACTAAATCCGAGAATCCTCAAATACATTCAGACCTCATGCCACTTATAACCTCGTATTGGGTGTGTGGCCCAATTTGAGACATCAGAAATTAATCCAAATAAGTCCAAAGATTCCCGGTCTTCATTTGCCATTTCCAATTCTTCAATTTCCTTCATACATCGTATTATTACTTGGAATGGTTTTCGGACTTACATCCGATCTCGGTCTTTCCAAATAACTAACGCATTCTATATAATATTAAATTTCAAATTAAGTTCTTTCCATCATATATATGCATAACTTAATTCATTCTAATTTTAGACCAATCATCAAAAATCATTTATAAATCAAGGTTCAAGATTTACATTATTTCTTTAATTCGAACTCGTTGAGTTTATTCAATCAAGGATTGGTTATATTCGAATCAAAGGTTTCAGGACTGGAACATTTCCCAATTTAATTAAATAAAATATTTGAAATAATAAATTTGTTATAAACTAATTTATATATATATATATATATATAGAAAATCTTAAAATAAAAATGATTAAAACAATTACCTACTATATATTAAAGTTTGAAGAAATAAATAAAATGATTTAAACATATGCATATCCTTTAAATCATTAAGTCTTATTAAAATATTTGAAATTAACATACCATGTTTTATATAGTTGAAAACCTATATAAATATACAAATATTTTAAACTGGAATTGTTTCCTTTCCATGGCGATGACTTGAGTTTATATTCATATTCGAAAAGTATAACTGGTTTTGATAATCTTGAGTTCATCCAATGGATCTCAAAGACATTCAACTTATTTACTTTCTTTCACTTAGTTCCATATTAACTTCCATAATTAACCTAAACCTTATTCGGATAAACAATATTATCGTTATAACATTCAAGTTAAATCCAAACGATTTATATTAATATACAGTTGGTTAGAAATTGAAACTTTTTATATCCAATATATGTTTCAGTATTAAACTGATACTATAAGAGAAATTACGATATTTCCACCGTTTAATTCCTCAGATAGTATTAGTTCATCTACAGAACTTATATCAAATATCTGAAGATCACCTCCAACCAAATTAACCTAATTTTATATTGGAAAACAATTTATTATAGTTGTTGTTTCACAATATTCGAGATTCACTTTAAATTTTCTCTTTTACCAGTTTAGATAAACGTTGGCCAGGTAAGTTCAGCGCGCTGGTAGCTGCATCCCTTGCCTTAGTAACACACCCGTTTACCGTTCCAGAACTGATAACGGAACAAACCTATTTGTGAACCCGAAACTTAAGTTACATTCCTTATTTAACTTCAAATTCAAATTATTATCCAAACGTATATCAAATTTCATATTAAATAATGCAAGTTTAAATATCTCTTCAACCAATTTTTATTTTTATAATATCATTTCAAATTATTATCTAAAGTCGTATTAGATTTGAAAAACAAAAAGTTCGAGTTTGCCTAATTTATACAACAATTCATTAATCAAAGCGGTAATTAAGTTCAAAATTAACAATTTTAATTCAATGTCCCTTTTAAAATAAGTTATGATATCGATTCATATTGAACATAACATTTTAATTAGTTTTTTTTTTCAAATTCAATTTATTTAGCCATTAAAATCAAATTAACAACTTTCCTCAAGTATTACTCAAATGATTATTTAATTCAATTTTTAGAATATTCTTAACAAAACTTAGTTAATCAACCGTTTTAAATAACATCATACAATTAAGTCAACATTATCAGTTCAATATCTTTTATAAAGTGTTGACTGGAAAGATTATTTAAATAGTCAAATATTGCTTAACTAACAATTTATTATCGAATCAAAGAATTTTAATAAAATTGTTAAATCAATAAACATTAACAAATCAATAGTATTAAGTTAATAAAAATACCACATAATCCTTTAATTGTCATATAATCTATAACTCGCTCATTAATTACATTTAAGAAATTACTAAATTTTCTGCTGAAAATCAGTACCTATGCGTAATCACACATTCAATAATCATTTGTACATCTATTACTTAAAAGCATACCACATACAATTTATGAATGCACATTATACCACTAACGCTCCCTGATATGTATTTATTGGCAACCATGACACATCACATACCATATTCAAATGGCAATATCATCCACTAATCAGTAATTAACCATTCATGCAACCAATTAACATCCATTAACTACTCAATATATCATAACTTTAAATCATATTAAATAATAAAATTAAATTCGAGTGTTCTCACCTATATTCGCTTTCCGAACTTTCACTGTCATGTTCCAAATCAATTCCGTCAGCCTCAGATGATCTATTATCTCTTACACATGCGTCGCGCACTGCTCCCCGGTCACTAACGCGTATATAGATATATACACTCTCTACACTACTCTATGTTTGTGTTAACCTGTTGGCACAAGAAAAGGCCGCGGCTTCTATACTGGACGGTGGGCTGTTGGAGTGGAACTTGTTGGGGAGGACTATTCGCAAGAAGAAGAAAAAGAAATAGGATTGTTTCCGAGAAGAAAAAAAAAGTTTGGTTTGTGCATAGAAGCAGGAGGCACGCATCTATAATGTAGAGAAGAGGGGACAGAGTGTAATGACCCGGATTCTTATGGGTAAATTTTAAATATTTAATATCGTTTAAATATTGAGTTTAGAATATAAATGAAATTTTATATTCATTTATCGATTAGATAATCGAAATACGATTTATTTCAAATATAGTGAATAATCGTAATGCGAGAAATTATTCAATTCAAAGTTTAAAACTGAGTTAAAAACAATTCAGGTGATTAGTATGAATTCTACTTAAATAAATACGATAATAATATAAATTTATTATCGAAGAATATATCGTTTTGAATTTAATTTATATCGATTAAAATAATATCTTTCACATATGATCGATCTGGACTTCGAAACAGGTCCCAGTGTGTTTAGAGCACTGGTATAACGCTAGAATGTCAGTGTTGGGTTCAAATAGGAGTTCTGAATAAACAGGATAATTTAATTTATTTAAATCCCATCGGTTAATACAAATTAAAATAAAAACAAATAAAAATAGTGTCCCTTATTGAAACACATACCCCCTTCCCTTACCACAGAGTTAAACAAGCGTTGCCTCCCTCTCAACCGTGAATCCCTTTCTAAAAGAAATCAAAACCCATTCCTTTATAAAAGAAAATCAAGCTCGAACCTCCTTCCAGATCAAACCGAAAATCCGTGCAACAATTCGAAATCGGATTCATATAGGCAATCAAAAGAGGGGAAATCGAGTATCGGGAATCGAGAGGAGTGAGCGACGCGAGTTCCTGTTGGTGATGTCGAGCAAAGGGATTTCGAAGCGATCATTTGTTCAGGAGTTTGGGTCCCTGGTAGCGACGACCTAGGATTCGATTGGGCTCCGGGTGAGTTTGAGTTGTGTAGGAGTGCGTGACTGTGACGAAGGGGTGATGAACTGAAATGGCGTGTGAGATGAAAATGGGATGCATGATTGGATAGATGGAGTTGTTCATTTCGACGTTGTTCTGGAGGGAGCGAACTCGAACTATAGATGGTGATGGAGTTCGTAGGTTCATTTAGTAGTTAGCGTTGGGTTTTTGAAGGCTTCGGTGGCTGTTCTGTCCAACGTTACTACTGGCAGCGAGGAAGATTCAGTCTCGAAACCCTTGGGTAATTAAAGCTGCGTGAAGGAGAAGTGTACGGAAGTGATGAATGATGAGTTGAGTGATTGTTGTGTTTTTTCTGGGGATAGCAATGCCTCAAGGATCTAAACAAGTGGTTGAAGTGGAGGCAATTGGAGTATGGGTTTTGCTCGAGGTTGAGGAAGATGCAAGTGGTTCAGAAGGTTTGATTTGTTTGAGTGAGTGTGGAGCAAGTCTACTAAGGCAGCATACGAAGTAGTGTAGTCGGGTTAGTTCTTTGGGAAGAAGGATTACAAGTGTATTAAGGATATTTTTCGAATGAAGCCTGTCGAACATTGCATAGCCGCTAATTACATAAGCTGGAAATGAAATTGGAATCAGAAGGGTTCAAAAATAACCACAGTGAGTAAATCTCACCTTTTATTTAGAAATATTTTTATATAGTTAAAAAATATTTGTCTGTGCTTGTTTGAATGCTGTCTAATTGTTTTAAAATATATATAGTTATTTAGGATTGGTTGACTATTATATATATATATATATATATATATATATATATATTGGGTTGATGATTGGTTGGATTCCCGCAGTATCATTAGCGGATGCCCGCGGTATCATTAGCGGATGATTACCCTATACGCCCCACGCTATGATTAGTGGATGACCTTCTATACCGCGATATCCTGCCTCGAAGCAGGATGGGTATTACTATGTTGACTAACGTCTGTGGATGCAGGAAAACAGGTTGGAGGAATCCAACTGGATTCCTCAAAAATATATATTATCTGTTTGTTTGTTTGATATAATATATATTCATATATGATGTGATAAAAATCAAATGATTGAAATTTGGTTGATTGATTGTTTAAAATATCCCTAGGGCTTGAATATTGATTCATAAAAATATCGGAAAGGGTATTTGATATTAAAAAAGGAAATTCTATTTTTATAAATAGAATTTGAATTTTTAATAAAACTATAGAAAATATTTACTTGTTTTGAAGGTATATAAAACAAGTAATTGAATTTATAAACTTTGGTTATAAATAGAAAGATGGGATTTGAATCGAATTTATAAACTTTGTTTATAAATGAAAATATGGGAGAATTGAATTTATAAACGTTGTTTATAAATAGAAAGGTGGGATTTGAATTGAAGTTATAAACGTTGTTTATAAATATTGCAGAGAATTCAAATGGACTTTGAATATAAGGAATTGAAATAGAATTTGAATAATAGAATTCAAATGGAGTTTAACTATAGAATTTGAATACAGTATTTCAAATGGAATTTGAATATAGAAATTCAAATGGGATCTATAATAAATAGATTTGGATAAATAGAAGTGGATTAGACTAAGAAGTTAATTAACAGATTTAATTAACAAATTGAGTTAAAACGATTGGTATAATTAAAATAGATTGGACAGGTATAGACATACAGGAGACAGGTATGGAATAAAGTATAGAACTAAAATAAATAGAATGCCCGACAAAAAGGTACGTATTTAATTCATATATGAGATTTTATGTGCCGTATCGGCAAGCCGCTTGGCTTTTTCTTTTTCTTTTTGAGATAAGAAGGACCGGGAAAGCTATTTGAAATTTCCCGATTCTCCCGGTACAAAGGAGGTTATGGCGAATTTTTTCGGGAATTTAAGGAGATAGAATATTTTTAAGATAATTTGATAGTTAGAAATCAACGTATCAATATATATAGAAGTCGATAAGAAAACGAACTTAGAAATAGAATAGTATAATCAAAAAGGAAGTATAAGAATAAAATCTAGTAGGAATAGAAAGAGAAAATGTATATGTGTTTAAAGGTGAATAATCAGTTGTATGGTATTGATTATTCGAGTAAGTAGTCATATCTGTTTTGACGTTATAAATGTTATTCAGTCAAGGTCTGAGAGGTAGTTATACCCCAACTCGATTGATTTCATTATTTACAGATAAACAGTAAGATTTCAGGCTCGAAGATCAATGTTGAATGAGAGTTAGTTGAATATAGTATTTGGGTTGTCGTACCGATGTTTTACACAACATCCGGTTTAACCCAAATAAATGTAAGCTTGGAAATAGAATAATAAATATTTCTAAAGTTAGAAAATAAAGGCGATATATGGAAATGTTTTCCAAATAACGTATAAGGCCAATATGGTTATTGAAAATATTTGGTTAACAAATATTGATAAAGAAATAGAGAAGAGATTTAATTAATGGAATATTAATTAAAGGCTCACTGATTATTGGATGTTTGGATGAACACTTGTTTTATTCGATAGTTAAATCATCGACTATCGGAACACTTGTTTTATTCGATAGTTAAATCATCGACTATCGGAACACTTGTTTTATTTGATAGTTAAATCATCGACTATCGGAACACTTGTTTTTATTCGATAGTTAAATCACAGACTATCGAAGTTTTGACCATCGTTGTCGATATGGAGAGACCGGTTGGATTATTATCCGAAGAACCACTCCGTATTGGCAGTAGCGTGCGAATCAGATTATATAAAGATAATCGAAGACGGATTAGAGTGCAAGGACTTTTTCTATAAATAGAAATAGTGCCTTCAGTTCATCCTGTTCCTGGGTGACTTGTATGGATGAATGTCTGACAGAGTATTTCCAGAAAGGTCACGTACATTGATTTCTTCAACCGTACCAAGAGTGGAAGCGGAGAAGGAAACTTCTTTAGCTAACACGTAATGTACTGTTGAGGACGTCAATCGGTGATTTGATGGATTTGACGATGTGGCATTCAAAGTGAATCTGGTATGATGATAAAGCGTAGCTTTGTGACGATCAAGAATTTCGCTCGGTCCGAACCAGTCGCTAAACCGATCCAGGCCGTTCGAAACGCCCTATCGTAGAGAACAGAACAAAACAGAACGCATACAGAAGAACATTTCACTGTATATTACAACAATGCATCAGATTACAAGAATATACAGAGTATAAACAAATAAATATTACACAGAAATATCAGAGATTTAAATTACATTTAAATACATAGCAGCGGAAAATAATACAAGACACGACTAGAAGAGATATACGGATACAAAGCTTTCCGGATATCGTTCCAGCTGTAAATCAGGATCCTGTGAATATAAATCTGCAAAACCAAAACTACTAGCTGCCCGTGTCAAAATAGGGGCACCCAGAGTTTAGGTTAAAACAATAAACTCCAGGTCAGTCATGGGACTGGTGTGAGAACTAAAACAGTTAATCTTTATTTTTAAAGTTAGGTAAATCAAGGGACCACGCCGTATAACACGGAACGGGTTTCCTCCCAAGAATACCAGTGCATAAAACAAATAGCGCAATGCTAAATAAAGAAAAATGAAGCTGTTATAAGACCCAGGTCCTATCACACAATGCAACGCAAGCCGGGGGATAGGGTTTTCCCTTATAACACCCAAAGAATGCTTGATACGTTTAAAACAAATCATTTGATACTATTATAAGTGCATAGTGTATAAAACAACTTCAAATCATAAGTATCAATCATAGGCGACATGAGCGTCCCATGCCACTATGTCGCCATATATAGGTTTACAAATAAAACCGCAAAGTCACGTATTTGGAAATTGGATTTCCATCTATGAACCGAGGCAAAAGATAGTCCTCAACCGATTCGAGACTGTCTAGCCCGAGCCTCAGGAACAGCCGCAACTGCCCCCTGGATCCTCAGGGCCGGTCCACACGGAGTGGATTATTATGCCTGAACACTACGTCTCCCCACCCTATGGGGTGTAAGTCTGGTCCGTCTGCCGACCAGAATGCATCGGCCGAAACCGATATAACCGAGGCGCCTCGCAACAGCAACAACCACATAAGTCAAACTCGTCAGGGCGTGTAAAACCACTGACGCCACTTCTAGCTAGAAAGAAACGCATGCCCTCCCTGACGTCCGTCTCCCGTTTTTGGTTCATACCGGGTGTGAAACTCGCGAAGTAAACGTTACACAAAGCTACGCCACAAAGGCCATGCTTTGATCATCACCACAAGACTTTGCTTTTCAACAGAAGCCTCGATCAATTGCCACTTAGGCATGCCACACAGGCAATTCACTCCATGCGTTTGATATCCATCAATATATAACCCCTGAGCTCGTACGTCTCAGAGAAGGGCGTTAAGCAAGAGAATAAATTCTCCGCCGCCAAACAGATATATATTTAATAGAAATCAACCACACAGACTAAAATCCAATGTCAGACACACAGTCCATTTACAAGTCCGTTCTGGGTCTGAACGAAACCGGAGGCACCTAGTACCCCGCATATCCATCGATCTCCAAGTACGTCTGGACGATCACTAACTGTTTCCATCTTCTTGGGTGTACAGCCCAATCAAGATCATCAGTAATTACCCAAACGACGTGAAGACCTCCGGTCTTCGACCATCGTCTTCATCTTCGACTTATCGTCGTATCAGTTATTCAGAATGGGATAAACCCGGTCTTTCCGAATAACTCGCGTATATTTTAAATAAGTGTTACACAAACACAACATACGCCTCATTCCAATTCATTAGTCACTAACCGTAAATTAATCAAGAGAATAATTCCCCAAATATTAACCCCGAAGGCCGAAACCAACATCAGATCAATATCCAGAAAACCATTCTGCTTGGCCAACCGACAGTTAGTTTCTAAATTTCACATTCATAGGGAAATGTTCCCATTAATTTTATTGTAACACCCCACACCTGCTACGGTCACTCACTAAGGGAATGCCATAACATTGGTGGAGTATTTTAAGTGAATATAGAACAGAAAAATTACAACAAGACAGATATAAGTAATACTTGAAAATTTAAATCATCATTTCATTTCAGCGGAAAGTAAAACATGTTTGGTTACATCACAAAACCATAACAAGAGTCAAGTACATAATATCCATCCTGATAAAATAGAAGTACATAATCCCACTACATAGACAATAGCCATAATAGAAAAGATAAACTGAGCTTTACTTCTACGATCCAAGCCCAAAAGATAGATATAGCGGTCTGATCCAAGCCCACTAGTGCTAGGCCCACTCTGATAACCTGAGGGTTGGGAAAAAGATAAAAACAACGGGGTCAGACATAAGTCTGAGTGAGTCCTATAACCCTAACAATACAATCATTAAAGTAATTAGGGTATGACATAAATAAGGTACGGTACCTCTGGGGATAATGACTACAATAAGTAGCCCACAAAACACCGGATGTACTACGATAATCGAGACGACGTATTTATCCACCCAAGGATAAATACTAGCTTACACCACCCCAGACCTACCCACCCAAGGGTAATTCCTACACTGCACCACACCAGTCATTTCTACTTAAAGGTTGATCCCTTCTAAGGACTTAGAAAATTTTCCCAGTAGTTTCGTGTACCCCTAGCCCACTACATAGGTGCCGTCTGCCCCTATCTCCACTAGGTGTACCCAGTAATTCTTACCCAGTAGTTTCGTGTACTCCTACATAGGTGCCGTCTGCCCCTATCTTTATTAGGTGTACCCACTACTCCCATCGATCGGCTCCCTACCGTAGATACCCGTGCTGGTCCCACAGTGGGGTGTATCACTCCCCTAAAGTGGCTACCCAATACTATCAACGGTGCACGGCTTTATATCTACACGATGCAACAACGACTTATCTACCAGCCCGGGCCCACACACGCATATGAAACCCGTTGGACTTGCGTTGCCACCGCTAACCCGTTTTGGCCTCTTATAATCAAGCCCAATATGCGTGTCCCGTCACTCGACATGGGTCGAGCCCACAAAGATACGTTTGGGATATTGGTTGAAATGGGCCCCCACAAGCTACCCACTTAAGCTTGTCATTAATCTAGTGCATCCCACTTAACCCTTTAATCATGTTTAATTACATGTTTCCACTTGGTTAAGTATTCTAATCGTATTTTCTATTGCCACCCAAGGCAACCCACTAGATTCCACATGCCACCCAAGGCACCCCCACTAGTTACCACCTGCCACCCAAGGCACCCACTTAACCCCTCATGTCCCACTACATGCTCATATGGTTAAGTGTTTCTTAATTAATTAAGACCGTGATCTCCCATAAAGACCTCCCACATTAGACTGGCTGTTATGACCGCCTGGTTAAGCCGGTAGAGTCCGGGCAGTCTTACGTCATAACAGAGTCTAACCTCGTGTCTTTACCTTAATCACGTATTTAATTTGTGGCTAAGACCTCTCACATTGGGCTGACATTTGTAGCAACTGGTTAAGCCGGTCGGGTCCGGGCAGTTTTACACTACAAATAAGTCCAACCTCGTGTCTTAGTCGATTAATTACACCTAATTAATCACCCCCATATTAATTATCCCTAATTAATATCAAGTTTACCATAACATGGGTAGACCTAACTCAATAGGTAAATTCCCATGGGGTAGACCTAACTCAATAGGTAAATTCCCACTTATGGTAATTTATTTTTATGGTATGCTTAATCATACCCAATCATTCATTTATTAACATATTTACCCACCCCATCGTTCCCCACGTAAATCGTTCTCATTTCATGACATAATAAAAGGGGAAGATCCATCACACATATCATGGGTTTAGCATATAACTTTGTCATGGGTTAAGAGGATGTCAACTTGCATATATGAACACATATTAACCCAACTTGCTCTTAAGCATCTACATAACTTGCATAATTATTCACATGACCTCATAAGCATGCATAACATGGTAATCTTGCATTTGAGCATACACCTAACTTGCATAATCATTCACATAACTTCATATGCATGCATAACATGTTAATCTTACATTTGAACATACACATAACTTGCATCATTATTCACATAACTTCATATGCATGCATAACATGTTAATCTTACATTTGAACATACACATAACTTGCATATTTATTCGCATAACTTCATATGCATGCATAACATGTTACATAATAGATCAATGTCCAACTTAGTGTTTTGCATCATAATCATCATGAAACATAGCACCAAACTTGCATAAAGATATAACATTAAACTTGCATAAAAATGTCATGAACACATACACTAAACTTGCATGACATAGAGCATATAACTTGCAAAACACATGACATATACAATATTAAGCTTGCATAAACACATTGATCCACAAACATAACCATACATCATCATATCCTATCTTAATCAATTTAACAATTGATTATTAAGGGGATAGAAGCTCACCAAAACAAAATTAGCAAACTAATGAAGAAGATTAAGAGGCTAGAAGTGGATTTGGAATGCTATCCCTTCTCTAATTTTGATGGTGGCTCTCTCAAGTTTCAATTTGCCATAGTTTAGTTACTAGATTTAATTATGAATGAATTAGGGTAGGGTTAGGGTCTTATTTATAGGATTAGGTGAGTGTTTTAGGCCCTTAGATTAACCCTAGATTAGATTAGGACCCTTAGATTTAGGAAATCTCTAGAACCAGCCCTCCTAGCCAGCCTGAAACCCAACCTGGTGCAACCTGGTGCACCCAGGCTCACTGAACGGTGCCCCCCCTGTCGACAGGCAAGTCGACAGGCATGTCGACACCCCTGTCGACAGGCCTGTCGACAGCCCTGTCGACATGGGTTGGGCGGGAAGCTTCCCGCCTGACCCCGCCTGGCCCATTCCAAATCTGAATATTTGAATTTTCAAATCTGTTTTAGTTTTAAATTTTCTGCAAACTTCTTTGGGCCATAACCGGGCCATACGGATTCCGATTTTCGAAAACTCGGACTCTATTTCGCGTATTTTTCCGAGACGAACGCAATAACGCAGCCCGTTACCCCCAATTCCCACGTCTGAGATTATTCATCCTGCAATTAGTGAATTTTAGTATTAACTAAAATTCGGGGTGTTACATTCTCCCCTCCTTAAAGGATTTCGTCCCCGAAATCTCTAAGCTAAGGAGAATGCATATCCTACCATCCAAACAACCATCTACTCAAATCATCAACCACGGGCATCCATTGTCCTTAGACAGTTTCTAATGATGTATGAGCATATGCAAAGAGTGTGTGTTTATGTTCCCTATCTAATGTATGAACATATGCAAACCATGATAGTGCCATGCATCCATTATGTATGCGAGAAAACCCTATCGACACATACAATATCTACATGAGTGCACAATCATTCACCAAAATGCATCATCCATGTGATAACACAACCATTATACATCCATAAATATATTTTCCTACACACAATTTTATGCAATATGCACTATGAAGTGACTGAGCCGATCTAGTGCCTAGAGTGTGTGTATATGCATCCATGAGCAACCACTAGCAAACACTTGCATCCACTTGCATCCATCAACCATAACATGTCTCAAACACATGTTTCAACCATAGGTTTACCCTATCTAAAGGTCAAAGGTACTAACGAGAGGACATACTAAGAATAAGATAAGCACAAGATATGCGATGAAGGAGAAGCAAAAGGACATACCCTCCGAAAGAAAAGGGTACCTCGAACGCATCTTCGCTTCCGTCTCCCAGGTAGCGTCGCTCTCTTCATCTCCCCTTCGTACTTTGACTAGTTGAACCTCTCTGTTTCTCAACTTCCAAATCTCTGACCCAAGGATGCAAGTAGGAGCTCGTCGAATCGTCGCATCACGCTCTACTTCTACTTCTCTAAGCAGGCTCGGCTCTACCGCCCCTGCGGTCTCATGTAGGAACTTCCTTAAATGTAACACACGGAATATATCATGTACACCACTAAGCCTGTCGGGCAACTCCACTCTATATGTCATCTGTCCAATCCTTTCCTTAATAGGAAACGGCCCAACAAACCTTGGTACTCACTTCCAAAGTGAACCACATTCCGTAACGGAGATATCTTGATAAAAAGCATGTCCTAATATCAAACTCAAGCTCTGTTCTCCTCTTGTCTGCATAAGATTTCTGTTTATCTTGCGATGCTTTCATCCTTCTTTGAATCAAATCAATCTTTTCTCGAAGTCTTTCTAACCTTATCGGCCCAAGCAAGATCTCATCCGTAGATTCCTACCAACGTGTAGGTGATCGACAAGGCCTTTCATAAAGAGCTTCGAAAGGTGCCATACCAATACTGGACTGAAAGCTATTACTATACGCGAACTTCACCAATGGAAGATGCTCTTCCCATGTTCCTCCAAAATCTAAGATACAAAGCCTCAAAAGGTCTTCTAGGACATGATTCACCCTCTCGGTCTGGCCGTCCGTCTGAGGATGATATGCGGTACTCAAACACAACTGAATCCCTACCGCCTCTTGCAAACTCTTCCAGAACTCGCTAGTGAAGATAGGATCTCGATCACTTACTATGCTAGAGGGTACCCCATGTAATTGAACTGTCTCTCGAAGATATACTGAAGCTAGCCATGGAGCAGTCTTCTTGCTCTTCACAGGTATGAAATGGGCGCTCTTAGTAAGTCTATCTACCACCACCCAAATTCCTGTATTACCCTTCCTCGACCTGGGTAACCCGTCAATAAAATCCATCGAGACGCTATCTCACTTCCATTGCGGAACCTCCAATGGGTGAAGCAACCCACCTGGTTTCCTTTGCTCCGCCTTCACTTGCTGGCACACCAAACATCGAGCTACATATTCGGCCACATCTTTCTTCATACCGGCCCAGAAGAAAACCCTCTTCATATCTTGGTACATCTTGTCCCCACCGGGATGAATGGTCATCCTAGAACGGTGTGCATCATCAAGAATAACCTTCCTCAACCCTTCATCTTGCGGTACACAAAGTCTACCGTCTCTACGCAAGCACCCCTTATCGTCTAGGGTGTACCTACTCAAATGGCTGGACGACTCCCCCCTTATGAGCTTCTCTATCAACTCAACCAACTGTGGGTCGTCCCTCTGGGCTTCCCCAATCCGCCCTAAAAGAGTAGGCCTAACTTCCAAGGAAGCTAGCAAACCGGGTACATAATCAATGGAAGGTCTGAAATCAAACATCGAGATAAACTCCAAGCTTCGTCGTTCCACGAACAATGGACTCAAGGACAACCTCTTCCTGCTCAAGGCGTCTGCCACCACGTTACCCTTGCCAGGGGTATACGCTATCTCGAAATCATAGGATGCTAAGAACTCCATCCACCTTTGCTGTCTTAAGTTTAGATCCTTCTGAGAGAACAAGTACTTCAAGGATTTATGGTCAGTGAACAACTCGAATCTCTCACCAAGAAGATAATGGCGCCAGATTTTAAGCGCAAAAACAATAGCGGCCAACTCTAGATCATGGGTAGGGTAATTTTTCTCATGTGGCCTTAACTGCCTTCCACCATAGGCTATTACCCTTCCCTCTTGCATTAAGACTGCACCAAGTCCTGTCCCACAGGCATCGGTATAGACAACAAATGGCTTGCTCCCATCCGGCAACACTAAAACTGGAGCCGTGGTTAAAGCTCTCTTTAACCGTCGGAACGCATCATCACAATCTACGTCCCATGCAAAAACAAGATTCTTCTTCGTTAAGCGAGTTAATGGGGCTGATATCTTCGCGAAGTCTTTGATAAACTTCCTATAATAACCCGCCAAACCCAAGAAACTTCTTACTTCGGTAGCATTCTTTGGAACCTTCCAATCCTGAATTGATACTACCTTCGCGGGATCCACAGCTATCCCTTCCTTGGAGACCACGTGCCCCAAGAACCGCACTTCCCTCCTCCAGAAGTGACATTTAGAGAATTTAGCCTTAAGGCTATGTGCTCGAAGAGTCTTCAACACTTCTCCAAGATGTAGGGCATGCTCTTCTTCACTCTTAGAAAATACTAAGATATCATCCACAAAGACCATCACGAACTTATTTAGGTACTCCCTGAACACCCTTCTCATCAAATCAACAAAGTATGCGGGGGCGTTCGTCAAACCGAATGGCATCACCAGCCACTCCTAAAAAAACATCCGGAGTCCTAAGGGTAGTCTTGTCTATGCTATCCTCAGCCACCCTCAACTGATGAAACACCGTGGCCAAGTCCAACTGAGAAAATACTGAAGCGCCAACCAACTGATCGAAAAGATCATCTATTCTCGGCAATGGGTGTCTATTCTTCTTTGTGAACTTGTTGAGTTCTCTATAGTCTACACAAAGTCTGAGGGACCCATCTGCCTTCGTAGCAAATACTACTGGAGCACCCCACTCCGATATGCTCCGTCTTATGAACCCCTTCTCAAGCAACTCCCCTACTTGCTTATGGAGTTCCCTCCTCTCACGAGGAGCCATGTGGCGCACTGGTAAAGATACCGGTTTAGCATTATCCACCAGATATATTCGGAAGTCAATCTCCCGCTTCGGAGGTAAGCCCCTCACCTCCTTAAACACATCCGGATATTCCCGGACCACTCTAACAGATTGCAAACTCTCGACCGAAGCGTCAAGCGATTCAAGATAACTTAGCATAACAGAATCCCTGGGATTACAAGAGATCTCGAGAGTGTTACCCAAGCGGGTCATGAGCCTAACAACTCTCCTTTCGCAATCAAGAACGGCACCATTACTGGATAACCAGTCCATGCCCAAAATCAACCCATAGCCCGTGAAGCCCAACACAAAAGCATCACATCTAAACTCAATGCTAAGTATAGAAATCTTCAAACCCAAACATATCATGGATAAATAAGCGGAGCCCCCAATTGGGTTTGAAACAACCAAGGGATCATCTACCAGACTGGTGTCTAAGTGCAGTGACTCAACTAATGATGATGAGATAAACGAGTGCGATGCGCCTGAATCAAACAATGTACGGACAGGATGATCAAATAGAAAAACCAGACTTTCCACGGAAATAGTTCTACCTCTCTCCTGAATCGGTGGAACCGCGAGAGCCTGTACTTGCCCCCTAGCCTGACCCGGTGCCATAAGAGCTTGCACCTGTCCTCCCGAGGTAGATCCCGTCCTTTGCCCCTTCTTGGGACAGTCTTTCACAAGATGCCCTGCTTCGCCACAGTGGAAGCAGCCAGTCTTCTTCTTCTTGCGACAATCCTTGCTTAGGTGACCAGGTGTCCCACAATTGAAACACTTCTTCTTCTTGCCCTTGCCACCGTTGCCTTTCCCACCTTTGCTTTGCTGTTGTTGAGGTCTCTTTTGATCTCCCTTCTTCTCGGGTGCCTGACTAGCATTGGGACTCTTCCCTTCTTCATACATGAGTGCCATGTCAACTAGCTTCTCAAAGGTGGCCCCCATAGGGATATGAGTCATAGCCAACCCATGTATCGGTTCATTCAAACCTTTCACGAACCGCAAAGCCTTCTTCTCCGGTGTATTCACCATATCTAGGCCAAACCTTGCCAATTGATTAAACTTGTTAACATATTCCTTCACCGAAAGATTTCCTTGCTTTAGAGTCAAGAATCTCTCCATATACAAGTTCTCCTCCGCCCTTGAGAGAAATTTTGCCACAAATCTTTGCCTGAAATCCGCCCAAGAGTCAACAGGGCGTTCTCCATTAGTGACCTCCCACCAGAATGAGGCCTCTCCCTTCATTAACCAAGCAGCCAACTTGACTTTCTTTCCTTCTTCCATCTCAAAGATATCTATCAACTCTTCCACCTCCTTAAGCCAATCTCTAGCCTCCACAAAAGTTTCAGATCCTTGAAAAGGTTTCCCTCCCATAGCTTTAAACTCCTTACAAGTCTTAGCAAAAGTATCCGTGCGAGGAGGAGGGGGAGGAGGAAGATCGGGTGCTACGGTTGGTGGAGGAACATTTGCTGGACCCGTAGTGGTGGCCCTAGCCTCCATCAATCTCCTATACCATACTGGTATCGTCACACCCTCTGGAAAATTAAGATTCTCGGCCATGCTGACACGAAAAAGGAAAGATTCAAAACGGAGAATTCGAAGGATATAGATATGGCTATTGGGGATTATGCTTTTCTTTCAAAAACTTTTCTCTTTAAAAGACATGTTTTTGAAAATATCTTTCCCAAAAATGTTTTAGAAAAATAGTTTTCTAAAAATTTTATCTGTTCCGGTAACCTTTGCTCTGATACCACGTGTAACACCCCACACCTGCTACGGTCACTCACTAAGGGAATGCCATAACATTGGTGGAGTATTTTAAGTGAATATAGAACAGAAAAATTACAACAAGACAGATATAAGTAATACTTGAAAATTTAAATCATCATTTCATTTCAGCGGAAAGTAAAACATGTTTGGTTACATCACAAAACCATAACAAGAGTCAAGTACATAATATCCATCCTGATAAAATAGAAGTACATAATCCCACTACATAGACAATAGCCATAATAGAAAAGATAAACTGAGCTTTACTTCTACGATCCAAGCCCAAAAGATAGATATAGCGGTCTGATCCAAGCCCACTAGTGCTAGGCCCACTCTGATAACCTGAGGGTTGGGAAAAAGATAAAAACAACGGGGTCAGACATAAGTCTGAGTGAGTCCTATAACCCTAACAATACGATCATTAAAGTAATTAGGGTATGACATAAATAAGGTACGGTACCTCTGGGGATAATGACTACAATAAGTAGCCCACAAAACACCGGATGTACTACGATAATCGAGACGACGTATTTATCCACCCAAGGATAAATACTAGCTTACACCACCCCAGACCTACCCACCCAAGGGTAATTCCTACACTGCACCACACCAGTCATTTCTACTTAAAGGTTGATCCCTTCTAAGGACTTAGAAAATTTTCCCAGTAGTTTCGTGTACCCCTAGCCCACTACATAGGTGCCGTCTGCCCCTATCTCCACTAGGTGTACCCAGTAATTCTTACCCAGTAGTTTCGTGTACTCCTACATAGGTGCCGTCTGCCCCTATCTTTATTAGGTGTACCCACTACTCCCATCGATCGGCTCCCTACCGTAGATACCCGTGCTGGTCCCACAGTGGGGTGTATCACTCCCCTAAAGTGGCTACCCAATACTATCAACGGTGCACGGCTTTATATCTACACGATGCAACAACGACTTATCTACCAGCCCGGGCCCACACACGCATATGAAACCCGTTGGACTTGCGTTGCCACCGCTAACCCGTTTTGGCCTCTTATAATCAAGCCCAATATGCGTGTCCCGTCACTCGACATGGGTCGAGCCCACAAAGATACGTTTGGGATATTGGTTGAAATGGGCCCCCACAAGCTACCCACTTAAGCTTGTCATTAATCTAGTGCATCCCACTTAACCCTTTAATCATGTTTAATTACATGTTTCCACTTGGTTAAGTATTCTAATCGTATTTTCTATTGCCACCCAAGGCAACCCACTAGATTCCACATGCCACCCAAGGCACCCCCACTAGTTACCACCTGCCACCCAAGGCACCCACTTAACCCCTCATGTCCCACTACATGCTCATATGGTTAAGTGTTTCTTAATTAATTAAGACCGTGATCTCCCATAAAGACCTCCCACATTAGACTGGCTGTTATGACCGCCTGGTTAAGCCGGTAGAGTCCGGGCAGTCTTACGTCATAACAGAGTCTAACCTCGTGTCTTTACCTTAATCACGTATTTAATTTGTGGCTAAGACCTCTCACATTGGGCTGACATTTGTAGCAACTGGTTAAGCCGGTCGGGTCCGGGCAGTTTTACACTACAAATGAGTCCAACCTCGTGTCTTAGTCGATTAATTACACCTAATTAATCACCCCCATATTAATTATCCCTAATTAATATCAAGTTTACCATAACATGGGTAGACCTAACTCAATAGGTAAATTCCCATGGGGTAGACCTAACTCAATAGGTAAATTCCCACTTATGGTAATTTATTTTTATGGTATGCTTAATCATACCCAATCATTCATTTATTAACATATTTACCCACCCCATCGTTCCCCACGTAAATCGTTCTCATTTCATGACATAATAAAAGGGGAAGATCCATCACACATATCATGGGTTTAGCATATAACTTTGTCATGGGTTAAGAGGATGTCAACTTGCATATATGAACACATATTAACCCAACTTGCTCTTAAGCATCTACATAACTTGCATAATTATTCACATGACCTCATAAGCATGCATAACATGGTAATCTTGCATTTGAGCATACACCTAACTTGCATAATCATTCACATAACTTCATATGCATGCATAACATGTTAATCTTACATTTGAACATACACATAACTTGCATCATTATTCACATAACTTCATATGCATGCATAACATGTTAATCTTACATTTGAACATACACATAACTTGCATATTTATTCGCATAACTTCATATGCATGCATAACATGTTACATAATAGATCAATGTCCAACTTAGTGTTTTGCATCATAATCATCATGAAACATAGCACCAAACTTGCATAAAGATATAACATTAAACTTGCATAAAAATGTCATGAACACATACACTAAACTTGCATGACATAGAGCATATAACTTGCAAAACACATGACATATACAATATTAAGCTTGCATAAACACATTGATCCACAAACATAACCATACATCATCATATCCTATCTTAATCAATTTAACAATTGATTATTAAGGGGATAGAAGCTCACCAAAACAAAATTAGCAAACTAATGAAGAAGATTAAGAGGCTAGAAGTGGATTTGGAATGCTATCCCTTCTCTAATTTTGATGGTGGCTCTCTCAAGTTTCAATTTGCCATAGTTTAGTTACTAGATTTAATTATGAATGAATTAGGGTAGGGTTAGGGTCTTATTTATAGGATTAGGTGAGTGTTTTAGGCCCTTAGATTAACCCTAGATTAGATTAGGACCCTTAGATTTAGGAAATCTCTAGAACCAGCCCTCCTAGCCAGCCTGAAACCCAACCTGGTGCAACCTGGTGCACCCAGGCTCACTGAACGGTGCCCCCCCTGTCGACAGGCAAGTCGACAGGCATGTCGACACCCCTGTCGACAGGCCTGTCGACAGCCCTGTCGACATGGGTTGGGCGGGAAGCTTCCCGCCTGACCCCGCCTGGCCCATTCCAAATCTGAATATTTGAATTTTCAAATCTGTTTTAGTTTTAAATTTTCTGCAAACTTCTTTGGGCCATAACCGGGCCATACGGATTCCGATTTTCGAAAACTCGGACTCTATTTCGCGTATTTTTCCGAGACGAACGCAATAACGCAGCCCGTTACCCCCAATTCCCACGTCTGAGATTATTCATCCAGCAATTAGTGAATTTTAGTATTAACTAAAATTCGGGGTGTTACGTTTATCCAAGATAAATTTCTTGAATTTATTCTTCTTTTGAATTTCGATTCAACTAGTCTAGATTAACGAACCTTACCGAAGTAATCATTGGTTTTAATTTCCCAATCCCAACCTATTTATCCCATGAAGTAAAACTGGTAATACTTCATATCTAACACCACAGTGTTATCGGTAAATTCAATTACCATTTCACGTTCAAATCTAATTAAAGATTTAACTATCGCCTGGAGCAAAACTGGTGATACTCCATTTCGATTATTTCAATCTAATTAAAGATTCATTAAAACTCCACTTAGTTTTAATCGTTAACTGGGTTGAAGAATCAGTGTCATTTAAAACACGGTTCACAATAAACCCAAAATCACATTCATTAATTATCGGGTTAAGGAACGAGTGTTATTTAAAACACTGTTCACGATAAACCCAAAAATCAATATCAATTCAATCCCAATTAAATATCATTTAATTGGTACATTTCATTAAATCTAAATAAAAAGATTTAATCTTTTCTCAACTGGGTTCAAGAACAGTGTTAGTGAAGACACCATTCACGACAAACCCAAATCACATTTGATATTCAATATAAGGCTCTGAATAGAAAATATATCGGCTTATATTCAATATCAAATTCTACGATCAACAAATGTCGTACTGGAAATAACGATATAAATATATATCTTTCAAATTTCCATAACAACATCTGTATAATCACGAATTCCAACATCGAAATATTCCGAAGACAATTTCGATTCAAATCCACTCCAATGCAATCATTGGAAATTCTGGTTATTTTTAAAACCCTTTTCAAATTCAATTTATTTATTTAAAAATAAATAGAATTATATTTCTAGTTCAAAACTAGTTCATTTCGATAAAAGAACCATTTTTACCTTTTCAAATATGGAGTTTTTCATCCCAATTCTTTCTAAATCATTTCTTATGATTTTACACAAATTATTACTATTTTTAATAATTTTATCAAGGCCCGTACAGTCGATTTCCACCAATGGCCATCGAACTGCACTTACAACGACCTTTTTCGAATTTGATTTGGACGTAACTCCAAATCCAACCGTTAGATTTCCAATTTCTAATATTCGTTAGAAAGCTTTTGTCGATACGAACCCAACGGTTCCGGTTTTAGGAGAATCCGACGGTCGGATCTCCCGTAATGTCCGTTTGAAATAAATGGTCGAAATTCACGAACTGCCGCGGCGCGGCGCGTTCTATTCAGGCCATTATATTATATATATAATATATATAATATATATTTCGTCGATTTCTATTTAAAACGAATTATATAAATAGTTTTTAAATTCGATTCAAAGGCAATTTCAACTTCTATTTCAATTCAAATCAAAATTGAATTCTTCTTTATAAATTCGTTTTAAAATTCATTTCTATTCAATTCAAATTTCAATTCAATTTGAATTCATTTCAATTCGCTTTCAATTCAATTTGAATTCGTTTTCAATTCAATTCATTTCGAAATCGTTTTCAATTCATTTCGAAATCGTTATATATTCAATTCATTTCGAAATCGTTATATATTCAATTCATTTCGAAATCGTTATATATTCAATTCATTTCGAAATCGTTATATATTCAATTCATTTCGAAATCGTTATATATTCAATTCATTTCGAAATCGTTATATATTCAATTCATTTCGAAATCGTTATATATTCAATTCATTTCGAAATCGTTATATATTCAATTCATTTCGAAATCGTTATATATTCAATTCATTTCGAAATCGTTATATATTCAATTCATTTCGAAATCGTTTTCAATTCATTTCATTTCGAAATCGATAAAATCGATATAAATATCGTTCACGTCAAAATGGCGTCAATCTAATCAATACGGCTTAATAAATTTCTATTTTCAAATATTCTATTTCAAATATTTCTTTTTCAAAATAGTTGTTATTATCAAAATATTTCGTTCAACACATGACCAATCTCAATGGATGAGTACTGTCAACACATGAACCTTTATTTTATATTGATAAAGATGTAAATTTTATTACTAAAATATTTCGTTCAACACATGACCAATCTCAATGGATGAGTACTGTCAACACATGAACCTTTATTTTATATTGATAAAGATGTAAATTTTATTACTAAAATATTTCGTTCAACACATGACCAATCTCAATGGATGAGTACTGTCAACACATGAACCTTTATTTTATAATATTCTTTATTTTCTACATTGGAATGAGGCCCAATCAATCACCATATAAAGTTAATTATATGGATTTTCATACAACACATGTATATAATAGCATTGAAAAATAATCAACCATCAACCAAAGTGCACTATACTGTATAAGCATCAAATATAGATATCTAACGCTTATGGCAGCTTGTCAATCAATCGATCGACATATTTAATCAATCAGGATGAGTGAACTTCAAGTTTCATCCCAACACCCGTGTGGGGTTTCAAACAATCAAACAAATATTTTATTCGTGCAGTTGGGCGATGTGTAAAATTTTATCGTCCCAATCAATGTCCTTCAAATAGGTGTACATAAACAAACCGTCCGGTTTGTAAATGAATATTTATTTATTCACGTTCACGTTAAAAATTATATTTTCAACGATAAAACATTTCTATTAAGTTCATTCTTTAAATAAAATGATATTTTATTTTTCTAACTTATTTTAGAAAATTTCGGCGGCATAACGGCACGATACTAGAAACGGGACAAGGCCTAGCCTTATACCCGGTCTAGTGAAGGCCCACGCCATTCACACATCAATCAAATCCATTCATCTCACGAAACAATTCAATTTCAATCAAATAATCTAACTAACTATTCAACCAAACAATTTAACAAACAAGCCATCCATGGTCTGTGGATGACGGGTGTCGGGTGCTACTAAACACCGTCTGCATCCTAGCATATATATATAACTAGAAAAATTAAATTGAAAGGTGAGAAGTTCTCACATATAGCTATCCTAGCTCCACGGCACTTCTAATGCAGGAAATCTTCGCCAACTCGCCTTTTTGTCGATTTCGCCCGTATTCTCTACACATGTAAAAATCATATTTTTACTACGCTATTCAATATATAAAAATCGAATTTTTACTACGATGTTCAATATATAAAAATCGTATTTTCCTTTCGAAGCTCTATATATAAAAATCATATTTTTATTCACAAAAGAAATCACATTTAATTTTGCCTACTCCATAGTAAATATCATTTTAATTTCAACGCTATAAAAATAAATAAAAACCCAATCTTTGTATATGTTATATCATATATAAAAAAAATCGTATATTTTAAAAACGATGCTCACCTAAATAAAATCGAACCTTTTCTATATAAGTTATATTTAAGAATCACATTATTATCCTATTTATAATTTCTATCTTAATCACAAAAAAAAAGGGAAATCAACTTACAGGGGGTGGGCTAAGGGGCGGAGGGGTGTCGTTGTGGTGGCGGCGCACCTCTGGCGCGGCGGCGGAGCTCAGGCAGAGGAGTGCGGTGGCTGCGGGGCCTTCGGAAGGCAGCGGTTGCTGAAAAGGGGACTAGGGTTCCGATTAGAGGGAAGGGGGGGGGTGCGCTGGTATGGAAGAGAGGAGGCACGACCAAGTGGGGAACGCCGGAGGTCAGCGGCGCCACTGGAGGTGTGAGGCAGGGGTCATCGGAGGGAGCGACGGGCGGTTCCTCCTTCTTTTCTCTTTTTTTTTATTTCTTTGAGAATGATTCAACGGGGGGGGGGGGGGGGCCTGGGTATATGGAAGGAGAAAGAGGGAATTCCCTTTTTTTTTATTATTTAATTTCTAAAAAAGGTACTTTTACATACGACCTCGAAACGAGGCCCACCGCCTATCGTCCATAGCATTTTACCCCCATTCCGAACACAATGGGATATGCATCGTAGGTTGATTTGATCGTTTCGATTAGTTTCCTTTGAATTTACATTTAAATCTCTATATTGAATTTTAAACGTACATTTCAAATTACCGGGGTCACATACGAACTTTAAAAATTCCTGAAAAATATTTTCTAGCTTCGTATTGACGATACGGTCCTAATAAAACTAGTTTCGTCGAATTCTGAGACCGTTAGAAAAATGGCCAATTTCCAGTCGATTAAAATCAACTGAAATGGTCAAAACACGTTTTCCTTCGCCACGCTCACATATTGATTCGAAAAATCATGAAATTTGAAACCTAGCAATAACTTGACACCACGGACCCAACAAAACTGGTTTCGTCGAAATCCGAGGTCATTTGCAAAATGTCCATTTTTAAGGGCCTGAATTCCATAGCGACTATTCAGAATTTTCAACTGGACATATCTTTTGATCCTCGCTATGAAATTTCGATTATTCGGATTCGTTGGAAAGATATTATCAATTAGATCCCAATGTTTTTGGTTTCACTAAAATCCGGATTATTTTGCACCCGGTACATTCAATTGAAGTTTGAAATCGAATTATCGAACTACCGCACCATTCTCAATTCCTATTTATAATTATATATAAATATTTGTATTCTAACGACGGCGTATAATATATATATATATATATTCTAAATATATTCAAAATAAATTTTTCGTCGATATTATTTAAAATAATTCATTTTAAATAATCAAAATTCGCTAAAATTGCCAAAATAAAAATTTTAAACTGGCCCAGATTTTCGGGTTGTTACAAGCTTCTAGCCTCATCATCCGGTAAATGACAAAAATCGGGCAGGCAGCATGGCTAAGTCGGTCGCACCGAAGTAGGGTGTATATCACCTGATCTAGAGTTTCATTTACTTCTAAAAATCTATTGTTGATGCTGTCCCATTCGGGAAACGGTTGCTGATCCCAACTGTTGGTGATATACATTCGATACACTCAAGCGAAATGAGTGGTCGGTCATGTGTGGCCGGGTTGCAAGATGTTCTTGTTGAACCCAGTGTATTCCTCTCTAGAGGTACATTAGCGAAAGGTGGTTCCATACCTTGTCATAGTTGGAAATCCATTACCCAATACGTGCTTGCGGTTTTGATTGTATACTATATATGTAGAACGTGAGATGAAAGCGTTTCTGCTAGATGATTATATATATACTGTGGTTGATAGACATTATTATAATATCAAAAGGTTTTGATATAAAGATATTTTGGATACTCATAAGGGAAAAACCCGTTCCGTTATGCGGCGTGGTCTTATGAGATATCGTTTACTTGTTCGAACTGTTTTTAAACGGTTTTACTCATACCAGTCCCATGACTGACCCAGAGTTTACTTTGTTGTTTTCCCTAAACTCTTGGGTGCCTATATTTGTACGGACAGTCAAGTAGTCGGGATTTTACAGATACACTTGAAGAGCTTGGAGCAGGAGGCTTCAGGATCATATAGCTATAGTTATTTCTGCTGTGTTGTAAGTGATGTACTTTGATATTGATGTATATTCAAGTACAGATGTATATTTCAAGTTATGTTATATATATTATATGTTATTCGTTCCGCTGTGAGATTCGTGTTACTCTGATGTTGTGTTCTTCTTCTTCTATTCTAAGTTTCTATCTTATCTTTCCTCACCCTCTAATTTCTTTCACTAATTACCAGGATTTTTCGATGTTTTGGTTATCGACATCGAGCTTATGTCGATAACCAAAGTCGTTGAAAATCCGGGTCGTTACACAGAGAATATCGCGTGATATTGGGTTCTGTGAATACGAACTGTTCACAATCTTAGGCCATTGTTTCAAAAATCTTGCACTGATATAGCAAGATTTAAAATTAGATTTTCTTAGATTTGGTTGTCTACCATATCTCCTTTAAAGAAGGAAAATTTGATTTGTTTCCTATGAACGATATGTTAGGATAACAACGTTGTCTATGTCATAATATGAACGTTGTAAGCTTAACCATCATGCGTCAAAAATTAAATTAAATTGATAACGAATTTATTCGTTTTCTTTTATTATGCATTGCTTATATAAATATGTGTTATATTTTTAGTTTAATTACACTGTTTGTACATCAAAATTTCATTAACTTTATCAGAATTAATACCGTAATAAATTTAGATTTTAACGGTTTATTCAAAACAAAATTTATTGCTATTTATATTAAAATTTTCAACTTGTAAATTAAAAATTGATTTAAGCGTTTACACTATTTACTTAACGGTTTAAATTGGAAATAAATTTATCCCAACGATATCTTTCTTTGCAACAAAATTCTCTCTTCAATAAATTTGCTCCTTCAATTAGATTTTGAATTTATTTCAAAGTTAATTTTCATTGTGCCATTCATACTTATCAGTTTAATTGGGAATAGATTAATCTTAATGATATTCTATTATGCAAATAGATTCTTTACTCAAAATAAATCGTTTCTCAAACGGAATTTATTCCAAAATTGATTTTGGTTCAAATGTCAAGTCTTAAATATTCCAAACGGCTCACTGTTTATTGGTATAATAAATTTTGACAAATGTTTATACTGACACCATATTTACAATGCGCCTTTATTTTTAGAATGAACACTACATTAAATAACAGTCCAAATTGAATTTCAAGCCTATATTTTCTTCTTACCAAATTGCATGATAAGTATTAAATTCATTTCTTACTTAAATTGCATACTAAATTTATGACGGTACAACTCTTTCCATAATATTCATTTTTAAACAACGAAGGAATTTTAACGGTTTATATTCAAATTGGTTAGTAATGCAAATCACGTTTGTTTATAAATTTATGAAATGGTTGCACCTATTGTTCAAGAATTGACAAAATCTCAAATATAAATATTTATTTTACAATGAATCTTAATTTAATTTATATTTTAAAATGTCAATTTTTCTAGGTTGTTACATTTAGAGTTAATTCGGCTACATTGTATATGCGATGTACTCTGATGATGTATGTAGATGCATTCTAAAGGTTGTTATATATATATATATATATTATATTTTATTACGCTACAATTGTGAGATTCTGTATTGTTTTTATGCTCCTCTTCTAATTTTTTCTTCTATACCCATAATGATTCGTATTTCTGTGCAATTTGGGTTGGACTTGTATTGTATTTAGTTATCTCAAGGAGTACGAAAATTCTGGATGTTACAGTACTGTTGAGTTATTAATTTTAAAAATAATTTATAGGTAAATGATAATTAATTCAATTTTTAAGTTATACTGAAAAAATGATAACTTCATTTATCTTTTTTCTATAAAATGTTCTTAAAACTAATTTTTCAAAAGAAACTTATTATCTTGAACTATTATAACCAAATTTTCTGGGTAATAGAGCTACCACTACAACAGCTTTACCTTTTAATAACACGTGAATAACGCTATAATAGATTACCATAGCATTAGTGACGACGCTATATATCGACATGTTATAATATCCTCGATATATCTTATAGCTCTAAACTAAACGCTATTGTATCAAGCATTTTATAACACACATTCATCGGCATGAAAAGCTTTTTATAGCGTTCCACCCTTGCAATTTTATTGATCTTACTAAAGTTTCATTTTATTTTTTATAGCGTTAACAATGTTTTAGTAGCAAGTATTTAATGATATAAAATAGTTTTCCATAGCAGTTCACTTTTTTCATATGTCTTTTTTTTGCTATTATATTATTTTATATTGTGTTTTCCTTTGATATGATTTTTTTATAGCTATTCGTCTTCTATTTCCGTAGTGCCCATTTTTCGCTGTTAATATATTAAATATTTGACACTTTCTCCTTTTTTTCCTATGATGTTCTTTCCATAATGCACTATTCTCTCGCTTGGATTGTGCACACTAAAGACAATGAAACAATAAATACTACAAAACTATACATTGAGAAAAGGTCTAATACAAAGAGCGTATTTAATTTCAACATTTTATTTCAACAGACGACATACAATAGTTGATGTAACTAAGTCTACGTAGTTAATGGACAAATTAGTTTAGACATATTTCCAAAACAAAAACACACCAAAAATCCCTTTGTCTTCGGCCTGTAAGTCTTCGGCCTGTAAGCTTGTTCACAATACATATTCCTAAACCTGCAATCCACAGTAATGCAGGTTAGAATAGTGCAAGCTTTTTGAGGTGCCATAAAAAAGGCGTGTTGACTACGAACCTTTTAGTTTTGCTACATTCAGATTATACGTTTCAATTCACCAGCAATGAAATAGCAAACGACCAATACAAAAAATGCACAATAGCACTCTTTTTTTCTGCAATTGATCATGAGGCAAAAAAGTGTAAACGATCATAAAAACAGAGGGTAGCTCTAGTTCTTCTTTAAAAAATAAAGAAATTTCTACGCTGCCAAATCTACAAAATAAATAAAAAATATAAGGTGGCATCCGCTTTATACACTCATTTCTGTACAAAACACAATATGGTTAGATACCAAACTAGCTGCAAGCGCGTTTGAACTTCTCACATCTACAAATTCATGTGCTAAACTTTCAATAGTCTACAAGTGATGCATCATTAGTTTTAAGGTTTATTCAAGCATACTTAACAATCATATATATATATATATAATAAGTGCATACCCAGCTCAAAAATATAACAATTGTATACTAATTGAGTATCTAATGAGATCGTGTACCTGACTTGTTCAACAAGGTCTCTACAATCTGTGTCTGAGCTGCAATTACTTAGTTTACAAAGTAGTCAAGCAAAAGGAGTGTTTGATAAATCAAAGAAACAGAAAGATGAATCTGTACTTTTCTTTCACTGTACTTATCTCAAACTTGGACAAATGTACCATAATGGTAATGCAGTGATTTTTTTTTGGATTTTTTTTGCACATAAGATAGTAATGCATGTCAAATTCCTCGTAATATAGATACAGTCAATTTTTGCACACCTTCACACACATGTAACTCAATAGCACGCTAAAATAGATAACGGGCATATATAAAGAGAGACTGAGAGATCAACTTACGGTTAATACCATTGATAACTGAAATGCAATTTCCTGAACTGCTTCCTCATAAACTACTTTTGTACTATTCTTGCTTCCAGATGCTTTGTCTGTGTAATATTTTGGAAACATGCACATTCAGAAGAGAAGCATAAAGAAATTATGCAATCGATGGAGATGAAATAATGAGATGAAAACTGTGGCATTCAAGCAATATCATTAGTAAATAATTAAGCTCCATTTTACACATATCAATAAAAAAGGTCGTTTATTAACAAAATGTCACTTGATTATTTCAGATATGCAGCCTAGAGAAATAATTATTTTCTCTAAAGAAATTCATTGGCTAAGAAGATGAGAATGTCACCTCATTTACTAACGTATGTTGCAACAATTAACTATTCCAATGAGTCACGTTAATTCGAGAGCAGCAAACTATAATAGACTACTAGGTACTTGCTGACTGATAGTAAATCGGAAATAAATGCCATAAGATTTTCAACTGTGTAACAAAATAGACATGAGGAACTTAAAGCTAAATATTAGTAAATCTGTAAAACTAATTAGAAAAAGGATAAACAATAAAAAAGCATGCATCTTGCTCCGTCTAAAACTACTTCATTGCACCAAGTTTTAAAGGTTAAAACAATGATCCAACATGAAATCTAAAACAATGCGACCAGTTGTTAACTAATAGTCAGCCCTCTTTTCAGAAAAAAGGATATAATATGCATACAATAGGCTATCAATACAAAGTCTGCATTGCAAACTCAACTTGATAGGATAATAACAGATTATGTACATGCAAAAATTGGCCAGTGTTTACTGTAGATGCAGTTGTCCCAAATGTACAAAAATGACATTGTTTACTCAGAACTAGCATTGTTCAAAACTAGAGTTGGAAATAGAAGAACAAATCTTCATGTTACGCTGATCTAACAGATGGTGTGGTGGTGCATTACCCTAATTGAAACAAGGAAATGAAACAGGTTGCATACTCACTTTATTCTCGTACTAGCCCTATTTTAATAGAATGCAACCTGCCAATTCAGCTAGCACACTACTTATCTAGCTACATATATGATTAGTCTTATGTGCAGCTAACTTTTTTGTTTCTCATGAGGAATACATATTCGGCTTTTGTATAGAATTATTAGGAGCAATTTTAAGATGAACTAATTGATGATAATTAGTTTGCATCTTTGCATGTCTATAGTCATTTGGCAATTCTGAATAAGATGAATGAAACAGACTTCAATATACTAGATTTGTTTGTACAATAGAATTTGGTAACTTGTTCTAACATGTTAGCATCTGTACAAATTTTGAAATTTAACTTATGTTCTTTTATAAATGGATAAACTATGTTGACGCGCATGTAGTTGACATAAGAAGTAATAAATGGCATCCAATATACAGCTCAATAATAGGAAATGTAGATAAAATGATCAATCGGGACATAGATGTTAAGAAAAACTACCAATCCAAAGAATTAATAGAAACCGATGAGTAACCTAACCATATAATATGTTGAGTTACACTTGAAATAAACAACAAAGTTGAATGCAAGGGGATACTGAACCAAATGAGTTCAATGTCATAGTCAATATAAAAATCAATTATTGTTAAATTTAAATGCTCATATCTAGGGCATTCAAAGATAATATGGTACCTTATATTCTCCAGTCCTCTCACTGATTTCTTCCATTAAGTTTTGATTCTCTCTCCAGAAAACAGTTGTCACTGATGAAATGAACATGACTCTTTCCATTGTTTCCGTGTGAGCGCATGCTTCCAGCACATTGTGTGCAGTCCTCAGTTCCATCTCAACCGCATATTCCTACATTTCGAAATCAAGCTTATATATATATATGTGTGTGTGTGTGTGTGTATGCATATACATATATATGAATATTCTTTGCTACTTCAAAAAACAGATAGTAAATCAAGTTTGAAGGAAAGCCAAATACTGGTTATAAGGCATAAATTGTGTTATCATTCCATTACCTTAATTGATAAATACTTAGATAACATAAACATAATAATCATTGGTTTTCCAACATCATTGAGAACATTTCACAATTTTTGAAGAAGTTTGTTCAGTTATTTCATTTATATTAGCATATAAATATAATGGATGTCTATTTAGATGTTTGTTAGCAAAACATTTCTTGGTAACTATTTAATAAATTAGCCTATTTCGATCCATGAATGAACAGTAAGAGAATTAAAGTAAAGTACATCTTCAAAAACTACAACAATAACTTGTTGCTGATAAAATGCTTAAGTTCAATAAGTGTATGGTGATAAATCATTAATGCTTTGACTGAAAGTTGGACAACCAAAAAGCATACACTTAAACGTTAAATAGTTAAATAAACGACTATTTGTTCTCAGTATGCACCCTGAGCTCTATATAAACTGATTGCTTAGTTAAAAAAAATTGAGCTTAGCGCTCAATTCGCAAACTGAGCTCTTGGCTTGATATTTGTAAACCGATTGTTCAGTTTAAAAGAACTGAGCTCAGAGCGCAATTTACAAACCGAGCTGCACGCTATGCATTATACCATATGATGTTGCAGCATAGTAGCACTGTTTATTTAATTTATTTTGTTGTCCCAAGAGTGAAAACTTTGACATTCATAGTGATTATTTTATTTGGGAAGGACGTATTTTGCATACCTTCATAATTAGTTGTGTTCTAACAACGATCTCATTACAGGACAAACCGAATAATTTCAATCTGCTACATTAGGTTGATGATTTGCTGGAAAATTGGTAATTTCTAGAAACAGAAACAAAGCACCTACTATCAACGTTTATTATCTTCAAATATCCAGTTAGACTTTCACTGTAACTATTACTGAAATTCTAACCACTATTGGAGAATCAATTGGAATCTAAGACTAAAAAGAAAGGAAAATTACCTACATTGTAAAGCTATTCTTTATTATTTTGTGTCATTCCAGCTACAAATATTAATATTATTTTATTATTATTTTGCTATATTTTCAGATACAACAGTTATGCTGCTCGTTAATTTATTTGGAAACTAGATTACAATGTCATTTTATTAAATGATCTGCATTAACATACTAAACTGTTACAATTAGTCGATGCCTCAAAGGTATACTGACTCAAAAGGTATAATTATTTATAGATACCCAAACAAGGCTATAATGAATCTGTCTTTTTTCTTGGAAGAGCATGAATCTCTGTCTTTTAACAATGATCAAAAAACAAAACTTGAAAAACGTAATATTCAACATATAAAAAACTGAAATATAAAGTTTGATCTTTTTTTTGACATAGGATACAAACTTGTTTTGCCTAATTTTGCATATTTATGGTTAGAATTTCTTCATTTTGAAATTTCTTCAATAGGTTTTGCTTTATTTTGATTATTGTTATAATATTTAGTTTTATATATTGTTATTTTTTTCTTAAGATATGTAAAATAACTTGATTTGAAGTAATCCATCATTCAAAGACTCAAATTTGGATAATATCAACTCAAAATATGGATATCTAAACACATAATTTACTGCTTAATTTATTATATAACTCTATTACTATTTTCCATCTATAAAAGACCGTCTTTTGTTTCAATTGTTATTCTTTCAAAATTATATATTTATGTCAGAAGGTAAGATTTTATAAGTTGATATGTTTATAAATTGGTATTAAATTAATTTTATTCTACATGGCATTCATTGTGTGTTGTATATGTATATTCATATCATGCGGGTAAAAATGTTTACGATTCACGTTAAGCTTCTAAGTCAAAACTGTTACTAATTGGATGATTATTTTCGGGTTCTTCCATCTCACACCATTTCAGTATTCTTGCGAATTTATTTGTTAGTTCAACATGTTCTTAGGAGCTAATATCTTCAAATCGTAAATGTATTGGCTCTAATAGGAAGATGGTATATTTGTTAACTTAGACTAACACCTGTCTACTAACAATAGTTATTGAACTGACTACTAAATTTTTGGACTAAATACTTTGCAAAAGCTAGGATGGAAGATTCAATTACTAAAATTTAATGTCCAATATAAAAATTAATATCAATACAAGATTTGGTTTATTTTACTAGCATTATCTAATTTGGGTGGGTGATATAGGTCAAATACTAAGATGGAAATAAAACAAAATTTGAGCACTAAAAGAATGATTAAGTCATATCTGTTAATGTTTTGCCCCTTTGATAAGGGTAACTGCATGTGCTTTCCACTCAGTAGTTCACCTAGAAGAGGACCTTATAGATGTATACCGATCCCTTAAAAGATTTCAGTGCCACAATTGACAGGGAAGCCTTTACATGACATCTACATATCAGAGATAAATTTGTCAGCTCATATATTTGATACGAGCATCACGGCACATGCTTCGCGCGTGATCATGGCACACACTTCGCGTAAGGATTATTGTTCCTTAAGTACTGCGTATTTTACATATGCAAAAAAATATTTGTATTAATATTTGGTTTATTATTCTCATTAAACGTGCTTTATCTATTGAAGACAAAACATATTCTTATTTCCTTTACCTTCCTAACTTCTTTCAGACAACATTCACTTTTATTTACACATATACTAAGACATTCACTTTTATTTGAACATATACTGAGACGTTCACTTCTCACATTCATGGTCTCACGCAAGCAACAGGGGACAATGCTCCCATTTACTTTACTATTTAAAAGGAACATAAAACATTATTTTTCATACAAATCACGAAAAAAAAACGTTAGAAGCAAAGTGCATAGGTTGAGGGCAAAGAACGCTGGTTAAACTTAAATGTGGTGTAATCTTATTTATGCGTTTACCTGGGAAAAAAATCACCTTTTGAATGAGGTAAAGCTTCAAAAATTTAAACCCAATAAATAAAAAAGTAAATTTGTTGTGCAGTGTATTCAATTTTATGAGGCAGTGAGTATTGGGAAGATAGGTATGAAAGAGGAGAGAATTTCAAGCAAAGCGTAGAGGAAATGAGGAAAGAAGCGTGAAAATTAATTGGATGGTGTGCCATATTTGAAGGTGAATGGATGTTTCTAGAATAGCGCATTTGCAGGGGAGACTGACCTTTCAAATGCACCTAAGCTGATGTCAGATTTGAATAAAAATCATTAAGATTTTATTTATTTGACTTTAGCACGTTCTACTATTTATTAATTGCTAATTTATATCGTTATACGCAATAATAAATGTCATTATTCAAATTTAAATGCCTATTCAAATTGTCGTTGGATATGGAAAGAGTAATCTAATTATATTAATTGCCTATTTATAAACGTTACAACACTTATTTTATAAATACATATTTTTTTCAAATAATTTCAATTAGAGGGTAATAGGTGGTAGTGAATAATACTGGTAATGTTAATATAAAAATTCAAGGTTTTATACTTATAGCTAATAGAATAAGCAGTGAAACATTCAATGCAAAATTTATATTAATTGCCTATTTATTAATTTCATATTCATAAACGTTACAACACTTATTTATAAATGCATATATTTTTAAAAATAATTTTAATTAGAGGGTAATAGATGGCAGTGAATAATATTGGTAATGTTAATATAAAACGTCAAGGTTTTATATTTATGGCTAACAGAATAAGCAGTGAAACATTCAATGAAAAATTTATATTAATTGGCTATTTATTAATTGCCTATTTATAAACGTTAAACATTTATTTATAAACACATATTTTTTTTAAAATAATTTTAATTAGAAGGTAATAGATGGCATTGAATAATATTGGTAATGTTAATATTATGTTAAATGCGTAAAGGATTTAAAGTCTGGTAATAGTGCATAAAGGAAACAAATTCTAGTATGTTGGTTATGGTATTCTTGAATAAGATGGAGTAATTATTGCTGATGCAATATTATGTTAAATTGTCCTATTATGTCGCTGATGCAATATATTACGAAGTCAATATGATTGTTTTCCAAATATTTTAAGGGGCATTTTCGGTAGTTTGCGTGTACACCAAAAAAGTGTGACACCAAACCTATTCCAACTATTATTAAAGATGATATGGTCAAAGAGTATACTAATCAAATGCATAAACATATTATAAGAGGCTAGTATGATCATACTTACAAAGTAAATATTTGATACGATTAATAGAATACATCCATAAGTTTCGTAATTAGGTTTTGAGCACTAGAATCTTCAAAATTTAAAAGTGGTCAAAAACAAATTACAAAAAATATTGTACATTTTTTTCCATTAGTATATAGTGATGGTTTGTTTATTTTTATTTTGAATTTTGTTTTTATTTTTTTGCAAGATCCAATGAGTGAAGCATGTAATAGATTAGTGGAGCATTAGTCAACAGTTACATGAATGAAGCAGCATATATACCATATCTGCACTACAGATCAGTCAACAGATCAATACGTTTTCTTATAAAAAATTGCTTAATTCTGTAATAGAACTCTCAAAGTAAAAAAGAGCTCTCTACACGAATATACAAATACTACGAAACTTTTAAAATTTTCTTGCTGCTACCATTAAAGAAACATTAACACTAATGTGCTACAGAAAGAATCTTACAGTTGCCTAATTGATTCATCCAAAAGTAAATCTAATAAAATCATGTTCCATACTTGCTGATCGACCAATAAAATCATCCTACAAACATATTGTCATAATGAATTGTGAATATGCTCGCTTTATATAGAAAGATCAATTATAAACTAGAGAGTAAAATTAATGCTTGCATCCAATATCAAATTTAAAATGATTCCACTCCCACAAAGAAAATATCAACATTTTTGTTTATATAATAATTGTTGGTTTTCGGCATTTCCATGCTCATCGCACGTGCTTCATCATGTCTATCTGAGGTCAAAGGTCGAAGGCTACTTTGTCGGCGTCCCGATTGAACATCCCCATTGCCACCCATCAAGCATATAGTTTGGCATTGGCAAACAATTGTTGTAACAAAAAGAATCCCAATGTTACATGCCACCAATGTCATATATATACCACGATCTTTCTTAATTCCGCGATGTGGGACAATTCAGCCATTCAATCCACGCACCCACTCCATTCCAATGCGAGCCACACCTAACAATCTCTATTTTTGCGAGCATTGCTCAAGTCACATTTGGAGTTACACCTTGAGTCCTCTTCACAGTTGGTCAGGCTGCTACCCCGAGTTCTTATAAGCAGCGGTGGAGGCAGACTGCTTATAACCGTATCTCCACCTTGACGAGCATCCCATGCTCAAGCCCCTTTGGAGTCATACTTCAGTCATGCTACATATAAAGGTCCCCTCGAAGCATGGAGCTCTGATACCATGTTGATTTTCGGCATTCCCATGCTCATCGCACGCGCTTCACCGTGTCTATCTGAGGTCAACAGTCGAAGGCTCTTATGCCGACGTCTGGATTGAACATCCTCATCGCCACCCATCGAGCATATAGTTTGGCATTGGCTAACACTCGATGTTACAAAATGAATCCCGAATGTTACATGCCACCAATGTCATATATATACCACGATCTTTTTTAATATTCCACGATGTGGGATAATTCACTCGTTCAATCCATGCACCCACTCCATTCCAATGCGAGCTACACCTAACAATCTCCATTCCAATGCATGATATATTGTATCAAGGTAGAGATTATTGGAATTTGGTGATACAATATTTCCAAATATCAATTAGATTTTTAGAGATATTCGTGGTAATTTCGTTACCCATTTTGTGCAAGAAATGAATGGAAATAAATGGGAGGAATATTAATGAATAGGGGATATTGGAGATATTCGCCATCTAATTTATTGCCATGTTTCATGAAAAAGAAATGAAAAGAAATTAAAATTGGAAAAGGGACTGATTGATGGAGAAAAATATAAACTTCTGAATCAATCAATCATATGACAATCAAATTAATAGGAATATTAGCCTTCTATGATTTGATTTATTTACATAAATCAAATTAATTCATCCCCAAGAAACGTTTTCCTCTATATAAAGAAAGGAATAGAGGATGTTATTTGATATGATATGTGAGAACATTTGTATTCTTCATTTCTTTTGCTCTACTTTAAAAACTCTGTAATCTCTTGAATATTAATAAAATCTCTGCCCCATTGAAGTGGACGTACACTATCTCGCGATAGTGGAACCACTATAAATTTGTGTGTTCTCTGTTGCCTTTTTTTTCTGTGATCTAAGATTGATATTCATTTCAAGCTGTTTGTTCTATCACATCATTGCAAGATCCTATTGAGTTTTTTCTGCTGAAAGGGATTGATCACCCCTTACAACTGGTATCGAAGCTAGATTCGCAAAGAAGGTGTTTGGTAGAATGGCAGGAGGAGATGAAAACAATACAAATAATACGTCAGTGCTAGTAGTCGCTCCATACGTCAGAGGCTCCTATGTGGCGTCAGGATCACAGTTGACGATCGAGAAGTGGAATGGTGAAGGAGATTTTGAAAAGTGGCAGTGGATAATGAAAGCAGTTTTGAGAAGAAATCGCGTTCATTGAGTAGTATTTGATACGGGGACATTGCCTGCTGATATTTCATTAGTGGAATTAGAAGAGATGGAAGAATGAGCCTTTATTACTCTTCATCTTACTATGGGAAAGAATGTAATTTCTGAAATCAATCAGGGGACAACAACTAGAGTCATTTGGAAGAAGTTGGAGGACCTCTACATGAAAAAATCCCTAACCAACAGTATGATCCTATTGAAGATTTTCTTCACTTATAAGATGAAGGAAGGTTCATCAATTAAGACAAACCTAAGTGTGTTTGATGACCTGTTGATGAAGATGAAGTCTGTTGAGTTGAAAATTGATGAAGAACAAAAAGCAATGGTTCTGCTGTGTTCGCTTCCAGAGCGACACATAGTTTCGCTAACAGCCTTATCTATGGTAGAGACACATTGAAATTAGATGATGTGAAGACATGTTTGTTCAGTGAAGAGTTGAGAGATCAGATGAAAGAGTTTGGTGTTAGTGATAGTAGTGGAGGAAGTAGTAGCTCAGGCTTATTTGTTGAGAGAGGAAGAGCAGAGAAGAAAGTGAAGAATAATAGAGGGCATTCCAATTCTAGGAAGCCTAATTCGCGGAGTAAATCTAAAGATGGAAAGTCCTATAATTGTAAGAAACCAGGCCATTGGAGAAAAGACTGTCCATATTTAGAGAAGAAGACTGATGGTTCTTCATCTATTGCGATGGAGAAAGGCGGTAGCGATTTGTTGACAGTGGTTGTATCTGATGTTGCAGACCACTGGATTCTACATTCTGGAGCATCATTTCATATGACTCCTAATTAGGATTATTTTTCTTCCTTCGATGCCAAAGAAGGAAGTTCTATCCTTATGGGGAACGATGCTACATGCAAGTCTATGGGAGTTGGTTCAGTTCGCATTCGCATGTATGATGGGATTGTTCGCACACTTTCAAATGTTCGCTATGTCCCAGGTCTTCGGAAGTCTTTGATATCATTAGGCCAATTGTCATCATTGGGATGCAAGATAACCATTGTCAAAGATGGTTTGAGAGTTTGTAAAGAGGCACTTGTATTGATGAAGGGTGTTATGGTGCAAAATGTATTTGCTAATGGGTACCACTATCCATGGAGAATTATGTGTTGGAGTTGATAGTTCTAAAAGTTTGGATGCTACCAAGCTTTGGCATATGAGATTAGGTCATACTTCGTAGAAGAACTTAGACTTGCTTCGTAAGAAGAAAAAGATCAAGGGAGAAATCTTCAACAAGTTGGACTTTTGCAAGGAGTGTGTATTGGCAAAGCAAACCAGAGTTTCTTTTGGTGATGGCATGCATACTTCTAAGAGGGTACTTGACTATGTGCATTCAGATGTTTAGGGACCATACTCTACGGCTTCTAATAATGGAGCATATTATTTTGTTTCCTTCATTGATGACTACTCATGCAAGGTTTGGGTGTATCTAATGAAAGCTAAGTCAGAAGTATTTGAGAAGTTTAAGGTTTGGTTAGCTCTTGTTGAAAACCAAACATGAAAGAAATTGAAGATTCTTAGATCTGACAATGGTGGAAAATATGACTCCAATGAGTTCCTCGACTACTGCAGACAGCATGGTATTACAAGACATTTAACTACACCTGGTGATCCGCAATCCAATGGGGTTGCTGAGAGAATGAATAGGACTCTACTTGAAAAGGCCCGTTGCTTGTTATTGACTGTGGGTATGTCTAAGGGTTTTTGGGCTGAAGCTATTTCGACTGCAGCACATATTATTAATCGGATTCTGTGCTCAGCCATTGATGGGAAGATTCCATAGGAGGTATGGAGAGGTAAAAACACTTTATTAAGTTATTTTCGTATATTGGATGTCCAGCTTATGTTCATAATACAGGACATGACAAAATGGAGGCTAGTGCCTCCAAATGTGTTTTTCTTGGTTATACAGCTGGCATAAAAGGATATAGAATTTGGAATCCAATTACGAAGAAAATTATACATTCCAGACATGTGACTTTTGATGAGTCAGAAATGTTTAAACTTTTGGAAGGTTTATCAGAGGGTTCAGACTCAGTTGATGAGAAGCCTGAAAAGACCGAGATTCCCAGTTTTCAAACCTGAAGTAGAGCTATCACTATTGATAATAGTGACGGAGCAGTTGATGATACATCACATGATAGTCCATAGATTTCCTCTAGTAGTGATGGTGATGGTCATGAAGCTAGAGATGATTCAGCTCAAGGTGGAGCTCAAGGAGAGTCAGGCGATATAGTCATTCGGGCTAGTCAGAGACCAAAGATAGCTCTAATTAGATATGGAGATGGCAGTATGCAAATTTGAGCCTTGATGATCAGTTTGAGTATGCTTTACATGTAATTCATGATGAACCATTGAGCCTTGAAGAAGCCATGTAGTCGAGTGGCAACCTGAAGTGGAATTGCACTATGGAAGAGGAGATATAGTCTTTGCAAAAGAACAAGACTTGGGATTTTTGGTACCACTACCTCAAGGAAGCCGAGCCATAGGTTGAAAGTGGGTGTTCAAGGTAAAAGATGATGGCAGATACAAGGAAAGATTAGTAGCCAAAGGGTTTTCACAATGAAAGGGGTTAGAGTATGATGAAATATTTGCTCCAGTTGTTAGACAAACTTCAATACGAATCCTACTTACAATAGTTGTCGCTTACGATTTGGAGTTAGAAGAACTTGATGTGAAGACCGCCTTCTTGCATGGTGACTTTGAGGAAACCATTTATATGAAGTAGCTAGAAGGATTTATTGTAGATGGAAAGTCGGATTGGGTATGCAAGTTGAAGAAATCTCTTTATGGTCTAAAAAAGTCGCCTACACAATGGTACAAAAGGTTTGATTCTTTTATGCTTTCATATGGTTTTAATCGTAGTAATAAAGATGCATGTGTTTATTTTAAGCATTTAAAGAATAATAATTGGGTGTATTTACTTTTGTATGTGGATGATATGTTGATTGCTTCCAAGAATAAAGCTGAAATTAATGCGTTGAGTTGAAATTAAAAAGCGGAATTCGATATGAAAGACCTTGGAGAAGCAAAGAAAATTTTGGGGATGGAAATCCAAAGATATAGAAAGCTTGGACTTTTGAGACTTACTCAAACGGAATATATTCAAAAGGTGCTTGCTTGGTTTAGCATGGATGGTGCAAAGGCTATCAGTACACCCATGCCTTTGCATATACAACTTTCTAATCAGGGCTCTCCGATCTCAGAAAAGGATAAGGCCTATAAGAAGAAGGTGCCTTATGCCAGTGCAGTAGGTAGCTTGATGTGTGCTATGGTGTGCACTAGACCTGACATTGCTAAAGCTGTTGGATCAGTTAGTAGATATACGACAAATTCGGGAAAATCTCAATAGGAGGCAGTGAAGTACATTTTTAGATATCTTAGAGGAACATCAGATCATGGGCTTGTTTTTTGCGGCAGAAATATGGATTTCAACTTGGTCAGATTCTGTGATTCAGATTATGCCGGAGATAGAGATAGAAGGAAGTCAACCTCAGGCTATGTGTTCACACTTGGAGGAACAACTATTAGTTAGTGAGCGAGGTTGCAGACTATAGTTGCTTTGTCTACTACAAAGGCAGAGTTGATAGCTGCAATTGAGGCAACTAAGGAGGCACTTTATTTGAAGAAGTTTTTGCATGATTTGGGCTTCATGCAAGATGCTTGTTTGGTGAATTGTGACAGTCAAAGTGCAATTCATTTAGTTGAAAATCTGGCTTTTAGTTCTAGAACGAAGCATATAGAGGTAAGAGAGTCTCTCCTTATCTCTATGAATGAGGAGAAGTTAGTTCATCTTTAGAAGATTCACACAAATGAAAATGCAGCAGACATGTTTACGAAGGCATTACCTGCTACTAACTTTGAGCATTGCTCGAACTTGATTCACTTGATGAAGTTCTATGTGCCACATGGTGGCACAAAGGGGAAGAGAGTAACTTGGTTGAAGTCAAGAGAAAATATGGTATTCTTCTTGTATGAAGAGATAGGAGTTGGTTGCACAATGTCTACGTTGTTTTTTGAATGCTTCCAACACTTTGTTGGTGGGCGGTGGCCTTGCCGGAGTTCACTGACAAAGTGCAATGAGGAGTGGCTTTTGCAGGAACTCATTGGGAAGCATTCAACTTGGAGTCTCTAGGTTGCATGAGATATTGTAGCAAGGTGGAGATTATTGGAATTTGGTGATACAATATTTCCAAATATCAATTAGATTTTTGGAGATATTTATGGTAATTTCGTTACCCGTTTTGTGCAAGAAATGAATGGAAAGAAATGGAAGGAATATTAATGAATAAGGGATATTGGAGATATTCACCATCTAATTTATTGCCATGTTTCATGAAAAAGAAACGGAAATGAATTAAAATTGGAAAAGGGATTGATTGATGGAGAAAATATAAAGTTAACAATCAATCAATCATATGACAATCAAATTAATGGGAATATTTGCCTTCCATGATTTGATTCATTTACATAAATCAAATTAATTCATCCCTAAGAAACGTTTTCCTCTATATAAAGAAAGGCATAGAGGATGTTATTTGATATGATAAGTGAGAACATTTGTATTCTTCATTTCTTTTGTTCTACTTTAAAAACTCTGTAATCTCTTGAATATTAATAAAATCTCTTCCCCATTAAAGTGGACGTACACCATCTCGCGATAGTGGGACCACTATAAATTTGTGTGTTCTTTGTTGCCTTTATTTTTTTCCGTGATCTGAGATTGATATTCATTTCAAGTTGTTTGTTCTATCACATCATTGCAAGATCCTATTGAGGTTTTTCCGTTAAAAGGGATTGATCACCCCTTACAACAATTAATGGGTATCATGTTCAACGTTGACTAACAAACCTAGATAATAAACATAGCAACTAAGAGAAAGACTTTTACACATACTACTTACAGGCCAGTGCTAATAAATAGATCAATACGTTTAGCAACACATATGCATGAATAATGTATTTACATGTTTCTGTAAATGTGCAACAGATTCAATTCCATAAACATGTAACAGATTCTGATATGTGCATGACTTTCGCCTATTTTGTGAAGCAAGTTCTCTAAATAGTGATCAAATATACGCAAGAGCTACAGTATATGCACATGCATTAATTGTCATCGACACATGTAGTTAAGTATCAGTGCCTAATTTCGTGGCCACACTATAAAATGGAAAGTGATGGAAAGAAATTTAAATATAACAAAAAAAACTTGCATAGGAAAAAGTAAAGAGGATGCAAATGTATTATGAAGTGCATATAACAAAAAAGATGCATAGGCAAAAGTAAAGAGGATGCAAATATATTATGCATAGAATCTAACATGTATTTATTTGCAACTAGTATAAAATCCATTCTACCTATTTTTTGCACTGAGAGGCGCTTATTATGACGACCTGTCAATGATCTCACAAATATTAAAAGAATCAGAAGTCTCCACCAGAACAACAAAGTCCAGCAAATGCAATATGTATTATCCAATAAGTTCACTATTCAAGGACAAATCACATTTGTATTTTACACTATTATATGTGATTCAAAAATACCAGGAAGGATAGTAAAAGGGGGGAAAACAATGCAATGCAAATGTGTATTATTAAACGATAAATCATCAGTACGTTGTTGCATGAGATTCTTAGTTACTAGGTAGTGCATTGATTTTAAAATAAAAGATAAATCAGTCAATCAATACAAAGCCAATAACCTAAAAGGATATCGTCTTAACAACATCGATATTTTGATTTTGTACTATAAGATCTTAGATTCTTTGTAAAAAGTGAACAGGTTCGTGCCAAAGCTAAGTTTTAACATGCTACTTTTCATATAACCTCTTAAAAAAATAAAAGTAAAACAAGTAAAATATCTGAACAAATTCATGTTGAGGAGACCTAAAAATCTGCATCCAGAACCAAAACCCATAGCACTTGAAGTTTCTGGTTCAAGCTAAGCAGAAAACAAACAAACAGTAGGACACAAGATTTTCCTCCCTTTGAGTATATGCCTTATTTTAGCTCTCCCAAAAAGATTTCCCCAAAGTCTCAAACTGTTGTGATGTTAACAAAAAATAGCAACGTACCTAAATTCTTGAGAGTAGCATCGCTCGGTTGTAGCTTTTCCTATGCATCACACATCTTAGGATACCTATTTAAAATATCATTTGTAAGGGAAAACCTATCAGTTAAATGTAGATTTTCTTCCATAGAAAGTGATTGTCCCTCCAACTCTAGCATCAGCAGCAGATCTTACTAAAGCCAAAAGATAACCCGCTTATAGATGACCGGTGAGCATGCTTATGCTTCAGCCTGTGATGACTGCATGCTCGGTTGAGGCATCACACTAGTGTATTTGTTGTGTACAATGATTTCCGAAATTGTTTTTGTTCAGCCATCCTATGGAGCCAAAGCCAAGTGAGCATTGTTTACTGACGTAGATTGATATGTTGATAGATTTACCTCCAAGTATTAACCTCCTCTTGGCTCGACCATGAGAGTAGGACTGTACTTACAAAAGGCAGGTTAATGACATAGCTATAACATTACTTTTCACTGGGAAGCTATAAGAAAAGAGAATGTTGTTATAGTTCCTTTATTTTTAGTTAAACCTAGAAAACATATCGTATTAAACTTGTAGCAAACCATAAACACATATCTTTATACACAACTCTGATTTTCAAACTAAATTGATATCCACCCACATCCATAATGCCAAAAAAAGGCTCTCATAGTTGAAAAGAACAATGCCAATGCATTGCAAGCGCTGTCATGGTGAACTGGCATGTGCTTATCATCCCTAAAAAATAGGATTGACTGAAGTAAGTGGTAATCAGGTTATGCACATCCAAATTCAGCGTAAAAATACAACGTTGACCGAGTGTGCAAGGAAAGAGAAGAGATAGATGTTTTTTTTGGTCAAGGACTTAGAAATCATAGCACCATGCAGAAAATAAGAATACAAAATAAAACAAAAATATAGTGGTTCAAAGACAGTGTCTATTCATGGACCAATGAACTTGAGTAGTGCCAGATAGTTTAAATGTTGGGAATGTATTTGGAACAGACACTTCATTTTTGGTATAGAGTTTTAAATAAGCATACTCCATTCTTACACTGAAATGCGCACTTACACTAGGATAAAGGGGGTGCTAAATAGCAAGGTCGACTAAATATTTCAATTGATACCCTTAATGAATGATCTGTCTGGTCTGCTCTACCTTATAATTTAATGAATAGATTAATAGAAACTAACGAATACAAATTAAACAAATTTGATTGCAAATACACATATTTCAAATTTGACATCTATAAATGGTTAAATTGACTACCTGTTCGGATTTGAAACATAGTACTGATTATCAGAATCTAGATCCAGGTATGGCATGGCGAATGAAAGAATATTATAAGCATCTATGTCTAATATATACGTTGGGGAATCTCTCTTAGCGCTGGAGTCATTGAATCAAGTCGAAAGCTTCATCCAAAAGCTGTGAAAATTACCCGATAGATGAAAGTTGAAGGAAGCTTGGCAGATAGGGTTGAAACTCGAATAAGAATATTGGGGTATAAAGGATTTGTTTGATTGGAGATCAATATAAGCAGATGCAATATGAATTGCACTGACAAACTGAATATGGATTAGACATTGTTTTCAACTTTCTGGAGTTTGTGGAGCAAATAGAAAAATTTAGGGATTTGGGGAGAAGTCAGGTTCAATAAAAATGATGGAGGGAAATTCAGGGAAATTTTATTTTCGCGGCCTTGTGTTTTATTTTGCCCTGCGCTTCTATTTTCTTTCGTTGCCTTTCACTTTCGCAGTCTTAAGGGCCAGCGTAACATAGCGAAATACATTTATGTATAGCACAATGTACATGTTATTTTCATTGCTTTAAATATATAGCACAATTAACATGTTATTCTCTTTTCTTTAATTATTTTTTTATAGCATTTTAACATAGTGTCATAACACAATGCTGTGTACATCATGTTTTCTTGTAGTGTACAAAAACTCTTTTTTCCATATCATCAGTATTACAACCAATTCTCAACAATATTCGAACAAATTGGATTACAAACTGATAAAGGAATGAATTCAAATGCTTGAAAACTATCAAGAATGACAAAATGAAGGGGATCAACAATTTTTGGCTTGGTATTAGATTTGCCAAACCTAGTCTCTCATTGGAAACTTCTTGTCGAAAACCCAAAACTTGAGGATTGTACAAGTACGAAACTCTTGGAATCAACCAAAATCAGTAGGTACTTAGAGTTTTTTGTTGATATTTTGATCCCGTAGTTCACTTTTGCACACTTGGACTCGGGCTTGATATTTTGTTGGCCTCCAGTTCTATATCAGGCGAGTCTCTATTAATATTGCACCAGTAGCTTTAAGAAACAGACATTTGTGTGGTGTCCCACACCGAGTCCCATATTAACAAATTGCGTTAGCGAGTAATGCCATCCATTAATATGGAGAATTAGGCTGGTTATGAGCGACTATCTATAATCTTGTATTAAACAAGTATTAAATATGTAATATATATTCTATGTATTTATTTAACGGACATACATATTTAATTCTTATTTAATACAATAATACGATGGCTACATGATCTATTCAGAACAAAACACAATAGAAATAATAAACACATATCACAGAACAACGGATATAACCATATACACACACACACACATTATGTACAATACAAAGAACTACATGTAAGTGGTTACATAAACCACTATACAAATGCACACACATATCAAAATCCCATGAAAGAATATATACAAAAAAGGCACGACACAACTACATGTCGAACAAGCAAAAAACTATGCATAGTCCAAAAAGGCCGATAATGAAACCCATGAAAGAACAGTTAAGTGAACCGAACGTCTTGACCTATAACTCGGTCAGACCCAAGTAACAAATACACAGATCAGTCTAATTTTAACAAGATAACCAGTATATGATGAGACAAAAATAATGTTCACTAAAGGGAAACAATCCATTTAGTCGTAGAGGAATGATATAACATAGATTTCCATGTGTCATATACGATGACTGCACAATACCATGCTAAAGTATTACTTGTAACGAACTGTCTTTCTTACTCCGAAAGACAATCCATTGTGGTTAAAAGAAAATAAGAAGAACCTTACGTATCATTATTACTTACAGAAATGGTACAAAAGGACAATAGGTGACATTCTGGATTTTTGAAAAATAAGTTAGCGAAAAATTGAGGTGCCATGGAAGTGTAAGAGAGTGGATAAGTGACTTGTCAAAATTTGAGAGAAGGTTATGTACTTAAAGGGTAGTTTTGTAATTTCTACTTTACATTTTATATAAAGTAATTCCCTTTCTTCTTCCTTTCAATTTCATTTCTGTCTTCTTTTCAAGTCCTAAAAGTTTTTAATGGATTCCATTTGAAAAGAATATATTTTTAAAGTTAAAACCCTAAATCTAATTCTTCCAATTTTGAATTTTCATGGCAAGAGGTACGACATCGAAAATTCAAATCATTTAAGGATGTAGTTACTGGATCTAATTAAGCGAATAAAGTAGAGGCTGTTGGCAATTATCGAAAGTGACAAGAAGCGCCAAAATTTAAACCAGGTGCCAAATCCTGGGTACATGCGACTGCAGGCAACACGAGAATAGAAGGGGATATGGAATTTTTTGAGACCACTAAAGATGATGATGGCTATTATACAGATCTGGACGATGGAGTCTTTACCAAAACTAACTCTGTGTGGAACAATTCCATATATATTTACCTTGCGGGGGGCAAACCGTACTATGTACATTTAAATGCATACATCAGGCGTGAATGGAAACCCACTAGTACTTGGGACGTGTTGCACGAGAAAATGGATTTTATTTGATAAAATTTGAGAAAGAGGAAGACTGCAGGAAGATGTTAGATACTAGTCCATAGTTTATGGACAACAAGCTTATTTTTCATTAAAAAGTGGGAACCTAATTTAAGATTGGAACGTGACATGCTCGATTCGCATCCAGTTTGGGTGAGATTACGTATTTTTCTCCTTATGGAATGTGAGAGGCATAAGCAAAATTGCTAATTTGATTGGTACCCCTTTTGGACATGGCTGATAATATGAGATATGTCAAAAGACTTATCTATGCAAGAGTTTTCATTGACATTAAAACTACTGATTCACTTGTTAAACAAGTATGCGCTAAAGATAAGTTTGGCAATGTGTACATTCAAAATGTTGAGTATGAGTATGTACCACCTAAGTGCACTACTTGCAAATGCTTTGGGCATTAGATTGAACAATGTGCCACTGTAGTGAAACCGATGATTCAAGTTTGGCAAGCTAAAACAAATAATTTACAACTGATTAATACATCTGATTCCCCAGTTATAATTACATCACTAAACAAAAACCAACAACAACTTGGTGAATCAATAGCAAGTGAGCCTAGTGTTTCCGCAACTACACTAAACAAACCACAGCTATCTCTCGATGATGAGGTTACACTACATAATATTATCCTTATATATACAATTCCAAGCAATTATGTTGCTCCTCTGGTTGCAACCCAAAAGGAAATTCGATCAGAGTCTAAGAAGAAGACTGTGCCTTCGCTTGATGTGACATCCCCACATGTCCCTCAAGCTGTATATGTTCCACATGTCGACCCTGCTCATGCTGATAAAATAAATTTAGATGAGATCAATTTATCACAGGATGATGATGATGATACTAAAGTTCAAAAATCAGCTAACCTCACCAAAAGTAACAAGAAGTATGACATACAATTTACAGATAAGCAATTTGAAGCTAAGAAGAAGGATGTGGTATGCTCCTCACAATGACTTTGAGGAGTAAGGTACCACAAAACAAATGACCATCATTTCATAGAATGTTAGAGGTCTTAAAAATGACACTCGTCAGTTAGACCTCTATAATATTAGGACTTATGCACCTTTTATATTTTGTATTCTAGAGAATTAGTTTACAGATGAAAATGTGCACTATCTCTTAAACTCGTTTGGTGATGAATGGGAATCATGTAATAATAATGATTCAGGTTGTAAAGGTAGAATTCTTATTGTTTGGTGTATGTCTATTTGGAAGATGCAAGTTGTTGAAAAAAATTCTCAACGAATTACTGTCAGTGCTATAAATATTAGTGGACTTTACATTACTCTTATTGCTATGTATGCAAGTAATTTTGCATATGACAGAAATACTTTGTGGAATAAACTGCAAACCATTTCAAAAAATATTAACACTCCCTGGATATTGATAGGAGATTTAAATGCAGTGCTTAACAAAGAAGACAAAATGGGAGGTGTGCCACTTGTATTGCCCAACTTACTAAATTCAACAACTACATATCTAATGCTAGATTATTGGAACCGGTGCACAATAGCCTAAAATTCACATGGAGGAGTGGTGAAAGTAAGAAGATATCTTGTAAACTGGATAGAGTGCTTGTTAGTTCAGAATGCAACATTAAAATTCTTGATATCAGAGTGGAGATTCTTTCAACTTTCAATAGTGATCATAGTCCTATCCTCAAACAACTTTTGGATAAACAAAAAAGTACTAAAGGAAAACCATTTTGTTATGTTAATGGTTGACAAAAAAATGATGGATATGATGATGTCCTTAATTTTGATTTATGTGCTATTCAAGATGGCTATGTAGGGTTCAAAATCATTCAAATGCTTAAATTTGCAAAAAATACCTTAAAGAGTGGAAAACGTGCAGGTCGAAGGATATAGATGGTATTAACTAAATGCAAAGTGACTGTGCTATATACTTGCAGATGACTAATGATGGTGATAACTCTGATGAAGTCTGGAGCAAATACCATGAAACATAGAGAGTTGAAGAAAGCACTTGAATATATGGCTATTGAACTGAAACACAAAGCTAAAGTGCAGTGGCTAACTGAAGGAGATGAATGCCCCAAATTCTTGTATACCAATATGTCCACTCGAATGCATATTAACAATAGTTTTCATATGATTGATGATCATGGAAACTACTGTAATGATTACCAAAAACTTGAAAATGATTCAATTGTATATTTTACTTCTCTTTATAACGGTGAATGTGAAACTAACTTACATTTTGTTCAATGTAGGCGCATTGTGAACGCCAAAGGTAAAAGGTTGTTGATCAGCCAAGTTTCATTCACGACGAAGTTTGATTGGCTCTTAAATCCACCAGCGTGCACTCTGGCCCAGGCCCAGATGGTTTGGGGACCGTAAAATACTGGCATCACCTGAAAGAAAATATAATACATGCTATTCCGAAAGCTTTTGATTTCGGTAAAATAATCAATGAAATGAACCACACTTTCATTTGTCTCATCCCAAAAGTTGAAAATCCCACCAGACCAGAAGAATTCAGACCTATAGCATGCTGCAGTGCTCTATACATGATTCTTAGCGAAGTTGTATGTAACAGAATGAAACAGATATTACCAAATTTTATCTCTAGATGTCAAAGTGTTCTTTAAAGGAAGAAACATTTCAAAAAACTCATTGTTGGCTCATGAACTTGTTAGAAATTTCAACAAACCAGGTGCTGACAAATTCTGTTTGAAAATTGATCTTCACAAAGCATATGATAAGATTAATCGCCATTTTATTATTCGTATGTTAAATTGTATGTGTTTCCCTAACAAGTTTTCTAAGTTGAATAATGAGTGTATTTCTACCCTATATTCTCTATATTGATCAATGGCATCCCTAAGGGGATTCATTAGATCAAATAGGATATTAGACAAGGAGATCAGTTGTCTCCTTACCTATTTGCTGTTGCTGTGGAGTATTTTCTCTTCGGATGGAAGTGTTAGTGCACAACAGACTTATGCAGATAGTGTACCATTTCCAACATAAGATAAGCCACCTCTTATATGTTGATGACCTGATAATATGCATTAAATCAAACAAAACAGCTGCCAAAACTATCAAAAGTAATTTTCAAATATTGGGGATGTATGTTGGCTTGAAAGTGAGTGAGAATAAAATTAAATGCTATTTTAGCTAATTTTGTGATAGAAGAGAAATTATTCTTGATTTGACTGAAGGGATTCTTCCGGTTAAATATTTGGGTGTTCCTCTTTCTACGAATAAAATTACAGATAGAGAATGCATTAAGTTGATTAGTAAAATAAAGGACAAGTTGCAAGGCTGGAGCTCAAAGACTTTATCTTTGCCGGGAAGAATTGAATTTATGCATACTGTTATTCAAGCAAAGGTGAATTTTTGGCTACAAACATTTCAAATTCCTGTTGCATCCATTGAAAAGACTGAATGTGTTTGTGTTGATTTCATATGGAGGGGAGGATATCATAAAATCAAATACGTTGATTTATGTATACCGAAAGAGGAAGGAGGAGTTAGTCTTAGAAATCTTAAAGAAATGAGAGATGTTTTCACGCTTAAACAAGGATAATAAATTATTACCAGAAATGGGCTTTGGGCTAGTGGATGAGACACCGATACGTCAAAGGCAATTTCTGGCAAATGGCAGAGGATATTAATGCTTCTCCAAATTGGAAAGCTATTTTACGATTAAGAGACAAACTTACTATACATTGCACTCGTGAATTTGCGAATGGGTAAGATACAAATTTGTGAAAAGACCCCTGGATTTTGGGTAAAGCCATGATTGATATTGTGGGTTGGGACACTTACTCAGCTTTTGTATCACCTGATATTAATGGTGATTCTATAATTGAAAATCATTTATGGAAGTGTTTGCCATGTAATAGAGTTATAATACATAAAATTGAAGAAATCTTTATCTACACTGGCAGAGAAAATGAAATTTGGGCATGAAATAGTTCCAATGGTGAGTTTTCTATCAAACCTGCATGGAATGCAATTCGTGTAAAACATGGTCACAAGTTATGGAGTAACATTGTTTGTGTAACAGCCTAACTCAAAAATTCGGATACGAAAATTTTTCAAGAAATTTTAATATACTAATTTTATAAAATGTAAGCATTTAAGTATAATGAATACATACATATATAAATATAACACATATTACATAGCTTATAAACTAAAACGAATTGTATATGTATATATAATAAGTGACATGAAATGATATGGACATGCGTCATCCAATGAACGTTACACATGTCTTGAGAATAAATAAGATAAAGACACGTAACACATTAGGTGTCCATGTGTAGAAACATCTAAAGACACCTAAGGAGGCTTGTGTCTACATCCTAAAGCTTGCATGAAGATAATGTGGACAAGCGTCCAAAACTAAATTACCAAACTAGCTTTGAAAAATACTATAAAAATGATGGAAATGTTCACTCCTTTTCATGCATTCACAAAACAAAAACAAGAAAAGATAAAGAGGAGAAATTTAGGAGAAGCCAAGAGAAGAAATATAAGTTCAATCTACAATTCTAAGATGAGAAAAATTATCTGAGTACATGTATTCATTTCATATTATGAAGAAAGGTTATGAAATTTAAGAATGAATGATTGGTCCCGAACCTATGAAAATGACGTTCGGTATTTTGACCATAACTTCCAAAAATTGATGAAATTTTGATTTCTTTATCAATCTGAAAAGCTAACTCAAAGGCCTACAACTTTCATATTGGCCACTTTTTCTAATCCGATCGTTTGTATACCTGAAAACTGGATGCGAAGTCAGGTAGAAATCTACCTAAAATGGACATGTTAAAAATGCCTCGTATTGTTGAATTATTTATATTAAATTGATATATAATTTTATGGATTTCTTGTCATGTTAATTAATTAGACTAAGAAAGATTCTCACTCCAAAAAATTTGAAGTCAAAAACTCTATTTATCATAGAGAAGAATCAAACATTTTGCCGAAAAACTAGTCAAAAAATAGAATTTCTGAAATTTGAAATGCTTTTTAAATGTTCCTAATCTTGAAGTGTCTCAAACCAGAATCCTAGCATTCCTAAAGCGCTTTGTTTTCTCTGAATTATTTATAGAGCACAAAAACAAGACCAGAACTTTTCATAACGTATCTGAAATGCTATAGTATCTGTTTTTGAGTTTAAAATCATTTTAAACCACCTAGGCCAGAACATTTCGTAGCATTTCTGAAGCGCAGTCTTTTCTCTGAATTATTTATAAAGCACTCTAATGAGCCTAGAACTTTTCGTAGCGCACCAGAAACACTGTAATAGCTGTTTGAGTCGAATAAACTAACCAGAATTTTTCACAGCGTGCCAAAAACACTGTAATAACGTTTTGAGCCTATAGCCATTATACACTGCACAGAACTTTTCGTAACGCTGTATAAACGCTGCAGTTTTATTCTTATTAATGCTAAAACTTTTTATACCACTTTTTCAAATGCTACATTTTCATTTTCAATTTAAAAACCTTTATGAAGTAATTATATATGCTACCACTTACTTCGATATTTTGATGTTATTCTTAAACATAGATTGGAATATTTTTAGGTGGTTTCCGGTTTATCTTAAACTCTTAAAAATATGAATTTGAAAAGTAGTTTAATATTACCAAAGAGAAACATTTTCTTAATTATATTTCTTCGATGGGGTGCAGTATAGGACAATAGATCTAGGGTAGTGCACTATTACTCTATGTTGGTGTTGAGCCGAGTGGAGTATGTCCCTACTTAGTGACGGGATGCCGACAGCAAAAGGATAACATATCCTAAACTCTAAACTAAATCGAGGGTGTGGTTTAGATTCATGAACATATATTTTGATAAGTTACGGATTTTTGATGGAATGAAGTTATTATAAATTTGCTTGATTTAATATCTTGAAGTATTCCATGATTATTATTTTAAACTTTGGATTGATGATACCTCTGAAGAAGAGATTTATAATGAATCTTTAATATAACCCAATAATACATGAATTGAAAACTAAGCTTAAATAGCTATCTCACTAGGTCTGTGTTGCTCATGATACTAGATTTAAAACATTTCAGGTTTAGATGGTTAGTTGGCTGCTTTTAAGTGAAGAATTTTATTATGTATATTATCTCGTTTTGTACTCATATGTATAATTATTTAATAATTAGATTCTTGGATCTTTGTAACCATGTTATATGACGGGATGATTGTATAATAGCTCTTCCGTTTAAAATCATGTACTATAAATGATTTCATATTCCGATAAGCTTTTGTTAAGTTGTGATACTGTTCTATTAATACCAAGGCTATAATGTAGAATCACCGCTTCTGAATAAGTGTACCAAATTGAGGGTGTTACAGAAATTGATATCAAAGCCAAGGTTTAAGGGGTGCTTTTGGAAAACTGTACAGTATCATAATTTAATTTGTCGAAATAGGAATTTTATACAATTATTGACATCTTTACGACTATTTGCAGTTATTAGTTATGGCAAGAAAAAGAACTTGGTGTACGGGGGATTCATGGGGTGGTGTTAAATGCACCACCACATGAAACGAACGATTAGTTGCTGCAACCCGCACAATAAATTAGCATGTTCTTAAAAGGAGAGTAAAGAAGATTCTCCTCTATGAGATATATGAAGTTTATCATAGAGCTAACGATTATGAAGATAGTTTAGAAAGAGACCTTATTCTTTACCGTTTACGCCAGAAAATGAAACCATTTGAGATGGTAATTAAACTGGTGGAAAGAACCGGCTATGGAGAAGCTTTAGAATTTCTAAATAAAAAAAGGAGAATCCCACCATAAGGAGGGAATATAATACGTGAACGATTTCTAAATAAAATAGTTGAACAATATGATGAAGAGAAGTCTGAGACAGTTGGCTCAAATGATTACTCTCAAGAAGTCACTGGACCTTCTCGAGTAGTAAAGGATGAAACGGGCCCTTCTTCATCAAAGGAAATAACAGTGATAAATTAAAAATGAAATAGGAAGTTAAGTATTAGTTAACATATCAAACAGTATGAGCAAGTATCTATATTTTGGGAGGTTGTGAATAAACACCCAAATTTTGCTTGTAAATAAGGGTTATAAGGAATATAACATGTTTGTGTGTTCATGACTTGAGTATTTCGTTAGATATTCTTTATAACTGTAGGTGTATTTCATCCATGACCATAACAAGATTTTTTTTATTGAAGGTCATGGAAAATCAAAATAACTCGACAACTCAAAGTCAAGAGACTCAGTCCTCCACACAAACAAATGTTATGGAATTGTTTGCATCTTTTTATCAAGTAGATGGAGCAAGTTTCTTTAACATCTTCAACAAAAGCCTTTTGAGCTATTTTAAAAGTTTGAAACCTGACAAATTTGTTGGAGATGTAGATCCAGTTAAGGCAGAGCAATGGATTCAACATCTAGAGGATATATTTGAAGTTTTGGTATGTAATGAAGTCGACAAAATGAAGTTTGATGTATTTCAAATATCAGTGGAAGCTCGAAATTTGTGGGAGCTAGTTCGAACAACAACTAGTCTAGATGAGATAAAACAAATGATATGGGAAGAATTTAAGGAAAAGTTCTTAGATAAGTATCTCCCGGAGAATGACAGAGAGAAGATGGAGACAAAATTTCAAAATCTTACCCAAGAAGGTGTGTAAGTAGCCCAATATCAAAATAAGTAGCACTATCCCTATTCAGGAATCATTTAATTGAACACCTAAAAAGTGTGCTAGACGATTTGCAAAGGGATTAATTCGTCCTATAAGAAGACATGTTATTGGTGATAGACGTAAAACTTATGAGATGATAGCAGTTGAAGCTTTAAATCTGGAAGAAGACTATCTCCAATTCCAGCAAGAAAGGAAGGTTTCAAATAAAAGGAAACCAATCAAATTTTCCAACAATCAAAAGAAACCAGAAGAGAAAAAGAAGAAACCAAATGGAGAAAGTAAAGGACCAACGGGACGAGAAAATAAGCCTGACGAAGTAAGGATGTTACCGGTGCAATGAAACAGGACACATTTCTCCATACTGTTCTAAGGCAATCGTATGTTACCATTGCATTGAATCTAGGCACATTAGTCGGAATTACAATAAGCCGAGGGAGGACAACAAGGGGCAACAAGGACAGATATATGCAGTTATTTTTGAACAATCTCAAGTAGAAGGTACCGTGTTTCTTTTGACTTTCAAGATAGAATTTTATTTGATACTGGTGTCACACATTCTCTTATTACTGAAATATCTTCTACTAAGATAGGATTACCTATTGAGCAATAATAAAATCTTTTAATAATGGACAGTGCAGTAAAAGGGAGGAATAAACTTGAGAGTATGTGTAGAAACTGTATCCCTAACTTTGAAGGTAAGGATATGGTGGCTAATTTAATTATCTTTCTAATGGAACGTCTTGATATTATCATTGGGATGGATTGGCTCTCAAAATGTCAAGTCATCTTGAATTGTCACAACAGGACCATAAGTTTGACAAATCGAGAAAATGAAACCATTGTTTACTCAAGTGATAAAGTTAAAGACGTTTTTATATCTGGAAATATTGCTCATATCAGTATTGAGGATAAGGGTCAAATAGTAGACCAAATCCCGATAGTAAACGAATTTAAAGAAATTTTTCTGGAAGTACCAGGGTTACCACCAAAAAGAGAAATTGATTTTAGTATCGACTTAATCCCTGGTATATCTCTTATTGCTAAAGCAACTTATTGTATCTCTCCTATGGAAAATCAAGAATTAAAGAGACAAATTAAGGAGATAGAGGATCAAGGATTTATTAGACCTAGTAAATCTCCTTGGGGAGCACCAGTGTTGTTTGTAAAGAAGCACGATGGAACGTTTCGTTTATGCGTAGATTATCGAGAACTTAATAAGGAGCAACTGTATTTTTGAAAATTGACTTAAGATATGGGTATAATCAATTAAGAATAAAAGAAGAAGGTATTCCAAAGACATCTTTCCAAACACGGTACAGACACTATGAATTTTTGGTGATGCCTTTTGGCCTTACCAATGCTCCATCAGTATTCATGGATCTAATGAATCGTGTGTTCCGTGCATATCTTGATCATTTTGTTATTATGTTTATTGATGATATCCTTCTCTACTCTAAGACAAAGGAGGAACTTGAATGTCGTCTGCATTTATGTCTCCAAGCACAAAAGAACATCAGCTATATGCAAAATTAAGTAAATGTAAATTCTGGTTAGAGGAAGTAATATTTCTTGGACATGTTGTCTCAAAGAATGGAATAGTGGTGGACCCATCAAAGTTTGAGGTGGTGTTGAAATGGAATGCTCTAACAACACCAACAGAAGTGCAGAGTTTTCTAGGATTAACAGCTACTACCGAAGATTTATTTGAGATTTCTCAAAGATAGTATCTCCATTAACAAAACTAACTCGTAAGGAAACCAAGTTTATTTAGGATGAAAAATGTAAGATAACATTTGAAACCTTAAAGAAAAGATTTACCGAGGCATCAATTCTATCTTTGCCAAGGAGTGGAGTCCCATATAAAGTACTTTCTAATGCATGCGGACAAGGATTAGGATGCGTACTAATGCAAGACAAAGTTATTGCTTATGTCTCTCACCAATTAAAGCCCCATAAAGCCAATTATCTAACTCATGACTTAGAATTGGCCGCGATCGTGTTTTCCTTAAAATTTCGGAGGCATTACCTTTATGGAGAACAATTCCCTGTTTACTCTAACCATAAGAGTTTAAAATATTTGTTCTCTGAAAAAGAATTAAATATGAGGCAAAGAAGGTGGATAAGACTTATAAAAGATTATGATTTTACATTGCATTATCATCCAGGAAAGGCAAATATAATTGCAGATGCATTAAGTCGAAAGACCTATGGCATAGTAGCCCATTTAATGATAAGTCAATGGAGGGCTTTAGAGACTCTTGCTGAGATGAGCGCTTGCATAAGGATGATTAATGCGGTCATGGTTAACAAAGTTGAACTTCTACGTAATCTTATTTTTCACCCAAGTCTAGTAAGTAGAATATTGAAAGCCTGAGAAAAAGATGAGGAATTAGAGTTATTTATAAAAATGAAGGATAAGGAGCCTACAGATGAACATTGATAAAGATGGAGGTTATAGATTCAAAAATCGACTTTTTGTTCCAAATTAAACTGAATTAAAAAATTAAATTATTAGTGAAGCACGTCGCTTAAGGCTTACGATGCATCCAGGAAGCACAAAAATGTTTAAGGATCTTAAGCATTAGTTTTGGTGGAATGGAATGAAGAAGGATGTTGCTGAATTTGTGGCAAAATACTTTATGTGCCAACAAATTAAAGCAGAGCAGCAATGACCGACAGGACTTTTGCATCCACTTCCTATTACCGAATAGAAATAGGAATATAACAATGGATTTTATCACCAGATTACCAATGACAAAACAAGGTCTCATGACATAATATGGGTAGTGGTGGATTGCTTGAAAAGTCAGCACATTTCATACCTTACAGCATGACCTACTCAATGAAGAAATTGAGTAAACTCTATTTGAAAGAAATTGTTCGACTACATGATATACCAGTTACCATAGTTTTAGATAGAGACTCACGATTCACTTCAAGGTTTTGGAGAATTCTTCAAAAATAACTAGGTACATCACTAAATTTGAGTACACGCTTTCATCCTCAAACAGATGGACAAACTGAAAGGGTGAACTGAATCATAGTAGATATGTTAAGGTCTTGTATAATGGAATTTGAAATCACATGGGGAACTCAGATACCATTAATCGAATTTACATATAAAAATAGCTATCATTCAAGTATTAATATGGCCCCCTTTGAAGCTTTGTATGGAAGGCCTTATCGTTCGCCAGTATGTTAGGAAGAAGTTTGAGATCGTGAGCTTCTTGGTCCCGACCTAGTAAAGGAAACAACTGAGAAGATTTTTGTCATAAGGGAAAGATTGCAAGTAGCCCAACATAGACAGAAGAGTTACGCAAAGCATAGAAGAAAGGATTTGGAATTCGAAGTAGGAGATCAAGTCCTTCTTAAGGTTTCTCTGGTATGAGGGGTAATGCGATTTGGCAAGAAAAAGGCAAAACTATCACCAAGAATTATCGAACCATTTCGTATTACAAAGAAAATTGGAAATTGGCATAATAGCTCGATTTACCTGAGAAATTATCAGATATTCACATTGTATTTCGCATATCAACGCTACGAAAATATATTTTTGACCCATCCCATATGATTGATTTAAGCGGTACTGAAGTTAAAAAGGGGACCAAGTACATTGAAAGACCTATTCGAATTCTTGATAGAAAAGTTAAGAAACTAAGAACAAAAGAAATTCCCTTAGTAAAAGTTCAATGGAACCATCACAATGAAGACGAAGCATCATGGGAGGTGGATTCAGAAATTCGTAGAGATTATCCAAATTTGTTTTAAACCTAGTTTTCGAGGACGAAATCTTTTTCTAATGGTGGTAGAGTGTAACAGCCTAACTCAAAAATCTAAGTATGAAATTTTTTCAAGAAATTTTAATATACTAATTTGATAAAATTTAAGCATTCAAGTATAATGAATATATATAATATAATACATATTTCATAGCGTATAAACTAAAACAAATGGTATATGTGTGTGTGTGTGTGTGTATATATATATATATAAGTGGCATGAAATGATAAGGACACGTGTCATCAAATGAATGGTACACATGTCTAGAGATTAAATAATATAAAGGCACATAAACACATTAGGAGGCCATGTGTAGAAGCATCAAAAGACACATAAGGAGGCACATGTTTACATCCTAAAGCTTGCATGGAGATAAGGTGAACAACTATCCAAAACTAAATTACCAAATTAGCCTAGAAAAATGCCATAAAAAGGTGAAAATGTTCACTTCTTTTCGCGCGTTCATAAAACAAAACAAGATAAGATAAAAGAGGAGAAGTTTAGGAGAAGCCAAGGGAATATATACAAGTTCAATCTACAATTCTAAGGTGATAAAAACTATTTGAGCATGTATTCATTTCATATTTTGAAGAAAATGTGTGAAATTTAAGAATGAATGATTGGTCTCGAACCTATGAAAATGACGTTCGGTATTTTGACCCTAACATCATCGGTTCTTATGAAATATTGATTTCTTTATCAATTTGGAAAGCTAAATCAAAGGCCTACAACTTTCGTGTCGACCACTTTTTCTAACTTGATCGTTTGTATACCTAAAAACTGGATGCAAAGTCAGGTAGAAATCTACCTAAAATGGATATGTTAAAAATGCCTTTTTATTATTGAATTATTTATATTAAATTGATAATTTTTTCTAAGGATTTCTTTTCATGATAATCAAGTAGACTAAGAAAGCTTCTTACTGTAGAAAACTTAGAGCTAAAAACTCTATTTAACAGATAGAAATAGAATCAAACATTTGCCCAAAAACTAGTCAAAAAACAGAATTTCCGAAATTTGAAACACTTCTGGAATTTGAAACGCTATTTAAATGTTCTTAACCCTGAAGTGTGTCAAACCAGAATCATAGCATTTCTAAAGCGTTGTGTTTTCGCTGAATTATTTATAGAGCACTATAACAAGACCAGAACTTTTCACACCGCATTTGAAATGCAGTAGTATCTGTTTATGAGTTTAAAATCATTTTAAACTACCTAGAACTTTTCATAGTATTTCTCAAGCGCTATCTTTTCTCTAAAGTATAAGCACTCCAATGAGCCCAAAACTTTTCTTAGTGCAACAAAAATGCTATAATAGCTGTTTGAGTCTAATAAACTAACCATATTTTTTTCAAAGCGCGCTAGAAAGGATGTAATAGTGTTTTAACCCTAAAACCATTATAAACTACACAGAACTTTTCATAACATTGCAATTTTATTCTTATTGATGCAGAAACTTTTATAACACTTTTTCAAACGCTATCTTTTCATTTCCAATTTTAAAACCTTTATGAAGTAATTATAAATGTTACCACTTGCTTCAATATTTTGACGTTCTTCTTAAACGTAGATTGGAATATTTTTGAAGTGGTTTCGGGTTTATCTTAAACCCTTAAAACTATGAATTTGAAAAGTAATTTAATATTACTTTTGAGAAACATTTTCTTAATTATATTTCTTCGATGGGGTGTGATATAAGACAATAGATCTTGGGTAGTGCACTATTACTCTATGTTGGTGTTGAGGCGAGTAGAGTACATCCCTACTTAGTGATGGGATGTCAACCGCAATAGGACAACATATCCTAAAATCTAAACTAAATAAAGGGTGTGGTTTAGATTCATGAACATATATTTTGATAAATTACAGGTTTTTGATGGAATGAAGTTATTATAAACTTGCTTGATTTAATATCTCAAAGTATTCCTTGATTATTGTTTTAAACTTTGGATTGATGAAACCTCTGGAGAAGAGATTTATAACGAAAATTTAATATAACCCAATGAAACATGAATTGAAAACTAAGCTTAAATAGCTATCTCACTGGGTCTGTGTTGCTCGTGATGTTGCACTTAAAACATTTCATGTTTAGATGGTTAGTTGACTGCTTTGAAGCAAAGACTTTTATTATGTATATTATCTCTTTATGTACTCATATGTATAAATATTTAATAATTAGACTCTTGGATCTTTGTAACCATGTTATATTATGGGATGATTGTATAATAGCTCTTCCATTTAAAATCATGTATTATGAATGATTATATATTTCAATAAGATTTTGTTAAGTTATGATCTGTTCTATTAGCACCATGGCTTATATGTAGCATCACCGCTTCTAGATAAGTGTACCAGTGGGGGTGTTATAGTTTGGGATAAAGCCATTTGTCCTAATTACTCTCTAACTGCTTATAAAGCAATTATACAGCGTCCCCCTACTCGTGATAGATTATTTAAATGGGGAATTACTAAAGAGAGACTGTGTGTCTTATGTGGTGTATATGTCTGAAGAGAACCATGAACTTATATTCTTTGAATGTTAATTTTCCAAAGTTGTTGCTAGAAAATTGTAAAGTAGTTGTCGATCCAGATAGCTGAAACAATGATTTGCAAGAAATTACAGCATACCTGGCCAGGAATCCAAATCACGAACACTTGCTAGCCAAATCAAACAAGATTTCCTTAGCATATGTTGTAGCAGAGGTTTGGAGGGAGAGAAATGCATGGATATCAAACACAGAAAGAACACGGTGGAGGTGGTTAGTCGATTTACTCTCGCAGAAATTAATTTGAGTAAACGAAGAATCAGAGGTAGTAGGCTTACCGAGCTTGGAAACATCATACGTTATAGTGATAGATTTGGATCTATTGGATGTGTTGGGACAAACTACAGGAACTACCATGCAATTTGATCCGCCATGGTTTCAAAGCTGAAGAAGGAAGACGAAGAATTAGGTTATTCTAGGAATGTTCTAGTTTAACTTGTTGTGTCTGTTTTAACTGGGTTCAGCATTTATTTGTTCGTTAGTTACATGGGCTTTTATTTGAGCTGACCATGCAATCATTTTTTTTGGGTTGTTTGCCTTATAAAATATTTACCCAGATTAAAAAAAGTTAAAGTTTTGATTTTTACCTTAAAAAATCACTTTAAACGCATTTCTAAGCCTTAATCTTCCTTTCTACCACCTCCTCTTTTAGTTTCAAGCCACTAGACCACTTTTGCACGCATAGGCCATGACTTAGTAGCCTTAAACAACCTAGGACCGCTAAAAGAGTTATTAGACAAGAGGCGAAGATTTGGAGTTTGATATTGGGGATTTTGTCTTTACTAAGATTTCCCCAATTAAAGAACTGTTACATTACTTGTAACACCCTACATCCGTTAGTGTCACTCACAAAGGGAATGCACTAAGTTCTGTGAAGTATTATAGGTAAAAATGCAGATAAATTACAAGACAGATAAATAAAGCAGCGGAAAAGTGAATAAAACTTTATTTCATTTATAACAGCTTGTACAAAGATTGTTTTCCAACAACAAAGTATCTATCTTGTTTAACAAAATAAAGAAGCATAAATATACAATGATATTCCCCAATAAAACATTAGCCAGCCATAGCGGTGGAAAAGAGAGTCCAAAGCAGCACATCAAAGAGTCTTCAAGCTTGGAAAGAGTAACAGGTCCATACAAATCTGAGCTATTCCCTCCCTGACTACCTGGGGGGAAACGGAAGAAAAGAAGACGAAAGAAAACATAGAGTCAGACATAAAGCCTGGTAAGTCTAGTGGTGTTTTAGTATATGAATAGGGAAAAGGACAAGACAGGCATAACCTGAAAATGGGAAAATACCATAAACTAAGGCAAAGTGGTTTAGAATCGAAATTACTATCGCACCCCATATTAATCTCTGCACCACCTAACTAGTATCCCAACTAGTAATCTGTATAAAGATGATAACGTGATCCCAGTCCCTGTAATTGTGATTGCCATCAGGCGCACATCCATTATTTATTACCTAGATTTAATCTAGGGTTTTCTGTCGAGCGTTCCCTAGATTCAACTAGGGTTTATGCGTCTTATCTAATATTTCTCGGATTCAGGATTTATGCCACCTAGGTCCACTAGGGATTATGCTACCTGTCGAACGATGCCCCTAGTCTAGGACAAACTACCTAGAGTGGTAGATGTTCCTAGACTTTCCCCACGTATGTGTCGCGAATCGTTTATCGCTGTCTAGATGCACATGTCCTGAAATGTGCGACCAGAGTCCCGTGGCAGGGCTATTCTAGAAACACGGAACTCAGTCGAGAGCTTTTAGATATCTGCCGATGCAGATGCTAAGGTCTGTTTTTCTACCAGTGGTTATGGTCCCACGTGACCGCTCCCTCAACTAATGAAAGGCAATCCAAGAAAATCAAGCACGAGAACTATACTCCTGCCACCTATGCCCCACTTTCCTATTGGTCAGCCTCACCCATAACTAGATAGCAAGTATATGGTATGTTGGGAGTTCTCTGCCTTTCCGCATGCGTACTACGATTGACTGAAGATGGTAGGTAGACGATGAGTCGCTATCACAGGGCTACTGGTCTCGTCGAATCACGCTAGTCCATCCTAGTCTTTAGGTTGCCTTAAATTGCAACCAAGGCATACCCTTGGTTCTTCTAACGCAGACCTTAACCTATGTGAGCCCAGGCGGATCATCTGCAACCTCACAGAGGGATACCAAGAGTACCCTCACGTCCCCCGAAGCTACGTGCTTCTAAACCCAGTCCACTGGAGCCTTTTTCGAAATCGGATAAACGTTTGCTCCTTCTCATGTACTTGTTAAGCGATGATCTACCATATCGGGTTATCCATCTATTATGGACCGGCTCAGTTTTCTTGGCTAAGAATTATTACTTAGTTGTTCCCAACTAAGGTTTACCACTTAGTTTCTTTTCCCATAAATCTTGTTAACTAAGGTTTATCACTTAGTTTCTTTAACTGGGGATTTCAACTTAGCTCCCGTTCTCGATTGTTTCTTAACTAGGGTTTACTACTTAGCCCTCTTTCTTGTCAAGTTGGATTGGTTAAGTGTCATTAGTCAATTCAAGTTAGCTTAACCCATTCCTTTGTCATATTAAATTGGCTAAGTGTTATCAGTAGTTCATGTTGACTTAACCCCATCACAAACCAAGTTATATTGGTTAAGTATTTCTTATTACTTAACCTTGCCCATTCATCTTGTATTGGTTAAGTGTCCCTCTTAACCTAACCTTGCCCATCTGTTTTAACTAACATGTTATAATTGTTTAGTGTTCCCTTAGTTAACTCAATCCTAACATCTGTTTAATTAACATGTTCTAATGGTTAGGTATTGTCCCTTCATGTTTCATCTTAACCCTGTTCAATTTATCAAACTATGATGGTTAAGTGTTCTAAGTTTACTTAACCCTACCGTCTAGTCCAACTAACATATTAAATTGGCTAAGTGTATTTACTTAACCTTACCCACTTATCTAGCTAACGCGTTATACTGGTTAAGTATTCTAAATTTACTTAACCTCGCCCACTTATCTAATTATCAGGTTATAACGGTTAAGTGTCCTGAATTTACCTAACCTCACCCACTAGTCTAGTTAATATGTTAATTTGGTTAAGTGTATTAACTTTACTTAACCTCACCTTCTAGTCCAGTTAACATGTTAAATTGGCTAAGTGTTTTCTTAGTTTCTTAACTCCTACAAGTCTTGTCTTGTTAACATGTTATGTTGGTTAAGTGTTTTAGGTAACTTAACCCTACCAATCCTAACTTAGCTTTAATTGTCTTACTAAAGCACCAACCACTCACATTAGACATGTATTATTGTGGCTACCTGTATGCCGGTCGGTTCCGGGCAGTCTTACGCCACAACTCAGTCTAACCTCGTGTCTTTATTGGGCTCAATGCCTTAACCTCTCACATTGGATTGGTATTGTTGTGATTACTGGACAGCCGGGCGGGTCCGGGCAGGTTTACATCACAACTCAATCCAACCTCAGGTTGAGCATATTCGTATTGTCTAAATTTACACTTTTACTTATGTAAATATCTCATGTCACATGTTTTATTCCAAGCTAATGGTACATAATTTATATCATTTATGGCCTTAACCCATTTCATGGTTTTTAGGCCCACCGACATATTAACATACTTTAATTTAATAGTTAATCCCAACGTTACCCTCGCTCGATTATTCATATTAATCGTATGAAGATATTGGGCCCGCTAATAGGCCCAATCCATAAATAAAGTAAAGAAGGGAGCATAGGTTCAATGAACATGTACTATGAAATTTCGCCTAAACATAGTTATCGATTAGCGTGTGACATAAAGGTGTAACTAGATAAATAAGGTGATCTCGCATAACATGAATCATAATATTGCATAACATGTCACAAACTTGCACATGAATATTGGATCTAGTTAGATAGGTGTCACATGAAATGGCGTACTTTTAGACTTGTTTAAACATGGTTTTATACACATATAACTAGGCATAATGTCAAACACCAAACTAGCATAAAAATGTCCACTTTTTGACATAACCCAAAGGTGTAAACTAACTTTGCATCAAGTAGCCTATTTCAACATGAAACTAGTATAATTTGTGTAACCAAAATACTTGCATAAACCCAATTATCACTTGCAAATAAACATAATAATGTATACAAAGGTTTTGAGTCGTGTAGGCATAAAAGGTTTCAACTTGGAACATGTTTACATGAGTCTCAACTTAGGCCTAAAAAGAATGTATGCTAACCATGTTAACGACATAATATAAAGATGTCAATTCTAGTTTTTTTTTCTTCTATAAACTTGCAAGTGATATTTATCTTCATATACAAATGTCAATAGGCTCGCATCAACCAATTTATGCCACAAACACCCAATACATAATATGACATAATCAACGCAATACACAGAATTTACATCAATATTTTACAATAGTAAAACCCTAATTTCAATTACATCGAATCACATCGCAATTTCTATTCATATTCAGAAAACCACTATACTTACAACGGGCGCTGAAATTTTTTTTTGGTTTCTGTTATTCTGAATTTGCAAAGCTTTCCCTTGGAGTAAAAAATGTTGCGTAGAAATTAGGTTAGATTTTTGTTTCTTGAATCGTTGTTCGTCTCTTTTCAAGTGGAGGCTCTCCTTAGTTTTCTTCTAACATCATGGCGGCTCAAGTTCTTATTTTTGTGTGAATTTTAGTTGGAGACCTAGGGTGTTTTTATAGAGTTGCAAGTTAATTAGAGCCGTCGATGAAGCCAGGTTTAATCAAAGCCATCCGTTCTGAAGAGAAGCCAATCAAAAGAAGACAACTCAACCCTAGTGACAGGACCAGGCCCAGAAATTCGACCAGAACGCAGACCAGGCCAGCCAGACCTGACCAGGTCGACAGGGGAGGTCGACCCTATGGTCGACCTGGGTCAACCAGGTCGACACTATGGTCGACCTGGGTCACCCAGGTCGAGACTATGGTCGACCCTAGGGTCGACCTGGGCCCTGGGCAGGAATTTTCCTGCCCAGCACGGGTCTGATCCTATTTTTGAATTTTGAATCCATTTTTCGAGCTGTTTGAATTTTAAATAAATTCTTAAACCTCCGGAGGTCATATCTCCTTCGTATGGAGTCCGATTTACGCAAACTCGGACTCTATCTCAAGTAGAATTTCGAGACGAACGCAATGGCGTATCCCGTTTCCCTTAATTCTTCTTCTAAAATTTTATTATACTTTAATTTGTGAACCTTAATGTTACAGAACTATGGGGTGTTACATTACTCATGAAAGACAACTATATTAACACAAGTGTTTCCTTCAATAAATTACACACATGATATAAATCACATGAATTCTCAGGAAGAAACTATAAATGCCACAGAAATCACAAAAACTGTGGAACTCGGTGAAGTATTCAAAATTGTAGAAATGAAATCACCATATACACACAAATCCTCAAATAGCTCATGGTTATATATATAATAATAGTCATCTCCAAAATAGCAAGATAATAAATAAAGTCAAAGTCAAAAACAATATGGATTGGATCTAAACACAAATTGGAAAGTCAAAACTACGCCTGCACGTGCTAACCTCAAATGGCCCGAAGTCATACTAGTACTAATATACATGATAAGTACCTTCCTTAGATGACCAAAAGATCATAATGCCACAAGATTGACCCAAAGGTCATAAATGCCACATGATGAATCGAATGTCATAAATGTTAAAAATTGACTCAAAGGTCTAGTACTAGCAAATCCACAGAAAGTGTCACAAACTTTTGGACAGTAACCCGAATAGTGGTAGTTGTGTGTCCCATACCACACACTCTCACTATTGGTTTGCTCCCCGCAAGTAAATTTCACATTTGAAAAAACAAGAAAGCACTAGAAAAGCCAGCTTTGAACAGGCGAGTTTGGAATTAATCGATATAATAAACCTGTATGTCCCATACCGCACAGTCTACTAAATCGTTTATTTCACCAATCTCGCCTTCTTGAAGGGTACAAGGAAGTGTTATTTTATATAAGAAATATACTTTGTGAAAATTGGGTTTTAAATCAATTTTAGAAAATATTAAAAAACCACAAATATTTGGAAAACTCTTTTATAATTAAAATTATTCATATATTTACTTTATAAAAAATCACATTGAAAAAATAATCATCCTTAAAAAATCCTTATATACATAAAATGCTTTTAAAATGGTTTAAGATTACATGCATAAGAACTAGGAAAGTACAAGGAAAACGACAAAAAAAATTCACACAAAATACATCAAAATGACACTATTGATTCATGATAAACTAGGTTGCTTCATTGTTGAAGTAAACAAAAAATATACCCAAGAAGTATAGTTTGGACACTTGATTGAAAGTACTGCACAACATTTAGATGAACACTTAGTTTTTATCACTAAAACCATGCCCAAACTCACTCAAGAAAGCAACAAAAGCTGGAATAGGAAGCAAAAATACATGGAGAAAATTCTAGGTTTTTTCCCAGGCTTGGGTGGACCCAAGTCTATGTTGGGTCGACCTAGGCATGAGATGTGCACAAACCAAAAAAAGCTCTAGGTTCCACTTTTGGATGAAATTCAGATGACCAAATGATTTTTGATTGTGATGAAAATTGGCATGCACATAGTTTAACAATAGGACAACCAATTGGAAAAATAGCCACAACATTCCGACATGGAATAAAGGAGATACACCGCCCCAAGCATTGACTCAGGCCCTGTTTTGCTGGAACTCGGAAAATCAACATTTTACAATAATGTACTTTACAGATAATCATCTGGTTTCGTCGCTGTATACTTGAAATAAGTTATAATGTGTAAGGGAACCTCACGTTAGATTTGAAGCAGAGTATAGGCATTTAACAACTGGATTTCGGATCAAAATTGATGCTTGGATGATCAACTAAAGGTTTCAACACCTGTAAAATACATTACAGAGACATGCAAAGAGATTTTTCACTTACAATAAAAAGTTTCATAAATTTTGAGACGAAACTGACTTGAGATTATGGTTCTGTAGTGATTACCTATGTTTAACACTTGATTTAGCTTATAATTTCTCTTTAAATTGGGTTTTGGAACCTTAGATTTAAGTTTAGCAAGAGGTTACCTCATGATTTCTTTTACTATAAATTTTGAGGAGGAGGAAATGTTTGCTTTAGGAAAAAGGATACATACAATATGAGTTTCCAGACCTTTACTCCTCTAAAACTTGGCTTAATGGCTTTGTTTGGCCTAATGATGATTATTGGCTACTATTGGTTTGTGTTAATCAAATATCCCCATTTACACAAGTTTTTAATCTTTTCTTCACTAATTTATTGTTTTAAGCTTGAAACTTAACACTAAACCATTTTACCAAAAATACAAGAATATGTTTTAAAATATTTTCAATTATTATTTTAGGCTTATTTGTACTAAAATTACAAGTTTTACATAAACACACAATCTAAACTTCTTTATAGTTCTCAAAAGTTAAAATTGTTCAAACCACGCTATTTTGACATAGATAGATTTACAAACACGCAATATTTATTTTATTACAAATATAAATATTTTCATGTTTATTATTGATTTTTAACTCAATTACATGAAGAAGGCACTATTTTCACTCCATTGCAAAATAATACAACATGGCACGTAAGAATTTTATAAATTCTTATTTTATCACAATATTTAGTTTTCAAAAATTTATTTATCATTTTTCAATCTTGTCTGCATGCAATTATTGAGTATTATAATCAATTTATCCACAACTTTCTATTTAACACAATTTGACAACAAAAATTCATTTTTCCTATATTCTTCCCCAAAACACATTATTAAGCTAATTTCCTCAAGCTTATTCCAACCTAAATAAGTTTTCCCCGGTTTTCATATTTAATCATATTAAATGATTAAATAGATACTTTATCAAAAATTTCCTCAAGTTAATTTTAAAAACCTATATTTAAATATATTTGGATAAGTTATTCAAATTATACACCCCAAATGTAATTTACCTCCTGATTATTAAATTTAGTATTATTGTTATTAATAGATAATCGTAAAGCCAGGGTTGTTGCGATTATAAAAATTATGTTCTCGCAATATCCTTAGGTAAGAGTTGTATTCAACTCAATTTTATCTCATTTCAAAGGAGATACACAACGAAAAAATGGTAGCTCGAGTTATAATAATTTCTCATCCGTGATTCTAGAAGATAAGAAATTTGGATATGACCGCTCGATAACTTTCTGATTTTCCATCATAGGGATTATTGGACCACTGAACTTTCACAAGTGATAAGTTCATGTTCAAAGGCGTTTAACCTCCGTACCAAGGATGCATACAGGATGGAGTGCAATAAAAAAATCAAGTGAAACTTCAAGCTCCTTAGTTGGGAGGCGTAAGATACGTCATGAACACCAGAAAACCGATTAGGAAATTCTACCTGATAAGCTACGGGATGGATATGCTCTGTGATAGGAAATGACCCTATATATCATAGTGCCAATTTCTTAGTCTGACTAAAGCGTATCGCTCCTTTCAAAGGAGAAGTTCGAATGTGGATATGGTCACCAACTAAAAACTCAAGAGGTTTCTTATGGTTATCCGCGCAGGATTTTTGATGACTCTTAGCCTCTCTCTTCTTTTCCCCAAGTAGAATGATCTTCTCAGATGCTTCACGAATAGAGTCGACGCCTGAAATAAGCTTTTCTTCAGACTTGAGCCAACACGAACGAGAACAATACGGTCTTCTATATAAAGCCTCAAATGGAGCCATGCCGATAGAAGATTAGTAGTTTTCATTATAAATGAACTTAACCAAAGAGATATGATCCTCCCAACTACCATCTAAATCAACAATACAATCTTGAAGTAAATCTTTTAATATCACTAGCTCGATATTGTTAGAGATTAAGATGTTGTTAATAATAGTTTTGATGATAACAACCTTGTTTCAATTATTACTGTTATAAAATATATACTAACACTATTATCTAATATATATATATATGTATGTATATACAAGAAATCTATGCAGATATTGATTATTAAAAACTATATAATTTAGTGAATCAAGATTTCAAAGTAGAAAAGTTCAAGATACAAGACTCATGAGTACCCAGAATTCAAGAGTTCAAGAAATACAAAGTAATTATGTTTAGATATTTTGTTAAACTCTGGTTAGCACTGAATTTCTGTAACAACCCGGAATTTTGGGGCCAATTTAAAATTTAAAATTTAGAAATCTTAATGGATTTTAATATTTAAAATAATTTATTTTAAATAAGAACGACTAAAAATTTATTTTAAAATGAATAAATTTAAAAGGAGTTTAGAAACAGCGCTGCAGTTTGAAATTTTGAATTTGAACTTTGACTGAATATACAGGATTCATTATAAATCGGAATTGAGCGAAACAAGAAATATTTAAATCTGTTTGATCATATCTTTCTAACGAATCGGAAAAACAGCAATTTCACTTTATAATTTGAAAGTTATGTCCAGTTTAAAATTTAGAAAAGTCGCCGTAGAATTTATATATATTTTAGTATAAAATATTGGCCTTGAAAATAGCCATTTTGCAAACGACCTCGGTTTTCGAAGAAACCACTTTTGTTGGAACCGGAATGTCAAATTATTGCTAAGTTTCAATTTCCATAATTTTTTGAATTAATATGTGAGCGTGGTAAAAGAAAATGTGTTTTGACTGTTTCAGTCAAATTTAGTCGACTAGAAAAAGGCCATTTTTCAAACAGTCTCAGAATTCGACGAAATTAGTCTTGTTAGAACCGTATCGTCAAAACATAGCAAGAAATAATTTTTCTATAGTTTGTAGAGTCCGTATGTAGCCCCGGTAATTTAAAATGTACGATAGAATTTAATAATTAAATGATTTATAATTAAATTTAAAGAAAAACATATCGTAACAGCCGAATTGGGTTACGAAACATATTCCAATGTGTCCGGGATGGGGGTATTTAGCTAGGGACATCATTCGTTGGGTTCGATTCGGAGTTAGTATCGTCGAATAAATAATTCTTGAATTAATGAATTAAATAAATAAGAAAATACGCGTATAAATATGCTATACTATACGAACCCTAATTCAGAAAATGGCCAGCCGCCGTATGCTTCATTCCATGGCCAGAAAGCTTCGAATTTAGTTCCTCAACCATTTCCAATCCAATCCGAATTAAAGTCCAACCCATATACCAAATCGAAGAGGAGAGGGAGGCCATCGATTCTATAAGGTGATGATCGGAGGTTATGAACTGTGGTGGCCGGATTTGTGAGTGAAAGTCGCCGACTTTGGCGTGGTTTCCAGGGTGGTAGGGCCCACCGAGCTCGGCGGGTTTCAGGGCGCAGGGGCGGCGTCTAGAGGGCACCGTCGTGGCGAGGTTTGATCGGTTGCTGGTGGTCTGTGGGTGATGCGGCGTCGGCCTGGTGAAGTCGAAGACGGGGTTCGGCTGAGTCCAGAAAAACAGAACGAAGGGGAAGAGAGATTAGAGGTGGATTAGAATGTAATTAGTAAAATTAATTAATTTAATTATTCGTTTAAATATTCAAATGTTTAATATAGCATAACTTCTTCATACAGCGACAAAATCAAACTAAATGAAATGCGTTGGGATCACAACGAGGAGATCTACGCAATGACACTGACTAGATCTGAAACAAAGCAGACCAGATTTTGATCGAATTTCAGATTTAGATTTTTCGGTGAGATTTCTTTATTTTAAAATAATTAAAATATCAATTATTTCTCGCTATTTAAATTCCATATATGTGTGTTAATTAATCCACATCTGCGATGTATGATATTGGAATTGTTGTTTGTTGATTACGATGGTTGTGATGTTCATGTTTGGTTAGTTTGGCTTTGAAACAGAAATTATACTTTTGTTAAGAGAATTTGTGTTTAAACAAAAATAGACATTTTTGTTAAGAGAAATTGTGTCAAAACAAAAATCATATTTTGTTAAGGAGATGTGTGTTAAAGCAAATGATCACCTTTATCGAATAAGATTTGTGTTAAAACAAATGATCACTTTCGTCGAATAAAATTGTGTTAGAACAAATTATCACTTTTGTCGAATAAGATTTATGTTAAATTCAATGTCTCATTTTTATGTTAGTAACGTTAACATATTAGAAATTAGTAATGATAAATAAAACAACATTTTTCTTGAAATTTGTTATAAAAATCAAAATAACATTTTTGATTAGAAATTTGTAAGGAAAATAAAAACACATTTTTATTTGCATTATTTTTGTTAAAAAAAGTCAAAGTGAAGAACACATTTTTATTAACATTATTTTGTTAATAAAAAGGACAATAGGAAAATTACATTTTAGATTAACATTTATTAGTTAATATAAAAGGCATGTTAACTTTTACATTTTAATTAACATTTTATGTGTTAATTTATAATGACATGGAAAGTTTACATTTTATGTGTTAGTTTAAAATGACATGAAAAGCTTTACTTTTAATTAACATTTTATTTGTTAATTAAAAAGGTATGGTAAGTAACATTTTAATTAACATTTTATTTGCTAATTAAAAAGGTATGGTAAGATTAACATTTTATTTAACATTTTAATTAACAAATAGTGTAGAACTCTTTTGTTTACAATTTTCATTGTAAATAAAAAGAACAAGTAGCGTAGAACCCTTTTGTTTTTTTACATTTTCATGGTAGAATGAAAAGAACAAATTGTGTAGTACTCTTTATTTATATTTTTCATTGTAAATAAAAAGTACAAATATGTCAATTGATTTTATTTTACATTTTCACTGTAAATAAAAAGACAATTATGTGAATCACTTTTATTTACATTTTCCATTGTAAATAAAAGTGCAAAATGTGTGAATCACTTATTTTTAAATTTTACATTGTAATCAAAAGCACATGGTAGAAATTACATTTTTATTAACCTATTGTAGTTGTTAATAAAAGAACAAGATTAGGAATACACTTTTATTTACATTGTAGTTGTTGAATAAAAGAACAAGATTAGAAATACACATTTATTTACATTTTATTTGTTGAATAAAAGGATAAGATTAAAAAGACACTTTTTATTTGCATTGTTTTGATTAAAGAAATAGACAAGATTATCATATTTTTTGTTCATTGAAAAGAAGGAGACATTAATTCATTGTCGTATGTTAAGATAAGATGAGGACATTTTTCATTATTATTCAGTTGAAATAAAAAGAGATATTTTTTTTATTATCATTTAGTGACATAATTTCATCGTCATTTTGTTAAAGAAAAATAAAAAGATTGCATCATTCAATGTAAATTGGAGATTAAATAGAAATTTACATTTTCTATGAATAAACATTTAAGATTACATCTTTATGTAAAATGGTTTTCATTAAAAAGGAAAATTTACATTTTTATATAAATAAACGATAAAAAGAAAAATTACATTCAAAATGTAAATTAGAATAAAAAGGACATTTTTATTAGAAACGTCTAATTTGAATAAAAAGATCATTTATGTTACAAATGTGACATTAGACTAAAAACACCGTTTTGGTTAGCAAATATGGCATTGAAATAAATAGGAAAATTGTTTATAAATAAAATGTGCATTTATGTGTCAATAACATAAATAGGAAATCGTTTATAAGTGAAATATGTATTTAAGTGACATTTTAATTTACATGATGTAAATAAAAGGATAGGTTTAAAAGAAGCATTTTCATTGTCATTTTAGAGACAATTAAAAGAATAGTTTTTAATAGTTGCATTCGTAATGTTATTTATATACAATAAAAAGAAGAACAGAAATATATGTCTACAATGTTGAAATATGTGATGTGTTAAATATAATGTTTAGTATATTCAAGTTTGAATATTACATTCCCATTTACAAGTTACCCGACTTGTTTATGTGATTGGGACGATAATTTTCACACATCGCACAAGTGCACAGATAATTTATTATTTGTTTGATGGATGAAACCCGACACGGGTATTGCGATGAAATTTGACACACACTAATCCCTATATTCTGTTATCTGTCAATCGATGGATTGACAGTCTGTGATGAGCGTTAGTTATTTACTGTAATGCTCACACAGTTATAAATTCCACTTTGGTCGTCATTTGGATGTTTGATAATTACTTATCATGACTGTTGATTACATACAATATTGGTTGTTGATTGAGTCACATTCCAATAAAGAATATTTTAGGAAAAGAATATATTTTAGAAAAATATATTTTTATTGAATGAACTAGTTATTAACTAGAATAAATCATTAAATTAAGATTTAATGAAGTTTTCCAATTAGTGAATATTTAATTGAAATTAAATTAAATAAATTGGATTTTGGGTTTGTCGTGAATGGTGTCTTCAATAACACCTTTCTTAAACCCAGTTGAGAAATGAATAAATCTTTTAATTAAGATTATTAAAAGTTTTTCAATTTATCTTTATTAAGTGGAATAAAATAAAATGTGAGTTGGGTTTATTGTGAACTGTGTTTTTAAGCGACATTTGTTCTTTAACCCAACTGACAGTGAAAATATGATTTTGAATTTATAAATCTTTTATTAAGATTTAAATGGAAATTTTCCAAAAGTAAAGTTTTCCAATTTAATATATTAAATTGGAATTGAATGGAATTCGAATTAATAATAACCGAGATTAACTTCTGTAAAAGAAGACTAATATTACATATGGAATTTAAAAGGCTTTGCCACTATTCCATTTATATTATTGGTCGGATACAGAAATTTATAACGATTATATATTGATTTTATTTCTGTGAAGATTCCCTATTTTATGGAAGTCGATTTTGGGTTTATCATGAATGGTGTTTTAAAATGACATTAGTTCTTTAACCCAGTTAAAGATCAGATTTATTTCTTAAATTTAAATAATCGTTGAATAATGATTTTTGATATTTAAAACCAAATTGGGTTTTTAATAAATCTTTAAAAGAAAGATTTAAGAATAAACTTAAAGGATTTATCTTTGATAGAATAATACGAATATTTTATTAGAAGAATAATTCTTAATTGGAATGAGGCGTTGGATATGTTTTTATAGTACTTGATTTTATTATAAAAATACGCGAGCTATTCGGAAAGACCGGGTTAACCCATTTAAAATAATCACTACGGCGATGAAGAGCCGAAGATGAAGACGGTGTTTGAAGACCGACGATCTTCACATCGAATGGGTGTGTTGCTACTGAGACCCTTGATGGGAGTAGCTACCTTGAAGGGGCTTCAGTGGTAGCCGTCCGGACTATTGTTGATTGTTCGGATTTGGTTTTCGCTCAGACCCAGAGCATAAGCTTATAAATGGATGCGTGTCTGACATTAGATTTCGTACCATGTGAATTAAATTGATCTTTATTAATGTATATCTGATTGGTGGCGGAGAATTTATTCTCTGCTTATCACCTTGGTATATATTAATAGTGATTGATCGCATGGCGTGAATTGTCAATGTGGCATGCCAAGATGCAATTGATCAAGGCTTTTGTTGAAAAGCAGGGCCTTGTCGGATGATCAAAGTATAGCCTATTACGGCATAGCTTTGTGTATATCGTGACTTCGCGAGCCTCACACCCCGGTATGAGTCAAAAAGGGGATATGAACCGTAGGGAGTGCACACGTTTCTTTCTAGCTATTGGTAGTGTCAGTGCTTAAACTGGCTGACATTTTACTTATGTGGATGATGGATTTTGAGGCGCCTTGGATTTTTATAGGCCGTTAGTGGTCATACTATAGGTTCAAAGGAACCGGGAAGCGTGTGTTCAGGCATAATTAATCCACTGCCGATAGGCAGAGACCGGCCCTACCGCATTCAAGGGTTCACTGCGGGGAATCCTGAGGCATTTGCTAGAGTGTCTCGAATCGGAGAGGGGCTTGCCCCTAGCCTCGACTCATGATGGAAATCCAATTTCCAATACGACCTTGCGGTTTTGATTGTAGAACTAGTATGGCGACATAGTAGGATGAGGTATTATGCCGTCTATGATTGATACATTATGATTGAAACGTTTTTGAAATATATATACCTATATATGCACTAATAATATCAAATCTGTCTTCATCGTATCAAGCATCTTTTGACCATTATAAGGTAAAACCCTATCCTCGGGTTTGCGTTGCATTGTGTGATGGGACTTGGGTCTTATAATGGTTTCATTTTTCTAGAAGACATTGCGTTGTTTAACGATTTACTTTATTTTATGCACGGGTAATCCAATGGAGTAAACCCGTTCCGCGTTAGCGGCGTGGTCCTGTGATTAGCCTTATTATTAGATTAGTTTAGTTAAGATTTCTCATACCATTCCCATGACTGACCTGTAGTTTGTTTCACTGGCAAACTCGGGTGCCCATATTTTCCACACGGGCAGTCGAGTAGCTTTTGCAGATATATTTACAGGATCCTGGTTTACAGCTGAAGCGGTATTCTGAAAGCTCTGTATCCGTGTATTCCTTTCGGTTGTATATTTGTATTATTTTCCGCTGCTATTTAAATGTAATTTAAATCTCTGATATTATTGTATTTCTATTGTGTAATAAGTATTCATACTCTGTTATATTCTTGTACTCTGATGTAATTGTTGTAATCAGCAATAAAATGTTCTTCAGTTTATGTTCTGATGTGTATTGTTCTCAAAGCAATCCAGGCTTTCCTTTACGGGGAAGTTTGGGCCGTTTCAGTTGGTATCAGAGCTTAGGTTTACAAAGCTCGAGAACAAGACACATTAGAACTGAATGAAAGAATTCATCAGAGATTGGATTAGTGTAATAACCCGGAAATCTGGGCCAATTTAAATTTTTTTTTTGGCAATTTTAGGGAATTTTGATGATTTAAAATGAATTATTTTAAATAATAACGACGAGAAAATTATTTTGAATAGAATTCGAACATATATATTATATAGATCGTCGTTTGAATATAAATAATTATTTTAAATTATAAAAGGAATTGGAAATGACGCGGTAGTTCGATAATTCGATTTCAAAGTTCAAATGAATGTACAGGATTCAAAATAAACCGGATTTTAGTGAAACCAAAAATAATAGAATCTATTTGAGGATATCTTTCCAACGAATCCGAAAAATCAAAATTTCATAGCGGGAATCAAAAATATGTCCAGTTGAAAATTTAGAATAGTCGCTATGGAATTTTGGCCCTTAAAAATGGAAATTTTGCAAACGACCTCGGATTTCGACGAAACCACTTTTGTTGGATTCGGGATGTCAAGTTATTGCTAGATGCCAATTTTCATAATTTTTCGAATCAATATGTGAGCGTGGTAAAGGAAAACACGTTTTGACCATTTCAGTTGAATTTAATCGACTGGAAAATGGCCATTTTTCACACGGTCTCAGAATTCGATGAAATTGGTTTTGTTAGGACCGTATCGCCAATACGAATCTAGAAAATATTTTTTGGGAATTTTTCTAATTAGTATGTGGCCCCAGAAAATTGAAATTCGCGTTCAAATTCAATATATAGAGTTATATGTTGATTTTGATGGAAACTGATCGAAACGATCGAATCAGCCTACGATACATACCCCATTGTGTTCGGAATGAGAGTAATTAGCTAGGGGCAACAGTCGTTGAGTCTCGATTGGTGTTGGAAATAAAAGTCAACCCTCATGGAAAAATTAAAGAATTAAATTATTAATATATATATACTTAACTACCCTAACCCCTTTCCCCTTTTCTCAGAAAACCGATGCCCCCTTTCACCAAATCAATCCCGTCGCCCTTCTCCTCTGACACTGCCGGAGTCACCCACCACCACCGCTCACGTGCGCGACCCCCCCTCCCCCCCGCCGTCCAGCCTCCCTCTACCTACTCTCTTCTCGCGCCTCTGAAAGCCCCGTTGACCCCAAACCCTGCCTGAAATCGAGCCCGCCGCCTCCCCCACTGGAGGTGCCGCCATCCGCGACCCAGTCCTCTACCTCCTCCGCCGTTCGAGGCAGCATCGCCTCCTTCACCACAGCCTGCGAGGCGCCTCCACTCCAATCCGATAACCGTGAGTTTTTCATTTCGATTTCGTTTTTATTTATTAAGGTAATTAAAATATACGACTTTTATATATTATAACATAGGAGGAAAATCAAATTCTTTCACATATGATAACAGGAAAAAGAATAGATTTTGTTAGAAGAATAAAAGGTTAGATTTTTTATTGTTAAAAGATATAATTTTTATTATATAGATATGTAAAAGATATAATTTTTATTATATAGATAGGTTAAGAATATAATTTTTAATTATGTAGGAGGTTAAAAATATAATTTTTATAATGTAGGGATATTAAAAATATAATTTTTATAATGTAGAGATATTAAAAATATGATTTTTAATTTATAGAAGATATAAAGATATGATTTTTATATAATTTAGATAATAAAAATATTATTTTTATATCATAGGAAGAATAAAAACATAATTTTTATAAAGTAGAAGTAATAAAAATCTGATTTTTATTATATACGTGTTGTGATAAAAATGTGATTTTTATAGCGATGATATAAAAATTCGATCTTTATATTAGAAGCAGATTATAAAAATATTATTTTTATATGGCAGAGATTATAAAAATGAACAGCGTGGAGAAGACTGTATTGGAATGTCAAACAGATCCAGATGATTCAGCAGTTCAAAAGCAAAGCACGGCGGAGTGGAATCCTCGGTGAGAACTTCTCACCTTTTTATTTTGTTTTCTAGTTAATAATATATACTAGGATGCAGACGGTGTTCAGTAGCACCCGACACCCGTCGTCCACAGACCATGGACGGCTTGTATGCTTGTTTGTTTGATTTTGATGTGTAGTTGATTGTGTGATGTGATGTGAAATGAAATAAAATATTTATATAGTTGAAAATATTTTATAGTTGAAAATGGATTTTTTAACGTGTAATTGAAATGAAATAAATATAAACAAATCGGGCGATTTGTTTATATACACATATATGACTGATATTAATTGGGACGATAAATTCTACACATCGCCCAACTGCAGAAATAAAATCTGTGTTTGATTGTTTGAAAACCCCACACGGGATTGGGGTGATTTACGACATACACTAATCCCAATAGTTAGTTGTATGTCGATCGATTGATTGACAGACTGTTATAAGCGTTGAATATTTATATTTGATGCTTATACAGTGTAGAATGCACTTTGGATGATGATTGATTATTCGTCGTTGTTATTGTATACATGTGTTGTAGAAAATCCATATAATTAACATTATATGGTAATTGATTGGGCCTCATTCCATATTTGAAAAATAAATATTTGAAAAAGAAATATTTGAAATAGAAATATTTGAAATAGAATATTTGGAAATAGAAATATATGAAGCCATGTTGATTAGATTGACGCCATTTTGACGTGAACGATATTTATATCGATTTTATTCATTTTATAATGAATATCAAAAGTGATTTCAAAATATGATATTTTGAAAAGAATTGAAATTCGAACTGAAACTGAATAGAAATGAATTCGAATTGAAATTGAATAGAAATGAATTCGAATTGAAATTGAGTAGAAATGAATTCGAATTGAAATTGAATAGAAAGGAATTCGAATTGAAATTGAATTGAATTGAAAACGAAATGAAATTGAAATAAAAATCGATTTGAATTGAAATCAATTTGAAATGAATTTAAAACGAATTTATCAGGAGAAATTCAATTTTTATTTGAATTTGAAATGAAGTGGAAATCGTTTTGAAAACGAATTTAAAAACGATTTATAAAATACGTTTTAAAATGGTAATCGACGAAGTATATATTATATATATAATATAATAGCCTGAATAGAACGCGCCGCGCCGCGGCAGTTCGCGAATTTCGACCATTGACTTCGAACGGATATTGCGGGAGATCCTACCGTCGGATTCTCCTAAAACCAGAACCGTTGGGTTCGTATCGAAAAGAGCTTTCTAACGAATATTAGAGATTTGAAATCTAACGGTTGGATTTGGAATTATGTCCAAATCAAATTTGGAAAAGGTCGCTGTAAGTGCACTTCGATGGCTGTTGATAGAAATCGACTGTACGGGCCTGATAAAATTATTAAAAATAGTGATAATTTGTGTAAAATCATAAGAAATGATTTGTGAAGAATTGGGATGAAAAACTCCACATTTGAAAAGATAAAAATAGATTTTTATCGAAATGAACTAGTTTTGAACTAGAATAATAATTTATTTATTTTTTTGAAATAAATAAATTAGATTTGAAATGGTTTTGAAAATAACCAGAATTCCCAATAATTGCATCGGAAGGGATTTGAATCGAAATTGTCTTCGGAATATTTCGATGTTGGATTTCGTGATGATACAGATATTGTTATGGGAATTTGAAAGATATATTAATATCGTTATTTCCAATACGATATTTGTTGTTTGTAGAATTTGATATTGAATATAAGCCGGTATATTTTCTATTCAGAGCCTTGTATTTAATATCAAATGTGATTTGGGTTTGTAGTGAATGGTGTCTTCATTAACACTGTTCTTAAGCCCAGTTGAGAAAAAGATTAAATCTTTTTATTTAGATTTAATGAAGTGTACCAATTAAATGATATTTAATTGGAATTGAATTGGTATTGATTTTTGGGTTTATCGTGAATAATGTTTTAAATAACACTTGTTCTTTAACCCGATAATTAATGGAACGTGATTTTGGGTTTATCATGAACCGTGTTTTAAATGACACTGATTCTTTAACCCAGTCAAAGATTAAAACTAAGTGGAGTTTTAATGAATCTTTAATTAGATTGAAAAGATCGAGAATGGAGTATCACCAGTTTTTCTCCAGGCGATAGTTAAATCTTTAATTGGATTTGAACGTGAAATGGTAATTAAATTTAACGATAAACACCGTGGTTTTAGATATGAAGTATTACCAGTTTTACTTCAGGGGATGAATAGGTTGGAGTTGGGAAATTAAAACAAATGATTACTTCGGTAAGGTTCGTTAATCCCGACTAGTTTGAATTGATATTCAAAAGAAGATTAAAGAATAAATTTAAAAGATTTATCTTTGATAAAATTAATGGGAACCTTTCCCTAAGAATGTGAAATTTAGAAACTAGCTGTAGGTTGGCTAAGCAGAGTGATTTCCTGGGTACTGATCTGATGTTGGTTTCGGCCTTCGGGGTTAATATTTGGGGAATTATTCTCTTGATTAATTTACGGTTAGTGACTGATGAATTGGAATGAGGCATATGTTGTGTTTGCGTAACACTTATTTATTATATACGTGAGTTATTCGGAAAGAACGGATTTATCCCATTCTGAATAACTGATATGACGATAAGTCGAAGATGAAGACGGTGGTCGAAGACCGGAGGTCTTCACGTCGTTTGGGTGATTACTGACGATCTTGATTGGGATGTACACCCAAGAAGATGGAAACAGTTGGTAGTCGTCCAGACGTACTTGGAGATCGATGGATATGCGGGGTACTAGGTGCCTCCGGTTTCGTTCAGACCCAGAACGAACTTGTAAATGGACTGTGTGTCTGACATTGGATTTTAGTCTGTGTGATTGATTTCTATTAAATATATATCTGTTTGGCGGCGGAGAATTTATTCTCTTGCTTAACGCCCTTCTCTGAGACGTACGAGCTCAGGGGTTATATACTGATGGATATCAAATGCATAGAGTGAATTGCCTATGTGGCATGCCTAAGTGGCGAATGATCAAGGCTTCTGTTGAAAAGCAAAGTCTTGTGGTTGATGATCGAAGCACGGCCTTTGTGGCGTAGCTTTGTGTAACGTTTACTTCGCGAGTTTCACACCCGGTATGAACCAAAAACGGGAGAGGACCTCAGGGAGGGCATGCGTTTCATTCTAGCTAGAAGTGGCGTCAGTGGTTTTACACGCCCTGACGAGTTTGACTTATGTGGTTGTTGTTGTTGCGAGGCGCCTCGGATATACCGGTGACTATGTGAAGCCGATGGAGTCATTTGTTGACTCGTTTACACCCCAAAGGGTGGGGAAACGCAGTGTTCAGGCATAATAATCCACATCGGTGGACCGGCCCTGACGATCCAAGAGGCAGTTGCGGCTGTTCCTGAGGGGCGGGCTAGAGCGTCTCGAATCGGTAGAGGACTATCTTTTGCCTCGGTTCATAGATGGAAATCCAACTTCCAAATACGTGATTTTGCGGTTTTAATTGTAGAACTAGTATGGCGACATGATATATGGTACCCATGCCGTCTATGATTGATACTTATGATTTGAAGTTGTTTCATACACTATGCACTTATAATAGTATCAAATGATTTGTTTTAAACGTACTAAGCATGTTTGGCTATTATAAGGGAAAATCCTATCCCCCGGCTTGCGTTGCATTGTGTGATAGGACCTGGGTCTTATAATAGCTTCATTTTTTCAAAAAACATTGCGTTGTTTTGTCATATGCACTGGTATTCTTGGGACGAAACCTGTTCCGTGTCATACGGCATGGTCCCTTGATATATCTGATTTCAAGTAAAGTTTTAAATAACTGTTTTAGTTCTCACACCAGTCCCATGACTGACCTGGAGTTTATTGTTTTAACCTAAACTCTGGGTGCCCTTATTTTTGACACGGGCAACTAGTAGTTTTGGTTTTGCATATTTATATTCACAGGATCCTGGTTTACAGCTGGAATGATACCCGGAAAGCTTTGTATCCGTATATCTCCTTCAGTTGTGTATTGTATTATTTTCCACTGTTGTGTAATGTATTGCAATCCCTGATATTTATCGAATGTAATATTCATTTATACTCTGTATATTCTTGTAATATGATGGAATTGTTGTTATATACAATGAAATGTTCTTCCGTCTGCGTTCTGATTTATCTTGTCCTCACAGTAATTCGTTCTTTCTCTTCTCTTCGGAGACCGAGGAAGTTCGGGTCGCTTCATTTGGTATCAGAGCTTTAGTTTACAAAGCTCAGAGAACAAGACACATTCGAACCATACGAAAGAATTCATCAGATATTGGATTAGTAATATCCAATGAGAATGACTCGTTAGAGATGAGATCAGTAGTATCCTAGAACGAGTGTGAAGAGTATATTTTTAAAATTGAAAACAAGTTTTGTTTTGAAAATTTAAATCAATTACTCGTATTTGATTATTTATTTTATATTGATTTGGACAATCCAGTATATAAAGATTTTGCGTATACGTCTGATCCGCGTATATTTGAAGTTTTAATGTACTGGATAGATATAGAATCACACTCTAGTCGCCTGGGGATGATACTGATAATTGTGATCACATTACCAGTATTTATATTCGAGTGACGAAGGTGGGCTTTCTATATATTTCCTATTGACTGGTGTGAGAACCAAAATTAGATAGGGCCTATTGTTGTGATTTGGCCTCAAAAAAATCTGATTTTTGACTATATATCAAAGTTATGAATTTGAAAAGCTAATCAACTAATTGATTGATGGTTGTGTTGTTTGATTACTGTTTTGATTAATTGAAATTTTAACCATATAGCCAATTTGATCAAATAGTGAGTTGTATTGGAAATTTGGTCGCATTTGCTTGCATATACATGTACTTTCATTGAACAGGTCATAGCAAAGAGGCTAGAGCAGAAGAATAAAATTGTTTGCCCGACAAATAGGTACATGTTTACCATAATTTACTGTTTTGTTTGGGTGATGATGATTTTATGATCCGATTGGCTAGCCGCTTGTCTTTTTCTTTTTCTTTTTGAGATCAGGGGGCCTATATGGCAATTTCGGGATTTTCCCGTGCTCCCGGTGCTAGGGAGGTTATGGCGAAATTTTTCGAAAATTTAGGGTGTTAGCCAAATTTTTGAAAAGTTTTTAGAAACTGAAAAGTTGAAGAACTTAAGCCGTAATGAAAATAATAAAAGTTGAGTTGATTGTTAAACAACTTTCGGCTTCGTTCCTTTTCGGGGACGAAAAGTTTTAAGTGAAGAGATTGTAATAACCCGGAAATCTTGGCCAATTTAAAATTTTTATTTTGGCAATTTTAGCGAATTTTGATGATTTAAAATGAATTATTTTAAATAATAACGATGAGAAATTTATTTTGAATAGAATTCGAACGTATATATTATATAGATCGTCGTTAGAATATAAATAATTATTTTAAATCATAAAAGGAATTGGAAATGGCGCGGTAGTTCGATAATTCAATTTCAAAGTTCAAATGAATGTACAGGATTCAAAATAAACCGGATTTTAGTGAAACCACAAATAATAGAATCTATTTGAGGATATCTTTCCAACGAATCCGAAAAATCAAAATTTCATAGCGGGAATCAAAAGATATGTCTAGTTGAAAATTCAGAATAGTCGCTATGGATTTTCGGCCCTTAAAAATGGAAATTTTGCAAACGACCTCGGATTTCGACGAAACCACTTTTGTTGGATCGGGGATGTCAAGTTATTACTAGATGCCAATTTTCATAATTTTTCGAATCAATATGTGAGCGTGGCAAAGGAAAACGCGTTTTGACCATTTCAGTTGAATTTAATCGACTGGAAAATGGTCATTTTTCAAACGGTCTCAGAATTCAATGAAATTGGTTTTGTTAGGACCGTATCGCCAATACGAAGCTAGAAAATATTTTTCGGGAATTTCTCTAATTAGTATGTGGCCCCAGTAAATTGAAATTCACGTTCAAATTCAATATATAGAGTTATATGTTGATTTTGACGGAAACTGATCGAAACGATCGAATCAGCCTACGATACATATCCCATTGTGTTCGGAATGGGAGTAATTAGCTAGGGGCGACAGTCGTTGGGTCTCGATTGGTGTTGGAAATAAAAGTCAACCCTCATGGAAAATTTAAAGAATTAAATTATTAATATATATATATATATACTTAACTACCCTAACCCCTTTCCCCTTTTCCCAGAAAACCGATGCCCTTTCACCAAATCGATCCCGTCGCCCTTCTCCTCTGACACCGCCGGAGTCACCCACCACCAACGCTCACGTGCGCGACCCCCCCCCCCCCATCCCCCCCCCCCCCCCCCCGCTGTCCAGCCTCCATCTACCTACTCTCTTCTCGCGCCTCTGAAAGCCCCGTTGACCCCAAACCCTACCTGAAATCGAGCCCGCCGCCTCCCCCACTGGAGGTGCCGCCATCCGCGACCCAGTCCTCTACCTCCTCCGCCGTTCGAGGCAGCATCGCCTCCTTCACCACAGCCTGCGAGGCGCCTCCAATCCAATCCAATAACCGTGAGTTTTTCATTTCGATTTCGATTTTATTTATTAAGGTAATTAAAATATACGACTTTTATATATTATAACATAGGAGGAAAATCAAATTCTTTCACATATGATAACAGGAAAGAGAATAGATTTTGTTAGAAGAATAAAAGGTTAGATTTTTAATTGTTAAAAGATATAATTTTTATTATATAGATATGTAAAAGATATAATTTTTATTATATAGATAGGTTAAGAATATAATTTTTAATTATGTAGGAGGTTAAAAATACAATTTTTATAATGTAGGGATATTAAAAATATAATTTTTATAATGTAGAGATATTAAAAATATGATTTTTAATTTATAGAAGATATAAAGATATGATTTTTATATAATTTAGATAATAAAAATATTATTTTTTTATCATAGGAAGAATAAAAACATAATTTTATAAAGTAGAAGTAATAAAAATCTGATTTTTATTATATACGTGTTGTGATAAAAATGTGATTTTTATAGCGATGATATAAAAATTCGATCTTTATATTAGAAGCAGATTATAAAATATAATTTTTATATGGCAGAGATTATAAAAATGAACAGCGTGGAGAAGACTGTATTGGAATGTCAAACAGATCCAGATGATTCAGCAGTTCAAAAGCAAAGCACGGCGGAGTGGAATCCTCGGTCAGAACTTCTCACCTTTTTATTTTGTTTTCTAGTTAATAATATATACTAGGATGCAGACGGTGTTTAGTAGCACCCGACACCTGTCGTCCACAGACCATGGACGGCTTGTATGCTTGTTTGTTTGATTTTGATGTGTAGTTGATTGTGTGATGTGATGTGAAATGAAATAAAATATTTATATAGTTGAAAATATTTTATAGTTGAAAATGAAATTTTTAACGTGTAATTGAAATGAAATAAATATAAACAAATCGGGCGATTTGTTTATATACACATATTTGACTGATATTAATTGGGACGATAAATTTTACACATCGCCCAACTGCACAAATAAAATCTGTGTTTGATTGTTTGAAAATCCCACACGGGATTGGGGTGATATACGACATACACTAATTCCAATAGTTAGTTGTATGTCGATTGATTGATTGACAGACTGTTATAAGCGTTGAATATTTATATTTGATGCTTATACAGTGTAGAATGCACTTTGGATGATGGTTGATTATTCGTCGTTGTTATTGTATACATGTGTTGTAGAAAATCCATATAATTAACGTTATATGGTAATTGATTGGGCCTCATTCCATATTTGAAAAAGAAATATTTGAAAAAGAAATATTTGAAATAGAAATATTTGAAATAAAATATTTGGAAATAGAAATATATGAAGCCGTGTTGATTAGATTGACGCCATTTTGACGTGAACGATATTTATATCGATTTTATTCATTTTATAATGAATATCAAAAGTGATTTCAAAATATGATATTTTGAAAAGAATTAAAATTCGAACTGAAACTGAATAGAAATGAATTCGAATTGAAATTGAATAGAAATGAATTCGAATTGAAATTGAGTAGAAATTAATTCGAATTGAAATTGAATAGAAAGGAATTCGAATTGAAATTGAATTGAATTGAAAACGAAATGAAATTGAAATAAAAATCGATTTAAATTGAAATCAATTTGAAATGAATTTAAAACGAATTTATCAGGAGAAATTCAATTTTTATTTGAATTTGAAATGAAGTGGAAATCGTTTTGAAAACGAATTTAAAAACGATTTATAAAATACATTTTAAAAAGGTAATCGACGAAGTATATATTATATATATAATATAATGGCCTGAATAGAACGCGCCGCGCCGCAGCAGTTCGCGAATTTCGACCATTGACTTCAAACGGATATTGCGGGAGATCCGACCGTCGGATTCTCCTAAAACCAGAACCGTTGGGTTCGTATCGAAAAGAGCTTTCTAACGAATATTAGAGATTTGAAATCTAACGGTTGGATTTGGAATTATGTCTAAATCAAATTTGGAAAAGGTCGGTGTAAGTGCAGTTCGATGGCCGTTGATAGAAATCGACTGTACGGGCCTTGATAAAATTATTAAAAATAGTGATAATTTGTGTGAAATCATAAGAAATGATTTGTGAAGAATTGGGATGAAAAACTCCACATTTGAAAAGATAAAAATAGATTTTTATCGAAATGAACTAGTTTTGAACTAGAATAATAATTTATTTATTTTTTTGAAATAAATAAATTAGATTTGAAATGGTTTTGAAAATAACCAGAATTTCCAATAATAGCATCGAAAGGGATTTGAATCGAAATTGTCTTCGGAATATTTCGATGTTGGATTTCGTGATGATACAGATAATGTTATGGGAATTTGAAAGATATATTAATATCGTTATTTCCAATACGATATTTGTTGGTCGTAGAATTTGATATTGAATATAAGCCGGTATATTTTCTATTCAGAGCCTTGTATTTAATATCAAATGTGATTTGGGTTTGTAGTGAATGGTGTCTTCATTAACACTGTTCTTAAGCCAGTTGAGAAAAAGATTAAATCTTTTTATTTAGATTTAATGAAGTGTACCATTTAAATGATATTTAATTGGAATTAAATTGGTATTGATTTTTGGGTTTATCGTGAACAGTGTTTTAAATAACACTTGTTCTTTAACCCGACAATTAATGGAACGTGATTTTGGGTTTATCGTGAACCGTGTTTTAAATGACACTGATTCTTTAACCCAGTCAAAGATTAAAACTAAGTGGAGTTTTAATGAATCTTTAATTAGATTGAAAAGATCGAGAATGGAGTATCACCAGTTTTGCTCCAGGCGATAGTTAAATCTTTAACTGGATTTCAACATGAAATGGTAATTAAATTTACCGATAAACACCGTGGTGTTAGATATGAAGTATTACCAGTTTTACTTCAGGGGATGAATAGGTTGGAGTTGGGAAATTAAAACAAATGATTACTTCGGTAAGGTTCGTTAATCCCGACTAGTTTGAATTGATATTCAAAAGAAGATTAAAGAATAAATTTAAAGGATTTATCTTTGATAAAATTAATGGGAACATTTCCCTAAGAATGTGAAATTTAGAAACTAGCTGTGGGTTGGCTAAGCAGAGTGATTTCCTGGGTACTGATCTGATGTTGGTTTCGACCTTCGGGGTTAATATTTGGGGAATTATTCTCTTGATTAATTTACGGTTAGTGACTGATGAATTGGAATGAGGCGTATGTTGTGTTTGTGTAACACTTATTTGTTATATACGCGAGTTATTCGGAAAGACCAGGTTTATCCCATTCTGAATAACTGATATGACGATAAGTCGAAGATGAAGACGGTGGTCGAAGACCGGAGGTCTTCACGTCGTTTGGGTGATTACTGACGATCTTGATTGGGATGTACACCCAAGAAGATGGAAACAGTTGGTGGTCGTCCAGACGTACTTGGAGATCGATGGATATGCGGGGTACTAGGTGCCTCCGGTTTCGTTCAGACCCAGAACGAACTTGTAAATGGACTGTGCATCTGACATTGGATTTTAGTCTGTGTGATTGATTTCTATTAAATATATATCTGTTTGGCGGCGGAGAATTTATTCTCTTGCTTAACGCCCTTCTCTGAGACGTACGAGCTCAGGGGTTATATATTGATGGATATCAAACGCATAGAGTGAATTGCCTGTGTGGCATGCCTAAGTGGCGAATGATCAAGGCTTCTGTTGAAAAGCAAAGTCTTGTGGTTGATGATCAAAGCACGGCCTTTGTGAAGTAGCTTTGTGTAACGTTTACTTCGCGAGTTTCACACCCGGTATGAACCAAAAACGGGAGAGGACCTCAGGGAGGGCATGCGTTTCTTTCTAGCTAGAAGTGGGGTCAGTGGTTTTACACGCCCTGACGAGTTTGAGTTATGTGGTTGTTGTTGTTGCGAGGCGCCTCGGATATACCGGTGACAATATGAATCCGATGGAGTCATTTGTTGGCTCATTTACACCCCAAAGGGTGGGGAAACGCAGTGTTCAGGCATAATAATCCACATCGGTGGACCGGCCCTGACGGTCCAAGGGGCAGTTGCGGCTGTTCCTGAGAGGCGGGCTAGAGCGTCTCGAATCGATAGAGGACTATCTTTTGCCTCGGTTCATAGATGGAAATCCAACTTCCAAATACGTGATTTTGCGGTTTTAATTGTAGAACTAGTATGGCGACATGATATATGGTACCCATGCCGTCTATGATTGATACTTATGATTTGAAGTTGTTTCATACACTATGCACTAATAATAGTATCAAATGATTTGTTTTAAACGTACTAAGCATGTTTGGCTATTATAAGGGAAAACCCTATCCCCCGACTTGCGTTGCATTGTGTGATAGGACCTGGGTCTTATAATAGCTTCATTTTTCCAAAAAGCATTGCGCTGTTTTGTCATATGCACTGGTATTCTTGGGAGGAAACCCGTTCCGTGTCATACGGCGTGGTCCCTTGATATATCTGATTTAAAGTAAAGTTTTAAATAAATGTTTTAGTTCTCACACCAGTCCCATGACTGGCCTGGAGTTTATTGTTTTAACCTAAACTCTGGGTGCCCTTATTTTCGACACGGGCAGCTAGTAGTTTTGGTTTTGCAGATTTATATTCACGGGATCCTGGTTTACAGCTGGAATGATACCCGGAAAGCTTTGTATCCATATATCTCCTTCAGTTGTGTATTGTATTATTTTCTGCTGCTGTGTAATGTATTGTAATCTCTGATATTTATCGAATGTAATATTCATTTATACTCTGTATATTCTTGTAATCTGATGGAATTGTTGTTATATACAATGAAATGTTCTTCCGTCTGCGTTCTGATTTGTCTTGTCCTCACAGTAATTCGTTCTTTCTCTTCTCTTCGGAGATCGGGGAAGTTCAGGTCGCTTCAGTTAGTAATATCCAATAAGAATAACTCGTTAGAGATAGGATCAGTAGTATCCTGGAACGAGTGCAAAGAGTATTATTTTCTTTAAAAATAAAAATAAAAACAAATTTAGTTTTGAAAATTTTATCTTAAAATACGTATTTGAATATATTATTATATTTTAATGTGGACAATCGAGTATATAAAGATTTTGGATATACGAGTAATTAACGGATATTCGAAGTTTTAATATACTGGATGAATATAGAATCAGACTCTAGTCGCCCGGAGATAGTTCTGATGATTGCTAGCGTCATCAGAGTTTATGTTCGAGTCTCGAAAGTGGGATTTCCATATATTTCCATTGACTGGTATGAGAATCAAAACTTAGTTAGTACACATTGCTGTGATTTGCACTAAAAATATGATTTTTGACAATATATAAAAGTTATATATATTTGGAAAGTTAATCACCTAATTGATTGCTGGTTGTGATGTTTGATAATCACTTTCACTAATTAAAATATTAGAATGATAATTAATTGAAACCAATAAATAAAATTTAGTTGAGTTGGTTAATTAAACAACTTTTAGCTTCGTTCCTTTTCGAGGATGAAAAGATTTTAAGTGGGGGCGATTGTAACAACCCGGAATTTTGGGGCCAATTTAAAATTTTAATTTTAGAAATCTTAATGGATTTTAATATTTAAAATAATTTATTTTAAATAAGAACGACTAAAAAATTATTTTAAAACGAATAAATTTAAAAGGAGTTTAGAAACAGCGCTGCAGTTCGAAATTTTGAATTTGAACTTTGACTGAATATACAGGATTCATTATAAATCGGAATTTAGCGAAACAAGAAATATTTAAATCTGTTTGATCATATCTTTCTAACGAATCTGAAAAAATGCAATTTCACTTTATAATTTGAAAGTTATGTCCAGTTTAAAATTTAGAAAAGTCGCCGTAGAATTTATATATATTTTAATATAAAATATTGGCCTTGAAAATAGCCATTTTGCAAACGACCTCGGTTTTCGACGAAACCACTTTTGTTGGAACCGGAATGTCAAATTATTGCTAAGTTTCAATTTCCATATTCGAATTAATATGTGAGCGTGGTAAAAGAAAATGTGTTTTGACTGTTTTAGTCAAATTTAATCGACTAGAAAAGGGCCATTTTTCAAATAGTCTCAGAATTCAACGAAATTAGTCTTGTTAGAAACGTATCGTCAAAACATAGCTAGAAATAATTTTTCTGTAATTTGTAGAGTCCGTATGTGGCCCCGGTAATTTAAAATGTACGTTTGAATTTAATAATTAAATGATTTATAATTAAATTTAAAGAAAAACATATCGTAACAGCCGAATTGGGTTACGAAACATATTCCAATGTGTCCGGGATGGGGGTATTTAGCTAGGGACGCCATTCGTTGGGTTCGATTCGGAGTTACTAACGTCAAATAAATAATTCTTGAATTAATGAATTAAATAAATAAGAAAATACGCGTATAAATATGCTATACTATACGAACCCTAATTCAGAAAATGGCCGGCCGCCGTATGCTTCATTCCATGGCCAGAAAGCTCCGAATTTAGTTCCTCAACCATTTCCAATCCAATCCGAATTAAATTCCAACTCATATACCAAATCGAAGAGGACAGGGAGGCCATCGATTCTATAAGGTGTTGATCGGAGGTTATGAACTGTGGTGGCCGGATTTGTGAGTGAAATCCGCCGACTTTGGCGCGGTTTCCAGGGTGGCAGGACCACCGAGCTCGGCGGGTTTCAGGGCGTGGGGCGGCGTCTGGAGGGCTTCGTCGTGGCGAGGTTTGATCGGTTGCTGGTGGTCTGTGGGTGATGCGGCGTCGGCCTGGTGAAATCGAAGATGGGGTTCGGCTGAGTCCAGAAAAACAGAACGAAGAGGAAGAGAGATTAGAGGTGGATTAGAATGTAATTAGTAAAATTAATTAATTTAATTATTCGTTTAAATATTCGAATATTTAATATAGCATAACTTCTTCATACAGCGACGAAATCAAATGAAACGAAATGCGTTGGGATCACAACGAGGAGATCTACGCAATGACACTGACTAGATGTGAAACAAAGCAGATCAGATTTTGATCGAATTTCAGATTTAGATTTTTTGGTGAGATTTCTTTATTTTAAAATAATTAAAATATCAATTATTTCTCGCTATTTAAATTCCATATATGTGTGTTAATTAATCCACATCTGCGATGTATGATATTGGAATTGTTGTTTGTTCATTACGATGGTTGTGATGTTCATGTTTGGTTAGTATGGCTTTGAAACAGAAATTATGCTTTAGTTAAGAGAATTTGTGTTTAAACAAAAATAGACATTTTTGTTAAGAGAAATTGTGTCAAAACAAAAATCATATTTTGTTAAAGAGATGTGTGTCAAAGCAAATGATCACCTTTATCGAATAAGATTTGTGTTAAAACAATTGATCACTTTCGTCGAATAAGATTGTGTTAGAACAAATTATCACTTTTGTCGAATAAGATTTATGTTAAATTCAAAGTCTCATTTTTATGTTAGTAACGTTAACATATTAGAAATTGGTAATGATAAATAAAACAACATTTTTCTTGAAATGTGTTATAAAAATCAAAATAACATATTTGATTAGAAATTTGTAAGGAAAATAAAAACACATTTTTATTTGCATTATTTTTGTTAAAAAAAAGTCAAAGTGAAGAACACATTTTTATTAACATTATTTTGTTAATAAAAAGGACAATAGGAAAATTACATTTTAGATTAACATTTATTAGTTAGGCATGTTAAAGTTTACATTTTAATTAACATTTTATGTGTTAATTTATAATGACATGGAAAGTTTACATTTTATGTGTTAGTTTAAAATGACATGAAAAGCTTTACTATTAATTAACATTTTATTTGCTAATTAAAAAGGTATGGTAAGTAACATTTTAATTAACATTTTATTTGTTAATTAAAAAGGTATGGTAAGATTAACATTTTATTTAACATTTTAATTAACAAATAGTGTAGAACTCTTTTGTTTACAATTTTCAATGTAAATAAAAAGAACAAGTAGCATAGAACCCTTTTGTTTTTTACATTTTCATGGTAGAATGAAAAGAACAAATTGTGTAGTACTCTTTATTTATATTTTTTATTGTAAATAAAAAGTACAAATATGTGAATTGATTTTATTTTACATTTTCACTGTAAATAAAAAGACAATTATGTGAATCACTTTTATTTACATTTTCCATTGTAAATAAAAGTGCAAAATGTGTGAATCGCTTATTTTTACATTTTACATTGTAATCAAAAGCACATGATAGGAATTACATTTTCATTAACCTATTGTAGTTGTTAATAAAAGAACAAGATTAGGAATACACTTTTATTTACATTGTAGTTGTTGAATAAAAGAACAAGATTAGAAATACACATTTATTTATATTTTATTTGTTGAATAAAAGGATAAGATTAAAAATACACTTTTTATTTGCATTGTTTTGATTAAAGAAATAGACAAGATTATCATATTTTTTGTTCATTGAAAAGAAGGAGACATTAATTCATTGTCGTATGTTAAGATAAGATGAGGACATTTTTCATTATTATTCAGTTGAAATAAAAAGAGATATTTTTTTATTATCATTTAGTGACATAATTTCATCGTCATTTTGTTAAAGAAAAATAAAAAGATTGCATCTTTCAATGTAAATTGAAGATTAAATAGAAATTTACATTTTCTATGAATAAACCTTTAAGATTACATCTTTATGTAAAATGGGTTTCATTAAAAAGGAAAATTTACATTTTTATATAAATAAACAATAAAAAGAAAAATTACATTCAAAATGTAAAGTATAATAAAAAGGACATTTTTATTAGAAACGTCTAATTTGAATAAAAAGATCATTTATGTTACAAATGTGACATTAGAATAAAAACACCGTTTTGGTTAGCAAATATGGCATTGAAATAAATAGGAAAATTGTTTATAAATAAAATGTGCATTTATGTGTCAATAACATAAATAGGAAATTGTTTATAAGTGAAATATGTATTTAAGTGACATTTTAATTTACATTTTAGATGTAAATAAAAGGATAGGTTTAAAAGAAGCATTTTTATTGTCATTTTAGAGACAATTAAAAGAATAGTTTTTAATAGTTGCATTTGTAATGTTATTTATATGCAATAAAAAGAAGAACATAAATATATGTCTATAATATTGAAATATGTGATGTGTTAAATATAATGTTTAGTATATTCAAGTTTGAATATTACACTCTCATTTACAAGTTACCCGACTTGTTTATGTGATTGGGACGATAATTTTCACACATCGCCCAAGTGCACAGATAATTTATTATTTGTTTGATGGATGAAACCCCACATGGTATTGCGATGAAAGTTGACACACACTAATCCCAATATTTAGTTATCTGTCAATCGATGGATTGACAGTCTGTGATGAGCGTTAGTTATTTACTGTAATGCTCACACAGTTATAAATTCCACTTTGGTCGTCATTTGGATGTTTGATAATTATTTATCATGACTGTTGATTACATACAATATTGGTTGTTGATTGAGTCACATTCCAATAAAGAATATTTTAGGAAAAGAATATATTTTAGAAAAATATATTTTTATTGAATGAACTAGTTATTAACTAGAATAAATCATTAAATTAAGATTTAATGAAGTTTTCCAATTAGTGAATATTTAATTGAAATTAAATTAAATAAATTGGATTTTGGGTTTGTCATGAATGGTGTCTTCAATAACACCTTTCTTAAACCCAGTTGAGAAATGAATAAATCTTTTAATTAAGATTATCAAAAGTTTTTCAATTTATCTTTAGTAATTGGAATAAAATAAAATGTGAGTTGGGTTTATTGTGAACTCTGTTTTTAAGCGACATTTGTTCTTTAACCCAACTGACAGTGAAAATATGATTTTGAATTTATAAATCTTTTATTAAGATTTAAGTGGAAATTTTCCAAAAGTAAAGTTTTCCAATTTAATATATTAAATTGGAATTGAATGGAATTCGAATTAACAATAACCGAGATTAACTTCTGTAAAAGAAGACTGATACTACATATGGAATTTAAGAGGCTTTGCCGTTATTCCATTTATATTATTGGTCGGATACAGAAATTTATAACGATTATATATTGATTTTATTTCTGTGAAGATTCCCTATTTTATGGAAGTCGATTTTGGGTTTATCGTGAACGGTGTTCTAAAATGACATTAGTTCTTTAACCCAGTTAAAGATAAGAATTATTTCTTAAATTTAAATAATCATTGAATAATGATTTTTGATATTTAAAAGAAAATTGGGTTTTTAATAAATCTTTAAAAGAAAGATTTAAGAATAAACTTAAAGGAATTATCTTTGATAGAATAATACGAATATTTTATTAGAAGAATAATTCTGAATTGGAATGAGGTGTTGGATGTGTTTTTATAGTACTTGATTTTATTATAAAAATAAGCGAGTTATTCAGAAAGACCGGGTTAACCCATTCCGAAAAATCACTACGGCGGTGAAGAGCCGAAGATGAAGACGGTGTTTGAAGACCGACGATCTTCACGTCGAATGGGTGTGCTGCTACTGAGACCCTTGATGGGAGTAGCTACCTTGAAGGGGCTTCAGTGGTGGCCGTCCGGACTATTGTTGATTATTCGGATTTGGTTTTCGCTCAGATCCAGAGCATAAGCTTATAAATGGATGCGTGTCTGACATTGGATTTCGTACCATGTGAATTAAATTGATCTTTATTAATGTATATCTGATTGGTGGTGGAGAATTTATTCTCTGCTTAACACCCTGGTATATATTAATAGTGATTGATCGCATGGCGTGAATTGTCAATGTGGCACGCCAAGATGCAATTGATGAAGGCTTTTGTTGAAAATCAGGGCCTTGTGGGATGATCAAAGTATATCCTATTACGACATAGCTTTGTGTATATCGTGACTTCGCGAGCCTCACACCCCGGTATGAGTCAAAAACGTGATATGGACCGTAGGGAGTGCACACTTTTCTTTCTAGCTAGTGGTAGTGTCAGTGCTTAAACTGGCTGACATTTTACTTATGTGGATGATGGCTTTTGAGGCACCTTGGATTTTTATAGGCCGTTAGTGGTCATACTATAGGTTCAAAAGGAACCGGAAAGCGTGTGTTCAGGCATAATTAATCCACTGCCGATAGGCGGGGACCGGCCCTACTGCATCCAAGGGTTCACTGCGGGGGATCCTGAGGCATTTGCTAGAGTGTCTCGAATCGGAGAGGAGCTTGCCCCTAGCCTCGACTCATGATGGAAATCCAATTTCCAATACGACCTTGCGGTTTTGATTGTAGAACTAGTATGGCGACATAGTAGGATGGGGTACTATGCCGTCTATGATTGATACATTATGATTGAAATGTTTTTGAAATATATATACCCATATATATACACTAATAATATCAAATCCGTCTTTATCGTATCAAGCATCTTTTGACCATTATAAGGTAAAACCCTATCCTCCGGTTTGCGTGGCATTGTGTAATCGGACTTGGGTCTTATAATGGTTTCATTTTTGTAGAAGACATTGCGTTGTTTAACGATTTACTTTATTTTATGCACTGGTAATCCAAGGAGTAAACCCGTTCCGCGTTAGCGGCGTGGTCCTGCGATTAGCCTTATTATTAGATTAGTTTAGTTAAGATTTCTCATACCAGTCCCATGACTGACCTGTAGTTTGTTTCACTGGCAAACTCGAGTGCCCATATTTTCCACACGGTCAGTCGAGTAGCTTTTGCAGATATATTTACAGGATCCTTGTTTACAGCTGAAGCGGTATTCGGAAAGCTCTGTATCCGTGTATTCCTTACGATTGTATATTTGTATTATTTTCCGCTGCTATTTAAATGTAATTTAAATCTCTGATATTATTGTATTTGTATTGTGTAATAAGTATTCATACTCTGTTATATTCTTGTACTCTGATATAATTGTTGTAATCAGCAATAAAATGTTCTTCAGTTTATGTTCTGATGTGTATTGTTCTCAAAGCAATCCAGGCTTTCCTTTACGGGGAAGTTTGGGTCGTTTCAATTTCTATTTCAAATTTTTCTCAATGCTTTCAAATGATTTCAGAATTACTTCCTTGTTTTTAAATCTATTTTCAAAATGATTTAAAAATTACTTCATTATTTTAAATCTATATCTCTTTATTTTTAAATTTATTTTTACTCCTGTTTTAAAATTATACTTTATTACTTAATATATTTTAACTTCTAATTCAAATTTTTATAACTTATATATTTAATACTAATATCATAGTTGCCTATGTTTTCAAGTTCCTTATTTATATTTATTAAGTTCTAATATATTTTTTATATTCGTAGTTTTATATATATATACTTTTTTATATTTTTATATATAATTTTCTAATCATTTTTGTATCATCTTAATATGTGTTTTTAATATATGTTCTTACTTAAAAAAACTATTTTAATATAAAGGAATATAGTTTGTTTTAACTCAAAATTATCATACTTTAGTCCGCGGGGCTTAGCCTAGTTGGCAAGGGCTCCTAGCAATCATGGAACAAAGTTCCTGGAGGTTGCGGGTTCGATCCTTGGCGGGTGTGCTGTTATGCTCTCCTATGATAAAGGCTTGGAGCGGTTATCCCTTTGGTTCATGTAACAGGTTAGGGATTGATGCTCCTTGCTGGGCTGGCATTAATTGGGGAACCCATGTGGCGGACAGTGGGTATACCTACTGCCTTCGATTTCATCAGGCAGTTTAAAAAAAATTATCATACTTTATTAACTATTATTTGATTTAATTAAGTTTTTCTATTTTTAAATTTTCCTTAAGGGATGTCGACATATAAAAATGGATATGTCAACATATGTACCGCTTGTTTTGAAATTTAAATTTTAAAAAGTGTGTCTTTTGAATTCAGACCATTCTGAAAGGATTTAACTGTTGGTGGACTATAATAGGCTTCTAAATTTGATTTTTAGCAAACTTTTTAATATCTTCTTCTTCCTTTCTTCTCTCTCCATTACTCTTCTTAAATTCTTAAAATCTATACTTATATTCTGCCGATTTTCAAAGATATTTATATCAATCTTCTTCTCTTTCAATTCTCCATCAAACTCTCTCTGAAATTCAAGTGCTACTCAGGAGCTATAGGATATTTGTAATCAAAGATCATGTTTTCAAGTTCTATCAAGACAATACTTCCAAAATTGATACTAAGAAAGGTATAATTGTAGCCCGAAAATCAATTTGTTGTAATTGTAGCTCGGAAATCAATTGGGTATTGGTTATGGTCCGGAAATCAACTAGGTCTCACTGTACTTCGAAAATCAGTTGAGGTGTGCCCTTGTTACCCTGAAATCAAGGATTGTAATATTGAATATCAGCTGAATAGAAATCCATATCAACCCAATGTTCTATAGGACTGGATGTAAGGTAACTTTGAACCAGTATAAAATCCTGGTGTGTACTTTCCATTTGCTGCTTTTTATTTTTATTTTCTTCATCTGTGATTGATTATGTGATTATTAATATTTGTGATTTGCATAATATTCTGAAAACTTAAATAGATTTCAAGAAATTAATAAAATCCATGAAACACTATCCACCCCCCCTCTGGTGTTTAATTTTTCTTAAGATCCTTAATCTACATCCCCAACAGTTGGTATCAGAGCAAAGTTTTCAGTGGTTTCATAATCTGAATTTCTGAAAAGTTTAAATGGCAACCAACAATGGAATTGTCAATAATAATAGTTCATTTGTAGAGGGTCGGTCTATTGTTAGACCACCACTATCCAATGGTAGTAATTATGCATATTGGGCTAGTAGAATGAAAAATTATATACAAGCTGTAGGATTTGACGCTTGGAATATCACACAAACTAAATATGTTGAACCCACTGTTAATTTTGCAAAATGGACTAATGATCAAAAAGTCACTGCATAAATAATTAAAAGGCTATGAATATTTTATTTTGTTCACTAGATAAGAATGAATTCAATAGTGTATCTATTTGTAAATCTGCATATGAAATCTGGAAAACTTTGCAAGTGACTCATGAATGAGTCTATCTCTGATATGTAATATAGGTTCCAAGAGATCGTGCGTTCACTAATGGCTTAGGGAAAAACATATTCGGAGGAAGATCAAGTGACGATCCCAAAACCCCATGACACGGTGTTAAGGATAATCATTGGAATATAACACATTAATCATCATTAGCAGATCACAGATAATAGCATAAACAGGAAATAGAATAATTTACACACATATGACAGCGGAATCATATAGATATCATCACATCAGAGAAGCACAGTACAGGATACAACTTAGTGCATAATGATACATAATCAGTCACCATCGCCTGAGGCGGAATCATACATAAAGAGTACACAAAAGGAATATCAGTCTACATCGCCAGTGGCGGAATCATAATATAGATACAATAATGGCGGAGAAAATCCAAGTCAGCACGGTGTAGTCAAGCCTCGCCATGAGCCAAAAGGAGCGTCAGAAACCTGTAACTAGGCTGCCCGTGTGAAAATGAGGGCACCCGAGTTTGCAAGGTGAAACAAACTACGAGTCAGTCATGGGACTGGTATGAGAAATCTACTCAACTTATTAACAACAATAATAAGGCAAATCAAAGGACCACGCCACTTTCACGGAACGGGTTTACTCCAATGAGTGCTAGTGCATGAAATAAAGTAAATGATTAAATCAACGCAATGCTTTTTATAAAATGAAGCCATTATAAGACTCAGGTCCCATCACACAATGCAACGCAAGCCGGAGGATAGAGTTTTTACCTTATAATGGCCAAAGATGCTTCATACGAATAAAACAAAAGTGTTTGGTATTATTACAAGTGCATATATGTTTCAAAAGCAAATTCAATCATAAACATCAATCATAGGCGGCATAAATGACCCATACCACTATGTCGCCATACTAGTAATACAATCACGTCCGCATATTTCGTATTGGAAATTGGATTCCTTCATGAGTCGAGGCAAGGGGCAAGCTCCTCTCTGATTCGAGACACTCTAGCAAATGTCCCAGGACCCCACTATGATCCTTGGATCTTCAGGGCCGGTCCTCTCTTACTTTTGAGGATTGGCAATTCCTGAACACACGTTTCCCGGTCCTTACAGACCTATATCGAGGCGCCTCGCATTCCAGCAACCACACAGGTGAAAAGTATATATAATGTCAGGGCTGGTAGGTCACTGACACCACCTTAGCTAGAAAGAAACGTCGTGCTCTCCCTGCAGTCACTCTCCCGTTTTTGACTCATACCGAGGTGTGAGGCTCGCGAATTCACGTTATACACAAAGCTACGTCACACAGACCATGCTTTGATCATCAACAACAAGACTTTGCTTTGCAACAGAAGCCTTGATCATATGCCACTTAGGCGTGCCACACAGGCAATCCACTCCATGCGACTGATTTCTGTCAATACATAACCTCTGAGCTCGTACGTCTCAGAGAAGGGCGTTAAGCAAGAGAATAAATTCTCCGCCGCCAAACAGATATATATTTAACAGAGATCGATCAACACAGAACAAAATCCAATGTCAGACACACAGTCCATTTACAAGTCCGTTCTGGGTCTGAACGAAACCGGAGGCACCAATTCCTCGCATATCCGTACAATCAACAGCATGTTTGGACGGCTACTACTTCAATTCCTTCATGGTAGCTACTCCAGTCACGAGTATCAGTAGCGTCCATCCATCCAATGTGGAGATCGTCGGTCTTCAGCCGTCTTCGACTCTTCGACTTCTCAACGTCGATCGATTATTTGAAATGAGATAAACTCGGCCTTTTCAAATAACCCACGTATATTTAGATTTTTAAATCAATCAATCACATGGTTGGACTATTCAACAATCACATTTCAGTTATTTAGTTATAATTTTCATGTCAAATACATTCAACCATCACATATCAAGCAAACACAACAAGATTGGTTTATTTCCACTCTATATCGTCCATAATATCTTATAACGATATATCGCCGTTTTTATTTAATTAAACGACGTTTTAGGTCGTGTCGATGCACTGGCGCTGCTTTCCACTAATTTTGTTTTACACATATAGGAAAATCTAACCGTTGGATCTTCACAAATTTTACATCATTAGGAAGGTCATTTCAAAACGAATCCAACGGTTTCAGTTTTGGGAAAATCCGACGGTCGGATTTTCCACACCAACCATTTGAAGTTACGATTTCAATTTACGAACTGCAGCGTCGTTATTCGATTTAATTTAATTATATTTATATATATATATAAATATAATCATTTCTGGCGCTGTTTTTCTTCAGTTTTGAATTAAACATTCCAGACAATCCAACCGTCGGATCTTCACAAAGTTGGTGCCGTTGGAAAGATATTTCCAAGGCGAACCCAACGGTTGAGGTTTCGGGAAAATCCAATGGTCGGATCTTCCGCACTAGTTGTTTGAAATCACGGTTTCAAAATATGAACTGCACGGCCACGTTTCGTTTTAATTCTATTTATATTTATATATTTATATAAATATAGTTCATTCAAAAATTCCTATATCGTTTCCACTTCAATTATTTCACTAACGCCTTTAATTTTTGGAAAATTTCGCCATAACCTCCTTTGTACGGGAGGGTCTGAGAAAATTCCCAAATAGCCACACGGGCGTCTCATATCAAAAAGAAAAAGAAAAAGCCAAGCGGCTAGCCAACAGGCTCATAAAATCATCACCCAAACAAAGCGGTAAATGTGTACCTATTTGTCGGGCACAAAATTCTATTTCTCTTCTCTAGCCCCTTTTGCTTTAACCTGTTCAATAGATATGCATGTACATATATACAATTTCTAACATTTATCATTTTCCATTCAATTTCATTTTTGATGATTTTGGCGAACTAAAATAGATTTCAACACATGACTATTTTATTTAGTTCCTATGCATGTTAAAAACAATATTTCTATCACAAATATTTATTTCAACGTCCGCATATCTTTAGCATATCACACATATGATAAAAGTGATATTTTTATCATTTAAAATATTTATTCAACCAATGGATGGTATCAACACTTCATAGTTTCAATAAAAATGTAATTTTTATTGTTCGATCTTTTTATTCAACACATGAACTTTTCCACTACACACACTTCTCAACAAATGAGCATCTCCACACATGGACATTTTATTTATGTTGTTCATATTAGAAAGATGAAATTTTGATTGTTGAAACTATTTATATAAGGCGAATATTTTTCAGACTTCATATATATATAAAAATGTGATTTTTATTGTTTAAACACTTCATTCATTCACAAATGAATTTAATTTTCCCACAACACTTTTCAACACACAAACATTTCCACACATGGATATAGTTTCAACATATGGCTTTAATTTCAACACATGAAAATAATTTCAACATAAGAAAATAATTCTAACACACAAAGATTATTCAAAATTTCGGCAGCATAACGGCAGGGTAGTTAAAACCGGCACCGTCCCTAGTACGGCTCCTCGCTCTACCTTAAAACCTCGCGGTTTTTAACAATGGGGATTCATGCATCTAATTCGCACGCAGGCGGCATGTTTATTTTTATTTCCACAAATATTTTCAATTCATTTCAATCACCAATGGGTATTTTTCAACCACAACCAAACAATATCAACCACAAACAATTATTCAACCATTCGTATTTTTCATCCAATATTTCACACCAATTCACCACAATAAATATCGTCCATGGTTTGTGGACGAGGGGAGTATATATATATAATATAATATATATTTGCTATATTTCACTAGCATTTCAACACATATATCAATTATTCTATGTATGTAAAAATTCATACTTCGCTCATATAGCTTACACTACGCATGTACATGAGGTATACAACACGTATGTAATTTATATTTCGCTTATATAAATTATACACGACATTTTCCATTCAATTTCACGTTAATTTAGATTTCTCACCTTGGTTTTCTGAGCGCTAAAAATCGATACGATGTCAGAAAAATCCGCTGCTTCTTCTGTTGGGTAGAGAGCTTCCTTGCGGTCTCGATGTTTCCTGTTTCATCGAATTTCGTCAACACACCAAAAAGATATGATTTTTCAAAGTGTACAGATCAAAGAAAAACGCACTTTCAGAAAGCTTCAAAACTAGGTTTGCGGTTTTCGCGAGAACCGGGGCACGAGGGGACGATCAGGAAGTTGGAGGTGGAAGAGCTTCGAGAGAGCTACAGGCGCGCGGCGGTTTGGTGGGGCTCGGTGGCGCAGATCGGCGGCGGCGGCGGTCTGAAGGTCGGAAGTTTGGAAGGGGATATCTCGACGTAGAGGCGACGATAGGGGGAGCTCCTTATATGGATTTGAAGAGGGGAGGGAGAACTACAAAAAGTTGAACTGGGGGAGGAGCTAATTCGAGCTGTGGCGATCGGAAATCGCCAGGGAAGGGGAAAAAGGTTTCCGCCGTCGAAGTCGGGGTCGGGGGGGTTTCTGATATTTTTTTTTATTTATGAATGGAGAAATATGATTGGCCGAGGATTATATTTAATTTTTAAATTGTGTTTTTTCAAACGAACTCCTTTTTAAACCCAACGACTGTCGCCCCTAGCTAAATACCCCCATTCCGGACACAATGGGATATGTTTCGTAGGCCAATTCGACTGTTACAGTCAGTTATTTTTCAAATTAAAGTATAAAACATTTAATTTTTAACTCTGAACGCACATTTCAATTTGCCAGGGCCACAAACTGATTCGAAAAATTCCAGAAAAATAAATCTAGCTATGTTTTGACGCTACGGTCCCAACAAAACTAGTTTCGTCGAATTCTGAGGTCGTTTGAAAAATGGCCATTTTCTGGTCGATCCAATTTAACAAAAATCGACCAAACACATTTTCTTTTGCCATGCTCACATACTAGCTTCAAAAATTATGAAATTTGAAACCTAGCAATAGTTTGACATCCCGGACCCAACAAAAGTGGTTTCGTTGAATTCCGAGGTCATATGCAAAATATCAATTTTCCAGGCCTATATTCTATATACCGACTCTTCTGAAAATTCATTCGGCCATAACTTTTGATTCCCGTTATGAAACTTCGATTTTTCAGATTCATTAGAAAGGTATTGATTAACAGATTTAAATATTTTTGGTCTCGCTAAAATCCGTTATATTTTCCCCCCTGCATAGTCGGTCAAAGTTTGAATTCAAATTTTCAAACTGACTCACTATTTCTAATTCACTATTTTATTGAAATATTCTATTTCAATTGTTCAAATTCCTTTGAAATAACCAATTTAAAAGTTTTAAATTGGCTCGTATTTTCCAGGTTATTACAATCTCCCCCACTTAAAACTTTTCGTCCTCGAAAAGGAAACAACAGTAAAGTAGGAAATAAAATGTAAATGCAAAGTATGGTAAAGGTACCTTGCACCGGAGTTAGTCAGAGATATCCACTCTGCATTTGGGGTAAGCTTGCTTAATGCTTTCCTCAGTTTCCCAAGTACAGTCTCTAGGATCACTGCTCCACTGCACTTTAACTAAATGAACCTTTTTGCTTCTGAGTTCTCTAGTTTCTTTGCCAACAATTTTTAATGGCTCTCTTCTAAGTGCTAATTCTGGAGTTATCTCCACATCCCGTTGCGCTGCTTCTTCTACAACAAGATCCGGATCATGCACATGTCTCCTAAGTTGAGATACGTGAAATACATTGTGCACTCCAGGCAACCAATCTGGCAATTGAACCCTATAAGAAAGAGTTCAAATTCGCTCAAGTATAGGAAAGGGACCAATAAATCTCGGTGCCAACTTCCCATTCTTTCCAAATCTGATTACTCCTCTCATCGGAGAAACCTTTAAATAAACATGATCACCAACAGCAAATGTCAAATCTCTCCTTCTAGAGTCTGCATAACTTTTCTGTCGGCTTTGGACGGTTTTCAATTGCTTCTTGATGAAGTCCACTTTATCAGATGCTTCCCTAATCATATCGGGTCCTAGTACAAGTCTGTTGCCAGGTTCTACCCAACATGCAGGAGATCTGCAGGGTCTGCCATATAATGCTTCAAATGGTGACATTCTCAAACTTGCTTGATAGCTATTGTTATATGAGAATTCTTCCAAATGCAAATGATCTTCCCATGACCCACCAAAATCGATTATACAAGCCCGCAATAAATCTTCCAGAATTCTATTCACCCGCTCAGTTTGGCCATCTGTTTGTGGGTGATAAGCGGTGCTCATATTCAGTTTTGTCCCCAATTCTGTCTGGAAAGCCTCCCAGAATTTGCTAGTAAATAGGGGATCTCTATCACTGACTATGCTGATGGGAATTCCATGCAGCTTAACAATTTCTCTGAAATATATCTGTGCTAGACTTTGGGCAGTTCTATTGGACCTGACAGGTATAAAATGGGCAGTCTTCGTGAAGCGATCTACGATTACCCAAATGTTGTCATTACCTTTCTTGGTTCGCGGCAAACCATCTATGAAATCCATGGAAATCTGTTCCCATTTCCAACCTGGGACTTCCAACGGTTGCAACAGTCCAGCTAGCTTCTGTTGGTCACTCTTGACCAATTGACAAGTAGGGCATTTGCTAACATACAAAGAAATATCCCTTTTCATTGCCTTCCACCAAAAAGTGCGTTTGATATCGTTGTACATTTTACTCACCCCAGGATGGATGCAAAATTTTGAATTATGGCATTCATCTAGCACTTCTCTTTTAAGCTCGGGAATGTCGGGAACACATATTCTTCTATTCAGCCTCAGAACTGCTTCTGTATCCACTTGGAAACTGGAGCCTTCGCCCCTTTGAATCCTTTTTACCATCTCTTTCGCAAAATTGTCACTTTTCTAAAGAATAGATATCCTATCAATCAATCCAGGTGTAATTATAAGATTGGCAATGATTGCGGTTTTCCTACTAAGTGCATCCGCTACCACGTTAGCCTTTCCCGGCGTATACAAGATATCAAGATCATACGCCGCAAGAAATTCTAGCCAACGCTGCTGTCTCAGATTCAGATCTTTCTGGGTATATAATACTTCAACGATTGATGATCTGTGTACAGTATAAATTTCTCGCCCAATAAGTAATGTCTCCAGATTTTCAAGGCAAATACGATGGCTAGCAACTCAAGATCATGAGTCACATAATTCTTCTCATGCGGTTTCAATTGGCGGCTTGCATAAGCGACTACTTGGCCTCTCTGCATTAACACTGCACCAAGACCTCTAATAGAAGCATCTGTCCAAACCGTTAGATCCTGATTGCCATCAATAATTGTTAACACTGGAGCGGTGGTCAGCTTCGATTTCAATTCCTGGAAAGCTCCTTCACAGTCGGAAGTCCACTTAAACTTCTCATGTTTCTTTGTGAGCTTCGTTAATGGACCGGATATCTTCGAAAAATCCTTAACGAACTTTCGATAATAACTAGCCAACCCCATAAAACTTCTAACTTCTATGGGAGTAGTGGGTTGTTTCCAGTCTTGAATCGCTATTTTTTTGCTTGGGTCAACAGAAATTCCTTTCTCTGACACGACATGGCCAAGAAATTTAACTTCTTCTTGCCAGAAGACACATTTAGAGAATTTGGCTTTGAAGACGTTCTTCCTTAGAATCTCCAATACTTGTTCTAAGTGTTTTTCATGCTCGGGTTTTGATTTGGAGTAGATTAAAATATCATCGATGAATACGAGGACAAATTTATTCAGAACTCCTCTGAACACTCTATTCATTAGATCGACAAAGTATGCTGGAGCGTTGCATAGGCCAAACGGGATTACTAACCATTCATAAAATATGTCTGGGCCTCTGAAAGCGGTCAAAGGAACACACTCTTCTGCTATCCTCAATTGATGAAAACCTGTAGCTAGGTCCATTCGGGAAAATACTTTCGCCCCATTCAATTGGTCTAGCAAATCATCAATGCGGGGTAATGGATATTTATTTTTAAGCGTCTGTTTGTTAAGGTCTCGGTAATCAACACATAATCTAAGAGTACCGTCTGACTTTGGGACAAACACGACAGCTGCACCCCAATTAGAAAAACTCGGTCTGATTACACCTTTCCACAACAGTTGACGAGTTTGATCGCCTAATTCTTCTTTTTCTTTCGGAGTCATTCTACGAATTGGATGCACCACTGGTCTGGCATTGGGAATTAGATCGATTCGGAATTCTATTTCTCTTTGCGGAGGTAAGTTTTCAACTTCTTCAAACAAATCCGCATAGTTGCTAACAATCGGAATCTTTTCCATGGAAGTAGGGATAAGTTCTAATGCTGACCAAAATTCTTCTCTATTCGGATTCGAACCATGACAGGGAACCGTAATATATCCAAGCTTCGTTCGAATTTTAACGATTCTTTCCGCACAATTCACTTCGGCTTCATATTTCGTTAACCAATCTAGCCCGAGAATAATATCGAATTCGGTAAAATCCATAACGATTAAATCAAAAGGAAATTTGTAGGAAGAATAAGAGATCGGCACTCTACAATATGAACCGAGAGTAACAGGACCCCCTATCGGGTTATGAACTTCAACCGATTCTTTGAGCTTTCGCTGTTTTAACTTTAGTTTGTGCACTGTGTTTCTAGCAATAAAACTACGTGATGCACCTGTGTCAAACAATACAGAAACAGGAATATTTTTAATTGTAAGGGTACCTCCCAAAACATCGGGTTTACCTGCTCCAACGGAAGCAGCTGGCGGGCTAGACCCGTCATAGACATGAGCTACTGTAGCTTTCTTCAGCAAAGGACAGTCTTTGACCAGATGATCGGTCTTGCGACAATTGAAGCACGAGCGAGGGTTCTGAGAGCCTTGGCTCGAGCCTTGAGAATTTGTTTTCTGTCTCTTCGGAGCAGTGCAGACGTTTGAGTAGTGCCCCGGCTTACCACAGTTAAAGCAATTTCCTCTTGGCGGCTTGCCAGTCTGAGGTTTTGAAGATGCTGCTTGGCTTGACTCGCCTTGATTTACAGCAGGCTTGCGCTTGTTTCCGGCTTGGCTTCTAGCGCGATCCTGATCCAGATGCCTTTGATCAAGGTCTTCATAGTTGCATGTCATTTCCACTAGCTCGTTGAATTCGAGCTTGACATGGGCCATGGCTCTATCATGATATTGTCGTCTTAGTCCAAGGATAAACCTCTTATTTTTGGACTTCGCAGTAGCGACGAGTTCTGGAGCATAGGGCGACAACATTGTAAATTTGTTCAGATAATCCTGCATGGAAAGATCCCCTTGCTGGAGATTGGCGAAGTCATCGTGCATTCTTTCTAGCGCTTGTTCTGGGACATATTTCTCCTTGAAGAGTTCTTTAAATCCATCTCATGTTCTTCCAGCTTCTCCATTCCCGGCGGTAAGAGATTCCCACCATAATTCAGCTTGTTCCTGCATAAGCCAGGCGCCCATAATAGCTTTGTCTTCGTCTCCAAGCCTTAGGCCTTCAAGAATTTTCTCGCATGTTTTGAGCCATGCAAGGGCCTCTATTACGGTGCCAGTTCCCGAGAAGGTCTTGCCTCCTAAGTTCTTATATCTCTTAGCTACACGGTCGAGCTCGAAGTATTGAGCTGCCGGAGGTTGTATCAAAGGTCCTTCTTGAGCTGGGATTTCTCCCCTTCCTCGGCCTCGGCCGGCACGGCCTCCTCTAGCGGCGGCTGCTCTGGTAGCCATTTGTCAAATTCTGTATAAGCAACGAAAAAAAGTCAGCTAACAGAAATGATAGTCTATTGCATAGTTAAGCAGAAAAATCTACGGAAAGATAACGATGGACTGATCAATTGTTTTTGCTATTCTGCTCAGCTCATTCTAGGACCTTACTAGTCCTATCTCTAATGAGCGACTCGCCTTAGAATACTACTGATCCTATTTTGACGAAGTGTTTAATGTGTTAGACTCCAGAATTAAGGTTAACCAAAGCTCTGATACCAGCTGTGACGATCCCAAAACCCCGTGACACGGTGTTAAGGATAATCATTGGAATATAACACATTAATCATCATTAGCAGATCACAGATAATAGCATAAACAGGAAATAGAATAATTTACACACATATGACAGCGGAATCATATAGATATCATCACATCAGAGAAGCACAGTGCAGGATACAACTTAGTGCATAATGATATATAATCAGTCACCATCGCCTGAGGCGGAATCATACATAAAGAGTACACAAAAGGAATATCAGTCTACATCGCCAGTTGCGGAATCATAATATAGATACAATAATGGCGGAGAAAATCCAAGTCAGCACGGTGTAGTCAAGCCTCGCCATGAGCCAAAAGGTGCGTCAGAAACCTGTAACTAGGTTGCCCGTGTGAAAATGAGGGCACCCGAGTTTGCAAGGTGAAACAAACTACGAGTCAGTCATGGGACTGGTATGAGAAATCTACTCAACTTATTAACAACAATAATAAGGCAAATCAAAGGACCACGCCACTTTCGCGGAACGGGTTTACTCCAATGAGTGCTAGTGCATGAAATAAAGTAAATGATTAAATCAACGCAATGCTTTTTATAAAATGAAGCCATTATAAGACTCAGGTCCCATCACACAATGCAACAAGCCGGAGGATAGAGTTTTTATCTTATAATGGCCAAAGATGCTTCATACGAATAAAACAAAAGTGTTTGGTATTATTACTAGTGCATATATGTTTCAAAAGCAAATTCAATCATAAACATCAATCATAGGCGGCATAAATGACCCATACCACTATGTCGCCATACTAGTAATACAATCACGTCCGCATATTTCGTATTGGAAATTGGATTCCTTCATGAGTCGAGGCAAGGGGCAAGCTCCTCTCCGATTCGAGACACTCTAGCAAATGTCCCAGGACCCCACTATGATCCTTGGATCTTCAGGGTCGGTCCTCTCTTACTTTTGAGGATTGGCAATTCCTGAACACACGTTTCCCGGTCCTTACAGACCTATATCGAGGCGCCTCGCATTCCAATAACCACACAGGTGAAAAGTATATATAATGTCAGGGCTGGTAGGTCACTGACACCACCTTAGCTAGAAAGAAACGTCGTGCTCTCCCTGTAGTCACTCTCCCGTTTTTGACTCATACCGAGGTGTGAGGCTCGCGAATTCACGTTATACACAAAGCTACGTCGCACAGACCATGCTTTGATCATCAACCACAAGACTTTGCTTTGCAACAGAAGCCTTGATCATATGCCACTTAGGCGTGCCACACAGGCAATCCACTCCATGCGACTGATTTCTGTCAATACATAACCTCTGAGCTCGTACGTCTCAGAGAAGGGCGTTAAGCAAGAGAATAAATTCTCCGCCGCCAAACAGATATATATTTAACAGAGATCGATCAACACAGAACAAAATCCAATGTCAGACACACGGTCCATTTACAAGTCCGTTCTGGGTTTGAACGAAACCGGAGGCACCAATTCCTCGCATATCCGTACAATCAACAGCATGTTTGGACGGCTACTACTTCAATTCCTTCATGGTAGCTACTCCAGTCACGAGTATCAGTAGCGCCCATCCATCCAATGTGGAGATCGTCGGTCTTCAGCCGTCTTCGACTCTTCGACTTCTCAACGTCGATCGATTATTTGAAATGAGATAAACTCGGCCTTTTCAAATAACCCACGTATATTTAGATTTTTAAATCAATCAATCACATGGTTGGACTATTCAACAATCACATTTCAGTTATTTAGTTATAATTTTCATGTCAAATACATTCAACCATCACATATCAAGCAAACACAACAAGATTGGTTTATTTCCACTCTATATCGTCCATAATATCTTATAACGATATATCGCCGTTTTTATTTAATTAAACGACGTTTCAGGTCGTGTCGATGCACTGGCGCTGCTTTCCACTAATTTTGTTTTACACATATAGGAAAATCTAACCGTTGGATCTTCACAAATTTTACATCATTAGGAAGGTCATTTCAAAACGAATCCAACGGTTTCAGTTTTGGGAAAATCCGACGGTCGGATTTTCCACACCAACCATTTGAAGTTACGATTTCAATTTACGAACTGCAGCGTCGTTATTCGATTTAATTTAATTATATTTATATATATATATATATATATATAATCGTTTCTGGCGTTGTTTTTCTTCAGTTTTGAATTAAACATTCCAGACAATCCAACCGTCGGATCTTCACAAAGTTGGTGCCGTTGGAAAGATATTTCCAAGGCGAACCCAACGGTTGAGGTTTCGGGAAAATCCAATGGTCGGATCTTCCGCACTAGTTGTTTGAAATCACAGTTTCAAAGTATGAACTGCACGGCCACGTTTCGTTTTAATTCTATTTATATTTATATATTTATATAAATATAGTTCATTCAAAAATTCCTATATCGTTTCCACTTCAATTATTTCACTAACGCCTTTAATTTTTGGAAAATTTCGCCATAACCTCCTTTGTACGGGAGGGTCTGGGAAAATTCCCAAATAGCCACACGGGCGTCTCATATCAAAAAGAAAAAGAAAAAGCCAAGCGGCTAGCCAACAGGCTCATAAAATCATCACCCAAACAAAGCGGTAAATGTGTACCTATTTGTCGGGCACAAAATTCTATTTCTCTTCTCTAGCCCCTTTTGCTTTAACCTATTCAATAGATATGCATGTACATATATACAATTTCTAACATTTATCATTTTCCATTCAATTTCATTTTTGATGATTTTGGCGAACTAAAATAGATTTCAACACATGACTATTTTATTTAGTTCCTATGCATGTTAAAAACAATATTTCTATCACAAATATTTATTTCAACGTCCGCATATCTTTATCATATCACACATATGATAAAAATGATATTTTTATCATTTAAAATATTTATTCAACCAATGGATGGTTTCAACACTTCATAGTTTCAATAAAAATGTAATTTTTATTGTTCGATCTTTTTATTCAACACATGAACTTTTCCACTACACACACTTCTCAACAAATGAACATCTCCACACATGGACATTTTATTTACGTTGTTCATATTAGAAAGATGAAATTTTGATTGTTGAAACTATTTATATAAGGCGAATATTTTTCAGACTTCATATATATATATATATATATATAAATGTGATTTTTATTGTTTAAACACTTCATTCATTCACAAATGAATTTAATTTTCCCACAACACTTTTCAACACACAAACATTTCCACACATGGATATAGTTTCAACATATGGCTTTAATTTCAACGCATGAAAATAATTTCAACATAAGAAAATAATTCTAACACACAAAGATTATTCAAAATTTCGGCAGCATAACGGCAGGGTAGTTAAAACCGGCACCGTCCCTAGTACGGCTCCTCGCTCTACCTTAAAACCTCGCGGTTTTTGACAATGGGGATTCATGCATCTAATTCGCACGCAGGCGGCATGTTTATTTTTATTTCCACAAATATTTTCAATTCATTTCAATCACCAATGGGTATTTTTCAACCACAACCAAACAATATCAACCACAAACAATTATTCAACCATTCCTATTTTTCATCCAATATTTCACACCAATTCACCACAATAAATATCGTCCATGGTTTGTGGACGAGGGGAGTGTATATATATATATATATATAATATAATATATATTTGCTATATTTCACTAGCATTTCAACACATATATCAATTATTCTATGTATGTAAAAATTCATACTTCGCTCATATAGCTTACACTACGCATGTACATGAGGTATACAACACGTATGTAATTTATATTTCGCTTATATAAATTATACATGATATTTTCCATTCAATTTCACGTTAATTTAGATTTCTCACCTTGGTTTTCTGAGCGCTAAAAATCGATACGATGTCAGAAAAATCCGCATCTTCTTCTGTTGGGTAGAGAGCTTCCTTGCGGTCTCGATATTTCCTGTTTCATCGAATTTCGTCAACACACCAAAAAGATATGATTTTTCAAAGTGTACATATCAAAGAAAAACGCACTATCAGAAAGCTTCAAAACTAGGTTAGCGGTTTTCGCGAGAACCGGGGCACGAGGGGACGATCAGGAAGTTGGAGGTGGAAGAGCTTCGAGAGAGCTACAGGCGCGCGGCGGTTTGGTGGGGCTCGGTGGCGCAGATCGGCAGCGGCGGCGGTCTGAAGGTCGGAAGTTTGGAAGGGGATATCTCGACGTAGAGGCGACGATAGGGGGAGCTCCTTATATGGATTTGAAGAGGGGAGGGAGAACTACAAAAAGTTGAACTGGGGGAGGAGCTAATTCGAGCTGTGGCGATCGGAAATCGCCAGGGAAGGGGAAAAAGGGTTTCCGCCGTCGAAGTCGGGGTCGGGGGGGTTTCTGATTTTTTTATTTATTTATTTATGAATGGAGAAATATGATTGGCCGAGGATTATATTTAATTTTTAAATTGTGTTTTTTCAAACGAACTCCTTTTTAAACCCAACGACTGTCGCCCCTAGCTAAATACCCCCATTCCGGACACAATGGGATATGTTTCGTAGGCCAATTCGACTGTTACAGTCAGTTATTTTTCAAATTAAAGTATAAAACATTTAATTTTTAACTCTGAACGCACATTTCAATTTGCTAGGGCCACAAACTGATTCGAAAAATTCCAGAAAAATAAATCTAGCTATGTTTTGATGCTACGGTCCCAACAAAACTAGTTTCGTCGAATTCTGAGGTCGTTTGAAAAATGGCCATTTTCTGGTCGATCCAATTTAACAGAAATCGACCAAACACATTTTCTTTTGCCATGCTCACATACTAGCTTCAAAAATTATGAAATTTGAAACCTAGCAATAGTTTGACATCCCGGACCCAACAAAAGTGGTTTCGTCGAATTCTGAGGTCGTATGCAAAATATCAATTTTCCAGGCCTATATTCTATATACCGACTCTTCTGAAAATTCATTCGGCCATAACTTTTGATTCCCGTTATGAAACTTCGATTTTTCAGATTCGTTAGAAAGGTATTGACTAACAGATTTAAATATTTTTGGTCTCGCTAAAATCTGTTATATTTTCCCCCCTGCATAGTCGGTCAAAGTTTGAATTCAAATTTTCAAACTGACTCACTATTTCTAATTCACTATTTTATTGAAATATTCTATTTCAATTGTTCAAATTCCTTTAAAATAACCAATTTAAAAATTTTAAATTGGCTCGTATTTTTCGGGTTATTACAGATCAAGTTAGAATTTTTTTGAATTCATTAACTTCAGATTGGGATGAAGACTCTGGCAATTGAAGATGCCAGTAATATAAACACAATAAAAATAGAAGAATTAATTGGAAATCTAACGTCGTTTGAAGTTCAGATGCAAGGAAGGAAAATAAGTCATTGGAAAAGAAATCAATAGTGTTTAATGCAATGACCGAAGATTCTGACTCAAACAGCGAGGAGAAGAAATAGCCTTAATGACAAGAAATTTCAGAAAATTTCTGAAATATAAAAAAGAAATCATTTCAAGAGGAATGTGAAAAGAAATTCTGTGAAAAATAATGAAGTCCCGAATAATGTTAGATGTTTTAACTTTGACGAACTAGGCCACCTGAAAAGATCTTATCCTTATATAGAGAGACAAAATGAACATTCAAATGATAATTCATCAAAGAAGATAAAAAGAGCATATACAAATTCGGTTTTAACAAAAATGTTGAATAGTAAATATTGAACTACGTCTTGAAATAAATGCAATAGGTTTTCTTTTTAGTTTTAAAGATGACCCACATTCTCTTCTTTATTCATATCAATTTGTTTAAATTGTTTTATTTGAAATTCTAGGTTTACAGATTTTTCTCACCTACAATGTTAAGCCATGTTGTCAAAGGGAAAGAATAATAAGCGAAGAAGTTGTTCAAATGGGATGACCTAGCAATCACATAAACACACACCACTTTGATTTAGCTAATCTCTTTATATGTTCTTGATGGGAAACAATGGCTGAGTCACGTACTTGGTCGCTTTCTTGAAGACGATTCGGCGATTTGGCCGGTGGTGCAAAACCAGTTCGTACTTTCGCCGCAGCCTAGTGCACTTTCAAAAATAAAAATACCGCTCAAAAATTTCAGAAAGAATATTTTAATGGCGGAAGCAAAAACTGTGTTTTTTTATATTATTTTCGTCTACAACTGAAGATAATATATAGATGGGGATTAGGGCTGAACGAAAATACTGGGCAGTAGGTAAATCTGCTAAAATACCAAGTCAATAGTGTACCGCTTCAAATAAAAATCGGATCATAAATATTTCTCATATTTAAAAAACACAGTTCGAAAAATGCAATTTTTTCTAGTCCAGAAAAATAAGTGTTTACACCACAAAGCCAAGCCAAGCCCGACTGAACCGGGACAGTCACGCGCGTGTGTGGTGGTCATGATGCATGGTCTCCCTCCTCACAACAAAGCATATATTGGGAGCCCAAGGCCCCAACATGACTTCTTAGAAACAAGTATAAATACTTGCATCTTTCTTATAATCCCATGATGTTGGACTATTCACATATAGGAGTCATTCATACACTTATTTCAACATTTTTAATAATTCACAAAATATTTCCAACAATCCCCTACTTGAATTTTTTTAAAATATCTTCGAGCAGTTTCTAAAAATATATAAGATTGTGCATAAACAAAGGTGTCATCCGACTTGAACCTTTGCATAGTGAATAAGATTCAGTTTTTACTAGAGTGACACGTAGTCTTGAACTCTAATCCTAACATCAAACCACACACAAACTTTTCTGTAGTGCAATCAAATAAGCCCGCGCATTTATGGCCATGCATGTCTATCCCAGTTTAGTGAACGCTCTAGAAGTTTTGCCCAAAACTCCATAGGAAATGGCCACATTTTCACATTCACATATGTGAGTCTATCAAGAGTACTCCTGAAGGTAGCTACTCCACTCCAAATAGAGTATAGATCTCATTAAGGGTTTCTATCAACTCATCCTCTAATCACTTCAGGAATACATGCTTCTTGGTTTATTAAATAGCGTGTTCAACTCCTATCACTACACTACTTGTTTTTACCCATTGAACCTATTTCTTGGGATCTCCAGTCATTTAGGTCGGGTTACCATTGTACGTGACTCAATAATCTAAGGGCAATAGTCCCATTATTTTAGAAGAATTAAGGACTTTCTCTCTGGACAGTCCTTTCGTCAAAGGATCTGCCAAATTTTCATCACTATGTACGTAATCCACTCTAACGGTACCTGAGGAAAGTAGTTCTCTAACCGTCTTGTGCTTACGAAGTATTTTTCGTCTCTTACCGTTATAATAACGGTTCTGAACATTTGCAATAGCCGCGGTACTATTGCAATGTATCAACACAGCTGGTATCGGTATTTCCCGTAAGGGAATCTCAACTAGCAGATTTCTCAAATATTCTGCTTCTTCACTAGCTGTGGCTAGTGCTATCATCTCAGACTCCATAGTAGACTGAGCCAAAATAGTCTGTTTCTTGGATTCCCAAGAAACAACTCCTCCAGCGATGCTAAATATATAGCCACTGGTCGCCTTAGAATCATCAGATAAAGTATTCTGGTCTGCATCCGAATATCCTTCAAGTACAGTTGGGAACTTTTCATAATATAATCCAAGGTTCATAGTTCGTTTAAGGTATCTCATTACCTTTTCAATAGTATGTCAGTGCTCTATACTGGGTCTACTGGTAAACCTGCACAATAATCCCACGACATAGGCAATGTCGGGTCTAGTACAATCAGTGGCATACCGAAGGATACCAATGATGCTCGCATAATCAGACTGTCTTACACCTTCATCAGTGTTCTTAAATAACTTTACACTTGGATCATATGGTGTACATGCAGGTTTACAGTCAAAGTAATTATATTTCTTCAGTATCTTCTCAATGTAATGAGATTGATCCAAAGAAATTCTCTTTTCTGACCTAGTAATCTTAATACCTAGGATTACACTCGCCTCACCTAGATCTTTGATATCAAAATTAGCACTTAATAAGGATTTGACTGAATTTATGGCATGAAGGTTTGACCCAAAGATGAGTAGGTCATCTACATAAAGGCATATAATAGTGCAAATGTCATTCTCAGATTTGTAATAAATGCATTTGTCACTCTCATTAACTTTAAAACCATGTGATATGATTAAGTTATCAAATTTTCATGCCATTGTTTAGGTGCTTGTTTTAAACCATGTAATGACTTATCTAATTTGCATACTTTATGTTCTTGACCACGTACTACAAATCCTTTAGGCTGGTCCACATAGATTTCTTCGTCTAATTCACCGTTTAAAAATGCGGTTTTAACATCCATTTGGTGTATTAGTAAATTATGAATGGAAGCAATTGAGATTAATACCCGAATGGATGTTATTCTAGTTACAGGTGAAAAAATGTCAAAGAAATCTATATTTTCTTTTTGTCTAAAATCTTTAGCTACTAGTCTTGCTTTGTATTTATCAATAGTACCATCAGGTTTTAATTTCTTTTTAAGCACCCATTTACAGCCTATAGATTTACAACCATGAGGTTTTCGTATGATGATGATGCTTCTGCCTTCTACGGGGTTCTGATAGGGTTTTGCCAGTCCCCCTAGTTTTGTTCTGTTTTTGTATCTTCTGTTTGTGAGTGTACGATTTTCTGCTTTTTGCAGGAAACGTTTTTGTGCGCCGTTGGAGGATGTCTATGTTGGAGTTTATGCCCTAAAGGCAATTCATTTGATGAGATTGATAACACTATTGATGTTATTATTTTATTTTGAATAAAATATTATTCTTTTATATTATATTTACTGCGTAATATAAATATAAATATAATAGAAGTACTTAGAATAATAATACGGAATTATATAGTTCGAGTAAGACTGAACTTGAGATTATATAATGTGATAAGTATTATAATTCTTAAAAGTCCCTAATTGAGTTTTATTGTTTATAAAGGACAACAATAAAGCGTTGAGACTAGTATATCGATTGACTGATGATCACATCTCATTGATCATTAATATACGTGATATTAAAGTCAAGATATAAATACGTATTAGAGAATAGCGTATTGGGCTGACCCACCGTGAGATAACTACATGGAATATAATCAACAGTATCATAAATTGTTCTCATAGTGATAGTGATGTAATGGTCCTCAGACCTGAAATCATTATAAGTTTATTCGAGGATATTTATGTTTTGATATCATCTAAAGTTATTTCATAACAGAGTAATGATAACGGTGATTATTGGATATATCTCAAATCGAATGAAAATTATGAATGATCTAGATGGAATTTAACCCTACGATATATTCGTAGTGATATCCATGGGCCTCTTGATTGAGTGAGACTGTGAAATGCATGGCCGTGCTCAAATATTGATTTGTTTTAAACAGTCTACTCATCGATCAAGAAAAACAGATTAAATTATAACGAGGATGATATGATCCATGCCTCTAGTTTAATTCTGGATATGTTGGTTAAAAGGATTATATTACATTGACACACTGGTCATAGAAAGGTTGTATCGAATCGTTAATTGATCTTATTATAACTTGGGTAGCAGCGATGTATTACTAGATGTCGCTCACTGTTTATAATTTAAATACGATTTAAATTATTGCCAACGTTGTAATAACCTATAGGGTCACACAACTAGAACGTTAAAGGAGAAATTATTTTCTTTGGGTTAAATAAAACAACAATTTGTTGATATTTTGTTTGAAATTGGAATTGGTATTCGCGTTGGTTTAATATTTATGGTTATGGTTTGATTTTAAAAAGGAGATATTTATATTTTATTCCTTTTAAAAATAAAAGGCTAACCCTATCTTGGTCATCCGATTATTACACTATTTTTATTCAGTCATTCTAAAAAACCCGAATACCCAACACAAAACAAAATCCTAGAAATAATTGCGGCGGCTAGTACAGCCTTCTTCCATTCCTCTTCAATATGATTGTAGAAGAAATCGTTCTTGTGGATTCGTATAGAGGCATGGCACTTGACATGCTCAAGATTTGATTCTTCTATGTTCCAAAGACATTCAGAAAAGAGGGGATAGGCGATGCATCGATTTCGTGAAATCCAATCAGGTATAAAGTTTCGATTTATTATATTTTGCACAGATCCATCCTTTTAGTTGTTTAAAATGCTCAAAAGGGTTTCAGATTTGATCCATAAAACTTTTCAGGCTAGATCCTCCCCTTTTGTTATATATATATATATATATATATATATATATATATATTGTTGAAAAAAAAACCAGGGGGTAAATCTTCCAATGCCAAGTCTTATTGGATTCCAGAGAATCCATCTCGTCATTTATAGCCTCTTGCCAAAAATCGGCATCTATAGAAGATAGGGCCTCTTGGAGGTTTAAGGGATCCTCCTCTACAGTAAAAGAACAAAAATCCGAACGAAAATCTTTTACGGTTCTTGTTGTTTTACTTCTTCTAGATTCAGCTCCAGAACTTTTATTAAGTTCTGTTCTAATAGGCATACTTGAAGTGCCCCCACTATTCCTTAATTTAAATGGAAATTTTGTTTCATAAAAATAGGCATTATTTGATTAAATTATGTTATGTGCATTTATATCATAAAATGGGCATCATATGCTCTACTTGCCAATTTTATTCTCTTAGGGTCTGGGATGCGAACATATGCTAAACAACCCCAAGTTCAAAAGTATGACACATTGGGTTTATGATTCTTTAAATTTCATAAAATGAAATTTTATTCTTAGATTTGGGGATTCTATTTAGAACATAGCATACAGTCAATAAAATATCCCTGCACCAATGTTTTGCTGCACCAGAATTTAATAGGATGGCCACTACTAATTCGGTAAAAGTCATATTTTTTCTTTCAGCTTTACCGTTCATTTCAGGTGAATAGGGTGCAGTTCTCTCATGTACAATACCATGTAATTTATAGAAGTCCAGAATTGAATTAGATTCATATTCTGTTCCTCTATCACTACGAAATCTCTTAATTTTCCTGTTTGTTTGATTCTCAATTTCAGTTTTGAACGTTTTAAACATTTCAAATGCATCACTTTTATTTTTCATAAGGTAAACATATGTGAAATCAGAATAGTCATCAATAAAAGTGATAAAATACCAATGTCCATGTCTAGTCAAAGTACCATCAAGTTCACATATGTCAGAATGAATCAAATCTAAGGGTTCAGATTCTCTGTCAACAGATTTATGAGATTTCTTAGTGATTTTTGCTTGTGTACAGAATTCACATTTATCAGGTTTAGATTCTGACATCTTAGGTATCATATCTAGGGTGCTCATGTTATGAATTATTCATTTATTGACATGACATTATCTAGAGTGCCAAATATTAAAATCACACAACATATAAGAAGAATTATTCACTTTATTAGATTCAACATTTAATTTAAACATTCCCTCACAAGCATAACCCTTTCCTACAAAAGTTCCCTTATACCCTATGGTATACACATCAGCTCCAATAAATTGAGTAAAGCCTGCCTTATTAAGGAGAAAGCCAGAAACCAGATTCTTCCTCATCTCTGGAGTATGCAAAACATCTTTAAGAATCACGGTCTTTCCAGAGGTAAACTTGATCTCCACATTTCCAACCCCTGCAACGTTAGTGGTATGAGAATCTCCCAACAACACTTTCTGATCATCAGCAGCCGTGTATGTGGTGAACATATCACGATCATAGCAGACATGGCAAGAAGCATCAGTGTCTACCCGCTAACCCTCTGATCCACCAACAAGGTGAATCTCAGTGATCATAGCCATAAGAGGCTCCTCCTCAGTCAGGTTAGCCTATGGTGCAGAACTAGGCCTGTTCCGACACTTTTGTGCTATATGACCTGATTTTCCACAGTTGTAACATAGAAACAACTGTCCAGAATTATTCTTTTGGGCTGGTTTTTGCTGTCCTTTCGAGTTTCCTTGCGGATTCTCGTTCTGTTTGTTGCGCCAGTTCTGATTCTTGAATGACTTCTGGTTCGGTTTCAGAACTGCGGGTTTGGTCTTTTAGTGTTGTTTGAGACAACCAGCACTTCCTCTTTCTGGTCCTGTTTGCGTGCCTCCTCAATGCGGAGGCGAGTGATCAAGCTTTCTAAGGAAAATTCCTTAGTCTTATGTCGTAGGAAATTCTTAAAGTTTTTCCAACTTGGGGGTAGTTTGTCAATAATAATAACAACTTGAAATTGTTCGTCCAAAACCATACCTTCGGAGATGATCTCATGGGCTATTTTCTGAAGCTCATGAGACTGCGTCTCCACTGACCTACTGTCTATCATCTGATATTTGAGATAGCGACACACAACATACTTCTTTGTCCTTGCCTCCTCTTTATCGTGTTTCTTCTTCAGCGCTACCCAGATCTCCTTCGTTGTCTTCTCGTCCGAGTTGTAGTAATCATACAGATCATCGATGAGGCCATTGAGAATGAAATTTCTGCACAGATAGTCCTGCTCAATCCAGTTCTATTGCTGTTTTGATTGTTCAGTCCAGGAAGCGATCTGCGTTTCATCAGTTCCGTCAGGTTTGTCTGGCAACTGCGGTTTGTCGGTGATCAGAGCAGCAACTACCTTTCTCATCGTCAGGTAGAACTCCATCTTCTGACGTCATTATTTGAAATGCAGTCCTTCGAAACGGAATGGGGCAGTAGTCACCAATGGGATTTGTGTAAAGACCCGGAAAATTCGAACACTTAATCTTTGAATAACATAACAATTTGTAATATTGTTAAGTGTAATAAATATGATTTTATAACCTTGCTAAACATCATTTAGTTAGTAATTTATAATTCTAGACTCGTTTAGGAAAAATGCTTTCAAAAATATATTTTTGGTAAAATATTGATAAAATGACCGAAAATCGTTTTATCAATAAATGGCTATTTTCTCAGTAAAAGTCGTTGAAAATTTTAGTGAATGTCTAATTAATCATTAGGAAAGTAATTAGCAAATAAAAATATTTTTCATATTTAGGGTTAACTAAATATTTATGATGACATAAGCAAGATGGCATAAGCGAGATGACATACGCAAGATACTTAGGAAATAAGGAAGATGACATAAGCAAGATGACATAAGCGAGATGGCATAAGCAAGATGACATAAGATTAGGGTTTTAGGGGCTTTTAGGTCTTTTCCCATTTACCTTACTTTTCCTATAAAAGAAGAGGCATACCTTCTCTTTTCATTTACAAAATTCCTAAGCAAAAATTGAAGCTTTAACGGCTTATCTTCATCTTCTTTCTCTTCCTTACTAACTTTCTCAAACTATACTCAAACCAACTCCAAATCAACTCAAACTTTGAGTGTAACCTTTTTATACCATTTCAAGACCTTCTAGCTAGTTAGAAGTTGAAAAATCGAAGAACCTATCTATTTTCTATTTGAGTCCGTGTGCGATATACAAGGAAAAAGCAAGGAAAAGCAAGGAAAGGAAGGAGCTTGCTAGCTTGGATATTTATTCTTATTATTGGAGCTTGGATTTGCTAAGGACTAAAGTGAGTTTACTCACTATTTAGGACAGCAAATAAAAACCATTTGCATGTCCTTTACTATGCTTAAACTTGCTTGAATGTTAGAACTTATGTTAAAAATGTTAACTTGATTCTTACTTTAAAACTAAGCGACATATGTGATCCATGTTAATGGATTGGAATGGACTTGAATGAACTTGGATTTGGACTTGAATTAACTTGTATAACAAGTGGAATGGACTTGAAACAAAGCACATAAGGATTAATAGGGAATTGACATACTGTGGACTTGAACTTGAAAGTGCACTTATAGCGATAGTCGCTATAGATGCAGTTTGAATTATTGTGTTTACAACACTTTGTATGGAACTTTGTAATGACATCTTTAGTGATTTCTTATCATTTTGAATCTTGTATTACTTGTATGTTGACTACCTTAAAGTCAATGAATAGTAAAATGCTAAGTAACCCCTTGAAAATGACCAAAACATCACTAGTGCAAAACTACCCGTTTAACCTTGATTTTTGGATTTCATAGTATTGTAAATGTTCTTTAAGTTTATGTAAATGATCATATCTTCTAAAATATCTTCTTTTCAAAATATCTTTCAAAATATCTTCCAAAATATCTTCTTTCAAAATATCTTCTTTCAAAATATCTTATAAATACCTTCTTTCAAAATATCTTCTAAATATCTTCTTTCAAAATATCTTATAAATATCTTCTTTCAAAATATCTTCTAAATATCTTCTTTCAAAATATCTTCTAAATATCTTCTTTTCAAAATATCTTCTTATAAAATACCTTTCCAAATAAAACAAAGGTTAGAAAGGGTTATGAATTGCTAAATCTTGTCATGATTAAGTGACTAGATTAAATGGTAATTGATAATGCTTAACACTAATAAGCCAACGAAGTAGGCTTATCTATTTGTGAGAGTTAAGATTGATGTCGAGTAGGGACAGAGCAATAGAGCTCTAACCTACCGGGCTTCCCTCTTGACCGAGGAATAGATAGGTTGGGAATGTTGGAAACGTGTTAATGATGTTGATTACTTACTTGTTTATTGAATATCATGAATACTGTGCTTAATTCTAATAAGCCGACGAGTAGGCTTATCTATCTGTGAGTGTCAAGAATGGGGTGTCTAGGCAAGGGGTGATATGCAACCAGTGCTCTAACTTACCTGGCCTAACTCTTGACCAAGGGATAGTTAAGTTGATAATGTCGGAAACGAGTTAAGTTTACGAACTGTGATTTCTATAAGCATAAAATGGTTTTGGGTTTATTGTGGCAATGTGTTAATTACATTCGTCTTTAACCCCCTTAGCTTATATCATCCAAGTAAATATAATTGAATCTTTAAACAAACGTTTAAAGATAATTATAAAGATTTGTTTTGGGTTTGTTATGAATAGTGTTTTAGTAACACTTGTTTTTAAACCCTTGGAATATGTAAAACTAGAATATATGGTTTAATGATTTTGAATATACTTCGGTCTTTAATAACTGATTTTAAAGATAGAAACAAGTATAGAAATCTTTCGGGATAAAGATATTGAATAAGGTGTTTAACTTATAAAAGAGAAGAGGTTCTTTATTAAACAATGATTTTAACCTCTTTGATTATTTGAAAGGAAATCTTAGAAATTGAATTGTAGATATACTTATACCGAAGGGATAACTATATGAATACGTTTTGAAGTATTGAAGTTATAAAGGAAATCTTAGAAATTGAATTGTAGATATACTTATATCGAAGGGATAAGTATATGAATACGTTCTGAAGTATTGAAGTTATAAAGGAAATCTTAAAATTAAATTGTGATTATACTTATACCGAAGGGATAAGCATCTTAAAACCATTTTTAAGTGGCAAGGCTATAAGAGAGATAGAAAATTAGTAGAATATACATATACACCTTTATATGTATAAGTTGAATATATACACTAGTATATAAAGGAATATTAATCGAGTATGAGTTATTGATTAATAAATGATGTTTTATTAATAAGGATGTCTTATTAAATAAATGAAGCCTTATTTGACAAATGAAGTTTTATTAGATAAAAGAAGTTTACTAATAACGGAGTATTAATCAATGGAAGATTAATTAAATGGGAAAGGGACTAAAAGACGTTTATATGAGTTAATCGTGCTTTGACTGTCATCATTCTTTGTGACTTGATAGTGATTTAACTGTTATCATGCTTTGTGACTTGATAGTGATTTAATTGTTATCATGCTTTTTGACCTAATAGTTGTTTGACTGTTATCATGCTTCATGACCTTGATACTGCCTTGGATGTTTAGCGTTTGTTATGGAAATTAAGCGAGGTTGTTTTCCATACACAATCGTCTATTTTGTGAATTGTAGTCGGTTAATCGACTATAGAACTTGCCCTTAAATCTATCGATTGGTTTTGAGGAGACTGGGATTGGTAAGTGTTCTACTTATCGAAAACCACTTCAAAACTAGTATACGGGTTTTATGTTTTGAAAGCGGTTGTGAAGTGAAGGCTATGTAGCGATTCGACATCTATTGAGATGCTCGAACACATATAGTGATTCTAAGATCTGTGAAGGAATCTATGTGTGATTCCAAGATCTGTTGATGTATTGGAATCCATGTGTGATTCCGAGATCTGTGAAGGAATCTATGTCTAAGTCCAAGATCGATCGTACTATGGGATTCCAATTGGGATTCATGTTCTGCTCGAGTGATGAAGACTCATGTGAAAGCTGCCGAACGAAACCTCGACATCGGATATGGCTAAAAATAGAGTAGGAGCACAATCTGAGGTTTTGCTAACCTATGGCAGGATATATTGACTCCATATCTAGTGTATGCTTATTATCGAATCGTGCGGGAGCTCCTCGAAGTTGCGCGCGGGAGTTGGATATATTTGGTTCCACGTGGTGCACTTCGGTGCTTCGTGCGTGGGCCAGTTGTGTTTACCTTATGGTATATTTTATCTAGAGATATGCGACGCTCAGAGGTACTTTCTGACCCTTGTGCATGGAGTTTGGATCTGTATTGAGAGATCTCCGATGGAAAATCCAATATGCGAACGTGCCTTATCGGTCTTGTTTGTATACTTAATAGTTGTCGAATGTAACCAATGTAACCATTCCTTCTATATGAATTTATTTATATTCCACTCCCTAGACATTATCAAATATACAACTAAACTCTTCCTAATAAATGATTGGTTTCTTTTGAGGGGAATAACAGGAGTGGTAATCTGCACGGTCCCCTCAGTGTTGTTACTTGCAATGTGTATCTTGAGTTTCTCATACCAGACTGATGTCTGACGCTTGGTTTTTTTGTTTTCCCTAAAATCCTCACGTACTCCTTCGAGTAGGTTAAGTATGGCAGGTTTTACTTTGGAGCTTCTGGAATAGAGTTGGAGTTCATCTTACCGTACTTTTTATATCCGCTGCATTCTATGATGTACATCAACAATTATGAGGACAGGTTATTATAACTGTCCAAGTTGACGATAGGTTATTGTTCCTTGATAGTTGTAATCATACAGTTTTATTTTGTAAAGATCATTCTTTATATTATATGTTACCGTTCCGTTGTGAGATTCTGGTATTGTGTCCTCTTCTTCATTAGCCTATTTTCTTTTTATTTTATTTCACCCTAACTTTTCGTCTTTCCGGCACTTGGGTGCTCGGCACGTGAATACCGTGGATGTATTAGTGTCGACATTCGAGGGTCGAAAAGTCGGGTCGTTACATTTGGTATTAGAGCACAAGGTTGAGCGAACACCTTGGCTTAGGTTGGGTATGACTCATCAAGAGATAGGGTAATGGAATGCCCTAACATGAGTTGAGTGTATTATATATAAGAGAGCGCGTATGTGTTAGTGCTATAAAAATATTTTATGCTGTGTTAGTTAATCTGTTGAGTGGTTTATGAATTCTGGTCGATATGTGGGACGCCATGGTACCGATAGGGATTTCTAAATACTTAAACAAGGCAAATCGACACGATATTGGTTTTAAATTGGTAAATGAAATAATTTTACCTAGGCTTATATTTTTGTACAAAATATAAACTTGCATAAATTGGTATAGTTATTTATGATGTGTTTGGTTGTTAGGAATGATAATATTCAACTATTATCAGTTATTGAATATTATTTATGCTTGATAAGTTTATGAGCATGTACTATTGTCTATTGACTATTGACTTATAACTAGTTTACCTTTTAAAAACATGGGTTGGGTAGATGGTAATAAGTGGGAACATTAGATATGAACACCTTGTGAATTAAGTTTCACAGTTTGATTATAAGGCGTTAAATGATGATGTTAGGTTAAATTGGATTTTAACATGATTCGTCTATTATAATCCGAATAAGGATAAGAATTTGTGGAATAAGCTAGATAAAGAAGTGCTTTATATAAATTATTGAAACTCGATTAAGTCATTTTATGGAACCATATAGTCTATGCATTAAGATTGTATAAATGTGAATAATGCCATGATTTGTAGTTTGGTCGGTTTCATTTGTTAAAATGAAACGGGATTTTCAACGATTTTGGATAGTTGAAAACTTTTGAATTATTATGGAACTTGAAGTTAAGTGTTTGTGAAAATATAAATTGAGTTTATATAACACTTGAATTATTAAGATAGCAAGTTGGAACAAGTTCAAAATTTGATTAACATACTCAACAAATTTGATGTTTGGATATACTCATAGAATGTATTAGAGTATTATATGTGTACAAACTTAAGTTATACAGTGTTTAATAACTTGAAGTAAAGTTTTATGAAATGATTCATAAGTGGTTTTAGTATTAATAAAGAAATACTAAGTGATAATTGAATGTCGAAAAAAGTGGAAGGATATTAGAATAAAATGGCATACTATACATATAGAAGAATTAATAAAGGATATTGGTGGTTAAGAAACCAATAGGATAAAATAGGTGAGTTGTACGTAGATTGTTTTATTCACATAGTTGATCTTAGTACAGATTCGAGTACAGGATTTTGAAGGTGATTTACACCGGTCTGAACAAGGGTTCTTCACTAGACTTTGATAGTGAATACTTGATATGGATTTTTGATATGATCCCGAAGTTTTCTATCATAGTGTATGGCTATGTAAGGAAGATGGAAGTTTCTGGTCAAGAAACTAGATCGAAGTACGCACTAGATATGTCAAGTGTGGTATACTAGTTCGGAAACGAAGTCTTGTGATCGGGAAAGTGATATGATCAAACAATGTGTACGGATGGTTTATTAACATCGTATGGGATTTAGTATGTTTGGTAGCTAGTGGAGGGTTTGGGAAACTACTCTTTGATTTGTTATGAGGTATTGTGAATTATCGACTGAGTAATCCATAAGGCTGTTGAGCGTAAGGCGCACTTAGTAGGTTGTTTATCATCCTTATGCGATGAGGGGGTTTGAACTTGATCAAGCCATAAGTTTTGTTTTCTGGTTGTATGATACTGTTAGGTATCGATGTTTGATTGTTTCTTTGGTTTCTCGTGTTGCAATTTCGGGGACGAAATATTTTAAGTGGGGGAGAACGCAAATACCCGGAAAATTCGAACACTTAATCTTTGAATAACATAACAATTTGTAATATTGTTAAGTGTAATAAATATGATTTTATAACCTTGTTAAACATCACTTAATTATTAATTTATAATTCTAGACTCGTTTAGGAAAAATGCTTTCAAAAATATATTTTTGGTAAAATATTGATAAAATGACCGAAAATCGTTTTATCAATAAATGACTATTTTCTCAGTAAAAGTCGTTGAAAATTTTAGTGAATGTCTAATTAATCAGTAGGAAAGTAATTAGCAAATAAAAATATTTTTCATATTTAGGGTTAACTAAATATTTATGATGACATAAGCAAGATGACATAAGCGAGATGACATACGCAAGATATTTAGGAAATAAGGAAGATGACATAAGCAAGATGACATAAGCGAGATGACATAAGCAAGATGACATAAGATTAGGGTTTTAGGGGCTTTTAGGTCTTTTCCCATTTACCTTGCTTTTCCTATAAAAGAAGAGGCATACCTTCTCTTTTCATTTACAAAATTCCTAAGCAAAAATTGAAGCTTTAATGGCTTATCTTCATCTTCTTTCTCTTCCATACTAACTTTCTCAAACTATACTCAAACCAACTCCAAATCAACTCAAACTTTGAGTGTAGCCTTATACCATTTCAAGACCTTCTAGCTAGTTATAAGTTGAAAAATCGAAGAACCTCTCTATTTTCTATTTGAGGTCGTGCGCTATATACAAGGAACAAGTAAGGAAAAGCAAGGAAAGGAAGGAGCTTGCTAGCTTGAATATTAATTCTTATTATTGGAGCTTGGATTTTCTAAGGACTAAAGTGAGTTTACTCACTATTTAGGACAGCAAATAAAAACCATTTGCATGTCCTTTACTATGCTTAAACTTGCTTGAATGTTAGAACTTATGTTAAAAATGTTAACTTGATTCTTACTTTAAAAGTAAGCGACATATGTGATCCATGTTAATGGATTGGAATGGACTTGAATGAACTTGGATTTGGACTTGAATTAACTTGTATAACAAGTGGAATGGACTTGAAACAAAGCACATGAGGATTAATAGGGAATTGACATATTTTGGACTTGAACTTGAAAGTGCACTTATAGCGATAGCCGCTATAGATGCAGTTTGAATTCTTGTGTTTACAACACTTTGTATGGAACTTTGTAATGACATCTTTAGTGATTTCTTATCATTTTAAATCTTGTATTACTTGTATGTTGACTACCTTGAAGTCAATGAATAGTAAAATGCTAAGTAACCCCTTGAAAATGACCAAAACATCACTAGTGCAAAACTACCCGTTTAACCTTGATTTTTGGATTTCATAGTATTGTAAATGTTCTTTAAGTTTAAGTAAATGATCATATCTTCTAAAATATCTTCTTTTCAAAATATCTTTCAAAATATCTTCCAAAATATCTTCTTTCAAAATATCTTCTAAATATCTTCTTTCAAAATATCTTATAAATACCTTCTTTCAAAATATCTTCTAAATATCTTCTTTCAAAATATCTTATAAATATCTTCTTTCAAAATATCTTCTAAATATCTTCTTTCAAAATATCTTCTTATAAAATACCTTTCCAAATAAAACAAAGGTTAGAAAGGGTTATGAATTGCTAAATCTTGTCATGATTAAGTGACTAGATTAAATGGTAATTGATAATGCTTAACACTAATAAGCCAACAAAGTAGGCTTATCTATTTGTGAGAGTTAAGATTGATGTCGAGTAGGGACGGAGCAATAGAGCTCTAACCTACCGGGCCTCCGTCTTGACCGAGGAATAGATAGGTTGGGAATGTTGGAAACGTGTTAATCATGTTGATTACTTACTTGTTTATTGAATATCATGAATACCGTGCTTAATTCTAATAAGCCGACGAGTAGGCTTATCTATCTGTGAGTGTCAAGAACGGGGTGTCTAGGAAAGGGGTGATATGCAACCAGTGCTCTTACTTACCTGGCCTAACTCTTGACCAAGGGATAGTTAAGTTGATAATGTCGGAAACGAGTTAAGTTTACGAACTGTGATTTCTATAAGCATAAAATGGTTTTGGGTTTGTTGTGACAATGTGTTAATTACATTCATCTTTAACCCCCTTAGCTTATATCATCCAAGTAAATATAATTGAATCTTTAAACAAACGTTTATAGATAATTATAAAGATTTGTTTTGGGTTTGTTATAAATAGTGTTTTAGTAACACTTGTTTTTAAACCCTTGGAATATGTAAAACTAGAATATATGGTTTAATGATTTTGAATATACTTCGGTCTTTAATAACTGATTTTAAAGATAGAAACAAGTATAGAAATCTTTCAGGATAAAGATATTGAATAAGGTGTTTAACTTATAAAAGAGAAGAGGTTCTTTATTAAACAATGATTTTAACCTCTTTGATTATTTGAAAGGAAATCTTAGAAATTGAATAGTAGATATACTTATACCGAAGGGATAACTATATGAATACGTTTTGAAGTATTGAAGTTATAAAGGGAATCTTAGAAATTGAATTGTAGATATACTTATACCGAAGGGATAAGTATATGAATACGTTTTGAAGTATTGAAGTTATAAAGGAAATCTTAAAATTAAATTGTGATTATACTTATACCGAAGGGATAAGCATCTTAAAACCATTTTTAAGTGGCAAGGCTATAAGAGAGATAGAGAATTAGTAGAATATGCATATACACCTTTATATGTATAAGTTGAATATATACACTAGTATATAAAGGAATATTAATCGAGTATGAGTTATTGATTAATAAATGATGTTTTATTAATAAGGATGTCTTATTAAATAAATGAAGTCTTATTTGACAAATGAAGTTTTATTAGATAAAAGAAGTTTACTAATAAAGGAGTATTAATCAATGGAAGATTAATTAAATGGGAAAGGGACTAAAAGACGTTTATATGAGTTAATCGTGCTTTGACTGTCATCATTCTTTGTGACTTTGTAACGACCCAGAAAATCTGAACCAATTTAAAAATTTTAAATTGGCTAAAATAATGGATTTTAAATATTTAAAATAAATATTTTAAACAATGGCGATGAAAACTGAGTTGAATCGACATTTGAAAATGAATATAATTAAATATAATTATAAATAGAAGTGAAAATGGCGCGGTAGTTCGATAATTCGATTTCAAACTTCAATTGAATATACCGGGTGCAAAACAATCCAGATTTTAGTGAAACCAAAAACATTTGAATCTAATTGGTAATATCTTTCTAACGAATCCGACCAATCGAAATTTGATAGCGGGAATCAAAAGATATGTCCAGTTGAAAATTCTGAATAGTCGCTATGGAATTCAGGCCCTTAAAAATGGACATTTTGCAAATGACCTCGGATTTCGACGAAACCACTTTTGTTGGGTCCGCAGTGTCAAGTTATTGCTAGGTTTCAAATTTCATATTTTTTCGAATCAATATGTGAGCGTGGCAAAGGAAAACGCGTTTGACCAGTTTCTGTTGATTTTAATCGAATGGAAATTGGCCATTTTTCAAACGGTCTCAGAATTCGACGAAACTAGTTTTGTTAGGACCGTATCGTCAATACGAAGCTAGAAAATATTTTTCTGGAATTTTTCTAGTTAGTATGTGGCCCCGGTAATTTGAAATGTACGTTTAAAATTCAATATAGTGATTTAAATGAAAATTCAAAAGGAAACTGATTGTAACGATCAAATCAGCTTGCGATACATATCCCATTGTGTTCAGAATGGGGGTAAAACGCTATGGACGACAGGCGGTGGGCCTCGTTTCGAGGTCGTGGATGAAAGTCAACCTTTTTGCGAAGTTTAATAATTAAATAAGAAAATAATTAAATAATTTTAAATTCCCTCCCTCCCCTTTATCTCCTTCCTGCCCCCCCCCCCCCCCGAAGTTCATTTATACAGAAAAAAAGAAAAAAAAAAAAAAAAAGAAACCCTAGAAATCAAGCCGCCGCCCCTCTTATCCTCGACGCCGACGAAACCCTTGAAGCCTCGTACCCCTCGCGAAGACGTAGCGCACCCCCCCACGGTCGAATCAAAGCTCCAAACCCCGAGACTTCCGGCCGCCGTACCACCTTGAAGCCGCCACCGAGCTGGACGTGGGTCCCCTCGTCAGGCGCGCCTCCTGATGCTCCTCGACGTGATGCTGAGGATGCTTGAAGGTAATTAATGTTTTAATTACCTTAGTTAAGTATAATTAAAATAGCCTTGATTTTTTTAAAAATATAAACCTCACTGATTTTTAAAGGATTAAACTGATTTTTAAAAGATGATTACCTTATTTTATTTTACATAAGTAAAAACTGTTTTATGTTTAAAGTTTAAAACTGAAATTTTTTTAAAAGCATAAAACTGGTTTTTTTTTAAAAAGAAAGTAAAAACAGATTTTTATAAAGGAATTTTTTTTACTGAATTTTTAAAAGAATTTTAAAACGGTTTTTTTAAGAAGAAACTAAAACTGCATTTTTATAAAAGAGAAAAACTGATTTTATTTTGAACTTTAAAATAGGAAAAAGGTTTAATCTTTTAGTAGGAAAAGATTCGAACTTGCAAAAATAAAAATCATATTTTTATATGTTGAAAGTCAAAATAAAAATCATATTTTTATATGTTGAAAGTCAAAATAAAAATCATATTTTTATATGTTGAAAGTCAAAATAAAAATCATATTTTTATATGTTGAAAGTCAAAATAAAAATCATATTTTTATATGTTGAAAGTCAAAATAAAAATCATATTTTTATATGTTGAAAGGCGAAGTCAAAATTCGATTTTTATATATTGAATAGCATAGTAAAAAATTCTATTTTTACATATGCAGAGAATACGGGTGAAAGCGACAAATAGGCGAAGATTTCTATTAGGAAGAGTCGTGCAGTTGGATAGCTATTGGTGAGATTTCCGATTTAAAAATATAATATATGTGTGAAGTAAAAGTGAATTGCTATATATAAAAATATATATATATATATATATACGCCCCTCGTCCACAAACCATGGACGATATTTATTGGTTGAAATTGTTGTGGAAATTTGATTGATAGCGAATGATTGTTTGGGATTGTTGTGATTGATATTGGTTGATAGTGGTTGAAAAATACCCATTGGTGATTGTGAAATATTTGGTTGAAACCACATAGGATTAGTTTGTGGAAATGAAATAAATATATACATGCCGCCTGCGTGCGAACTAGATGCATGTTTACCATTGTCAAAAACCGCGAGGTTTTAAGGTAGAGCGAGGAGCCGTACTAGGGACGGTGCCGGTGTAACTACCCTGCCGTTATGCTGCCGAAATTTTGAATAATATTTGTGTGTTTGAATTATTTTCATATGCTTAAACTATATTTATTCATTGTATAGAAAACATTCATGTGTTGAATTGATATTCATTCGTTGTTTAGAAATTCATGAGTTGAATGGTATTCATATTTTGAAATAAATTGTTCGATAATAAAAATCACATTTTAATCTATATATAGAAACTATTGAAAACATTCATGTGTTGAATTGATATTCATTCGTTGTTTAGAAATTCATGTGTTGAATGGTATTCATATTTTGAAATAAATTGTTCGATAATAAAAATCACATTTTTATCTATATATAGAAACTATTGAAAACATTCATGTGTTGAATTGATATTCATTCGTTGTTTAGAAATTCATGTGTTGAATGGTATTCATATTTTAAAATAAATTGTTTGATAATAAAAATCACCTTTTATCGACTATATGAACTATATAGAAAAATAGTGTTTTGAAATGAATTGTTTTACAATAAAAATCACATTTTTTATTGTATGCATAAATCGTTGAAATGCGAAGTGTTAAAAATAGCCACTTGTTCAAACTAAACATATATGAGTTGAAATATTCATTAATTAGCTAATGAAATGATTTGCACCTATTTATGTAACATTAGAATGAATGGTGTTTTTAAACCAAATTGAAATCAAATATGAAGTCGAATAGAAAAGGATAAATGATAAGAACTGTATATATATGTACATGCATATTCATTGAACAGGTTATAGCAAAGGGGCTAGAGAAGAGGAATAAAATTTGTGCCCGACAAATAGGTACACATTTACTGATTTGTTTGGGTGATGATTTTGAGCCTATTGGCTAGCCGCTTGGCTTCTTATTTTTCTTTTTGAGATTAGAAGGACCGGGAACGCTATTTGCGATTTCCCGACGCTCCCGGTACAGGGGAGGTTATGGCGAAATTTTTCCAAAATTTAAGGTGTTAGAAAAATTTTTGAAGTGAAAACGATATAGAAATCATTGAATGAACTATATTTATATAACTATATAAATATAAATAAAATTAAAACGAAACGAAGCCGTGCAGTTCGTATTTCGAAACCGTGATTTCAAACGACTAGTACGGGAAATCCGACCATTGGATTTTCCCGAAATCTCAACCGTCGGGTTCGCCTTGGAATAATCTTTCCAACGGCACCAACCTTGTAAAAATCCAACGGTTGGATTGTCTGGAATGTTTAATTCAAATTTGAAGAAAAACAGCGCCAGAATCGATTTTATTTATATATAAATATAAATAGAATTATATTTAATCGAATAACGACGCTGCAGTTCGTATTTTGAAATCGAAATTTCAAACGATTGTACCGGGAGATCCGACCGTCGGATTTTCCCGAAACTGGAACCGTTGGGTTCGTTTTGAAAAGACCTTTCTAATGATGTAAAATTTTGTGAAGATCCAACGGTTAGATTTTCAGATATGTGTAAATCAAATCTGAAGAAAAACAGCGCCACGGCCGCCTTATGGCCCGAAGCGTCGTTTTGAATAAAATAGCTATTTTAAAATAAATAAAAATAGCGATAAATAGTTAAAAAAATATCATAAGCGATATGGAATGGAAATAAACTGAATTTGCTTGATTTATGTGATGTTTGATGGTTGAATGTGTTTGGTGTGAAAATTACATTAAAGGACAAAACCAGTGTTGTCGAATAATTTAACCATTGAAATAAATCGATTTGAAATTCTAAATATACGTGAATTATTTGGAAAGGCCGAGTTAATTCTCATTTCGAATAATCGACCGACGATTGAAATTCGAAGATGAAGACGATGGTCGAAGACCGGAGATCTTCACCTCGTTTGGATGGTAACCGAGGTCCTGATTGGGAGGCATCCCGAAATATGGATAATGAGTGGTGATCGTTCAGACGTACGTGTTGATCGAAGGGTTTGCGAGGTATTTAGTGCCTCCGGTTTCGTTCAGACCCAGAACGGACTTGTAAATGGACTGTGTGTCTGACATAGGATTTATTCTGTGTGGCATGCTAAGATGCAGTGATCAAGGCTTCTGTTGAAAAGCAAAGTCTTGTGGTGATGATCAAAGCACCGCCTGTGTGGCGTAGCTTTGTGTATAACGTGAATTCGCGAGCCTCACACCCCGGTATGAACCAGAAACGGGAGAAAGGACCTCAGGGAGGGCCTGCGTTTCCTCCTAGCTAAAAGTGGCGTCAGTGGTTTTACACGCCCTGACGAGTTTGACTTATGTGGTTGTTGCTGTTGCGAGGCGCCTCGGTTTGATCGGACGATCCGGGTCCGATGGAGTCATTCGTTGGCTCGTTTACGCCCCAAAGGGCGGGGAAACGTATGGTTCAGGCATTTTAATCCACAATCGGTGGACCGGCCCTGACGATCCAAGGGTCACTCGAGCTCTGATCCTGAGACTCGGGCTAGGCAGTCTCGAATTCGGTAAGGACTATCTTTTGCCTTGGTTCATGACGGAAATCCAATTTCCAAATACGACATCGTGCGGTTTTGATTGTATACCTATATATGGCGACATAGTGGTATGGGGCATTAATGCCGTCTATGATTGATAGTTATGATTTGAAATTGTTTTTAAAACATATAAACACTAGCAATAATATCAATTGCCTTTGTTTTATTCGTATCAAGCATGTCTTGGCCGTTATAAGGTAAAAACTCTATCCTCCGGTTTGCGTTGCATTGTGTGATGGGAACTGAGTCTTATAACGGCTTCATTTTTATAGAAAGCATAGCGATGTTTAAAAGAAAATTTTGTTTTAAAGCACTGGCAATCCAATGGAGTAAACCCGTTCCACGAAAGTGGCGTGGTCCTGTGATTAGCCAATTATATATATGTGTTGAGTGGATTTCTCATACCAGTCCCATGACTGACTCGTAGTTTGTTTCACTTTCAAACTCGGGTGCCCCTTTTTCCACACGGGCAGCCTTGTATTCAGGTTTAGCTGGTTCTTTCTGGATAGCTGGAGCTGAAGATGGATTCTATCATTTATTTCTTTTTATGCTGTTCAGCTCCTATTGTACATATTTTGTTTATTTCCGCTGTAGACATTTATGTATAGCTGAACTGTATTTGTACTAAGTAAGATCCTGTATACTGTGTAACTCTGATGATTACTTTTATCCAGTATATTTTGTTGTTCATTCTGGTGTATTTATTTAATTCTGTTCTGCTATTATATGTTTCTGTGTTATATTCCAAAAGATAACCTTGTTTCCGTGAGAACGGGAAATCGGGTCGTCTCAGACTTGATAGTGATTTAACTGTTATCATGCTTTGTGACTTGATAGTGATTTAATTGTTATCATGCTTTGTGACCTGATAGTTGTTTGACTGTTATCATGCTTCGTGACCTTGATACTGCCTTGGATGTTTAGCGTTTTTTATGGAAATTAAGCGAGGCTGTTTTCCATACACAATCGTCTATTTTGTGAATTGTAGTCGGTTAATCGACTATAGAACTTGCCCTTAAATCTATCGATTGGTTTTGAGGAGACTGGGATTGGTAAGTGTTCTACTTATCAAAAACCACTTCAAAACTAGTATACGGGTTTTATGTTTTGAAAGCGGTTGTGAAGTGAAGGCTATGTGGTGATTCGTGATCTATTGAGATGCTCGAACACATATAGTGATTCTAAGATCTGTGAAGGAATCTATGTGTGATTCCAAGATCTGTTGATGTATTGGAATCCATGTGTGATTCCGAGATCTGTGAAGGAATCTATGTCTAAGTCCAAGATCGATCGTGCTATGGGATTCCAATTGGGATTCGTGTTCTGTTCGAGTGATGAAGACTAATGTGAAAGCTGCCGAATGAAACCTCGACATTGGATATGGCTAAAAATAGAGTAGGAGCACAATCTGAGGTTTTTCTAACCTATGGCAGGATATATTGACTCCATATCTAGTGTATGCTTATTATCGAATCGTGTGGGAGATCCTCGAAGTTGCGCGCGGGAGTTGGATATATTTGGTTCCACGTGGTGCACTTCGGTGTTTCGTGCGTGGGCCAGATGTGTTTACCTTATGGTATATTTTATCTACAGATATGCGACGCTCGGAGGTACTTTATGACCCTTGTGCATGGAGTTTGGATCTGTATTGAGAGATCTCCGAAGGAAAATCCAATATGCGAACGTGCCTTATCGGTCTTGTTTGTATACTTAATAGTTGTCGAATGTAACCAATGTAACCATTCCTTCTATATGAATTTATTTATATTCCACACCCTAGACATTATCTAATATACAACTAAACTCCTCCTAATAAATGGTTGGTTTCTTTTGAGGGGAATAACAGGAGTGGTAATCTGCACGGTCCCCTCAGTGTTGTTACATGCAATGTGTATCTTGAGTTTCTCATACCAGACTGATGTCTGACGCTCGGTTTTTTGTTTTCCCTAAAATCCTCACGTACTCCTTCGAGTAGGTTGAGTATGGCAGGTTTTACTTTGGAGCTTCTGGAAGAGAATTGGATTTCATCTTACCGTACTTTTTATATCCGCTGCATTCTATGATGTACATCAACAATTATGAGGACAGGTTGTTATAACTGTCCAAGTTGATGATAGGTTATTGTTCTCTGATAGTTGTAATCATACGGTTTTATTTTGTAAAGATCATTCTTTATATTATATGTTACCGTTCTGTTGTGAGATTCTGGTATTGTGTCCTCTTCTTCATTAGCCTATTTTCTTTTCTTTTTTTATTTCACCCTAACTTTTCGTCTTTCCGGCACTTGGGTGCTCGACACGTGAATACCGTGGATGTATTAGTATCGACATTCGAGGGTCAAAAAGTCGGGTCGTTACAATTTGGAAAGCAGAGGGAGGAGCAGTATCATCCAGGGTTGATGTCGAAGCCATTGTTTCAGATCGTCTTCAAATTGATGGGAAACAATAGCTGAGTCATGTACTTGGTCGCTTTCTTGAAGATGATTCGGCGATCTGGCCGGTGGTGCAAAACCAGTTCGTACTTTCGCCGCCGCATAGTGCACTTTCGAAAATAAAAATACTGCTCGAAAATTTCAGGAAGAATATTTTAATGGCGAAGGTAAAAACTGTGTTTTTTATATTATTTTCGTCTACAACTGAAGATAATATATAGATGGGGATTAGGGCTGAACGAAAATACTGGGCAGTAGATAAATCTGCTAAAATACCGGGTCAATAGTTTACCGCTTCAAATAAAAATCGGCTAATAAATATTTCTCATATTTAAAAAACATAGTTCGAAAAATGCAATTTTTTCTAGTCCAAAAATATAAGTGTTTACACCACAAAGCTAAGCCGAGCCCGGCCGAACCGGGCCGAGCCGGGTCGGTCGCGCGCGTGTGTGGTGGTCATGATGCATGGTCTCCCTCCTCACAACAAAGCATACATTGGGAGCCCAAGGCCCCAACATGACTTCTTAGAAACAAGTATAAATACTTGCATCTTTATTATAATCCCATGATGTGGGACTATTCACATATAGGAGCCATTCATACACTTATTTCAACATTTTTAATAATTCACAAAATATTTCCAACAGTTCTTCCCATGGATTTTCTTAACCATGCACAAAGACATTGGATTAGCGAGGGTTTAAGAGCATTAGGATTACTGTTTGAGGTGACACTTAGTTAGCTTTGTAATATCTGAAGTTCTAATCATTATTATGCTTTTATTTTATTTATTTATACTTCTGTCCAAAATAATAATTTATTCTTATGTCTTCATCAGCAAACTACCTAAAAATAAATAACAACTTGACTATTCTGTTATTGCAATTAGTCAAAGTTTTATTCTTATTCTTAGCATAATGTAGTAGTATTCAACATATTCACAAATTTATTTTACATGCTTATTAGATATATTTATAAGTTCGGAGTGGTATGATTCCTCAATAAAATTATTTTTATGGGGTTTCTGAGAAGAAAAGACAGTATCTCCATGATAGAACCGTATCTTCCATTCAGTTGAATCTTATATAAAGTTTATTATAGATTCGCTAAAGTAAAATATTTATCATTTTGTGATACTTTTTTTATTTACTAATCACGAAATGAAGTCATTTTGATCAATCGATGAACGGATAGTAGTTCAACTTAGGGGTGTAAATCGGTCGGACCAGATCGGACAGAGATGTATTCAGTTTCTATCCTAAAAAAAATCGGACCGAACATGGGCTGGACCAAATTTTTTCTCGAACAAATATCATTGTCCTAATTCGTATACGAAATAAAATCGTTCGGACACGGACACATGGTTTTCGGGCACGGACACGACCGGACTTTGTCGGACATGGATATTTATGTCACCTTTTGTACATTTTACTAGATTTTCTTTCAACTATACGCCGAGTTACAAGGAATTCGGATGAATTCGGACGAGTCCGGACCAGACGTGATTTTTTCTCGTACAGATTTTATTATCTTAACTCGTGTCCTAAATGAAAATCGAATGGACTCGTACGGACGTATTTCGGTCACGGACACGAACGGACGTCAGACATCCGTACAAAATTTACAGTCCTAGTTCAACTTTATACAAACTTTTACACTGATATGTTATTCTTATGTCTCATGCTTCAAACTTTGAATAATAACTCCTACAATTCATATATATACTATAAATAACTTAAAACTCTGATAACACCATGAATATGCATAAGCTCAAGGGAACTGCAACAAAGAAAGTGCGCTACATAGCCTAGATATATAATACTAGAGCCTTTTCAGGTTAATAATCATATTCAAAGTTACCTTAAACATCAAGTTAACTTTAAACTCAGCTTAATGGTCATAAATTTAACTATTGAATATCACCAAAACATGGCCATCGCCAATGATAACATAGTTCAAGTGATAACATAGTTCAAGTTCCTTTTTCATGTAGCTTGACGAAACAAAGAGGTAAGCCACATCCCCACAAGTCGTCCTCCACCCAAGAATACCAACAAAATAAATAGGCTATTTTCTAATCGAGAAGCAGTATATTCCTATATCCTATTACTACATCTCTTTTTGCGCACTTTTCCTTTTTCTCATGATTCTTTTCATTATCTTTTGTTGTTCCCAATTTACTATCTAGCAGCAATCCGGTATGTTTTATTACTCTTGAGTTCGTTTGTCTATATATACACGTTAAAGGTCGCCTTTCATTTATAAAAAAAATGTATGTATAATGTATGTATATATTTTGCATGCCTATAAAGAGTGGGAGTTATCTATAACTCATAAATTTCATATCCGTGCTTTTACCTCTAGCCAAGTTAATTATTCACCATTGTTTGAAACAGTGTATATGAGGTCCGCATATCATTACAATGATAAACTACTGTATTCTAATACTTTTTGTACTACTGTATTCTAATGCTTTTTGTCCATCGCTATTAGTAATGTAGTAAATTATATAATGAAAATATTTGTTATACAACTTTAGATTTTAATTACTAGTTTTGTAAGACATCAGAATCAAGTAATTTTTGCATGGCTGACATTCATCACCAATTAATATACTTTATAAAGTTAAACTGAGCCGAGTGATGGGCGATCTGCATTGAAGTATCATTTTCTGCTATTACGCATGTACTTCAAAATTTTAAAAGAGATTCAAGTATCATTTTCTACTACTACGTATGTACATCAAAATTTTAAAAGTGATTAAGGAAGATATTTAGATAAAAATAAAAATGTCATAATTAGCTTTGCTTTTTGAAAACCAAGTAGCCATCGTTGATTTGGAACCATATCTACAACAAACACCCTGGCTAAACTAACTCATTTCGTTCAACCTTCTTTTACCTATGTTTTTCTGTAATTTTCCCATGGTTTCTTATTTTTTACATTTGTCTATGTTTTCCTAAATTTAGTCATTACATGCTGATTTTATGGAGTTATTGGGGTCATTGCGTTGTAGTAGTTTGCTTGATGTTTTGCATCTAATGAAAGTAATAATTTTGTTGATAACTTCACCATGGTATGAGTTCTATATCCATCCCACTATACAACATTATTTCAGAATTATTTCCACTAGCTACCCCCTCTACTTAGGCAAGATTCAGAAGAACTGATAGGAAAACTGATGTATGCAACCTTTCGCTCTAGTTCATTATTCTATCTGTTATAACAACAGTGTTTGTTTATCCTACTTCTGTTTTTACTAATCTCTAGTCATATTTGTGGATTTATATTCTTAATATATTACTTTATTTCCGTCTCTGTTTCATTACGTTATTATTCATTATTAAAAACATTTTTCTTTTAATCTACTACGTTGTGGTAGTCTGTGATATCATAGAACGAGCTTCGATATTAGATGGTCCTTTTTTTCAATTATTATTACACACACATAAATATACATTTTTTTAAGTAAACTTGGTAATTTATTATATTATACACAATAGAAATTTTACATCTCTTGTTGTAAAATTTCAAAATAAGTGACAGACTACTCATTTTGAAAATTCACTCAAAGTGAAATATAATGCATGAACTAAAGATGTAAAATCTAAGGACATAAATTATCTAATACTATGACTAATAAAAGATTAGCTATGCATGACTCAAAAGATGACATACACAAATCCTTTTTCTACTTTTTAATTTCCATTAAGTTCCCGAGAAGCTCGTTGACCTAAAAAGGAATAAAACCATCAATTTCTTAGACTTCTTCACCTTCTTCCTTTTCTTGTCCTTTATCTTAGTAATCATTGAGGTCAATTCCAGATTATCAATTACCCCAGATTCTGAAGTCACCTAAAATGAAAAAGGCTCTTCATCGGATCTGACCTTTCATACTACCTTATTTCTAGATGCATGTTGTCCTGAAGAAATGAAATCCCCTGTACCCAATTACCCCTGTCCCCCTATACCCAACAAATAAGAATCCCCTGAATTCCACCTTTTAGTAATTAAGCCCTTGGACTTAATTGCAAAAATGTAAAAATCAGAGATTCTGGTTGGTTGGGTACAGAGGGTACAGAGAATTGGGTACAGGTGATTTGCTCTCTGTCCTGAAGCAGAATTATCCAAGTTAATGCCATCATGAATTTCCATCACGTCTTATGTGGCCAACTCATCATCATCCATAGCCATAGAATTATTATCATCATGTGCCTGGGAATGTATAGAATCCTATAGTGTAGACAACTTCATCTGCTGCTCTTTATTTTCATCCTGAGATCATGATTGTTTAACATATCCTTGATGGTTCTTGTCCTCAGTTTCCATTGAGGAAATTCCTACTCTTCTTGAATTTGTTCACATCTATCTTCAGAGCAATTATAAGCACCTATTTGCTTGGAAACCCAGACCATAGAAGACAAACATATACCGTTTGTGTGTCCAAAGCTCTAGAAACTGGAACATACTGGAGGCCTCCACTTAAACCTTACATCTTGCATTATTAACTGGTCATCTTCAGATAAGATTGGGATCTGCTTCGGAAGAGAAGACGTGCTGGAGATTTCAGTAAGTACTCTAGCAAAAGCAATTTTTCTGATTCCTTCAGTTACTTTGTCAAGCGTAATAGGATTACTAATAATAGATGCTATATGATTGATTCTCTCTTCTATCCAACAAATCAGGTAATCTAATCCACACTGGAACAAACCTCAAAAGATGTTTATTAAGCTTTGCACCCATTGACCATTGTTTCATCATCATTAATTTCTTATTATAGAAATAAGTTCCCCTTTAAAATTCTATCATGGTCTCCTTTCGTATCAAATTTGATGATATAAAACCTGTCCTCTTTAGAGTAAATAATAAAGTCACCTATTGACCTCCATACTCTATGGATATAAGATTTGAAAAATGGATAGTGATGTCTAGTGCCTACAACGTAAATGACTATGACATTCTCCCATTGTTGTCTTCCCTTCTGAGCTATTTCATGATACATTTTTGCGCATTTCATATTTTGAAATTCTTTAGAGTAAAAAAAACTTAAAGAGGGATAGAAACCAGAACCTGGTTGCTTGCCACAACTTCATTCCAGGTCCAATTAGCATTCGTTCGAGAATTTAGTCCACTAACAGGAAGCTCTGCAGCCATTGAATTCGTGAAGGTAAACATAACGGCTTCTTCTGCGATGATGTCATTGGAAAAGGGCTTTTCTTGTCCCGTCGCCGTGCAAAAGTAAATCCGAATACTCTCTATCATAATCTGCACCATTCCAATTCCTTCGAATTGATAATCGGTGTCATCGAAGGAGAAATTGCAGCAGCCTTAGATTGCTTTTCTTCATTTTGTAGTGATCATATTTTGCGCTTGGAGGTAACTAGCTATATATCGTCTTCATCAATCAGTGGAGGAGTTGGATGAATTGTAGGAGGTGATTCAATTCTTCACGTTCAAAATTGGCTTGGGGAATCAGTGTATGCTATTGGCTCTTTGATGTCGATGGACCATAATTTAGGGTTTCTCTATTTTGCCGTTGGCATGCATCATCATGTGTTGGACCAATATCTGGCATTTCGGGAGGGAGTAGGATGGTGCGAGGACGTGTTGCGGGAGGATTTGGCGGTTGAAAGGCAGGGCATATCGCCTCTGTGTTGGTATGGAAGGTTGGTTTGTTTTAATTTTTTTTCTAGACTGAATTTTTCGTTTTATATGCATACATCTTATCGCATTATAAATTTTTTTACAAATTTTTTTATAATCAAATCTTCTAATTAAAATATTATTACTGGTGTATTGATATTTAACAGCATAGTGACTCGTACGATTTAAGATTGTCTTGTATCCATCAACATCGTCAAAAGAACAACATGAGATGTTGGTTGTACGACATACAGACATCACCATATGGATCAAGGTTTGTTTCTGTTTGATTACATTCTTTGACTAGTGTGTAACTTATGCGTTGCACATGGTAATATTGTTTGTTTACGAGATCTTTTATAATTAAAGTTTCTAATTAAAATACTATTGCTGGTGTATTGATATTTAACAGGGTAGTGACTTATACGATTTAAGATTGTTTGGTATACATCAACACTGCAATAAGACAATTTGAGACGTTGGTTGTACGACATGCAGACATCACCATATAGATCAAGGTTTGTTTCTATTAGATTATACTCTTTAACTAGTGTGTACCTCATGCGTTACAGTCGATAATGTTGTTAAAAAATAGTAATTATATTTTAGCTATTGCTAGAATATGTTACATTATGCAATGTATGTTAAAATTACCGTGTTATATTAATCATAAATTGAAATGAAATGGGATGCTCAAATATAAGGTTAATATAACAGCCCACCGTTTTGACCGCCGAAGTCGATGATTAACGAACTCGAAGATTGTTATTGGCTTACCGGGTTTAAAAATGGAATTTAACACAGAATCACAATGCTCAACAATAGCAGCAAAATAAATTTTTATTCAAATATCAAAGTTTTACAATAATTATACCGCGAAAAAAAATTATACATAAATTTCTTTAATAGATTATGGCTTTTGTCGAGCGTTGCACGCACATGCGACTTCTCATGCTTCTCCTCTTTAAGAGCCCAAAATCTTCGCATCTGAAACACTTAAGGTGCCAACTGATGCGAGAAAGATGAATGGGAAGGACAATATACAGTTCATGGTAAACATATAATTTATTATTTTTTTCACGCTAATGATCATTGTTATATTTGGAACGCCAATTTTGAGTAGTATTTAGCACACACTCTGTTAACTTTGTTGCCAGCAAGGGAACATTCCAACATGCAACAAATAATACGTCCAAACCCATTATGGGAAATAATACCCAAACGAATGCAAGGCATTCCAATAAGTAAGGGAAATGCACACTCTGCTGAAATGAGGTTCTAAGTCAAACAAAACAGTAGTTAAGCTACTACTAAAATTATTCTGGAAAAGCATTACGTTCATCAAATTTAAACTTCTAGAATGTTTTCCATGGCCTTTCAAAAATGGGAAAAGAATAACTGTCAGTAACTTTAAAGTGTCATGTTAAAATCGTAACGAAGCATTCACCATTGACTATTCATTTTTATAACAATTGCTGATTAATATATTAGTATTACCTTAATTTTGGATAATCCGGCATAACAGTCTTCTTTATTTTCATTACTTTGTGAAATATAAAATAAAGAGAAACACAACAGATGATAGTCATGTACTTCTGCTTCTACTATGGTATTACTCTACACGAAATATCATTACATGTCTTAATTTTATATTCATAGGTAAGACACATAACAGACCAAATGTGTGACGGTCTGCCCCGCACCAACCGACATTTACTCCAAAAGTGCGTTGTACACATGTCCAGTCAGCACGAGACGGTCGTCAAGGAAAGGAAGGAAAGAAGGGAATGAACTAACAAGGAACCTGTAAAATGTCTCACAACGCATGGAACAAAATATAATAACAACATACTTGACATAAAACAGGTGAGACAGTGCATAAGCTGAAAGCAAACTAACATAGCAGTGGAAAATCCAAGTACAGCTTATGATCCAAAGCTAACATTATTACAACTTTTCAAACTGTCTCAAAAACAAAAACAAGATAAAGGAGGTACACTACTAATGCCGAAGTAGCACCCACCAACGACACAGGGAGAATATCTATATATCATACGTGGAAGCCTCCTACTCGCCTCCGAATCAGCTACTCGCGCATCACCAGCTAACCTGTCTCTAGTCTGCTCGTGTGAGCACCCATAGTAATAAGAAGAGACATAAAACTCTGGGTCAGACATAAAGCCTGGTATGAGCGATAAGCATCTAAACAGAACAATAACAGGTAGTCTAAACCATACCTGAACCTGGACCTGCAACCAAAGAGTTAGCACTACATACTATACAACACTCTAAGGTGCCAATAACATGTGGTGTAAAGATAATGGGGGTGGGGGTGTGCATGTCATAGTGATGGCAAACAATCAACATAGCATCCATCCTCACATCTCTCGCTCAGTGCGTAAAGCATACGATATTCACCACTTCGATCACCCAATACACTTTGCTATGATCACTTTGCCCCATGAAGTCTCAAAGACTTCACTGCATTGATCCATAGCCGCTAATCCTCTGCTATGTCCACTTTGCCCCACGGAGTCGCAATGACCCCACTGCACTGGCTCATAGCCTTATTAATCCTTTAATATGTCCACTCTGCCCCATGGAGTCATAATGACCCACTGCACTGGCTCATAGTCTTACTACGCATCACTTTGCCCCTCGAGTCATAATGACTCTATTGCACTGATAACGTAGTCTTGCTACCATCACCTTGCCCCCTCAAGTCATAGTGACTCTACTGCACTGATATGTAGCCCATCATCCATTTTCAGTGGTGAATCGAAGTTATGAACGTCGACAACTCCTTAGCACACGTCCCGCAGTAAAGTCCAACCATGAAGTGAACTCATTGGTTCCCAACTGGATCCTGAGCTCTAACTTCCATTTGGACTACCTTTGCATCTTGGGTTATTGGTCATCACCGGATCGGTTCGGATCTCCCCCTAGTCATCAGTTCGGTTCGGATCGGAATGCTCCTTCTTCACTGGATCAGATCGGGTCGTCATCATCCCTGTCGGATCGGGTCGGGGTCTCCAGCTTGCCACGTTTCGGATCGGCCTCTTCTAAAGCACCCCGGGTCAGGTCGTAGTCTCCAAGCCCAGTCGTAGTACATCGGTTCGGGTCGGGGCACCATGGCGGATCGGGTCAGAGAACATCAGGCGGGTCGGATCGGATGATGCATGCCACGAGAAGTGCGAGTGGATTGAAGTGTGAAGTGTGAGAGCGGATCGAGTCCTCCTAAACGATCTGATCCGGTTCGGATGTCTTCCTGCACTTTTTCCAGCAAGCAGTTTACGCTACTCGACGGCGTTTTCGACCATTCCAACTATTCTAATCAATCACAAAGCATACCATACAGTCATAGCAACATGCATAATCAACCACAAACACCAAAACAACTATATGATAGGTTAAAATGGATCAAACATAGCCAAAACCCTATATTTTTCCCTTAAGCATGTTTAGGTGAAACTAATGACGTGATTAGCAAAACTTAACCAAATTAACCCAAATTCATATCAAAGGTCTAAAACATCATTTAAGAATTTATAAGTATTTTTCCAGAATTTTATCATGTTTAAATTCGTTAATTAACACTAATTACCCTTAATTAGCCATAATTAGTGAGGAACTATGCAAATCACTCACCTTAGCTACAAATAAAACTTAGATCTGAAATAAATCTCTGATTTGGTGCGAATCCCAATGCTAAACAGCGGCACTAATGTTGATTTGGTGTTGATCTCTCTTGATTTGATGTTGCTAAGCTTAATCCTTGATTAGAAGGTGATTTGGAGGTGATTTAGAGGTTGGAGGCCATTTTTAGGGTTTCCAAGAGATAAGTGGAGGCTAGAAAACTGAAATGGAATGAATCTCTAACTCTTTTCAGCCTCCCCATAACCCTAATCCCGAAATGGGTTATGGGCCCATTCACTAATCACCTTATTTGGCCCGGTTAAGCAGTTTTTCACCTTCCAAACCTTACTTCAGCCATATCTCCCAAACGGTGAGTTCGTTTGGCTATTATGACCACTCTACGGAAAGGTAAACCATCAAACGAATCTAATGGAAGTGGTTTAAGGTCAAAATCCCTTTCCAGTCAAAAGTTATGTCCAAAACAAGATCAGTTAGGGGCAAAACGGTCATTTAAAAATCGACAAAAATCATGAACATAGGAAATGACCCCAATAGTCGTTTCCCAAAGTTACATGACCATACGACTTCATATGGGAAAGAAAATAAATATTCTACGATCCTACGACGCTTAGAATGCGGGTTGTTACATTCTCCCCCCTTAAGAAATTTCGCCCCCGAAATTCCCTAACCAAAACATACAAAGGGTCCCGCATGTCTATCAACCATAAAACAACAATCAAACATGCAAAACAAGTTTATCCTAGCATGCGGAATAACTAAATTGCAAAGTAAATCTTACCAGGCAAAGAGTTTTGGATACGTCTTCCTAATACTCTCCTCTGTCTCCCAAGTACATTCATTCTCGTTCTCGCCCCACTGAACCTTGACTAGCTTCACCGCCTTCCTTCGAAGTTGCTTCGTATCGTGTTCGACAATACGAATCGGCTTACGGTTCCCAACCGCCTCGGGTTCCACTTCGAAGTCCTCCAACTGATCTGGTGAAACAGTCATATTTAGGTCGTGTACGAACTTCCTTGGTTGGGAAACATGAAATACGTTGTGAACTCCCTCCATCTTCTCTGGTAAGTCAACTCTATACGCCAAATTCCCAATTTGTTCGAGAACTGGGAATGGTCCAACAAATCTTGGTGCCAACTTGCCTCTCCTGCCAAATCGTATCACGCTCTTCAACGGAGAAATCTTGACAAACACCAAGTCACCAACGGAGAATTTTAAGTCTCTTCTCCTTTTATCAGCATAACTCTTCTGCCTATCCTGGGCAGCCTTCATTCGTTGTTGAATGATCTTAATCTTATCTGAAGTTTCCCTCACCACATCTGGTCCAAGCATAAACTTCTCGCCAGTCTCTATCCAACATGATGGTGAGTTGCACGGTCTTCCGTACAAAGCTTCATATGGAGCCATACCGATAGTGGATTGGTAGCTATTATTATATGCAAACTCTACTAGATGCAAATGGTCATCCCATTATCCACCAAAATCCAAATACAAGCTCTCAAGACATCTTCCAATATACGATTCACCCTCTCCGTCTGACCGTCGGTCTGAGGATGATATGCGGTACTGAGATGTAATTCTGACCCTAGAGCCTCTTGTAAGCTCTTCCAAAACCCACTAGTAAACAACGGGTCTCGGTCACTCACAATGCTTTTAGGTACTCCATGAAATCCCACTACCCACTTCATATACAATTCTGCTAACTTAGCTATCGTTCTGGTCGATTTGACTGTATAAATCTTGCACTCTTAGTCAATCGATCCACAATTACCCAAATGCTATCATGCCCCGATCTAGTCCTTGGTAAACCATCGATGAAATCCATCGAGACTTGCTCCCATTTCCATTCGGGAATTTCTAATGGTTGCAACATACCACTAGGCTTCTTTTGCTCGGCTTTAACTAGCTGGCAATTCATGCAATTGGATATAAACTTCCCAATGTCTCTTTTCATCCCTTCCCAGTAGTAAGTCAGTTTCATGTCTCGATACATCTTATCACCACCGGGGTGTATAGTCAGTTTTGATTGATGACATTATCTAAGCACTTCATCTCTCAAACCATTCACGTTGGGTACAACTAGTCTTCCATTCTTTCGAAGCCATCCTTCTCGATCGAGCCCATACAAATTCATCTCCTCACCGTCGATGTTCATCTCTAACTTGGAGATGATTTCTTATAGATTAGGATCGTCCCTCTGACTGGAACCAATCCGCTCAATCAAGGTGGGTTTGATCACTAAACTAGCTAGCATTTCTGGATCCAATTCGCACTTTGGTCTGAAATCATACCCTGCGATATACTCCAGTTGCTTCCATTCAAGAAACATAGCCCCTAAACTGGCATGTCTCCTACTCAAGGCATCGGCTACCGCATTACCTTTCCCAGGTGTGTATGCGATATCAAAATCATACGAAACTAAGAACTCTAACCATCTCTGCTGACGGAGATTCAGATCCTTCTGGGAGAAGAGATACTTTAGCAATTTATGATCGGTAAACAACTCAAATCTCTCTCCCAAGAGATAATGTCTCCACATCTTTAGCGCAAACACGATCGCTGCTAATTCCAAATCATGGGTAGGGTACTTTTTCTCATGTGGCTTTAGTTGTCGACTAGCATAAGCTACAACCCTACCTCCTTGCATCAATACAGCACCTAGTCTGGTACCACAAGCATCCGTGTATACCGTCATCTCTTCATTCCCTTTAGGAATGACTAATACTGGCGCACGCGTCAACTTTTCCTTTAGACTCTTGAATGCATTTTCACACACTTCATCCCAGACGAAGGCCTGATTCTTCTTAGTCAACTGAGTCAACGGTGCTGCTATCTTGAAGAAGTCCTGGATAAACTTACGATAATATCCAGCTAACCCCAAGAAACTTCTTACATCTGTTGCATTCTTGGGTGTAGGCTAATCCTGTACCGTAGCCACCTTCGCAGGGTCCACGGCAATACCATTCTCTGAAACAACATGGCCCAAGAATCTCACTTCCCTTCTCCAAAAGTGACACTTAGAGAATTTCTCTTTCAATTGGTGTTTCCTCAACACCTCCATCACTATCCTCAAGTGTCCCTTGTGTTCCTCTTCTGTCTTCGAGTAAACAAGGATATCGTCTACGAACACAAGAACAAACTTATTCAACTGGTCTCTAAATACTCGATTCATAAGATCCACAAAATAGGCTGGTGCATTGGTCAATCCAAATGGCATGACCAACCACTCATAGAATCCAGACGGTGTCCTAAATGTCGTTTTCGGAACACTCTCATCCGCTACTCGGAGCTGATGAAATCCTGTCGCGAGGTCCAACTGGGAGAACACTCTTGCACCTTCCAGTTGATCAAACAAATCATCTATCCGCGGTAGAGGATACTTATTCTTCCTCGTTACCTTGTTCAACTCGTGATAGTCCACACACAAACGAAGGGAACCATCTGCCTTAGTGGCAAACACGACTGGTGCTCCCCACTCGGAGACACTTCTTCTAATAAATCCCTTCTTCAAAACATTGTTGACTTGCACCCCGAGCTCTCGCTGCTCCCTTGGTGCCATACGACGAAGTGGCATCACTATAGGTCTGGCATCTTTCACTAAATCAATACGGAACTCAATCTCTCGGTGTGGTGGAAGCCCGCTCACCTCCTCGAAGACGTCCGGATACTGGCCAACCACGGGCACATCTGACAACTCATCATGCGGGATGTCGAGGGAATTTATAAAACTAGCCATTACCCCATCACTAGGCAGACTACCAAACACTACCCTCCGCCCATCATCCGCCCTAACTGTCACCAAAAAGCCCTCACAGTCTACCACCCCCCGTATCTTTGGAGCCAATCGACCCCCAATATAATGCCATACCCAGTAAAGCCCAAAACAAAGCAATCACAAACATACATACATCCATGACTCGATAAGACCAAATTTCGGCAAATCATACTAAGGTTAGTAGAACCACCAATCGGGTTCGTCACAACCAACGGTCTATCGACTATCTCGGGTTCCAGTCCCAACCTATCCACCAGGTCACTAGATATGAAGGAACGGGAAGCCCCAGTATCAAACAAAACTCGAACAGGTACATCATGAATAGAAAGCATACCTTGGATGACGACATTCTTTCCTTTCTCCGCCGTAGTTGGGGCACTCGATGAAGAAGGAACAACATCGATAGCATATGCTTTCACAATCTGCTTCTCTTTAAGAGGTTGTGGACACTTATCCTTATGATGTCTCACTTGGCCATAGTTGTGGCACTTCTTATCCGCTAGCTTGGCCCGACATTCTTTAGCATAATGGCCCTTCTTACCACAGCTGAAGCACTCAACATCTTTCTTGTTCTTTTTCTGGCCATCCTTAGATTGGTTCTGCTTCCTCTTATTCTGAGAGTTATTCTTTCCTCCACCGCCTGCTTGCGGCTTCAGCCCTTCTGCAGATGCAGCCTCAGTCCTTGGCTTAGGGTAAAGACTCTGTGATCTCAAAGCTTTCCCCGCAATCGACTCAAAAGTCTCATCGATGTGGTTCATAAGCCTTTCCCCTAAGTATCCGTCCAACCCAGTAATGAACTTCTCGTTCTTCTTCTCAGGAGTATCGATAAGAGATAGTCCATACTTCGACAAAGTGTCGAACTCAGCAATATAGTCCGAGACTGCCCTACCATTTTGCTTGAGTTCCAAGAATCTCTTAAACAACACTGACTTTGGGCAGCTGGAATGAACTTCTCGCTAAAGCGAGCCTTGAACTGATCCCAAGTAACCTGATCTTCGGGGGTAGCTGTTCTAATGGCATTCCACCAATTCATCGCTCTCCCTTGCAGCTGACGAGACGCTAGCCTTCTCTTCATCGCATCCTCGATACCCAAGTCGTCGAAGATACGATCACAACTATCCAACCAATCCTGAACATCTGCGGTCGACTCTGTTCCATGGAACGGTTTCCCACCAAGGTTAGTGTAATCCTTGCACAACTTGGCGAAATCGACCCTAGGCGCCTGCACTACGGGACCACCACCATTTCCGGGATTGAGAACTGCCCCTTGAACATCCCTAAGCATCTCCCTCATGAAGTTAGTGAACATCGTCCTCATGTCAGGAGCATTCCCATTATTGGTCCCTCTACCAGCACCTCTTGCGTATCGGCTCATCGTTCAATCTGTAAAGAGGAAACGATTAACGACGGCATAGTGGTGCTAGTGCAGTACGACTTCATTCTTATACTACTAATAGTATATATATATATAGCTTTTGAAAACCAAAGTAATCACAAATACGCGCTCTCATATACGTACTATCTCTCCCTAGTGTCTTTCCCTAGGTTAACTACGCAACCTAGAGCTCTGATACCAAATGTGACGGCCCGCCCCGCACCAACCGACATTGACTCCAAAAGTGTGTTGTACACATGTCCAGTCAGCACGGGATGGTCGTCAAGGAAATGAAGGAAAGAAGGGAATGAACTAACAAAGAACCTGTAAAATGTCTCACAGCGCATGGAACAAAATATAATAACAACATACTTGACATAAAACAAGTGAGACAGTGCATAAGCTGAAAACAAACTAACATAGCAGCGGAAAAATCCAAGTACAGCTTATGATCCAAAGCTAACATTATTACAACTTTTCAAACTGTCTCAAAAACAAAAGCAAGATAAAGGACGTACACTACTAATGCCCAAGTAGCACCCACCAACGACACAGGGAGAATATCTATATATCATACGTGGAAGCCTCCTGCTCGCCTCCGAATCAGCTACTCGCGCATCACCAGCTAACCTGTCTCTAGTCTGCTCGTGTGAGCACCCAGAGTAATAAGAAGAGACATAAAACTCTGGGTCAGACATAAAGCCTGGTATGGGCGATAAGCATCTAAACAGAACAATAACAGGTAGACTAAACCATACCTGAACCTGGACCTACAACCAAAGAGTTAGCACTAAATACTGTACAACACTCTAAGGTGCCAATAACATGTGGTGTAAAGATAATGGGGTAGGGGTGTGCATGTCATAGTGATGGCAAACAATCAACATAGCATCCATCCTCACATCTCTCGCTCAGTGCATAAAGCATACGATATTCACTACTTCGATCGCCCAATACACTTTGCTATGATCACTTTGCCCCATGAAGTCTCAATGATTTCACTGCACTGATCCATAGCCGTTAATCCTCTGCTATGTCCACTTTGCCCCATGGAGTCGCAATGACCCACTGCACTGGCTCATAGCCTTACTAATCCTTTACTATGTCCACTCTGCCCCATGGAGTCACAATGACCCCACTGCACTGGCTCATAGTCTTACTACGCATCACTTTGCCCCTCGAGTCATAATGACTCTATTGCACTGATAACGTAGTCTTGGTACCATCACCTTGCCCCTCAAGTCATAGTGACTCTACTGCACTGATAAGTAGCCCGTCATCCATTTTCAGTGGTGAATCGAAGTTATTAACGTCGACAACTCCTTAGCACACGTCCCGCAGCAAAGTCCAACCATGAAGTGAACTCATTGGTTCCCAACTGGATCCTGAGCTCTAACTTCAATTTGGACTACCTTTGCATCTCGGGTTATTGGTCATCATCGGATCGGTTCGGATCTCCCCCTAGTCATCAGTTCGTTTCGGATCGGAATGCTCCTTCTTCACTAGATCGGATCGGGTCGTCATCATCCCTGTCGGATCGGGTCGGGGTCTCCAGCTTGCCACGGTTCGGATCGACCTCTTCTAAAGCACCCCGGGTCGGGTCGTAGTCTCCAAGCCCGGTCGTAGTACATCGGTTCGGGTCGGGGCACCATGGCGGATCGGGTCGGAGAACATCAGGCGGGTCGGATCGGATGATGCATGCCACGAGAAGTGTGAGTGGATCGAAGTGTGAAGTGTGAGAGCGGATCGGGTCCTCCTAACCGATCCGATCCGGTTCGGATGTCTTCCTGCACTTTTTCCAGCAAGCAGTTTACGCTACTCGACGGCGTTTTCGACCATTCCAACTATTATAATCAATCACAAATCATACCATACAGTCATAGCAACATGCATAATCAACCACAAACACCAAAACAACTATATGATAGGTTAAAATGGATCAAACATAGCCAAAACCCCATATTTTTCTCTTAAGCATGTTTAGGTGAAACTAATGACGTGATTAGCAAAACTTAACCAAATTAACCCAAATTCATATCAGAGGTCTAAAACATCATTTAAGAATTTATAAGTATTTTTCCAGAATTTTATCATGTTTAAAATTCACTAATTAACACTAATTATCCTTAATTAGCCATAATTAGTGAGGAACTATGCAAATCACCCACCTTAGCCACAAATAAAACTTAGATCTGAAATAAATCTCTGATTTGGTGCGAATCCCAATGCTAAATAGTAGCACTAATGTTGATTTGGTGTTGATCTCTCTTGATTTGATGTTGCTAAGCTTAATCCTTGATTAGAAGGTGATTTGGAGGTGATTTAGAGGTTGGAGGTCATTTTTAGGGTTTCTAAGAGATAAGCGGAGGCTAGAAAACTGAAATGGAATGAATCTCTAACTCTTTTCAGCCTCCCCATAACCCTAATCCCGAAATGGGTTATGGGCCCATTCACTAATCACCTTATTTGGCATGGTTAAGCAGTTTTTCACCTTCCAAACCTTACTTCAGCCATATCTCCCAAACGGTGAGTTCGTTTGGCTATAATGACCACTCTACGGAAAGGTAAACCATCAAACGAATCTAATGGAAGTGGTTTCAGGTCAAAATTCCTTTCTAGTCAAAAGTTATGGCCAAAACAAGATCAGCTAGGGCAAAACGGTCATTTAAAAATCGACAAAAATCATGAACATAGGAAATGATCCCACTAGTCGTTTCCCAAAGTTACATGACCATACGACTTCATATGGGAAAGAAAATAAATATTCTACGATCCTACGACGCGTAAAATGCGGGTTGTTACAAAATGCTTTTAAACTGAAGATATAGTGGCACTTAGATAGATAGAACAATGCAAACTATACATTGAACATAGGATAAAAGATTACGTTCCTTATATCTCTCACCAGACACTACTTTCCCATTTTGATTTTTTTTTCATTTTTTTTCTTGCATAAATTCAAGGGCATCCTCTATTATACGTAGCAGTGTCAGGAATTTTGATAAGAGTTGTCGCATGCATTAACAATGTACAATAATATATGCGGTAACTTTTGAAGACAAAGAAAAATGAGAGACAAAAGCCATTTACCCTGTATTGCTCAGCACGTGTAAGATCCAACAACTGAAGAAAAAAAAAGTGAGCATCAACTTTACAAACAAAACTCTAATGAACGAATGACTAATGAAAACTAAGACATTGGTAGAATATCAGAACATAGCTATAGCTAGGGCTGTCAATTTCCTACATGACCCGTGACCCGACCCGAAACCCACACGGAAATTAGCAGGTTAACCCGACCCGTTTAGTTAGCGGGTCATTTTCGGGTCAACCCGAATTTGACCCGTTTATAAACGGGTAGGTTTAGGGTTGACCCGCTAACCCGATTTTGACCCACCAAACCCTTATATGTTGTATCTCTTCTATACTGTTAGTCTTTTATGTATACTATTAGTGTTAATCTTTTATGTATGCAGTAATCAGTATGCTCGTATACATAAGCTGTTATATTTTACTAATTTATTCTTGTATGTTGTTAGTTATATTTTACTTATAACAACTATATCTCTTCCATACTGGTAGTCTTTAATTTATGCATTATGAGAATACATACTTATTTATAGAAAATGATTTTTGGATATGTTGATTTCATGCTTTATATGTGTTGTCTGTTGATGACTTTGCAACTTGTTGCATGTTGGTGATTACATAACAGTGTGCATGTTGGTCATTTGGATCTTTTGTTGCTTATATTAGTAGGCAGTACCTATCAATGGGTCAAACGGGTAAACCCGACCTAACACGACCATTTAGTTAAACGGGTTACATGGGTCGGGTCGGGTCAACCCGTTTATAAACGGGTCGAGTTAGGGTTGGGAAAATATGATCCGTTTAATAAACGGATTGACCCGACCCATTTATAAATCAACCCGAACCCGACTTGACCTGACCCGAACCCAACCCGACACGACCCATTGACAGTCCTAGCTATAGCCTATATGTTATCAAGCAAAACAATAAAAGCGTTAATGGGCTTTAAATCCAAAATATAGTACCAATTTTTAATCAAAGTTCTAGGCAATATAACAATTACTGTCAATGTATGTTTCAGTTTCTACAATTTCCTATGTTTTGTTCATGGTAAAATTATCACACTTGCAACTACATCTGCACTTTAATATAGAGGATATCATCTCCTAATTTAAACATTCGTAATGCATAATAATATCTTCACATCAATACACCCTTTTATGGTTGGTACTGATAAAATAATCCAAGACCTCAAATATCCTTACATCACTAATCTATAAACTAAACTCCCAAACCAGATAACATCAATAATATCAAACAGCCCAAATAAGATACACTAAGAACCTTCTGCTATCTTAGGCTCCCAGTCAGGTACAATAAGTTAGGTCCAGCTTGTATATGAATATAGAGTGCATATAATTTGTCCATTTAACAACAAAAAGTAAATGGCAGAGACGCAACAAGACAAAGCGGCTCAAGCTTCAATGTCTCAACAAATAGCAAAACATGCATCAACACAAACTGGGTAAAATACAAGCATGACAAACAACTCTAGACTGTATAAATTTCAAAGACATGGCACAACAACAGTTCAATCAAATCATTCGCTATTATAATTTCAGCGTTAAATTGATGTTGTAACTAGAACAAAGGAAATCATGAGGTAAAACTTACCTGTACAGCGGTCAGGAGCGGCAATACGGCGAAGAGGCGGCCGGATAGCCAACTCAAAGTTTACGAAATCGCCAGTCATCGGCGCAGCGCAGTTTCAAGCAAATAAAGAAGCGGAGCGGCAGATGGCGTTCGCTTCCTCTCTTTTTTTCCAACTGTACTTAGTCTTCATCGTGCAAAGGGATGAAACTCAAACCAAGAGTCCTGGGACATCCAACCGGCAACGCAAGCAACAGGTGGTGACTTTATCGCTCCGACATGAGCTTGGTTAAAGTCACTTGACAGAAACTGTGGAGGACGTGACGAGGAGAGAGACTGTCGGGGAGGCCTTGACTAACGATGATCTCCAGGTAGTGGCGCGGAGTCAGGCACCGTTGTAGGTGGAGATCAGCTTTGGCGAAGCCCTCAATTGTCGAAAGAGGAGATTTACGTTGGTAGAGTGACAAAGACAAGCCTCACGATGACCGCGAGTTCGAGGTATTCGGAATTCGGCGATGGCCGATGGCCGATGATGGAGCGATAGGAATGCTAGCGGAAGGGCAATTCGAATGAGAAGACTGGCATTAAAGATTGGGGAAGAAATAGATTTTGAAAAATTGCTTCCAATGAACAACGGCTGACCAAATATATTCATGAGGGAAAGGTCGGTGAAAACAAAATGACAAAGACAACCGTAGAAAAATCCAGAACCGGTTGAACAAATGACAACAAATATTTTAAAAGAATGTATATACCATTGGAATTCTCTAGATGTACATACTATTATACTATATAACCACTACCAATGCATTTGTACATTTTCAAATACAATTTTAATATTAATATTATTTTTTTAAACCAAACAAATTCTTAAGTTAAACAAAATTCAAACAAATAATTTCAAATTATTAATTACATAAGTATCGCTTATCCATCAAACCTTAGCGACATTCACACCGCTTTCAATGTTGGCCCATGTGCGGAGCACAGGTTCCAAACTAGTATTTGTTAATAACGTTAACATTGACCAAATATTACTCCAAGATGCAAAGGCATTTTCACTTTTTAAAAGTAAATTCTATGTTCAAAAATGGATCGATGACTAGATCCCAAATATTTTATTTCAACGATTAATTCTTAATTTAATTTTTTTTTAAACGCCAAAATTTTCAAAGCTATTACAACCCCCTTCAAAAAATCCGGGTTGTTACAGACTTCCCCCCTTAAAGAAATTGTGTCCTCGCAATTAACACGGGTTAAAATACAACATTACGAAATTCCAATGTCGCATCCTAACTTCTTCCTATTAATTTAAATATTCAACACTCAGAACTTGGATCTTTTGTAATCTTCCACGATAGAAAATTTCAAACTTGATTGTAAGAATTTCAACTTTTATCCCAAATATAATACATATTTTGGAACGTCCACTCTCCATTTTCAATAAAGGTATCATATATCAATCAATATGATACTCGTAATATTATATATGATCGAGTTAGAGTACCGTATATAAATCAATACGATACCCATAACAAATATTATGATAATAACTTGAGTCGGAGTATCATATATGTGACGGCAAGGAATTTCACTCGATCCGAATCAGTCGTTAAACCGATCTAGACCGTTCGAAACCCCTGATCGTTGAGAACAGGACAAATCAGAACACAGACGGAAGAACATTTCATTGCTATTACAACAATTCCATCAGATACAAGAATATACAGAGTATAAATGAATAGATTACATTCGATAAATATCAGAGATTACAATAAATTACATAGCAGCGGAAAATAATACAAAGCACAACTGAAGGTGATATACGGATACAGAGCTTTCCGGATATCATTCCAGCTGTAAACCAGGATCCTGTGAATATAAATCTGCAAAACCAAAACTAATAGCTGCCCGTGCGGAAAATGAGGGCACCCAGAGTTTAGGTTAAAACAATAAACTCCAGGTCAGTCATGTGACTGGTGTGAGAACTAAAACAGTTATTTAAAACTTTACTTTAAAAGAGAGTAATTCAAGGGACCACGCCGTATAACACGGAACGGGTTTCCTCCCAAGAATACCAGTGCATAGAATAAACCACGCAATGCTTTTTCGAAAAATGAAGCTATTATAAGACCCAGGTCCCATCACAAAATGCAACGCAAGCCGGAGGATAGGGTTTTCCCTTATAATAGCCAAACATGCTTGGTACGTTTAAAACAAATCATTTGATACTATAATAAGTGTATAGTGTCAAAACAATTTCAATCATAAATATCAATCATAGGCGGCATAGCTACCATCTACTATGTCGCCATACTAGTTCTACAATTAAAACCGAATCACACGTATTGGAAATTGGATTCCCGTCATGAGTCGAGGCAAGGGGCAAGCTCCTCTCCGCGTTCGAGACACTCTAGCAAATGTCTCAGGGCTACGCACTCTGGGCAACCCTGGATCCTCCAAGGCCGGTCCTCACTTACGTTAGAGGATTGGCAATTCCTGAACACACGTTTCCCGGTCCTTACAGACCTAAAATCGAGGCGCCTCGCATTCCAACAACCACATAGGTGAAAAGTATATAAATGTTAGGGCTGGTAAGTCACTGACACCACCATAGCTAGAAAGAAACGTCATGCACTCCTTGGGTCCTTATCCCGTTTTTGACCCATACCGAGGTGTGAGGCTCGCGAATCCACGCTATACACAAAGCTACGCCACAAAGGTCGTGCTTTGATCATCAACCACAAGACTTTGCTTTTCAACAGAAGCCTTGATCATTGCATCTTAGCGTGCCACATAGGCAATTCATGCCATGTGATTGATATCTATCGATATATAACCTCTAAGCTCGTACGTCTCAGAGAAGGGCGTTAAGCAAGAGAATAAATCCTCCGCCGCCAAACAGATATATATTTAACAGAAATCAATCAACACAGAATAAAATCCAATGTCAGACACACAATCCATTTACAAGTCCATTCTGGGTCTGAACGAAACCGGAGGCACTTTCCTCGCATATCCATCCATCTCCAAGTACGCCTGGACGACCACCAACTATTTCCATCCTCTTGGGTGTACAGCCCAATCAGGATCGTCAGTAATAATCCAAACGATGTGAAGACTTCCGTTCTTCGACCACCGTCTTCATCTTCGACTTCTCGTCGAATCGGTTATTCAAAATGGGTATAAACCCGGCCTTTCCGAACAACCCGCGTATATTAAAAACAAATGTTACACAAACACAACATACGCCTCATTCCAATGCAGAATATCCTTTTTATTCACGAAATCACATTCTTAGGGAAAGGTTCCCATTAATTTTATCCAAGATAAATTCTTTAAAATTTATCCTTTATTCTTCCTTTGGATGTCATTTCAAACCAAATTATGGTTTTCTAAACTAGTCGAGATTAGCGAACCACAACGAAGTAATTATTTATTTTATTTTCCAATCCCAACCTATTCATCCCATGAAGCAAAACTGGTAATACTTCATATCTAACACCACGGTGTTATCGGTAAAATTAATTACCATTTCACGTTCAAATCTAATTAAAGATTTAACTATCGCTTTGGAGCAAAACTGGCGATACTCCATTCTCGCTCATTTCTAAATTTGATAATTTAGATTATAGGTTCACATTTCAACCTAATTGCAGATTCATTAAAACTCCTTTTACTGGGTTAAAGAACTAGGTGTTATTTAAAACACAGTTCACGACAAACCCAAATCACATTCTATTTATTATCGGGTTAAAGAACTAGTGTTATTTAAAACACCGTTCACGATAAACCCATTTCAAATCCAATCAAATATATTAGAAATTCCGATTATTTAAAACCCCTTTTTAAATCTAATTTATTTATTTAAAAATAATTGGGTTTTAAGTTTAGTTCAAAACTAGTTCATTTCGATAAAAATCCATCTTTATCTTTTCAAATATGGAGTTTTTCACCCCAATTTTTCTCAAATCACTTCTTATGATTTTACACAAATTATTACTATTTTTAATAATTTTATCAAGGCCCGTACAGTCGATTTCCATCAACGGCCATCGAACTGCACTTACAGCGACCTTTTTCGAATTTGATTTGGATGTGTCTCCAAATCCAACCGTTAGATTTCAAATTTCTAATATTCGCTAGAAAGCTCTTTTCGATACGAACCCAACGGTTCCGGTTTTAGGAGAATCCGGCGGTCGGATCTCCCGTAATGTCCGTTTGAAATAAATGGTCGAAATTCACGAACTGCCGCGGCGCGGCGCGTTCTATTCAGGCCATTATATATAATATATATATATATATATATATATTATATATATATCGTCGATTACCATTCAAAACGAATTTTATAAATAGTTTTGAATTCGTTTCAAAAACAATTTCAACTTCCATCTCAATTCAAATCAAAATTGAATCTTTCCTTATAAATTCGTTTTAAAATTCATTTCAATTCAATTTGAATTCATTTCACTTCGTTTTAAATTCAATTCGAATTCGTTTTCAATTCGATTCAATTCAAAGTGGTTTTCTATTTGATTCAAATTCGTTATATATTCAATTGAAATCAAATTCGTTTTCTATTCAAATCAAATTTGTTATATATGCAATTGAAATCAAATTCGTTATATATTTAATTCATTTCGAAATCGTTTTCTATTCAATTCATTTCGAAATCGTTTTATATTCAATTCATTTCGAAATCGTTTTCTATTCAATTCATTTCGAAATCGTTTTATATTCAATTCAATTCGAAATCGTTTTCTATTCAATTCATTTCGAAATCGTTTTATATTCAATTCATTTCGAAATCGTTTTCAAATCATTTCATTTCGAAATGAATAAAATCGATATAAATATCGTTCACGTCAAAATGGCGTCCATCTAATCAACATGGCTTCATATATTCCTTTATTCTTTTCAACAAATGAAAATTTATTTTTGTCTACACACGACTAATCTCAACGAATGAGTACTGTCCACGTGTGACTATTTTTGTTAAATTATTTCGTTCAACACATGACTAATCTCAACGGATGGGTACAGTCAACACATGAACCTTTATTTTATAGTGATAAAGATATAAATTTTATTGTTAAAATATTACGTTCAACACATGACTAATCTCAATGGATGAGTACTGTCAACACATGAACCTTTATTTTATATATTCTTTATTTTCTAAATTGGAATGAGGCCCAATCAATCACCATATAATGTTAATTATATGGATTTTCATACATCACACGCATATGATAGCATTGAAAAATAATCAACCATCAACCAATGTGCACTACACTGTATAAGCATCAAATATAGATATCTAACGCTTATAACAGCCTGTCAATCAATCGATCGACATATTTAATCAATCAGGATGAGTGAACTTCAAATTTCATCCCAACACCCGTGTGGGGTTTCAAACAATCAAACACAGATTTTAGTTGTGCAGCTGGGCGATGTGTAAAATTTATCGTCCCAATCAATGTCAGTCAAATCAGTGTACATAAACAAACCATCCGGTTTGTAAATGAATATTTATTTATTCACATTCACTATATTCATATTCACGTTAAAAATTATATTTTTAACGACAAAACATTTTATTTTAACATATGAATTTCTATTCAGTTCATTCTTTAAATAAAATGATATTTTTATTTTTTTAACTTATTTTAGAAAATTTCGGCAGCATAACGGCACGATACTAGAAACGGGACGAGGCCTAGCCTTATCCCCGGTCTAGTGAAGGCCCACGCCATTCACACATCAATCAAATCAATTTCATTTCACCAAACAATTCAATTCAAACCAAATATTCTAACTAACTACTCAACCAAACAAACAAGTCCATGGTCTGTGGATGATTGTGTCGGGTGCTACTAAACACCGTCTGCATCCTAGTATATATAACTAGAAAATGAAATTGAAATGTGAGAAATTCTCACAGATAGCTATCCAATCATCTTGACTCTTCTTTTGTAGAAGTCTTCGTCGTTCTCGCCTTTTTGTCATCTTCGATGCCCGTATCCACTATACATATAAAAATCACATTTTTATATTTCTATTCATTATATAAAAATCGAATTTTTACTTTGTTATTCAATTTATAAAAATTGAATTTTTATACCGCTACTATATAGATAAAAATTATATTTTTTTCATCGATGCTCATATAGTAAAGATTATATTTTTATCACGCTATTCTTCATATAAAGATTTCGCCTTTTCAAAAATAAAGATTTCGCCTTTTCAAATATATCCTTATAAAAATCACATTTTTATTTTTCTACACATATAAAGATGATATTTCCAATATTCCTATCATGAAAAAAAATTATATTTTTAATTCTCTACATAAACAAAAATCACATTTTTACATCGTCTATATAGTAAAGATTATATTTTTTAATACTTTAAAAATATAAAAATCATATTTTTGATACTTTAAAAATATAAAAATCATATTTTTAACTAAATAAAAATCATGGCTTTACCTAAATAAAACTGATTTTCCTACTATGTAAATACACACAAAAACTGATTTAAATTAAATATAAAAACTGATTTAAATTAAATATAAAAACTGATTTACATTAAATATAAAAACTGATTTAAATTAAATATAAAAACTGATTTAAATTAAATATAAAAGAAAGAACTTACTTTTCGAGGAGAGGGGGTGGTCTCAGCAACGTCGCGGTGGAAGGGGGAGGGAGTAGCGGTCGATGGTGGAGTTCGCTTCAGGGGGGGTGTTTTCGTCGCGATTTCTTCGAGGAGGGGGGGTCCTTTGCGGGGTCGCAGCTGACGTCAGGGGGAGGGGTGCGGCTTGGGGCTAGAGTGGTCGGAAGGGAGGGGTTCGAATCGGGTTTGGGGGGGGGAACTGGCGGCTCGGGGTCTCGCGAGGTGGCTAGCGGGGTTTTGGGGGTGCGGTCGATTGGCTGAGGGAGAAGAAGAGAGGCGGGGAACGGAGGTAGAGGAGGAGGAGGGGAAGGAGAACGGAGGACGACGGCTCCGAGGTGGGTGGCGCGGCGCCCTAGGATGCGACGGGTTCGATTCTTTTTTTTTCCTTTCAGAAATGATTTTGAAAGGGGGGGTCGGCTGATAAAAGGAGAAGGATTTTTTTTTATTTACTTATTTTATTCGAAAAATGTTGACTTTTACATACGACCTCTAAACGAGGCCCACCGCCTGTCGTCCATAGCTAATTACCCCCATTCCGAACACAATGGGATATGTATCGCAAGCTAATTCGACCGTTACGATCAGTTTTCGTCAAATTTACATTTAAATCACTATATTGAATTTTAAACGTACATTTCAAATTACCGGGGTCACATACTAACTCTAAAAATTCTCGAAAAAAATATTTTCTAGCTTTGTATTGACGATACGGTCCTAACAAAACTAGTTTCGTCGAATTCCGAGATCGTTGGAAAAATGGCCATTTTCCAGTCGATTAAAATCAACTAAAATTGGTCAAACGCGTTTTCCTTTGCCACGCTCACATATTGATTCAGAAAATTATGAAATTTGGAATCTAGCAATAACTTGACATCACGGACCCAACAAAAGTGGTTTCGTCGAAATCCGAGGTCGTTTGCAAAATTCCCATTTTAAGGGCCTGAATTCCATAGCGACTATTCAGAATTTTCAAGTCGACATATCTTTTGATTCCCGCTATGAAATTTTGATTTTTCGGATTCGTTGGAAAGATATCATCATTTAGATCCTATTGTTTTTTGTTTCACTAAAATCCGGATTGTTTTGCACCCGGTACATTCAATTGAAGTTTGAAATCGAATTATCGAACTACCGCGCCATTTTTCAATTCTATTTATAATTATATATAAATATTTATATTCTAACGATGGCGTATATAATATATACGTTTTAATTATATTCAAAATAAATTTTTCGTCGATATTATTTAAAATAATCTGTTTTAAATATTCAAAATTCGCTAAAATTGCCAAAATAAAAATTTTAAACTGGCCCAGATTTTCCGGGTTATTACAATATATGAACCAAGATGGTAAATAAATCGAGCTAGGATATCGCATAATAAAATCTTATTGGCATTTATCATACTTAAAATAATACGATAAAATGAATTAAATCAGAGTATGATATATAAAGCAACACGATACTCGTAACACTCATAAAATAATTAGATTAGAATATCATTTATAATCAAAACGATACTCATAACAGATGCAACAAGGTAGTAAGAATAAACTAGCATACTTAAACACTTTATGACATTTATCATATATAAAGACAATATGCTAAAATAACCCAAAACAGAGCACCATATAAAAATCAATATGATACTCAAACAATAAGATAAATATCTTATGATAATCAAGTCAATAAAATGTTCATGGCTTTTGTCATTTGTCAATCAAATCAGAGTATAAATCAATATAATAATTATCATATATAAATCAATATGATATTATAATCAAATCAGAAAACCATATACAAATCAATACGATACTCATAACAATTATCATATATAAAAACGATATGATAATATAATCAAATCAGAGTATCATATATAAATCAATACGATACTCATAACAATTATCATATATAAAACCAACATGATAATATAATCAAATCAGAGTACCATATATAAATCAATACGATACTCATAACAATTATCATATATAAAAACAATATGATAATATAATCAAATCAGAGTATCATATATAAATCAATATGATACTCATAACAATTATCATATATAAAACCAATATGATAATATAATCAAATCAGAGTACCATATATAAATCAATATGATACTCATAACAATTATCATCTATAAAAACAATATGATAATATAATCAAATCAGAGTATCATATATAAATCAATACGATACTCATAACAATTATCATATATAAAAACAATATGATAATATAATCAAATCATAATAATGTAATAATGAAATAATAAGGGATCAAGGGATAAATGTAACTTGACTCATAAATACCAGCTAAACAGGCGCTAGTGTTGTAAAATCACAGTGGTAGAGCTTGAGCACGCATCAAGACATCCACACCGTAACCTACTCATAGCACCATAACAACACCTGGCGATCAACCGAGGATAACCGAGACGGTCTAAGGCGAAGGCCGTATGCTACCCGTTCACGACACTGCACGTGGGACCCCCACGCCTCCATCTGATGTAGTCCGTGATCCGCCGATCATGGATCCCGATCAAAACAACAAAATTGCCCAATGTAGCAGACCGTTTGACCTTTGGTGGTAGATGGGAGAAATTTAATACCACTGATTCAGGTAGCAATCCTGAATCAAGTCGACCAAGATGGAGTTTTGGTCCATTGGTACAACAGAGTCCAATCTATCCCAATCCCAAAATCAAAAGTATTTTGAAATGGTACTTTATAGTAAATATGCCATGAAGTTCAAAGTGTTTATAACGTCAAAACACTTTATAAACTTAATCGTGCTTTGAAAATATACCATCACATTCAAAACAAAACAATAATCACAACCTAAACAAAACAAAGCTGATATTCAACTTTATCATATATAAAAACAATATGATAAAATAAATCAAGTCAGAGTATCATATATAAATTAATATGATACTCATAAGAAATATCTTATATAAAACGATATGACAAAATAAATCAAATCACAATAGTTGTGATATAGAACAAAAAAGCATGTCAAGTTAGAAAACACTTCAATTCAGTCATTGAAGTATTGTAACAACCCGTATTTTTGAATAACATGTTATAATGTAAATCAAGGCAGAATTAAATTGTGAAATATGAATCAAGGGAAACGGGCTGTGCCATTGCGTTCGTCTCGGAAAAATATGCGAAATAGAGTCCGAGTTTTCGAAAAATGGAGTCCGTATGACCAAGTTATGGCCCAATGAAGTTTTCAGAAAATTCCAAGCCCGAAAACAGTTCAAATTCGAATTCAGATTCGAATTACAACCAAGGCAGAATGGGCGGGAATTTTCCCGCCCCAGGCAGGGTCGACACAGGGGTCGACACCAGTGTCGACCCCCCCAATGGGTCGACACCCATGTCGACCCAGGGGTCGACCACCCCGGTCGGACCAATTTCTCTGGTGCACCATTTTGACAGGTTGGGTCTTGTTCTGGAAGTTTCTGACGGGAGTTGATGGCTCAGATTCGATTTAGGGTTAATCCTATGGTCTAAACTATCCCTAATCTCTATAAAAAGGCCCCTAGACCTAGCCTAAACCCTCATTAATCATTCCTACAACTAAATGCTGCCCAAATATTCACTAATCATGGCCTCCACCTTCTTCATGAGAGCATGAGTGTCTCAAATCAATCTATGTCATAAAGGAGCCATCTTTCTTAAGTAAAAGAGCCATCTTTCTTTGTCTTTGGGGTTATTCTTTCTTGTTCTCAAGTCTTGAAGTGGAGTTTATCGTCTTTGGTTGCGGATTTGCTAGTGTGGCTTCGTCTCAATCTTATTTTATATTAATTCTAGTCTTCATAGCATTGTAAGCCCTATACTACTCTTAGATTCTAACTATGAAGTTAAATATGACATGTTGCAAGTTGAGTTTGGGCCTAAGTATGATATGTGCTTTGATCCTATCATGTTATGCATAAATATATTCTATGCATGTTTGTAAAGCTATCACCTTTGCCCTATGCATAGAAAGCTATGAGCTTTGATTAGAAATGTTGCATAAAGCAACATAAAAACTCTCATAAACCTTGTGTTATCTTGCATATGATGTTATATGCGAATCACTAGCCACCATCCTATGTCATTTATGATCATGTTTCACCTATTTGCTTAAGTTGATATTATGCATGTTTTGAGGCCCATGATGTAATATGCAAGCTTATGAACATATCTATGCCTCATATGCCACCATGTTAAACTTGTGGCCAACCTTATTACCTTATGCCCTTTTGTCATGTTTTTGCCAAGTTCCCTCTTTTGATCTATGTTATGTTATGCGAAACGTACATGCGATGGGAATGCATTGGGTTTGGGTAATATTAATGACATGAAACATGATTTTGAAATATGACATGAACAATGACTTGTGATTATGTTGTAAACATAATAATGGACATGACACTTAGAAAATATGAGAATGGCCAACTCGAGGTTGGGTTGAGTTTGTAGCATAAATCTACCCGGAACCGACCGGCTTAACTAGTGGCTACAAGCAATAGGACCCAATGTGAGTAGTTGGTCATGTTGCACTAGAAACCCGAGGTTAGACCAAGTTGTGGTGTAAAGCTACCCGGACCCGCCCGGCTTAACTAGTAACCACAACAAAGTCTAACGTGAGAGGTTGGGTGCATTAAAACAATTAATGCCACATGATAGGGTTAAGTCATGGACCACTTGAATGCTTAACCAATTAAACATGATGGGTTGATGCGGTTAAGTCATGAACCTTGAGTACACTTAACCAACTTGATACTTGATTGGGTAGGGTTAACCACATTTAACCCTCTAGAAACCCTAGTTACGTGGTCCTTTTCACCAGTAACCCTCTTGATTGTATCATGATACCCTAGGGACTAGGCTAGGGTGGGGCACGATTACTGGGCTGACATGTAAGCGACCAAAACGACGGCTGAGTAGGTGCGTCGGTGTAGGTTCAGGCGGACTATGGTCGTGCACATGGTCCGGAGTTGAAAAAGCAGACACGGGCACCCGTAGGTTTAGACTGTGCGTGCTTGATATGTGTCCGTGGTTGGCACCCTAGGGCTTGATACACCCTAGGGTGGACCTAGCACAGTTTGACTACACTTCGTGATTGGGCCGTATGACACCGACACTTGATGAGTTAGGCTTTTAGGGAGCCGATCGACTAGACCATGTTGTTGGACCTTGATCTAGGTCATCTCGGGATATTGGGCCAAGATTGGGCCAAGGGATCATTTCTAGTTACACTTGACATGGATTACTAGTACACACTTGGTGCAACTTAACCTTGTATATGCGATGCCACACTTGATCTATCTTGATAACTTTTCACCATGCCAGTTATCATCCTACATCTCATCTCTGTTTTACATGTCCAGTTAACTTTATCAGTTTTTATACTAATAGTAGATAGGACTTACCAGTCTTTTTGACTGACCCGTTTTCTTTCGCCTCTTTTCTTCCGTTCCCCCCCCCCCCCCAGGTTTGCAGGGTGGGAACACTGGTACCTAGCTGGATCTTTAGCTGCTTTTCTGGATAGCTCACGTATGGTTTGAGCATGCTATGGCCTTATGCTACTTTGGGGATAGTTATTTTATGTTTCTTTTTCAGTTTTCAGTTTATGTTCTAGACTTTGTTTTATGGGAAAATAATGACCAAGTACTTTGATGTAACTTGACTATGGTTTTGAAATGCTAGTTTTATCCGCTGCTTTACTACTCTGTTTTACTTATATGTTCTGTCTTGTGATATCTGCATGCATGTTTACCTTGTTTAACGCCCCTCCAAAGCTAGTGTCCTTGCAAGAGTGGCATTGGCGGAGGTGGGGTGTTACATTTGGTATCAGAGCATAAGGTTCACAAGATTTGAGCAAAAGGTTTTTAAAACTTACCTTTTGAAAAATTATTTTCAAAACCAATTTAGTATTTTCCAAGAAAAGTCTAGTTAACTTAAAAGGCTATTCCCCAAAAGCCATTAGCACTATCCTTCGTTTCCTCGTTCTGAATCTATCTTTTTCTTTTTCAGTATGGCCGATCTTAACCTTCCCGAGGGAGTGACCATTCCCGGATGGTTCCGGAGGTACTTGGAAGCTAGGGCCAACGATGTCGGCCCAGCAAACACCCCCACCGTAACTGAGGTCCCTCCTCCTCCTCCTCAGAATCCACAAGCAGATTTCGCTAAGGTTTGCAAAGACTTTAAGGCGATGGGTGGAAAGAATTTTATTGGGATGGAGACTTTTGTGGAGGCAAGAAATTGGTTGAAAGAAACTGAGGATCTCTTTGCTATCTTTGATGTGGAAGTCCATAGAAAGGTTTTATTGGCAGCATGGCTATTAAAAGAAGAAGCTGCTTATTGGTGGGAGGTCACCAATGCTACTAGACCTATAGAGACTTGGGCCGACTTTAGGACAAGATTTGGGCTTAAGTTTCTATCATCAGCTGAGGCGAATATGCAATTGGAGAAGTTTATATCTTTGAAGCAAGGGGACATGACAGTGAGGGAGTATGTGAATAAGTTTAATCAGCTTGATCGATTTGGTTTGGACATGGTTAATACTCCCCAGAAGAAGGCTTTACGCTTTGCACGAGGGTTGAATGAGCCATTACAAGGTTTAGCCCTATCTCATATACCCATGGGGGTCACTTTTGAAGGCCTAGTGAACATGGCTTTGCTTCAAGGAGACGATAAGAATGGCAACAAAGAAGTCAAGCCTAATGAGACTCAAGCCAAGAAGACGGACTCCAAGTGGGGAGGAAACCAGAGCAATCAGAACAACAAGGGCAACAAGGCCAAGGCAAAGGACCCAAGAAAATGCAACTTCTGTGGGATTGTTGGGCACATAGCCAAGGATTGCAGAAAGAAGAAGAGGAAGCGGGGCGAATGCTTTCATTGTGGAGAGACTGGACACTTTAGCAAGGATTGCCCCAAGAAGCAAGGACAAGGGCAAGGGCGGAATCAGCGTGCAGGACCTTCTGGAGGGCAAGTGCATGCTCTCAACACTGCTCCAGTTCAGGACCGAGGTAGTATTTCTGTAGAAAGTCTTGTTTATATTTCTGACTTTCCTGTTCGCACTTTATTTGATTCTGGCGCATCGCATACCTTTATTTCTTCTGACATTGTTGAAAGTTTGCACCTAAGTACTAGTCTAGTTGAGGATCCCGTTAGTGTTTCAAATCCAATTGGGGGTTCCGCCCATCTATCTATGATTTGTGTGGATTTGAAGATTTCTATCTTGATCGTGGAATGTACGTGTAATGCTTATGTTCTCGGGTTCATGGGATCCGGGTTGATTTTGGGCATGGATTGGTTGTCCAGTTATGGAGCCATCCTCGATTGTGAGCATAGGGTGGTGAGGCTCATGACTCGCCTCGGTAATACCCTAGAAATTTCTTGTAACCCTAGAGGTCCCGTCATGTTATGTTATCTTGAATCTCTTGACTCGTCCATCGATGATCTACAATATGTAAGGGTGGTCCGAGACTATCCTGATGTCTTTGAAGAAGTTAAGCGGTTACCCCCTAAACGAGAGACAGATTTCCGCATTTATCTTGTCGATAATGCCAAGCCAATATCATTGCCCATTAGGCACATGGCCCCGCGAGAAAGAAGAGAGCTCAGTAAGCAAATAAAGGAGCTACTTGAGAAGAATTTTATTAGGCGAAGCATTTCTGAATGGGGTGCTCCGGTGGTATTCGCTACTAAGGCGGATGGTTCGCTTCGTCTATGTGTTGATTATCGAGAGTTGAACAAGCTGACAAAGAAGAATAGGCACCCGTTACTGAGGATTGATGATCTCTTTGACCAGCTTGTAGGTGCTTCTGTTTTCTCTCAACTCGATCTAGCCACCGGATTCCATCAGCTTAGGGTGGCTGAGGATAGTATTGATAAGACTGCGTTTAGGACTCCAGATGGATTCTTTGAATGGCTTGTCATGCCATTCGGTTTGACTAATGCACCCGCCTACTTCGTAGATTTGATGAGTAGGGTGTTCAGGGAGTTCCTTAACAAGTTCGTGGTTGTCTTCTTGGATGATATTCTGATCTTCTCAAAGGATGAGGAATAGCATGTTAGGCACTCAAGGAAGTGATGGATACGCTTAGGGCTCATCAGTTGAGAGCCAAGTTCTCCAAATGCCATTTCTGGAGAAGGGAAGTTCGGTTTCTTGGACATATAGTTTCTAAGCAAAGCATAGCAGTGGATCCCGCGAAAGTGGTTGCAGTTTAAGACTGGAAGACCCCTAGGAATGCAACCGAAGTAAGAAGCTTTCTCGGTCTGGCGGGCTACTATAGGAAGTTCATCAGGGACTTCGCTAAGATTTCGGCCCCTCTTACTAGGTTGACGAAGAAGAACTTAGTCTTTGCATGGGACTTAGAGTGTGAGCTTGCTTTTCAAAGGCTCAAGAGGGCCCATACTACCGCTCCAGTTTTGGCATTACCCAATGACGGTAAGATGTTTACCGTGTACACCGATGCATGTGGCACGGGGTTAGGTGTTGTTCTGATGCAAGAGGGAAGGGTGATATGTTATGGGGGTAGGCAACTTAAAGTTCATGAGAAGAACTATCCCACTCATGATTTGGAGTTGGCGGCGATCGTCTTTGCACTCAAATCCTGGCGCCACTATCTTCTAGGCGAAAGGTTTGAGTTGTATACTAATCACAAGTCACTCAAGTACCTCTTCTCGTAGAAAGATCTGAATCTAAGGCAGCAAAGGTGGATGGAATTCTTGGCATCTTATGACTTCGAGATAGCTTATACCCCTGGCAAGGGTAATGTTGTGGCAGACGCACTAAGCAGAAGGAGGTTGACTTTGAGTCCCTTGTTTATTGAGATGAAGAACTTAGAGTTCTTGGCAACCTTTGATTTCACGACGACTGTTGAGTCGATGACGGGTTCATTAGCATCCCTTGAGCTTAGACTCACACTTCTTGATCAAGTTGGGGCTTCGCAGAAGGAAGATCCACAGATAGTCGAAGTCATGGACAAGTTGATTCGTGGTGAGACGTCTAGTCACCTTGCTAGATATACTATTGATGAAAAAGGTTGGCTAAGGCGTGATGGAAGGATATGCGTTCCACAAGTAGGAGACTTGGTGCATAAAGTTCTCGAAGAAGCACATCACTCAAAGATGACTATACATCCTGGAGGAGATAAGATGTATAGAGATATGAAGCGCATTTTCTTTTGGGCTGGAATGAAGAAAGATGTGGCAGAGTATGTTTCAAAGTGCATGGTGTGCCAACAAGTGAAAGCCGAGTCAAAGAAACCAGGTGGGCTATTACATCCATTGGAGGTCCCGCAATGGAAGTGGGAGAGTGTTTCTATGGATTTTGTGGATGTACTGCCTAGGTCAAGGAAAGGGAACACGAGTATATGGGTCATAGTTGACAGACTTACGAAGAGTGCTCACTTCATTCCAGTAAAGAGCAAGAGGACCGCATCATGGCTAGCATCTATTTATCTTCGGGAGATAGTGCGGTTGCATGGAGTTCCTTCTAGCATAGTTAGCGATCGTGACCCAATTTTCACTAGCCAGTTCTGGAATAGCTTGCAAGAAGCGATGGGTACGCGATTGAATCTGAGTACAGCCTATCACCCCCAGACGGATGGCCAAACCGAAAGGGTGAATAGAGTGCTAGAAGATCTTTTGAGGCTTTGTGTTCTTGACTTTGGTGGTACTTGGGAAGACCACCTCCCTCTTGTAGAGTTTGCTTATAATAATAGCTATCAAGCTAGCATAGGGATGGCACCATTTGAAGCTTTGTATGGGAGGCCATGCAGGTCACCATCTTGTTGGTGGGAGACTACGGATAGGCTTATACTTGGGCCCGATATGATACGGGACACATCCGAGAAAGTTGAATTGGTGAGAAGACGGATGAAGGCGGCCCAAGATAGACAGAAATCCTATGCTGACAAGCGAAAGACAGATTTGGAATTCGAAGTGGGAGACATGGTTTTCGTGAAGGTTTCTCCTTTGCGTAATGTGGTACGTTTTGGAGCAATTGGGAAGCTGGCACCAAGGTTCATAGGACCCTTCCCTATCATAGAGAGAATTGGAAAGATGGACTATAAGGTGGAATTGCCCGAGAAGCTAGCCGGAGTGCATAATGTCTTTCATGTCTCGCAACTCCGAAAGTGCCTACATGAGTCCGCTGAGGTGGTTGAACCAAGCATTCTTGAAGACGTGGAGGTAGAGAAAGAGGCAACCTTGAGGAGAGCTCCGATTCGTATCTTGGGAACAGAGATCAAGAAGCTAAGGAATCGAGAAGTCAAATTGGTGAAAGTTCAGTGGAGTGAAGCCGATGAAGATGCAACTTGGGAAACCGAGGAGAAGATGCGTGGGCTTTATCCATTGCTTTTTGAGGGTACATTCTCAATCTCCTTTCTTAATCAGCATACCTTTCTTTTGCTATCCATGTTTATCTAGTTTATCTTGTTTCGTTAACCTTGTCATGAGAACCTTAGGTAGAAACCCTTTGGATGAAACATGTATTTGAAACATGTTATGCTTGATGGTTGCAAGTGGTTGCATGTGTTTGCAAGTGGATACTCGTGGATGCATGATACACATTAGGCACTAAGACCGGCTCACACACTTTCATGTTGCATACGCATGAGTGGTTATGCTTATTCATGGATGAAACTTGTTGTGCTATCACGTGGATGTTGCGTATGAATGAATGTTATGTGCACTCATGTAGAGATTATAAATTATGTTAGGAATTTGCATACATATGGACTCATTTCACTAACATACTTTGCATTAAGGAGGTCTACTGGATCAGTAACCGCCTGATTTTCGCATTAGATAAGTACATATACACACACCTTTTGCATATGTTCATACAGCATTTAGAATCTTTTAAGGACAATGATTACTTATGGATGATGTTTTGAGTAGATGGATGATGGATGGTAGGATACGTTCTTCCTAACTTGGAGATTTCGGCGACGAAATCCTTTAAGGAGAGGAGAATGTAACAACCCGTATTTTTGAATAACATGTTATAATGTAAATCAAGGCAGAATTAAATTGTAAAGTCTGAATCAAGGGAAACGGGCTGTGCCATTGCGTTCGTCTCGGAAAAATACGCGAAATAGAGTCCGAGTTTTCGAAAAACAGAGTCCGTATGACCAAGTTATGGCCCAATGAAGTTTTCAGAAAATTCCAAGCCCGAAAACAGTTCAAATTCGAATTCAGATTCGAATTACAACCAAGGCAGAATGGGCGGGAATTTTCCCGCCCCAGGCAGGGTCGACACAGGGGTCGACACTAGTGTCGACCCCCCTCCAATGGGTCGACACCCATGTCGACCCAGGGGTCGACACCCATGTCGACCCAGGGGTCGACCCCCCCGGTCGGACCAATTTCTCTGGTGCACCATTTTGACAGGTTGGGTCTTGTTCTGGAAGTTTCTGACGGGAGTTGATGGCTCAGATTCGATTTAGGGTTAATCCTATGGTCTAAACTATCCCTAATCTCTATAAAAAGACCCCTAGACCTAGCCTAACCCTCATTAATCATTCCTACAACTAAATGCTGCCCAAATATTCACTAATCATGGCCTCCACCTTCTTCATGAGAGCATGAGTGTCTCAAATCAATCTATGTCATAAAGGAGCCATCTTTCTTAAGTAAAAGAGCCATCTTTCTTTGTCTTTGGGGTTATTCCTTCTTGTTCTCAAGTCTTGAAGTGGAGTTTATCGTCTTTGGTTGCGGATTTGCTAGTGTGGCTTCGTCTCAATCTTATTTTATATTAATTCTAGTCTTCATAGCATTGTAAGCCCTATACTACTCTTAGATTCTAACTATGAAGTTAAATATGACATGTTGCAAGTTGAGTTTGGGCCTAAGTATGATATGTGCTTTGATCCTATCATGTTATGCATAAATATATTCTATGCATGTTTGTAAAGCTATCACCTTTGCCCTATGCATAGAAAGCTATGAGCTTTGATTAGAAATGTTGCATAAAGCAACATAGAAACTCTCATAAACCTTGTGTTATCTTGCATATGATGTTATATGTGAATCACTAGCCACCATCCTATGTCATTTATGATCATGTTTCACCTATTTGCTTAAGTTGATATAATGCATGTTTTGAGGCCCATGATGTAATATGCAAGCTTATGAACATATCTATGCCTCATATGCCACCATGTTTAACTTGTGGCCAACCTTATTACCTTATGCCCTTTTGTCATGTTTTTGCCAAGTTCCCTCTTTTGATCTATGTTATGTTATGCGAAACGTACATATGATGTGAATGCGTTGGGTTTGGGTAATGTTAATGACATGAAACATGATTTTGAAATATGACATGAACAATGACTTGTGATTATGTTGTAAACATAATAATGGACATGACACTTAGAAAATATGAGAATGGCCAACTCGAGGTTGGGTTGAGTTTGTAGCATAAATCTACCCGGAACCGACCGGCTTAACTAGTGGCTACAAGCAATAGGACCCAATGTGAGTAGTTGGTCATGTTGCACTAGAAACCCGAGGTTAGACCAAGTTGTGGTGTAAAGCTACCCGGACCCGCCCGGCTTAACTAGTAACCACAACAAAGTCTAATGTGAGAGGTTGGGTGCATTAAAATAATTAATGCCACATGATAGGGTTAAGTCGTGGACCACTTGAATGCTTAACTAATTAAACATGATGGGTTGACGCGGTTAAGTCATGAACCTTGAGTACACTTAACCAACTTGATACTTGATTGGGTAGGGTTAACCACATTTAACCCGCTAGAAACCCTAGTTACGTGGTCCTTTTCACCAGTAACCCTCTTGATTGTATCATGATACCCTAGGGACTAGGCTAGGGTGGGGCACGATTACTGGGCTGACATGTAAGCGACCAAAACGACGGCTGAGTAGGTGCGCCGGTGTAGGTTCAGGCGGACTATGGTCGTGCACATGGTCCGAAGTTGAAAAAGCAGACACGGGCACCCGTAGGTTTAGACTGTGCGTGCTTGATATGTGTCCGTGGTTGGCACCCTAGGGCTTGATACACCCTAGGGTGGACCTAGCACAATTTGACTACACTTCGTGATTGGGCCGTATGACACCGACACTTGACGAGTTAGGCTTTTAGGGAGCCGATCGACTAGACCGTGTTGTTGGACCTTGATCTAGGTCATCTCGGGATATTGGGCCAAGATTGGGCCAAGGGATCATTTCTAGTTACACTTGACATGGATTACTAGTACACACTTGGTGCAACTTAACCTTGTATATGCGATGCCACACTTGATCTATCTTGATAACTTTTCACCATGCCAGTTATCATCCTACATCTCATCTCTGTTTTACATGTCCAGTTAACTTTATCAGTTTTTATACTAATAGTAGATAGGACTTACCAGTCTTTTTGACTGACCCGTTTTCTTTCGCCTCTTTTCTTCCGTTCCCCCCCCCCCCAGGTTTGCAGGGTGGGAACACTGGTACCTAGCTGGATCTTTAGCTGCTTTTCTGGATAGCTCACGTATGGTTTGAGCATGCTATGGCCTTATGCTACTTTGGGGATAGTTACTTTATGTTTCTTTTTCAGTTTTCAGTTTATGTTCTAGGCTTTGTTTTATAGGAAAATAATGACCAAGTACTTTGATGTAACTTGACTATGGTTTTGAAATGCTAGTTTTATCCGCTGCTTTACTACTCTGTTTTACTTATATGTTCTGTCTTGTGATATCTGCATGCATGTTTACCTTGTTTAACGCCCCTCCAAAGCTAGTGTCCTTGCAAGAGTGGCATTGGCGGAGGTGGGGTGTTACAAGTATACTTTCAAACAGTAGTAATTCAAATATAACACATGCTCCTATTTCGCTTTATGTTACCAGTATATTTCGCAACTGAGAATACAAAGACAATCGAATATTCCATATGAGAAGTCAAAAGAGTAATCAGAGAAGTGTTACAAAACGTCCCATACCGCTTGGTATTACTAATCCATTTACTCAAAATCCTCATCATACAGAATTTCACACAAATCTCAAGGGAAATTGTGCTTAATTCAATATACATATGTCAAAATATTTATAAAATAACTAGTTTATACGTGGTTGTTTTATTATTTATTATCATTAATGCTCATACTTTATTTCCAATAAACAACCTAACACTGGGTTAAAGTGGTTAGTAACAACCACAATCCGATTTTCAAACTGATTCAGCTCCAGTTTTCCGCAACCGTTCTCAAATTGAGCATCGTTCAGGCTCCGCTTCGTCAAGTTTCTAAGTACCTTTCAAACCCCATACTTACCCATCTTATCTTTTAGCCAAAAAAATCTCCTTTCAAATTCACTTGACGAAAATTTAGTTCATGGATTACTTAAATTCACTTGACAATAAACCCCAAAAATTCTTGCCACAAAAGGCCTTTGTAGAAATCCCAAAAGAAAACTTATTTTTCGAAAGTATTTCCTTCAATTTATTTTTCTTATATATATATATTTTCCAAAACCTCATACGATATATATTTTATTTTTCCAAAATGCGCTCTCTCCAGAGCGATTCTAGTGTCATTTCCGCTCGTTCTAGGATATTTCCACCCTATCTCTAACGAATTTTTAAACCTAATAAGTCAAGTTTTAGAAAAACCATAGCTCTGATACCAAATGTAACAGCCCACCGTTTTGATCGCCGAAGTCGATGATTAACCAACTCGAAGCGTTCAAAACAACGGATTGTTACTGGCTTACCGCGTTTAAAAATGGAATTTAACATAGAATCACAATGCTCAACAATAGCAGCAAAATAAAATTTTATTCAAATATCAGAGTATTACAATAATTATACAGCGAAAAAAAATTATACATAAATTTCTTTAATAAATTATGGCTTTTGTCGAGCGTTGCATGCACATGCGACTTCTCATGCTTCTCCTCTTTAAGAGCCCAAAATCTTCGCATCTGTAACACTTAAGGTGCCAACTGATGCGAGAAAGATGAATGGGAAGGACAATATACAGTTCACGGTAAACATATAATTTTTTTTCTTTTCACGCTAATGATCATTGTGATGTTTGGAACACCAATTTTGAGCAGTATTTAGCACACACTGTGTTAACTTTGTTTCCAGCAAGGGAACATTCCAGCTTGCAACAAATAATACGTCCAAACCCATTATGGGAAATAATACCCAAACGAATGCAAGGCATTCCAATAAGTAAGGGAAATGCACACTCTGCTGAAATGAGGTTCTAAGTCAAACAAAACAGTAGTTCAGCTACTACTAAAATTATTCTGGAAAAGCATTACGTTCATCAAATTTAAACTTCTAGAATGTTTTCCATGGCCTTTCAAAAATGGGAAAAGAATAACTGTCAGTAACTTTAAAGTGCCATGTTAAGCTCGTAACGAAGCATTCACCATTGACTATTCATTTTTATAACAATTGCTGATTAATATATTAGTGTTACCTTAATTTTGGATAATCCGGCATAACAGTCTTCTTTATTTTCATTACTTTGTGAAATATAAAATAAAGAGAAACACAACAGATGATAGTCCTGTACTTCTGCTTCTACTATGGTATTACTCTACACAAAATATCATTATATGTCTTAGTTTTATATTCATAGGTAAGACACATAACAGACCAAATGCTTTTAAACTGAAGATATAGTGGCACTTAGATAGATAGAACAATGCAAACTATACATTGAACATAGGATAAAAGATTATGTTCCTTGTATCTCTCACTAGACACTGCTTTCCCATTTTGATTTTTTTTTTCATTTTTTTTTCTTGCATAAATTCAAGGGCGTCGACTATTATACGTAGCAGTGTCACGAATTTTGATAAGAGGTGTCGCATGCATTAGCAATGTACAGTAATATATGCGGTAGCTTTTGAAGACAAAAAAAAATGAGAGACAAAAGCCATTTACCCTGTATTGCTCAGCATGTGTAAGATCCAACAACTGAAAAAAAAAAGTGAGCATCAACTTTTCAAACAAAACTCTAATGAACGAATGATTATTGAAAACTAAGACATTGGTAGAATATCATAACATAGCTATAGCCTATATGTTATCAAGCAAAACAATAAAAGCTTTAATGGGCTTCAAATCCAAAATATAGTACCAATTTTTAACCAAAGTTCTAGGCAATATAACAATTACTTTCAATGTATGTTTCAGTTTCTATAATTTCCTATGTTTTGTTCATGGTAAAATTATTCACACTGGCAACTACATATGCACTTTAATATAGAGGATACCATCTCCTAATTTAAACATTCCTAATGCATAATAATGTCTTCACATCAATACACCCTTTTATGGTTGGTACTGACAAAATAATCCAAGACCTCAAATATCCTTACATCACTAATCTATAAATTAAATTCCCAAACCAGATAACATCAATAATATCAAACAGCCCAAATAAGATACACTAAGAACCTTCTGCTATCTTAGGCTCCCAGTCAAGTACAATAAGTTAGGTCCAGTTTGTATATGAATATAGAGTGCATATAATTTGTCCATTTAACAACAAAAAGTAAATGGCAGAGACGCAACAAGACAAAGCAGCTCAAGCTTCAATGTCTCAACAAATAGCAAAACATGCATCAACACAAACTGGGTAAAATACAAGCATGACAAACAGCTCTAGATTGTATATATTTCAAAGACATAGCACAACAACAGTTCAATCAAATCATTCGCTATTGTAATTTCAGCGTTAAATTGATGTTGTAACTTGAACAAAGGAAATCATGAGGAAAACTCACCTGTACAGCGGTTAGGAGCGACAATACGGCGAAGAGGCGGCCGGATAGCCAACTCAAAGTTTACGAAATCGCCAGTCGTCGGCGCAGCGCAGTTTCAAGCAAACAAAGAAGCGGAGCGGCTGATGGCGTTTGCTCCCTCTTTTTTTTCCAACTGTACTTAGTCTTCATCGTGCAAAGGGATGAAACTCGAACCAAGAGTCCTGGGACATCCAACCGGCAACGCAAGCAACAGGTGGTGACTTTATCGCTCCGACGTGAGCTTGGTTACAGTCACTTGACAGAAACTGTGGAGGACGTGACGAGGAGAGATACTGTCTGGGAGGCCTTGACTGACGATGATCTCCAGGTAGTGGCACAGAGTCAGGCACCATTGTAGGTGGAGATCAGCTTTGGCGCAGCCCTCAATTTTTGGAAGAGGAGATTTACATTGGTAGAGTGACAGAGACAAGCCTCACGATGACAGCGAGTTCGAGGTATTCGGAATTCGGCGATGGCCGATGATGGAGCGATAGGAATGCTAGCGAAGGAGCAATTCGAATGAGAAGACTGACATTAAAGATTGGGGAAGAAATAGATTTGGAAAAATTGCTTCCAATGAACAACGGCTGACCAAATATATTCATGAGGGAAAGGTCGGTGAAAACAAAATGACAAAGACACCCGTAGAAAAATCTAGAACCAGTTGAACAATTGGCAACCAATATTTTAAAAGAATGTTTATACCATTGGAATTCTCTAGATGTACATACTATTATACTATATAACCACCACCAATGCATTTGTACGTTTTCAAATATAATTTTAATATTAATAATTTTTTTTTTAAACCAAACAAATTCTTAAGTTAAACAAAATTCAAACAAATAATTTCAAATTATTAATTACATAAGTATCGCTTATTTATCAAACCTTAGCGACATTCACACCGCTTTCAATGTTGATCCATGTGCGGAGCGCAGGTTCCAAACTAGTATTTGTTAATAACGTTAACATTGACCAAATATTACTCTAAGATGCAAAGGCATTTTCACTTTTTAAAAGTAAATTCTATGTTCAAAAATGGATCGATGACCAGATCCCAAATATTAAATTTCAACGATTAATTCTTAATTTAATTTGTTTTAAACGCCAAAATTTTCAAAGCTATTACAACCCCCTTCCAAAAATCCGGGTTGTTACAGTTAACGACTCGGTCCTCACTAACAACGTATCTTTATTGAAATTAATTTCCTACTCAAAAAGTTTATAAATTAAAATTATTAATATTTTATATATTAGTACTTTATATTTTGCCTTGCAAAAGAAAAGTACTTTGTGTTTTTTTATAAATAATGAAAACAATTTATGTTATATAACATATATTTTTATATGTGTATGAATAAGTAAATTTAACATTTTATTAATATGCTTATTTTATATATGTATGTGTAGATTTATCACCTTTTATAAAGTATTATAATTGGATTAATGAACACTGAGTAATTTATTTTATTTAAATAATTTGAATTAATGATCAACAAAACTAAGCAAATATAAAGTGTTATTGTAAAAAAATTGAAGAAAATCAAGAAGACCATCATATATACATGTAATTGAGAAGATATTTGGTCATATGATAGCTTATCTACATTTGAATTTTTATCCATATTTAATTTTTATTTTAAAACAATTTAATTCTTGCAATTAGTCGAATACCGTATGCTTTCAACTTTGATAATTAAAAAATAATGTAATGTAGCATTTAGTTGATTTATGAGTTGGACATGACGTGATAACATGTTGAAAACGTGAATGCTTACGTACTCTAATATTTTGGAAGTTTGTGCAGTCACTGTCGTTGTGTTGTAAAATATAAATATCTTTTATAGGTGGTTCAAAATGAAATTATTAAATACGTTATGTAGTGCATGATAATTTTTTGAGGTAAATATATGAATCAAAAATTAAATCAGTCTTTATTATATATGTATTTGTATTACACAATTTAAATATTTAAACAAAGAAGATATATGTTTATCATTTTTCTCCCAAATATACGGATATTTTATATATCGAAATTCTCGTATTTTCAGGAGTTATTACATGGATTAATGATGTTTAGTTAAGCATATTCATTTAAGTACTTTAAATTTATGATTACACGGTTAGTTAAATATATGAACTTAAGATATTAAATATTAGAAGATAATTAAGAAGGATATCAACGTAATATAGATTATTATTTTTGATATTCGAAGTTAATGTAATTTTACAGTATAATCATCGTATGATAATTCATTTATTAAATAAATTATAAAATAAATTTAATATATATTTTATATTATGTGATTTATACATATTTGTATCTGAATGATTTTTTTTCCAAGCAATTTATTCATGTGTATGTAGTACACATGTTGAAACTTTCATCTTTTAGGTTTTTTATAAATATTAGTTGATTAAGTTTAGCATTAGTATAAATTATGAGTTACATATCAATTTAAATCTGTGGATTTTATTGCAAAATTTGATAGAGAACTGTGAAAAAATTGTGGATAATTATAAAATTTTTATTAAAATTTATGTATTTAATGATTTAAAATAAAACAAAACATATGTTAAACAAGAAGCCATTATAGAGAACAGAAAAGATAGGGGAGAGACTTTTATTTCTATTATCAAGTGTGTACACTTTCTATTTCATTGGCTCCTTTATAAATAGGCTTTGGAGCTGATGTTAGGCTTATTTCCATGATTTGGGACTAAATAGAATATGACAAGAGGATATTCACTTACATATATTACAACACTCCCCCATGAATATGCGTCTTCAAAATCTTGAATGCTCTGCTAACTTGATGTTGTCCCTTTTAAAATATATATGATGATTGCTCCCCCTTATAATTATCTTGCTTGCATATATCCGTTCAGTCGATACAACTATTGTTTGTTGCCTTCAAAACTCTATCAGGAAACCCAATGGGAAAAACCTTGAACGAGAAAAAGAGTACAACATCTGACATCATGAATACCATATTAAAATGATATTCCTTAAAAGAGTTTGTTGCTTCAGAATCAAAACAATGCCTCATTAAAAACATTTTTATGAAAAACCCTGTGGGAAAAATCATAAACAAGGAAAAGAGTGCAAATTCGTTTCATCTTTAGGTAACATATATTTACAATGTTACAGTAAGGGTTGATATTTCAGGATCAAGATAATGCCTCATTAAAAATCTTACTAGCAAAAACCCAGTGGGAAAAATATTAGTGAAGGAAAAGAGTGTATTATAGCATAATTTTATATGTTCCCCCTTATTTATAACTCATTGTTCAATCAGTCTATTGATGTAGTCGATGCATGTAAGAACCCGGAAAATCAGAACCAATTTAAAATTTTTATTTTGGAATTTTAATGAATTTTGAATATTTAAAATATCATTTTAACTAATAACGGCAAAAAATTTATTTTGAATAGAATTAAAAAGTATATATTTAATTAAATCGAAGTTAGAATATAAATATTTATTTTAATTATAAAAGGAATTGGAAATGGCGTGGTAGTTTGAAAATTCGATTTAAAATTTCAAATGAATGTACATGATTCAAATAAACCAAATTTTAGCAAAACAAAAATATTTGAATCGGTTTGTAAATATCTTTCCAACGAATCTGAAAAATTGAAATTTCATAGCGGGAATAAAAAGTTATGCCCATTTGAAAATTCAGAATAGTCGCTATGGAAATATAGCCCTTAAAAATAGCGATTTTGCAAACGACCTCCGTTTTCGACGAAACCACTTTTGTTGGATCCGGCATGTCAATTTATTGCTAGATTCCAATTTTCGTAATTTTTGAAATCAATATGTGAGCGTGGCAAAAGAAAACGTGTTTTGTCAGTTTAAGTCAATTTGGATCGACCAGAAAATGGCCATTTTTCAAACGGTCTCCAAATTAGACGAAAATAGTTTTGTTAGGACCATATCGTCAAAACATAGCCAGATTTATTTTTTGGAATTTATAGAGACAGGATGTGACCCCCAGTAAATTGAAATGTACGTTTAAAATTGAATATATATAGATTTAAATTTTAAATTTAGCAGAAACTGATCGTAAGAGCCGAATTGGCTCACGATACATATCTCATTGTTATCGGAATGGGGGTAATTAGCTATAGACGATAGTTGTTGGGTCTGATTTGGGGTTCGAAAGGAAATGTAACTTTTTGAAATAAAATAATATATATATATATATATAATTATATTTCCCTCTAAACCCTCATAACCTTTCTCCCCGGTCAATGCAGAAGAACCGCACCCCATTTCAAATCCGATGCCCTCCACTTCCAGCGACCGCCGCTCCCCCCCCCCCCCAAGCGCTGCCGCCGAGCGCGAAACCACCCCCGATCCTCCTCCTCTCTCGTATCATCCCTCTCTCTCCTCCCTCCACAAAACCGCCTAACCCCAAAACCGGCCAAAACTGTGCGCCTCCGACCACCAGTGATCCACCGTAGCCTCCACCAGCTGACCGCACCCCCACGCCGCCTCCCTCTCCACGTCAGCACCTCCATGAACCCTCCACCGACGCCACGGATCCCTCCACAGCCTCAAATCACCTCTTACAGCCCACCGTAGGCCCTGCCTCTGACAGTCGCCGACCCGAGCACCTCCCTCGAGCCTCCTCCAACCGTGATGAGCGTTTAATTTCATTTTTTATTTGTTTAGGTAATTAAAGATGCGATTTTTAATTATAAGTATAGTATATAAAAATCTGATTTTTACTTATATTGATAGCACGATAATAAAAATGTAATCTTTCTTATAAATTTGCGTTGTAAAGAGAAAATTGGATTTTTATATATATAACGCATAAAGATTTGATTTTTATTCGCATAAAAATTTGATTTTTATGTAAGTAGCATTGTAAAAATATAATTTTTATAATGAAGTAGCGAATATAAAAATTTGATCTTTATTATAGAAAAGAAATGATTCCTATGTTATGAAAAGATTTGATTTTGAATATGATAAAGATTTGATTTTTAACATAGCAAAGATTAGATTTTTAATTATAAAATGATACGATTTTTAAAATAGAAAAGATATGATTTTTAAACTAGTGAAGTTTATATTTTTAAAACTAGTGAAGTTTATATTTTTAAGCTAGTGAAGTTTAAATTTCCTATAAATTAGAAAAGAAAAGATTTTTAGCTATGTAAAAATTTAATGTTTAGAAGATAAAAATATGATTTTTATCTACCTAGCGTGGACATAAAAATGCGATCTTTATATGTTCATCTTAAAATAAAAAGAAGTGATTTTCGATATAAAAATGTGGTTTTTAAATATATAATCATCATAATAAATTATGATTTTTGCTATGAACAGAGTGAAAAGGAGTGTGATGGAACGGACTGAAATCAAAACAAAATCCAAAGTGTTTAGAAATAAAGAATGACGGAGTGGAATCCCAAGGTGAGAACTCCTCACTATAATTTTCTTTGTACAGTTATTTATTTCATAACTGCATGTATGAACTGCTCCCCGTCGTCCATAGGACAATGGACAACTTGTTTGATTATTTGGTTTGGTTGATTGATTAGTTTGTGTAATGAGAATGTAAATAGTCAAGTGTTGAAATAAAAATATTTTATCATTAAAAATATAATTTTTAACGTTGATATGAATAAAATAAATATTCATTTACAAATCAGACGATTTGTTTATGAATACCCATTTTACTGATATGGATTGGGATGATATATTTTACACATCGTCCAACTACACAAATAATATTCAGTATTTATTGGCTGAAACCCCACACGGGTGTTGGGATGATATTTGACATACACTAATCCCAATTGTTTAGTTGTATGTCGATCGATGGGTTGATAGGTTGTTGTAAGCATTAAATGTTTATATTTAATGCTTATGCAGTGTAGAATGCACACTGGGTGATGGTTGATTGTTTAACGTTGTTGTTGTATACATGTATTGTATGAAATCCATATAATCAACATTATATGGTAATTGGATGTGTCTGATTCCAGTTCAGAAATAATGAATATTTTAAAATAACGAATATTTTAAAATAATATTCAGTCAAAGATCAAAATATGATTTTGATGTCTGATTTGGGATGGACACGAATATATTTAAATATATATAGCCATGTTGACTAGATTAACGCCATTATGACGTGAATGATAATCGGTTTTATTCATTTTATAATGAATATTAATTGATTTCAAAAATCTAATGTTTTGAAAATATTATCATTTATATATTAATGATATGGAATATTCAATTTTGATTTGAAATTGAATATGAAGTTGAAATCGTTTTGAAAACGAATTTAAAACGATTTATAAAATACGTTTTAAATGGAAATCGACGAAATATTATATATATATATAATATGGCCTGAATAGAACGCGTCGCGCTGCGGTAGTTCGTGAATTTCGACCATTGACTTCGAATGAACATTACGGGAGATTCGACCGTCAGATTCTCCTAAAACTGAAACCGTTATGTTCGTATCGAAAAGAGCTTTCTAATGAATATTAGAGATTTGAAATCTAACGGTTGGATTTGGAATTATGTCCAAATAAAATTTGGAAAAGGTTGCTGTAAGTGCAGTTCGATGGCCGTTTATGGAAACCAACTGTACGGGCCTTGATAAAATTATTAAAAATAACAACAATTAGTGTAAAATCATAAGAAATGATTTGGAAAGAATTAGGATGAAAAAATCCATATTTGAAAAGATAAAAATAGATTTTTATCGAAATGAACTAGTTATGAACTAGAATTATAATCCAATTATTTTTAAATAAATAAATTGGATTTGGAATGGTTTTAAAAAAAAATCAGGATTTCCAATATATAAATTGGAATGGATTTGAATCGAAATTGTCTTTGGAATATTTCGATGTTGGATTTCGTGATTATACAGATATTATTATGGAAATTTGAAAGACATATTTATATCGTTATTTCCAATACGATACTTGTTGGTTGTAGAATTTGATATTGAATATAAGCCGATATATTTTTTATTCAGAGTCTTGTATTTAATATCAAATGGGATTTTAGGTTTGTCGTAAACGGTGTCTTCAGTAACACTGTTCTTAAACCCCATGTGAAGAGAATAAATCTTTTAATTAAGATTGTTAGAGTTTCCAATTATATTTAATAATTGGAATAAAATGGAATGTGAATTGGGTTTATCATGAACTGTGTTTTTTAAAGATATTCGTTCTTTAACCCGATTTACACTTAAATGTGATTTGGAATTTATAAATCTTTTGTTAAGATTTAAAGGAAATTTTCCAAAGTGAAGTTTTCCAATTTAATAAAATAATTTGGAATGGAATGGAATTCGATTTGGTATTAACCGAAGTGGACTTCTGTGGAGGAAGACTGTTACAATATATGAAATTTAAGAGGCTTTGTCGTTATTCCATTTATAGTATCGGTTGGATATGGAAGTTCATATCAATTATATATATTGATCTGTTTTCCGTGAATATTCCATTGTTAATGGAATGTGATTTTGGGTTTATCGTGAGCTCTGTTTTAAATGACATTAGTTCTTTAACCCAGCTAAAGATAAGATTTATTTCTTAACTTTGAGTAATCATTAAGTAATGATTTTTGGAAATTAAAACTGAAATAGAGTTTTAATGAATCTTTAAATAGATTGAAAGGTGAATCTGATAACTAAAATTATCAAATTCGAAAAATGATTGAGAATGGAGTACCACCAGTTTTACTCCAAGCGATAGTTAAGTCTTTAATTAGATTTGAACGTGAAATGGTAATTGAATTTACCGATAACACTGTGGTGTTAGATATGAAGTATTATCAGTTTTACTTCATGGAATGAATAGGTTGGGATTGGGAAATTAAAACAAATGATTACTTCGGTAAGGTTCGCTAATCCCGACTAGTTTGGATAAACCATAATTTGGATTGAATTGAAATTCAAAAGAAGATTAAAGAATAAATTTACAGAATTTATCTTTGATAAAATTAATGGGAACCTTTCCCAAAGTATAAGAATATTTGAATAAAGAATTATTCTGGATTGGAATGAGGCGTATGTTGTGTTTTTATAGCACTTGTTTTTTAAATACGCGAGTTATTCAGAAAGATGGGTTTGTTCCATTCTAAATAACTGATTCGACGATAAGTCGAGGATGAAGACGGTGGTTGAAGACCGGGGGTCTTCACATCGTTTGGATGATTACCGATGTCTTGATTGGGCTGTACACCCAAGACGAGGTAATAAGTGGTGATCGTTCCAGACTACTTGGAGATCGAACGGATATGCGAGGACCTCTCTCCTGTATTAGACATACGGGACGAGGAATAAGGTGCCTCCGGTTTCGTTCAGACCTAGAACGAACATGCAAATGGATGTGTGTCTGACATCGGATTTCATTCTGTGTGATTAATAGACATCGGTTGCATAGCGTGAATTGCCTGTGTGGCATGCTGAGATGCAAATGATCAAGGCTTATATTGAAAAGAAGTGTCTTGTGGTTGATGATCAAAGCACGGCTTTAATATAGCATAGCTGTGTGTAGCGTTAATTCGTGAGCCTCGCACCCCGGTGTGAACCAGAAATGGGAGAGGACTTCAGGGAGGACATGCGTTTCCTTCGAGCTAGGAGTGGTGTCTTGGTTTTGCACGCCCAGACGTTTTACTTATGTGGATGATGGATAGCGAGGCGCCTCGGTTATATCGGTCTCTGCAGAGCCGATGGATGGTCTTTATACAGACCATATTTACGCCCTAAAGGGCGGGAAAACGTAGTGTTCAGGCATTTTAATCCACATCGAGTGGACCGGCCCTGACGATCCAAGGGTCAATGCATTCTGATCCTGAGATACATGCTAGAGCGTCTCGAAGCGATAAGGACGATCCCTTGCCTTGGTTCACAGACGGAAATCCAACTTCCAATACATGACAATTGCAGTTTGGATTGTAGAGCCTCGTATGGCGGCATAGTGGGATGGGGCACTCATGTCGTCTATGATTGATACATTTATATTTGAATTTTTTTTGACACTATACACTTATAGTAATAGTAAAATATGAAATTTCATGTACCAAGCATTTTTGGCTATTATAAGGTAAAAACTCAATCCTTCGGCTTGTGTTGCTATGTGTGATGGGGCCTGAGTCTTATAATAGCTTCATTGTTCTTTATTTAGCATTGCGTTGTTTATTTTATGCACTAGAATTCTTGGGGGTAAACTTGTTCCGTGTTATACGGCGTGGTCCCTTGATTTACCTAACTTTAAAATCAAATTAATAACTGTTTTAGTTCTCACACCAGTCACATGACTGACCTGGAGTTTATTACATTAACCTAAACTCTGGGTGTAACACCCCTTCACTTCCGCCAGGGTGACTCTTGCAAGCACTCTGACTTTGGAGGGGCGTTTGAATCAGGTAAACATGCATAATGATATATCAAGGCAGAACAAGAACATATGTATATATGTAAACAGAGTAAATAAGATAAGTAAAACAGCGGAAGATTTCAAACTATTTCAAAACAAGTCTGGTACAACATAACTTTCCAAATAAACAGGTCTAGATAAAAACAACATCAACTGAAAAACTGAAATACACAAGTACTATCCCCAAAATAAGTGATAACCATAGCTAGCTTCATGTCATGACCGTACATGAGCTAAAATCCCACAAGCAAGCGATCAGAAATCCAAGCTAAGCTCCAATATTCCCTCCCTGAGAACCTGGGGGGGAAACGGAAGAAAAGAGGCGAAAGAAAACAGGTCAGTCAAAAAGACTGAGTAAGCCCTACTACAATTAATGTAAACTTATAAAGTTAACTGGCATGAGAAGCAGGGATGAACATAAGGATAACAACATACTAGCATGATGATTAACTAACAAGGTAGATAAAGGTGTCATCGCATAATCAGGTTTAAGGTTTTTGCACCACAGGTGTACTAGCAAACTAACATGACTTGAATAAACAAGTATTGATCCCTTGGCCCAAGCTTTGGCCCAATAACATGAAGTGACCCTAATATGAGGTCAAATCAAACGGTCTAATCGATCGGCTCCCTATAAGCCTAACTCGTCACGTGTTGGTGTCCATACGGCCCAAACATAATTGTAGTCAGACTATGCAGGGTCTCCCGTCGGGTGTATCAAGCCCTAGGGTGTCAACCCCTGGACACCATAATCATGCGTGCACAGTCTCGATCTACTGGTACCCGTGCATGTTTTCCCCGGCTTCGGACTGTGTGCACGACCATAGTCCGCCCGGAACTACACCGGCGTACCCTTCTGTCGTCGCTTTTGGTCACTTACCTCAAGTCCAGTAATCGTGCCCCCACCCTAGCCTAGTCCCTAGGGTCGTAATGATACAAACTTGGGATTACTGCTGGAGTGGACCCCCATTGCTAGGATTTTTCTAGTGGGTTAAGTACGGTTTAACCCCTTTACTAATCATGGATTAACTTGGTTAAGTGTAACGATGAGTTCACGACTTAACCCTGATTAATCTACCAAGCCCAAATTGGTTAAGTACTAAGTGGACCATGACTTAACCCTAATCATGAGGCATTAATTAATTTCACGTGCCTTAACCTCTCACATTAGACCTTGTTGTGGTTACTAGTTAAGCCGGGCGGGTCCGGGTAGCTTTACACCACAACTTGGTCTAACCTCGGGTTCAAGGTACCACATGGCCAACTTCTCACATTGGGTCCTATTGTTTGTAGCAACTAGTTAGGCCGGTCGGTTTCGGGTAGGTTTACGCTACAAACTCAACCCAACCTCGAGTTAGTCACACTTATCTTTTCTAAGTGTCATGTCCATCATGTTTCCAAAACATGTTACAAGTTTTCAAGCATTTGGGTAGACCTAACTTAATAGGTAAATTCCCAAAGGATAGACCTAACTTAATAGGTAAATTCCCAAGCTTATGTTTTTATGTCTTTTAAGTTTACCCAAACCCAAACGCAATCCCATCGCTTACATATCGCAATAGCGCATAAAGGATAGAAAGAGGGAACTTGCATAATCATGACATAAAGGTGTTGAAGCCACAAGTTCAACATGGTGGCATATGAAATGTACACATGTTCATATACTTGCATATTACATTTTTAGGCCTCAAAAGCATGCATAAAACCAAACTTAGCATATTGGTGATACATGGTGATAAATGACATGTAGAAATGGCCATACGTTCGCATTTAGCCTCACATGCAAGTTATCATAAGAAATATGATAACCTACATGTTGCCAAAATGCAACCTTTAGCATAAAGCTTGAAGCTTTATGTTCATATACTCAAGATAAGCTTGCATAACATGATAACATGAACAAAATGATCATCCCAAACTTGCATAACATACTTGCATATCATGTGACGAACTTGCATATCAAACTTGCATAACATAACATGATAAACTTGCATATCATAACATGGCAAACTTGCATAGCATAACATGGTAAACTTGCATATCATAACATGACATACTTGCATAACATAACATGATAAACTTTCATATCATAACATGGCATACTTGCATAGCATAACATGGCAAACTTGCATATCATAACATGACATACTTGCATAACATAACATGATAAACTTGCATATCATAACATGGCATACTTGCATAGCATAACATGGTAAACTTGCATATCATAACATGGCATACTTGCATAACATAACATGATAAACTTGCATATCATAACCTATCAAACTTGCATAACATGACATTGTAAACTTGCATATCATGGCAAACTTGCATATCATACATTTAACTTTAGAGTTTAAGTATGAAAGTAGAATAGGGCTTACTATGCTTATGAAGACACAAAAATATGACAAAGCCCTTATGCAATCAATTAAACCCAAAATGCAAGCTCCAATAGAAAAACCCTTGAGCAAAAATGATCAAAACCCTTGCTTTATGATGCAAATATAGAAACTTGATTTGAATGCAAGCTAATGATGCTCATACAAGCTTGAAAACACTTGTATGCATGGAAAATCTCTCATAGAAATGACTTAGGAATTTTATGAAGAGAGTGGAGGCCATGAGAGGATTGATTTTGCCATAGTTTAGTTGTATGAATGAATAATGATGATTTAGGGTTAGGTTAGGGGCTTATTTAAATAGATTAGGATTAGTTCTAGCCTTAGGATTAAACCCTAGTTCCAATCTCAGCCCTTAAAACCGAATCTGGCCCAAAAATCTAACCAAAACCCCAAAATGGTGCACCAGGCAAAACTGCCCGGCTGGACCAAGTCGACAGCCAAGTCGACAGGGCTGTCGACTTGGGTCCAACCAAGTCGACTCCCAAGTCGACAGGGCTGTCGACTTGGGTACTCTGGCGGGAATTTTCCCGCCTAGCCCAATCTGACCTAATTTTCAAATTCAAACTTGAATTTGAAATCTGTTTTTTTACTTTGAAATTTTCTGAAAACTTCGTTGGGCCTTAATCGGGTCATACGGACTCCGATTTTCGAAAACTCGGACTCTATTTCGCGTATTTTTCCAAGATGAACGCAATGGCAAAGCCCGTTTCCCTTGATTCAGATTTATAAATTAAATTCTGCCTCGATTTATGTTATAACAGGTTATTGAAAATACGGGTTGTTACATTCTCCCCTCCTTAAAGGATTTCGTCCCCGAAATCTTCAAGTTAGGAAGAACGTATCCTACCATCCAACACCCATCTACTCAAAACATCATCCACGAGAAATCATTGTCCTTACAAGATTCTAAATGTTGTATGAACATATGCAAAGGTGTGTGTATATGTCCTTATCTAATGCAAATATCATCAATGCAAATTATGTTAGTGAAATGAATCCATATGTATGCAATTCCTAACATAATGTATAACATCTACATGCGTGCACATAACATACATCCATATGCAACATCCATGTGATAACACGAAAATTTTCATCCATGAATAAGCGTAAACACTCATGCATATGCAATATGAGGAGTGTGTGAGCCGATCTAGTGCCTAACGTGTATAATGCATCCACGAGTAACCACTTGCAAACACTTGCAACCACTTGCAACCATCAAGCATAACATGTTTCAAACACATGTTTCATCCAAAGGGTTTCTACCTAAGGTTCTCATGACAAGATTAACATGATAAACTAGAAAATCAAGACAAACATGGATAGCAAAAGATATGCTACAAAGAGATCCGGAAGATAAGCAGGATATACTCCTTTCGGATTACAAGAAATCCCTTCCTAACCCAACCCATATTCTATAAAAGCCCAAGAGGTTTAGTCAACCTAACGGAACCCTTCAAACCCTGACATGTATTACTAGCCAATAAGTCATACCTCCCGACAGAAATAGGACCGAAAATGGGACCGAGAGAATATACATAAAAAAGATAACATGCGAGTAAGTTCCACAGGAAAACAAGGATCAAGGATATACTCTTAGAAAGAGATATGATGCGCGTATCTAGCCTTCAGTCTTCTAAGTCATGTTTCCTTGAGTTTAACTCCACTGTGCTTTGACCGTCTTTTACCTCATGATTTCTTAGCTTCTTAACTCTTATTTCCAAATATGAGTTGGAACCCATTTCATTGTCGCCTCTCGTCTTCCTTTTTCACTTACTCTTCTATCATTCTTGGCTTAAACATAACTATGACCTCATGGTTTCATGCAAGCTCTCCAAAATTCACTAGTGAATCCTGGATCTCGTTTACTTACTATAAAGTATTCCACGCAGCAGAACTTTTCTTGAAAATACCAATCCACGTTGCCAATTGCTCTTACTAACATGATTTTCTATAACTCATGCTTGAACGAAATGAACCATCCGCCTGCGAATGATAGGCCGTACCTAGATTCAGTTGCTTGCCCATGACTTCCCGTAGACTATTCCAAAACTGGCTAGTGAAGATTGAGTCATGGTTACTAACTATACCTTAGGGAACCTTGTGCAACCGCTTTATTTCTTGAAAGTAAACTGTCGCTAGCTATGATGCAGTCCTTTCGCTCTTTACCGGAGTGAAATGAGCACTCTTCGTGAGTCTACCTACTATGACCCACATGCTCTTATTCCCTTTTCTTGATCTAGGCAGTCCATCCACGAAATCCTTCGTGACGCTTTACTACTTCCATTGCGGGGACCTCCAATGGATGTAATAGCCCACCGGGCTTCTATGACTCGGCCTTTAACCTGTTGGCACAACATGCACCTTGGGACAAACTCGGCCACCTCCTCGGGTGATGTGCATCATCAAGAATCTTCTTTCTCTCATTGCGTCTTAGCCATCCCTTGTCATCTATAGCGAGGTGACCTAGCATCTCGCCTCGAATCACTTGTTCATGATCTCGACTAACTGCGGGTCTTCTTTCTGCGAAGTCCCCACTTGATCCAGAAGGGTAGGTCTAAGCTCAAGGGACGCTAACTAACTAATTAAACTGAGAGAACTTCTTACTTCAATTGTCCTCGTCGGAGTTTTTCGGTTTTGAACCACGACCACTTTAGCAGGATCCACTGCTAAGCCTTGCTTAGAAACTATGTGCCCAAGAAATCTAACTTCCCTTCTCCAAAAGTGACACTTGGAGAACTTGGCCTTCAACTGATGCGCTCTAAGCGTATCCATCACCTCCACGAGATGCCTTGCGTGCTCTTCCTCATCCTTAGAGAAAATCAGAATATCATCTACGAAGACCACGACAAACTTGTTCAAGAACTCCCTGAACACCCTATTCATCAAGCCCACGAAATATGCGGGTGCATTAGTCAAGCCGAACGGCATGACAAGCCATTCGAAGAATCCATCTGGCGTTCTGAACGCAGTCTTGTCTATACCATCCTCAGCTTCTCTGAGCTGATGGAATCCAGTAGCAGGATCAAGAGAAAACAGATGTTCCTACAAGCTGATCAAACAAATCATCGATCCTTGGTAATGGTTGTCTATTCTTCTTGTTCTACTCACGATAATCAACACACGGGCGAAGCGAACTGTCCACATTAGTAGCGAATACTACTAGAGCACCCTCTTCGGAAATGCTTCATCGTATGAAGTTCTTCTCAAGCAACTCCTTGACTTGCTTTCTTAACTCTCATCTCGTGGGACCATGTGCCTAACCGGCCACGTAACTGGCTTGGCATTATCAACCAGATAAATGCGGAAATCAATCTCTCGCTTAGGGGTAACCCCCTTCACTTCACCCAAGATATCAGGATATTCTCGGACCACCCTCACCAATTGCAAACTATCGATAGACGAGTTGAGGGATTCAAGATAACACAACATGACGAGACTCATAGGGTTACAATTTTTTTTTTAAGGTATTACCGAGGCGAGTCATGAGCCCCACAACCCCATGCTCAAAAATCAAGGATGGCTCCAAAACTGGACAACCCATCCATGCCCAAAATCAACCCATACCCCATGAAACCGAGAATATAAGCATCACACGAGAACTCTACACTAAAGATAGAGATTTTCAAATCCACGTAGATAATAGACAAATGGGCGGAAACCCCAATTGGATTTGAAACACACACGGGATCATTAACTAGACTAGTACTTAGGTGCAAACTTTCAACTAGATCAGATGAGATAAAGTTATGCGATGCACCAGAATCAAACAAGGTACAAACAGGAAAATCAGAAATGTATACAAGGCTTTCAACAGAAACACTACCTCGATCGGGAACTGGAGCGGCATTGAGAGCATGAACTTGCCCTCCTGAAGGTCCAGCACGCTGAGTCTGACCCTGTCCTTGCCCTTGCTTCTTCGGGCAATCCTTACTGAAATGCCCAGTCTCACCGCAGAAAAAGCATTCACCATTCTTCCATTTTCTCTTCCTACAATCCTTAATAAGATGCCCAACTGAACCGCAATAATGGCACTTCCTCTTGTCGTTATTGCCCTTGCTATTGTTCCCCTTGTTGCCTTGACTCTTGTTCTTGTTCTGATTGCCTTGACTGCTCTGACCGCTTGGATTACCCTGATTTCCTTTCCACTGGGAATCAGTCTTCTTGGCTTGAGTATCATTCATCTTGATCTCCTTCTTGTCACTCCTATTCTCTTCATTGAGTAGGGCCATATTCACCAAACTCTCGAAAGTTGCCCCCAAGGGTATATGAGTCATGGCTAAACCATGTAATGGCTCGTTTAATCCTAGAGCAAAGTATAGGGCCTTCTTCTGAGCTGTGTTAACCAAGTCTAAACCGACCCGAGCCAGTTGATTAAACTTATCTATGTATTCCCTAATAGTCATGTCCCCTTGCTTCAGTGATAGGAACCTTAGTCCAAACTTTCCCCGAAAGTCATCCCAAGTCTCAATTGGCCTAGTAGCGGTGGTGACCACCCACCAACGTGCAGCTTCTTCCTTTAGCAACCATACTGCTAATAAAACCTTCCTACGGTCATCTATATCAAAGAAGGCGAAAAGATCTTCGGTTTCTTTCAACCAATTCCTGGCCTCTACAAAAGTCTCAGTGCCTTGAAAGTTCTTGCCACCCATCGCCTTAAAGTCTTTGCAAATCTCTGCGAAGTCAGCTTGAGGATGCTGAGGGGGAGGAGGAAGAGGAACCTCAGCGACAGGAGGAGGAGGAACATTAACTACCGGAGGAGGAGGAGGAACATCTGCGGGGCCGGCTTCGGTCGCCCTAGCCTCCAAAAGTCTCCTATACCAAACAGGTACGTGTACTCCCTCCGGAATGGCAAAGTTATCGGCCATACTGAAAACGAAGAAAAGATAGATTCAGAATGGAGAGAGAAAAAACGAAGGAATTTTTGCTAATGGCTTTTTGGGGAATAGCCTTTAAAATAAACTAGACTTTTCTTTGGAAAATACTTTATACTTGGTTTTGAAAATAGTTTTCCAAAAGCTTTTGTTCCTTCTCGTAAACCATATGCTCTGATACCAAATGTAACACCCCTTCACTTCCGCAAGGGTGGCTCTTGCAAGCACTCTGACTTTGGAGGGGCGTTTGAATCAGGTAAACATGCATAATGATATATCAAGGCAGAACAAGAACATATGTATATATGTAAACAGAGTAAATAAGATAAGTAAAACAGCGGAAGATTTCAAACTATTTCAAAACAAGTCTGGTACAACATAACTTTCCAAATAAACAGGTCTAGATAAAAACAACATCAACTGAAAAACTGAAATACACAAGTACTATCCCCAAAATAAGTGATAACCATAGCTAGCTTCATGTCATGACCGTACATGAGCTAAAATCCCACAAGCAAGCGATCAGAAATCCAAGCTAAGCTCCAATATTCCCTCCCTGAGAACCTGGGGGGGGGAAACGGAAGAAAAGAGGCGAAAGAAAACAGGTCAGTCAAAAAGACTGAGTAAGCCCTACTACAATCAATGTAAACTTATAAAGTTAACTGGCATGAGAAGCAGGGATGAACATAAGGATAACAACATACTAGCATGATGATTAACTAACAAGGTAGATAAAGGTGTCATCGCATAATCAGGTTTAAGGTTTTTGCACCACAGGTGTACTAGCAAACTAACATGACTTGAATAAACCAGTATTGATCCCTTGGCCCAAGCTTTGGCCCAATAACATGAAGTGACCCTAATATGAGGTCAAATCAAACGGTCTAATCGATCGGCTCCCTATAAGCCTAACTCGTCACGTGTTGGTGTCCATACGGCCCAAACATAATTGTAGTCAGACTGTGCAGGGTCTCCCGTCGGGTGTATCAAGCCCTAGGGTGTCAACCCCTGGACACCATAATCATGCGTGCACAGTCTCGATCTACTGGTACCCGTGCATGTTTTCCCCGGCTTCGGACTGTGTGCACGACCATAGTCCGCCCGGAACTACACCGGCGTACCCTTCTGTCGTCGCTTTTGGTCACTTACCTCAAGTCCAGTAATCGTGCCCCCACCCTAGCCTAGTCCCTAGGGTCGTAATGATACAAACTTGGGATTACTGCTGGAGTGGACCCCCATTGCTAGGATTTTTCTAGTGGGTTAAGTACGGTTTAACCCCTTTACTAATCATGGATTAACTTGGTTAAGTGTAACGATGAGTTCACGACTTAACCCTGATTAATCTACCAAGCCCAAATTGGTTAAGTACTAAGTGGACCATGACTTAACCCTAATCATGAGGCATTAATTAATTTCACGTGCCTTAACCTCTCACATTAGACCTTGTTGTGGTTACTAGTTAAGCCGGGCGGGTCCGGGTAGCTTTACACCACAACTTGGTCTAACCTCGGGTTCAAGGTACCACATGGCCAACTTCTCACATTGGGTCCTATTGTTTGTAGCAACTAGTTAGGCCGGTCGGTTCCGGGTAGGTTTACGCTACAAACTCAACCCAACCTCGAGTTGGTCACACTTATCTTTTCTAAGTGTCATGTCCATCATGTTTCCAAAACATGTTACAAGTTTTCAAGCATTTGGGTAGACCTAACTTAATAGGTAAATTCCCAAAGGGTAGAACTAACTTAATAGGTAAATTCCCAAGCTTATGTTTTTATGTCTTTTAAGTTTACCCAAACCCAAACGCAATCCCATCGCTTACATATCGCAATAGCGCATAAAGGATAGAAAGAGGGAACTTGGCATAATCATGACATAAAGGTGTTGAAGCCACAAGTTCAACATGGTGGCATATGAAATGTACACATGTTCATATACTTGCATATTACATTTTTAGGCCTCAAAAGCATGCATAAAACCAAACTTAGCATATTGGTGATACATGGTGATAAATGACATGTAGAAATGGCCATAAGTTCGCATTTAGCCTCACATGCAAGTTATCATAAGAAATATGATAACTTACATGTTGCCAAAATGCAACCTTTAGCATAAAGCTTGAAGCTTTATGTTCATATACTCAAGATAAGCTTGCATAACATGATAACATGAACAAAATGATCATCCCAAACTTGCATAACATACTTGCATATCATGTGACGAACTTGCATATCAAACTTGCATAACATAACATGATAAACTTGCATATCATAACATGGCAAACTTGCATAGCATAACATGGTAAACTTGCATATCATAACATGACATACTTGCATAACATAACATGATAAACTTGCATATCATAACATGGCATACTTGCATAGCATAACATGGCAAACTTGCATATCATAACATGACATACTTGCATAACATAACATGATAAACTTGCATATCATAACATGGCATACTTGCATAGCATAATATGGTAAACTTGCATATCATAACATGGCATACTTGCATAACATAACATGATAAACTTGCATATCATAACATGTCAAACTTGCATAACATGACATAGTAAACTTGCATATCATGGCAAACTTGCATATCATACATTTAACTTTAGAGTTTAAGTATGAAAGTAGAATAGGGCTTACTATGCTTATGAAGACACAAAAATATGACAAAGCCCTTATGCAATCAATTAAACCCAAAATGCAAGCTCCAATAGAAAAACCCTTGAGCAAAAATGATCAAAACCCTTGCTTTATGATGCAAATATAGAAACTTGATTTGAATGCAAGCTAATGATGCTCATACAAGCTTGAAAACACTTGTATGCATGGAAAATCTCTCATAGAAATGACTTAGGAATTTTATGAAGAGAGTGGAGGCCATGAGAGGATTGATTTTGCCATAGTTTAGTTGTATGAATGAATAATGATGATTTAGGGTTAGGTTAGGGGCTTATTTATAGAGATTAGGATTAGTTCTAGCCTTAGGATTAAACCCTAGTTCCAATCTCAGCCCTTAAAACCGAATCTGGCCCAAAAACCTAACCAAAACCCCAAAATGGTGCACCAGGCAAAACTGCCCGGCTGGACCAAGTCGACAGCCAAGTCGACAGGGCTGTCGACTTGGGTCCAACCAAGTCGACTCCCAAGTCGACAGGGCTGTCGACTTGGGTACTCTGGCGGGAATTTTCCCGCCTAGCCCAATCTGACCTAATTTTCAAATTCAAACTTGAATTTGAAATCTGTTTTTTTACTTTGAAATTTTCTGAAAACTTCGTTGGGCCTTAATCGGGTCATACGGACTTCGATTTTCGAAAACTCGGACTCTATTTCGCGTATTTTTCCGAGACGAACGCAATGGCATAGCCCGTTTCCCTTGATTCAGATTTATAAATTAAATTCTGCCTCAATTTATGTTATAACAGGTTATTGAAAATACGGGTTGTTACACTGGGTGCCCCTATTTTCCATACGGACAGCTAGTAGATTTGGTTTTGCAGATTTATATTCACAGAATCCTGGTTTACAGCTGGAATGATATTCGGAAAGCTCTGTATCCGTTCATCTCTTTCAGTTGTGTTTTGTATTATTTTCTGCTGCATTGTAATTTGTAATTCTCTAATATCATTCTGATGTATATTATTTGTTCATAACCTGTATATTCTTGTATCCTGATGTAAATTGTTGTAATAAGCAATGAAATGTTCTTCTGTTTGTGTTCTAATTTGTCGTATTCTCAAAGCAATCCGGGCTTTCCTTCACGGGGAAGTTCGGGTCGTCTCAACGCATGCCAATTTTGTACATCATCTTCTAGAATGTTGGTTTGGAAATTGCCTTTGAGAACAGATCTATTAGCTTTTCTTGAAACTAGATTTGTTTCTTCTCTTTCTTGTTATCCTATCATTTATGTATGAAGAGAAATTTAGAAGAAATATGCTCCATCCTATCACCCATTATATAATTCACTTGAATCTGAGCCATGCAAATTGTCTTGTCTTCTTCATAAATAATAGTTTACTGCATCAAAAGATGTTTGATACTTTTGGATCAAGATGTTGCCTCGTCAAAACTTTACTAAGAAAACCTGATGGGAGAAATCTTAGTGAAGGAGAAAGAGTACAATATACAATGTCATATTTACTACGTCAAAAATAGCATGATACTTCTGGATCAATGTAATGCCTCGTTAAAACCTTAATAAGAAAAACTCAGTGGGAAAAATCTTAAATAAGGGAAAATAGTAAATTATAATTTATTTTTATATGTTACTTTTGGGTTGATACATCTGGATCTTGACCCATGCCTCATTAAAAACCTTACTAAGAGAACCCAGTGGGGAAAAACTTAGTTAAGGAAAAAGAGTGCATTATATCATACTTATGGATGCTCCCCCTGATTTAATGATTTTCTCTGAATTCTTATTCTTCTTTCAATAACTCAAATTGCTTGCAAATACATCTTAGTGAAGTTTTTCTTTTAAAAACTTCATGTGCATTTCCATGCTTCAGGCATATTTTCTTATTTAAAATGCCTTCCTTTTGTGATTTTTATGTTACTAAAATTCATTTATGAATATACTTCAGGTGCTTATAATTTTCTTCTTCAATCGGATTTGCATGTTGCAATACATATTTGATGAATAAGACAACTTTTGTTATTAAGCAGGAAGCAATCTACTCATCTTGAAGTATATCAAGATGTTCATTACAACAATACTTAGAAGAATGAAGTATATCAAGATTTTCATTACAACAATACTAAGAATGAAGTAATCTACTCACCTTGAAATATATCAAGATTTTCATTACAATAATGCTTAGAAGAATGTTTTAATCTATCATCCATGTTCTTGGTATTCTTTATAATAACAAATGTTATTTATGTTGTTCAAGAACTTATATATTATAATAAGTTTTGTATATCGCAACTACCACTTCAATGGATATTAAGAGTTTCATTCCAACAATTCTTGAAGTCAGGAAGTGATCTACTCATCATGAATTATATCAAGATTTTCATCAAAGCAATACTTAAAAAATGTTGTAATCTACATTTCTTGCTCTTTGCATTATTTATCACTAACAACGTAATTTAAATTCTTTCGGAATTTGTATACTTTCATTGTTTATACCTTCAGGGTATTGTAAGTGTTTTATATACTTTCACCACTTTAATCAATTCAATTATCTTTGAAAAATAGAATGCTCATGGCACTTGACACTCTATAGTGCTTCAGTAACTTCCATGTGCTTTTATCATTATATATATTTCTATTTTTATCTTATGAACTACAATTTCATATCTTATTGACTACAGGTCCAAATATCTTATTTAGGATATTTTCATGATGGCCAATCATGTTTCTCTCTAATATGAGATTTTTAATCCATTTATAAATAAACGGTTCATTGTTTATTGTTTATTAATTTATCATCGATGATTATTTCTTGTCAGTTCTATACATGATTTATTGAGATCTCAAAAATTATCATGCTTTAGGTACCTAAACCACTTCTGGGGTTATTTTGACAATCATGTCATGGGTTTCTTTCAAAGCACCCTTAAGTGTTTCTTCAGGAACACTCACCTCCTTTATTTTGCATCTTTATGACTTACTCCAAACATACTTTGAACTGACTTTTATACCACATTTTCAGCTGTGATTTACATCTTTTGATCCTTCGGGGATTCAAATGTATATTAAAGAAATTCTATTAGAGACATAATTGATAACTTACACAAGTTACTTAGTACTTTGCATAATTCTATACATTAGCAAATATTTAACATCGATGATTCTTTTATCCTCCCCTCAATGTTGACAAACATTGTCACTTTAAATAATAAACCTTCTTTGGTGTAACGACCCGGGGAAAAGCTCGACGCTCGAGTTTTCGACAACGATACATAAACCTGTATCACTTGCCAAAAACCCAAGTATCGAACCCCCAGATTGTCATGAGAAAGAATTTAGAGGGTGAGAATAGAAAGAAAGAAGTATCAGAATAGAAGAAAGAAGAAGAACACATCAGAATCTCACAGCGGAACGAATAAAATATAATATAATATAACAAATCTCTTTATAAAAAAAAACTGTATATACATACCAATCATCAGAGTACAACATATCAGTCACAGCGGGATAATATCTGTATATAACTAACGGTGGAGCCTCCTGCTTCCAACTCCTTTAACTCCAAGCGGAACCTAACCTGGAACATACTCGGTCTGACCCGAGCACATTTGATTTAAAACAAAATACACCGGGTCAGTCTGGAATACTATCAGTGATAAATTCACATAACACACACTTGTTTAACTTTGGAAAATCCTTTCAAAATCAAAGAATAATAGTAAGACTAGTCCACACATAAACACGGACGGTTTTTACCTTACTATAACCCAAAACATTTTTGAAATCAATATCTTTCTCTGATATTATCATAATGTCTAAATACAACTAAATAACAATCTAGAGGAACGCTTGCATCTCACGCTCCCCATACATAGTATACAAACCAAAACCGCGGGCGCTTATTGGATATTGGATTTCCAACTTGACAAGGTATGGGTCCACCTTCCGCACGTGTATCTCTAGAGGCAAATACACTGGGTTCAACAAGAACGTCTTGCAACCCGGCCCTCACATGACCGACCACTCATTTCGCTTGAGTGTATCGAATGTATATCACCGACGGTTGGGATCAGCAACCGCCTGCCCGAAAAGGGACAGCATCGAATACAGATTAAAGAAGCAAATGGAATTTCTCTAGATAGATGATCATACACCCTAATGGGAGCGACCCACATAGCCATGCTGCCTGCCCGATTTTTGTCATCTCCCGGTTGATGAGGCTTGAGGCTAGAATCCTCTTCTCGAACATCTGGCCATCATTCACTTTGAATGCCACATTGTCAGATCCACCAGATATCACTAATTGACGTCCACAAACATACTCTGCTCGTTAAGCTAGAGAGGTGCCCCTCTCCGCCACTAACAGAGATACGTTTGTAAAAATCAACGTACGTGATCCCATTGGAAATACTCTGTCAGGCACTCGTCCATACAAGTCATCCAGGAACAGGATGAACCGAAGGCACACTCCTACCGCATCCCTATAGGAATCACCCCAAGGATCAGTAGCGAGTAGTCCTTGCAACCCGTGGATTCCAACCACGACAGAACCACAGTTTATCTCTGGGAGCTAACCAAAGATTTTTAGCAGTCCTTCCGCTTACGAAGATCCCCAGTCTTCAATGCTCCATCTCGACCACCTTCAAATATCTTCACGTATTTGTTGGTTGGAATGGTTTTCGAATATAAATTCGATCCCGGTCTTTCCATACCAACAATCGTATTGGTCAAATTTGATAGTCGGTGATTTAACTATCAAATAACAAATGTGTTCATACAATGATCTTGCTGATTCGGTACTTGACATGACTTGGCCTTTTTAACAAAATCGTTAATAACCTCTAGATCTTCCAATAAATTCAAAACATTTATTTTTAATTAACTTTAACAAACCACTTTATACATTTCAGAGAAATGTGTACTTAACTTTCCATTTCAATTACCACGCCTTACACTCTTTTCAACCAATACCATCCCTCGATAATAACTAAGCCAATCAAGTTGGAGTATTTTAGTTACCTCTCAGACCTTGATCGACCCGTTCTTACCTTAGAATAATATTAGTTTAACCACTAACATCAAAATCGCATTTCCCCTTCGATTTCAAATTTGGTTTTAAAACCCTTTCTCGTATTTGGAATCCTCGCTCAAACTTCCTTACTTAATTCCTTTAATTAAGGAAATGTCCACTAAAACATAACTTTTACTTAAAGCATTATTTCACTTAAAATCTTTGGGTTCATAATAAAATCCCTTGTTAAATAATTAGTTTCAATCTATCTGGCATTCTTATAATGAAGCTTATTTTAGATTTTTAAAACTAAATTAAGATCCCCTTTGACTTGGATTCCATTTCCAAATTCTTTTACCAATATTTGACACAAAACAATTATATGTAATTTGCTTTGTGTTGAAATCCTTATTTCCATTTACTCTGCTCGCTTAACCCCGTCCTTTATCATTGAAAGGTATCACTTTGGTTTAAACCCAGTTTAACATTCACATCTCACTCCATTACCAATGTATTAACCATCTCCCTTAAAAGGTTCCTCTCACTTGCATTTACTTTACTTAATTTAACAATTAAGTAAAAATTTATTTAAATCCTCACATCTACTTACTAATCACAATTACAATTCTCGTTTGAACACTCGGATTTAAATACCTTTATAACATCTCTTATCATTTCTTTGACCAAACCACAATGCCACTAAATCACTTCTCGGATGAATCCCAATTAAAAGCCATCGTCCTAATTATTATTAATAAAAATAATAATTAACTATATTAAAAATAATTAACTTTGCTATTAACTGGAAATGGGATCATTTATCACTTTCATCAACTTATTGAATAATAATTAACTATATTAACTCTAACCAATTTGATAATTATTTTAATTATAGTTAATCGAACATTAACTAATCATTTAATTCCAGAAGTTCAAATCAATTTAATTCAATTATCATTTCCAAGTAAAACAGTTGAATTCATTGACCGTATATCTCAGTTAACTTTTAACTGATTTTCACTGTCAATTACCCAATCAGCACTGTCGATTAACCTTAATTACAACGATGATGAATATATATTCAACCATCAACATTCAAACAGGTTTTGGTGTCAGTCAGGGTGAACAATTCATATGTATGCACAACAAACGAAAAATACAGTTTATTTGAGGAATCCGGTCGGATCCCTCCAACCTGTCCATCTCTGCATCACAGATGTCAGTTTGAAATAATATACGCATAAAATAATTGACGAGATATAAACAACTACAATCAATCAACAGTAAACAAACAATTTGCATCCATCGCATCCAATCAACCAATTTAAACTGTTAATTGTAAATTATATTTTACTGTGAATGTACCACATCACAGAATTCCAGAAGGTGTGAGAATTAACTCACCTTGCTTTTGATTCGATTTCAGCGTTATTTCGTCTAATTTTAAACAAGTGTTTAAAATTGAACATCCCAGTTGTTTCTGAACCCTTCCGACTCAGCTCAGAAATGTAGTATTTTCTACCGCGATCCCAGCGTGACTGGTTTCACCGAACTCTGTCAACGAATGAACGTGTTATAAATTTATAAGTTATGATTAGATTTTAACTCTCTAAAAATTTACTAAATATTTAATTAATTATATTAACATGTTAAATATGATATTACCTCTTCAATAAGAGATTAACATCAGCTAATCCTTCCCAAATCATGTTTCTTGTTTTCCTCGGTACCCTGACATCTTCTTTTCTTCGATAGACATCCGTCTACAAACATCCCTGCGCATTTTCCAAACACGGCCCGCCAACCTAAATATCTGATTCTTCAATTCGCTCCCTTTTTTCCCAGTAAAACCATCCCATCTTCCTTATGTAAAAGAACCCACTCCACTGCTGCAACTCCTAATACCCTTGCAACCGAAAACAACTGCCACTCTTCCACGTAACTTAAAATACTCCTGGATCTTTAACACCCCATCACCGCCACATGCACACAAGCCGAACTTCACAGTTTATACGCCATTTAACTCCTCCTGTCCTCTTTCATGCATGCCACCCTAAAATATCAGCCGACGGTTCCCTTGAAACCATCGGATCTTGCGTCCGCTCCCCGTTTCCTTCGCTGCCAAAGTAAAACCGTGATATCCACACGTTCTCCCCTTCTGCTCTTCTTCTTCTACCATATAAACCATCCCCTTAAGTTCTTAACAGCATCATCCTCCTTCCGCCCATACACGCACCCAACACTCTGGCCATACCATCTACACTACTGGGACTGACGCCGCTTCGCCAGTAACATCTTCTTACTGGTCATCTCCACTCCCGAAACCCATCAAACAACTCCGGTCCAATTCATCTTTAATTAGCTTACCCATCACCGCTTCCACCATAGACCGGACTGCCACCAACCAATCTCGAACTGACCCCGCGACCTTCCCTCAGATCTTCCCTCCCACCGTCTGAAACTTCATCCGGCAGCTACTGCTTGCGACGCCCCTCCAGATCCAGGCGGCCTCACCCTTGCTTCCCAGTCACTCATGAGCTCAACGTCCCCGTCACTTCACCATTTATTTGTTTTAGACTACCGCTTCCTCTATGAAACAGCTCGCCCATAAACCCTAATGATCGGTCAACGTTCGAATTAGTGGGTTCGGTTAGAATACAGATGTACTGGGAAAAAGCACCGGGTATTTTGCTACTGTGCGGTTCAGGTAAAAAAGGAGATAGCTTCTACTGTTTTGAAGAAGAAAGTAAGACAAAGACGCTGGGTTATATTATATATACATATGTTGTTTGGATATTTCATAGAAGAGGGTTTCAATGAGAAGCACAGTAAAGAAAATGAGGGAGCACGGTAAAGAAAAATGGAGAAGTATTTATAGATGGGGAGACGTGGGAATCACGTACTTTGTTTGGCTGCCAAGAAAAAGTTAAATGAATTGTTTACTATTACTTTGTCTCCACGGTTTTCATGTTAGCTGTGAAGATAGGGAGTTTAGGTCTGCGGATGTTGGGAAAAAGGGCAGCAGGGTGTACGTTTTGATACAATAAGATTTTGCATAGCTGTAGATAATAAATATTATTATTATATATATTTATCTCAGTACGCTCCAATTAAAAGAAAGAACGCGGCAGCTGATGATTTTGTGTGATGCTGGCTTAAACATATACGAGATCGAGATGGGTGTATAATATTGTATTTGGTCAAATAGGTTCCGCTATATCCATGTTCGAAAATTTTAACTGGGCCAACATATCCTTACTGTTGTAGCACGAGGAAATGCATGTGCTGAGAATTTACTTGTATGCAAAGAACGAGCATTTATGTACACAGATAATGCACAGTGGAATTCAGACAAGGAACATGTGCTGCGATTTTTATGTAAAGGTTTTGTCGGGGTACACTCTTCCAAATATAAACAAAAAGGAAGGCAAGAAATCAATACCTGAATTTGTTCTAAGATTCGGATATTTTCATCCCACTTGGATTTTGTTTTTAAATGACAGTATAAAATCAATGTACTGTTTCTTCGCTAAGATAATTTTTAAATTTTAAGATTTTAAATAATAAAATAAATTCAAATAATTGGCTAGAAAATACGGGACGTTACATTCCTTCCCCCTTAAAATAATTTCGTCCCCGAAATTGCTAAAAAGGAAGAATGCTATAAACTCAATAATTTTCAAAAATCCAATTCAATAAAACTTCACTTTTATTTTCTTACTTCTAATTTTGACTATACCAATTAGTATTAATCGATAAACCAATTAATCTTTATAGAAAACAAATTCCAAAAATTTCAAAAAAAATTGAAACTTTTCTAACACAAATTTTTTTAAAAATTTTGGCGGAGTCTCCTCTGTATGGAGGGACATCTGTAATATTGCAGGATCAAGAAATATGTATACATCAACTCTCATGGTCGGAAAATCCAAAAATTCAAATCCAAAATCCCAAAGAAAACCAAAATTTCATATTTGCGTAGACGTACCTTTTGGCGAGCGTTATTATGCGATAAGCGAAATATTTTATTCGAGCTTGCTAAATTGTCTTGCAGCTCTTTTTTCAAATAGATTCAATTAACTCCAGACTTTTCTCTTGCATGGATTTTAAAGCTGAATTGGCACTTCTACACCTGTTCTCAACTCCAATAACTCATTAGTCATCAAAGCAATGTCAATCAGGTTCAAAACATTCATATCATTCACATCAATCAATTATACACCCAATTCAATCCACACGAGATTATAATTTTTTATAATCACTTCATTTATTTCTATAATTATCCATTCAGATTTATTTATCTGGATTGGTTTATTCAAATTATTTATTTCATTTTGGTTTTCAACCAAATCGATTCATGTTCAGGTTATATTCAAGTAACCAACAACACAATCCAAACATATCATACAAACAACATTAACAAATCAAAATAATTTGCCCATATTATAATAATTTGAGAAAAATCAATACTTTCATTATTTATAAAATATATTGGGCAAAAATAATTTCAAAAATAAATTTTATATCAAATTACAAATACGCGCTCTCATATATATACTCAAACTCAATCTAGGGTATTGCTAACCCCATCTCTATTGAGTCACACCACAGAGCCAAGGTTATCACAAAACCTCGCTCTGATACCACTGTAACGACCCGGGGAAAAGCTCGACGCTCGAGTTTTCGACAACGATACATAAACCTGTATCACTTGCCAAAAACCCAAGTATCGAACCCCCAGATTGTCATGAGAAAGAATTTAGAGGGTGAGAATAGAAAGAAAGAAGTATCAAAATAGAAGAAAGAAGAAGAACACATCAGAATCTCACAGCGGAACGAATAAAATATAACATAACAAATCTCTTTATAAAAAAACTGTATATACATACCAATCATCAGAGTACAACATATCAGTCACAGCGGGATAATATCTGTATATAACTAACGGTGGAGCCTCCTGCTTCCAACTCCTTTAACTCCAAGCGGAACCTAACCTGGAACATACTCGGTCTGACCCGAGCACATTTGATTTAAAACAAAATACACCGGGTCAGTCTGGAATACTATCAGTGATAAATTCACATAACACACACTTGTTTAACTTTGGAAAATCCTTTCAAAATCAAAGAATAATAGTAAGACTAGTCCACACATAAACACGGACGGTTTTTACCTTACTATAACCCAAAACATTTTTGAAATCAATATCTTTCTCTGATATTATCATAATGTCTAAATACAACTAAATAACAATCTAGAGGAACGCTTGCATCTCACGCTCCCCATACATAGTATACAAACCAAAACCGCGGGCGCTTATTGGATATTGGATTTCCAACTTGACAAGGTATGGGTCCACCTTCCGCACGTGTATCTCTAGAGGCAAATACACTGGGTTCAACAAGAACGTCTTGCAACCCGGCCCTCACATGACCGACCACTCATTTCGCTTGAGTGTATCGAATGTATATCACCGACGGTTGGGATCAGCAACCGCCTGCCCGAAAAGGGACAGCATCGAATACAGATTAAAGAAGCAAATGGAATTTCTCTAGATAGATGATCATACACCCTAATGGGAGCGACCCACATAGCCATGCTGCCTGCCCGATTTTTGTCATCTCCCGGTTGATGAGGCTTGAGGCTAGAATCCTCTTCTCGAACATCTGGCCATCATTCACTTTGAATGCCACATTGTCAGATCCACCAGATATCACTAATTGACGTCCACAAACATACTCTGCTCGTTAAGCTAGAGAGGTGCCCCTCTCCGCCACTAACAGAGATACGTTTGTAAAAATCAACGTACGTGATCCCATTGGAAATACTCTGTCAGGCACTCGTCCATACAAGTCATCCAGGAACAGGATGAACCGAAGGCACACTCCTACTGCATCCCTATAGGAATCACCCCAAGGATCAGTAGCGAGTAGTCCTTGCAACCCGTGGATTCCAACCACGACAGAACCACAGTTTATCTCTGGGAGCTAACCAAAGATTTTTAGCAGTCCTTCCGCTTACGAAGATCCCCAGTCTTCAATGCTCCATCTCGACCACCTTCAAATATCTTCACGTATTTGTTGGTCGGAATGGTTTTCGAATATAAATTCGATCCCGGTCTTTCCATACCAACAATCGTATTGGTCAAATTTGATAGTCGGTGATTTAACTATCAAATAACAAATGTGTTCATACAATGATCTTGCTGATTCGGTACTTGACATGACTTGGCCTTTTTAACAAAATCGTTAATAACCTCTAGATCTTCCAATAAATTCAAAACATTTATTTTTAATTAACTTTAACAAACCACTTTATACATTTCAGAGAAATGTGTACTTAACTTTCCATTTCAATTACCACGCCTTACACTCTTTTCAACCAATACCATCCCTCGATAATAACTAAGCCAATCAAGTTGGAGTATTTTAGTTACCTCTCAGACCTTGATCGACCCGTTCTTACCTTAGAATAATATTAGTTTAACCACTAACATCAAAATCGCATTTCCCCTTCGATTTCAAATTTGGTTTTAAAACCCTTTCTCGTATTTGGAATCCTCGCTCAAACTTCCTTACTTAATTCCTTTAATTAAGGAAATGTCCACTAAAACATAACTTTTACTTAAAGCATTATTTCACTTAAAATCTTTGGGTTCATAATAAAATCCCATGTTAAATAATTAGTTTCAATCTATCTGGCATTCTTATAATGAAGCTTATTTTAGATTTTTAAAACTAAATTAAGATCCCCTTTGACTTGGATTCCATTTCCAAATTCTTTTACCAATATTTGACACAAAACAATTATATGTAATTTGCTTTGTGTTGAAATCCTTATTTCCATTTACTCTGCTCGCTTAACCCCGTCCTTTATCATTGAAAGGTATCACTTTGGTTTAAACCCAGTTTAACATTCACATCTCACTCCATTACCAATGTATTAACCATCTCCCTTAAAAGGTTCCTCTCACTTGCATTTACTTTACTTAATTTAACAATTAAGTAAAAATTTATTTAAATCCTCACATCTACTTACTAATCACAATTACAATTCTCGTTTGAACACTCGGATTTAAATACCTTTATAACATCTCTTATCATTTCTTTGACCAAACCACAATGCCACTAAATCACTTCTCGGATGAATCCCAATTAAAAGCCATCGTCCTAATTATTATTAATAAAAATAATAATTAACTATATTAAAAATAATTAACTTTGCTATTAACTGGAAATGGGATCATTTATCACTTTCATCAACTTATTGAATAATAATTAACTATATTAACTCTAACCAATTTGATAATTATTTTAATTATAGTTAATCGAACATTAACTAATCATTTAATCCAGAAGTTCAAATCAATTTAATTCAATTATCATTTCCAAGTAAAACAGTTGAATTCATTGACCGTATATCTCAGTTAACTTTTAACTGATTTTCACTGTCAATTACCCAATCAGCACTGTCGATTAACCTTAATTACAACGATGATGAATATATATTCAACCATCAACATTCAAACAGGTTTTGGTGTCAGTCAGGGTAAACAATTCATATGTATGCACAACAAACGAAAAATACAGTTTATTTGAGGAATCCGGTCGGATCCCTCCAACCTGTCCATCTCTGCATCACAGATGTCAGTTTGAAATAATATACGCATAAAATAATTGACGAGATATAAACAACTACAATCAATCAACAGTAAACAAACAATTTGCATCCATCGCATCCAATCAACCAATTTAAACTGTTAACTATATATTATATTTTACTGTGAATGTACCACATCATAGAATTCCAGAAGGTGTGAGAATTAACTCACCTTGCTTTTGATTCGATTTCAGCGTTATTTCGTCTAATTTTAAACAAGTGTTTAAAATTGAACATCCCAGTTGTTTCTGAACCCTTCCGACTCAGCTCAGAAATGTAGTATTTTCTACCGCGATCCCAGCGTGACTGGTTTCACCGAACTCTGTCAACGAATGAACGTGTTATAAATTTATAAGTTATGATTAGATTTTAACTCTCTAAAAATTTACTAAATATTTAATTAATTATATTAACATGTTAAATACGATATTACCTCTTCAATAAGAGATTAACATCAGCTAATCCTTCCCAAATCATGTTTCTTGTTTTCCTCGGTACCCTGACATCTTCTTTTCTTCGATAGACATCCGTCTACAAACGTCCCTGCGCATTTTCCAAACACGGCCCGCCAACCTAAATTTCTGATTCTTCAATTCGCTCCCTTTTTTCCCAGTAAAACCATCCCATCTTCCTTATGTAAAAGAACCCACTCCACTGCTGCAACTCCTGATACCCTTGCAACCGAAAACAACTGCCACTCTTCCACGTAACTTAAAATACTCCTGGATCTTTAACACCCCATCACCGCCACATGCACACAAGCCGAACTTCACAGTTTATACGCCATTTAACTCCTCCTGTCCTCTTTCATGCATGCCACCCTAAAATATCAGCCAACGGTTCCCTTGAAACCATCGGATCTTGCGTCCGCTCCCCGTTTCCTTCGCTGCCAAAGTAAAACCGTGATATCCACACGTTCTCCCCTTCTGCTCTTCTTCTTCTACCATATAAACCATCCCCTTAAGTTCTTAACAGCATCATCCTCCTTCCGCCCATACACGCACCCAACACTCTGGCCATACCATCTACACTACTGGGACTGACGCCGCTTCGCCAGTAACATCTTCTTGCTGGTCATCTCCACTCCCGAAACCCATCAAACAACTCCGGTCCAATTCATCTTTAATTAGCTTACCCATCACCGCTTCCACCATAGACCGGACTGCCACCAACCAATCTCGAACTGACCCCGCGACCTTCCCTCAGATCTTCCCTCCCACCGTCTGAAACTTCATCCGGCAGCTACTGCTTGCGACGCCCCTCCAGATCCAGGCGGCCTCACCCTTGCTTCCCAGTCACTCATGAGCTCAACGTCCTCGTCACTTCACCATTTATTTGTTTTAGACTACCGCTTCCTCTATGAAACAGCTCGCCCATAAACCCTAATGATCGGTCAACGTTCGAATTAGTGGGTTCGGTTAGAATACAAATGTACTGGGAAAAAGCACCGGGTATTTTGCTACTGTGCGGTTCAGGTAAAAAAAGGAGATAGCTTCTACTGTTTTGAAGAAGAAAGTAAGACAAAGACGCTGGGTTATATTATATATACATATGTTGTTTGGATATTTCATAGAAGAGGGTTTCAATGAGAAGCACAGTAAAGAAAATGAGGGAGCACGGTAAAGAAAAATGGAGAAGTATTTATAGATGGGGAGACGTGGGAATCACGTACTTTGTTTGGCTGCCAAGAAAAAGTTAAATGAATTGTTTACTCTTACTTTGTCTCCACGGTTTTCATGTTAGCTGTGAAGATAGGGAGTTTAGGTCTGCGGATGTTGGGAAAAAGGGCAGCAGGGTGTACGTTTTGATACAATAAGATTTTGCATAGCTGTAGATAATAAATATTATTATTATTATTATATATATTTATCTCAGTACGCTCCAATTAAAAGAAAGAACGCGGCAGCTGATGATTTTGTGTGATGCTGGCTTAAACATATACGAGATCGAGATGGGTGTATAATATTGTATTTGGTCAAATAGGTTCCGCTATATCCATGTTCGAAAATTTTAACTGGGCCAACATATCCTTACTGTTGTAGCACGAGGAAATGCATGTGCTGAGAATTTACTTGTATGCAAAGAACGAGCATTTATGTACACAGATAATGCACAGTGGAATTCAGACAAGGAACATGTGCTGCGATTTTTATGTAAAGGTTTTGTCGGGGTACACTCTTCCAAATATAAACAAAAAGGAAGGCAAGAAATCAATACCTGAATTTGTTCGAAGATTCGGATATTTTCATCCCACTTGGATTTTGTTTTTAAATGACAGTATAAAATCAATGTACAGTTTCTTCGCTAAGATAATTTTTAAATTTTAAGATTTTAAATAATAAAATAAATTCAAATAATTGGCTAGAAAATACGGGACGTTACATTTGGATTCTCGTTTTTGATCCATTATCGCATTATAGCTAGCAAATACATTGGATGTATTCCAATTGTAGGAGGATAATGCTCTTATTACTTGATAATATGCATACATATTGCATTGCTTATTCCCTTTCATTGATCTGATGACTTGGAGGAATTTTCTAGCATTTGAATATGCACATGACTTAAGGTCAATCAATATTGATGTCAATCGACTTTATGAAATATTAAATAATATATGCATAATTTATAATACGAGCTCATGACAACTTCAGGTTGTTAATTAAATATTCACATACATGTTTATGTATGTGCGTCCACGTATTTCATATGTTATTGATTTGCATATTATTTCTCATTCGAGTTACCTATTTTAGAACAAATTGTTCATAAGGTTCCAATCATTAATTTTTGCTGATCAAGCAATGTTAATGCGAATCTTAAAGATCGTATTATAATATCCAAAATATCTGATTTGGAACTATATTGAACTTCTGGTTCAAATGGAATATATGAAAAACTTCGAGTTGTTAATCTATATTGAACTTCTGGTTCAAATAATATACAAAACAATTTCGAGTTTGTTAAACTGTATTAAACTTCTGCTTTAACTGTATTGAACTTCTGGTTCCACTATATTGAACTTCTGGTTCCACTGTATTGAACTTCTGGTTCCACTGTATTGAACTTTTGGTTCAAATAAAATATATAAAAAACTTCAAGTTGTTAAAATTTATTCTTCAACACAATATGTAAATATAAATATATAAGCAAGATACAATTCATTTTGAAAATTGTGCAATCTTTGTATGCATTATCATTGTCGCATATGATGTAACTTCTTTAAGAAGCATAATGTTATTATTTCACACAGTTTCAACAAAACTCCAGGCTTTTAGACTATGAAGTATTTCAAGTTCATCGATTGAGGAGCTTCGAGATCCTATGCATATATACACACATGCATATGTATATCAAGTTTATTAATTTATGATGAACTTCTAATTCTCAATCTTTTAACATACTTCTAATTTAGAAGCTTTTACATTCTTGCTAATTGTCAAAATTTCAAATTATTAACTTCATCAAATGAATTTTTTTCTCATAATCCAAGACTTCAGGTCTCAGATCTGAGTTATACAACTTTTTACATTACATTATATATTAGCCGCCAAATAAATTGACTAATAATACATATATCTATTTTAATTCCAAACACAAACATACATCATTTACCTTACAATATCCAATGCTTTTAATACATTTATAATAATATGGTAGTACAATATATATTACCATAACAATACATTTAATTCATTTATTATAAAAATAACGGAAATAACCTTTATACGGTCTAAATATATGAATCAAATAAATAAATTTTACTTAAATCAATATAATAAAATTTGGATCTAGCTACAATATTGATCAACAACAAAACTGGAATAAACAACTTATAGTTGTACTGCATTCCCAATAATCATATTTTATAAAAATACCATATATATGTATAATGTCTAATCGAGAATTGGGTAAAAGTGCATAATTATAGAACTAAAGTTTTACATTCTTTAATATGAATAATTCCATAAACTTGTAGATCTATACATAAATTTGACAACATAAAAGATTACATGTTTTAGGTTCAAATTATATAATCCATATAAAAATCTTTTAGATCTTTCTATTCATATCAAAATTATCTCTTACCATTACAAAAACTGCAGGTTCTAAATTCTCCATTTTTATAACAAAAATTGCTTCTGCATACATTTCAGGTATTTAAGATCGTTGTTTAAATCTTAGCATATGATCTTCGAGATGCATATTTCCTTTAGTCATTAAATTTGCATCATCATTTTTCTCATTTGCATACGAACTTCAGGTTCTTCATTTACATATGAACTTCAGGTTCCTCATTTTCATATGAACTTCAGATTCTTTATTTGAAAAAAAATTATATATGAACTTCATGTCATATGAACTTTTTCTACAAAATTTTTATCACCTTTAATTGTAGAAATCTCTTCTGGAAATATTTAATTATTTTCAAATAAACTGATCTCTTCTAGAGATATTTTACCATTTCCAAATATACAAATATCCTCCAAAGATATTTTGTTATCACCGCTTCTAGGATGAACTTATCTCCTCCAGAGATACATATATACAAACTACTGAAATGTCATATCAATATACAAAAATACATATCAAACCTTAAATGCAGTAACAAAATTAGGTGCATTAAGTAAAAATAGGATTCAAGAGAGAAAAGAAATCACTACTTCTGGAGTGTATGATATTCCTTCAGGGAACATATCTTTTATTTATGTAATTGCAATGCAACAAAAAAAATCTCTAACATCTCTTCTAGGATGTTGGATTTCCTACATAAAATTAAATCTCTAAAACATCTCTTCAAGAGATTAATATGCATACTATATCTTCAGGATATTCGGTTAATATAAACTGTACATGAAAGATGTCAGTTAGATGAAACCCGTTTAGAAATTTTCTATTGAATCCAATGTTATTGTCAAATATTATAATGTGTGTGTCTCTTTTAACTTCTTCTGGAAGTAAAATCTTTTCATGTCACAGCACTTAAGAAAGCTTCGGGCTTTAATTTTTTTTTCTTCTTCAACATATGAACTTCAGGTTCATATTATTTCAGATTCCAAAGAATTAATATAATTTATGATTTTTCATTTGTTTATTTTTCATAATTCACTTTTGGTGATATATCATTATTATATCTGAACTTAATACGATCTTCCAGGTATGTATTATATTTATATTTGTTTCTCTAGGAAACAATACAACATTTCTTCTGAAAATATGAATTATGTAACAAAATCAAGTTAAATATAATGAATTTATTTGAATAGAGAAGAACAAAATTTTGTTGAATCCAAAAGAATAAATCACTACAATCAACATCTCATTTTTAAATCATGTAGGGATCTCAAATGTATATAAATTGAGTATAATTTTGAGATCAACAGTATGACTACACAAAAAAAAAATCAGATCTATAATAGAGTGAGATCTGAAATATGATTAACAAAATAAGAATCAGATCTCAAAGTGTAGATCTATATGAGTTCTAAAATTATAAGGCTAAACAAAAAATCTAGAAGATAACACAATAGATTTAAATCTAAAATGAGATGAGATCTGACAAAAATAGAGATTTGAAAAATCAAATCAATCAGGTCAAAAAATAACCTGCCATTTTGAGATCTATAATTAGATCGGTTAGAGTACCGTTTTGAGATCTATAATTAGATCGGTTAGAGTTTCGTGCTGATAACGTGTTATAAAATAAAAGAGAGCATATGTTAAATAAGAAGCCATTAGAGATAACAGAAAAGGTAGGGGAGAGACTTTTATTTCTATTACTTCAAGTGTGTACAATTTCTATTACATTGGCTCCTTTATAAATAGGCTTTGGAGTTGATATTAGGCTTATTCCCATGATGTGGAATATGACGAATGCATATTCACTTATATATATATATTACAACATTTAAATATGTAATAATGTGAGGGATGTTCGCAGTAGCAGGTCCAGCCATGGGCATAGGCCCACCAGGCAGCCGCCTAAGGCCTAGGGTTGGGGAAAGGCCTCAAGCTTATATTTTTATGTATATTTACAATATGATAGCAATCAGTAATCAAAAGATTCTGTGGTTGAGTGGGAAGTGCTGCAAGCTGTTATGGTTAAGGTCGTGGGTTCGAGTGTTAGGGGCCTCTTATTTTAGTCATGTGATTAATTTTCTGTGTTGCTGCTTTGATTTGGCCTTGGGCCCCTAATTGTTCACGGTCGACCCTACGCAGCAGTAGCCCAGCGGTTAAGGACTTTGTGCGTAGTAACATTGGCATGGGTTCGAAACCCAGAATGACATGCTAAGAGCTTACCATGTGCATATTGCGACAACCGCGGGATCGAACACCCGACCTCCCGGAAAGCAATACCACGCACTAACCACTGTGTTAAAAGATCTTTGTGTTAGCTTTTCGAGAGGGGTGTTACAGACTATCCCCCTTAAAGAGCCCAACGTCCTCGTTGGCTCATATCACTCACCTCCTAGGCATTGTGCATGAAACCCGTATCAGTACCACACCAACTGACATTCGCAGGATTAACACACAATTCCGGCTGGGTATAGGCTATGATAACAAATGTGACAACCACGGGATTCGAACCCCCGACCTCCCGGAAAGCAACACCATGCACTAACCACTATGCTAAAAGATCTTTGTGTTATCTTTTCGAGAGGGGTGTTACACATACTAAGATCAACCACTTATGTGGTGCTCGCGGGCTAAACTAGGTGCACTAGGGTGGGTTTTACGACTCCAGTCAGTTTCCTTTCTGAACAAATTCAAAAAAAAATGTGAAGGGTTTAGTAGAGTAATTGTAAATTGGTAAATCATAGGATTTTAAAAATAAAATATCCCAGATATTAAAAGAATTGAGAAGAACAGAGATAACTCCTAAAATTAATGTGAGAGATTCAAAATTTTCTTCTTTACTATTATTTAATAGTTTTGTTAAAGATTTTTTTTATATAAAATTTAATACTTCAAAGTCGTAATGTATTCATTAATTAACTAGTACTTTGACAAAAACTTACTATATGCCTCCTTCTGATTGCTTTTCCTACAAAGCAAGTAGACTTTACTAAAAATTTACACATTTCTGTTATGGCATTTTTATTAGTATGTTAAGACACAATAACAGGTATACTATCAGTATAATTATAACTTATTGCACTAATTTTCATAAAGTATCAAGATAAGTCTTGTTGGAGAATGGAGTTTTGATGACAACAACCTTATTTCAATTATCGTTAATTATAAAATATATACTAACATCTTTATTTAGAATATATATATATATATGTACATACGCAGGATTTGTATACAGGAATTCATACAGAAGACTGTACAGTTAAAGAGCTTTAAGAAATTCAGAATTCAAAGTAGATTCAAGACTCATGAGTAATCAAGATTTCAAGAGTTCAAGAGTAATATATCTATAGAGTTTAGATTTTGTGAGACTCCAAATAGCACTCCAGTTTCAAATCCAAATTCTAATTCTAATTTTTCAGTTCTTTCCTCAATCCTCTCTATTTTTGTACTTTTTCCTATCTATTTTGTTTTTCTATTTAACTCTATTTTTATTCCTTTTTGTTTTTCAAACTTAGGTTTTTTTATATATACTTTATTTATATTTTATATAAATAAAACCTTATAATTTTATAAATATATTTATATAGTTTAAAAATATATTTTCATATGTTTTTCTATCATTTAATATTGATTTACAACATTAGAATTTCATCCAAGAATTTCCAGAATTAATTTTATATCAAAATACTTGAAAAATGCTTTGAAAATAAAATTTACACATGGCTATGTCGACATAGCAAAATATGTATGTCGACATATAACAACACTTTTTCTAAATTTGAAGGGAAGTGTCTTTTCACTATTTGAAACGCTTCAGAACCATTGCAACCCTTCATGCCTTATAAAAAGAGGTTAAAACCGAATTTTCTAACATCTCTTCTTCTCCATCTTCATCCTCTTTCATCCTACCATTATTATTAATCATTTTTATGGTTTTTACACTTATACTTTGTCGAATTTACTTCTGAATTGATCAAACTTCTTCTCTCTACACTCTCTACTCTCTGAATCAAGTGCTATTGAAGAGTTATAGGGCTATTTTGTAATTAATTGGGTTGAATAAACCTTGTTGTGAGTCAAAGAGGAGTCAGTGTGTCCTTATGGGCCGTGAAATTAAGGAAATAGGAGTCAGTGTGTTCTCGTGAGCCTTGAAATCAAGAAAGTAGGAATCGGTGTCTCCTTGTTGAGCCGTGAAATCAAGGAGGGTGTAATTGACTATTGAAATTGTAATTAAACTCTGCGCAGCCCAGCGTTTTATGGGACTAGACGTAGGAGTAATCCGAACCAGTATAAAATCCGGTGTTTCTTTTCTTTTCTGCACTTTTGTTTTTGGTTAATTTGCTTTTTGTCCGTATTTGTGTTTGTAGTGTCTCATTCATCCCATAGTTCTCTCTAGTTTTTAGTTTTGTTTAAATTCTTACAAACACTATTCAGCCCCCCTCTAGTGTTTGCTTTGCCTGAACGATCCATTCCGCAATCCCTAACAATTGGTATCAGAGCAAGGTCTTTCAAAAAGTTCATAATCTGATTTTTGAAAATTTGGTGAAATGGAAAATTTTGGAATCTCTAATAATACTAGAATTAATTCATGCATTTCATCAATGTTAAAAGAGTCTGCATATATTAATGTTAAAGAAGCATATGATCTACTGGAATATTGGTCAATACAGAAAAGCATGAGTTCTATGACTTTTGAAAACTCAAAAGTTGAAAAGATTGGTGAAGTGGCTATTGGCAATTCAAATTCTGAAAAGGTGGCTATTGGTAATTCAAATCTTGAACTGGTGTGTTATATGGCTATTGAAAATTCAAATTCTGGAAAGCAATTGGTGGAAATGAAAAAGGGGAAATGGATACTTGATAGTGGTTGTTCAAGACATATGGCTGGAAATCCAGAACTACTCAATTATCTGAAGTATAAAGATGGTGGATTGGTAAACTTTAGAGATAATTCCAAAGGATACATCATTGGAATCGGCAATGTCGGTAATTCTGAAACTCCTACTATTTCTGATGTTTTATTAGTTAGGAATTTAAAACACAATTTGCTAAGTATAAGTCAACTTTGCGATAAAGGATATAAAATAAAATTTGAAAAGAATAAATGTTTCATATAAGATAGGAATTCAAAGGTTATATTCAAAGGAGATAGAAAGAAAAATATTTATATATTAAGTATGAAAATTTCCAATGATAATTTATGTCTTATGGCCAACACAAGTGACCCATAGATTTGGCATAAGAGATTCGGTTATATAAGTTTCAAAAATATTTCTAGAATTTCTAAATTAGATTCGGTTAGAGGATTACCCAAAATGGAATTCAAAGTTAATAACTTATGCGATGCTTGTCAATTCAGAAAATTAAAGAAGAGTTCACTTAAATTGAAAGAAGAAATCACTACTGCAAAATCATTAGAGTTAATACACATAGATTTATTTGGTCCATCTCAAACTCAATCAATACATCATAACAGATATGTATTTGTAATAGTTGACGACTTCTCTAGATACACTTGGACTTTGTTTCTTAGAAAAAAAAGTGATGCTTTTGATCAATTTAAAACTTTTTCTAAAAGGATGCAAAATTTATTATCACTAAATTAAAATAATACGCAGCGACCATGGTGGAGAATTCAAAAATGAGAATTTTGAAAAGTATTGTAATAAAAGGGGAATAACCCACAAATTTTCAATTCCAAGAACTCCTCAACAAAACGGAGTAGTTGAACATAATAACTAAACGATAAAAGAATGTGCAAGAACTATGTTATCCGATAGTAACTTACCAAGGAATTTTGGGCTGAGGCAATAGCAACAGCTTGTTATATTATAAATAGAATTTCAATTAGACCTTTGACTCATAGAACTCCTTACGAACTTTTGTATAATAAGAAACCAAAAGTATCTTATTTTAGAATATTTGGAAGTAAATGTTTTATACTTAATACAAAGGATAATTTAGACAAATTTGATTCAAAATCAGATAAAAGAATTTTTATTGGATATTCTGAAAGTAGCAAGACTAGAAGCTATTAGAATTTTACTAGCCTTTGCAAACGATAATAATTTCAAATTATATCAAATAGATGTAAAAGTGAATTTTTAAATGGTTTTGTCAAAGAAGACGTATATATAGGGCAACCACCCCTATTTGAAGATGAGAAGTTACCCGATCACGTATATAAACTAAAGAAAAGCGTTATATGGATTAAAATAGGCTCCTAGAGCTTGGTATGATAGATTACGAAATTATTTATTACAATCAAACTTTGAAATAGGAAAATTAGATAATACACTGTTTATTAAGAAAAATAACAAAGATATACAATTAGTATAAATATATGTTGATGACATAATCTTTGGGTCAACAAATGAAAAAATGAATAAATAATTTTCAGATATTATGACCAAAGAGTTTGAAATGAGCCATATGGGAGAATTATCATTCTGTTTAGGTTTACAAATTTGACAACTAAGAATGGAGTATTTATTAATCAAGAAAAATATACAAGAGATTTAATTAATAAGTACAATATAACAACGACAAATGGTAGACCAACACCTATGGAAACTAATATTGCTTTAAGTAAAGATGATACATCAAAAGACGTTGATCAAAAACTATATAGAGGAATGACAGGATCATAATTATATATAATTGCCAGTAGACCAGATATAATGCATAGTGTATGTCTCTGTGCAAGATATCAATCACAACCTAAAGAAACTCATTTAACAGCCGTAAAACATATTCTGAGATATGTAAAGCATACATCAGATTTTAGATTATTTTATCCTAAAAATGATTCATTCGATCTAGTTTCATACTGTGACGCTGACTACGCTGGACATAAATCTGATAGGAAAAGTACTAGTGGAACATGTCATTTTCTCGGACATTCCCTTGTATCTTGGTTTAGTAAGAAACAAAATACTGTATCTTTGTCAGCAACTGAAGCAGAATATGTATCTGCTACTTTGGCATGTTCACAAGTAATTTATATGCAACAAATTTTAAAAGATTTTGGTTTTAACATAAGTAAATCACCTATATACTACGATAATACAAGTGCTATAAATATATCTAAAAATCCTACTCATCATTCAAGAACTAAACATATTGATGTGCGACATCATTTTCTAAGAGATAATGTAAGTAAAGAAAAGATTTCACTTGAATTTATAAAAACAGATAAACAAATAGCCGATATATTAACCAAACCATTAAATGAAGCAACATTCACTAAATTTAGGAGAGAATTATGTATATGTTCATTAAGTGAATTAGAATAATTACAGTAATAATATATATATATACACACACATATATATAAATATAATAAGGAATTAAAATAATAAAATTTGCAACAACACTATGTCGACATGAATATTCTGGTATGTCGACATATAACTGAAATTTTTAAAAAATAGTTCCTACCAAAAGTTAATTATTCCAATTTTATAACTCCTTTAATTCGACTTTTATTCTTCATTCTCATTCTTCTTCTCTGTAAAAACTCTAAATTAAAAATTATAATGGCTTCCGGTAATCCAAATACTCAAAGCAACTCTGATTCATTCGTTGGACCATCCTAGAGTCCATTTCAACGATCTACGCTCTCTAGAGTAATCAAAATTGAAGAGAAAATGGAGTATTTACTGCAAATGGTGGCTGAGATGCAAGTGCTTCAAATTAGAATAAGTCAAGAGCAAAACGAACAAGGAAAAGTAATGAGGAGTCTCTTAAAGTTTATAATGAATAATGAGACTAACCAGATTATCATCAATGACGATAATCAACCAATGGAAGAAGAGGAAGAACCAGAAGAAGAACCGAGGAAGAACCGGATGAGTAAGAAATGATGGAGAAGGAAGAACATCAAGAGGCTCAAACAACGGTTGTGGACGAAGATGATAACGTAAAATGCGTAGGAGAGGTCCTATTTGACGAAAATAGGAATGTGATTGAAAAGAATGAAGAATTCTGTCTCCATTATCCAAATTGTCTAATTCACAAGTCTCCCATTGTCAAATAATTTAGTGTTTAAGGATTGTCTAGATTTAGCTTTATTACGTTCTTATGGTATGTTGTATATGTATATGTATAAATCCATGTATATGCACATGTGTTTGTTTAACATAAATAAAATTGCTGTTTATGATTGATATTGTTCTAAACCTTCTATAACATAAATATACGTTTATTAGATTAAGGGGGAGTATTCTAAATAGTTATTAAATTTAAGGGGGGTATTTCTAGAAATATTGCTTAGATTCTACAATTGCTTAAATTGGGGGTATATTTTTTTTTGTAATGCCAAGGGGGAGGAATTATAAAATATAGGCATAGTTTTATAGAATTCTTATAGACAGGGGGAGTACAAGAAGATCATCATCAAACAGGCATATACATGTATGATATTTTATAAACTAAGGTTGTCATCATCAAAAATGGGGAGATTGTTAGAGAATGGAGTTTTGATGACAACTACCTTATTTTAATTATCACTGATTATTAAATATATACGCATCTTTATTTAGAATATATATATATATATATGTAATATGCATGATTTGTATACATGAATTAATACTGAAGACTGTACAGTTTAAGAGCTATTGAAGATTCAGAATTCAGAGTAAATTCAAGAATCATGAGTAATTAAGATTCCAAGAGTTCAAGAATAATATATTTATAGAGTCTAGATTTTGTAAGACTCCAAATAGCACTCCAAGTTCAAATTCTGATTTTTCAATTCTTTCCTCAATCATCTTTATTTTTGTTTTTCTTTCTTTTCCGTTTTGTCTTTTATTTAACTCTATTTTTATTCCTTTTTGTTTTTCAAACTTAAGTTTTTTTATATATACTTTATTTATATTTTATATATTTTAAAACCTTATAATTTTATAAATATATTTATATAGTTTAAAAATATATTTTCATGTGTTTTTCTATCATATAATATTGATTTACAACATTAGACTTTTATCCAAGAATTCCTAGAATTAATTTTATGTCAAAATACTTGAAAAATGCTTTGAAAATAAAATTTGCACATGGCTATATCGACATAGCAAAATATGTATGTCGACATATAACAGCTATTTTTCTAAATTTGAAGGGAAGTGTCTTTTCACTATTTGAAATGCTTCAGAACCGTTGCAACCCTTCATATCCTATAAAAAGTGGTTAAAGCCGAATTTTTTAACATCTCTTCTTCTCCATCTTCATTTGTTTCATCCTACCATTATTCTTAATCATTTTTTATGGTTTTTACACTTATACTATCGAATTCACTTTTGAATTGATCAAACTTCCTCTCTCTACACTCTCTACTCTCTACTCTCTGAATCAAATGCTATTGAAGAGTTATAGGGTTGTTTTGTAATTAGTTGGGTTGAATAAACCTTGTTGTGAGTCAAAGAGGAGTCGTTCTTGTGGGCCGTGAAATCAAAGAAATAGGAGCCGGTGTGTTTTTGTGAGCCGTGAAATCAAGAAAGTAGGAATCAGTGTCTCCTTGTTGAGCCATGAAATCAAGGAGGGTGTAATTGACTATTGAAAGAGTAATAACACTCTGCACAACCCAGCGTTGTGTGAGACTGGACGTAGGAGTAATCCGAACTAGTATAAAATCCGGTGTGTTCTTTCATTTTCTGCACTTTTGTTTTTGTTTATTTTTCTTCTGTGTTTGAATCTGTGTCTGTGTTTGTGTTTGTAGTGCCTGATTCATCCCATAGTTCTCTCTAGTTTTTAGTTTTGTTTAAATTCTTATAAACACTATTCAACCCCCCCTAGTGTTTGCTTTGCCTGAACGATCCATTCCGCAGTCCCAAACAAGTCTCATATATTTGTACTACTCGACGATAATCCATACAAACATTGCTCATGTGCGACGCAATGCCACTCACTTGTTACATGGTACTCACGTTTGAAATCACGTCTAAAATACACGTTATTTCATCGTAATCAAATTTCAATACATTTTAACAATTCACACGTTTAAATTATAAATAAAACAGGAGAATAGTGTCAAAGACAACGTTACAGGCTTTTTCAGCCATAATGGTGGCCTGCTAAAATTTTATTCTGAAGGGCACAACATCAGATTTTAGGTATCAGTTTTACAGTGTGCATAATATCAGATTTTGACTGCCAGTTTTGAAATATTAGTTTTATAGTATGCATGGTATCTGTTAGCCTGTTTTGTGACCAGGATACCCGAGGCTAGGGACTTGAGTATGAACTTACATTGATTGGCGATCACTTCAATAGAGTGGTAGAAGGTTGGAAAACTTGAAGTGTACATGCAAATGTCACCGGATTGGATTCCCCTTTCGGATCAGATCAGATCCTTCCTTTCGGATCGGATCAGACTTGACCTGATCCCCTTATACTGAAATGGCCTGAAGCTGGAACTTTGAGCATCCGGTTCGGATCGGAATGGGAGGACCTGTCTTTCCTGGAATGATGAATTCTTGACAGTTGAAGACCATTATCCCACGTTCTCCACTACTTCCGAAATCCCCTCTGATGTCGCCACGTGGCATAACCGACCCACCATTTACCTGCAGCCATAAATACAGGAGAATACATCGAATGAAAGGGACCTTTTGGCACTTTATTTCTCCACGTATGCCATGGCCGAATTCCTCCACAAATAACTACCTTCTTCTTCAATAACAATCAATGAATTCAGAAAGAATTATTAATTGAATTCGAGTGTTTGAGGGCAATATTCATTGTAATTGTAATCTATGAATGAAATGAGAAAATATGAAGTGGATGTAGGCTTGTTAATGCTGAACCACTATAAATCTCGTGTCTTTGCTTGATTTTCTATGTTTTAGATTATTATTCTTCACAAATCCTATTCAATTGGGTGTTAGTGCCAATTTTTGGTCTAACATTTTGGTGCTTTCACTGAGAGTGGACTGATTCTCAACCATAAATCTCCTCATCTACTAATGGATGTCATAATTCGTTGAGGGGAGATCAGTACTCAATTCTGAAAGAGTCGCTTGCTGCTTAGATGGGCTGAAGGAGTTGGAGATGTGATGAACCAACAACGTTTTCATTGGAAGTTAAAGTTGGATATACTGAAGTAGATTTGAAAAAAGCTGCACAGGCCTTGTAGATCAGATCGAGCAAAAGGTCAGATCGGATGGAAATTTGTGTGGACACAGTAGATAAACAGACCACCGGCTCGGATCGATGTAACCGGCTCGGATTGAAGTAACTGGGATCGAAGTAACCAGTTCGAATAAGGCAGATGAGTATACCACTGACCCGAGGGTGACACCACGATCCGACCTGGAAGAGTGAACCCGAACTGAACCGTATAAGGGGCACCCTAACCGATCAGCTGACGATGCTCCGATCCGGATCGGAGGAACTGGTCTGATCCGACCCAACGTGAAGACATCTCTGAACAGCCACTTGAAGGCATGATCCGATCTGACCCAACGTGAAGACATCTCCGGGACTGTGGGGCCCCGAACCCCCACCGGCGCTGCGCCCGGACCCGCTGACGGCCTCGCCTTCGGCTCAGAGCACGGCTCGCCTTCGGCTCGACATATATTTTGGCCAACAACAGTCATCAAAGCTTATCAATGAAGATTAGATGGATAGTCTAAGAATATCACAGAAAAATGACAATGATTGGGATTTTTCCCAGAGCCATGATACCTACTCACATCAGTAAGCCAGTGTGAGGAGCTATCGATCAGATTCAGCTTGTTATCATCGATAGTATACGAGACAATGATTGTCTCATAGCAGCCTCCTCTTCCATAGCTCGAATGGTGTATAGATTCCACCGATGCAACTGATGTTGCTCCCTAACGAGTAGCGACCACCTTATTTATGTGACTTAAACTTATTCAGTCGGCGGAGCAACGAATGACAGTTACATGGAACAGTCTGAGCACTACTCCGAAGATGATTCATATGATCTTAGTGACCATAATTGTCAATGATGGGATACCATAAAGTAGCTATGGATCCCAACATCCCAAAGCAACACTTCAATATTATGATGTGATGAATAAAATATGTCCTGCGGTTCACCTCCCAAGGAACTTGGCTAACCTTTGCAATGGCTATTTGCTGTGAACCGCATCGAGGAATACTGATTTCCATCGAATAAGGTTTAGGTCAACATACTTTGATGTCCAAAGTTAGGTACTAGTTAAACCACCACATGCCATGATTGAACCTATGGATCCTTTCACGAATTATAACAACTTGACAACTCACCAGCCACTATACGACCTTGGTCAAGTGATGAGAGCCCGAGATTAAAGCAAATATGAATCAACCATTAGCTCTCTATTTCTTATTTCTATTGTGATATAACGCATGAATATTACTTTAGGTCTCACAAGTTATGCTATCGTATTCAAGCTTATTTAATCAAGGTCTAGATCGATCAGCTCCAGCAGAATTCATAGCTTACATTGCACCCGAGTGTCTACTGCTCAGTCCCAATGGAAGCTGGAGCAGGAATGGTTCGTGATGATCAAGTCACTGGAAGAGCTTCCTATTTGGCTGGATGGAATATGCTATGCAATAGAAATGACGTGGAACCCAAAAACGCTTCCCCTCTCGAGGAGATGTAGTGTGAAGGATGCATAAGCTTAGCAAGCAAGGGAGACATCGCAGAAAGAGTTGCTTGATGATCCGCCCGAAGACATAGATCCCAGAGAGGATGAAGATTCGGGATGCATGATCGACGACCTCAGCCTTGCTAAAAAATTGGCAATTTAAAAGTATAGAGCACTTAGGCCTGGATGTTGATTGATTATTTGTTCATTTGACCTTATTCCTGATATGGGATTGAAAACATATTTGCAGACGGATGAGACATGACTATCCCCCCTAGCTTGACCTTTTACGTGGCTCGATCCTATGCTTGACGCCACCAGAATAAAGGAGGCAGCATTGCCCCTTGATATGCTTATTTTTAAATCATACAATTTACTTCTACATGCTTCCTGAGTTATTGGCATGACAAACTCATGCGGTATGAAGGATGCAGGTACCCGAAGTTCGGTGCCAATCACTCCTCCCATAGATTGATTGGAGGAACACAAAGCCTTAGCAAACGTCATCCGATTGTTTGCCTGACTAACTCTAGTCCTCAGAGCTTGGATAGAAGTATGAATCTAGGACGAGTGTGATGGGCACGCCAAGATTAAATACCACTCGATCCATGACTCTAACTTTCATGATTCGAGAGAGAGTATAAAGGACGGGAAGACGACGTCCACCACTCTAACTCTCATGATCCAAGAGAGAGTATAAAGGGCGTGAAAAAGGTGTCCTCAAGGTGTGAAGGTGCACCACGATTAAAAGACCGCCTTGATTCCACTCTACCCTTGGTATTCGATGGGAGAGTATAAAGGCACCAGAGATTGCGCCACAAATGAACTCCTACCCTACTGAAGGATTTGGGGGCAAATTGAAAGTTGAGTTCGAACTCTATCCTAGGCATACGATAGGAGAGTATAAAGGCATTGCAATTAAATGCCACAAAAGGGCTCCTACCTTGCTGCAGGATCGGGGGCAAGAATGGAAGCTGAGCCCAAACCCCTCATTTTCATATATAGGGGGCAATACAATGCTGATCCTAATCAATCCTGAACAAGTCCAGACTGGGCACTTTATTCATGACTGAATGGGGGCATACACACACATCACCCCCCTTAGATGAATTCTATATGATTTTCTAGATATTATTTGATTGCAGGGATTCTGAATTGGAACCCTTACTTGATTGTGATGTGCTTTATTACCTATTACTTAGAGATTCATTTTGTTTACAAAATGCAGGCTTGTACAAGATAACAAGACAAGAATGCAAGGGCCACACTCGCGACAACCGCAGCAGGCCGGTGGAAAACAAACGAAGGGCCACATCCAGAAGGCGGACACTGATGCCCAATGCTAAACTTCTCAGGAGACTCAAAGGCGATGACCGAAAAGAGGCCTTGAGAGTGAATTGTTCAATGATGTGTCACACAACTTAAGGCAATGACCGAAAGGAGGCCCTAAGAATGATATATTAAATCAACATACACACCCACGTGTGACTGACCATAGCCCAAGTGTAATGACGAGTGCCACCTCGCAAATACACTGAATGGAAAATGCGATAGCTCGAGCACTTGGATAATCACTTAAGATTTGAAAGTAATGTCTCTTTTCCATGCATCCATGTCTAAATTTGAATGGGATGTGATACAACTACCGATCTTTCGCCATTAGCCCTAGACTGGGGGAACACTATTGAAAATATTTACACATGACATAACTTGTATGTCTGTGTCTAACTCATACCTTGATCTTTACAGGCCACTTGAGGACCACAGAATGGATGTGGAGTGGACGTCCATTTACTAGTCCCGACCGACTTTCCGGTTGAAAGACCCCAGATAAGGGGGGACACCATTACTTTGACTTCCAGCTTACAAGGAAGCGAATTGTCTGACACTCCGAGTCAAGGGCCAAAAAGAAGGAAGATAGAAATTTCTTCCATGCTGAGGATGTTGGTGCAAAAGGCGCTAGGAGCGAAGTAAGTCAGCAGATTTCTTCTTGCGGTAATCCCTCAGCATGTCAGACCAGATATGAAACGGATGGTGCCAATACTGAATTAAGAACCCAGATGGTATGATAAAATGAACTTCTCCGGAAGCGTTAGAAAATGATGGATGACTTCTTTACTCAGATGGATGGATGGCCGAGTAGCTACAACTTAATCCTTGGAGCGAGCAACATGGGAATTCAATTGACAACGAACTTGGCTCAATCACTCCCTTTTCCGCTGTTTAGATCGCATGAGACCCAAGGACGGGTTGGCAACGTCGTCTTGAGTGAAACAAGGGGCAATCAACCGCCTCCCAGACATTTGTAGCATGCAACTTCTGACCATAACATCTTGGATGAAAACGATGGCAATGCAAGAGCCACTAAAAACTTAAACGAAGTTCGACCAACCTTTGCTCCAATTCAGATGAATGCTTCACATCCAACTCAACTTCAACATTAAGTTCCTCATTCCTTAATACAGGGGGCAAATAGAAGCATACGAGGTGACTATAATTTGACTATATTGCCACCCGACTCTGATCCATAGAGATTGGATGGGAAACCAAAGACTAACATGAGCTGGACACATACAAATCTTTTTGTATCAAACTTTAACTCATGAATTGATGAGGAAGCATGATTTCAGAGAAGAAATGGATTTGATGCTCACCTAATAGCAAAACCACATTAGATGAGGCACATGCATGTGATACAAGTTTCGAGTAACGTAATTCAACTATCCACCAACTTTATGCATATTGCTATCATCATAGTCCCGCAAGATCCCAGACTGTAACCAAAAGAATGACTCATCAAGATTGACCCGCATACATCCAAGCAGCAAATCACCATCCAAAATCATAGGACGAAAGCCTGATTGACGGTTATTGCATATGCGGATCTAAGAAGCCAGAGACCAACTTCCACCCACTTTAAGACTTCATGTGGGGGCACCAGCGCTAAATTGGACAATTGGCAATGACTCCTCGAAAACAAAGGCCAGATTGCCAATGTTAATTGAGGCTTCACCAGAGGCGGCACACCTCAAAGGCAATGTAAGCAATGTCAGTCAAAACTTTTTCACATGAGACATCAGGGATTTCATCAACTCCCTGCTCTTCAAGCTACCATTTCCGGGTCTTGGATCACATAGTTGTTGTACAATTTTTGGTGGCATCCATCCGATTTGATCAACCACTGGAACGCGTTGGTCACCCATTTCGTTGAGCGATCAAAGGTCCACGTCTGTCGATCCAAGAATGTAATGTTACCCACTTCAATCAAACAAAGGTCCAGCGAGACCATACATTCATTCCACAAAAGGTTCAATGTCGCAGCAACATCTACAGACCAGCCTGGACCATCTATAGTGTTTTTAGCAGCAATATCCAGTATTCTAGATAACTCGGACTTCAAAGTCTCTCCGTGTTGAGACCCACCAAAAGGCCTTGGCGGATTCACCTTTAAAACAAACCTCAATATCTTTATATCATGAGATTTTCCTAGAAACATTGGTGAATTCTATCTTGAAACAGACAGATTCCTGCAATAAGAGGATACCTATATTGAGATGGATGATCACAGTGTTTTCATGACAAAGAATGGAGTATCGTCTAACTCCTTAAATGTTAAAGACAAAAGAGAAGCCTAGGAAAGGCTAACAAGAATGTACAAATCCGAAAAGGGCCAATTTCATTGATCGAGCCTGCGATCTTGATTGCCAAGCTCAAGGGAACCAAGCACGAGAGATAGATTCAACAATACAGTGATGGCTATTCTGGATTATGCCAAAGCATGAAAGAAGGAGCTCGAATAACTCCCTAACGATGTTCTCTCGCTTACATGATTGACGAGCTTACTCAACTCCGTAGCTGATGCGAGGTGAGTATCTAAGTTCGCTGACACTCGATAAGGCGATCCCTGCTTTCTGACTAAACAGATAGGATGACACAGACACAAATGTGATTCGACCATTCCCGTATACAACTCCAACCCTTGGCGACTTGAGAAAGAGCACATAACGACACGGGTTGGCTAAGATTGTTGAACATGCAGCTCCAACCCAATGCAACAAAAAAAAAGAATAAAAGATAGAAGATTGGATGTCCAATTGACTTGGCCCAACCCCCACTAATGCTAGGGGAATAAGCACTGACTTCGATCGTCCTCCACTGATTCTGGGAGCATCATCTTCAACGAACAGATTGACTTTGAACATGACCCTGACTCAGTGCACGATTCAGAACATATACACTATATCTCTGGAGTAAGACATAATTCATCTTGACCATCCATGTGAGTCAAATAACGGATCAGGCATTGAGACCAAAGACTTGATCCGTAGCTGCATCAAATGGAAAGTGTGATAAACTCCTCAACTGCCTTACGATTGTCATGATCCTACCAGCTATTGGCTTGCATGTTTTCAACAACATCTCATATTGACTCGTATGTAATCATAGGATTATAAAACGATCCGGAATAATCATGGTTTTCAGATACCTTTTTGTTATGATTCGAAACAATCGTGGATCCCTATATTAATATCCTGATATCAAGATAGTTTAATTCCAAGCACAAATGATAGATTCATATGCCAATTCCGATACACTCTATCCCAACGGTCTAGATGCTAGCTCAAAGCCCAAAGATTCTGATACTACCCTATGACTTGGATGACTATTTCATACATTGACTTATACATAAAAGAAAGCATGACTCAGTAACACACTTGACTAGCAGAGGAAGATGACGTCGTTTAGCATTAACTTGTGCATGTACGATCTCACACGGGAGCCGACGATTCTACATGACTTATGATGAAAAAATTCAACCACTTGATTCGATGAGGTCTAAACGATTGGTCGATCATCATGACCACTCTAGCCATGGAATTTGGCCCGATAAGCATCAATAGAAGTAGTGTGATATATGACAAGCCATTTATAAAGGAAAAGATCCATATGCCGGAACTACTCAATAGGACACAAAAATCTGATAAAGCTTCCTCAAGGTTGGATGACGTTCCAAAATGATTCAGCTCGACTTATCCAAAGCACATCTCATCTGCGATAAGATGTACTTTGGGGGGCAAAATGTTAGCCTGTTTTGTGACTAGGTTACCCGAAGCTAGGGACTTGAGTATGAACTTACATTGATTGGCGATCACTTCGATGGAGTGATAGAAGGTTGAAAAACTTGAATTGTACATGCAAATGTCACCGGATCGGATTCCCCCTTTCGGATCGGATCAGATCCTTCCTTTCGGATCGGATCGGACTTGACCTGATCCCCTTATACTGAAATGGCCTGAAGCTGGAACTTTGAGAATCCGGTTCGGATCGGAATGGGAGGACCCGTCTTGCCTGGAATGATGAATTCTGGACAGTTAAAGACCATTATCCCACGTTCTCCACTACTTCTGAAATCCCCTCTGATGCCGCCATATGGCATAACCGACCCACCATTTACCTACAGCTATAAATACATGAGAACACATCGAATGGAAGGGACCTTTTGGCACTTTATTTCTCCACGTATGCCATGGCCGAATTCCTCCACAAATAACTACCTTTGTAACAACCCGTATTTTGAATAACATGTTATAACGTAAATCAAGGCAGAATTAAATGTTAAAATCTGAATCAAGGGGAACGGGCTGTGCCATTGCGTTCGTCTCGGAAAAATACGTGAAATATAGTCCGAGTTTTTGAGAATCGGAGTCCGTATGACCCAGTTATGGCCCGTCAAAGTTTTCAGAAAAATTCAAGTTCAAAAACAGTTCGAAATTCAATCTGGAGCCAAACAGATTGGGCGGGAAAAATTCCCGCCCAAGCCCCAGGTCGACTGGGGTGTCGACTGGGGAGTCGACACGCCCAGGGGGCAGGTCGACTGCCCAGTCGACACGGGTGTCGACCTGGGTGGTCCGACCACTTTGGTCGGGGCGCACCTGCTTGGCCTTGTGCTCTGTTCTGATGGCCTGTGACGGATTTTGAGGGTTCAGATCTATCCTAGGGTTAATCTAAGGGTCTAAACAACTCCTAATCTCTATAAAAAGACCCCTAGACCTAGCTTAAACCCTCACAAATCACTCTTGCAACGAAGTGCTGCCCAAATCTCCATTGATCATGGCCTCCATCTCCAACTTCAAGAGCCTATGCATTCAAACTAGATCCAAGACGAAGGTGCGAGCTTTCTACACCAAATCAAGGGTTTTGATCATCGTCTCAACATGGATTCTTCGACAAGACGATTCATGCTCCTAAATCTCGAAGCCTCGCTATGTAAGTTCTAGCTACTTCTAGATCTAAACGGTAGTTTTAATGATGGCATGGAATAAAACGAGATTAAACCAAGTATGCTAGCCTATATGAACCTTGTCATGCCTCTTTTGCTTGAACCTATGACTTTTGGCTATGCTTAGTGACTAAATCATGCCACTTATGTCATGTTTAACTTAGTCCATCATGAAAGATTGAACCTTTACTTGCGGAATTTTGGCATGAATACTTGAAACCACTTTGACTTGTGAAATATGCACATGAATATGACTTGGGGCTTATGCATGTAAATGAACCCAAACCCCCTTATGATATCATGCATGTTTGTGGCTAATCCCGTTGTGACATTATGCATGTTTGAGGCCAAAAACCCCTTATGATGCTATGCATATTTTGAGGCCAAACCCCTTATGATACCATGCATGTTTGTGGCCAATCCCTTTTTGACATCGTGCATGTTTTGAGGCCAATATGTAGCATAGTATCCTTACTATGTTGACTCGCTTTTACTTGGGTTGGAAACACGATTTGGGGTAGGTTAGACGTGCGTGATTATGACATGATAATTTGACATGGGATTTCATGAAAATATGGCACTCATGATACACCTAAATGTGGACATGACATGTGGGGTAAACATGGGACTTGAAACTAGACACGTATGGGTTGTAAGTGTAATATGACACTAGACCAAACATGAAAGTGGCCAACTCGAGATTGGGTTGAGTTTGTAGCATAAATCTACCCGGACCCGCCCGGCTTAACTAGTGGCTACAAACAATAGGACCCAATGTGAGTAGTTGGTCATATAGCACTTAAAACCCGAGGTTAGACTAGGTTGTGGTGTAAAGCTACCCGGACCCGCCCGGCTTAACTAGTAACCACAACAAAGTCTAATGTGAGAGGTTGGGGTGCATTAATCTAATTAATGCCACATGAAAAGGTTAAGTAATTTTGACTAATGACACTTAACCGATATGACACGAATAGGTAGGTTAAGTGGAACCAGACTTGATTTCTTAATGACACTTAACCATATAAGACCATTAGGGGATGGGGTTAAGTAATTTACACTTAACTAATCCGACTTGGTAATTAGATGGGGTTAAGTAACTTAGACTTAACTAATCTAAACACGGTAATTCGATGGGGTTAAGTTAAACACTTAACCAATCTAAACTTGGTAATTCAATGAGGTTAAGTAACCAATACTTAACCAACTTAACATGATAATTTAATGGGGTTAAGTAACTTATACTTAACCAATTATACATGGTGATTTGATGAGGTTAAGTAACCTATACTTAACCAATCTAATATGCGGATCTGATAGGGTTAAGTCACAAGACCTTTTAAATATACTTAACCATTGTAATACGATTAGTGGATGGGGTTAAGCTAACCCATACTTAACCAATCCGACTCGATAATCTGATGGGATTAAGATAATCTATGCTAGCTTAATCAATCTAACAAGATAATCTGATAGGGTTAAGACAAACAAATACTTAACCAATTTGACTTGATAGGGTTAAGTCATGAGCTTCTTGGTATACTCAATCAACTTGTAGGGCTAAGCCTTGAACTTAAATACTTAGCCAATCTTGACATGATTCGTAGGCGGGTTAAGTCATGAACTTGAATGACAACACTTAACCCATTAGACAAAACCCTAGCTCAGGGGACTAGGTTGAAAATCGTAGTTAACAAGGGTAGCGGGAAGAGAAGCTAAGTGGTAAACCTTAGTTAAGGATAACTAAGTAATAATTCTTAGTCAAGGAAATTGGACCAGTTCACAGATAGATGAGTAACCCGATACGGTAGGTCATCGCTTGAACACACGTGGAGGAGCGAATTATCTGACTTAGATAAAGGCTCCAACGAACTGGGTGACGAAGTGGTAGCTTCGGGGGACATGAGAATACTCTTGGTATCCCTCTGTGAGGTTGCAGATGATCCGCCTGGGCTCACAAGAGGGTAAGGTCTGCGGTAGAAGAACCAAGAGTATGCCTTGGTTGCTATGCGAGCGACCTAAAGACTGGGATGGATTAGCGTGGAGTCGACGATTCTTGTTTTTGCCCTGGATAGCGCGTCGTCGACTACCTACCATCTTTAGTCAATCATGTACGTACGGAAAGGCAGAGAACTCCCAACAGACCATATACTTGCTATCGAGTTATGGGTGAGGTTGGCCAATAGGTAAGTGGGGCATAGTGGGGTCGGGATGTAGTTCTCATACATGATTTTTCTTGGATTGCCTTTCAGTAGCTGAGGGAAGGGTCACGTGGGACCATAGCCACGGATACAAAAACAGACCTTGATATCTGCATCAGTAGACGACTTAAAGCTCCCGACCGAGTTCCGTATTTCTCGATTTGCCCTGGCACGGAACTCGGATGGCACATTGAGATACGTGTTCGTCTAGACATGGAAAACGATTCACGATTTATACGTGGGACAAAGGGCATGGTTGACGGGTGGCATAATCCCAAGTGGTCCTAGGTGGCTAAAACCCAAACCAAGTTAAGGAAACGTTCATTAGGTAGCATAATCCCTAGCGGTCCTAGGTGGCATAAATCCTAAGTGAACACGCGATAGTTCATGGTAAGAAAACATAACCAGATCAAGGGTAGCAGTCCGAAACAACTTCAAGGATAAAATGGTACTACGTTGAGGTGATATAGATTTACATGGGAAAGCCCGTACGGCCTACGGCAAAGGGCTGAACTTATATATGGAAAGAAACATACGAGTTAGGAAAACCTATGTACGCGATATATTAGGTTGACATGGACCATTTCATGACTTTGGTCAAGGGACATTTTATAGTTAACTCATGACACGGGTTGGGATACTAGTATGGGAGGTGTAGAGCAAATATACATGATAGATACCTTGGGATATTATACTTGATAGGAACCTGACGATGTGATATTTTAATTTACCTTGACACCGTAGTTTATCATGATACCTTAGTTTATCAAGGATACCGTAGTTCACCCTGTTATCTTGGTTTAGTTTATCTATCTTGTCATCATCCTTATGTTTATTTTCAGTTTATGCATGTCATGTTACCTTTACCTGTTTTTATGCTGGAAGTAGATAGGACTTACCAGTCTTTATGACTGACCCCGTTTTCTTTCGTCTCTTTGTCTTCCGTTTCCCCCCCCCCCCCAAGGTTTTCAGGGAGGAAATGTTGTTGTTTAGTTCGGACCTCTTATGCTTGAAGGTCATCATGTATAGCTGGTCTTCTCTTGGCTATGGCTGCTTCACCGCTTTATTTTGGGGAATAATTTCGGGAAAGATTTTATGCTTCTTTACTATTGCAAGACATGTTTTGATGTATTCTGATGTAAAAGGCTTTAGACCTTATTTTATAAGGTAATGAAATTTGTTTTACTTCCGTTGTTTTATATATGTTCTGTCTTGTAATATTTCTGTGCATGTTTACCTCGATAATGCTTCACCAAACCTAGTGCATTCCCTTTGTGAGTGACCCTAGCGGAGGTGGGGTGTTACATTTGGTATCAGAGCAGAAGGTTACCAGACTGGGCAAAAGTTTTTAAAACCTTCTGAAAATATTTGAAAAACCGTTTACAAAGAAGCATTTTTCAAGAAAAGTTTTTAAAGGATATTCCCCAAAAGCCATTATCACTATCCTTTGTTTCCTTGATCGAGTCTCTTTTCCTTTCCTTCCTCCATCCGTAGTCACAGTAGTTTTAACTGCGACTAATCCTTGTCTAGCTAAGTAAGAGTTTTCCGTACGATGGAGGGAGTCCTCAAGAGACCTGTTGCCGTGCTATAAGGAAGGATAATAAGAGCAAGGATAGAGGACACGAGCTTAAAGATAAGCAACTTGTTGATATGGCTTAATCCACAAGGGAGGGAAAAAGATGAACAATAAAACCCATGATGAGAGAGTATCTTTGGCATGGTAAAACGGGACGCATAGTTAAGTGTTATGGGACGAGGATAAAATCATCGAGAGGGCAATTGTATGCTCTCATTTCTAGCGTACCTAAGAGGGATGGTACCGTTTCTGTTGAAGGTTTAGCCTTTCTTTTCTATCATCCCGTCTAGACTTTGTCTTGATCATCGCATCATTTAAGTCTACTTCGATAGCTGAGTCTCTGCACCTTAGTACTAGCGTGGTAGAGGATCCCATTTTTGTCTCAAATCCTGTTGGAGGATTGGTCCATTTATTCATGACTTGTTTGGAATTGAGAGTGTAAATGCCAAGTGTTGAGATTAGAAGTAATGCTTCTATTGTTGAGCTATGGATGGATTCTAGGGATGAAGTGGTTATCCAGTAAAGGATTCCATTCTCGGTTTTGAAAGGAGGGTAGTTAAACTCCTAACTTGCCTTAGTAATACCCTCGAAATCTCGTATAACCTTTTGGGTTCTGTCATGGTTAGTTACCTAGAATCTCTTGATGCATTTATCAGAAATCTCTGATCCGATCGAGTAACGTTCGCCAATAAGGCGGATGGTTCATTCCGCTTAAGCATGGGTTATAGGAATCACCCTAGTAAGTGCATGTGGTAACATGGATTTGCATCGGTAAACGAGATCCAGGATTCACTAGTGAATTTTGGAGAGCTTGCATGAGTACGCAGATATGTTTGAGCCGAGCATACTAGGGAAAGAATAAGTGAAAGTGAAACGAGAGGCGACAGTGAAATGAGTTCCGACTCATACCTTGGAAGTAGGAATCAAGGAGCTACGAAAATCATGAAGTCAAAGGTGGTCAAGGCACACTGGAATCAAGCTCAAGGAAATACGGCTTAAACGCGCGCATCATATCTCTTTTTAAGAGTATATCGTTGATCCCTGGTTCTCCTGTAGAGCTTGCTTGCATGCTATCGCTTGGTGGATATCCTCTCGATCCTGTTTCCGTTGCAAACCCCGTAAGGAGTTTATCTTGTTTATCTCCTCGATCCTATCTTGGGAACCTTAGGTAGAACCCTATGGATGTAAACATGTATTTGAAACATGTTATGATTGATATGATTGCAAATGGTTGCAAGTGGTTGCTCGTGGATGCGCGAATACACACTAGATACTAGATCGACTCAGTCACATTTCATGTTGCATATGCACGAGTATTTATACTTGTTTATGGATGAAATTGAATATGTTATCATGTGGATGTTGCATGTGGATGAATGGTTGTGCACACATGTAGTGTTTATATGACTAGGACTATTTGCATACATGTTGGATTCATGGCACTAAACATATTTTGCATTTAGAAGATCACTCAGGCCTGATCATTTACATTAGATAAGTACATATACACCTACCTTTCGCATATGATCATACAGCATTTAGAATCTTTTAAGGACAATGACTTCTCGTGGATGATGTTTTGAGTAGATGGATGGTAGGATACGTTCTTCCTAACTTGAAGATTTCGGGGACGAAATCCTTTAAGGTGGGGAGAATGTAACAACCCGTATTTTGAATAACATGTTATAATATAAATCAAGGCAGAATTAAATGTTAAAATCTGAATCAAGGGGAACGGGCTTTGCCATTGCGTTCGTCTCAGAAAAATACGCCAAATAGAGTCCGAGTTTTCGAGAATCGGAGTCCGTATGACCTAGTTATGGCCCGTCAAAGTTTTCAGAAAAATTCAAGTTCAAAAACAGTTCGAAATTCAATCTGGAGCCAAACAGATTGGGCGGGAAAAATTCCCGCCCAAGCCCCAGGTCGACTGGGGTGTCGACTGGGGAGTCGACACGCCCAAGGGGCAGGTCGACTGCCCAGTCGACACGGTTGTCGACCTGGGTGGTCCGACCACTTTGGCCGGGGTGCACCTGCTTGGCCTTGTGCTCTGTTCTGATGGCCTGTGACGGATTTTGAGGATTCAGATCTATCCTAGGGTTAATCTAAAGGCCTAAACAACTCCTAATCTCTATAAAAAGACCCCTAGACCTAGCTTAAACCCTCACAAATCACTCTAGCAATGAAGTGCTGCCCAAATCTCCATTGATCATGGCCTCCATCTCCAACTTCAAGAGCCTATGCATTCAAACTAGATCCAAGACGAAGGTGCGAGCTTTCTACACCAAATCAAGGGTTTTGATCATCGTCTCAACATGGATTCTTCGACAAGACGATTCATGCTCCTAAATCTCTAAGCCTCGCTATGTAAGTTCTAGCTACTTCTAGATCTAAATGGTAGTTTTAATGATGGCATGGAATAAAACGAGATTAAACCAAGTATGCTAGCCTATATGAACCTTGTCATGCCTCTTTTGCTTGAACCTATGACTTTTGGCTATGCTTAGTGACTAAATCATGCCACTTATGTCATGTTTAACTTAGTCCATCATGAAAGATTGAACCTTTACTTGCGGAATGTTGGCATGAATACTTGAAACCACTTTGACTTGTGAAATATGCACATGAATATGACTTGGGGCTTATGCATGTAAATGAACCCAAACCCCCTTATGATATCATGCATGTTTGTGGCTAATCCCGTTGTGACATTATGCATGTTTGAGGCCAAAAACCCCTTATGATGCTATGCATATTTTGAGGCCAAACCCCTTATGATACCATGCATGTTTGTGGCCAATCTCTTTTTGACATCGTGCATGTTTTGAGGCCAATATGTAGCATAGTATCCTTACTATGTTGACTCGCTTTTACTTGGGTTGGAAACACAATTTGGGGTAGGTTAGACGTGCGTGATTATGACATGATAATTTGACATGGGATTTCATGAAAATATGGCACTCATGATACACCTAAATGTGGACATGACATGTGGGGTAAACATGGGACTTGAAACTAGACACGTATGGGTTGTAAGTGTAATATGACACTAGACCAAACATGAAAGTGGCCAACTCGAGGTTGGGTTGAGTTTGTAGCATAAATCTACCCGGACCCGCCCGGCTTAACTAGTGGTTACAAACAATAGGACCCAATGTGAGTAGTTGGTCATATAGCACTTAAAACCCGAGGTTAGACTAGGTTGTGGTGTAAAGCTACCCGGACCCGCCCGACTTAACTAGTAACCACAACAAAGTCTAATGTGAGAGGTTGGGGTGCATTAATCTAATTAATGCCACATGAAAAGGTTAAGTAATTTTGACTAATGACACTTAACCGATATGACACGAATGGGTAGGTTAAGTGGAACCGTACTTGATTTCTTAATGACACTTAACCATATAAGACAATTAGGGGATGGGGTTAAGTAATTGACACTTAATTAATCCGACTTGGTAATTAGATGGGGTTAAGTAACTTAGACTTAACTAATCTAAACACGGTAATTAGATGGGGTTAAGTAACCTACACTTAACTAATCTAAACACGGTAATTCGATGAGGTTATGTTAAACACTTAACCAATCTAAACTTGGTAATTCAATGAGGTTAAGTAACTAATACTTAACCAACTTAACATGATAATTTAATGGGGTTAAGTAACTTATACTTAACCAATTATACATGGTGATTTGATGAGGTTAAGTAACCTATACTTAACCAATCTAATATGCGGATCTGATAGGGTTAAGTCACAAGACCTTTTAAATATACTTAACCATTGTAATATGGTTAGTGGATGGGGTTAAGCTAACCCATACTTAACCAATCCGACTCGATAATCTGATGGGATTAAGATAATCTATGCTTAACCAATCTAACACGATAATCTGATAGGGTTAAGACAAACAAATACTTAACTAATTTGACTTGATAGGGTTAAGTCATGAGCTTCTTGGTATACTCAACCAACTTGTAGGGCTAAGCCTTGAACTTAAATACTTAGCCAATCTTGACATGATTCGTAGGCGGGTTAAGTCATGAACTTGAATGACAACACTTAACCCATTAGACAAAACCCTAGCTCAGGGGACTAGGTTGAAAATCGTAGTTAACAAGGGTAGCGGGAAGAGAAGCTAAGTGGTAAACCTTAGTTAAGGATAACTAAGTAATAATTCTTAGTCAAGGAAATTGGACCAGTTCACAGATAGATGAGTAACCCGATACGGTAGGTCATCGCTTGAACACACGTGGAGGAGCGAATTATCTGACTTAGATAAAGGCTCCAACGAACTGGGTGACGAAGCGGTAGCTTCGGGGGACGTGAGGATACTCTTGGTATCCCTCTGTGAGGTTGCAGATGATCCGCCTGGGCTCACAAGATGTTAAGGTCTGCGGTAGAAGAACCAAGAGTATGCCTTGGTTGTTATGCAAGCGACCTAAAGACTAGGATGGATTAGCGTGGAGTCGACGATTCTTGTTTTTGCCCTGGATAGCGCGTCGTCGACTACCTACAATCTTTTGTCAATCGTGTACGTACGGAAAGGCAGAGAACTCCCAACAGACCATATACTTGCTCTCGAGTTATGGGTGAGGTTGGCCAATAGGTAAGTGGGGCATAGTGGGGCCGGGATGTAGTTCTCATACATGATTTTTCTTGGATTGCCTTTCAGTAGTTGAGGGAGGGGTCACGTGGGACCATAGCCACGGATACAAAAACAGACCTTGATATCTGCATCAGCAGACGACTTAAAGCTCCCGACCGAGTTCCGTATTTCTCGATTTTCCCTGGCACGGAACTCGGATGGCACATTGAGATACGTGTGCGTCTAGACATGGAAAACGATTCACGATTTATACGTGGGAAAAAGGGCGTGGTTGACGGGTGGCATAATCCCTAGTGGTCCTAGGTGGCTAAAACCCAAACCAAGTTACGGAAACATTCATTAGGTAGCATAATCCCTAGCGGTCCTAGGTGGCATAAATCCTAAGTGAACACGCGATAGTTCATGGTAAGAAAACATAACCAGATCAAGGGTAGCAGTCCGAAACAACTTCAAGGATAAAATGGTACTACGTTGAGGTGGTATAGATTTACATGGGAAAGCCCGTACGGCCTACGGCAAAGGACTGAACTTATACATGGAAAGAAATATACGAGTTAGGAAAACCTATGTACGCGATATATTAGGTTGACATGGACCATTTCATGACTTTGGTCAAGGGACATTTTATAGTTAACTCATGACACGGGTTGGGATACTAGTACAGGAGGTGCAGAGCAAATATACATGATAGATACCTTGGGATATTATACTTGATAGGAACCTGACGATGTGATACTTTGATTTACCTTGACACCGTAGTTTATCATGATACCTTAGTTTATCTTGATACCGTAGTTCACCCTGTTATCTTGGTTTAGTTTATCTATCTTGTCGTCATCCTTATGTTTATTTTCAGTTTATGCATATCATGTTACCTTCACCTGTTTTTATGTTGGAAGTAGATAGGACTTACTAGTCTTTATGACTGACCCCGTTTTCTTTCGCCTCTTTGTCTTCCGTTCCCCCCCTCCCCCAGGTTTTCAGGGAGGAAATGTTGTTGTTTAGTTCAGACCTCTTATGCTTGAAGGTCATCATGTATAGCTGGGCTTCTCTTGGCTATGGCTGCTTCACCGCTTAATTTTGGGGAATAATTTCGGGAAAGGTTTTATGCTTCTTTACTATTGCAAGACAGGTTTTGATGTATTCTGATGTAAAAGGCTTTAGACCTTATTTTATAAGGTAATGAAATTTGTTTTACTTCCGCTGTTTTATATATGTTCTGTCTTGTAATATTTCTGTGCATGTTTACCTCGATAATGCTTCACCAAACCTAGTGCATTCCCTTTGTGAGTGACCCTAGCGGAGGTGGGGTGTTACAACCTTCTTCTTCTTCAATAACAATCAATGAATTCAGAAAGAACTATTAACTGAATTCGAGTGTTTGAGGGCAATATTCATTGTAATTGTAATCTATGAATGAAATGAGAAAAATATGAAGTGAATGTAGGCTTGTTAATGCTGAACCACTATAAATCTCATGTCTTTGCTTGACTTTCTATGTTTTAGATTATTATTCTTCACAAATCCTATTCAATTGGGTGTTAGTGTCATTTTTTGGTACAACAGTATCAAAATTTAGCTATTAGTTTTTAAGTATTAGATTTACGGTGTGTATGGTATCAGTTTTACAATGTATTGTTTTTTAAAATAATTTTTTAGTGCGTTGTTCTTGAACTTGAAAACGATATGAAGTTTGTCATTCACGATTAGGGGTGTAAACGGGTCGGACCGGACCAGACGGAGGTGTGTCCAAGCTCTGTTCTATAAGAATTCGGACGGACACGAACCGGACATCATATAACCTCGGACCGAGCCGGACAATAGACCGTCCTGTCCGATACAGTCTTGGATAATGGAAAAACGTCGAACATTTTAGATCGGACCGAACGCTAGTGTGTTCAAGCTCTGTCCTATAAGAGAATCAAACGGACACAGACCAGACATATTATAGTTTCGGACCGAGCCGGACAACGGACTATCATGTCCGATATACAGCCCTATTCACGATAAAATCCGCTAAATAAAAACCATAAGGACCTGGGCTCCGGATTGGGCATATTTACTATGAAGAAAATCTGTATCCGGCCCAATGATAATTCGCCCTAGATTTCTAAAGCCATATTTATCTCTTAACAAAAATTCACATCTAACGAGGGTTCTATACAACAAGGGAACTCTCGATTTCGGCGCAAAGACCAGCTTTTTCCATCTTCAATCCCAAAGTTTTCAAGTGAGTTCCTTATCGTGCAGATCTACAGCTTTGTTACGTGAAGTATGACTTTTTATTGGGCTTTTGGGATTATCATTTTTTATTTACAGTTGGTTTTAGTATTCCTTTGAGGAATCTAAACTTGTTTTGATTTTTCTGTTCAACGGTCTTAGAAGCTGATTCTAATTGATATTTTGAAATAGTGGAGTGTCCGATATTAAATGATAAGAGTGATGCTCCAGCAATCGGCTGAATGGAGCAACGGGGTATTTGAGCTGAATATTGGCGGTGGATATCATTCAGTGGGAAAACAGTAGGCGGTTTTGATATTGACTGAGGTAGATGTCGCTGGAGAAAGTATATAATTTTGAAGAGGTCAAAAAATGTGACTTGTTTCTAGGTTTTTTTTTTTGGGCCTCATAGGAATCCGTTTTCTATATATATGGAAGGCAAACCTTCATATCAGTTGACCTGATAAATTGGGTGCGTCTATTAACACTCAGTTATTGCTCTTCAACCCACAGTAAAAAAAAGCTAAATTTTTATGTCCAAGTATATCCTTTAACGATTAATTAGATAACAAAGATGTAATATTTAGGTAAGGACGATGATCAATACAAACAACGAAAGAAAGGGACGCTGGTCCAATCTATTCAACGTTCGATTTGAACGTTGATAATATTAATCAACGCCACGCTTCGAAATTCAGTCCCCGCTTGCTAAAACCCTAATTTCCTTTTCCCTATGACACCCGAAACCTAGAAAGAACAAGAAATCAAAGAAGAGATTTACCATTGGGCTGTTTTGACCTTCTTTTCGAACGTCGAGTCTTCATTGCTTATTTTTATGGAGTTCTACAGTTTGAAAGGGGGAACCAAGTTTTTAGAAAGAAGCAGATAAAGGAGAAGAAAGGAAAGTAATGTGGAACAGAAAGGAAAGGCCTTTTCTGGAATAAATGGGGTGCGGAGAGAAATAATCAGGGTGCATGATTTATTTTCAAATCAACGGGGTGCGGAGAGCAAAACATGGGATGACAATAGATGAACCCTGATAAATTTATGACTTTAAGAGTTATGGATATTGTTTTTTTTTTTTTTTTTGGTCTCAGTGTTTTGACTTCGAGAAACCTGTAATTAGATTGTTTAGTTGGTAGATAGTTAATTATAGTTAAGAAATAAGCAAATTCTATGACTTAGTGACTTCAATGTTTAAATACTATTAGAAGGCATGTCCTCATTTGTTTCAAAATCATGTTTGTTGCGTTATTCACAAATATTTTTCTGCTACCTTGTGTTTGTACCTTGATATTTTAGTGCTGATTGTCTAGGATCGTTCATTTTTTCTAAACATTATTTAGAGTTTATTTTTTAAAATTAAATAGAAGTTTAATGGCTAAATGGTAAGTAGTTTTAAGTTCACTTACAAACTAAAAATGGTGACCGAAGCGGCATGGACACATATAAATAATATCAAGGGGTGTAGTGGTATACAGGGTAGATGGTGTTTACATTGAAAAAATACTCATACAAGTATATCCAAGATTCCAATTAAATATGAAAAAAAAGTACTAAAAATGCCCTAATCTTTCTAATGAAACTAAGTACATATCCAAGATAAAAAAGTATGAAACAAAGAATTCATTTGGTGGATCTCAATAATTTGAAAAGAAATTGAACACGTACAAAGAATATCAAGGAATGTGGCTACACCAAAAGGAGACAATATTTACATTGAATGAAAAACAAAAAACAAAGGAGATTTGAATTTAATATGAAACAAAAATGGCTTAATACTTGAATGGAACTAGATATCCCGCACGAGGTAAAAATTGCGAAAACTTAGAATTCATTCGCCTAATCTCAATCATTTGGAGAAAAAAGAGGGACGAAGATGATGGTATAGCATAAGTAGTCTTAACTGCTTTATGCTTATATTTGCTCAATGGCCGTATAAAATTTTCCTTTCCTTAAGTAGTTTCATTGAAACATGCATATGAAGGTAGAATATGACGTACTTGAAGTGCTAAAACACTCAGGTAACTTTATATATATATATATATATATATGTGTGTGTGTGTGTGTGTGTGTGTGTGTGTTAACCCTCCTTTTAGCAAGGTTGATACGCTTTAGACTTGGACATCCGGTTCGATCATGACTCGCGAACTCGGATCGATCGTCTTTGGACATTATCATCAACTTAGGGAAAGCCTGATCAGTTCACTGGATCACACAACTTTCACTTCATCGGTCACGCAAAGGATCGGATCGATCACTTCAGAAAAACTTGATCGGCACAGGCTAATCACTCTGGAAATTAATGGATCAGACCGATTTGGGACTTGCCGGATCATCTCAAAAGGTCGAATTGGTATCAGCTAAAAGGGCGATCGACTCGACCAGATCGCCACAATTACGTGGGTCGACGCATGGTTTTCACCATTTGACATTTACCCTATCAAGGATTGGATCGGTACAAGCAAAAATGAAGGATCGGCACAGCTTGATCATTGAAAAAGCATGGATCCGCACATGAAAATGAGATTTGGCAAAACCTGGACCGTATCAGTGTTACTCTGAGTGATTAGATCGGTATAATAGCTTTGATTGGATCGGCCTCGCTGCCACCATCGGATCAAGCGGAAAATGGACGATTAACATGAGATTTTGCATGAAAATGCAATGATCGAGCAAAGCAACGAGAAATCTGGCACTTAAATGAATACATGATCAGTTTCGAAGATCCATTTCGATCACTTCATGAGGTTGGTACCGTTCCTTGTAAAATCAGGGATTAGATCCTTATTCTTCCTGTGCTCGGTCAACACTTCGGATCCGAAAATTCCTCCTTAATTGGTGGTCGGTTCGATCTCTTTTGCAACCATAAATAGGACACCAAATAACTCATCCGGGGATATTTTTTATTTTATTTATTTATTAATTTTTTTTATTTTTTATTTTTGTCTTTGGACACAACCACGCAAGAACATTGCTACAACTTAATAAAAACTATTTTTTCTCCACATTCTCAAGATCGAACCGAACAATAGTTGAAACAATCGATTACACTTAAATGGATGTAGGCATACTTGCCGAACCACTATTAAACATTTAAACTAGTGTCTCCTTTACTACTTTCCATTATTGTTTTGTGACTGTGTTATGATCAATGACTGCATTGTGATTACGTTCTGGTTTGCATACGAATCGGGTGTTGACATATGATTGACCATAATCCAGTGTCTGACGGTATGTGTACGTATAATATCTTTAATTCAATCATTAAGTAATAAAGAACATAAGTTGAACTGTATGGGCATTTCATAATGCTAAAATAAGCAATGGAAATGAACATATTTTAAGAAAACTCTTCTTTGTTCTATTATAGTTTCCATATATCATGGTTTTTTTATTCAAGGAAAAAGAAGAAGAAACATATGCACTTTTTTTGAAACGTGTATCTTTAATGTGAATATCTATTTCCTTAATTTTATTTAAAACATAGGGTAACAGTCTTGAAACCTTGTTTCAAGTATTATGTGTGGAGTTTTCATCTTATTACTGCTTATTGGTTTTTGATTGTAGGATTCTATTGGAAAGCTGCATTTTTTGTAACGTGTCTTTAATGTGAATACCTATTTCCTTTTTTTTTTTTTTTAAAAAAAAAAACATAGGGTAACAATCTTGAAACTTTTTCATGTATTATGCGTGGAGTCTTTGTTGAGTTACTTCTTACTAATTTTTGGTTGTAGGATTCTGTTGAAAAGTTGCAAAGAAGAAACAGATGCACATTTTTTGTAATGTGCATCTTTAATGCGAATATCTATTTCCCTTTTTCTCTCTTTTCTTTCCTTTCCCCCCCCCCCCCCCCTTTTCCCCCTTTTTTTTTTAACATAGGGTAACAGTCTTGAAACTTTTTCCAAGTATTATGTGTGGAGTCTTTATCGAATAACTGCTTATTGGTTTTTGATTGTTGGATTCTATTGACAAGTCATTTTGATTTTCCACTTTTTCTTAGCATTATTATAATTTTGTCTTGTTCACCACCTCTCCCTTTATTCATTTTTAGATGCACATAGGATATTGTTCCTGTATATTTTACCTAGCCAAATATCTTTAACAATATTTAGTTTTTATCCTGGCATTGTCATTCACAATTTCAAAATTTATCAAGTTCATTTTAAAGTAAATAAAAAAGCAACAAGTACAGTTACTTTGTTAGTATGAAACTAAATCTTATATTACGTAAGCACTCATATCTTTTACAATATTTCGTTTGTATTCTTGCATGTGGTCAAAATTTATATTAAGTTCATTTTTTAAGTAAATAAAAAAGCAGTAGATGTATATACCTTATTAATGTGAAACTCGGTTCTATATTACGTAGGCACTCATCCAATAGTTCCTTAGTTCTTTTCTACTAATGGTAGGAATATTGGTGTTCGATGGATTTTGTGTTTAACGTTAGATGTTCGCTTGTTATGTAGTTTTTTTAATATGAAATCTGCTTGGCAAAATTGCATTGCCCTTATTTGAACTTTTATATTGGGTGTTTTCTTGATGGGTTTCCTATTTCACACTAAATCTTAAATATCTTTGGCTTGAACATTGGATCAATAACATGAGCGACTACAAGTTATCATGTGCTTAAGATTGTGGGTGAAGATACAAAAAGATACATGCTTATATAATGAAATTTGAACAATCCATCCGGGTAGTTTACCTTTTCTATGCTTTCCCTTTCTGAAACACTTACGTACACCTTTGAAAAGTTGCCTTATCTTTTTAAGGCAACTAAGCACGGCTTGGTCCATGTTTCTGTGCCATTTGCAGCAGCAGAGTTTTAATTATAATTTAGAGGGTTTCATTTGTCTTCCTACACTTGTATGACTGTTTGTTGGTTATTGTCATTCTGAAGTAAGTCCCATTTTAGTCTGATGTGTTCAGATGTTTATATTCATTATCTCCTATTTGCTTGCAGTCATGGCGGCAGCAGAAGGCAATGCGTTTGATGCTAAAAGTTTTGATAGCAAAATGGATGAACTGTAAGAACCCGTTATTTCTCTAGTTACTTGCACTGCTTTTCTCTCTCTTTATGAGTCGGTCCATGTCTTTTCTCCTTTTATTGGACAAAATTTTAGAATTGGCTTCTGAAAAAGGCTTATTTTAAAAATAGGCTTCATTATAAACTTAAATGAAAATAAGCATGTTTTTAATCCATGCACCTTATGCTTGCGTATTCTATAAATGCGCATATACAAATATGTACATGCGCATTTACAGAATGTGCAAGTACACAAAACTTCTTTTTTTCATAAATATTTTTGCTCATTCTGTAAATGCACATGTACATATTTGTACATGTGCATTTACAGGATGCCTGAACCAGAAACAAGCCTATTTTCATAGTAAGTTTATATAATCAAGCCTATTTGTCAAATAAGCTTTTTTGAGAGGTTTATTTCAGAATTTTGTCCCCTTCTATATTAAGAGCAGTACTTTATTCAAGCAAAACATGTATTTTGGTTGCCATGAATTGTTTCGTATGATTGCAGTACTACAGGCGAGGCACAAGATTTCTTTACTTCATACGATGAGGTGCATGAAAGTTTTGATGATATGGGTCTTCAAGAGAACCTTCTTAGAGGAATTTATGCTTATGGTACTGCATTACATTTCTTGCTTTTCTATCTATCTGATAGTATTTATCCAGTACAATCTATCAATTCGCTTCCTAAATGCTGCTTATCTCTTAAAGGTTTTGAGAAACCTTCTGCTATCCAGCAAAGAGGAATCGTTCCGTTCTGCAAGGGTCTCGATGTGATTCAGCAAGCTCAATCTGGAACAGGAAAAACTGCAACCTTCTGCTCTGGGGTTCTTCAACAGCTTGATTATGGTTTGGTTGAGTGTCAAGCTTTGGTTCTTGCACCAACAAGAGAACTGGCTCAACAAATTGAGAAGGTCATGAGAGCTTTGGGTGACTATTTGGGTGTGAAAGTTCATGCTTGCGTTGGAGGAACTCTTGTGCGTGAGGATCAGAGAATTCTTTCAAGTGGCGTTCATGCTATCGTTGGGACACCTGGTCGTGTCTTTGACATGCTAAGAAGGCAATCACTTCGCCCTGACCACATCAAGATGTTTGTATTGGATGAGGCAGATGAAATGCTTTCTCGTGGATTTAAGGATCAGGTACCTTCTGTTCCATAGCAGCATTTTGTGTTGTCTTCTCTTTTGCCACTGTTGGTTTAGCAACTACACTGACTGTATTAGTTTGTAATGTTCAATCACTACCTGTGCTTATAAATGTAGTTTAGCTCTATGCTTGCACTTATGAATTTTTTGGATTGTTGTATGGCTATTATAAATTAATAATCAGTGGGATTTTATATGCTTGCAAAACTTACAGATTGTTGTATGGCTATTATAGTGCTCAATGCTTCAAAACTCAACCAATTCATGTTCCCTATAGATCTACGACATCTTCCAGCTGCTACCAGGAAAAGTTCAAGTTGGCGTCTTCTCCGCCACAATGCCACCCGAAGCTCTAGAAATAACCAGAAAGTTCATGAACAGACCAGTGCGCATCCTGGTCAAGCGCGACGAACTAACCCTGGAAGGCATAAAGCAATTCTACGTAAACGTGGACAAAGAGGAATGGAAGCTGGAGACCCTGTGCGACCTGTACGAGACGCTAGCCATCACTCAGAGCGTCATCTTCATCAACACACGTCGTAAGGTTGACTGGCTTACCGACAAGATGAGGGGCAGGGACCACACCGTCTCAGCCACCCACGGTGACATGGACCAGAACACCAGGGACATCATCATGCGCGAGTTCAGGTCCGGCTCTTCCCGCGTTCTGATCACTACCGATCTTCTAGCCAGAGGTATCGATGTGCAGCAGGTGTCCCTTGTAATCAATTATGACTTGCCCACTCAGCCTGAGAACTATCTTCATCGTATTGGACGCAGCGGTCGGTTTGGGAGGAAGGGTGTCGCCATTAATTTTGTTACCAAGGATGATGAGAGGATGTTGTATGACATTCAGAGGTTTTATAATGTCCAGATTGAGGAGCTTCCCTCCAACGTTGCCGATCTCCTCTAGGTACCTTTAAAGAGGAAGTAATTTTGATACTTATTTAAGCGTTTATTAGTTCTTTTTTTTCCAGTTATTATTATTTTTGTGTTTAAAGTATCACGTACCTATTTTGTGGTGAATTTGTTAAGTGATTTTAGTTGTATTGTGTTGCTGCCCTAATTACAGTGTATATGGGCTCTGTAAGAGTATAAACTTGGTTTGTTAATGAGTGTTATTTATTTAAGTTTACAAGTTTTTAGTTATTCCAATAATCTTGAACAATCTACATGCTTTTATGGGCGTTACCTGTTTTGCTTGTTCGGTTTGTGCAATGTAGTTGGTTCTATCATTTTATGTGATGCGGAAAACAGGCTTGAACAGCTCCTTGTCGAATGCCTTAAATGTTAGTACATGGTGAGTAATGCCTTATGTGATGAATGGGAAAATAATACAAGCAATACATGTAGGTGAATTTGGTATGTATTTAGACAGTATCAGCTCTTATTTTTTTAGCCTCATCTTATGTAGTTTCATTGATGTGGACTGTAATTGCAACCCATGAGAAAATGGTAAATGTGAAGGGGTCTATTGAATTATTTACAAATTCAAATTATTACAGTTCTATTTTAGATTCTGATTGTCTCTATTTTCTTTTTGTAATCCTTTTGTCTATTTCTATTCAGATTTCTATAAACTGTTTTGTTAGATGTCCTTTTTCCCTTTTTCTATTTCTGGTTTTTTCTGTTATGCCAAAATATGCCTAAAAGGCATATGAACACAATTAAATCAGGCATGAACTTGTCTGCCTAATAACTTGCGATAAATTAGTTTTCTTTTATTCAACGCCTGGATTGGGGAATAAAACTAATTGAACTAAAATAATCAAATTGAGGTTAAACTGAATATGTTGAAAACTGCAATTAAAAAGGGAATAATTGGATTAAGTCTAATTGCTGTGTAAATGCATATTGAATAGAATATGACAAAAGTTGGACTGAAATAAGTAAATTGCATATGATAATTCAAAATCATAATAAACACATATGGTTTATTTGCAATTTTGATATGATTGTAGTTAATTGAAAAAGGAAGTTAGGCTTAGGTGTACATAGGAACTTGCTCTATTATGACAGTAGAACTCTTGTTTTGTCTATTTTTTCTATTGCTTATCAGTCATGCCGGTAATCATGAGTAACTACTAAAACTCTATGTATCCATATGAGCCCTTTGCACATGACATCTACAATAGAGCATATCCTCTAGAACTACTCCAATGATTTTTGACGTGAAGTCCTCGGTTAGGAATAAGCATAACCTACCAACGTGTTGTCAAGTGCAAACACATTCCCTGACCCTCTCTAGTAGCTTTATTTATTTATTTCACCGTCATCTGCTCTGTATCTCGAAAAATAGTTATCTATTGTGGAAGCCTCGCTTCCATCATGGAATCATCATCGTCGAAGGACGAATCACTGCGTCGAAGCACCACATTCCTCACGGTAAAACCGTGGGTTGAAGAGTCATCACATCGAACCCGTTGTTGAACAAACTGTAATATCCTGCTTCTCGAAACTACATCATCGCCCATGTCAAACTGGCCAGAATTACCATCAACAACAATATTCGATATTGATTGCTCTATAGTAATCAATAGCGGTCACTCTGATCATGCATTTATGCAAAATTGTTTAAATACACTTCAAGTGATAACGTCCGACGTTCGTCTTTGAATCCAAGCTCATCTTGAGTCCATCCTCTGTCTTCAGATCGGTTACCAAGCTCCAATGTTGCTCCGTCTTCAAACCTGTCACGAAGCTCTAATGCTGCTCCATTGTCGAATCCATGTACATGCTCATAAGTTTCTTCATAAATTTATCTCGTCCGTTCGAATCTATCATCCTTATGTGCTTAATCAATATGCACCAACTTGTGCGTCTAACTGATAAATACCAAACTCTAGCAAATGAGATTTTAGTAATACTAGATCATCTAAGAAAGTCGTTTTAACTAAACTAAGCAAACAATTCAAACATGCAACCAATAGTCATATAAATTACATAACTTGTATACAAACATCCACAATAGCATCAACAAAACAAGTGCTACCTATCTATCTAAAGCAATCAAAGTGGAATAAGTCTTAAAGCAGCCTAAATCTAGCAGTGCGGTCAAGATAGCGTATACAAATGGGTCAAATGTGGTATTTTGGTTAAAATCTACTTAAATCATTTTTCTTTATTAGTTACTAGGTTGAGCTATCCTAGAATAATTATAAATCACTTAAATGTCAATTATATATTATACCAACAATTACAGTTCACCGAGAGACAATTCATTCATCTTAGCTAAATTGACCCTAACCAACGCGAAAGAGTATAGCTCACCATCTTGAGTCCAATGCAAGAAGCAGCGTCCAAATTAGACCTCGTATGTAAAAGATATGAATGATATAAGTTTATGAATTAAGTAAGAAATTAATTAGCTTAACTAATAGTTTAATCCCTTAATTACCGTCTCCTCTTCTTCCCAAATGTGTACACAACATATCTTGTACACCACCAAACCCATGGCCATCACTTTAAGTTTTATTTTCTCTAACCCGCTAAATGATTCGACAAACTGATCGCTATGACGTGCTCTGCTACTCGACCTCTCCATACTGCACTCGTCCAAAATGAGACCACACTTCCCTAATAAATTCTGACTCCGATCCCTCCATGTCGGTATGCAAGTTCACATTTTTTTGATGGTGGGTTGCGCCTCATCAAATGCTGACCAGGGATTCCTCTTCACGCCACAAGTTCGTTGCCACATTCCTGATTCGCCTCGTATCCTATATCTTGCGCAACCTTGAACTCTATTTCCCATACTAAATAAGGCTACGTTAGGAATTATGCCGTACCTTGCCAATTTGGTATGATCTTGAAGAAAATATCAACATAAGTTGATTAAAGGTGGTTTCAAAATTTATCATAGAGAAAACCAATGGATATTGATCTTTGGATCAAAGCAGAAGGAGGCAACCATGATTTTTGAAAGGAGCAATGCAACTATAATGGACTCAAATGAGGATGAAAAGTCAGGTGCCAATAGAAGCTTAAGATTTTGGATAATGTTATTTTATCTGAGTTGTTTTAAATTCTCGACTGAAAACAGTCACACATTTTAATTTCGTGCGATTAAACTGCATATCCAATCGCTACGTCATTTGATGGCATACATCATCTTAATATTACAGTTTTGATGCTACAAGTTTTGGTGCAACAAGTTTCGTCGCTACTCTAGAATGTATCTCGAAATGACAATTTACGCTTTTGAGGTCGTTCTGACCATCAAATCATCTGATCTCTAAATATAGTGTTCTATACAGTTCTTTCCATGTAACGAACCATCCAAACACAATGGAAGTGGTTTCGAGTCTTCATTCAATTGTATGTGAAAAGTTACCCTTTTGAAATTGTCAGTTGATTAATGATTTATATTTAGATAAAGTATTTAACCGTTAAAATACGGGCCGTTACAACAGGTGAAACGATTCTTATGTTTGAGCCAGCACACCTGAAATGACCCAAACTTCCCCTTACGGAAAAACACAGATTGAGTTGAGAACACGACAAATCAGAACACAAGCAGAAGAACATTCCATTGTTATTTCAACAATTTACATCAGAGTACAAGAATGTAACAGAGTATGAATAAATAATATACTTCGGAAAAATATCAGAGATTTAAACTATACTTAAATACATAGCAGTGGAAAAATAATACATAATGCAATTGGAAGAAATACACGGATACAGAGCTTTCCGAATATCGCTTCAGCTGTAAACCAGGATTTTGTGAATATAACATCTGCAAAACCAAAACTACTAGTTGCCCATGTGGAAAATAGGGCCACCCAGATTTTAGGTTAAAACAATAAACTCTAGGTCAGTCATGGGAATGGTATGAGAACTAAAACAGTTATTAAATCTTTACTTTAAAAGTGGGGAAATCATGGGACCACGCCGTATAACACGAAACGGGTTTACTACACATGAATCTCAGTTTAAAATAAAACAACGTAATGCTTTTTGAAAAATGAAGCTATTATAAGACTCAGGTCCCATCACACAATGCAACGTAAGCCGGAGGATAGAGTTTTCCCTTATAATAGCCAAACATGCTTGGTACATTTAAAACAAATTATTTTGATATTACTATAAGTGTATAGTGTCAAAAACAACTTCAAATATAAATGTATCAATCATAGACGGCATGGGTATCATATATCATGTCGCCATACTAGTTCTACAATCAAAACCGCACAATGTCGTATTGGAAGTTGGATTTCAATCTATGAACAAAGGCAAGGGATCGTCCTGACCGAATTCGAGACAATCTAGCCCATGTCTCAGGATACAGCCGCAACTGCACCTAGAAGCGCCAGGGCCGGTCCATAAATACTTTAGTGGATTAGTTATGCCTGAACAATACATTTTCCTGCCCTATGGGAATAAAATATGAGCCACTAGGGACTGAATATCCGAGGTACCTCACTTTCCATCATCCACATAAGTAAAAATGTCTGGGCTCCATACCATGACACCACTTCTAGCTAGAAAGAAACGCATGTCCTTCCTGAGGTCCTTCTCTCGTTTCTGGTTCATACCGGGGTGTGAGGCTCGCGAAGTAACGCTATACACAAAGCTATGCTAATTAAAGTTGTGCTTTGATCATCAACCACAAGACTCTGCTTTTCAACAAAAGCCTTGATCATTTGCATCTTGGCATGTTACACTGACAATTCACGCCATACAACTGATGTCTATCAATATATAACCTCTAAGCTCGTCATAGATGGGTGTTAAGTAAGAGAATAAATTCTTCGCCATCAAACAGATATATATTTAATAGAAATCAATTAACAAAGAATGAAATCCAATGTCAGACACACATCCATTTACAAGTCCGTTCTGGGTCTGAACGAAACCGGAGGCACTTATTCTTCGTCCCATATGTCCAATACAGGAGAGAGGTCCTCGCATATCCAGTCAATCTCCAAGTACGTCTGGACGATCACCATTTATTACCTTGTCTTGGGTGAACAACCCAATCAAGACATCAGTAATCATCCAAACGATGTGAAAAATTTCGGTCTTCAACCACCGTCTTCATCGTCGATTTTTAATCGTCGTAGTAATTATTCAGAATGGGTTAAACCCGGTTTTTCCGAATAACTCGCGTATTTTATAATCAAGTGCTATAAAAATACATCATAGGCCTCATTCCAATTCAGAATGTTCTTTTATTAAAATATTCACATTTTTAGGGAAAGGTTCCCATCAATTTTATCAAAGATAATTTCTTTTAAATTTATTCTTAAATCTTCCTTTGAATATCCATTTCCAAAAGAATTTATTTTATCCTTTCTCAATTCTAAACCAAACTAAGGTTTATCAACTAGTCGGGATTAGTGAGCCTTACCGAAGTAATCATTTATTTATTATCCCAATCCCAACCTATTCATCCATGGAACAAAACGGGTAGTACTCCATATCTAACACCCACTGTGTTATCGGTAAAATTAATTACCAATTCACGTTCAAATCTAATTAAAGATTTAACTATCGCTTGGAGTAAAACCGGTGGTACTCCATTCTCGATCATTTCATGATTTTGATAAATTTAATTATCTCTTTCTCATTTTAATCTAATTAAAATTTTATTAAAACTCCAATTTGGTTTTAATATCATAAATCATTACTTTATGATTATTCAAATTTAAGAAATTAATCTTATCTTTAACTGGGTTAAAAAACTAATGTCATTTAATACACAGTCCACGATAAACCCCAAATTCTTCTTCCATCAAAATGGAATCTACACAGAAATCATAACAGCACATAATCAATATAAATTCCCGTATCAGACTAATAATATAAATGGAATAGCGGCAAAACCTTTTTAATTCCATATATAGTAATTGTCTTCATTCACAGAAGCTCATCTCGATTATTACCAAATTGAATCCCATTCAATTACAATTTAATATATTAAATTAGAAAAACTTTACTTTGGAAAATTTCCATTAAATCCTAATAAAAGATTTATAAATTCCAAATTATATTTTCACTGTTAGTTGGGTTAAAGAACAAATGTCATTAAAAACACAGTTCACAATAAACCCAATTCACATTTCATTTTATTCCAATTACTAAATATAATTGGAAACTCTAATAATCTTAATTAAAATATTTATTCTTTTCATACGGGGTTTAAGAACAGTGTTATTTAAGAACCATTCACGACAACCCCAAAATCTAATTTATTTATTTAAAAAAATTGGATTATTATTCTAGTTAATAACTAGTTCATTTCGATAAAAATATATTTTTATCTTTTCAAACTTAGATTTTTTCATCTAAAATCTTTCCAAATTATTAATTATGATTTTACATAATTTTCCATATTTTTAATAATTTTATTAAGGTCTTTACAGTCGGTTTCTAATAACGGCCACTGAACTGCATCCATATCGACCTTTTCTGAAACTGATTTGGATATAATTCCAAATCTAACCGTTAGATTTCAAATCTCTTATATTCATTGGAAAGTTGTTTTCGATACAAAGCCAACGGTTCCAGTTTTAGGAGATCCGACGGCCGGATCTCCCGTTGCATCAATTTGAAGTTAATGTTGAAACTCGCGAACGGTCGCAGCGTGGCGCATTCTATTCAGGCCATTAAATATATATATATATATATATATAATATTATATATAATTCGTCGATTTCCCTTTAAACATATTTTATAAATCGTTTACTATTTCATTTTAAAACAATTTCCACTTCATTTTCAATTCTAAATCAAAAAAGAATATTATATATCTTTATCATATTAAAACGATAATATTTTCAAAATATTAGAATCTGAAATCACTTCTTTTCGATATTCACTTTAAAATGAATAAAATCGGATCGATAAACCCGTTCGGGTTAAAATGGCGTTTGCTACTTAACTCGGCTTCACATTTCAATATTTTTTTGCCTATCCAAAATCGGACATCAAAATCATAATTTTATTCTTCACTGAATATTATTTTAAAAATATTCTTTATTTTAAAAGATTCTTTATTTTAAGTTATTCTTTATTTTAAAATACTCTTTACATTAAAATGTTCTTTACATTAAAATGTTCTTTTACATTAAAATGTTCTTTTACTTAAACGTCCTTTTACATTAAAACGTTCTTTCACTAAAACGTCCTTTTACATTGAAATGTTCTTTTACATTAAAATGTTCTTTTACCAAAATGTTCTTTACATTTAAATGTTCTTTTACTAAAATGTCCTTTTACGTTAAAATGTTCTTATACTAAAATGTCCCTTTACATTAAAATGTTCTTTTACTAAAATGTCCCTTCACATTAAAATGTTCTTATACTAAAATGTCCGTTTACATTAAAATGTTCTTTTACTAAAATGTCCCTTTACATTAAAATGTTCTTTTACGTTAAAATGTTCTTTTGCTAAAATGTTCTTTTCATTTAAGTGTTCTTTTTTTTCTGAATCGGAATGCAACTCAATCAATTATCATATAATTTCAGTTATATGAATTTCACACATCGCATGTATGCAACAATAATGATAAATAATCATTAAACAGTCCATTCACATCCAGAGTAAAATTTACAACTGTGTGAGCATCAAAATAAATAAATAATGCTCATCACAGCCTGTCAACCCATCGATTGACATATAATTAAATATTGGGATTAGTGTATGTCAAATATCATCCCAATACCCGTATGGGGTTTTCAAACAACAACAATCTGCTTATATAAATCATTGGTTAATAAATTTAACCAATTCTAATTTGGTTTGAATTATTTTCTATTTAACTAATTTTCACTATTTAAACTATAAATAAATATTTATAATTTAATTTCAACGACCATATTAATAATAACATTATTTTTAATATGTTAAACATCTCAACATCACAAACAACACACAATACAGTCAATTCAACCCAAACAAACAATCACGGTTTGTACAATAAATGGTGTCGGGTGCTACTAAGCACCGTCTGCATCTTAGTAGATATTTAACTGTAACATAAATTGTGTGAGAAAGAGTTCTTACCTTGATTGGTTTGTCGCTAAATATCGCCAAACTATCGATTGATCGAATATGACATTTTCCTCCGCCAAAAATTGAGATGAGCTCCAAATCTCTCCAAATCAGTTTCATTGCGAAGCTCTCGTCGGTACGGTTCCAAAGGATCTAATTCCGCTGAATTCCGAGTTCGTATGAAAAAGTTATGCTTTTTACAAGTTTCACGTACATGTATATGTAATTAACTTAACATATAAATTAATAAATTACCTTAATCTACCCCTAATCACCTTGCTCATCTTCTCCCTCCTACAGGAAACTCAACTCCTCCCATGTCCATTTTCATGCAAGCTCCCTCCACCTCTTTCTCCTTCGTTTCTACATGAAATCACAAATCGTAAACCCCGTTGTTCTTCTCTTCTTCTCCTCTACAATCTCAACACCATGAATCTCAAACTCAAGCTTCCCCAAAAATCACGTCTACTGTCAAATGTCCGCTGCCCCCTTCATTTCCTCGACACTTTTTATCACCGTTTCAGCCCAAACTTCGCGTACAACTCACAATTCCTACCACGAATCCAAATATAATAACCAAATCGAACATCATTGCTTATAATTTACAAAATCTCAAGCCCTAGGCCGCCAAACTCGCATGCTGCATTGAACGTAACGACCAAAAACATGTTGAACCCCACTGAAATGCATATCAAATTGAAGAGCTTCTCATAAGGATTACATAAATATTTATTTCGCGATTTATAGCTTTGTATTTGAATTGTTTTGATTTTTCTAAGAAGAGGATTTTCATGTTTTTGAAGAAAGAGGAGTTAGGCTGAATAAGGATTTTAGGTTAGGTTTAGAAGTGTTAAGGATTTTTTATAGTGGAGCCAAAATATTTTTTTATTAATTTTATATTTTATTATACTCAAATATCGCTTATTTTCATCATTTAAAAATTCATGTGGTCACTTACGAACTCCATTTTCGATGAAAATTGACATGAAGCTACTCTCTGACATTACGGACCTAACAAAACTGGTTTCGTCAAATTTGAGTTCGTATGCACAAACATCAAATTTTTAAAGTCAAAATAGTGATTGTTTTTCTACTGTAAAATCATACACGATCACATACTGATTCTAAAAATCATGAACTTTGGAATCTTACCTTTATTCGATGCTACAAATTCAATAAAAAAGTTTCGTCGAATTCCGAGGTCGTCTCAATAATGTTCCTTTGTAAAATTGCTCAAATTAGCTTCAAAATGCGATTTTAGCGTACCTTTTCTTGTTGCACGCCCACACGCTAACTGCAAAAATTATGGCCTTTTGGATTTAACCATTATTAGATGATATGAATTCAAAAAAAAGGGAATTGAATTCTGAGATTGTCTCAATGATGTTTCTTTGTAAAATGATCGCCTATTTTTGAACAAATGGTTTTGTCTCTCACGGCTACATACTAACTCCGTTCGACGCGCATTTTGGAACTCAACAATGATTTGTCATTATGAATCCAAAAAAATTTATCTTGTCGAATTCTGAGCTTCCTAGCAAAATTTCACTTTATAAGGGCAGTGCGATGATTTTAAAAATCGAATTTTAAAAATTTTAAAAACGAATCTTATAAATCAATTTAATAATTTTACTGAGTTTGTTTTAAGTCAAATAAAATATAAAAACTAATTTCAAAATTATTCTAAAATTTATTTAGCAAAAATAACCAATTTATATTCACATATTCCTTAAAATAACTTAAATTAAAATTTTAAATTGGTTCTGAAAATGCGGGTTGTTACAACACCGTAGGATAAATGGATAAATTTCAAAATAAAATTATCAGCTTGGATGTTATAGGACCTATGAAGTTTAAATTTATTTTGATCTGATCTACATAAATTTTAAATAAAATCATCGTTTTATTTTATCTCTAAATAAAGTTTTATTTCAATTATACATATTTATGTTATGTAAAACAAATCATCAGCATCATATACACGTGTGTATGTGCACGTGTGACATACACAGTGTACATGACTTAACATTACATATATATATATATATATATATAAAGCATTCGGTTGCATCCAAAACTGTGCAAAACCCTTAAATTCCCCATGATTTCCACTACATAATTCAATTTCTCTCTCCTTTCACTAACTCTCACTCCCTCCTCAAACCGTTATTTGAAAACAAACTTCTGATTATAATAGAGGGACTTTGTGGTGCTTCAAAAGAGAAGTGCAGTAGAGCGCTCCTCTATTTACATACATTTATATACACAAAATTTAATGTGATATAATAATATATTTATAATAGTAAAGATTATTTGTTTAATGTGTTTATAACAATATAAAGTGATAATATTCATGGGTACAAAATTAATAATTATGAATTTATATTTCAAATATCATATCTAGATTTTAAAGTATATTCTAATTTCAAATTTAAATAAAAAATTATAGTTAGATAATACACAAACACGCACATTTACATACAACATTTAATTTTTTCCTTTTTGAATATCTGTATGTGCATATATATATTAAAACACAAGACTGCGTGGATATATGTACACACACAAGCACACACACGCTTGTGCGTGCACACACACACATATTGAAAATGGGTACACTTTATTGCTTATACCAATCATATACTTCGTTTATATTTATCATCAAAACCTTATACCCCCTAACCTAAATGGGTGCGATATAAGGAAAAATAGTACATATAAACTCCATATATTGACATACAATCAAACATCAAACAATCTCTCAAATACAATACCATACACCAAACAACAACACAAAAAAATGTGCAAAATATCAACCAGTATCAACTAAATCAACACCCCACAGCTTCAAAAAATCCACCTTCCTTTGTGTTCTTTTGGTCTTACTACCATTACCCTTCACCAGAAAACATAATTCCTTCTTAATAATTCTAACCCTGATGTCTTTTGTGATACTTCTCAATCATATATACATATACACACACACACACATATATATATATATATATATATATATATATTATGTCTGCGATAGTGGCTGGATGTAAAGGCGTGCTCTCCTGCCTGGTGAGAGTTTAGGAGTTTGAGGTCTCCCTTGTGCACCTATCCCTAAGTAAAATTAACCTGGTATAGTGGAGTTCAAGGAGACTCTATTAACCTGTATAAGGTTGTGGTATAGACTAAGTTGCGCTACGGCCATTAAGATGGACGATCTGCCATTGCATTCAGCTAATCTTTCATTATATGTATGTGTGTGTCTGTGTGTGTATACACACACACACCTGTATATTTTTGGGCCTAAAGATCATTTAACCAATTTAAAAAAAACCATTTGCAATTCTAAAATTTCACTTTTTTAGTCATTTCCCTACCAAATTTTTTTTTTCAAAAATTAATATCACAACCACAAGAATAATTTGTATATTAAAATATATGCAAACATATTTAATAATATATGTATTATATTAACATTATATGTTGTATTTCAATATATATATATATATATATATATATACACACACGTGCATGCTTTTGAAATCATACATACACAATAATTGTTTATTTCCCTCGTACTTTCATGGCAGTTTTTTCTGTACCTCACATGACTCAACTTTGTTTCCCTACAACGCCTTCAACCGTTCCTGTTTCCTCACTTTCTCCTTTATCTATCAACCCATCGCCTTTGACAGTCCCGTCGCTCTCCTCCCTTCCTCCTTCTTCTTTTACTTCCACCCTAGCACCCATTCTTCCAAACCCATTTTCCACATCCAATGTTGTTCATCCACTTCCAGCCTTCACCCACTCCTTACATCCAATCCTCGTTCAACTTCCTCCTCCTTTGACTGTCCCACCATTAACCACTTCTGAATCACCCTTCCCATATTCTGCTTCTACCTTGAATATTGTTCCCAATAAGACTTTCTTTGGTTCATATCAACATGAATAGATTTCCATATTCAAAAACAAACCAAGGAATGTGGGGAAGTACACTCCTATTGATTTACGTCATACTTTCTCATGCGACAACCTTGTGCTTCTTACTGAAGTTGTTGATGCCAGTTCTTTAAATTGGAGTGAATTTCTACTGGGTTTTTAGACAAGCATCACTACAGAGGCAGCTGATATTGCAACGAGCAAGGGCAACGGCTAAAAAAAGCGGTCGTCGCAAGCCATTGCACGACCTGCAGATATCAAACAACCCAGCCTTTCTTCCTCATTATATTATTTTCTCAAAATATTTCCTAAACCCTATAGCCTGTTGTCCCCCTTGCTGCTCCGATTCCAAGCCTTCAAATTCACTTCCAAGCTTTGGATTTCATTCCGGTATGTCTTCTAACTCTAGTTTATGCTTAATTAGGGTTAATTAGAGGCTTTAGTTATGGTGCAAATTGAATGTTTATGTATATGAAATTGGTTTTCTTGAGGGATGCTTATGATGATGGTTGTGCTTTAAGTTGATTTGGGAATAAATGTAATTTATTAGGAGGGTAGAAAATCACATATGTAATTGATTTAGGAGGTTGAAAACGATGATTATCACGTATGTAATTGGGATTACGATGATTGTGTTGTAGGTTTATTGTGTTGTATGTAGATTTGAGAATGAATGGAACAAACGTAATTGTTTAATGGTAGTAAATTGATTATTATTGAAACGGTATAATGATATCCCTTGTCTGCATGCACTGTTATGCCACCATCGGATGCAAGAATGGTCGGTCCAAACAAATTTAAAGAATGCATTTGCAATTGAAAAATGATTTGTTGCTATAAATGCAAGTGATGGTATGCATCTAAATAATTAAGGTGAAAGTATGTATTTAAGTCGTGACATTGATATTATTTGGTGACAGTAACTTGAATACTTCTTGATATTATGTTAATCACTACTGTGCATGAGTCAAAGTGCATAGTTGATGATAGTTTCTGTTGCTACCTAACTTGTGTCATGTACTATATTACGTGAATACATTCATGTATCTTTAACTAAATTACTTTTAGTCATATTTTATACAATATTTAACTATTCACAAATTTTATTTAACTGCTTTATTAAGCGAAATTAAAATATTACTATTTCACTAAAGTCAAGAATTCAAAATACAATTTAATGAACTAAAATTTAAATTGAAAGCTTAGTTTATCTTTCAAAAATTCAAACTAACTAAAATTAACTTCATAAATTATACTTCAAACTAACTAAAATTAACTTCATAAATTATACTTCAAACTAAATTAACTAAAACTAACTAAAACTAATTTATACTTCTTCGGAACATCATACAGTTTATGTCAAATCCCGTTTCATAAGACTGGGATTCCATTTGGTTATGTCATGTTAGTTTAGAAATTGAAAGTATGAAAAATAAATAAATTATATAGATGTTAGTTTACAAATTATATAATGTGTTTTACTTAATGTGAACCCCTTAGAGATTTTTGGCTCCGTCCAGTAAGTGTTGTATATGATCGTTTTATGTATATTCATTTTTACATAGAACGGAAATCTATATTTATCTGATACAAAAATCATTGGATTTGTCCCAGTATTGGACAATTACAAATATAATAATGTAAGCATATTTTAAATCGTTTCAGTTTAAACGGTTAACAAAATCTCGATGGTACTTTCCTTTTTGTTCCCTATGTACACGCATTTGTGTACGATACAGGGACCAAACGGAAGTGCTACCGAGATTTTGTTGAACCGTTTAACCTGAAATGATTCATAAAATATGCTTATGTTATTATATTTGTAATAGGAAGTAGGTTGCCTGACTGTCAAAATAAAAAGAAATAAAGTAAGAAACTGGAAACATGAAGTAGTTATAAATGAAAATTTTAAAGTGTTTGATTGAATTTTCTAACATATTTGTTGCAAATCAGGAAAATGTTAGATTATTTTCTTAATCGCAGTTGGATGTATGGATCCCGAACCGGTAGAAAAGGGTCGTTAAAGGAACATTTTTGTAATGGTGTCCAAGAATTTATTAGATTTGCTAAATCTAATAATCAAAGTAAAGTAGACATTCGTTGTCTGTGTAGTAAGTGCAAACATCTGAAGCATTGGAAGCCAGATGTAGTAGAAGTACATCTGTATAAATTTGGCTTTTTGGTGAATTATTTCTTATGGGATCGTCATGAAGAACTTGTTCAACCTACGTCCAATCCTGTAATGGTAGAAGATGATAATATAATGATGAACGATAATACAACGACGAATCCAATAGAAAATATGGTGCAAGATGCAGCATGATCAATGTTTCCTAACATTGATGTAGACGACAATGAGAATGAAAATGTTGAAGAACTAATGGCGGAAGCTATTTTTTTGTGATTTATTGAATTCTGCTAAGAGGCTGTTGTGGGAAGGGTGTACAAGAGGAACTGAATTATCTGTAACCATCGAATTCATCACTATGAAATCAAAATTTAATCTTACAGAAACTACATTTACAACAGTTGTACAAACTTGAAAACGACACATGCCGCCCAATAATTTCATGTGCCGTAGTCATTATAAAGTGAAAAAACTTGTGTCTACTTTTGGACTACCATATCAGAAGATAGATACATGTGTAAAAGGTTACATGTTGTATTGGAAAGAAGACGCTAACCTTAGAAAATGCAAATTTTGCAATGAACATAGATATGAACCAAGAAAAAAAAGAAAAGAAGTTCCATATAAAAGAATGCATTATCTACCCATAACTCCCAGACCCCAACGGCTATATGCATCTTCTGCTACAGCATGTCATATGCGATGGTATAGCATGAAAACACCAGAAGAAGGAACTTTGATACATCTGTTTGATGGTGAAGTATGGAAACACCTTTATAGGACTTATTTTGAATTTGCTGCAAAGAGTCGTAATGTTAGGCTCGGTTTATGTACGAGTGGATCTTTGCTATTTTCTCAGTTTGGTAGTAAATATTCATCATGGCCTATCATTGTCACTCCTTATAACTTACCTCCATGGATGTGTCTGAAAAATCCCTATATGTTTCTAATAATTGTCGTCCCCGACCCCGATGATCCAACATAAGGAATTGATGTTTATCTACAACCGCTGATTGAAGAGTTGAAAACACTGTGGCATGAAGGAGTCGAAACATACGAAATTTCGAGAAAAATGAATTTTCGTATGTTTGCTTCTTTGTTATGAATTATTAG